>OZ005653.1:190351512-191719012 GCA_963930645.1 Salticus scenicus
AGCTAAAAACCAGCAATTGCAGGAAGTGTTCTCAGCAGCTTTTGTGTGATAAATCTACTACGGAAAGCCATCGTTTGCTAGTAGATGTATATGGAGTGCATTCTCTGTCGGAAACAACGGGCAAAGATTGGAATCGACGATTCAATGACAACGATTTTGAAGTGAGTGTTAAAATATATCCTGGTCAGCCGAAAAAGTTGACGTTGCACGATTAGATGTATGAGTGGCGTAGGTATCATCTCAGTAAAACATATCAATACATGCAGAATGATTCAAATGTCTGGATACAGAAAGATATCTGGAAAGGAAAGTAATTTCGCTGTATACATCGATTTCAAAAGTGTCATGCACTGAAATAATCTATCATAGTATGAGGCGGTATTATAGGTGAGCCACAAATAATACAAACTTTTTTTTTTTTTTTTTAAATGGAAACCATACTTTTTCTAAACATATTCGTGTTCTGCGGAAAAATGTTTTTTAAATCATGTAATGCTTTTTTTAGTACTGCATAGCGAGGGTCCCATGTCTTAAAGTTATAATATATGTATATTATTGTTAAAGATATTATTTACGTAAATGAAAATAATCGATGAAATTATGGTTAATCTGTAAAAAAAAAAAAAAAAAAAAAAAAAAAAGTTATCGCCTATTATTAAATACTTTTATATAGTCGAGCTACATGGAACCAAACAATTCTACACATTAGCAGTTAACATATATATATAATTATATTGTTAATATATTTCACAAATTTGTTTTAGTGGCACTGATCACGTTTTATAAAAAAGGGATTATCTATATAATGTACGTTCACCCAAAAGTTTTTGCTCGTTTTTAGCGTATTTTAAATAAGATGAGGGGCTTAAATGCGGAATAGTTTGAAAGATATAATTAATGTAAGTTTCAATAAATAAATAAATAATAATAATAAAAACTTTATGAGGCTGTGAAACCAGACGAAAACATCTTTGTTTGAGTGGCTAGAATATTGATTTCAGAAAAAATAGACTACTTAAAAAGTTTTTTTTTTTTTTTTTTTTTTTTTTTTGTCAATAAGTATAAAATAATTTTAAGAATTGGATATTGTTACCATTGGTAGGGAAAATAACTTCTATATTTTAAGAGGTAAAGATATCAGCAATATATTTTATTTTATTTTATAATTATTTTTTTACCTTTTTTGTGTATTTATGGAAAATAATTTTCTTTTTTCTCTATCACATCAAGTCAAAAAAAAAAAAAAAAAAAAAAAAAGTATTAACATAAAATTGAGAGCAATCATAGGATTAATAAAGAAATATAACTAAGAACTATTGTTAATTAAAAAAACACAGTTACTTCGTGTCTTTATATATAAAAAATGTATTGAAACAGTCCTGTCATCCAAAATTAAACTCTGTTTTATACAGAATTTTATATCTAAAACTTAGAGAGCAAAAGTAAGCTTCTGTATTTTAATACACATTTTTAAAATTTTATACGCAATATTTTTAAATAAAATTATTATTAAAGAAAAATTTCAACTCTCCTTGTGCACTTTTATGAAATTTAATTCAACGGCTCGTGATTTAGCTTATTTTACTTTTTCTCCGTTTACTTTTTATTTGTCTCGGAACAGAATTGAGTACAGTATTTTTTTTTTTTTTTTTTTTTTTTTACGTATTTTTCGGATATTGAAATACTTAGAAGAAAGGGATCCATCGGTCGGATTAGTAGGTAAAGAGATAGAAATATTCGTAGAAAAATGCATCGTAATATATATATATGCTGATAGTGATTTTTAGTACAGAGAAATGACTAAGAAAAATAATTGCAAGGAAATTTTAAATTTCTATACTTACAATTTAATTGAGTATTTTAAAAAATGGTCAAGTTTTTTTTAGATTACAAAGCAATGACAACTTTGCTGAATATTATGTGAATAAAAAGCATGTGTTTCAATGGCAATAAATTGTTGAAAAATATCTAATTTTAAAACTATTTATTCATTTATTATTATTAATATTAGATACGCTAAATACAAATTTTTATGCTAAGACGTATATCTATACACTTTTTTAAAAACATCCAACTTAGCAACAAAAGCAAAAGGAAAGAGAAAAAAAAATATTGTGATTTAATTAACCAAATACACTAAACGACAAAAAAAAAAAAAAAAAAAAAAAAAAAAGCCGCACTGAAGAAAAAATGACTTAAAGCTATTTTATTCGTAATAACTTTAAAATTAAAGTTTGAAACAAATACAACTGTCTTGTTCTTTCCTATGTACATTTTTGATTTATTAATTCGCTTTATTGCACTCTACGAAGTACTTTTTAAAATCTGCATAAAACTTTCTTTTTGAATATGATGTAATAACCACACACTTTGCATTCTATTATGGTTTATTATATGAAATAAACAAGTTATTTCTTAATATATGAAAAAAAAAAAAAACTATTTATTTGTTAGATCTAAGCAATTTTTTATTAAAACTATATATTCTGCATTGGGTTAATTTCACCTTTATGTGGAATAACTGCTTTAATGCGCAATGGCATAGTTTGATACAGTGTTTTAATAAAAACCGCAGAAATTTCAATGTGCCAAATATCACAAATAATTTTATTTAGTTCTGGCAGAGTTATAGGCTGCAAATTTCGAGTGTATCCCCTCTCCCCTGCCTTTTTATAAACAAAACGTTTTCAAGCGGATCGCGATTAGGGATATTTCCATGTCTGGTAAAGAAGAAATTCCACTATATCCTTTGTGGGATTTAACTTAAAGTGAAAAAAGGTATGATTACTTACAGAATTATAAGTTCTCATGGGAATGGATAGGAAATTTTGACAATTTGAAGTGAATAAACTTACCACAAACGCCGTGTAGTAAGGTGTATTATCATCTTGAAATGCTGTTTGCGGAAATGTCCAAGAGACCTCCAACATAGTCGGTCAGGCACCACTTTTATGAAGATTGTGTTTTATTTCGAGTTAATTGATCCCTTGAGCATAAAAATTTGCCCGACAGTTTGAATAGTTATGGACCTCCGTACCATAATATTCGGAGAACGTGTCACTGTTTTAAAAGTGCGATTTTCATTAAGTCGGTCATATTTTCGTTGTCAGATTTGCTTGTTTTCTTTAGCTCGAAATAAGTTAAACTTGACTCATCAAAGAGAACCAGTTCAGCCCAATAATTAACTAATCATTTTTTCCTTTTTTTAGCCATATGAGGTCTTGCTTTCCTAATTCTCTTCACTAAGAATGGATTTTTTTCAAATTTTCTCTCATTTAAACCTTCTTTGTCTAATAGTTGCTGTACTGTATTTAAAGAAATTATGCTGCTAAACACTTTTTCTGAATCTCTTTTATGTTCTAAATGTAATACGAACCGATTTTATAAGCAATGGCTTTTTAACTTACGGTCATCTCGCTTGGATCAGCAACATGGCCGCCTAAAACCAAATTTCCAGTTTAAATGGCCAAAAAAATTTATATCTTACCGAAAAACCTTTTACCAATATTTTGTTAACATTTAATTATTTTGCCATCTCACGTATTAAAATATTTTTTGATTTTCATTTAAAAAATAATATTTTTGTGGCATCGTTAACTGCCTTATTCTCATAATTTTTGAAGTAAATTCTAAAATTACAATTTTCCTGACAATTGCATTTGGTTTTTAACACTGGACTCAAAGCTAAAGTGTATGTGGATGACAACATAATAAAATCTGTTCGAAAATTTGCTTTAGCAAAAAGGAAAATATCCAAGTACGGCATTTTTTTTTTTTTTTTTTTTTTTTTGTCGCTTAGTGTATGTGATGAAATATAAGAAGATAAACACATTTAAAAATCCTCTCGCAATATAAAAATAAATAAACATCCTTAAAGGGATATTTTATCGAAGAAAGTACTACAAATATGAATTATTGATTTCAGCACAACCATTTATTGATTTTTTTATGAAAAATATAAAATATTTATCAATGAATCGAGTAAATATGAAGTGGGTATTATTTAACCTGACCTTAAGGAATATGAAAATGTTATATAAAATAACGTTTTGAGATTTTGGCGATGGATATATAATTAAAAATGCTTATTAAAATATGTTGGACTTGATCTTCAATTATAATATGAAGTGTGAAGGAAAAAATGTAGAAAACATGTTTTATAATTAAAATGATCTAAACACTAATAACAGGTAACATATAGACAAAATTTTACATACATTATAAATAAAGTGTTGAAATTAATAACTGGAATTTAATGTGTATTATTTTTTTAAACGTATTTCGTAACTTATCAGATTTCCGATTATTTACCTTTTAAAATGTTATACATATTCCTACATTTTTTTTTAATCGAAATTTTACATTTTATATATTTTCTTTGTAATGCTTCCTGTTATTCAATCGCCTAATTCCCTGTAATCTTTTAAACGACAATATTTTAACTTAAAAATAAAAATATGCTCGCACTGTTTTTTACTGAAGCACTGTTTTTATTGCTATTTTTCTCTTTGTTTATAGATGAGGGTATTTTAAGTTCAATTTTGTAAAACATATATATTCATATTTGATAACAGTTTATCAAGTGGCAAGTTTTCTCATACAATACATATGGTTTTTGTCGTTTATATATATATATATATGTATTAATCATTATTAACTATACAATTAAAGAAAATATATGTAAATATGTCTGCTATGTAATTGTAAATATATGTAAATATGTACTGCTATGATCCCAGCGACAGTGCAGCGAAGAGCACTAAAAACTGTCAATCGTCCCAGTGGAAAGTTAGGTGTTATAGCGACAGAAAATTTATTAAAATTTATTTATTTTTATAGTTATTGATTAAAATATTATTTTTTTTATGATTTGTTGCCTGTTTCGGAATTGTTTGTTTTGCCTTAAATACATTCAGCAACAACGAAAAATAAATAATTTTCAATTCAAGTCTTTGAAAGTCATGATGCATTACATCGCAGATTATTCATGATATTGATTTTATTGAATAATACTTATTTATTGAATAATACTTAATATCTACAACTTTTGTTTAATTTTATACCATTTAATTCATAATCGATGTGTTAAACAAAATTAAATCATTAAACCTAGAATGCAATCTTTTTCATTTTGAAGATTAAAAATTATAGACCTCTAAAACTACAAAAATGTAAATTTTAAAAAGTAACTTTTACTTGTAAATGTCGCATTTTCAGCGAACATCTTATTTCTGTTCAAATCTGCAATTATTTCTCATTTTTGAGGTCATTTCATTGTTATCAAATCGCCATAGATTGACGGTAACAGATATTGTAAAATGAGATGTTAACCACATTGACAATAACAAAAATTCGATTGTTATAAAATAGTAGATACTGCGTCCATAGTTCGAGAAACAATGCTATCATAATTGTTTATCTACAATTAATGCTCTTGCTTGAATTTGAGTCTGTACTTTTAGCATAAGTTCTTTTAGCTTAAATATGTAAACCCAGGTCCTTAGCATAAGTGTTATTCCCCTCGGTGACGTACCTTTAGCATAAGTCTGTATTAAATTAAAATAAGGATGAAATTAAAAACAAATGAATTTTACAACTTTCCTTACTGTATTTTGGTTTAGTCTTTTAGTATTTTTGTTATATACATATAACAACATTTTGTAAGAATGTTCTCTGTTGTCGTAATATGAACAATTAAAAAGTTGCTAGAATGTCATTCGTTGCCTTGTTAATATTTAGATATAAACACTTGATAAAATAGAAGAAGTAGCCAGAAAAATAGGCTGAGGAAATACCTTATGCTGTGCCCCAAGATTTGCTGATTCGAAATCTAACCTCTTTAGGATTTCATAAGTTTGTGCAATTTTTAATTAATTTAAACAAACGCTCGTAAATAATTTTCTGTTTCTCAGGCAACAAAACATATATAATTGCGACACATATTATATTTTATTTAGCTATTCATTTAATATGTATAGTATATAATTGTTGAAACTGTTTGTGGTGCAACTACTAAAGTTACGTTTAAAGAAAAAGATTTCCTTGTTTTAGAAGTTCTTTTGATTTTGTTCTAGAAAAGTGAAATATGAAATCACAAACATTATCATCAAACGTTAAAAAAAAGGATCCATAATGCATACCTATAAAATCATTCGAAAAAAAAAATATATATATTTTGCTGTAGTGGGATCCTGTTGGATTAAAAGCGAAATATTCCTTCTTAAATAAACTTTGATCTACTATTATTCTTCTTAAAATGCTTCGGAAATTTAGTTAAAATTCATATTCATGGTTGCAAGCTTTTCTTTTCTTTCTTTTTATTTATGCCATATAAAATTTATTGGCAGGCATAAGAATATCTTCTGTTGCGCCTTTCCGGCAATTTGCCAACAGCCTTTTCAATTCATTTTTGGCATGAGCGGTTAGACAGGAATGATTAATATTATTTTTCGTTTCATTGATCCGCATTTTTATTTTTCTATTACGCTTTAATTTTTTAACTCAAAAACAGCTAGTAAATTTTATTTTATTTTTTATTTATTTTTATTTTTATTTATTGAACTGAACCTATATCTATATCCATCATACATACATTGGTGGTAAAAATTATAAGGACAACGGGAAAATCACCCAATTTGTGTTTGCTACAGTTTGACGGAAGATTATGCAAATTTTATGGCTGGAAACCAATGATAAAGGAAGCATTTTTCATTAGTTTTTATGGAAGTATATGGAAAATTCATATTCCTAAAATGTATTTTATAATTAGAAATTCATGAGGTGTGGACAAAATTATAAGGATAACTGTATTTGTGTGTTCTAAAAAGCAAAATTTGCATGTTTTTCGTTCTGCCCATGGATCTCCCAGAAGATATAAATGGTACTGTAAAAGTCGAAATTTTCTTTTGGTGATAAGCAGCCAGGTACTACTAAAGAGGCGGTCTTGACACACGTTTTCCATAATAAACCTTATTATTTTCTTTTTGTAAAACACGTCGAACATTTCGAGTACTGCATTAAATGATTAATTCCCGTTTAATTTCCGTCTATATTGTTTATTGGAGCCAGTTCACTTTATTAGCATTATTTTCTGACGCACAGTAACAAAAGATTCTGCACATGTTTGTCGTCTTAATTTCCAAGCATTTTAAAGGAAATCATTAAAGGCAGCTCTCGATTTATTCAACTTTGTCACAATTTGACGTGCAGTAAGTCCTGAACATTTAAAGCAACCACTTTCTCTTTATAAAACTCAGAAAATGTAATACCTAGTGGCATGACTGCAAAGATAGAATATGGTGTTTCCAATCGCTTATTACCATTTATATCATCTGGGAGTGTCATGTGCAGATTTCGCTTTTTAGAACACACAAATACAGTTATTCTTATAATTTTGTCCGTATCGCCAGGCTATCTACATCACATTTTATGAATATTAATTTCCCATATATTTCCATAATAACTAATAAAAAATGCTACATTTATCACTGGTTTCCTGCAATAAATTCGGCATAATTTTCAAGCAAAAGATTTGGAGATTTTTACCTTGTCCTTATAATTTTATTCATCACTGTAACACAGGGCTTCTCTTACCTCGTTTCGAGAATCAATAATGTCTTACTCTAGAAGGTAATCGGTTGATATGCATGTCTATGTGACACGTGCCCAATAAGACCATGTGCATATTCCAGACTTATGCTAACGGCACGGACTCTTCTCTTCCTCCTTACTCCAATCCAACCCCTTGCACTAGCGGCACGTTACACCAAAGACCCTTACGTTAAGGACACGTCACTTTGAATTTTCCATAAATGTAAAAATATTTTTTAACTATCTTCTTAATTTTGAGTTGCAATCTGAAGTCTTTCTTCCTTTCTTGAGTATTATTCATTTGAGGTTCATTTCAAATCATACGAAACGCAAAAGCCCATATAATAAGAACACAGGCCTACAAAAATAAAGTTTACAAAATTTGATTTGATGACTTCAGCTGATCTTTATGTTTTTTGATATGCTGAAGCCGAAAATTCAGCCCACTTTTTTCTATCACGTATAGATTTTTGTCAATACAGGGAATTTACCAACACAATTTCTTACATATACCATTATAACAATAGGTTGGCTGGTTGGTTGATATGGTTTTAAGTCGCACTAGAGCTACACAATTACAACACTAGATATCTGTGATTAATTATTCATTTAAACATACTGTAAAACTTACCATATAGTTATACTGTTGGAAGTGTAATGAAAGAAATTGTATATGCACATGCAGGCACCCTGTATTGACAAAAATATATGCGTAATGGAGAAAAACTGACTTCATTTTCGGTTTCAGCATACCAAAAAACATAAAGATCAGCCAAAATAATAAAATCAAAATTTTACATGTCGACCTGTGGAATCAAAGGAAATTACAGTCAATTACAGTCATAGGGAGTACATGTAATTGCTGTGTGAATTTTTTATCGTATTTTTTAAAGTGCCAATTAATTTTGAAAAAGTTTCTACTAAATTGCGACTAGAAATTTTACCTTTGTGATATTGAAATCTATTACTATTTTTTCCAAGGAACGCTGTGTGCGCAACACTTCCAACTACCTTTATGGTAATTATTTTACACAGAATCAGATCTAATTATTTCAATAAATTCCTATAAGGTTCTTTCCTGGTTTTAACTAGAAATTTACTTATTTCAAAAAATCACTCAGAATTGCTATATTACGTATGATATTTTTTATTGTTCTTTATAGCAGAATACGGCTAAGAGAGAGTTTTTCTCGAAATTGACGCCTCGATTAAGAGTGTGGTTAAAATGCTAAATAAGTTTTAATCAGAGTAAAAATTTTTGCATTAAAGCGTGTAGCACTTTTACCAGCACATCAAAATTAAAATAATTAATGCTCTTTTACAATGCAGTTTAAGTAATGATTTTTACTTATTGTGCCAAAAATTTTATAATATACTCTCCACAAAGCATTCACTTGAAACGCATACATTCACTAACGAATATAGATACAAAATAATAATAATAATAATAATAAAATAATGTTGGAACTCAAATATATATCAATACAAATTTCCCGAAGCGTTTCAAAATAATCAATAATGTTAGTTTCCAGTCGGAGCAATTTCAATCTTTTCCGGAATATTACAAAATCACACAACTGTATTAAATTAAGCAGAAAAAAATAATTTATTACACAATGCCTTTGAGATAATCATCATGTAATTATACTTTATTGAAATTGGTAATTGTAAAACCAATTTAAATCTATAGTTACTTTATTTTCATTTGTTTATATGTTACAAATAATCAGAAACCACTGAATTAGAAATTTAAAGATTTGAATTTAAATTTTGAGGAACACATAAAATGAATAATTTGTACATTTAATCGTTTTTAATTGGACAAAAAATTCAATAATACATATGTCAGTTAAATGAATTTATACATAAACAATAGTCATGAAATTAAAACTACCTGTAAAGGACGTTCCAATATTTTATTCAATTAAAACAAGTATTTTAACCTTTCCTTTGCCTGTTTGAATACATTATTTAATGGCAGTTAAATTTGCTAGAATATAGGGAACGGGATATCATTAAAAGATTGATAGTTTTGTTTTAAATAATACTTTTGTTAAGTGTATTAAAGTGTTTAAAACAGGCAAACAAAATTTTATGACGTTATAATAAGTATTTAAATAAAGACACAAAAAGAAAAAATTCTATTGCTCTAAATTAAAGAATAAATCAATATGTAAATGTGCAAATGTGTAATATAATAGACAGAAATATATTTTTTTAATATCTAGATATGTATGTAATATTATTTAAAGTTGTTTTAAAATAAAATAATAAATGAGATATTAAGATTGCTGTAAGGATTCACACGAAACAAGCATCTAACTGCACTATTAGGCGGAAATTCACGAACACTTTACGGCGATACCGGCATCTGCACGGAACCTACGTGATTTCGAAATATCATCATAATGTACAATTATAATATTAAGATGACCAGGGTTATTTTTTTTCGGAAATATTGTGATAGGTAAATCCGTAAACATACAGTTATTCTTTGTATATACTATTTATTAGCCATAAAAATTGCTACATGATGAAGGTGGTAGCGTCAGGGCGTGGCAAATAAAATGTGCTGTGAAAAAAAAAAAAAAAAATTAGCTTTTCAACGCATTCATGTAAAGTAGGTGATGGTAGCGACACCTGCAATATGTTTCAAAGAAGAGATTGTGTAGCAGGTTTCTTATACAGAAATTAAATTTTGTCTATTAAGATAGTTATTGTTATGCCTCCTGTAAGAATGTGAAATGACTGCTAGTGCATGTCTAACATTTGGTTAAAATCGAATTATTGCCTACAAGCACTGCGGTTTTGAGTACTGCGATATTGTTCCTATTGTAGGAGGAGATCCTGCGAATGTCTATAGAATTCGATGAGGTCCATACCGAACATCATGCAGGATTTAGGAGACTATTATTACTAACAGCCGAGAAGATAGACGTGTTATCCATATGATATTAACCGATTGCACTGCAACGTCACGAACTCTAGAGAAATATCTGACATTCTTATCAACAGGAGCTAATATCATGGTGACTATTGCTTCGATAAACTTTGACAATACGTCACAGGCAAGACCACTCAAAATGGTAGAATCAACGATGAGACTGAACATAGGAATAACATAAAGTCTTCTTTTAAGACGAATCCCGATGTTTTACAGTTTAAAATGTCTGCATCCATATTTGATGACATCATAGAAACTGCACATTGTCAGGTTGCAATCCTCATTGGCATACTCGCCCACTACGTAAAGTGACAATATGGGGAGGGGGGGGGGGTTGATAACGATCTCTTTCACTTCTCGTTTGCATTGTAGGCACGCTGAATAGGGAGGTGGGTTTTCATTTTTATTATTTTATGGTCTGTGCCATTAACCTACCTTCGAGGTATCCATAATGCTACGTTTCTGTAAAGCAATACACGACCGTATTCTTCAGACCTTCCTTAATTCAAAACTTGTTTAAGTGTTGCCTAGAACAGCATGTTCTATTGATCTGTAACGAATTTAAAATGCCTGGTTCATGGTTACCGAACGACTAGCACGTCCCCCTTCAATATTAATACAGTCGATAACTATAGCGTCATGTTGAAGTTTCATGGATGTACATGCATTTGTAAATACCTTCCAATCTCGGTTCGACTCCACTGATCTGGATGTTGATTTCTCAGGATTGGATTGACTCCTCAAATGTACTAAAATTTAATCATTCAATATTCCCATTATAATGTATATGTCCGATACATATAAAGTCGGTTATTTACTTACCTTCCTGGTGTAGCAGTTTTAATGGCAAGTAGTGTAAACATAGACTAATATCGGAAAACATTACCATATATTCATTTTTCCTTAGTTGAAACAGAGCCCACGCATTCTTAAACTGATTATTACACGTGTTTAGTAATGAATTAATTTTCTAATAATAATAATATGTTTACTAATATTATTTTTTTAATACTATTTAATATTTAAAATATTTAAAAATCTTCACGTCTCATAAAATTCTATTATATTTTAATTAAACTAAAATAATATACAATTAAATGTTAAAATGAACACGACATAAATTTATACGTTTCGAGCCATATTTTAAGCTCCTCATCAGTAAAATCATCATAAAAGTAAACGTTGAGATGAACGGATAGATTTCTTCTACAAAAGTACAGCGTATTAGGCAGGGACTGCGACTGCTTCTATAAGAGATGACGAATGTAGTTTTGAATACCAACGCTCAAAGATAATTCTAGAATCATAACTAGAACAGTTATTTTAATATTGTCAAAATCAGGTAGATGGTCGGTTTCTACGGCATGCGGGACAATTTTAGAACGAATATCGCGGTTTTTAAAATTTCTGTTATATTCAAGAATTCGAGTATGAAGGGAATGGCCAGTTTCACAAATATAAACAGAATTGCATGATTTACAAGGAATCTTATAAATATTCCTGTACGGGTAAAAAGGAGAGATAACAGATGTAGAATTAGAAAGAAAATTACGAATCAGAAACTGTGGTTTATAGGAAAGAGGTATATTAACAGTAGGTAAAATTTTTGCTATAGATTCAGAAATTTTTTATAATGAGGAATAGTAATTAGTCATGAAAGATTTTGGTGATTTTGAAGAGTTAATTAATTTTAATATTTTAATTGTACAATATACATTTAATATTTTAATGGTACATTCTAATTGTCTGGATTTTTAGTGTATTTAAAATGTAATACTATTTTAGTTAGGAAAGGTTTTAATAATTATTAAATATTCAGCGGCTGTTAGTTGTTATACACCATCAATCCCACTTTAAGTAAAATTAAAGTAAAAAAGAACCAAAAGCTTAGAAAATTGAAAGAATTTCATTATGTTACGATAAAAAATGAAGATATATAATTAATTTAAAACATCGGTATAAATATTAAGAACTGAGTAGCATCATAAATGTAAATAGTTTCTTTCATTTATTCTGTAATCCCTTAACCGATGTATTTCAATATTCTGCATACCTAAACCAGGCCTTGCAACGTTCCTAAAATTTTATTATATTGTTACCACTTTCCTTAACATAAATTTTTTCTTGGATGTTTTAATGCTAAAATATTATGTAAAAAAAGTATTGTTTTAAAATAGTGGTAACAAAAGAAAAAAAAAACGTGCGTAAGATATTAGGAACGTTACGAGGCCTGCTAATGTTAACGTACTTCAAAACTGCGAGCCTGAAAAAAAATATATATGCACATACACACACACACATATATATATGTATATATATATATACAAAAAAGTGGTTTGACAATTCAGAAATACTTGTAATTTTGGATAATGCGCTTTGCATATGGATACAGGGGAACATATAATTAGAAAAATGTGCATTAAGTATTTACAAACAAAGATAATTTAAAACTAAATTTTAAATTTAATTAAGAGAAATAGCCAAAATATTTCTCAAGAATTTAAATAACTAAAGTGAAAGAATGGCATTAAAAGCTGAAACATGATAAATATATAAATGAGTATGCTCTTATGATATACTTAAAGTATGTTTTAAAATTTTTATATCGAACATAGATTTTTAAAATATAGAGTAGATTTAAAGAGTTATTTTCTTTTTACAACTATTGTAATACATTATTTTAGCTGATATTTAGTATATCAATATAGATAATGTATATTTTAATATTTATAACTTTTTCGTAAAAACATTAAAAAAAAAAAAAAAAATCTTTATTTTTGTCGTATTTCTTTGTTATTATGTATTTTGCTGTTGAATGCCTAATTGGACCAAACTTACGAAGAATAATAAAACTGACTTATCATTGATTGAAAAAAAATCCAACAATGATAATAATTGAAAAAGTACATTGCATTATTTTGCTAGCGAAAAAATAATAAATTAATATAAAGCAAACAGAAACACTTAAGAAAACATTCTATAAACGTATACTGTTTAAAAAAGTCATGTAGTATTTTTTTTTTCTTTAGCAGTCCATTTTTTTTTTTTAATGACTTTGTAAGTCCGAATTTCAGTTAGCAAAATGTTATCTAATAAAATGGTAAAAGAGTACTTTTTCCATATTAATTGTGAATACGTTTCTGAATATAGTTTCTTTTACATATAATATGACATAATATTTTCTGTCCTTCTCTTATTTATTATATATATATAGATATATATATATTAATAACAAGACCTTATTTTGTTCTTTTATGTCAGATAAATAAATAATAAGTTTATTGAAAAAATATAAAACACTTTGCATCTTCGGTTGCAAACATTTTCTTTTATTGTTGACGCAGATGTTCAAATCCTAGTGTTTCATTTTACTCTCTCTTACCCATAAGTTAGAGAAAGTATTGTTTTAGGGTCAAATTTTCGGATGTTAGTTTTTGTTATATTTACATATTTTGTGGTCCCCTGAACCCGAAAATTATGTTTTTAGCGGTTGGTCTGTGCGTGTGTCTGCCTGTGTGTCTGTATGTCTATCTGTTATCAGCATATCTCAAAAACAAATTATAGCAAAAAGTTCAAACTTGGTATCCTAAAAGCGTATAATATATGGATGTTACACTAAATTTTCGTTGAGATCAAGCAAATGTTTCGTATACAGGGACACCCAAGAGAATTCAAATACATTACGTGTATGGGGAAATTGCAGGTAAGTATAGTTTAACATATATAGACTGCACTAATCCAAATGAAACGAATATATATTTTTCATATGCGTAAAAACATGTCTCATGTAGAATATGGTAGGGAAATCATTCACTGTTCGTGTACAGGGCTACACAAAAGAACTAGATAAAAGTGCGGCAATAGTTGCAAATTGATGGAAGTGAATTTTAGGCTAGACCGTGTATTATTACTATAGGATTATATTTAGGTGCACTATGGGGTTTGTATATATAGTCTTCAAAAGGTATACAGGGTTGCAAATTTTTAAGCGATAACATTGTTTTTTGTTGTTAGTAGATATGATTTACTATAATATTTTACCATTTCGATGAAAGTTATTCAGGAATTAAAATGAATTCCTCATAGAGATATGGTAAGTAATGTATGTTTTTTAGCTAAATATTCATCGCTTATTTTTTGTATATTTACACGTTGTGAGGCTTCCTGATTACCGAAGTCAAGTTTTTTAATATTTGGTCTTTGTCTATGTCTCTTAGAATAACTTTACGAATAACTTTGGGAGATTAGAATGTTGTATTTTGAAGTTATATAAGTTTGTTGCTGGAAAAGTTTGATCAAGATTCATAAGTTTCAAGGAATGTTACATGGGAAAATTGTCTGAATAATTTGAAATGGACTTTAAATTTTAATAACAGATTTAAGTTCTATATAAATGTAGTTGCATAATTGAAAGGGGGGGGGGTGTCGCTAAAATTCTTAACGACTTTATAAAAATTATCATTCAAACACATGTCGCTACTTTGGCGACGTATTTTTAATGTATCTTTTCAAAATAGTTAATATAGACATTTTCAGAATATTAAATTGAAATAAGGTAAATATCTTACCTTATCGGTCCAGATTCATGGGGACTGCCGGCCTCTGTTGGTTCCTTTCTATTCATTGGAGTCGATTCACGACATAAAGCCAAAATAATAGGATATCAATTACGGCTACACACATTTATTACATACTACAAGGACGAACACGAAGAACACACTGAGTAGAAAAGAAGAAAACAAAACATTAATATCGGCGCGCAGCGCCATCTACAGGTTTTAGATTAGACCAATAAATAACACATTGGCCCCCGGATGAACATTAACTTTATGTTCATTTCCCATTGTAATTATATCTAATATTTTTCTAATTGTAAGTCCACACAAAAGTCATAGTTTATAATGAAAGTTTTTAAAGTTTGTTTAGTCCTTTTCAAAAATTTCAACTGGATAAATCAACTGGAAAGGACGTCTCAATGTACCTGTAGCAGTTTTTATCTCACAAGATCGAACCCTTCCATCTCTACCGGGAAACACTTGTGTGACTACACCTAATTTCCACAGGTATCTTGGCAACTTGGAATCATAGATTAAAACAACATCATGTGGCGAATATTCACGAATACTGGAGTGTCGACTTGTCATGGCGTTTTTGAGCTGAAGAAGGTATTCCTTCTTCCATCTTGACCAGAACTGGTCCAATATTCTTTCTTTTTGATTAAAACGTTTCACGTATGATGCTGAAGTTCCAGGAAGCACATGTGGTTTCATATGCACGATAGGTAGGGTAGTAACTCGCTGACCTACCAAGAAGTGTGCTGGCGTAATTGGAGAAGGTTCTCCTGAGTCTGCATAGACGTATGTAATGGGTCGCGAATTAATTGAACTTTCAATTTCACATATAACTGTATGTAGTTGTGTGTGTGTTAAAGTGGTTTTGCCAACCACCTTTCTTAAGGCAGATTTTACAGATCGCACCAGTCGTTCATAAAAGCCTCCCCACCATGGCGACATTTCCATGATATATTTCCATTTTATTTTATTACTACTATAGTAATCTTTAACGTCGGGGTGGGTAATTATTTTCCAAATGTGCCTTAACTCAATATCAGCTCGATGAAAGGTTCGAGCGTTATCGGAGTAAACCGTATGGCAAAGACCCCGCCTTGCTACTATTCTTCTGAAGGCCAATAAGAATGTTTCTGTAGATAGGTTCTCTACCAATTCTAGGTGCACTGCTCTTGTAATTGCGCATGTGCACAACAGAATATAATATTTGCTATCATTATTTCGGATGTATAAGGGGCCTGCAAAATCAAGGCCTATCACTGCAAAGGGCTTTTGTTCATTGATACGATCTGCAGGTAACGGAGCTGATATCTGGGCTCCAGATCTAGAATTAAATTTTATGCAAATTCTGCATCTTCTTAATACGCTTTTTACTGCCTGTCTGCCCTTGATTACCCAAAATTCCTCCCGTAATTGAACTAATGTATCATTAATGCCAAAATGAAACACTTTTTCATGCGCATTTTTTATTAACAAATCAATTAATTTACCCTTTGAAGGCAACAGGATCGGGTGTTTTTCGTTAAAGGAATAATTTGATTTCTGAAGCCTTCCTCCGATGCGCATTATTCCTTCGGAATCCAAAAATGGTGAGAACTCAATTAAATTTGAATTTTTAGAAATAGGTTCCCCATTTACCAAACAGTTTAATTCATTCGGAAAACTAATTTTCTGTGTATATTTAACCCACATTGTTTGCGCACTACCAATTTCTTCTGCCGATAATGGACCGCTAACTTTCTCGTTTTTAGGATTCGCGTTGTTAAGAAATCTCTTTATCCATGCCGTAATTCTGAGGACTCTTAAAATGTTACTATATTTTTCTAGATCCAATATTGGTTCAACTGTTTCTATAGAGATTTTAAACTGAATTATTTTTTCAGGTGTTTTCCTTTTTTCTTCGGTAATATATTGCGTGTCTACCTTTTCCCCAATATCATTACCTTTACCATTTAGCTCAGATAACCATTTTGGACCTTTAAACCAAAAATCATTATTAACTAACGCATTTGCGCTAATACCACGAGTAACTAAATCTGCGGGATTATCCTTTGTATTACAATATGACCAATTTTCGGGTACTGACAATTCCTGAATTTCAACTACTCTATTTTTAACAAAGGGTTTCCATTGTTTCGCCGATCCCTTCACCCAGTGTAAAACAATAGTAGAATCTGTCCAATAAAATTTCTCGATGTTAATTTCCTTAAATATATCACAAATATATTTCGCTACTCTAGCTGCTATCACCGCTCCCATTAACTCCAATCTTGGTAACGTTAGTTTCTTTAGCGGCGCAACTCTAGCCTTTGACATAATCATACTTACATAACATTTTTTATCGTTACTGATAACCCTAAAATATGCAACACAACCATATGCCAGTGGTGAAGCATCTGAAAAAATGTGTAGTTCTACACGCGAATTTTTCAAATCAACATACGTGAAATAGCATCTATCTATTCGAATTTCTAATAAATCCTTAATTTCGTTACACCACTTTATCCAAATTCCCTTAAGATCATCCGGCAATTCGTGATCCCAATCCATACCTCTTTCCCACATTCTTTGAAGAAAACACTTTATCCTAATTAAAAAGGGAGATATAATCCCAATAGGATAAAAAAATTTTGCAGCTGTATGGAATACATATCTTTTCGTACATACCGATATATCCAAATTTTCAACTATAGATTTCAAAGCTAATCCTAATTTATCACTATCTTTATCCCACACCAATCCAAGAATATTTATTACACTATCATTATTTACCTCCGAAAAAGAATCATTTTTATCCCACATGTTCTTTAATTTCTGTGAATTCGTACTAAACTTTCTTAATTTCATTCCAGCCTTTGCTAAAATATTTACCGCAGTAGAAGTTAATTCATAGGCACCGTTTACGGTATCGGAGCCATAAAGCAAATCGTCCACAAACAGAGCTGAGTTTAACATTTCATAACTATCCGGATAAATTTCCTTATATTCCTTAATGTGTTTCTTAATTGTTGCCGTTAAAAAGAAAGGAGAAGTTGTACAACCAAATGTAGCTCTGGTCATTCGCATTATTTTATAATTCTCGGTGTCCTCGTCAAACCATAAAAACTTTAGAAAATTTCTATCGGGTTCCGCGATTTCTATCATTAAAAACGCCTTTTCAATATCTGCGCAAAACGCAATCTTAAACATTCGAAATCTATTAATTACATCCAAAATTGGTGGTGTAAGACATGGCCCTTTTACGAGACAATCATTTAAAGATTTACACCCCGATACTCTACTGGAACAATTAAAAACAATTCGTACCTTTGATGTTTGTTTTTCTTTTTTAATAATGGCACGATGTGGGGAAAAATATTCCCTTTCAGAGCGACCGCATTCTTCAACTATCCCTCGATGTTCTTGTTCTGTGATTATCTGCCTGTATTGCTCAAAAATCCATTTATCCGCCTTTAATCTTTTTCTCAAGTAATTGAATTGTCGTCTTGCATTTTCAAAATTATTCTCAAATTTATCCATACCATGATCATTTCATAATAAATGAGTAACATAATGACCCTGTTTATATTCTAACTGTTTATCAAATTTATTTATTATTTCCTGATCGGAAGCAGAAATCAATTTCTCATCATTTATTCCCAAAAGATCCAAAGACCATAACCTTTGCAAATCATTACCCGTACAATCGGATGATTCATTTTTTTTTCATGCATGGAAGGTTTTCATGTAAACAAAAAGAGTTACCACATTCGATCTTTAACACGTAGGCGCCAGTAATTAAGTTGTCTGGGTTGTTTCCTGAATTATTATTGCCTGACAATGTCCATCTGAATAACGTATTTACAGCAAACAACGAACGATTAATTTTCTTTTTATTTGTTTGCAGTTTCCAAAATAACCCGCCGCCAATTAGAATGTCTGGAGCCTTCGAATGCAATTGCAGAATTTTATTTCCTTCCCCCTGACTCGAAATCAAAAGTTTTCGAAATATTGCGTCATCCAGAATCTTTAACTTCGTGAAAGAGATTTGATTTACGACCAATGCCTCAACATAACATTTCTGTTTGTGTTTTTTTAAATGAAATTTACGACTGAATATTCGTTCGATTGCGGCTGTTCACACGAAAACGGATATATTAAGAGAGTTTATTTTCTAATCACCGGCAATTTTAATTCACGCGCGAGTGATATGTTTATGAAATTTCTTTGTGATGCATTATCAAATAATACGGCACACTTTAGAGAGTTTAAATTAGAACTATTTGTTATTCTTGCGAAGCAAGTTTGTAAATATATTTCATTATTCTCAAGCGGATTTTGTACAGGACACTTATAGGACAATACAGAATTATCATTTTCGCAAACACTGTTCTCAGAATTATTTGTTTGGGTATGTTCGATGTGATTTTTATCTTTCATATGAGCCGTTGGTGGAGTTTCCAAATTTTTGCTTACAGCAAATTAATGTATTGTGTTTTCCTGAACATGTGATTTGAGACCCGATAAACAGAATTTAGCGGTATGTTTACCTCTTTTGAAACATAAATAACAGATTCCCTGTTTGCGTAAAGACAATTTTTTATCCTCTAAATTTAATTTACACATTTTACTGTCATGATCATTTATTGCATCAACACAAAATATACATTTACTAACAGTTAATTTAAAGGCTGATGCCCTTTGCATTGTGTTAGAATTTTTATATCCCGAACCAGATTTCCGGTAGTAAGCATTATTATTATTATCCGATGATTTTGAATCAAATCTGGAATTTGAGTTTTTATACCCGCTATTGTGAGTTTCTACTTCGCGTTTTAAAAATAAAAAAGTTTTTTCCCTAGTCTGAACTTCTAATTTTAAATGTTTTAACAAATCTTGTACATCCCATTCCTCGGATTCTGTTTTCGTTTTATTATAGTCTATCATAATACTGGTAGGTATTAATTTTGTAACAATTGGAAATAACAAATTTCCGTAGGATTTTAAATCCACACCTAAATTTTCGAGAGATTTAATATTAACATCAAGGGCGTCGTGCAGTAAGCGTAATTCTTTAATTTGATTTGGAGATTTAACAGGGTTCAAATTTAATAACGCGTCAATTTTATATCTTATTATAATATCTTTTTTTCCGAATCTAGATTTTAATAAATCATTTGCAGTATTGTAATTTAGATCTGAGAGTGCTAAACCCTGATTAGCTGTTAAAGCTTGGGCTTTTAAAAAGCTGCGTAAATACACAAATTTCTGAACATTAGAAATGTCGTTGTTGTTATGTATTGTGATTTCATACTGGTTCCAAAATTCCATCCAGTTTTCAGGAGAACCGTCATAAACTGGAATTGATAACTTGGGTAATCTCACAGAACTAGCATTAATTCTTTCTAAATGCAGATTGGGTGTTTGCTCATTTCTTGGCTGCGATAAGATCGGAGTTACATTTAAATTTTTAATTTCCTCTATCTTATTCATAATTTGAGCTTTTACATCAATAATTGAATCTCTATACTCTTGTCTCGATTCTATTTCATTTTGTAGCTCGTTGAGATCCGTGATTTTGGCCTCAATATGATCTTCAACTTCTTTAATTTCGTTATTCTTTACTTGCAGTTTTTCTAACTGTGATTCAAATTCAAAAACATTTAACCCTTCGTCGGGTTCATTTAATTTTAGGTTTATCGTATTCATGAGTTTTGTACACAATCCCTTGAGGGTAGAACGTTTTTGTTTTAACTTTTCAACTTCGGTTGCCATATTGTTAATTTATAAATTTGAACTATAGAATAAGGAACAACGCTAAATCATATTTTAAGGGCCTGGCAGTCCCTGTTCGGGCGCCAAAAATTATGTCGCTAAAATTCTTAACGACTTTATAAAAATTATCATTCAAACACATGTCGCTACTTTGGCGACGTATTTTTAATGTATCTTTTCAAAATAGTTAATATAGACATTTTCAGAATATTAAATTGAAATAAGGTAAATATCTTACCTTATCGGTCCAGATTCGTGGGGACTGCCGGCCTCTGTTGGTTCCTTTCTATTCATTGGAGTCGATTCACGACATAAAGCCAAAATAATAGGATATCAATTACGGCTACACACATTTATTACATACTACAAGGACGAACACGAAGAACACACTGAGTAGAAAAGAAGAAAACAAAACATTAATATCGGCGCGCAGCGCCATCTACAGGTTTTAGATTAGACCAATAAATAACAGGGGGGTTAAGAGGCGGTAGCCCCTTTTCGCATAGAACTAATTATCATATAAAACTCTTCCGAAGCCTAATTCGTTATCCTACCCCTTAATCTTTAAACCTGTATTTATAGTATTAAATTTTAGGGTAAGAGAAAGTCGTGTGAGTCACACACCAGATTGTTTATGTGTGTGTCTTTTCATTATATTAAACTATTTATTGTATGTCTTCATTCAAAATTACATCATTCCATTCAAAAATGTTCTACTGAACGTATAATATGTATCATACCCAAAATATCAAAGAAAAATACTTGAAATATATAGAATGTATGTGCCTAGTGAATGCATTTCGAAAAGATCATTTTAATTGTTATTATTATTATTATTATTATTATTATTATTTTTTTTTTTTTTGACATCAATTATTTTCGAAATTACGCATATACAAAATCACTATCTGTTTCATTAATCCAGAAACATTACTAACATTGTACTGACTGCTAAATTATTAAATATTTTTAATGAAATATTCTAAAACAGCTTATGTAAAAATATTTTATTTTCATATAAACATGTTCATTATGTGAAATCAAGATAGAGAAAATTGCATATATAAATGAATGTTTATCAATAACAAAAATAAAACCAATAAAATGTTTCTCATCTTTTTGATTCGAATACTATCGTTATTAAGCAACATGTATCTTTTCTTTTGTTTCTTCTTTTCCTCTTTCTTCTTTGTTTTAAACCGTAGATTAAACCTTCGTAAGTTTTCTTAAAAAAAAAGAAAAAAAAAAACAATTACTAAATTTATCTTAAAATCATATTTTTATTATTATTATTATTATTGAGAAAGAAACGGAAAAATAACGCATTGAATATAATATATTTTAAGATATGTCTGTTGTGCGTTAGGACTTTCAAAAATTTTAATATAAGTTGGGGAAAGTGTAGCAGAGATTGACACTTTTAGAGGAATCTCTGATGTTTTTAATGTTCTAGTCATGAGAAAATATTTTTAGAAATCTTAAGTTAGTATACATTGCATGAAAGACATTCAGAACCACATATATGTTAAAATATATACATTTGATAACAATTATTATTATTTTTTAATGAATTTTTATTTGACACCCACTCAATATTTCAGTAATTGACACTGCCAATTTTTCCTTTTATCATTTAATTGTCCCCCTATGTTCCAGTGTTTTTACACTGCTAGTTATTCATTTTACCAGTTATTAGCACCCTTTGCTCCAGAGTTTGATATATAATGTTAAAATTATTATATGTAAAGTATATGATTTCATTATCTTTCTTATTTATTAATTATATCGGGATAGATGTCAATTACTGGAGCATGCCAATTACTGAAGCATTAACCCTCTACTTTTTTTTTTTTTTTTGAATTTTTTTTTACATTCTAACTTTCTTTATTTTTATTTTACAAAACATACTTAGTAAAGAAAATATAGAGAGGGGTTACATAAATACGTTTATAAACTAGTTGGCATAAGTGAATTCTGCTCAGTTCTCCATGTTATACTTGGAGCCATAATATTTTACAACAGGGTACACCACATTCTTTTTAAAATAAACGAAGTTTACAGATAAGACGGCACGGGTAGAGGAGTACTAAGCTTCGTTAACAACATGTTCGTACCTTTACATTGTCTAATTTTTTGTTTCATTATATTAGGTTCACTTTCATATTTCAATTTGCAATCCACAGTACTTCCAATCCAATAATCTCCAGAATGGAAGCTTATGAAAATTTTGCCCCGTTCTCGCATTTTAAGAAAATCGTCAATTATTAATAATTAACAAATATTTGAAAATAGAATGATCATAGTCTCTGACTGACGTTTTTTCTAGAATCATAAATGATATATTAAATCAACTTTAAAAAACTTACGATGAAAGTAATCCTCATTTATTTACTTTTGGATTCCGGAGAATTCAGAATGTGTAAAATCGTCGAAAAACCGATCTTGAAAATTTTGAAGATTCTTAAAAATCTCCATACGAATGAAATGAAAGAGAACTAAAAATATTTTAATGCTAAGGTTATGTATATAAGAATTTAAGTTTCATATATAAAGAAATGATTGAAATGTCTAATGTTGTTTATGAGTATCTTTTGTGTAAAGAATAGTAAATTTTCAGTGATTTACACGGGTGTGATTCCATTCACAGGAAAACGAGTTTTATTGTATTTTAACTGTAAGAGCAACACGCAAAATTTTAACCAGATTAAAAAAAAATCTACATGATATGCATTAAAATAAAATAAATAAATAAATAAACAAATATCCGTTTCTAATTTATATATATATATATATATATATATATATATATATTTGTATGAGCATCAATCGAATGTTGAAATTGTTCAGTGATTTTGACGACCAACAATAAAGAATAACTTAAAATATAGACTTGCTAACTTGAATTATTATTATTAAATTATCCGAAAATTTAGAAAATTCTCATCAAAACACATATTTTCTAAAATCTGTATACCAAAGTATGATTTATTTTTAAAAATTCTATTCTAAATGAAAAAAAAAGACATGTAGTTAAAATTTCTTCATTTAAAATGGTTGGAAATGTCGGGAAAACTGACTAGCGTTTAAATTAATAAATTGAAAATCAAATATAAAGTATTGTTGAACAACTGATTATGGAAAATGACAGTTTTTTGAGTGACGCAAGCGGAGGGACAAACGGGACGCTGCGAACTAATATATACGGCTAGTTTGACATCAAAGAGATTTGTAAAAGCCGGCACTTAATATCTCAGAAAATATGCCATATTTTGTTCTGATCTTTTCAAAATAATCTTTTATCTTCGGTCTTAATCTATCCTGAAAATTTTACATTTCTACATGTAATATGTTTTGAGATCTGAATCTCAATTTAAAGCCAAAATGGGAAAACGGTTGGTGTAATGGACTCGATTTCTGAAAACTATCTCTAAAACGGCTCGAAGGATTTTCATATAATTAATATATGTTGCTAATAGGATCTTTCTGAATTTAGTAACGTTTTCGTTTTTTTCAGGAAAACTCTTGCTTTTTTTATATAAATCGCTTTAAATATGGAACTATATTACTCCGCTAATTACACGTGTTTCTTCGAGTGAAAACGCTGTTATGCGGTTCTTACTTGTGAGGTATGTGGGCTGGTTGATTGACCGACCTCAATGCAGCCAATGAATTACTTAGATTTTTTTTTTTTTTTTTTTAACGCAAAAGTACTTTATTACATGTTTTAAATATTTATTGTATATATACTAAGTCAAATTCACTTAAATATATTTTCTCTTCTGTTATGAAAAAAATATTTTTGATTTCAAAATTTCATATTTAGTCAAAAAAATATTTAGATAATATTTTAAATAAGGAAGTATTTTGTAATTTTAGATATTCCATTTTATCATAAAAATGATGAATTTACAATTTTTTAAAGCGAAAATTTTTTAATCATTCATGAACATCGATTTTATAATAACTCAATGATTTGCGAATCATATTCATGTATCATTCCGCGCCGGGAATGGAAAAAAACAGCAAATAGAGTTTTAGCGCCATCTATCGTTTTTTATTTAAAGCATACACTTTCGTAAATAGATATATATATATATATTTCTTTTTAAAAATTAAAAATATCTTTTGAAAATACAGTTAGAGTTTATTCATTTATTTATTTTTCCGACTTTAAAATCATACATATTTTAAATATTAACATAATACATTTTTTTAATTATTATTTAAAGCAATAATGACTAGGGAATGAAACAGTGCTTACACTGTTTATTAGAAATAACATTATTTCATGAATTTTATTAAAATTCATGAAAAATATGTCAAATAGCTATTATTAAAAAACACGTCAAAATAAATAAATAACATCTTCACTTTGAAACTCGTAATAATGTATTTAAAAAATATCATTCTTTCTTTTATTTTTTTTTATTAATTAATTTCTGCACGAAAAACTCTATTTCATAAATATATGTACAATTACAATGAACAAAAAATCCTCCTTTAATTTTAAATAACTATTTCTACCTGTTTCTAAACAAGTTTTTTTTTTTTTTTTTTTTTTTGGGGGGGGGGGGATAATTAAAAAAAAAGTTAAATATATATGTATATGATTTTAATATAAACTACCAGATCGCGCCACTACATTTATTTATTTTTCTTAAAAAAAAAGAAAGAAAGAAAAAACTTTTAATTGCTTCGAAACATGTAGAAATAATTATTTAAAATTAAAGGAGGGTTTTTTGTTTATTGTAGTTGTAAATATATTTATGAAATAGAATTTTTACGCAGAAATTTCATTTTTTTTAGAAGCTTAACTTATATTTTTCATAAAATTTTTCTCCAGGTTATTTTATCTTATTTTTAAAATTATAGAAATGTAAAGCTTAATTTATATTTTGTCTATTTTTTCCCCCAAACATTTTATATGAAAATATATATGAAGTAATTTTTACCTGCAATTTTGATGAAAATTTAAATTGTGAATATTGGAGCATACTTAGCCTCTAAAGGGGAAACAAAATATACAAATTTCCATTTTTAACATTTACTTGATTTATTTATTTATTTATTTATTTTTAATTGTTTAATTTGTAATTCTTTAAAAAGAAACTTGCAAAATGTAAATTACGTAATTCTAACTTAAATTTGAAATTATCCACTTATTTTTCTTTCTTTCTTTGTTGCTTTTTTTTTTTTTTTTTTTTTTTTTTTAAGAGTTTGAGAATCCCAGTCAATAAATTTTTCTAGTGCGAAGCTTCTCCATTTTGTTTCCAAGTGGCACGCTACTTGAAAATTTGTCAGTATGATAACGTTTGAAATACTGAATTAATTCACACTAAATTTGTAGTGTAGATTTATCTTAGAAATGTATCTGATATGTTCATTTGCCAACTTAATCTACCCTCTTGTTTCCTTGTGTTAGCACACTGAAAATTTCAAATTTACATTAGAAAGGTTTTATGAACCGATTTGCTTAAAACTCCATATATACAAGCCTTCATTAATAAATCCACTAAGTCCATTAATAAATTGTAGCTGCCATTTTGAAAAAAAAAATGGTGGCAACTACATAAGAAAAGATAAATTAGTTTACCCTTCCTAGGAGCCAGAAGGACTTATTTTAATTTTTTGATCAATAACCACTAAAAAGTAATGATATCAGTTCAAAAAACCCTTAACATCTTAAAAGTTTGTGACGCCGCTACTTTATGGCTATATGAATTTGAAATATGAGTCTTAAATATAATGATATCAAATTTTAAGTGACGCTCTGCATTTAGTTAAAATATACATAGATTTTCTTATTTGATCATTTACTTTTATCTTTTATTTATATTTATAATGCAAAGGTAATATTTTTAACTTCAAGGTCAGACAGATATATAAAATACACTCACTGATGCTTTTTCATTCGCATTTCAAATTCAAAATAACAGTTTTAAAAGGAATTGTATAAAAATTCCACTGGCGCCTCGGTGTTACTTTAAAAGATATGTTTTTAGATTCCATTAAAATTACTTTTGTTCTGTCTAATAAAGTCTATTTACACATTTAAACACTGCTTTTAATTTTCAAATATACTGTCAAATAATTATACTTTCACTGAGTTTGGATTATAATGTAAAATTATTTATTTCAATAAACTGATTTATCTTTTGCGTCACATCTATCCAAAACTGCAAGTAAAATTTGTGTAAATATTTTATTTACGTCACACTGCCTCTTTGAGCAAATTTTCACTTAGTTGGATACTATGTTTTGGATAGCCTGATGCAAAAGATAAATCAATTTATTGAAATAAATAATTTTACTGTATAATGCAAACTCAGTGAAAGTATAATTATTTGACAGTATATTTGAAAATTAAAAGCACTGTTTAAATGTGTAAATATACTTTATTAGACAAAACAAAAGAATTTTAATGGAATCTAAAAACATATCTTTTAAAATAACACCGATGCGCTACTGGAATTTTTATATAATTCCTTTTAAAACTGTTATTTTGAATTTGAAATGCGAATGAAAAAGCATCAGTGAGTGTATTTTATATATCTGTCTGATCTTGAAGTTAAAAATATTACGTTTGCATTATAAATATAGATAAAAGATAAAAGTAAATGATCAAATAAGAAAATCTATGTATATTTTAACTAATTGCAAAGCGTCACTTAAAATTTGATATCATTATTTTTAAGACTCATATTTCAAATTCTTATAGCCATAAAGTAGCGGCGTCACAAACTTTTAAGACGTTAAGGGTTTTTTGAACTGATACACTAAACAAAATTGTTTTAAATACCCAATATATGAAAATTTTATTATGATGAATATTTCTATATATCTTCTGGTACGTTTAAATAATAATTAAAAAAAAAAAAAAAAAAAAAAAAGGAAATAAATCTTTTCGGAATAATTTCACATATCTAGTCGCTTCAAAACAAAATTAACAAGATAATAAAAGACAAAAAAAAAAAATGTTACCACATAAAATAATTTTAATTAATAATTAGTTGCACGAATTATGTAAGAGTATTTATATTTTATTATTATAAGCTATAAAATTTTAAAACAACTTTAATATATATCTTCTGTTTTTTTCAATTTTTTTAAACATTTTACTAAGACATTTGAAAATATTTCAAAAATTACGTAATATAAGGAGAAATTCTACTATGAAAATATATCAAATACCCTCTGCTTAGTGCTTTTGGCAGATGCTGAATTTGATAATCCTGACATTTTACTTTTTGACACATGTGAAAATGTCAATTTCACACGGATTTTATTCATACATTATGAAATATACTTCTGTTTTTACTTTTATCTTTATATATAGGAAGAATATATATAATTTGTGAACTTTTCGATTTTTTTTTTTTTTTAATATTTTAAACATTTTACTAAGACATTTGAAAATATTTCAAAAATTACGTAATATAATGAGAAATTCCACTATGAAAATATATCAAATACCCTCTGCTTAGTGCTTTTGGCAGATGCTGAATTTGATAATCCTGACATTTTACTTTTTGACACATGTGAAAATGTCAATTTCACACGGATTTTATTCATACATTATGAAGTATACTTCTGTTTTTACTTCTATCTTTATATATAAGAAGAATATATATAATGCGTGAACTTTTCCATTATTTTTTTTTAATTTTTTAAACATTTTACTAAGACATTTGAAAATATTTCAAAAATTACGTAATATAAGGAGAAATTCTGCTATGAAAATATATCAAATACCCTCTGCTTAGTGCTTTTGGCAGATGCTGAATTTGATAATCCTGACATTTTACTTTTTGACACATGTGAAAATGTCAATTTCACACGGATTTTATTCATACATTAAGAAATATACTTCTGTTTTTACTTTCATATATATATAAGAAGAATATATATAATTCGTGAACATTCTTAACTTCTTACTGAGCAATTAATGACCACTTCTTCAATTAGAAACAAATTACATAAATTCCTTTTTATAAAAATTAACATGTATTTTTTTTTCGTGCTTTTGATTTTATATTTTACATACTTGCATCAAAATATTTGAGAATCACTACAATACCTATTTAAAGTAAAAAAAAAAACAATAAACATATATCCAGGTTTTAATCGGTTAAAATAAAGTTTGTTGTATTGAGTGCCCTGCAATTATCAATCGTTGTGTTATTACCTACATCCTCTCCAAGTTCGTCCCACGACCGTAAACTAACACTGTACGTATAGATGCCAATTCTTCCGATTTTTTCACACCAGTATTTTTAAAGAAAATTATATTTTTATTTAAGGATCGAAATTCTGTAATTGACACCTATGCCTATTACATATATATATATATATATAATTTCTTCGCAAGAATGCAAAGGACCCATGTGACAGATCCTGCCAAAAATTACTGAGCATAGTAAATTTGTATATACATGTGGTCAAGAAAATTAACTGAAAACTACAGAATATGTGGAAGACAGATAAGTCGAGAAATCGTAACAAAATCTGGGCTATAATGTATTTCTTAAGAATATATAAATAAACATTAAAGTAAAGAAGTTTGTATCAAAACATATAATAGAATATGTATATCGCGAAATATTAGCACATATTACTTAGATGCTGTTATTAAAATGGTCTGTGAAGTTACCATCAAAATAATGAGCTTTATAGTTGAGAGATAAAAATCCTAAGTTTAAATAATTTACAAAGAATTTTAAGGAGAAAAAAACAGGCCTTTAAGCCAATAGTGCAATAACAGCATGTTTAATTAAAACTTCAAAATATAAAGCATTTCATACAACAATACAAAGAAATCAAGAAACAGATTATGATAAAAAGAAATTATAAGCACGATAGATTTGTACATGCCTGTGTTTAGATTTGTGACACAAAAAATTGCCTAAAATATACACAATATGTGAGAAGGTGTATAACTCTAGATATATTGACAAAAATATATTCCAGAAAAAAAAAAAATGCTAAATCTATAATTAGGAATTTTTAATTAGTTTCTTAATGATTACTTTCTATTTATAAAACTCGACTAATCTTTAATATTTTCAATTATATAAAAAATATTTACTTAGTAAACATTTCGCAAATAAATTGAGAAAAGATAGCTATTTTTTTAAGTTTAATACATAAATAAGCATCTTTATTTAAAAATAAATTAAATGAATAGAACTTATCAAGCAAACGTTTTAATTTATTGCTTCCTTTTCTGACATAATGGAAATCAGGTTTTTAAACAATTATTTTAAAAATATGCAAGTTATTAATCTTTAATGGAATATATATATAATTTTAATTAATTTCGGTGTTTTTTCTGTGAAAGCATTAAGTACAACTAACAGCTGTATTATTTGCCATTTAATTAATAATTTTATTTCTGTTGAATTATATTAGATACCATTTTTAATTAGCAGAAAATAATCTATAAAATTACATATATAAAATGTTTTTAAATTGTACCCCTTAAAGTAATATATATATGTATGCGCGACAGTGCTAATTATGTTTAAATTAGTATCGCAGTAACAAAAAAAATGTCCAAGTAATAATAGAAGAAAATAAATTTATAAACTCTTATAGTCCTGGTTCTACACGTTTATTTATGTTCCATGAATTTTCATTCTTTACCTTTTACAATATTAATTTGTCATATATTTGGCCAATTTGCGAAATTTGGGAATATATATTATCTATCAATTTAATGGATAGTTGAGACCAAATAATTTAAACAAAATTTTAAATTATATGGCATTTAAAAATTTGTCAATTGAGATAAAAAATAATTAATAAATCGACTATTATAAAACTTTCGTTTGAGTTAATTTTTAGAGGCATCTACATAAAAATAATCGTGAAATCTGAATATCTTTCACAATATTTCTGCATAAGAAGTATATTATTCATATTTATAATTTTAAATTGAATACAGAGGTAATGTTACAAGTATAAAATAAAAATACAATTACTGCGAAATGATTTAAAAAGAATTCTTTAATGTAACATACAATTGCTTAGTTCTATTCAAGCAGATTATATTAAAATTAATTTAATAACTTTAGAAATAATACCAATTGATTTTCTCAGTATTTACATTGTCCGTTTAAAATCTGAAACAATTTTCATAAAAGCTATCAATAAAAAATGTATTCTTCCGAAGAAGATAAGATTATAATCTATTTTTTATTATCTGAAGGAAATCTATATATTCCTAAAATGTTTCTTCAAGTAAAATCTTTTAATGCGCGTTCAATACCCAAGTAATAGTCTTCTTCTAGAAAGGAATGCATTATCTTAAGTACAGGAAGGTCTAAAGTGTTAAAAACTTTTATTTTAAAAAAGCAAAAAGTGACATATTAATGGAGTTTTAAGGGTAGAGTTTCTAAACATATAAAAAAGTTTCCTGTTAAATCTAATTGAAGCTTCATTGTGAAAAAGAATCATTCTTTTCTTACAGTAATTTTTCAAAAAATTACTTTTTTTTTTAAATATCGTTTGTTTCGAATTAATTTGAATTTTCAATATAAACATTTAAAATAATAATAATAACAGTAATAATTTAAAAATAATACTCAAATGATAAAAATTTAACAATAAAATTTATTATTTAATTCGGAAAACACTTATCTACTCGGGAAGTTGTCTCAGTGCTGCTTCATTAGATCTAATTTTATATGCAGTGGGGAAAACAGTACATATATATGTATATATATATATATATATATATATATATATATATATATATATATGTATTTGCTTAAGTAAGCTGTTCCAAATCACATTATGTGTGCCTGGTTCAAGATTTTATCTTTTCGGCTATTATGTTTTGCTTTTTTGTGGGAGGTACATGTTAAGTAAAATCCAAGTGAAATTTAATTTTTCATAATAACGTGATATGGTAGAAAGTTTTCAATATATTTTTTAAATCAGCACCAAAATATACATAAAGTTTAGCTATCAATTTTCTTGTATTTTTTTAGTCGCAGGCCTGTGTTATATAATCATTACCTTTTTGCGTTAATGACAACAAACTGTATTGTTCTCGCATTTTATTGAAGTGATTATGTCAATTTCTAATAAATGAAAATTGCTTAACTTGCAAACATTCCTATAGGTTATTGATGTAATTATTTAATCTTGGGTATTTTCTGATTTTAATGCTTTACAAAAATGTTAAAATTTTATTGTACTTCATTTTATGCTTCAGTTTGTCTATGTGATTTTAATCCCTCTACTTTCCGTAAATATCTATAGAATAATTAATTTCCATGAAATAGTCTATAAAGCGTCTGAAAAGCATATTTTAATAATTTTGTACTTTAATAATTACATAAAAACTGTTAACGGCTTAGAATAATTTCTGCCCTAAGGAAGTTTTAAATTCAATTCATAAGTTATCCTGTAAATGGAATTCTGGCAACTCTGATTTTTATGCTATTTTATATTTCATAAACGATCAATTAGGTTGTTAACAAATCTTTAAATGAAATGTTAATTTATACTTAACATACTTTTATAATTTTTAGCTTTATACAGTATGTACTCTAATCACAGAGAAATTAATCAAAAAATTAGATTCCTATTATACAAATCAAATTTGCCCATGTTTCGACTTACACAAATAATTTGAGTAACAAAATTACAGATAGTCTTCTGAAACAGTGACTAAAATCATGTTAGATGGACAAGGGTCCGCTCACGACTATACAGCGTTTGAAGAGAATTTTAGCCTCCCTCTTAGTTTATTACATTAGGGTGAAAAGGGTAAAGTTAAAGTGTTGCAGATTGTTGCCGGTTATTTGATAATATCCTCTATGACTGTTACGAAACCGAGCTTTCTCAATTCTAACACTTTATAAACTGACAAACGTTTTCGAACTCTGCATTTTATTATTGTTTATTTCTTATTATTATTATCATTTTTATTGGCAACAGCCACGTTTTGTTTTCTTTTTATGTAGACTCAGTGTTGATTTGGATTCGAGATTATAGAACGCTGAAATAGAATATGCCATGTTTGTAACATTTAAAATTAGTCTCAACTTATTAGTAACTTAATTGTGTAATTATGTATACAATTTCATTAAATTGTCGTGCTTTTTTATAAGTCATGAAGTAGTATTAAAGTTACCATAATTTGACAAGAAACTTAACCAAGAAAAGCAAGATCAACTACCCTGATAGAAGCATTTCAGGTAAGAAATTGACTTACCTATTCTTTCATTGATGCTATAGTGACAAAGGACGACATTGTGTCTTAGGCCTTGAATGAGCTTGTGTAGGAATGTCTCCAGAGAAATTATACCCTTTCGCGACAGCGAGTGACTAAAGGCAATTAAGTTTGAATAGATTTTGTACGAAGCCTTTGTGTAAAAGAAAATAGATTCGAGTGTTAAAGGTTTTTGGATGAGTGACAAGTTCTCTTATCTGTCAGAACTGTGTTAGATGACACTAAAATTGTAAAACTAAGATCTAATACATTAGTGGTAACTACCGCGAAAAGGAAACCCAGGGAGTGGTTAAGTTGTTTGATTTGAAATTTCTGTTTGGAACACAAAAGTTTTGGTTTATTTTTTTACTCAATTGGGATGATCAATGATATTAGTTAATCAATTATTTTGGAAAGGAAATAGGCGTAGAATGTACTAGAAGGTCGTTAGTTGGTATTTTCTCTGGCGGTAAGTGATCCTTTTTTATAAGCATTTCCAAGGATGAGTGACTAAAGGCAAGTGACTAAAGGCAAGTGACCAAGGCGAGTGACTAAAGGCAATTAAGTTTGAATAGATTTTGTACGAAGCCTTTGTGTAAAAGAAAATAGATTCGAGTGTTAAAGGTTTTTGGATGAGTGACAAGTTCTCTTATCTGTCAGAACTGTGTTAGATGACACTAAAATTGTAAAACTAAGATCTAATACATTAGTGGTAACTACCGCGAAAAGGAAACCCAGGGAGTGGTTAAGTTGTTTGATTTGAAATTTCTGTTTGGAACACAAAAGTTTTGGTTTATTTTTTTACTCAATTGGGATGATCAATGATATTAGTTAATCAATTATTTTGGAAAGGAAATAGGCGTAGAATGTACTAGAAGGTCGTTAGTTGGTATTTTCTCTGGCGGTAAGTGATCCTTTTTTATAAGCATTTCCAAGGAGGGACACTAGAGATTAAACAAATGTGAATTATCTAATCCAGGCTTTCAGACAGTGAAAACATAATGAAATTACTAGATATTATTCATATGCCATAAAGAATGTGTATTCTATACCTAGCATTAAACATTGGTTACAGGCCTCAAAAAATAATTATACACATCAGATTGCAAATTTATACATTAAAAATCCAAGTGTAAAAATGATTACAATTTTGATTCTATGTCAGCCTGCTGAGGCTCTAACTTCCGCAGATACGTTTATATTTTAGCAAACTGATCTATATTATTCAAGTGAATAGTGGTGTATTCCTTATTGTAAAGTACAACTGATTTGTACTCAGAAACACATCTAAAGAATTACAATACATTCGGTTGCTTTAGTAGTATTTCTCTAAAAATAATTTCAATAACTTTGTACTGAACAAAACATAACGAAATTACCATACAATATCCATAAGTCCAAAAGCATGCTTTTAATTATATGATATACTTAGAATGATCGGCTTACTGAACCATACAGCAATATTTAGATATATAGGTTTCAATGTATCTAAATAACTAGATCTATGTGTCTTTCTCTCTAAGTACGTAATGGATTTATTCTATAACGTTGTTAGTACCGCCAGTTTTTACACCATTATTTTTGAAGAAAAAATTTAATTTATTCGTAATCATATATTAGGAAGAAAACTCTAAAAATATAAAGTTTAAAAATATGGGCTTGTTTAACACTATTATGGAATAAATTAAAAACTGGTCAGTTATGCCCAAAGTGAATCATAAATATGTAAAATTAACAAACGATGTGTTTCTTTTTTAGTGAAGTTTTTGCTTTGAAAAATTAAGTTTAAATAGTTAAATTCAAATAACTCTCAATTTAGTAAATATATATATATATATATATATTTGTAATTAAACACTAAAATGGTAAAAAATTCGCAATAGGTATTTAAGTTCAAATTAATAGAACTTCTCTTCCATGAATGGTAAAACTAGACACGAGTGGGTCTCTAAAGCACTATTCCATACTAAGACATTTAAAGTAACTTTTATAATGGGATCCACTAAGGCGTCACTTGCTAATTTGTGATTAGTCTAATACGAGGGTTGCTATTTATATTTCTGGCCTAATAATGAAAAAACAAATATGTAGGATCGAAATTGGTTTTATTGTTTTTCAAAATATTCTCCATGATGATCAATACACTTTTGCATGCGTTTGAACCAATTTTCAAAGCACTTTTTCCAGTCCGATTGAGGTAACTCCAAAACATGCGTTTTGAATGCATCAACCGCTTCTTCGGGGGTCGAAAATCGTTGTCCACGTAATTTATTTTTGATGTGTGGGAATAAAAAGAAGTCATTGGGTGCCAAATCAGGGCTGTACGGCGGATGACCCGTCAGTTCGATCTTTCGCTCAGTCAGAAATGCATTTGTTTGAGTCGATATGTGAGAGCTCGCATTGTCATGATGAAGAATGATTCGCCTGTTCTTCTGCTTTTTTTCGAATTTCTCCGATGACTTCTGGCAAACAAATGGTCGTGTACCATTCAGAATTGACCGTCCTGCGTTGCTCTAACGCCACTGTTGCCACATGACCGTTAATGCCGAAGAAACAGGCAATCATTTGTTTCGATGTGCTTCTTCCTCGAACAACTTTTGTTGGTTTTGCCTCGCCTTGGAAGACCCATACAGTTGATTGCTGTTTTGTTTCCGGCTCATATGCATAGATCCATGATTCGTCACCTGTGTAGATGTTATACACAGCCTTTGATGTACCTTGAACGTATTTTTCCAACATTTCCTTGCACCAATCGACACGAGCCTTTTTTTGAGCGTTTGTCAGATTATGCGGGATCCAACGCGAACACATTTTTTTTACGCTCAAATGTTCATGCAATATTTTATTGATGCTAGTCATACTAATGTCCAAAGACGCCTCAATCTCACGGTATGTCACATGACGATCTTGCTTTATCAGTTCACGCACAGCATCGATCTTTTCTGGCACAACAACGGATTTTGGACGACCTGCACGGGATTCGTCCTGGATCGAACATCGACCACGATTAAATTCGTTATACCAATTTTTTACAGTGCTGTAGGATGGCGCTTTATCGCTGTATAAAGAATTAAGTTCATGGAAGCACTCTTGTCTTGACAATCCACGTCGAAAGTTATGAAAAATAATCGCACGAAAATTTTCACGATTCAATTCCATTTTTTGAAAGAGAAGAACTTTTCAATTTACTGTCAACAACACAAATAAAGCTATAATGGTAAATCGTCTGCTGAATTTACGTTTAAAAATATCAAACTTTCGATTGAAATCGTCTGCGGTCGCCTAGCAACACTTACTGTTGCCAAGGCCAGAAATATAAATAGCAACCCTCGTATCTACCAAAAAAAAAAAAAAAAAAAAAAAAAAAAAAGACAAGAATTTAAAAATCTATTAAAACAAGGTAAAATTTTTTAAAAATTCTTTGCATAAAATACTACTACATTTAATAATAATAATGATGATGATGATGATGATGATGATGATATTTCGTTTCAGTCCGAAACTAATGAACATTAAAGGACAAACATTATTTTAATATTTACTAAAAAGAAATGTATTCTTCATTAAAAGATATTTATATTTACTGCACACACAGTAACTGGTTGATTTTCTCTTTATTCACTATTAAAGCTTTTCTCGAAAGTCATTTTTTGTACTTGCCATGTTAAGCGGCGACAATGCAAACAGTCAGAAATTGGGAATTAAGGGATCCGTGTTTATAACTTTATTTGCGCAATTAAGCTTTACAGCTGACAAGGTAAAAATCACGAGTACATTTTTGTGTAATAATTCTGGAAATTCAACGTTCTCATTTTAACGAAAATGTAATAGAGTTTTATTCAGAAATGCAGAATTGAGTATATAAATTAGAAATGCGGAATTGAGTTTATTGCAATAAATAAGGGCTTAGAGATGTAGTTTAATAAGCTGTTCAACGTAAATTACTTTTGGCACAAACTAAGTACGCATCATATTATTTTCTAAAATTATAGAAACTGTACGGCATAGAACTTAAAATAAAGCAAACACGAAATTTTTGAAAAATGCATATTAACTCCATCTCTCAGCTTGAAATTTCAACTTAAACAGTTATTATTATTATTAAAATTTTATTTATTTATTTATTTATTTATTTTTTTTTTTTTTTTTTGTAAAAAATATATATCAATATAACGGTAGGTGCGATTGCATCTACATTTTAACTGTAAATAAAACTATAAAGTGTTAAAAATTATCACTAATTCTGGTACTATAAACATAAAACTGAATTAGCAGTGGCATGTGTGAATTACCAATGCAAGATTTAAGGAATTCCCCGAGGTGAATTTTAAAATTATAGCATAAACATAATATGAGTAATACACATTCAGTGAGAGAGGTTTTATTTTACTTTATTTTTTAATGTAATATTTTATTGAAGATGTCTTGCAATATCAGTGACTTCTTGTGAATGATGTTTTGAGCTTGCTCCATATGAATAATTAGAAACAGTACATTAAAATTACTATCTAAGCACCTTATTGGTTAATATGTTTATTTCGAAAAACAACGTCAAAATGAAGATATTTCATTAGTCAATCAAATTAACAAGCTTTTCAAAATAACAAGCTGTTTCTAGCCACCCGTAAGGAGCTAGCCCTAATTGTCGCCATTGTGCATATATATCCATGAAAAAAAGTATAATCTAAAAATTTTCTGTATCTTATATTCATATACCAGCAGGCTTTGTCCACTTCGCTGGTCACTGTATTTAAAGACAACTCTTTTCTATATCGCATTATAAATAATAATAATAATGAACAAAATAAAAATTCTGTCAAAGACATAATTCAGTTTAGTACGGAGGCATATTAATTAAAATATGTAAAATTTTTATTTTTTATTTTTTATTTTTTGTTTTTTTATTTTTTATTTATTATTATTATTATTATTTTAATTATTTTTTATCTCGTTTTTTGACCTTAAGACAGGACCACGAATTTTTAAAAATGACTGAAATGAATTAAAATGAAGTGTTTCCACCTAAATTTCGTACTTTAGTTAAGTAAAAAAATGTGGTGTTGAAAAACTGTTTGCACCCCTGGATTCAGAAAAATCGTCACTTTCGTTTGGTACCAAACTTGTACCGGTAGGACTGGCATTTCTAATTTATTTTGGTGTTACATAAAACTGGTCTACAGAAACTCAAGATTAAAACTAATAATAATAATTAAATATATATATATATATATATATCAGTCCAAAAAAAATTGCAAAAGCTTGCTTCGAATGGCCTATGCCTTCGCCAGTGACTTGCTCATTCGCAATATTTCGGGTTCCTGTCCCTGTTGCCTGCGGAATTGACTTATCAGTGAGCTTCTATTTGGGTGCTTATCAAAAGAGTTTCGAAACGGACAGTATCGAAAAAAAATGAAGTAGTCCTTTTATGTTTGAATCCCAGTTACATATGAAACACACTATGCGTGGAGTACAAAATATTTTCTTTCACACTACTCTCTGCATTTATTTTATTTATCCGATCAACCACAAAATGACGCAATTTGACGCCAAATATAACATTACATGCTATGATCGGCTACCTCTATCATATGAGACAATTAATTTTTGTTGTTATATATACTTAACTGTTAGTTAATAGTAGTTGGTATATAGAAAAATATATAAATAAATAAATAAATATGTAAACTTGATCATGGTATAGCCTTAATATAGCTCCCCTTTCGACTTGAATTTTTGTCGCCATTTTAGACAAAAATACATAATTTATGTTATTATTGTTTCTGTTTCTTTTTTTTTTCCTTTCCTCTTTTTTTTTTCACTATTTTGTAATTTATTTATGTTTTTCATACGTTACTTGGCTTAAAGTGGCTGTCGCGAAGTATATGATAAGGATAATTGGCGAAAAAATGTCCAATCTACTTCAGCATAAAAATTTCAAAAATTGCCCGAAATTATCAATAAGTAAAACTCTTTAATATAATGCTGAATAAGCTTTCTTGTCAATTCAGCACGGAAAAAGTGTGATTCATCCGGGCCAAATTAAAAAATATATAAAATTAAGGTAATAATTACAAAATTTTGAATAAACACCATTAAATTCAATAATCTAGCAACAATTGTTTCGGTCGAAAAAACACACGACCCTTCGTCAGGCGTACAAAGTAGGCACATGTACAAAGTGCCTATTTTGCACGCCTGACGAGTGTCTGTGTGTTTTTTCAACACGAAACAACTGTTACGAGTTTTTTGCATTTTATTTATCTCTTCAAAGTTTCGTACTTATCACTTTAAAATGCCAGTAAATTAAGGTATATTATAAAAGGTAATGGGGTAATGGAACAGAATTCGGAAGAAAGATGCTATATTTTTATTATTATAATTTTATTATAAACTTATAAAGGCGTCATTTTTCAATTTTATTATTTGATAATTTTTTATTTTCCGCGTGAAAGCAAATTTCCTTTTATGTTTTTTTAAAAAAAGTAATAAATCGTAAACTTCTTTGGCAACAATTAAAAATTTAAATGACTAATTTTAAAGTTATTACCAGGTTATTACTAGCGTGCACGTGAACCAGAAAGTTTTAACTATTTTCGTTTGCGTACTCGGCATAATTATGAATAAACGGAGCTTTAAAACCAGATAAATCATTTGGGTTAAATCTGCAAATAATTCCGGCAATAAAAACAATAAGAAAGAAAATTTATTGCAGAAATCTAAGGATCAAACCCATTTCGATTACTTGTACGTTTTATTATTTGCATAAATATTCTTTTAATTTATTTAACACATTTTTTGTGGGGCATGTAAAAGTCCCTTTTGTGAAAAATGAGTCATGAATTCTTCTAAACGTCCCTCTAAAACAATGTTTTGCTTTAATGAAAACATTTGTGTAGCTGAATATATACTTTATCTTTCCCTGCCGTGGTCGATTGCAATAGATTAATTTAAATTGATCTAATCTCAAAAATGTAAAACCATTTTCTAAATAATGTAGCGTTTCGAAAAACGTAAAAAGAGTGGTTTGCTGTTCAAAATAAGAAAATACCCCTTTTGTAATACACTCAGCGCTAATTCGAAATATATATATATATATATATATATATATATACATATATATATATATATTTTCCACTTCATAAATTTATTATGAAAAACCTGGTGTTTGAAGTTTAATATGTTTATTTCTTTTTTGTTTTTTTCCACTCCATAAGTTTGTCTCTAACTTGCTTTTTTCCACATATTGTTTAAAGTTATTTTTAAGTCTTTTAGGTGACCTCGGGCATTGCATGTTGGACATTTTTTACAGTTTGCATATAGCATGACAGAAAAATCACCTAATTTACATACAGCATTCATTCAATGTCCTTGAAAATGTGGTGAATTTGTATGCTTCAATATCGGGTTGCTTTTTTTTTCTTTTCGTCAACTTCATTTATTTTTTATAGTTCTTCATGTAATACTTGGTTTCATTTATTGCGAAGTTTGAAAGGGTTTATATATATATATATATATATATATATATATATATATATATATATATGCTTACGTATATTATTGAAAATGTATAGAGAATATAAATTATTGGTTTGGTTTTAAATCTAAAATTATATTAGAGAAACGTAAAAAGGAGTGGTTTAAGTTTAAATAAGAACATACCCCATGTATAATATATTCAGAGCGAAATTGAAAAAAAAATATATATATACACTCTATAACAAAAAAAGTGACGCACCAAGAAGGAGTAATGCAAACTGGACACAAATTAACATACATACTGGTTTTGACGGAATCAAGCAAAAATTCAACACTATCGTAGATCCTACGTGCAACTGGTACTTCAGTGACTTCAAATACCCTTAATAGGCGGCTCACATAAATGGAGTTGAGCTCAGTCCCAGGATCTCTCTTCCACTAAGGACTTTTGGGGCATCATAAAAGGGATCCTACAACAATCTTGGGATTTTACCAATCTAACGCAACAATTGGACAGAATGTGGCACGATACTTCACAGGAGAACATCTGCCAACTCTATCAATTAATACCAAGCCGAATAATTGCGTACATAAGGGCCAGAAGTGGACCAACGCGTTATTGACTTGTTTACTTTGTGAGGCCCTTTCTCTTGATCAAATCATTCCAATTTTCTGAAACTGTTATAAATTGTTTTTCTTCACATGTACGTCACATCTACCAATTTTTGTCCCATTCGGACTACCTATTCCACCCCATCAACCAATTTTTGTCCCCACTCCTTCTTGGTGAGTCACTTTTTTTTGTTAAAGAGTATATATATATATATTATTGGAAGAAAAGTTTTTTCTTCAAATTTTTATTGAATATATATGTATATATATATATATATATATATATATATATATATAATGAAATTTTACTCTGGTACAAATGGAATAGAATTAAATTGTGTGTCGTTACAAAATCAGTTTTATTTGTAAAATAGTTGCTATTAAGAAAATGTATTCTTCGATAATATCGTAGACAATTTTCATCTGCTTTTCATTAAAAAAATATTATTCCTTAAGAACTACAATAGCTATTCCACTAATGAAGCCCTTCTATAAAGGAGATTTTCATGGGATAATAAGTTTATTACTCATTAGATGAAAAACAGTGTTATAAATATGAATCATTTTTATTAGAGAAAAAAGAAAGTTTCAATTGATTTTTCTTGTGACTTCTCATTTTTTACTTATAAATGTAGACAAAATTCTATGTGCCTAAAATATGTATGTCAAATATGTTTCTCTAACAAGATATTGAACTTTGTTTTTCTTTAATTTCTTTGAAAAAATGTCCTTTTTAATGTACGGGGACTTTTCAGACAATGTTTAAAATTTTATTTTTAAATATTGCTTATCCGTTCATTTTTAAGCTCGAATATAAATATAAAGAATGAAATAGTGCACGTCACGTCAAAAATAATAAATATTCAAATAGAAGTGTGTTGGAGAAAAGCTCTAAAAATAGCCATATTGTGTTCTGAACCTCCCCAAAACACTTAAATTCATCGAATACGGAAGTTGTAAAATTTTACAAATCCAATACTAAGTGACTTTCTGCATTAATTTTCTTTTTTGCTTGCAAGATACATTTTTTATTTAACGTATTTTTTTCCAACATATTAAATATATATATATATATGCATATATACTTTTATCTTTTTTAAATAAAGATATTACACGAAATGTTATGTCACTAACAATAAATTTATTACGAGATAAAATAATGTATTTTTTCCATATTTTTCCTGTAACAAAATTTTTTGTGTAGTTTTTATTATATATTTTATTTATTTACTTATTTATTTATTTTTGTATGTTTGAGAAAAATCTAAACAAATCATGTTCGTGTAATACCATCAAATTTTCTATTTACAACTTGACTGGAAAAAAAATGTATCGTTAGGATTGGAAAAATTACAATATTTCCTTTTTAATGTGGATTTTTTAAAAAGATATTTTATGGGAGCAATGTGTTCATTACATTTGTCAAGAAGTTTTATTGCATTTTAATGTAGTAAATAGGGATTATTATTTTGCTGCAATTAGAGACTATTATTGTTATAAGTAAATTTAATAAAACATATTTATTTTTTCTATTTTCTATAACCACTAAGTACATTTTCGTATTAATTGCTGAACAACAGCAATTATTTTAGAAATACGCGGTGCTTTTCAGATGTATTAATCCTTGCAGATATGTTCTCTCTTCTGCCAGTAACATTCGTCTCGTTATGAAAATATTTTGAAAGAAATGGAAATTTGTTTTTAAAACCTTTAGTATATTATAGGAATTTCTAAAAAATAATTAAATAAAAGTATTTAAATTTTAAATGTTTTAAGTTGCTTTAATTACATGTATCTAGTTGCTGAAATATACAATTAAAAAATAGATTAATTCTTGACTGAATTATAAAAGGTGTATTGTGCAATTTATTTCAGTTATCATTTTTGTTTTCTAAAGGTATTTAAAATATGCTGGTAATGATTTAGTGTAGAATACTCACATAAATTAAAAATAAATTTATATTATAATTAAAAAATAAATTTATATTTAATGTAATTTTATATAAGAAAGTTTCACACACAGGGATGAAACCGATAATGAGAACGATATAATTTCTAAATCATTTACAGTCTATAAAATTTGAGTCGTTGGTTGTTTGATTGGTTGTCGTGTTATGGGCATGGAGGTAAACAAAAAGGCACTATATAGAACCGAATATTTTAAACACGGCTTCAGCTAAATCAAGGCAAATGTCCGTGCAGAGATCTTCTTGTGGGCAGTCAAATCTGTTGCAAAGTGATCAAGATGACATGACAGGTGAAGATATGTTCAGGTGACAGTTCTGTGTCACGGCCACAGTTTTTACAGTGCAGGTACTTTGTAGGTCCATCTTCATGGATTTTCATCCCTCTCAGGTGTCGTGTTCTGAGTCTGGTAATGTGAGTCGTTCAAGAAGAGATAAGTCGATAGTTGGAAAATAAATCAGAACACTGAATAATTTACTGCAAAGTATTTTAGTTTACATTTTAAGTAATTCCTGCAAATTAAGCGAAGAAAATTAATTTCTATAAAAAATAGAACAAAACACTACAGGTTATAACATTAAAAAAATATCAATGTCATTAAAATCATTCATATAGTTTAAAGTTAATGTTATAAAGCTTACCTCTTGTAAAACCAGCATCAGCAGGTAGAACCTCTGAAAATAAGAACATGCGTACACGTGTGTATTAAATTACCGCGGTTGCAGTAAACAAAACGAATATTACTTTCAGAATGACTAAATTCAAAATATCAGAGACCAACACTGTAAATGAAAAAGTGAAAAGTGGATGGCGAAAATATCGAAGGAAAAAAATGCTCAAACTTTATGAATTATTGTTTATATGACGATTAATTTCACAAATTCTGCGAATTCTGATGGGAAAATAGCATGCTAACTGGACGTTTTTCAGCGGGTGCAGATTTCTAAATTTAGGGAATGTGTACGGTGAACGCAAAGGAGAACTAGTAATTGTTCCGCTTACACACAGATCAAATTACTTAACTTCAAACTTTAGGAAATATATTCTTCAACCAACGACAAATTTCATAAATTCAGAGAGTTTTAACGATGAGCAACCAGGTGGAATATGGAATGGACAACACACAGGTCAAAGGGGAAAAAATACCATAATTTGGGAAATTTTACCCAATTATAACAACTAAGCTTAAAAATTTAAAGGATTCCAACGATAAATGAGCATGTGAAGTGGCGAAACATTAGCATATAGGTCAAAAGAAAAAGTTCAATCCTTATAAAAGGTATTTTTAAAATACAAGGCTTATAATTATTATTATTATCATTATTATACTGGCAATAGTTTTAAATTACATTAATATTTCATCTTTTTTATACATTTAAAACGTACAAAATATACATTTTCATTCAAATAAAATAAGATTACTGTAAATATTCTTTGGACAAAATTAGCATAAAAAACAACATACTCTTTTTTTTAAAGATAATTGCTGTATTCCTTTCAAGGATGTCGTTAAGTTGATCTGATTCCTAATGTAGGGGTCATCAGTATAGATAATGTACTACCATCCGCATGAGTTCATGCTATCTTTTAGTTATGTTAAATGAATGTGTAAGCTTAATATTATTATTTGCATAAATGCTAAGAATTCGTATATGAGAAAGAGAAATGATCAAAAGTAATGATTCTTCTTTAACACCATAGTTATAAAAAGTATTTTTTCTTTATATGAATATATATTATTGGTGTGATCTTTAAACAATAATAATAATAATAATAATAATAATAATAATAAAATACTCTTCACACACATACATATATATATACAAATGAATTCCTAATCACGTGACAAATACTTAACTACGAACTAACTAATAACTATATAAACATCATATTTACCAGATGTTTTCTTCATATAGGAATTCAATTTATGATAATGTTTTATTTATTTATATTTTCTTTAATTTGATTTTTCACATATAAATAAATATACTTTTTGTGTCTTCATGATTTTCCCTTCATGGATAAACATAATCTAAAATTTAATTTAGCAAAGGATCAGCTAAATTCATTTTGAAGAAAAAAGCAGTATGTACTTCAAATAAAAAAAGATTTATACCTTCAGTATATACAAATAAATAAATCAGCTTTATAAATTGTCACAAACAAATAAATGTTACAAAATATTACTTATAATATATTGGCAAGAAACTTTATGTAACACATTTTTAAAAGCTTTTTTTCAACTTTTATTTTCGCGTATGCAGAATTATTTATGTTTGTTATTAAGCTTAATCTTGTAAACCTTTCTCAATAAAAATGGTTATTTGCCTTTTTTGAAGGATTTTACGTATTTAAGATGGTATAGTTCAGTAGAAATAAGAATTTATTAGAAATGTATGTAAATTAGATTTTTACTTTTTACAATGATAGTAAATTAGTTTTATTATAACGAAAACTATTTTAATACAAATAAAGATTCAAACGATGCGCTCTAATAATTTATTTTGAACGCGAGATTTTGATCAATGGCTTTCATCTCAAATCATAAAAAAAAATTTACGTGAGTTTCAGTTATTAGTTTTTCTCACGCAGAAGAAAAGTTACTCTTTAATAAACAATTAACATTAATAATTTTACAGTAATTTGTTACAAATACGAATAGTGAACTTTTTTTTTTTTCTAGAGAAATCTAGTCGTGAAATTTAACGATCAACACACCAAAATTTACTGTTTTTTTTTTGTTTTTTTTTTCCAGACTTAAGTGAAATATTAAATATTGCCATTTGACAGCAGATTTTTTAAATTAAAATTTAAAGACGTATTTTAAGTTTTCAACATATTGCAGTAATTTATTCAAATTATTAAAAATATTTTGTTTCAAATAAAAGTTAATACGTTCTAAAAGCACGTTTAGTTATTTATAATTAATGATTCAGAATTTGATTTGCAGAATATCTAAATTAAATCATTACAAACTTCAATAGTAGCTTTAAATCTTAACTGAAATTATGTTTCGGTTTAAAAAAAAAAAAAAAAAAAAAAAAAAACGTCTCTCACTCTCACACATTTTTTCTATTTGCATGCGTTTTAAATATTGGCATTTTTTTTTTTTTTTTTTTTTTTTTTTTTTTTTTTTTTTAGAAATGTTTTAATTATTAGCTTGCAATTTTTTTGTTTGTTTTTAATTATTCAATTACTTAAAAGTGTTTTTGTAGAAATAACAAGTTATTTTCCACATTTAATGTTTAAGTTAAATACTTTGTTATAACTAGAATATTACTGAAGGTTTTTTTTCAATCTTTGAAATACTTTTTTTATTTCAAAAAATACAGTAAATGTCATGTATATAATCAATATAGTTTTATATATATATAAAAAAAAAAAACAAGCTTTATTAGTAACGTAATCAAAATTCTTTGCCGAATAGCATTTAATAATATAATGTTGTGACAGAGTATATTAAATGTTCTTTCAGAAACATTACATCTCACATACCTTACATGTCATACCAGATTAGAAGTTCTTTTTAGAAGTAGTCATTTTTGTGACGGTTAACATATGGCAAAGCTTTTACTAGAAATTGGAGAATTAAGTACTAATATCCAGCTTATACTTCCAGACGTAAATAACTTATATAAGAAATTGTACCTACATTTTCGGTACGATGAAACTGATGAATACCTATTATCATACTATAGATTTTTTATTAAATAAACTTGTACTGGTAAGATTTATATCATTGACGAAATGTGCATATATGAATTTGATTTGTATGAAAAGCGTAAAGATTTTCCCTTTAAAGTAAATTTTTTTACTAATTTTAAATCTTGTTTGCATAAATCTGTTTTTGTTAATATTCTACTTAATTTTAATCTACGAATAAAACAGTTAGTGTCTCATAATTATAAAAACAGATAATTTCAATTTTTTAATACTTAATTTTAAAAAAATTAAATGGACTTTTATTCCAAATATATATATATATATATATCAGAACAAAAACCCTTAACGGGTTAAAAGTTTGTGACGCAGCTACTTTATCACTATAAGAATTTGAAATATGGGTCTTAAAAATAATGATATCAAGTTTTAAGTGACGCTCTTCTATTAGTTAAAATATACATAGATTTTCTTATTTGATCATTCGCTTTTTTCTTTTATTTATATTTACAATGCAAACATAATATTTTTAACTTCAAGATAAGACAAATATATAAAATATACTCACTGATGCTTTTTCATTTTCATTTCAATTTCAAAATAACAGTTTTAAAAGGAATGATATAAAAATTCCAGTCACGCCTCGGTGTCATTTTAAAAGATTTGTTTTTAGATTCCATTAAAATTACCTTTGTTTTGTCTGATAAAGTATATTTACACATTCAAACAGTGCTTTTAATTTTTAAATATGCTGTCAAATAATCACACTTTCACTGAGTTTGCATTATAAATAAAAATTATTTATTTCAATAAATCGATTTGTCTTTTGCGTCACGCTATCCAAAACTGTGAGTAAAATATATGTAAATGTTATTTTGTATCATAGTATCCAACTAAGTGAGAATTTCTGCAAAGAGACAGTGTGATGCAAAGAAAACATTTGCACAAATTTTACTTGCAGTTTTGGATAGCGTGACGCAAAAGACAAATCGATTTATTGAAATAAATAATTTTTATTTATAATGCAAACTCAGTGAAAGTGTGATTATTTGACAGCATATTTAAAAATTAAAAGCACTGTTTGAATGTGTAAATATACTTTATCAGACAAAACAAAGGTAATTTTAATGGAATCTAAAAACAAATCTTTTAAAATGACACCGAGGCGTGACTGGAATTTTTATATCATTCCTTTTAAAACTGTTATTTTGAAATTGAAATGAAAATGAAAAAGCATCAGTGAGTATATTTTATATATTTGTCTTATCTTGAAGTTAAAAATATTATGTTTGCATTGTAAATATAAATAAAAGAAAAAAGCGAATGATCAAATAAGAAAATCTATGTATATTTTAACTAATAGAAGAGCGTCACTTAAAACTTGATATCATTATTTTTAAGACCCATATTTCAAATTCTTATAGTGATAAAGTAGCTGCGTCACAAACTTTTAACCCGTTAAGGGTTTTTGTTCTGATATCATTACTTTTTAGAGGTTATTGATCAAAAAATTAAAACGAGTCGTTCCGGCTCATAGGAAGGTTAGGTTGATTTATCTTTTCTTATGAAGATGCCACCATCTTTTTTCAAAATGACAGCTACAATTTATTAATGAACTTGGTAGATTTATTAAAGAGGTCTATTTACATATGGAGTTTTAAGCAAATCGGTTCAAAAGTTATTGTGATAATTTTCAAGTGGCCACCATTTAGAAACAAAGGACAGAGTGACTGAGATGCCCAGTGAACTTATCAAAGATATTTGAATATGTCAACTGTGCAAATGCGATTCAAACTGATTCCATATTACAAAAGTTATTGTAATAAAAAATTTTTAAGTGGCCGCCACTTGGAAACAAAATGGTGGAGCAAGTTGCCTAGCAAACTTTTCCAAGATATTTAAACTGTATTAAATTCACTCCCCAACTTTGATCTGAACCCAGTGGCGCCGATTATGTGGGGGCTTGAGCCCCCCCAGAAAATTTTCTGTAAGGGATCAGCCCCCCCAGAAATTTTGAATACTGATTCTCTATTAAACAAGAAATTCTTTCCTCTATTTCTTATTTAGTTTCTTACCAAAATCATAGCTGTAAAATAAGGTTGTTGCAATTGAAAATGGACATAAATCGACTAAGAAAAAAAGAAAGAAAAACAAGAGAGGCTGAAAGTCTCTGTATGGGGCGCGGGGTGAGTTCAGAGGAAGATGATTCCCTTTACTGTGCTACACTTATAGTTTGTGCATGAGGAGCAAAAGTTTTCAGAAACATCATGCAAAGTAATATAACTATTTTTACAAAAGTTACTGCCATATAAATTCGATTTACATAAACTAAATGGCAAAGATTATGATGGCATTTTCAGGTCCAGTTTTGGGGCCCTTTGCTACTCAGAGCCCCTGGCACGTGCCCCTGTGTTAATCAGGCCGTTGTTTGTGTGTGCATATGTTCTTTTCCTTGGGTAAGCGTGTGTACATTATTACACCATATTTGATGACCTTGTATTAGAAATGTGATGCCCCCCACCCTCAAAAAATAATCTTGGCTACGGCCTTGGTTCGAGCCCCCCCAGAAATTTTTCAAAGTCGGCGCTGCTGTCTGAACCAGTTTAGTATTCTAAAAGTTATCGTTGTGGCATATTTTCAAGTAGCAGCCTGATTTCAAGTGGCTGCAACTTGGAAACTAGATAAATGTTGAAACAAAATTCATCCAAGATATTTGTGTGATAAGTTCAATGTCCAACTTAAATTGATTCAGTATTTCAAAAGATGAGAAAATTGCATATATTTCGGTAATCAGATGCAAAAATTATGTAATCAGAAAACATACGCCAAAAAAAGGCATAAATCTCGCTGATTTTTGACTCAATATATGTATTTAACATCTGTGATATCACTTTTCAGAAATAGCACGAATTTCGTCCATTATAGCAGCGAAAATATTTGCCTATCTTTATTTAGTGAAAAAGAGAAACAATCGCTATTTGAGCAATTAGCCATGATAAAGGTAAATTTTGTTAATAAGACATGAAACGATGGATTTCGACCCAGTGGCAGAAACACCGCGACATAGTTACGGACACAGAAAAGCGGCTTGCAGACAGTTTTTGTCTGCAACTTTCGAATAACAATTCACTTAAAAAAAACTTCTGTATAAAAACTAAAACTAATACTTTTATTATTTATAATTATCTATATTGTGTTGTGTCAAACATTGCTATAAAATATTTAATTGAATGAGATGAATTGAATGAGTACACACAATTGTTTATACTATATTGTCCTGCAGTAAAATTGTATTCGTGTATTGTTGCACGATATCACCTGATGTTACCCCCCCCCCCCAATCACCTTTCAGGCTTTTTGAGTGTAAGCCATTTTCACCACTGATTAACACAAATTTTGCAGACAGATTATGAAATTTTAAAAGCCTGTCACAGACAGCTACGAAACTTTCTGCCACTGGGGATTTCGATAATTCACTGCAAAAATATTATGTTGTTTTGTAATGAATTAACAGCTTATTTCGTACTTTGAAAGATTAAAAGTAAATGTTATCGGTTAAACGATCCCGTATTGTAGATAGACTTTTGTGTTGCGTATTTCTGCAATGTATAAATAATAAAAAAAGTAATTTCATTATTGTTTTGTGAAATAATCTCATATCTCAGCAATCATTTTTTAAAAACATACAAAATTTAATAATTAGCAGTGAAATTCCAGTGGCAGAAAGTTTTGTAGCTGTGTGCGACAGGCTTTTAAAATTTCAAAATCTGTCTGCGAAATTTGCCTGTAATCAGGGATGAGAACGGCTTACACTCAAAAAGCCTGAAGCTGATAGCAGCAATCTTTGGGGGAGAGAGCTTAACAATAGTGGTGATCTCGTGCAACAATACACAAATACAATTTTACTACAGAACTATAGTAATAAACAATTATAAAATAATAAGTTGAACTCATTCAATTAAATATTTATAGCAATGTTTGACACAACACAGTATAAATAACAAAAGTATTAGTTTTGATACAGAAATTTTTATAAGTGAATTATGAAGTGGAGGAGAAGTTTTGGAGCAGTTTTAAAAGAAATTAGCACTTTTCTATGTCCCCGTAGAATCTTAGTAACAGGGGAAAAGAATACGCATATGCTGTCTATCAAGGGAGATATAGGCTGCTTAGGTCGCCGTTGTTAAGTACTGTTTTGTGTGTTCCTACCAAGGCACCTATATGGGGGCTCTAGAGTTCCTACCAAAGAGCATCTAAGACGTCATACATGGGTAGCGCATTGTCGCAGGCGAAAAATGTCCGTAAATTGCAGACAAAGACTGTCTGAAAGTTGTGGGCAATTTTTTTTATTAGTACAGAGACAGACAAAGAGTGTTCGAAAGTTACGGACTAATTGTTTTATTAGTGCAGACAAAAACTGTCTGCAAGCATTTATTCTGTGTCCGCGACTATGTCACCGTGTCACGGTGTTTCTGCCACTGGGGTGAAATAATAGTCTATATTAGCAATTAGTTGCTCTTGCATAATTTTAAAAAATAAGCGGTAAAATGATTGATTCCATATTTCAGCAAATTTATTGCATACATCGGATATTGTCTTTGCAAAAAAGGGCGAATTTCATTGATTAACATAGAGATAAAGCCTATTTCAGCAAACAATTAGGATTAAAATAACCTTATTAAGCAACGGCGAAATGATTGCGTGTTTCAATAATCAGCCACAAAACATCGTGAATTTCAGAAATCACCTTTGAAAAGATTTCAAATTTTATCGATTAACGCCGAATTAATATCGTATTTTAGCAATTAGTTGCACTTAAGCATAAATTTTTGACAGTTAATAGTAAAATGATCCCGTATTTCCGAATTAGGCTGCAAAATTATTGCATATTTCGGGATTCAGCTTTGAGAAAAGCATAAATTTCATAGATTAGCGGCGAAATAATTGAGTATTTGGAGATTAAACTTTATAAAGAATACGAATTTCATCGATTAGGCGCAAAATAATACAGTGAATTTTATTAGTTAGCAGAGATATAATAGCGGTATTTGGGAATTAAATGTAAATTTTAACTATAAAAATTGACACCATAGTTAGCGGTGAAAATAATCCCGTATTTTCGAAATCAGCTGCAAAATTATTGTGTATTTCAGCATTCAGCTTTGAGAACAAAGTGCAAATTACGTCTATTATCGACGAAATAATTGAGTATTTGGGACATTTAACTTAAAAAACGCAGAAACTTTATTAATTAGCGATGAAAAAAATTATGCATTTTAGCAATCAATTGTAAAATTATCGCGAATTTTGGAAATCAGTCTTGAAATATGTGAATTTTATCGATAACTGGTGAAATTATAGCATATTTTAACAAGTGGTTGTGACTATATGTATAAATATTGTTAATTTCACATTTATTTTTGCACATGCTGTGCAGTTTTTTTTTTTTTTTTTTTTAATAATAATGTATAGACCTTAAAAAAAAAAAAAAAAAAAAAGATATTACCTATATGTACCAGATTGAACAAATATCGAGAGAGAAAAATAGATACCTACCATTCCTTATAGAATGTGTAATTTAATTATTTATGGGGGAAAATTCTTAGGGAATCTACATATTTAAAGCCAGCAACAACTTAAAAATATTATTGTAGATTACAATTTAAAAATTTTTAAATAAAATTATCTAAAAAATAAATATTTAGAAATTATTTAAGTAAAAATTCTTAAATTGCAAATTAGAAGTATTTTGCAACAAATATTTCACTGGCTCCTAATTATTTTAATTATACTTTTATGAAATTTCAGTTCTTTTGGTCAGTAGATTTTGAGCTACACTAGAAAACTAATATCACCAAGAGATTTAAGATTGAAAAAAAAAAAAAAACATTAAAAAACTCAAAAGTCCCAATAAGTATAATTGCTAAGCATATTGACTAAATTACTTCAAATTTAGTATCCAGTTGTAAAATTTTCTCCAGGATCTAAAAGTCAAAATTGTGTATTCGTTGGAAATATAAATTTTAACATCGTTGCACACTATTCGAAAATCTGATTTCCAAACAGGGTTGTTGATTTTTTTTATTTAAATCAAGATTTAATTGATTTTTATTATGTATTCATACATTATTGTACAACATTTGTTTTTTATTATGTGTATATATATGCACAATATCCACACTATCAATCATTTTACTTAAATTATAAAAATATAAATAATATTCTATTTCTATAGAAAAAATCCATGTAGGCATTTATTACCAACATTTTTATTCAACATAATATCTTCATAATAAGAAGTAATTGTATAACAATCATAAATGCGGTAGTATGAGCCACTCAACTTCAGACTTTGACTTTGTAGCTACAATAATGTATTGAAATAAAGCAAAATTTTACTCACACTATTGAACACATAAAATAATTTTGGAAAAGGATAATTTAGTAGGAAATATGACATATAACTGAAGCAATGTATTAAGAGAAAAAAAATCTTTACTCATAGTTTCTAATCAAAATTTTAAAAAAAATAAGGAATTAGGGAAGATAAAAAAAAAAAAAAAAAAGATATCCTAAAAAATTTTTACTTAGGTTTAACAAATATCATTTGAATCAAGAAAATTTTTTCACACTTTACCCATTAACAATATTCATATTTTCATTACCATTTTAATACTTTCACTTTTTTTTTTTAATCTTTTTTTTTACATTTAGTGGGTACAATTCATTAAAACAAGCAGTGACAGCAGCCTCGAATTGTATTTAATTGATTATATGTAGTTAAATTAAAATGTTATTATTTTTTAAAAACTTTTTGGAGCCTGCAGGGCTTTTTAAACAGTACAATGTAAACAATGCTATTATTTTTTAAATATCATATGAGCCAATGCTAAATGACATAAACTGGTATAAGAGCTAAATAAATAAGGAAATATTTTCTTTTTTAAATGTTTTTAGAAATTGCAGAAGTAGGAATTTCATAGTAAATATTAAATAATACATTGGGAAATTGAGAACTAAAAACTTTAAAATATATCCTTAAAGTGTTTGAGATAAATGAAGGCGGTAAAAACTGATAAAACCCGTTACACCATTGCACAGTAAGTATTATGCCAACCCTGTGGCAACTTGTACCGCTAAAACGCTCTAGAGTGATCCCTGGTAGCAGGAGTTGTTTATATTTAATGTCTACGGATATTCCACCTCCTTCCATGACTTAGCGGTAAGGTATATCTATATAGTTTTATTTTCTTAAAACTTACAATTAGTTTTTCATAAAATGTAATTACATGTTTCGTCTGTTATGAAGAACAAAAATGTTGTCAAATATAAACAAACCAGTGTTTCCACTACAGTCGCTTTTTATGCAAAATGCTATACAGTTATCCAAAATATGATCACACATTTATACTAAAAAATTACATTAAATTCTATAATAATAATAATAAAAAAAATCTTTCACAAAAAAGTCACAATAGACAATTTGCACGTTTTCGGATTTTATTCTAATAGAAAATGAAAAGGTAAGAAAATAAATACATACATATTCATTACATGAATAATAATAAATACACAATAAATACATACATTTTCTTTATTTGAAATCTAATGTCTGATTTATAACAATTTTAACATCGCACTATTTACTGTACAGAGAAAACGCAGTATAATATATCGTGACGTCACTCTTTATGACAACAAACTAAAGTAATCGTTGTTTACATTTGATTTCATGCTTTGCTTTGCTTCTTGAATCAGTGAAATAGGTTTTCTATGATATAATAATGACTGATATTAAAAAATTGTAGTATAAATATTGTATTATTTGTATTGTACCATTTTGCACTAATACAACACACAACAGCTAACGCTTCTCAAAAGTTATTTTTTAGCGTTCCACAGGATCCTATGAAACGAAAACATTGGACAACCGCCATGAAAAGAAAACATTTGAAAATGATGATAATGATATTGAATGATTCTAAGATGAAAAAGAAATGCTCAGAAATCACATAAACGATTAATAATCACGAAAGTTAAAACAAATTGCTGCTTACTAACCAGGCTAACAGAATGTAAACATTGAAGCATCATAAACTGTGACGTCAGGCAGCCTTTTGAAGTCACGTGATTTTTGGTTAATTTTAAAATTATTTTTTAAATTAATGAGAACTTTTTTTGCATTTTTAATAAACTTTTTGAAATTTATGGGCCTAAAACTACCATAAGAATAGGATTTTGTTCAAATCCCCCATGTGTGCAAATTCCTCATTCAGGATGAACTTTTTTCATTGTGATTTCAGACAAATTGTGAAAATAGTTTTCAGTTGCATAAATTTGGTAAGAAATGAAATTATAAACAAACTGTCACTAAACAGTGTGAGCAATCTATTAATGATAAATAATGCAGGCCTTGAAAGTGGGTTTAATTTTTAAGATGCATTTGTACAATTAACTGCTATGGGGGAAAAAAAGAAGAAGAAAAAGAAAACTAAGTAAGAAAGCTTTTGATAAGTTTTATTTAGCTTATTTTTGGAATAGCTTTACTATAAGGTGCCCATCGCTGTTGCTGATGTACATCTCACTGAATGAGTCGATTACTGCAAATCGATATTCTGAATCATTACAAAACATCAAAAATACATTTCAAGAAAATAAATTACTGTTTCACTCTGGTGCTTGTTTTGAAATTCACTGAAATAAATTAAGCATATTTTAAAGATTAATAAAATATTTAAAACAGTAATAGAAATTTGAGCTATTTCACCACAAAAAAAAAAAAAAAAATTCAGAGAGCTTTCAAGCTTTAACACATAAAATTCAGCATTATAAATGATGTATAATCTAAAATAACTTGAAGATTTGCCCCAAAATTTCAAAATTACAGCCTTGCATGAATCTGAAAATGCATGAAAATCTGTACAGAAGCAATCACAAAACAAACAAAAAATAAATAAAATCACTGGATGCAGCTAATTTGTCATGCACGAATCTGAAAATTCATGCTACAGCGGTCAGTATCCCAATATTAAGACTAAAACAATATCACTGGATACCCCTAAGTCATAGCACATGAATCAGAAAATGCATAAAAAATCTGTACTACAGTGGTCACTATCCCGATATTAAAACAAAAAAAAACATCACTGGATACTCCTAATTCATGGCACATGAATAAGAAAATGCATGAAAATCTATACTGCATCAATTACTAGAATACACTTTTTTCCCCTAAATAATTCCATTTATTAAAAAGTAAAATAAAATAATAAAATACACTCAAAAAATTAATTTTTATACCTCAAAAACGCATTAAAAAGAAAAATCATTCAGCTGGGCCGCATTACAATAAACACACGCGCGCGGCTGGCACAAAAAGAAAAACAAAGTTCCAAGACAGTTAAATGAAGTACCAATACAAAAAAGTTACTATTAAAAAGTGTCGATACACTGAATCTCATCACAGCATCATGAATCGCCAACAGGTACCCTATAGTAAAGCTTAGCCTTATTTTCTTTATACTGCTTGTGCTGCATTATTATATTTAGAGTAGAGTACAGTATAAGCTTGATACAGGGTTGCCACTCAAACAGGAGAATGAAATTCCCTGACTTTTAAAAGGTTTTCCAGGTATATTCTAAAAAAATTTCAGTCTAACCGTATATTGAGCATTGACTGTGTTGAGGGCAAAATAATTAACGTCCCACTTGTAAACACAAAATTTACATATGACAAAAGTTGCATATAATGATAGCATTTGTCGCTTATAAGCGAGATAAGAAATTCCTTACATGAGCAAAAGAGAAGGGTGGGGGTGTTTAAAAAAAATAGCAGAAGCTAATGGAGAAAAAAAAAAAGGGGGGGGGGGAGGGGAAATGACCGTGCATTGGCAGATTTTTCTTTTCACTGACTTTTATAGTCAATTTTCAAATTCCCTGACTATTCCAGGTTCTCCAGGTAGCGTGGCAACCCTGTTGATATAAAGTAGTTTTCATACTACCTTAGCTATATCCGTCAAAAGCATTATAAATGATTATTATGATACACAACTAAGACATTCAAATTCATTTAAAATTTAACAATATTGTATTAATACAGTATATATTGTATCAATACAGTATTAATACAATAATGTATTAATACAGTACATACAACATTTCCCAATTACCCATTACACTAGACTTGTGATGTATCTAATTAAGGCTGTAAATCAGTCAGATAGCTCCCTTTCTCCCTTCCCATGTTATCATATATATATAGGATTTTTGTTGTTTCGTTTTACAAGGCTGTATCATTCAAAAATAAAGTTTTTCGTAATCTGTTTTTTGAAAAGAATAATACAGCTATTTTATTCCAATAAATAAATTTTGGACTGTAATCGAAGTATCTCTTAGTATCTCGATTAGTTAGGATCTCTAATCAAAACATTTAAATTTATTTTTCCAAAAATTGCTAAGCTAAAATGTGACATATTACGAATAATAACAACATAATTAAAGTAATAATAAACATAATAAAGAATTCGAAAACTTGTTTAATTATCATATTACAGAAAACTGAGTAACATTTTGCGAAAAAAGCGACTATAAAAAATGTAAACAATGGTTTGTTTACAAATAACAATACTTCCGTGCAATCAGACGAAGCCTATAATTACATATACGTAAAATTATAAGCAAGTTTTAAGAATATAAAATTATAAAACACTTACCACTAAATCATGCAAGTAGGTGGAATTTTTGAATAAATATTTTAATTCCCCATTGAAAATAATAATGTAAAAATCACTGCTCACACTCTCGCTCTCATATCTCAGTGTTATTTTAATTTAATAAAAATTATGATTAACACGTTCACGCCGGCGTGGTACACCGGTGGGTCACAGCAAAAGTATCCGAGCACTACCAATATTTGTCTAAATCATGCAAAATTTCGTATTAATTCCAATTTCCAATCAACAAATTAAACAAAAACACCGCGGCGCGGACGAATACAGGGAAAGCAATTAGCTTAGCGTCTACAGGATGTACGCATCCGTATGATGTACGCATGCGCTCCAAAGACCATGGACCATGGTATAAATTTGTGTGCATGAGGGATTTATTAAACGTTTTCGCTTTAAAAATATTTTTAATTCATTATGAATAATGATGACATAGAATATCTATAATTAAAAAATTCTTCATTTATTTTAAATATTATCTAAATACTTTTTTGACGAAATGGGAAATCTTAAAATTAAAATTATATTCTTCATAACAAAAATTTATTGACTGCATTCACGTTGGTCAGCCAACCAACGTGTCTTGAAAGTAAGAACCGAATTACGACATTTTTGCCGAATAAAAGCATGCATTTTGGCGGAGTAATATAGTTCTATTTTCAAAGCAACTTTTACAAAAAACAAGAGTTTTCCTGAAAAAAACAAAAACGTTACTCGATTCAGAAAGATCCCATTAACAACATATATTAATTAAATTAAAATCGTTCGTGCGGTTTTAGAGATATTTTTTCATGAATTTAGTTCATTACATCCTTACACCTCACGTTTTTCCTTTTTGGCTTTAAATTGAGATTCAGATCTTAAAACATACTGCATGTAGGAACGTAAAATTTTCAGGATAGATTAAGACCGACGATAAAAGATTATTTTGAAAATATCAGAACAAAATAAGGCATATTTGCTGAGATATTAAGTGTCGGCTTTTACAAATCTCTTTGATGTCAGACTAGGCGTATATATGAGTTCGCAGCTTTCCGTCCGTTTGTCCTTCCGCTTGCGTCACTCGAAAAACTGCCGTTTTTCATGATATATATTTATATATATATAAATAAAATATATATTTATTATAATAATATAATATTATATTTATTTTATATTTATTTTTTTTTTTAGAACTAAATTACTTGATTTTAAATTGTGTTACATTATAGTTTGATTATCCAAATGGTCTTCATGAAAATTAAATTTATTCCTTCCTAATTTTGATTTATTTGTATCAAATTATTATTCCAGATGGCAGTGCGATTCAATTCATAATCTGTAATTCTCTAAATCCTAGTTTAAGGATCTCCTTTGATTTGGATTATGATTTCACTTTATTTACTCCCTGATTTATTGCTATTTCTGCACCGTGATTAACGCTACTTTTAAGGGCTGTCTGGTTATTGAATTTTACATGTGGCACTCTTTTTGCATGCAAACTTTAGATGCTTATATCTTTACTGTTGTGTAAGTGATTCTTATATGAAATATTACTACATTTATTGGTGATATTGGTTTCATAATTCTTATATGTTTATCTCTTTTCGTGGTGAGTTCATTTTGAAATTTGTTTTTTCTTGTTTTGGCTCAAAAGAATGTTTCGGGCCCTCATCAAAGATATTCTTATCTATTGCTATCTTTGAGACAGAAAAACATTCATTTTCCATATTTGTCTTCTACCAGGCTCTTAAAAACGTTAGAATTCATATATGTATTGATTCATTTCCAATTTATTCCATTTTTATTTGATTTGGTGGTCTTTGTTTTCGATCAAATTAATTGTTTGAATACTGTTAATATTTAATAATTCTTAAATTTCACTGACTGATTATCTATCTATCTATCTATCTATCTATACATATATATATATATATATTGTACGAACTAGCTCAAAAAATATTTCTAACTTTGACGAAATTTATATATGTATATAAACATACCGTATAAACGTAGGGTAAAACTGGACGAAAAATTTATTTTCTTTCATAACCTATTTTACGGCAATACAAATATTTAAATATTCTACGTAATGAAATATCGTTTTATGTAAAAGATATATTTTTGAATATTTTATATATTAAATGAAAATTATTCTATTTTCCTTTAAAAATACAGACATTAAAGATTATTGAAATTTTGCAGACTTTTTTTTTTTTTTTTTACAGATTTTCATAATGTTTGAAAACACATTTTACCAAACTGCATCAATAGATACACTTTTAAAGTAATAATAAATTATTTGCCATTATAATAGATTATATTAAAAGTTTCATTTCGATCACTTTTAACTTCTGTCAAATGATGTATGCTACAAAGGTCATGCCTTTTGACTCACTAGAGCTTTAAAAATCGTTATACACTGACATTTGATATACGTAAGTTGTTTCCAATAAGTTTAATTAAAACACAAATATACAGTATTATAATATTAAAAAATTAGTTAATTAATATTATGAATTTGGTATACTACTCATGTCGTATTTGTTAAACTAGAACAAGATAATCTTACAATAAGTATTTTTGAAGTACATATAAAAAGTTTAATTACAGTAAAATTACTATAAATAATTGTATGCTTGACAATGTTAGAGTAAATATGAGCAATTTATGATAGCTGGTAATGCACTGTATCTTCACGAACATAGGTGATTTTAATATAACCCATAGATTTGATTAACATAATTTTTCAATGAATGAAACCGAACATAATAAACTAGAAAAATACATAATCTCGCTCAAATGAAAAAGATATTTCGATATTATAATGAAAAATATTTCACTTTTACAAACGTATATTCTATATTTATTATTTATTACTAACAAACTTTGCCTGCTTCATTAGTTACTATATTTAAATGAATTTTCAAAAGCATTAATTACTATATCTTTAATCACAAGACATTTCTCGGACTGATTATCATCTTCAATCTATGGCAAATTAACAGCACCAGACAAACTCCCCAGTTGCAAAAATTTTAATTAATTATTAATAATAATAATTAAAAATCCTAATAGAAAATTTAAACATGGGCGTCTATGTGTATGAAGATTGGTCAAAACAGAACTTTATGAAAATTTGTGTAGCTCTGCGATGAGCCATTTGCATACAAATCAACGAACACATTTAAAAGTTTAATTTTATGTTTTGTCACTGCCTCGTCGTCCATATGGTTAAGAAAACTATGAAAGCACTCAAATCTTGTTTCTTTTTTCTTTTTCTCTATCGTCACCGTTTTCATTAATTATGTACAAGATGAAACACTTTGGCCCTTGGAAGATCGAACCCATAATCTTACCGTTATTAGCACAAAGCTTTATATTTACGTTTCTATTTCCAGTGTTGAACATTTCATATATATATATATATATATATATATATATATATATATATATATATATATATATATATATAAAGCAATTGACAGGAAAATATATAAAATATAAGTTTTACTGATAAGAAAAACCAATAGGAGAATTACAAACCAATGCGCAAGATTGCAGCGAAAGGAAATGCAAAACTTTGATATAGTAATATATAAATGCAGAAATATATAAACAAATGAATGAAGTTAAATGTAGAAAAATATGTACACAAATGAATGAAATTATACCCCAAAAAACTTCATTCATTTGTTTATATATTTCTGCATTTATATATTACTATATATATATATATATATATATATATATATATTAATTAATTTTTTAAAAATCTTATCATAATTTTGAAAAATCGGTCCTCGAGGTGCATCAGGAGAGGTGAAAACGGACCAGCTTAGGAAATACTGTTGCTCTACAATCAGATGGTTTGCCTATAAAATGACGGAAACGCACACGCAAATGTTTTTTTATATGCATAATTTAAGAAATCTTATATCAGCATTGCAACAGGAAAGTGTATGCTGGATGACTAAATTTCACAAATGATAATTACTAAAATTTTAATATTATTATTATTTATTTATTTATTTTATTTTATTTATTTTTCATTATTATTATTATTATTATTATTATTATTATTTGAAGAAGAGTATATCTTTAAACTTTTATAAATTCCACCTGAATAATAATAACAATAATAATAAATCGATGGAATATTTATTTTAAAATTCGGGAAATATTTCGTTAACCTAAAATATTATATTGTTTTATTATTCCTTACAGATATATATTTTACATAAAGTAGTTTTTAATATTATAAAATACGCTCATTGATATCTCTATTTAGAACATATTTGCTTTAAATTAAAACTTTCATACATCAGTACAGTTAATTAGTTCAGTTTTCTTCTACAAAAGTTTATTTTTATTTTTATTTTTATTTATTATATATATATATATATATATTACCAAGAAAAAAAAAAAAAAAAAAAACACGTTTTACATATCCATTAATATTTCTAGTCCATTTTTAATGATGTTACCGACGAGCAAAATACGTTTGTCTAATTTTAAAATATTTGCTTAATGTTAAAATGTTTTTTAACTTCGTTAATCAAATAATCAAAATAATTTTAGAAAAAGACGATATAGTTTTTTTTCATTTATCTTGAACTATCATTAATCATTTTATTTGTCAACAAGATGTTATTACAAGAAAAGAGATTAAAACGAACAAAATTATGTTCCCAGTAGAATAACGAATACAATATACTGACCTAAAATGTTTAATACTAAGAATACCATTTTGTTGATATAGAACAACTCTTTATTTCTGTTGGATTATTTTTAACGCAACAAATTAAATCTGATGAAGAAGATTTTTATAATGCTTTTTAAAAACGTAGAAAAATATTATTGATAAAAATTAGTAAGTCATTATAAATAAACACAATAATAATAAACAACATCCTGAACGCCAAATGAATTAATAAACTAGCAGACAGCTGTTTCGGAAGCATTTAGCGCTCCATCAGCAGCGCATAAAAGGAACGAAACAAACGTTTTGCTATACGTCAGAATAAATCGGATTTTACGACTGTTCGACAACCAATAAGATTAGGCGGAATAGTGGAGATTAGGCAATAGGAAATTTAAAATTATAGTCGTGAAAAGCTAAGAAAACATAAAAAATGTGCCGTTGCAATGTAAAATTTTCAACAATTTTCCAAAGATGGTGCAGTGAAATAAAATTTAACAATAATTTTAAGATTTTTATAAATGTAAAAAGCTTCAAAGAAATCGAGCTCAAGTGTAGATTCCGATCTGCGAATTATTTCAATTGTATTGAATTTAAAATTGTGGTTTATTTTCAGAACAGTGCTTAGAAATGGCCGATTTGTTTTGGCTTTTTGTTTGCAGATGCAATTGACCTGTTCTTTAATTCAGAATTTAATTTGTGTTTATTTTGACTAATAGATGAAAAACCACATTGGCAGGAATTATCATAAATATTATGTATATATATAAGATCTTTAAGGTGAGATAAGGTGAAATTGTTGGATAGTAAAATATTTATTTTAAAATCGTACTTATTGAGATCTTGAGCTACGGCAAAATCAGATTATTAGAAAATTAGTGTACAACGGTACTGGAATTAGAAAAGACCGATTTAGAGACGAGATTGAAGATTTTATCGCATGTAATTAATACTATTCTTTTTTAATGACATTTATGTTTCTAATGTCCAAATTATTTAAAATGTACGAAAGTATACAATATATATATATATATATATATATATATATATATATATATATATATTATTATTATTATTATTATTATTATTATTATTATTATTATTATTATTATTTTAATCAGCAATACATAGAAAATTAAAAAAATTAAAACAAGAGACTTACTTGTCGATCTCTTTTCTACACAACCGCTAAGTATATTCATGCATATATCTGAACGCAGGACCAACTTTATTAACTCGACTTTTGTCTTTGGAAATTGAACCAATTTCTGACAGCTGCTTTTTTATCACTTTCGAAAGTTAAGCTTGTGTTATATAAGTGATCTTTCAATTTTTGAAAAACAAATAGTGACTGGGTGTCAAATCTAGGCCGTTTGAAAAGTTGGGGGAGGGAGGGGGTAGATTTCCCTCTCGAGTATTTTCAGCATTTGTTTAGTTGGGTAATTAGTGTAATGTCATGCAACGTCATTCAGAAAAATGGCACGCGATTCAGCATGAGGACATAATTTTTACTAGTAATAAATGAGACATGTTTGGCTTTACCAAGCAAGATAGCTTTTCCAATGTCTTAAAAATTAAATCGTTTTGACGCGTCCACAAACTTAATTTACCTCCCCGTTTAAATGCTGTTTAACAAATTACATTTATCTCTATTGCAGGAAAAACAGTTCCTTCACAATTACTCATTTCCAAATTTTATAAATAAGTAAACAATTTTCTTCAAGATTTTCATTTACGTGTCTTATAATTTACAGCGTACTCTATTTGACAATTCTAAAATCTAATTCGTATTTCTTAATTTATTTTACGGATTTTCCAGTACGGTTAATGTGACTAATGATGCTGATAAAGCGATTAGCTAGGATGAATGATTGAAGAGAAGTTGGTATATACGGAAATACATGATGTAAAAATCATAACCCTAATTAAGTAATTAAACTATAACACAGAATAGGGGAATATTTTAATAGACACAATGCCACTCCTGCGGTAGCTCCCGTAACCATTTTGAGTGAAACGCAATTTACTTTATTTACTATGCATTCCGATACGCTGTATGCCAACTTTTACTACACCTTTCCTGCAAGCCAATTGGACATAGATATGGTATGCAATGAACAAAGTAAGTTAAATTCTAATCACATCACCGAGCTAAACAAATTATTTTTACGTAGGCTAAATATGAATATTAAAATTGCATTGCATTCCATAATTTATTATATATGGTTAAAACAGAATTTTTTGAATTTTCTCTAAATTGTAATGAATAACAACTATACATATTTATAAGAGCCAAATAAGATAAAAAAATAAAATAAAAAAATAAAAACCTCGTTAGTTGAGATTTCTTTAAAAACACGTGTACATTCTAATTATTAAAAAGCCTTAAATACTAAAAACACATTTTAAAACAAGTCATTATTAATCAAAATTAAATTTACAATGTTTAATGAGCAAAGCTTTTCGCCATGCGTTTTAATGTACTTATATGTAATAATAATTTATGTATTTATATTCTGTTAGCTCCTTATATCTGTAGCCATCACTAGGAGTAGTAATATATATAAGCTGACTGTTATCTTTATTCTTTGGTAAAACGCTGTGTTTGACCTGAAAATGCCATGTAAATCATGGCGAAAAGCTTTGTTCATTAAATATTGTAAATTTGATTTTAGTAAATAATGAAGTGTTTTAAAGTGTGTGTTTATCTTTTAAGATTTAAAAAAAATTACAATGAAATTAGTTTAAATATTATTTAACAAATTAGTGAAAAAAATAGTTTTTTTTATTAAATTTCATTTTGTTACATGAGCATGTAGTTACATGTGCTCATATATAAAATACTATAATATCGCTTAAAAGGGGAAACGGAAATATGAAGTACCACCTACGTATTATTTCATCTTAATAAACATCCGTAATCTAAATATATACTATCCTTTAATTATAAATTGAAACTAGCTTTAAGTATTCAAATATTAAATCAATAACTTAACTGAAAATATCGGGCAAACTACTATTTAAGACTTAATGCTGTAGTACATCAAACTGCATAATGATTGGAATTACATTAAAAGCTTCCGATTCCTTTAATTAGCTTTAAATATAAAATAAATTCTATTATATATCCTTTTTAGCAGAAAAGTTAAATTTATAAAATTATTATTATTCTTATTATTATTTTAATTAATACACTAATTTTATGATAGATAAACGTTATTACTGAACTTTATCAAACTGCATTTGATTTTTAACAATATATGTATATATTTCTTAAGATATAAATATTTAAACAAAATAAAGGCATTTAGTACTAAGAAAAAGCTTTGAAATTTCTGTTCTACATCGAATCATGTCTTTTAATTTTGAGGTAGAATCTACATGTAATAGGCAAATATGAAATTTGTAATATTGTAAATTGTGAATTGAAATTTGTTCTATAGCAATAGGCGAACATGCAAACTGTGGTTCACTTTTAACAAATTCATCAGAGGAATAGAGGGTTGAAAGTGGTATCATTAGAAAGGTATGATTAGCCAAAATTGCAAAATACAAAAATTATTTTCTTACGATGTCAAGAAGTTAATTTAAAATACTTTTACTTTTTATGTACTTTTTTCCTTATATACGCATATTTCAACTCTTTTGTATTAAAAAATTCCTAAAGAAGGAAGTTGTTAAATCTGGCAATTACTTAAATTTCAAATAAAACCGGAATAACTCTGGTCTTTTTCAGTGTTAGGCAGAAACTTAGACTATAATGAAGTGCTGAATTCTGGGCTTTTTTCTTACAGCTCTGAAACAGTGTAGTTAAAAATTGGTTCGCTGCAAATAATGTGCAGATTTTACCGAAGTCAGCTAAGAGCTCTGACCTTAACACAGTGAAAATATCTGGCCATTTCTTGTTCGTCGAGTACATGCTGATGAAAAATAATAATAATAATTCCTTACTGAATACCGAGAAGATTTGATTAGCTCATAGGACAATTTTTGCAAAACAGGAACAATCATTGTATGATTCACTACCAAATAGAGTATTCGAAATCCTAAATGATAACTGGAAGAGTATTCTTTACTAATATCGTTTGTATTTTATATTTTGTTTTACTGTCCTACTTTTTTTACAGAGTTAAGAAAAGTAGAAATCATTTTCGCTGTCCTTAATAATTTATTTTTCAAAATCTCAGTAATGATATTAGTATTTTCTTGTTAAATGACTTGCAAAATGTTACACATAAAAATAATTTCCTTAATATACAGATATATATATATATATATATATATATCCTTTTTTTTTTTTTAACTATCTAGTGTCCTTCTACTTTTTTTGCACAGTCTATTTCTTGTAACAAAAAGAGTTTTTGATTACGACATTACACGCTGAACAAAATTATTCCTATTGGTGTTATTTATATATTTAATTATATAGATATTGTCTTTTCAAACAATTTAAGTTTTTTAAAGTTATAAATATTTAATTTTTTCAACGAAATCTAACTGAAAAAAAAAGAAAGAAAGAAAATGAAAATGAAAATACATTCTATGGTAGAAAAAAAAATGATTCATAAAGAAATATGGCTAACATATAATTGTACATGAATCGTTTCGCGAAAATACGCTTCCTTTTACAATTTAAGAAGTACGGTAAAATATATATATATATATATATATATATATATATATATATATATGTATCATTTCAAAAATAAAAAATGATAGTGTCTTATTTGCGTCAATTTTAATGCAAGTAATTAGTGAAAATTCTTAAGAACTCTTTTTAATAAGAGTAATTTATGCCGATAAAAATTTAACCCTATGAAATTTAAAAAAAATTCGATATAAACTAAAATAGTTTGTAATATTTTTGTACTAGTTAATTTAATTATCAATTCAGCATTAGATTTTCAAAGTTTAGTTTCTTACAAATTCAATAATATGTTTAATGAAGGTGTATAAATTTTAAAAAATGAATTCTAAATTCTATGTAGACATTTTTCATTTTATTGTAATTAGTTTGTTATGCGTTTAACTTATATGTAACTATTTTAAAATTTTTAATATTCGGTCACAATATTTAAAAATTTTAATACACATATTTACTTAAAAAAATAAATAAATAAAATAAAATAAAATAAAATAAAGTAAAATAAAAAATTAAAAAATGCGAATTGTTTTTGTAAATTTGAGAAAAAAATAATTTGTACACCGTCCAAAATATTTTCAACAGAGAAAATTATTTTTTTAATTTTTATTATTTTGTCTCTTTAATTTGCATTCTTAATTACATTAAACGAAATAGCCATTTATGAAGTATATTCAGTTAAAAGTTCATTCACAAACGTACTTTATTAAGAAATATTTCCATTCGAATGCTCATAATCATAGGCTTTCAAGTTTAATCTTTAATAACATGATGTCCTTATTACATATTGCATTAACAAAACACGCAATTTGGTTATGAATTCGTAATTTAATTATACACATTGAGTTGAAATGGCAAAGAGTTTTAATTAAAGCCAAAATGTATATGCTTGCGGCATAAATATTTAGGAGAATGTTTATAGGGTGAAACTTTATGTAAACAAGTAAACGAATGTTACAGGTTTTATCGCTGTCTAGTGTACCATAATTATGTTACAAGAGGACATCTGGATTGCGATATATTGCATTCGTTTTGTCACAATGAAGTTGCCAATTTACATTAAAATTAATACATACCTATCAAATATTATTAATATTATATAAAATTTTCTCTTATACTGTTAATGATTACGCAGAAACGGAATCAGAAATAAGTAAAATGAAACAATAGACTTCATTGAATACAGAGTGTGCTATGAAAAGCATAAAATTATATGTAATACTTCAAAACATATTTTTTAAAGGGGGAAAAAAACTTCGTTGTACATATACTTTCCCCTATATAACTTATATTTGATAATTTTGACTAAATTATTATTAGGGCTGTGCCGATTAATCGATTAATCTGTTCGATTAATCGATCAGTGCTTTGTCCCGATCAATTTTTTTTTAATCGAGTTAATCAACCCGATTAATTCGATAAAAATTTTTGAAAATCCGATTAAAATTTTCAAACTACGAGTAACTCGATTCAAGTAAAAATTTAAAATGCTGTTTTGCTTGCAAATTTTTTTTCACATATTTTGCTAAAATACTTCTTAAAATGTTTCCTCAAATGAAAAAAAAAAAAAAAAAAAAAAACTCAATAGAAGTTATTACATTTTTGTTGATAGAGAAAAGAGGAAAGACAGTTCTTAAACAAAATGCTGTTTTATGCCCGCGGTGAGGGAATAGGATTCTCAGAAATAGGAAGCGTGCGTTTGTAAAGCACAGGAAAAAAACTCTGGAAGATGTCGACAGGTTTTCGCGATACCTTCGAGCGTTTATTGTCCGTTCAGAATTTCGGATAATAACTATTGAAGTACAAACAGAAACAACATTTTGTTTTCTAGTCTGAAGTGAAAGTATGTGATCTTTGTATTTCTTTCTCTTTGGAAGGAAAGTTTGGGCCAGTATTTAAAGAGGATGACATCTGTCCTTGTTCTCATGCGGCCTCAACTTGAAAAATATGAAATTTCTACAGCTCTCGATCCGAGGTTTAAGTCTCTTAATTGAATCTCTTTGGAGCGAAGAAATATTGTCTGGGAAAATGTTTCGCTGACGAATAAATTTGAAAATACTACTGAGCTTCAAAATGTACAAAATGATTCAAAAGCCAAACGAAGAAAATTATGTTTGACTCAACGTGCAGTGAAATGTATATAAAAACTGCGCAAACTTTTCCCTCGTATGAAAATGAATTAAAATTATATAAAGAAATGGCCAAACTTGACGATGATTTTATTAATCCTCTTGACTGGTGGAAAAAAGAACATGCAAAATTTCCAACTCTATCACTATTAGCAAAAAGACTTATGCATGACTGCAACACCTGTACCAGTGGAAAGAGTATTTAGTAGCGCGGGATATATTGTGACTAAGATAAGATCGAGCTTAGATCCAGAAAATGTCAATCTGCTTGTATGTTTAAGGATTGGTTAAAATAGTATATTTTTTTTTTATGATCTATTGTATAATATTTGGAAATAAACATGTAGGTGAGTTTCATTCTGATCTTTCATTATATATGAGTGAGTACAATTTAATATTAGATATTTTTTAATTATGTATTATTATCATTATATATCAATAATTAAGTGGCAATAAAATTAAATATCTTTAATTAAATATCTTCACAATTAAATCTAAGTTTAACCAGGAAATGTATTTCACAAGACAAAAAATAATTTATAAATGCTTTATCATGTATGAATATTTGCAGTATGAATCTGTTGCATTATCTTCGTATTTAAAATGGTTTTTCATTTATTAGAAAATACTATGAGGCTCTCTTTTTTCATTATTTATTTGCATGTTTATTATTATTTATTGTTTAAGGAACTAGTTAAATTAACATCTATATCATTTTTATGGCTCGTTGTGTACTGTCTGGAATATATATATATATATATATATATATATATATATATATATATATATACACCCACATAGGACAGTTTTATTCATTGTTCAAATAAGATTATATTAAGAAAAGTGAAAATCGATTAAAAATCCAATTAATCGACCGATTAATCGATTAATGAACTACGATTAGCTCAGTTAAAACTCTTAATTGATTCCCACCCCTAATTATTATTATTAAATTATTGTTATTATTACTATACATATCATTAACTGACGATCTATTTCCATGAAAGGCTAATAATTTATAATAATACTCTTCATTCTGTTATATTATGATACATATTCGGATTCTTTTAAGAAAATGAAGATTTAAATAAATATATATATCCTAATATATATAAATCTCGTGTCACAATGTTTGTCCTCAATGGACTCCTAAACCACTTAACCGATTATAATAAAATTCGCACACCATGTGCAGTTCGATCCAACTTGAGAGATAGGATAGTTTAAATCTCAAATTATAGTCGCAATTTTAATTTATTGCTAATTATTTGTCTGTTATTATTTGACAGTCACAATTATCTGTTAACTCCAAATGATTCTAACAGATGTCGATACCTTTCGACTGGGTTGAAATGAAAGCTGAAATATATTTGGTGCTGCCATCTACACAAAGAATCTTCAACTTTTTAACCTATTAATAAATTTCGTATAATTCAATTATTTCCACTTTTTAAATTTTTGGTGTTAGCATAGCCGGCCACGTGTTACTTAGACTGAAGTGTAAATTGAATTCATATTATAATGAAGATAATACAGTGAAATTAATCCTGTTTTTTACTTATTTGTGCTTCATTGATCAAAACTTTATAATTTAATCTGTATATATATATAAATTACGTGTCACGATGTTTGTCCGGGGTAAACTCCTAAACTAAGGAACTGATTTTGATGAAATTTTGCACACTGTGTGCAGTTTGATCCAACTTGAGAGATAGGATAGTTTTTATCTCAATTTATTGTCACAATATTGTTTTATTGCAATTATTTGTTAATTATAGACCTTTATTAAAGTTGCTCCAAAATATCTGTGAGTTCCATTAATTTAATTGTTGCCAAAAAAAAAAAAAAAAATACGAGTTCATTTTCTTTCGACATAAAAATAAATACATTTAATCAAACGTGAACGTTAAAAAATTATAAAAAGTTAAATTATGCATCTCACGAAAATTGACGTCATAATCAATTTAAAGATTTTATACACATTGATAAAGTGCTAATGTAGTTCTATCATAGATATAGTAATATATATAGATCTCTCATCCCCATGTTATCGTAGAAAGATTTTTGATGCCGAAAAAAGATAAAAATAAAAGCTTTGGAAACAGCCATTAAGTGGTATTGAAAAAAAAAAAAAAAAAAAAGAAAAAAAAAAAAAGAAAAAGAAAAGAAAGAAAGAAATATGAATTTTAAACTGTATCTGGAGTCTTCCATTCCCCTTTAGCAAATAAATTATTCATAAATTTTATTTGCTAAAATATTAGTATGTATTCCCGTGTGTATTCACTCGGGGAAAGACGGCCATATTTTGGTAAAAACGTCGTCTTTTCCCAAATGAAAAGGAATAACTTTTTTCTCCCCAATGATCACTCTATTCTATATATGCTATACTATATCTATGAGTTCTATACGCAAGCGAAGTGTGACTCACTGACCGTCTGTGCAGCCAAGAAAAAGATTTCCTATGTTAATTGCCCACTGGATTTTTTGTAAGAAATTATTAAAAATCGAGGAAATTTATTTCCCGATTTTAATCCTTATATTTGGGTATAGATATGTATTAGTTATCGCGGGTGTTAGATTGAATTATTTTGCTGTCAAATTGACAAAATTTTAACTTTAAATTTTTAAACTCTGTCGCCCTTGGCTTTTTTTATTATTATTATTATTATTTGGCGATCAAAAGCGTAACACGAAAATATACATGCCAGATGTATGCATTGTACGAAATGTAATATGTATTATTCATTGTACGTATGTATGACATGTAATATGTATTGTACGAAATATTGTTTCATATTATTCATTACTCTTTTAATATAAGTTGTTAAAATAACCATGATTTTTGAAAGGAATTAAATATTTTCGCCAGATAATTTGGCGATATTCTTTTTTTTTCGCCAAGGATGACAGAAATGAAATCTATTCCGCTGCAAAATATTAGTATCTTACATCAGATATTTTATTTAGACATTTGAAAACAAATTTGACTTCAAACTATGATAGAATATTTATCATTTTCCTTTTAATTAGTATATTATTAGTATATTAAAATTTAAAAACATGGTATATAAAAAGTTTTTTTTTTTTTTTTTTTTTTTTTTTTTTTTATCTTATAATTATTCTTATCTTAATCCTCAATGTTTCCCATCTTTATTAACTTGAATTTACTATTAAAATTTTAACATACTCAAAAACTTCTCATCACTTCGTTGAAATACACTAAACTTTTCCAAAATCTTTTTCTATTTAAAATGATACATGTATTTACCAGGGATGGAACACGGGCGCAGAATTCATACCGGAATCCGTTTAAGAAATTTCTCTACCTATAATATCGTTGATTTAAGAAGTAGAAAATTTTCTTACATTGATAGTGGTATGAATTCTGCGCCCGTGTTCCATCCTTGATTTACTTTAAATGTCCAATATTTCATAAGATTTCCAATTTTAAAGTTTTAAAATATTTATCAAATTTACCTATTTTTCTGGTTTAGCCTTATTGTTTTCCTTTTTATAACTACAGCTGTTGCCCTCTTTGAAATATTTAAAATGATGAGGTCATTTTATAGTAAAATTATCCATTATAGCATATATTATATTTCACTCCTCCATAAAAATTGATTTTAAAATCGTCTGTTTCTTTTATACTTTTATTTTAATAGAATTTAATTTATATATTAATCATTTTAGCAATTTTATCCAAAGTAGCATTAGAAATAATATATATCACTTCTCCATTAAAATTTATAGGACCCTACAATAAAATTAATTTGTGCTTAATATCAACACTACGAAAATTTTTATCAATCGCTTCCAAATTTTGACCTAAGTTTCAAATCTCAACCCTGTGGGTTTTTACATCGGCTACAACGTTTTCGTCTTTGTTCGTAAATAATAATTTAACTGTACTAAATAGTTTACAGCCGTATAATTCAACGTATAACTTAGTCACAGCAACGCGTGGCCGGGTCTGCTAGTATATATATATATATTACAAAAATATTAAAAAGTTATTTCATATCTTAAAATTTAAACCCGATCCTTCATATACTTTCCTTCCAAAATAAAATAAAATAAATAAATGAATAAAAAGTAGTCACGAATGAAAGTGAGAGCAATGTAAATTAATAATAATAATTTTAAAAACTTTGATAAAATTAGGCTAATAAAAAATTTCAAATTTCATCTTAAATTGGGAAGAAATAATAAAGAATATACGAATAATGAACTTTTATGCTTTAATTTTATGTAAAACAGTAATCCAACAATTTTATGGGAATGTCTCTGTTGAAAAAGAAAAAAATAAAAATGTTACGTATGTTAGTGAATTAAAGCAGCAATATAAACTACGTATTCTATAATAAAATACTGTAAGAAATTTAACATTTGTTGGAAATCAACAGTATGGTTGGAACTAAAAAACTCAATACTAATTATAAATAAAAATTCATTTGCTAAAAAATGCCTATTGTTCAATTTGGTTTTAATCAATTTTTATTTATTTTTATTTTATATTTTAATCGTATTATATTTTAAATTTTAAATTATTACAATTTTTAATTTAGCTTTATTGGTTAAAAAAAAAAAAAAAAAAAAAAAAAGTCTTAATGTAGTTTTGACAAATTAAGTTTTCCTTCATAAAGTGTTCACTGCATAATTTTAAATTCGCAAAGTGAAGTACTGTTGTGAGGTCTAGCAAAGTGCTACGATTAAAATTCGCATTTTGCGAGTAAAACATGAATACGAAGGTTTTAGGATTCGATTGAGTAATAGAGTTAGTTCCTATCCTGAACTAAAATTGTAAATTGTAATATGCTGATTTTATAAAGTATTTTGGAAAGTGAATAGTATAAAAGTAGAAGGAAGATTGCTTTTGGGAGTTAGTTGGAGAGAGAGCTGGAAGGGTGTTAGTTGAAAGGCGATGTATTTCGTAGTAAGAGAGTTAGTTGGAGAGAGAGCTGGAAGGAGTGTTAGTTGGAAGGCGAGTGAGTTGGAGGATGGTAGTTAGAAAGTTAGTGGGAAGGAGAGAATGAGAGTTGAAGGAGTTAGTTGTTAGCGGCTTAGGGTAGAAGAGAGTAAGTCCAGTAGCATTGTAGCGTCAGGGAATCTTCCTACATGCGAAAGACTACTTGGCCTTAGGAGTTAATGAAAGTAAATAAAAGTAGTTGAGTTCATTTGCGAGTAATTAAGTAAAGTAAAGTAACGGTGGGTATTTATTGATGTCAAAGTATTTAAGAGGACTGCCCATTTTAAGTCGTAAGTTACTAAATGCCACTATAGTCCAGCGCCCTCATTCTTATTTAAGCTCAATTAAAGCTCATTTATTTTATGTATTTGGACTCTGTCATTTCTTCATAGATATATTAAGTAAGTTTCAGCTTCAATCTCAAGTTAAAGTTAAATTGAACTATGGAGACGACATTAAGGTCGTCACACTGTTTTTATATAAACTGATTGAAAGTGATATTGCAACATTATGAACGAATGCGGGTACGTATGCCATATACTGAGAAAATTGTAAACATTCATGAATCATGTTTAAGAAACTAGTTAAATGCATAAAAAAACTAGTATATTCTGGACACCACAAAGGATTCTATCATAAGATATATTTATTTGTTTTATTTTTAGTAATTAATTAATTATTATTATTATTATGCTGATACGAAGCGACAAAATGTTTCAAATTATCAACGACACATGATGCAATCATTCGTTTATAGGTAATGACGTGTTCTTTAAAAAAATACTTATATTAAAAATTACATCCATGTTATATAATCCTTTCCCAACATATAATCTTTTTTTTCCTATCTCTTACCCATATATATAATAGAGAAAGTATTGTATATGGATCGAATTTTTGAAATTTAGTTTTTGTTATATTTATGTGTTTTAAAGTACCTTGAATCCGAAAAACATCTTTTTAGTGGTTGATCTGTGTGTGTGTGTGTGTGTGTGTGTGTGGGTGGGTGTGTTGTTTTCAAGAACAAATAACAGCGGGAAGTTCAAACTCGGTATTCTTAATCTATCTCCTTATATTATTAAAATCTGTACGCGTGTGTGTTTTTGTCTCTCTGTGTGTGTGTGTGTGTGTGTGTGTGTGTGTGTGTGTGTGAGAATCGGCTTGAAACGGATAAGACTCCGCCGCTAACGGTCGCACGGACTTCGAACAGGTACCGTCGGACAGAGAATTTATCGCAGATGTACGATATGTAATTTGCTAAACGATGCGACCCTAATTAGCGGAGATATTAATTAAAATGTCGACCATTGTCTAACGAAAAATGACCCAGAATTCATGATTAAATGCTTAAAAAGCGACATTTTTACGGAAAAGGTGGAAAATAAATTAGAAATATCAGTCGTATTGTTACGAACAAGTATTGGTATATGTTACAAATAATGGTATATTGTTACAAACAAGATATTGTAACAATGGTATATTGTTATATATGGTATATTGTTACAAACAAGATACCATTGGAAAGGGCTTTTTTTTCTTAAACCGATGGTTTAAACGGCTTATTGATCGGACAATTAGATTTTTTAAAATTAACTAAACTATATAATGGTTTAACGTTATATTATATAAACGTTTATATATTATATAAACGTTATAATGGTATATTGTTATATATGGTAGATTGTAACATTGGTATATTGTTACAATGGTATATTGTTACAAACAAGATACCATTGGAAAGGGCTTTTTTTTCTTAAACCGATGGTTTAAACGGCTTATCGATCGGACAATTAGATTTTTTAAAATTAACTAAACTATAAAACAATATTGGCAACAAATCACAAGAATCTTAGCTTTGCAGACTTTTCGTCCACAGCAGTCTTCAACGGAAACACATCTGCTATTTAATGAGGTCACGTGTTTCGTACTGCGATTAAAAATTGGAATTTTCTATTTTCTTCAATTTTTCAAATTTTACGCATTTTATTTAGTATATAATATTTACACCACAAAACAAACTTGCATTTCAAATTTCATCGATTTTCGTCAATAAACAAAAGATTTACATTTTAATTGCAAATTAAATTTTATCTTTACACGCCAGACAATTTTGCAATATTCTAATACGCGTATTTCAATTTCTAATTACGATTGATTTATTTTTTATACATCATACGAAAGATATTTTCAAGTTCTTTTACATAATTCAAAGTTTTCAACATATTTACACGTTTTGAGGTCTCCTGAATCAGTGTTCTTTCATGGCGCTGTAATATTTTCAAATTTCAATATTTCAATTTCTAATTATGATTAAATTATTTTTAATACATCATTCGAAATATATTTTAAAGTTCTTTTAAATTATCGAAAGTTTTCACCAGAATTACACGCTTTGAGGTGTCCTGAATCAGTTTTCTTTTATGGCGTTGTAATATTTTCAAATTCCAATATTACAATTTCTCATTATGATAAAATTATTTTTAATACATCATTCGAAAGATATTTTAAAGTTCTTTTATATTATCGAAAGTTTTCACCAAATTTACACGTTTTGAGGTGTCCTGAATTAGTTTTCTTTTGAATCTCAGCTAATTGAGTTAGACCATTCAAAATTGGTATACATAGGTTAATTAGGAGGAGCTGAAAGGGTGGGGAAGAAATAGGTGTATACCGCGCGCGAGATTTCACTCGATTTACACGTTTTGAGGGCTCCTGATTAGGTTTTCTTTTGTATCTCAGCTACTAATTAAAATAATTTCATAAGTAATACATCATTAGAACGCTTTTTTCATTTGGAATCGAACAGTGGAATACAGAAATTCGTACCGCCAGATGGCGCTGTAATATTTTCAAATTTCAATATTTCAATTTCTAATTAGGATTAAATTATTTTTAATACTTCATTCGAAAGATATTTTAAAGTTCTTTTATATCATTCAAAGATTTCAACATATTTACACGTTTTGAGGTCTCCTGAATTCGTTTTCTTGTGTATCTCAGTTACTAATTAAAATAATTTCATAAGTAATACATCATTGGAAAGCTTTATTGAATTGGAATCGAACAGTGGATTACAGAAATTTGTACCGCCAGATGGCGCTGTAATATTTTCAAATTTCACTATTTCAATTTCTGATTATGATTAAATTATTTTTAATACATCATTCGAAAGATATTTTAAAGTTCTTTTAAATTATCGAAGGTTTTCACCTGATTTACACGTGTTGAGGTGTCCTGAATCAGTTTTCTTTCATGGCGCTGTAATATGCGCAGAGCACACGGGGCTGCGATGCCGAAGGCAGTGGGGACCCGGTGCGAGTTTTTACCCGATGAGAAATGATTTTTTTTTTAGGGGGCACAGAGGGTCAGGGAAGGAATACGCACGCGACAGCGCTGCCGAAGGCAGTGGGGACCCAGTGCGAGTGTTTTCTGGATCAGACATGATTTTTTTTTAGGGGGCGCGAAGGCTCAGGGAAGGAATGCGCGCGCGCAGCGTGTGTATCCTTGAAGTTGTGCGTGCGCAGCGCGCACTGGACTGCGCTGCCGAAAGCAGTGGGGTCCCGGTGTGAGTTTTTACCCGATCAGAAATGATTTTTTTTTTAGGGGGCACGAAGGGTCAGGGAAGGAATACGCGCGCGCAGCGCGTGTATCCCTTATGTTGTGCGCGCGCAGAGCGCACTGTACTGCGCTGCCGAAGGCAGTGGGAACCCGGTGCGAGTTTTTACCCGATCAGAAATAATTTTTTTTAGGGGGCACGTAATGTCAGGGAAGGAATACGCGCGCGCAGCGCGTGTATCCTTTAAGTTGTGCGCGCACGCGACTGCGCTGCCGAATGCAGTGGGGACCCGGCCCGACTTTTTACCCAATCAGAAATGATTTTTTTTTTAATTTCTTTTCTTAACACTAAAAGTTTCTGTTAGTGATTCATTAATTTTAGTGATTCATTTGAAAATACTGACCCGCTAGCGGGCGAAGCTCGCTAGTATCATATAAAAAGGAACTCTTCGTTGAGATCGAGCAAATGGTTCGTGTACAGGGCCATCCAAGTGTAATTCAAATACATTACTTCTATGGAATAAGTTGCAGATAAGAAGAGTTTAACATATATAGGCTATATTGATCCAAACGAAATAAATATAGAGGGTGATTTTAATTAAACTTCCCCTATAAACAACATCCAACGGCGCAAACGGGTGAACGGAATGCAACGAAATTTGGTATATAGATTATAAATGAGATGCGCTCACGGAATTTGGAAAAAAATGTTCCAAAATGCTAGTAAATGAAGGCAGCTTTCATAGAAAAGAACACACTGTTATTGGCCAGCGAAACGAAGAAATTCATGTTTAAATTTAAATGTTCTGAATTTTGTGTAGACTTGTATAGAGTAAATGTTTGTTCGGTGCAGTTTATTATTCAATATGTTTCAAAATTAACTATATGTTATTCGTATTAATAATATTAAAATTTGAATATATTTTAAATTGTCAAATGTTATCCATGATGTTATTCATGAAAATTCTATTCTGCATTCATGTTTATAGTTATAATTACAAAAAAAAAAAAAAAAAAAACATTCTTATGTTCTTTTAAATGAACTATCAGCTTTATACTCATTAAAATCTATACAAATTGTACGACAGTGACCTATAACACACCAGCCAACTCTTAGCTGAAATGAATACGACGTTTAGATACAAATGTACTTTAAATAATTTGAATCATCAGGCTATAATGGTAAAGACTTTTTTTATATCGATATAAAGGAAAAACTATAAAATAAAATCATGAAAATCTAAACAGTTTGTGCGATGATTACCTACCAAGTTTTAGTTTAATCGATTGTAGCGCTTAGAAGTTATCTTGTCCCATCACACACATACATACATCATCCTCAAAGCAACATAAATGAAATCAGAAGACCTCAAAGTACACAGGTACACCAAATTTCATTGTCGAATGTTTTTCATGATAATCTGTCTTTCTTTACATAGTGAATTTTCATAACATAAAAAACATATATTCCTTGACTTATGATAAAATACTGCATGCTTTTGTGAGTGAAAAGCGAATAATAATATGCTACCCTTTTAACTATATATATATATATATATATATGTGTGTGTGTGTGTGTGTGTGTGTGTGTGTGTGTGTGTGTGTTTAATGTATTTTTAACTCTTACAATGTTAAACTTTAAACTTTTGTTTGAAAATTATTCGTTTCTACTTCATTGCACTATTTGGAATTTGATGTTACATAAAGTTTTTTTTTTTTTTTGTGTGTGTGTGTGTGTGTGAGAGAGAGAGAGAGGATGAATTATATTGTGTGTTGTCGCCATGTTTGTTTAGAATTTTTTAAGATAACCACATTTAATTATTTATCATTAATATGAAATTTTTTAAAAAAAATTCTTTTATTTATTTATTTAATCCTGATCTTTTTTCAACCTCTATGTTCTATTGGTACAGTGAACTAACACCTAACTAAACCCTTACTAGTTTCCCTTATGGGGTCATATGCGCATATTTATTGCTGAAAACATTGAATCACTATGAAGGAATTAAAATATGTTTAAGGTACATTTTTAAAAAATTATTACGTGAAATTCTGTACAGGATTAAACAGCAATGTTTCACGCAATAATTCTACATAAATAACAAATTTTACAGTTTTGCAAACCTTTTTCGCTAAATAATAGAAATATTATAAACAATATGTACACACACACACACATACACACACACACACACACACACACACACACACATATATATATATATATATATATATTTAGCTTATCTTATCCTGAAAATATCCAAAACATATTTTTTATGTGAATTAGTTTTTTTTTTTTTTTTTTTTTTTTTTTTTTTTTTTTTAATAATCTCAAAATTTTTTATTCTTTCAAAAATGTTATCGTCTATATTTTTCTGTTTAATGTTTCAAATAAAAATTGTAATTTATACAAGCGAAAACTTTTGAAATATGAGGAAATAAACAACATAAAGTATCTCCTCTCAATATAATAGTAATGAATAACATTTAAATAGGATTTTTCTCCAAAGTATTAACAGAAGCATGGATGTAAAATTTAAATCATGGTGTAAACATTGAAGTATGATGCATTTATCTTAAGAATATATTTTTGTATGTATTCTTGAATATTTTAACATTCATTAGGCAGATGTAAAAGAGATATTTGACGTTACTTCAAAAATATATAATATGAATTTTAAATGCCTTTAAAGAAAATGAATATATATACAAATATATAACAGTCAACAGTTAAAGTTATACGAAAAAAATAATCTTCTTAAAATTAAATCCCTTAAAATTAAGTCATAAGTTTTTGAAAACAATGAATTTAATGGAAATAGTTTTGCGCTACGATGATTATTAAGGAAGATACAGGAGTTTTTAGACTTTCGAAATGTGAATTTTATACTTATGCATCGCCTTTAATAATCATTGCAGGACAAAAATATTTATATCAAATTCATTGTCTTGAAGAGACGTTTCCAGGGATGTATCACAAAGCATCCTTTGCCCAAAAATGTTTTGGCCCGGGCAAGGCTGTAGAAGTAGTAGTAGTGCTGCAAGGGAGAGCAACTTTAAAATTTCAAACATGAAAGTATGTCTTGTGATGCATCCCTAGAAACGCCTCTTCAAGACAATGACTTTTATATAAATAGTTTTGTACTGCAATGATTATTAAAGGTATACATAAGTATAAAATCTACATTACAAAAGTTTAAAAACTCAAGTATCTCTATAAAAAAAGTAATAAAACATACTTTCAGCATATCACACAATTTAAAATATCTTTATTCCGACGTTTCGGTTAATATTCCATTTTTAACCATCTTCAGGGAAATGATGTGCAAAAAATAAACCTAAACAATTTAAGCCATTCTTCGATACTATAATACAATTCACAAAGAAATTAATACGTGATTACATAAATTATATAAAAAAAAAACACTCTATATCAGGTATGGAACACGGGCGCAGAATTCATACCACTATCTATGTAAGAAAATTTTCTACTTCTTAAATCAACGATATTATTGGTAGAGAAATTTCTTAAGCAGATTCCGGTATGAATTCTGCGCCCGTGTTCCATCCTTGCTATATGCATTTCAAAATGAGTTAAAAACATCTAAATAAATCACAATCATGTACATTACAAGAAAAATAAAACTCTTTAATAAAATGGAGTCAAAGTATCACACTGCAGGGTTGACAGAACAAACAATAGCAGGGTTACCTTAAATTATTTTAAGTTCAAAAAACGAAGCCAGATGGGAGAAGAAGAGAAGAGATTAAGAAACGAAGCCTCAAGTATCTCCTTTAATAATCATCGTAGGGCGAAACTATTTATATAAAAATCATTGTTTCAAAGAGAAGTTTCCACGGATGTGTAACAAGATATACCTTCCTAATTAAAATTTTAAAGTTTCCCTCCCTAGCGGCCCCCCATAGCTCCCCCGAGAACAAACATTTTTACACCAAAAGAGGTCCCTCACGAATTCATTGAACACGTATTTCGCCACTTTTCATAATTCCGACTCATTTTCGAGTTGGGGGGGGGTGACCTTTGGATCACCCTGTATGTATATATATGTGTGTGTGTGTGAAATAAGTTATTACTCTTCTTTATATTAAAAGCCAAACTATTCATTCACGAAAGATTTTCATTTTCCTAAAAGTAAATTTTAATATTATTATGACTTTATCTTACTTTTTATTTTCTCTATTATTTCCACTATTTCAATTTTTTGACTTCATTTCTCTCTCTCTCTCTCTTTTTTTTCTTTTTTTTTCCTTCCGCAAAAATAAAAATGAAGGAATTGTTTTTGATTTTGTTATAACTTTCAACAATTTACGTCTCTTCAATTGTTGATCTTCTGTTCAATATTGAATATTTATATTTCAATTAAACATAAAAACAAATCAGAGAAGAAAATTATACCTACATCTTAATATGTTCTTAATAAAGAAAAAAGTTTTATGTGTAAAATTGGAAATTACTACAGGCATTTATAAAATTTCATCGTCTACACTGAAGTAAAGAGTATACAACCTTTAAGAAATCACTTATTTATTTATATATATTAATGTACAAAATTGGCACAAAACACATTAAAATTTTTAAAGTTTCTTTGATAACAATTGTTTGGTTTTTGTTAAAAATTCTGTCGTTTACTTAAGCCCTTGTTCGTCGTGAAATTGTAATATCCATGAAATGCCACTATATAAATGCATTTATAACATAAAGTATGAGAAGCAGCAAAATATGGAACGTGGTTTTAAGAAGAAAAAAATATTTAAAACAAAATTAATTTTACATAAAAATATTTTAATCATATTTTTCTCAAAAATGAACACTAAATAATAATAAATCGGTAAAATATTGTAAAAATGTTAGTAAATCGTGTATTTGAATTGTACTACTGCTACTTTCTTTTTGCTGGCACTTAAATGCAATATGAAAAAGAAAGAGTTTTTCGTAAAAGTCATAATTTTCTTTCTCTAGATGAAACAGCGCTCTTTAGAAAATTTCATGTAGCAGAAAATTCAACTGGGAAAACTAAAAGGAACTAAATGTCATAAAAAATCTTAAGCGTCGTTCTGGGAAAATGAAAATCTATCATCAGCGAAAGTATTTCGAATCTATGTACACCAGAATTTCTCTTCTACAAAATTATTGCTTGAAATGGGTGACAGTTTTTTATCATTTTTATTCTTAGCTTGCCATTTATTGTTTTTGTGCGGGGTTAGAGAATGACAGTTGTGTATTATATTGCATATAATATTATACAGAAAAAATTCTTCTTTCTTTTGAAAACCTATTTTTTCAGATACTAATATGTATATATAAATGTCAGCAATTTAAAGAGAGATACTGATGGGAAAACTTTAAATTTGTATATATGAAACTCATTTTTAGTTTTGTTAAAAATACTGCATCTTATAGAATATTATTACTTTGTATTTTCGATGTCATTAAATGACGTATGAAAACAATTACAATGATTCCAAAACGTATTGTGCAAAAGAAAAAGCGAAATAAAAGGAATAAAAGTAACTTATGTAAAAATAAATAAATATGTGACACAAATTTCACGTTTACTGGAAGGTGAAAATGTTTTAATTTTGTTTTATAATAGGAAACATTACTGTAGTACTAAGTTTGTATGTTTTATTCACTAAAACTACGTAGAAATCAGCTAATTTAAACCGGTGTATTAGTATTTTGTAAATAAAAAATAAATTTGATTTTTTCTGATTGATGTAAAAACTATAAAATTACTACCATAATCATTTATTTGTGTAAAGTTTAAATGTAGCATATAAAGTGTCTTTGCAACCATATATATGTATATGTATATTTATCTGTATTTATATTATTAAAATTTACTTTTTGCAAGAATCATTAATACAATGAAATGTATTCTTAAACCTTTATAAAATATTAAATTGTGTTTGCTATTTAAAAATAATGACAAATATGATATTTTCATAAGTATTCTGTGTTAACATCAATACCAGTTTTCGTATAAAATATAACTTTAAAAAATGCAAACTTTTAATGGAACTTAATAATTTCTTTAAAATTAATGTGTGTATAAATTATGAGGCTTAATTAAAGAAAAAAGCTGATACATTTCCAGAGATAGCATAGATAGAATTCGTGATTTTATTAATGTGCATTTAAAACAACAGGTTTAATTAAGTACAAAATAATTACGTATTGCTCTTAATATAAAATATTATCTATGTTCTTATAATCTCCATGTCTATGCAAAATTAGGCATTTTATTTTATTTTATTTTATTTTTAACATACTTTTAAAGGAATTTTTTCTATCAAACCTGAGTATAAAAATAACTCTTAAGTTCACTTCAGCTTTTGCGAAATCTATTTGTGTTCTATTTAACAATAGAATTATGTTTGGTTTATGCCTTTAAATACCAAATATGCATATTCATGAATTGTAAATACAGCTTTAGTAAAAAAAAAAAAAAAAAAAAAATTGTCGAGAATTCGATAAATATTAATTAAATTTATTACAAACGAACAAATTGCATATTGCTTTAAAATTTGAAACACAAAGTTACCACATTTATTAGTATTATTACTGTTATTATCATTATTATTTTGCATTTATTAAAAGTTAATAATTGAATAATTATTATTTAATACTATTTTGTTTATGAATAACATAGTACAAGTAAATCAAATTTATTTACATTGAAACATTTACATTGTTTAAGTTTCTACGTAATATCGCATATATAGGGTACTTATAATTAAACTTTTCCTATAAACAGCATCCTACAGGTGAACGGAATGCAATGAAATTTGGTATATAGACTATACACGAGGTGCGCTCAAGGAATTTCGGAAAAAATAAAGTTCCAAAACTTCCTCCAGATGGCGTTTTTTCCGAAAAAAAACATTAAATTTAACACAATAAGCGATCAAAACGTAATAAAGAAACAATATTAACATTAATTGACTAGTTTCTGATAACCTTATCATCCAAATTCATTAAGTAATGGTAAGGAAAAAATAACAGTACGCTGTTTGAGAAAAACAAAATAGTTCAAATCGAAGATACAAGAAGATATTATAACAGATTATTGCACAAGAGGAGCAGTTATTAATCGCGTCCAGGACGATGTAGGGATCCATAATTCTTGTTCTGAATTGTTAATATTGTTTCTGCATTCCGTTTTGGTCGTTTATTGTGTTAAATTTAGTGTTTTTATGGAAAAGGCGCCCTCTGGTTTGAAAAAAAATGAAAATTTTGGAACTGTATATATATATATACATTTTAACTTCCTTGAGCGAATCTCATGTATAATCTATATACCAAATTTTGTTGCATTCCATTCACACGTCTGCGCTGTAGGATGTTGTTTATAGAGAACGTTTAATTATAACCACCCTGTATGTATACATATTATATACATATATATATTGTTATTCTTTAAATTTGGTTATTTTATTATTATTATTTAGTTTTTTAGGACTGAGGGCCTATTAGGCTCAATCTGGGATTTTTGCGTTGTCGATTTCGATAGTTGGACATTTGTCGAAATCTAAAATTTATCGAAAATTTAATTGAATAATTTGAAAGCGATGTTATAATTTGAAAAAAAGAAGAAAAAAACTGATAGTCCTCCGTCCTAAACTAAATTCTGCTTTTGCCAGAATTTCATCAAAATCTTTTTTTATTATTATTATTATTATTGAAAGAAAAAGAAAAGAAAATTAATAATAATCAGTATCGTTACAAGCGATATCGAAAAAGTTTTTTTTTTTTTAATAATTTTGAATTAGGAGATAAAAAGTGCGCGTGAAATAACATGAAATAAAAATAAGTAAAAAAATGAATTTAATGATTTAATGTTTTTGTTTTTCGGGGGCTGCTCAGTGCTAATGCATATAAAAAATGCGTATTAAAACGAGTCGAAGAAGGAAGCGAAATAAGCATTGAGTTATATTACGATAAATACGATATATAATATGATACGATATATTAGACCTATCGTCCAGGGTTAGTAGGCATTTTCGTTGAAAGAAATAGTTTGTTCGTTCGGTGCAACTTGCACATTAGTCCCGTGAGGTACAACTTTCACATTAGTCCCTTGAGGTACAACTTTCACTTTAGTCCCGTCAGGTACAACTTGTACATTAGTCCCCTTTAACCGTTTAAACGCCGAATTAAGAAAGAATAGTCCCAATGACTTGAAATTTGGTTATTATATTAATTAAGAGTATATAAATACAATAAAGTTTTACAATTAGGTGAAAAAAATTTTTGAGTGTGTTTTTAGCCATGTTCCATTATTGGAACATTGGCGTGTTACATGATTATTTTTTGCATATTTTTAAAAGTTCATGAAAATAGTTAATTTAAAGTCTAATAATTATAATATCTTCTTAATATTAACTGTTTTGTTTATTTATCTTTAAATAATGAACAATTAATAAATATTATGACACTATAGATACATTAAAAGATAATTATAAATGATACTCACATAATTTCAGCGACTGTGATACGACAGAAAACATTTTTCATGCAGTCGCTTTTCACAATGAAAACATTTTTTTGTAGTGTTCTTTTTGCAAACAACACAACGACCTTGAGACGTAGATATTATATAATGACCATCAGATTGTCTTAATTCAACTTTTAAATGACTGCGAGGTCCAGGATGTTTGGTAAGACGCTCTTTTTTCCGCAAAAGATTCATCGTCAACTGTCTTCTAAATTCCAAATGTGATAGTTTTTTAGAGTTTGCATGCACTTCGCAGTGCAAATTCCAACTAGCTACAACTGCCATGTTTAATGCGTTACTAAATAGATTCCACCACCATTTCTTACTTCGCAACTGAGGCCTGTAACTAGATAAAAGCTTATCTAAAACATCTACTCCGCCCATTCCTTCGTTGTATTTTTTTATTAGATTTGGCCGAGGTACTTCAATATTACCTTTTTTTGCACATGAATAGCGTTTCACACTACCTATAGGCTCATGTGTGTAGCAGTTTGATGCTACAGTCACTACCGCGTTATCGTTCCAGCTGCAGATATAAACAGATCCGTCAGATCGGAAATCAAAACTTCCTCTGTCTTCTTTGGTAAGTTCTTTTTTAGATTTCAACGGGCATTTTTGTGTACGATTTTCACGAATTGTTCCCGTTGCTCGCATTCCTTTATGGGATAATTCCAACAATAAATTATAAGACGTAAAAAAGTTATCAAAATATACTTCATGATGTGAGTTATCTCCAACAACAGATAAAAGCTCATTAACAACTCTCGGTCCGAGCTGTCCAGAAATACTATTATCTGATTCTGATTTTTTCCCAGAATATATATCCATTGCATATGGATAACCTGTTGAAGAACATAACTTCCATACTTTAAAACCAAATCTGATCGGTTTTCCTCTTATGAACATTTTGCATGAGTGACGACCGTAGTAAGGAACCATTGATTCATCGATACTTAACTTCTCATGCCATATTCCAAATTGTTGGAAATTTTTGGACAACTCTTTATAAATCGGGGCTATTTTACCTAATTTATCACCATTTTCCAACTTATTGTTATCTATTACATGAAAAAATTTCTTGATATTTCTGAAACGAGTGCGGGGCATAACAGTTGGAACTATTGGAACACATGTATCTTCCGCAGAATTCCAATACATATCTTCAGTAGGAACTGAATGGTATCCACGTAGAAGAAGAAGACCAAAAAATTGTAAGATATCATTCTTGCAAACATCAATTGTTTCACCTTTTTGCAAAGCATAAAGTGACGTCATATCCGCAAGATATTCGACATATTCTTCAGGAAAAAATTTATGAAATATATCAAGAGGAGTGCAGTCCATGAGTTCTGGAAATTTATGCAATATTGGTACCGGTTTTTCAAATTCTGTTGGATTATCGAATTTCACTTTTTTTTTCCATTTTACTACAGGGTTTTCAGTTTTTCGTTTCTTCTTGCACTTGGACCCGGTTTCTGAAATTCCTCTTCATTTGGAGTACTTACATCTTTTTTTAAAGTGACGTCGACCATTCCACACACATCAAATGGCGTAACAGCGTCTAAATTATTGTCATCAATATCTTCTTCATCGGTTATATCACCACGTTCATCCGGCTCTAACTGGCAAATATCTACATCTTCCAAATCAGAATCCGAAAGAGTTTCTAGAAAGGCCACAGCTTCTTGTACCGTGAGGCATCTTTTGGACATGATGTTTGTTAAGTATTTCTCCCTCCCACAATTACTAAATATTCTGTGGCATCATGTAAGCCCTTTTTGATACGCCCTCTAGTGAGGCAATGTAAAAGTTCAGCAGTAGAGAAAAATACGTTGGCCGGTAAGCGTCAACTTTCTCCAACTCAAGAAATAAAAATAAATAATTTTATTAATATATATGGTCCGTCGTTTACTTACCATAAGTGGTCCTGGTCGAGCCCAGGAGTCGAACACGCGATAATGGATAATACCGAAAAAATTAAATTTAAACAGTTAAATAGAACGCGAGGTCGAATCAAAGCAAAACTAACGAAGATTAATAGTTTTGTAACGGATTTCAAGGAATCTCATGATTCTAAAATAGACAGCATTAATATTGAAGAAAGATTAAAGGTCATCATTGAACTAAAAGATGAAATCGATGCTCTATTTAAAGGAATACATTCTAATAAATCCTGAAGAAGAAGAAACTTCATCGACTATTGATACAGCGATTTATGACTTAGAGGATCAAAGATCGGCTTTAGGGGTAAGTTTAAAATGCTTACTTTCTAAAATAAATGTAATAAATATGAATGACTCTTTAATTCATGAAAATAAGAATTCTAGATCATCCAATTCTAAATCATGTGATTCACACTGTAAACTACCACAAATTCCATTGCCGACATTTAGCGGAAAAATAGAAGAATATTCAACTTTCATAGTACAATTTAAAAATATGATTGAAAAAAATGATAACTTAAATGATGAAGAAAAGTTATTTTATTTAAAGGCTTCGTTAAGCGGAGAAGCGAAATCTATTGAATCAACCAATGACACATTTCAGTCATTGTTGTTAGCGTTAGAAAAACGTTTTGAGAATAAAAGAGTTGTGGTAGACACTTATATTCAATCAATATTAAAGCTAGAAAAACTACAATACGAATCCGCGAGAGGATTGAAACAAATTACTGACATTGTCAATAAATCGTTAAGAGCATTAAAACTGCTTAATTTAGATTCTAATAACTTATCAAATGCTATGATTGTTAATATAATACTGGATAAATTGGACAAAGATACGCGAAAGTCATATGAGTTATCACTATCTTCTAAAGAAATGCCATCATTAAATGATTTAATAGAGTTTTTACAGTCAAGATCTGTTGTTTTGGATCAATTAGGTAAATTAGAAAAAGAGAAAAATCAAAATAGATATCAACATTCTGTAATTCGAAACCAACATTCAGGAAATAAACAAAATACATTCTTTATAAATTCCGATAAGGATGCAAATAAAAAATCCTTTTCAAAACAGTGCATATTATGTAACGATTTTCACGCTCTATATAAATGTGATAAATTTAAGAGCTTAAATGTCGAAGAAAGGATTAATATAGTCGAATCACACAAATTATGTAAAAATTGTTTAAAATTCCATTATCATCCCTGTAATTCTACATACACATGTAAAATATGTTCTGAAAAACATAATACTTTGCTTCATTTGAGTGAACAGGAAATGATTGGCGCCTGCGATCTTTCATCACAAACCGAAAGTGAGGAAAGAAATCGAATAATGTCTTCTTCATTAACGACCAATGAAAGAGATTCTAGTAGTCTTTTATGTACTTTTTATGCGTATATTGAAAATGCCTTTGGAAAAAAAATAAAGGTAAAAGGAATCGCTGATTCCGGCAGTAATTTGAATTTTATAACATCTGAAGTTGGTAACAAATTAGGATTGAAATTAGAACAAACAAATACATCGATTATCGGCATAAATGGAGGAGAAACTATTGTTAAGAATAAACTGTCAGCTAAAATAACAAATGAAAAAAATGATTTTTCAAGGACTATTAACTTTGCTATTTTACATAAAATAGTGGACAAAACTCCAACTAATAAAATTAACATTTCATCCTTAAACATACCATCAGAAATTACTCTTGCAGATGATAATTTTAACATTCCTAGCTCCATTCAAATTCTTATAGGAAACACTCTATTTTTTGAATTATTAAAAGAAGGTAAATTTAAATCACACGATGAGTGTTTCTTTTTTCAAAACAGTGTCTTTGGTTATTTAGTCACTGCAACTGATAAATTTCAAGATTTTAATGCATCAAATTCGGAGCAATTCGCCGGACTAGTTTTAAAGCAAGAGAACTTCGTTTCGAGCAAAAATTACGGCGATAATTTTAAAGATTTGCAAAATAACTTCATTCCGAAAAACGTAGCGGAAACCAATACGAATCTCGATGTCAAGTTTATATCATCAATAGGAGATAAAATCCAAAAAAGTGTGTCAATCAAAAAGAAACGATACAAGAATCTGCCACCTCATAATCAAATCTCTATTGTGAATGAGAATATTTCATTAAATGATCAGAAAGACGAGAGCATAAGGCACCCCTCCAGTGAAGTGTCTCAAAATAACAATTCAAATTCAAACTGTCCCTTTTCTAAACCTATGTTTTTACGTTCGTGCAGACAATCGAACTATATATATATGTTTTTATTCAACGTATTTAGATTACTGATGATCTTATCATCGATAAAAACTCTTTCAAATAAACTCATAATTAAATTTCCATTCTGGACAAATACTTTCCTTTTCGCATCTGACATTTCGGTGTAAAAATACATTTTTTGCAACTCGGAAACTCAAATTGAAAGGATTTTGAACAGTAATAATATCACTGATCTTTTTTTAATCTTAGTTTTACTTCCAGATTGCGAAATGCAGACAGGCGCCAAGCGCTTGGTAAGGAAAATATTAATTGATGGTGCAACCATAAGGGTAACTTTGATTATTTGTGTTTTCTCATTTTCTGTTTATTTACTCACTCATTCTTTTGCGTGATTTATTTTTGCTTATTTATTTATTTACTCAATTATTTAATACGTGCAATTCTAATTGCATGTAATCTTAAAAAAGAATTCTATTAATAAAAAAAAAATGTATTCTTATGGTTTATATTATTATTCTTAAAATGATATATATTTTGAAAAATAAGGTTTAACTGTACATGTGTATATAATGTGTTGGTAAAATAGATTTGTTTGCATTATAGTTTATGTCTTGGTAAGTTAATTTTCTTTAATATTATGTGTTGTGTATATAATGTATATAAAATGTTCCGGAACATATCTTTAATTGTGATTTATATATTATTTTGGTTGCAACCTATATTATTTTTATATTACTATTGTATAATGTAATTTTCATATCAAATTCATGTTATTCATATGATATATTATTCTTGAAATTCAAAAATTTCAAGGGGGGGAGTATGTTAAGTATTTCTCCCTTTAAGCCCTTTTTGATACGCCCTCTAGTGAGGCAATGTAAAAGTTCAGCAGTAGAGAAAAATACGTTGGCCGGTAAGCGTCAACTTTCTCCAACTCAAGAAATAAAAATAAATAATTTTATTAATATATATGGTCCGTCGTTTACTTACCAATGTTAAATTTATGAAAACTTTATAAATGAAACACATAGAAAGCACACATGCACCTTTTTCACTGTCATCGAACAAAACTAATAAGAAAAACGCTATCTGAAAGGAAACTGATAACTATTTCAGCAAACATATGGAATAAGACACCTTTTATGTGAAACTGCACTTGTCTCCAAAGGCACAGGTGAAATCCCCCCTCCCCCCCAACACACACACATATTCAGCCACCTTATCAAAAATAATTTCTTTCTATTGTTATGAATTTACTAAACTGAACATCAATGTCAAGGGCCAATACTATAATCCTTTCGAAGTTTTGCAGCTTCCATTTGAAAACAGTATTATCTTGTACCTGCTTATTTTTCGAATTTTAGAGGACAAAAGAAGTCTAAATAATCCCTCACTTTCCCCCTATTATCTCTTTTATCTGTTTACTTTCTTTAGAAAAGTTACTATTCTTATCAGAATGCAAAAGAAAATAATGTTTGCAATATCATACAATGCTTTGCACATAAATGAAAAATGAACTCTCGAAACGCCAATGTTCCAATAATGGAACAGAGACATAAAAACGTAAATTTTACCATTAAAATTTAAAAATAAAATTTTGCTTTTGTTGTATTCCCGTAGGATATGTTTTCTAATGAAATATTTTAAAGTATTGCGTTTTTTCAATTTAAACTGGAATTTTGGTAAATTTAATTGTAAGAGAGAGTAAAATTGACAAAATATAGTAAAATTCAAAAAATCGTAAAAAAATAAATAATTATCTAAACAGAATAAAACTTATTGTAAAAAATACTTTAAAATGTCATATTCAATTGTATGTAAAAGTGATATTAATAAGAGTTTTTTTACATGTAATTTTTTTATTTTAAAAATCATGTTCCATTATTGGAACATTGGCGGGTAGACGGTTAAATGTAGTGACCAGCGAAGCTGGCAAAGCATTCGTTGATTCACTACCTCAATTGATTTTTTAAGTATACCCTCATACAAATATTAATTGGTTTATCAAGCTATTGTTTATCTAATTTACTTACGAAGTAAAACCCACTCAATCTCAACCTCAAAGGGCAAATCATTTCTTCTTTTAGCAGATCGCAGTATTTTGAAAAACAGTTATGGCAACCCTTAGCTGTTTGATTTACAAACACGATCACATCACAAGATGGATACCCGCCGGTCTTCCCGCCTTGCAGATTGCATGACGAATAATTATCAAGGTAGGCCAGCTTTTCTTATGTTTCTGAAGTATATTTTTTTTTTTACACATTGAAGATTAAAATAAATATTTATTACTCTAATATAATAGATTTTGTCATCAAAATTCTAGTATTTCATTTCAACGTCTGGCCTTTGTGTACAGTTTTAGCTTTTTTGTATTTTTGCTAATCTCATCCCTGATTTAAGGGAAAGTTCCGATTTAAGTAGCACAAAACCTGTTTCTATCGGCCGATAATTGTTTGGCGATAGCTATAGCTGATAGTAAGAGCGATAACTTGTGTTATATAATGTGTAACAGGGAAACAAGATTTTTTTAAATGAAAGGGAGCCTCGAAATGATACCGAGTTTCCCTAATTTAAAAGCTTAACCTTTTGAGAGGGGCTCTTCCGAAATATTATGGTGAAGTGTGACAGATGCTGTCACAGCCCCTTTCAAAAACTTAATCAGGCCCTGGCTATAGCTATCGCCAAATGTTAAATGCATTGAAATTTCAAGGAATAATATTAAATACATTGAAATTTCAAGTGGAGTCACTCCAGATTTCTTTTTTAATATTGTGTTTGATTGCTAAAAATTTTCATTGAAATTTCAACATAATTTTAAAAATTGACCTATCATTTAATTCACAAAGTAATAACCTAATACATTAAATATTTTTGTAAGCAATAATAATCAGTGCTGCACCGAGTAGCACTTTGGCTGAGTACCGAAAACTGAGTAGTTGTCAGAATGAATAATTGATGTACATGTGAAGAATTCTGTGCATCTTGATATTAAAAAAAAGGCCTTTTGAACACAAAATTACGTTAAATGGCAAACAGCATGTTTTCATGAAATGTTTCAGAACTTTTGTAAAGTATATATGTACGCAATTAGGATCATTGCTACATTTGATACTTCCAGCTTAGTGGATCATTAAAACCATAATAACTGATTACTTCATTCTTTATTATATAGTCTTTCTCAGATGCAAATCATTCTCAGATAATTCTTAGAGAATATAAAAGTTCCTATACACACAGGCTTAATTTAAGATGCATGAAATTCACATATGAAATGAGAGCATTAAAATAAATATTTTATCATTTCAAACATGATAGATTTCATTGATCATCAAATTCTAGCAGAGTAAAAAAGATAGGTGGTTTTGGGCCATAATTTGCAAAACAACAAATTTGATTATTAAAATATATTTTAATAACATTTTAGTGTTTACCTTTTTCAAAATTATTATTTTTTAAATTAAAAATGAAGTTTTAAAAGTGTCTTTATTTTATTTTCACAAATATGTAACTAAAGTTTTATCTAGTATTATATAAGGGTTCTTTTTTCTAAAATATTTTATTGTTTGTTTTATTTGTCTGTTTTATCGATACAATTTTATGTACTAAGTTTTTATAAAAAAAAAATTTGCATATTACACACATACAATACGTTTATATTTAAATTCTTGTAACTAAGTGCATAAGCTCGTATCATGAATCGTCTCTATACTGAGTTTGGTGACAATCTACTCGCCCTTTTTAACTGCAGAAAGCTGTTTGCAGCAAAAGTTTAATGACTCTCTATATATACATAAAATCATTTAACATTATAGTTTCCATTTTTCACATACGGTTTTTGACGGTTTAAACAAGTTTTTGGCGCATGTCATGTCAAAAACCAGTTTTTTACATCAAAAAACCAACCCTGTAAATCTAACTTTAGGCAAGCTTTCTCAGAAAAAAATTCAGTATGAAAATCTGAAACTGAAATTCAAGACTGTGTTTAGTTATTTTGGGAGCCCCTCTTTAATTTTAGAGTGCGCTTACCGATTCTTTTTGGCAGTCATGTTCTGGCGATATCTCAGCTTCTGTAATATAAAAATCTGCCAGACTTGATAGATGGTATGATATAGATATTATGAAAACTGTGCTAAATCAGTTGGAACGTATATTGGATGTCAAGGGATAAATATTTTCTGTTTATAGGTAGGTTGTATCTTAACTTCTAATGTGTATAAAATACACCAAACTTAATATGTTAGACAGATTTTATAAAAAATTTTGCTGACTCAATTTGGGAAATTGGGCGTATATCAGATGATAGACAATACTGCTGTTATTAACTGTCTGCAATTTTTCAAATGGCTATATCTCAACATATGTTGGTTACAATTGCATCAAACAGCTTATGTAAAACCTTTATTCTTTTCTTTATACGATATTTATTATTCCTTCATGTACAATTTAAAAAAAAAATGTTTGCATAATATACATACGCTGTCCGACATAGAAAATGGAACTTCACGAAAAATGGATAGAATGCAAGGAACGTTTTTACACAAGTAGTTGTTGTATACTGAAATGTGTGATCATATTTACAAAAAGGTGATTTTTGAAACATCGGGTTAAACGGAGTGGTGATTAAAAAGGTGGAGTCCCTGCTGTAGTGATTCCAGCAGCAAATTTACTATGTACTAAATAATTTAGCTTGCAGATAGTGTTCTGGGGAATAGAAGCCTATATGTTTTCAACATCATAGTCCACCTTCTATTGGGACTAGAGTAGACAGGACAAAGGAAGGCCAATCACATCCCACGGATTCTCAGTTGGTGAGACATTAGGAGAGCTTGAAAGCCAATGAAGGAACTTGAAATGTTCCATTGCTTATATGCTATTTAATGCAATGTACGGTTGCGCATTGTCGGTCTGAAAAACCATTTTACAGCCGCTAAATGTACGGCAGTAGGAGCGTTTTGGATTGGCCCCCAGATTTTCGAATATGAATAAAAATATACTATGTAGAACATTTTTTCTTTCAAATGCAATATTCCTGTAAACAGCAATACAAATTATATAACTATTTTTCAAGAGGATACTTTGTAGTGAATTTTAATGTACTGCATCAGTTTCGTAAACGAGGCAATTTTCTTTATATTATTATTATTATTATTATTATTATTATTATTATTATTATTTCTGTGTCCGCGACTGCATGTCACCGATGAGAGCACAGCCCTCCGCATCATGAGAGGTATCAGTAGGGGAAAGTTTGAGAAAACGGGATACGTCGCCTAGAGACCCAGCTAATACTGCTATCGAGCGGATGACGACAGAAACTTGTTCTCGGCCATCATTACATCATTCTCAGTTCATCCATAGAACTTTTTTATACTGTTTTCTTGGCACTTTCTACATGTACGTGCGTTGTTTTCTACGTTATTCTGCCTACATATATGGGAATACAGTTATGGTGAATATTACATTTGATTAAGCATTTATTAACGAATATTCTCATGTGTAGTCTATCTAATTTTCCTTCCACATTTAGGCAGCAGCCATGTTTATTTTGTAAAGTGTCGGAGTTGGACAAAACGGGACACTTATGAGTTGGATAAAACGGGATTCAGTTTTTTATATACTTTTCTCAAGGGAAATCGTAGAAGTAGACCAGCCAACAAACCTGTCAGGAGACTGCCTACGGACAGACCAATCTGCGACATCCTCAGAGGTGAAAGGATTAGAACTCTCTTGTTATCGACCTAAGCTACTCTTTTCCCCCTCTCCAATGTTTGTTCTACCTGTACCTCAAGTAAAAGGACCTCGCCCAGAAAACAAGGCTGATAAGAGAAAAATGAAACTGTAGCAACAACATCACCTCCATATAAGAGTGTGTTAGAAATGGAAGAAATAGAAATTATGATAAGACTACAAGAATATTAAAGAAAAGGCTGCTAAGAAATCCTTCTAAAAATTCCGAAAAGAAGTTTATCAGAAAAGGAAATGGGAAAGAGGCTACCAAATCCAGCCAAACCTGAAAGTAGGCCTATAAAAGAATCCAAAAGAACGCCTAATCCTGATGTTTAGAGTCAAAACATAGAAAAGTTCAATAAACCTTCAGCAAGCAGCCAAGAATGCATGTCATCATTGTCTGAAGATAAAACAGAGGGAGAAGAAACCTGCATATATTGTAATACACTGTACGTCGATTCTAAGGTTGATGAAGGTTGCATACAATGTTCTAGATGCCAAGAATGGGCTCACAAAGCGTGTTCTAATGCCATTTTATGTGACTTTTGCTCTGCTATATGCCTATATAAAAGGACTTCTTTCCCATTTTGTAAATAAAAACATAAAAAAACTCTTATTTTAAGTCTCTGATTACGGAAGACATTGTTCTTTCAAGCTGAAATTTTGCTTTACAGTTTTCGGTCAGTTAATTATGCTTTTCAGTTAGTTTTACACAAAAAATTAAACATTGTAATCCCTATCCCGTTTTATCCAACACAGGTATGCTAAAACGAGATGTGTAAGAGTTTGGTAAATACTTTTTTTTTTACTATTTTATAATCATTACAATTAGTAAAAAATATGTTTTTTGTGTGCTTCAATAAATGTTGTAGTTAATAAAAAAAAAAGATTGTGTGGTTTTCTTCAACATATTTTCCGTAGTAAGAAAAAAAAAGAATGGTATACCGTTTTGTCCAACTTTCCCATACCGAATACTTTAAGGTAGATATTTCAGGTTGTTAAGAATTTCCATAATCTTAATTAATGATGTTATTAATTAAAAATGTCAGGTTTGTGATGGTACTCTTTGCCTTTTTACAAATAATTTCTATTATTATGTCATTTTCCCCAGGGAAATAAAATGTTATTAGTGGTGTAAAAAAGTAAAATAAAATAAAAATAAAGCAAAATAGATGAGAATGTTGCTATTGGTAAAGAAATTTATCACTTGAAAATGAAAAGCATTATCTTAGATATTAAAAAATAAATAAATAAATAAATAAATAAAAATAAATTTATTTTTTATTTATTTTGTTTTTTTAATAATGGAATATCTAATGCCAATACTTTTTACAAACGAATTTTTCAGTTAATTTGGGGTACTATATTACAATACTATCTATGTATAATAACAGGAGACTTGGCGTTGGAATATTAAAACCCGAATAAACTACTACGTGAGAAACGCCAAAGAAAAATATTTGAGATGCATACAGCTGTTTCGGTAGCCTTAAGCGTACCGTCTTCAGTGCTAAATGAATTCTGCGTTTAGTTGGTTTATCATATATTGGCCAAACTAAACGCAGTCTTAAATTTCGTCTAAAGGAACATATGAATTTCGTCCGCAAACAAGATACCAATAAATCGGCTATTTCTAAACATTGCTGGGAGGAAAATCATAATTTTAAATTTAATTCAGCTAAAATAATTTGCAGACCTAAATCCATTCATGAACTCGATTTCTTTGAAGCTTTTCATATTTATAAAATTTTTAAAAACCTTGTATATTGTGATTTCGCTGTTCCCTATTTGTCTGATTGTTGGAAATTTTGCATTCAGTCCACATTTTCTTAGTTTTTCTACTATTTACACAGCTAACATTCCTAATTTCCTATTGGCCACACTTAACCCTTTTCCCGTAATCATATCGGTTGAACTAAATTCGGCCCCTCTCCTATATATACGAGCACTTCTCAAGATTCAGAATTCTTTTTCGCTGAAGACGGTACGCTTAAGGCTACCGAAACAGCTGTATGCATCTCCAATATTTTTCTTTGGCGTTTCCGACGTAGTAGTTTATTCGGGTTTTAACTCTCTATGTATATTTCTATTGTACAGCTGGGTAATTTACAAATTTACTTTTACAAATTCGAGAATACCTGAAAAGAAAAAAAGAACGTTTACCTATAATGTGTAACGGAAAAATTCTTGTCTTCTAAATGATCACGACATTTAGGTAATAGCTTTTTTTTTTCTTTTTTTTAACGATCCAAAAAATTATACCAAAAAATTCATCGTCAAATGATGACAAAAATTAAAAAGTCTTCAAGGGAGTAATATATTAAAGTAGTAACGTTAAATGGACTAGATAAAACGATTTTCTTTCTATGCTAAAAAAATACTGATTTTTAACATATTTCATTAAAAAACCAGTAATAAGTGGTATTAAATATTATGTATTTCAATTTGACACTGAAGATGAGGATTTCTATAACATTTCTCTGTTTTTGCCTTGTGATATGTTAATATTCCTATTCAGTGAAAAGCGAAGCAGCCAATAGGCGGGTAGAGCCTTTCAGGCGAGGGGATTAATAAGCAAGGCAAGTCGGCGGTTGATTAGCGGAGCGAGCAAGGGGTAGAGTCTCTCAGTGTATATTAAATAAAATCTTTTTGTAAAAAAAATAGAATCGACTCCAAAAAGCAACTACTATTCAAACAACTAAAAAAAAAGAAGTATGAAATGAAACTGTAAATTGCGCCTAAAAGTATAAAATAAATTCCTTCGCCAAACAACCTATAACACTACAATTAATCATAACTTTTGAAATCGGCGCAAAATTAAATAAAATTTAATTAGTTTTTAAAGGTTTGTTTTTAAATCGGTAGCAAGAAATGCTGTTGTCTCGAATGATCCATTTTCATGTTTCCTTTATTATTTTATCACGATATACAATTGGTCCATTAGTAGCATCTACATAGAACAGTGAACATTCTTTACAATGCGGTATTTATGTTTCTACGAAGTTAGAGTTTCCTTTGCAAATTTGGTATAACTTTGATAACTATCATCCTTGGTGGCTTTTGGATTTGGCGATCAAAACGTAATGCAAAAATATACACGCAAGATGTATATTTTCATAATATATATTGTACGATGCATTGTTTAATAATCTTGATTACTCTCTTAATATACCTTATCAAAACAATCAAGGTATCCCAAAGAAATTAAATATGTTTGCCAGATAATTTTGCTATTTTTTCTTTCACCAAGGACGTCAGATACCAGCAACTTCGCCAACTTTTGCTGCTTACGAAATCTTGTTTGTCTTCTTGAATCAAAGTAGTTTTCGGCTGCGTTTTGCAGGTGACAATGTGGGATGTGTATATTAAAAAGGATTTGATTTTTGTATTGAATAAAGCTATAAATTTTTATTTAATTTTGCGCCGACTTCAAAAGTTATGATTAAATGTAGTGTTATAGGTTGTTTGGCGAAGGAATTTATTTTATACTTTTAGGCGCAATTTACAGTTTCATTTCATACTTCTTTTTTTTAGTTGTTTGAATAGTAGTTGCTTTTTGGAGTCGGTTCTATTTTTTTTTTTTACAAAAAGATTTTATTTTTCTCTTTTCAGTGAAAACTTATTCATATAGCAGAACATCAAAAGACGTTCGACGGCATTTTCACAAATCACAACTTCCAAGAAAAGTGACATAACTCAAAAAATGCTTTATGTCACTGAAAAATACATGAAATGCACACAATGTGAACAAAAAAGTTACATCTCCATATAGAAATTTATCCACTCGAGAGACAGTTGTGCCAGTTTTGTTCTAGTCAAGTTATATTTAAGTTGATTTTTTTCAAATGCTGCATTTTTAAGTTGTGTCACTTTTCTTGCCTTTATCAGATATGAGCAAAAAACTAGCTATTGAATGTACATACGTTAAGTTAAAAAGTCTTAGAAATGTAAAGAACGGATACGCTGTATTCGTAACAAAAATTCTGTTAGGCATATATATTGAACTTTACAGTGAATACGTGTCACCCGCTGCGCAGGAAATTGTGCAGCGTAATGTTCGAACAAAGACCAAAATATGCATTGCAGCTGACGGACAGAAGTTTCAACATCGATACTTACATGCTGCTTTTACCAGTGTAGCTGCATGGGTTCAGCAGTTAGAGTGAGAACAGACTTTTTTGAATATCCTGTAATTTGTTTACATCTCAATGAAATCATAATGAAACCTATTTCAGGCCAAAATCATTACAACAAAAAAAGTATTAAAATTAAATCATCTCTTACGAAGTTAAAAGCTAACAATTTTCAACAACAACAACAATGAGAAACATGGTTTGTGATGAGAACCTCTTCCTTTATCAAGTCGGTTTAAAACGTCTATGCGTTAATCGATGTGACCGCTTACAATAACCATACATTGAATTTTACATAGCATAAATGTCACCCGCTACGCTACAACATATGCAATGTCGTTCAAGTGTGCACAAAATAGGAAATTGTGAACAAACAAATGCACGTTTTAAGCGTTCTGTTATTAGCATTAATGTCTAAACTATCTTTTCGTACTAAATCGATGATGCTCTGTAATTTTATAATTCACTTTCTTTCCCTGTTTTGAACCGTGTCCGAGATAGGAACGCTAACTCCACTGTTTTCCACCAGCTGGCTGTCTAGGCGGTTAAATCGCGTAGCACATCTCCACTTTAATATACCTACATACCAGTTTTATGACTAGGCAGCAGCTGTTCAGCAGTTAAAAGAGTCGGGACTGACTTTTTTGGGCACCCTGTATTTCCTTTTGATCGTAAAGATATTACAATGGGACGTATTTCAGACCAAGACCTTTACAATAAAACAAAAAGTATCAAAATCGGATCATCTGTTTAGAAGTTATGAGCTAACAAACAAAAACAAAAAAACATACGCTTTGAATTGAGAACCTCCTCCTTTTTGAAGTGGATTAATTAGAGCATCTCTTACGAAGTTATAAGCTTACGAACACCAACAACACATAGCTTGAATTAAGAACACCCTCCTTTCTAAATTTGGTTGAAATCGACTTGAGCTAATCGATGTGACCGTTTACAGTAATAGTACTTTGAACCATAGAGTATACGTGTCATCCGCTACGCTGCAAAGTGTGCAACATAGTTCAAGTGTGCACAGTGTAGGAAATTGCCAACAAACAACTGCACGTTTTAAGCTTTCTATTTTTAGTAATAATGTCTAAATACTGTCTTTTTGTAGTAAATCGATGATGCTCTACAACTTCGTAATTAACTTTTCTCCCATCTTGAACCGTTTTTGAGATAGGAGCGCTAACTCCGCTGTTTTTCACCAGATGGCGTTTTATTTTCTTTAGGCTGTAAAGATATTACAATGGGACTTACTTCGAACCACGATCTTTACAACAAAACAAAAATTATCAAGTAACCGTATTTTGAACTATATAGCGTATGCCTCACCAGTTACGCTACAACGTGTGCAATGTAGCTCAAGTGTGCATAGTGTAAGAAATTGCGAACAAACATATGCACGTTTTTGCATTGTATTTTAGCATCAATGTCTAAACTATCTTTTCGTACTAGATCGATGATGTTCTGCGATTTTATAATTCACTTTTTCCCCCTGTCTTGAACCGTTTTCAAGATAGGAACACTAACTCCGCTATTTTCCACCAGGTACCGCTACAAGCGGCTTAACCTTGTACTGCATGGCCACTTTGCTATATTTACATACCATTTTTATCACTATAGCTGCAGCCGTTTAGCAGTTAAAAGAGTTGGGACTGATTATTTTGGGCACCCTGTATTTTCTTTAGATCTTTAAGATATTACAATGGGACCTATTTCAGACAAAGACCTTTTCAACAAAACAAAAAGTATCAAAATCGGAGCATCCGTTCCGAAGTTATGAGCTAACAAACATAAAAAAAAACATACGGTTTGAATTGAGAACCTTCCTTCTTTTTTGAAGTCGGTTAATAAAAATGTGGATAAACAGGTGAAACACAAAAGTAGACCGAAAAGTAAATTTTAAAAGTTCATGAATTTTAAATGGAACTATTAAAAAACAGAACTTATTTAGTTTTCAGATTTTGAATAACTTTAATGATTACAATCATTTAAGTAATAACTTTTTGTCTTGTTATCGTTATTTGTCAATAATTTACATATAAAGTTGTTTCACCGTGGGAAGTAAACCGATAAGGCGATTGTTTTCTTATCTTTTCTGCAAATGAACTTTTGTAAGAACAGATATATGACTCTTGATATTTCATCTGTAGGCGTACCAAGAAATGTAATTTATCTAACGATGATTTCGTAACATTATTTCTGTATGTTTATAAGACATGGTGACAGATTGTCTCTTGCACGTAACGAATTTATTGGAATTTATTTCCGTTACTTCTTAAATTGCAGTTATTCTTTCGTATTCCCTATTTTATTGAATCTATGATATTAGTATATATACACATTCTATAAGTCAATCGTTAATGCAAAATTTACTGAAATATGTGTGTTAGTGAAATAGCCATGTGCTTGGATTTTTAAAATTTGTTAACATTTCTTTAAATACTTGAATTCTGTCGAATATATATGTATATATATATACATATATATATATATATATATCAGTTATTATATTTTTTTGTAGTTTAACAAAAGCTTTCAAAATAGAAATGCGCTTAAAAAAATGTTTCACATTTTTTTTTCTTTTAATTCAAGTTTATGAGAAAAATATGGCAATTAAATAATAATAATAATAATAATAAAATTAAGATTTGTGTGGTGAAATACTCCATGCATATCGAAAAACTCTTTATTGTTATAAAAAAAATGGTTTTTAAAAAAATGTTAAGCTGTAAAAAAATACAGGTACATATTAATAGATGTTATGAATTGAATATGATATAAGTTATAAAATGACATTCTATTATGAGTTATATAACTCGCAAGACTTTCAAGATAGATCGGTTAGATTTTAAGATTTTTAGAAATTCACAGGGATATTTTCATTAGTGTGTTGCTGTTAAAATTCAAGACGAATTTTTGGAAAGACATTAGTAGTTAGATTAGATAGATAAGAAAATTGAATTATCGTATGCAATTTTAGGTACATGCATGTTCCACATATTCCTTTATTACATGCAGTATTGCCCTTACTGAAATATTGAATAACACAATTTTAAACCTTTGGTCTTATTGTTTTACCTCTCATAATTTCAGCAGCAAGATGTTAACTGAGGAAGTAAAAGGAAATGCAGCCTCACAGGAACGGGCCACATTATTTGATAGTTGTTCTTTTATTTAAAAAAATAAAAATTTCACAAAAAATTATCTTACAACATGCAAGTTTATTTTTATTTGAACAGTTAAATGCATTTTGTTTATATTTTAACATTTCATTACGTATTTATAATAAAACTTCCGCACTTGCATATTGAATTTGTATAATACAAAAAATATATTCAACACGAATGTCGAATGTCCATAGCAGAAAGACAGTGCATTATGCGTGAAAGGCAGATATTTATGTGTTTTGTTATGAACTACTTTGTTCTTCAATTGTCTTAAACATAACTAACTACGTATAAAAATCTGATGCACAGACTTTCATGTGAATGTATTCTGTTTAATTATGTCTTTATTAAAGGCGTGAATTTAGAAGAATGTGATCAAAATTTCAAGCAATTCACTTTACTGTAATTGTGGATAAAGTTACGCACTTCCTTTATAAAAGCACACACACAAAAAATAAAAGCTAAAGCAATTCAACAAAAAATTCAGTACATAGAATATTACATTAACTTTTATACAAGATAAGTGAGCAATAATCTACCCCATTACAAGTCACTTGATCAATATTGGAGTTCTAGAAAATATGTTATAAAGGTATTCTTCTGCTGTACTTAAATCAATGAACGCTATTTTTTTGTCAAAATTCTTTAAACTTAGCTCCGTAAACTGTGAAGACAGAAAAAAAAAACTGTCATATACCGGCAAGAACATTTTTAAATATCACGATAATACATGTTAAGCTTCAAAAAGTATTCAATATTGCATATTTTCGTAATATACGAAATAGGGTAATATTTCGATAAATTATATGTTTGGATTATGGAATTTTTTTTTTTTTGTGTGTACTGAAGTGGCATGAAATTTCACGAGAACTAAATTACAAAATGGTCAAAAATAGAATTAAGTAACAAATAACGATATGAAAAATGTGTCGATGCAGGAAGTTGTTAGCCTAGTTGGTGGAGAATTTCAAACTCCGACGGTGTTGATCAATCAGTCAAGTTCATTTTTCTTATCATGAATATAGTATTTTTTATAGTAGAAATTTATGAGAACAAATGCATGATTGGAGCTCGAGCAGAGTTAATCTATGTCGAATAATTTCGATTATAATTATTAACCGATGGTTATTGTTCCTAAAATAAGGCGACTAAATTTATCGGAAGCAAAAGGGGGGGACGAATTCATATGGTACCACAAATTTTAAAGTAAGAAATGGAGACAAAAGCAGTACTTAAAGAAAGTGGGCAATCATCAAATTTTAATTACAAATTGCGACAAAAGCTTTATTTAGAAATTCAGATATCTAATCTGGTCAAACGCTACAGAGTTACGAAAACCAGCTCGCAAAATGGGAGGAATTGCGAGAGAAAGGGGGAAAGCATTGAGGGTAGTGATTGAAGTCAAACAGAAGTGATTTCTGCAACTGCTCACGTCTGGACAGTAAGAAGAAAATATTCATTCAGATATTGTTTGCTTTTAACCAATGAAAATTCATTTACAGTTTTAAAGGGACCAATCATGGATTCAACTTCTATTTATTTTTATTGCAACTTATTTTGATTTCATTCATTAACGATACATATACCAATATGCATGAAAACTTTCCCCGAAAAAATATGTAGCAGATAAAATAATTAAATAATAATAACATAGCTATTGGTTTTATTTATTTAATTTATATAAAAAGGGGATAAAGGTAGAAAAAGTATAATAATTAAATAACTATCTGTGTGTATGTTATATATATACATGGCGGCTATTAAGTATCCGGAAAAGGTATTTCTTAAAACAACTAGTGAAATAGCAAGCAAATTTAAAGCTCCTATTTTTGCAACAAGTAATGTCTAAAAATTATTTTTTACAATGAGTTATCGAAATGGCGGTCGTCGGCTTTCACGCAAGCTGCGATCTTCTTCGGAAGTGAGGTGACGGTGCGGCGCAATTAGTGGTGATCTAAATCCTCCCATATTTTGTCCAGGGCTTTCTTGAGTCTATCAAATGTATGATTTTCTGTTTTCGCAATTGTTCGTCTAAGAACCCCCACACTGAAAAATCCATTGGATGCAAATCAGAGCTGTTAGAAGAACACAGATTTTTAGTCAGATGTCTTCGACATCGACTAAAGCAAACGTTGGTTTGACTCCATGAGAGCACAAACTTGGTTAAAAGTCTTAGCCGGGTGATCTTGCTTCCATGGAAGTACAGCTTTCTCTAAAACAACTTTTTGGTAAACTTTTCCATTATTTTTTTGCATTTCCTCTGGAAAAAAGAAAAAAAAAGTAGAATCTTTCCAATGTTGCTCATCTCAGCTTAAACCATGAAAACTTTTAGAAACAAAGACTTTGTTGCATCTTTTCGATTTTTGGTGTTCTTCAGAGCTAGATTCAAGAGTTTGCGAAGCTTTTGAGAGTTTTTAGCAACTTAAACACTAAAAACTTTCTCATCGGACCACAAAATATCTTAGATGCGCCGCACTTTGAAAAAATAAGGAAACTTTTTCATTTATCTATTAGTTTTTTTTCCCATGACCAACTGCCTGTTGAGTAAATGCAAATTAATTTAATAAATAATATTTAAAGATTTACAGCAACAAAAATGTCGTTATAATAAAGTAGGTAGGCCATAAAAGCTCCTCATTTTTTTCCGGATGCTTAATAGCCACCCTGTATATATATATATATATATATATATATATATATATATATATATATATATATATATAATGTTATTATTTTACATAGAAAAGGGAGGGGATAATATGGAAAAGCATAATTAAAGCAAAACAACGATTTGTATGTATGATTTCTATAACTTTACTACATAAAATGACGATATCCTACATTTATAACACAAGTTAACACTATTTTCAGATGAATAGCTGCTATTTTATTTTTGTAAATAAAAAACAGACATCCTCCCCCACCAATCCGCCTTTACTGAATTACATAAATATCTAAAGCGTAATTTTTATCTAAAAAGAAATCTGATGATTTAGTTCAGAAATTTAGTCTCGATATAATGAATTCCTATTCACCATACTGTAAAGTGATTTATAACATTTATCCTTATTATTTATGAGTACGTTTTTGTTTTTTATTATATTCTACGATAACGTATTACCAAAAAAAAAAAAAAAAAAAAAAAGAAAGAAAGAAAGAAAACAATTTTGTATGCAGAAATAGTATTTCTAGAATTTGTTTACTTCTCTAGAAATGCTATTTTAGTAATTAAATTTAATAATCATTATCATTTTGTTAATCATTATTATTTATATAAGAAACATTAATGTTTATTAGTTTGTTCTTTTATTGACTTATTTTTTTCATTGTGTGAATATTTGTCCAGAGAATTAATCTGAAAAAAAAATTGTCAAATATTATCACAGCAATATTGTAAAATGTTTCCAGCATTTATTATGTTTTATTGTATTTAGAGTTTGCATAGTAATTTTCTAGATAAGGCAAACTATTAACTTTGCATCAATTTATTATTTTAAAAATTCTGTTTTATTTTACCATTCCTACAAGATTTTATCGGTAATTCATTTTCTGATATTATTAATAAAAATCACAAAGAGAAAGTTTTTTTTTTTTTTTTTTTTTTTCATGTTGTTATATTAGTACCAAGACAAAAAAAAAAAAAAAAAAAAAAAAAAATTAAAAAGAAAATGTTTTATCAAGACAGATAGCCGTTAATTAATAAGAAAGATCCTTACAATTATTTTATGCTCACAATTTGTGAGTATGTTTTTTATTATGTTCTACGATAAAATATTACTAAAAAAAAGAAAAAGAAAAAAGAAGAAGAAAACAGAAAAGAAAAGAAAGAAAACGATTTTGTAAGAAGAAATAGTATTTCTAGAATTGGTTTTCTTTTCTAGAAAAATTATTTTATTAATTAAATTGATTAATCATTATCAGCATTAATCATTATTATTTATATAAGAAACATTAATGTTTATTAATTTGTTTTTTAGTTGATTTTCTTTTTTAATTGCGTGAATATTTTTCCGGTGCATAATTATAGAAAAATAAATAAATAAATAAATAAATATATACACACACACATATATGCATATATATATATATTCATATATACTATTATTTGAATTAAAAAAAAAAAAAGGTTTTAATATCAAATATTATCACAGCTATATTGTAAAATGTTTTCAGTATTTATTATTTTTTATTATATTTAGAGTTTGCAAAGTATTTTTCAAGATAAGACAAAGTATTAACTTTACATCAATTTATTATTTTAAAAATTCTGATTAATTACCATTCCTACAAGGTTTTATCGGTAATTCCTTTTCTGATATCTATAATAATAAAAGAAGATGTATGTCTGTCTCTCTGTCTGTGCATCTATACGTTCAGCCCCTACTGAACGCACAAGTATAAAATTTGACATACGGGTGCTCAGAAGCCTTCCCGAGTTGACAGTGAAAACAGAATTAAAAAAATTTAATTAGTTGCGAAGATATTAATTAAAATGTCGACCCATGTCGATCGAATAATTGCTTAAAAAGAAACATTCTATCAGCATACGATTTTCTAAGCTGTCTCGATCGGAAACAAAACACATGCGAGACAACTGTCTGCGATAAAAAAGGAAATAAATGTAACCAATTAAGATATCACGTGCTTCATAGTGGGGATAAAAATTGCAATTTTCAAACTTTTTCAAATTTTCATTCACGTTACATTTAAATTAATATTTGGCCTAGACAGCATATTATAAAGCTACTGTTCAATTTTCATGAAAATATCTGAATAAACAAAAAACATACATTTTTATTGGGAAAAGATTATATTTTGCAGCATTTTAAATTCAGATATGCCGTTGAAATTTCGTAGTATTTGGTTTTAATGTCTGATAATTCGATTGTGAATCTTTTTGAAAGAACAGAATTATTAGGAAAGCTTCAAGCAGGGGAAGAAGGGGCAAAAATTTTCGAAAGATATTTTAAAGTACTTTTATATTATCGAAAGTGGAATTCGAGATTTCACCTGATTTCCACGTTTTAAGGTGTCCTGATTAGGTTTTCTTTTGTATATCAGCTACTAATTAAAATAATTTCATAAGTAATACATCATTTGAAAGCTTTGTTGATTTGGAATTGAACAGTAGATTACAGAAATTTCTACCGCCAGATGGCGCTGTAATATTTTAAAACTTCAATATTTCAAATTCTAATGAGCGAAGAAGGTGTTGTAAGTTCTAAAACGGGGATAAGGTGCCACAGGCGTTACCGAGCGGGACTTAGCTAAAGTCAGAAATTTTAAAGATCATAACATGGTGAGCGAACAGGCTGTTTCAGATATTGAAATGGGAAGAGGACGCCGAAGGCGCTACCGCACGGGAATTTACTGCGATTAAATTTTTCAATAAGCTATTTTCACTATTTATCAATAATCTGTTATTAGACCTGAAACGGGGCGGCGCCACCGAGCGGGTGTTTTGTAAAGTCGGATTTTTCAGGGATCGCGAACCAGCTGGTCGCCGAAGGTGTCTAGTTATTAATAAAAATCACACATCTAAAGTTTTTTTTATTATTGTTATTAATATTATTATTTATTTTATTTATTATATAATTGATACCAAGAAAAAAAAGTTTTGTCAATACAGAGTGTCGTTAATTAATAAGAAAGATGAATTAATGAATTAATATTTTTCTAAAAAATAATTATAATTATTTCGCATACAAGCATTTAAAGCATTAATGTATATATATATTATAAATTCAGAAAACTTATTTCTTTGCCATCTTGCTTGCTAATTCATAATAAAATTAAATAAAATAATAATGAATTAATAAAAATAATAAATTAATTTAAATCAACTCTTAGTATATAGTAAAATTGTTCAATCACAAATAAGATAAAAAAGACACAAAAAGCTTATAACTAAGTTTCAAGAAAAATAAAACAGGTCTCACTAAATTTCATAGCTTATTAACTTAAGCTTGAAATATTCATATTTTTTGTAGATGACTTTATAAATATTCAGTTAACTATCGGGTGAAAAAAACTAAATTAATGAAATAAAATAAACGATAATTTTAAATAATAAATGTAGATTTCAGTCAAGCAACTATTTCTTTAATTACTAATACGAAACTTATATTGCGTGTATAATTAACAGTTTTTAGGTTTCCATAAAGCTATGATCAAACATAAGTTTACTAATATAAGATATATTACTGTTAACTTCATTACACGGCATATCAAAATAATCTAAGAAAAAAGTCTAACATTTGTTTCTTTTACCTTAATTGCATCTTAAAACCATCATTAATCACTGGGATTGTCGATAACATACTATTACTCGAAAAGCGATTTCAAAAGGATAAAAGAAACGTTTCCGAAGGGAAAAAAAAGCAGTATATTGACTTATATATGGTTTCAATTCTGTCAACAACAGTTTTCTACAGAAGAAGAAAATTAGTTTCTGATTCATTATTGACTTAACTGCTTCAACAATGCTTCATACGGCTATTTTTGTAATATATATGTAAAATGAGAAAAATACCAAACTTCAAAAACCTTTTATTACGACATAGTTGAAACAGTATATTTTCCTTTCTTTATTAGGAATTATACAGGATCTATATAGGCACTCATACATTTTAAAAGGTGCATTTGTTAAGGTTTAAAGTTATATATTAATTTTGATACTAATAATTTGTTTTGTTTTATCAAGCATACTAATTATTTATAAAAATATTTTACTATAATTTTAAACTACTATGTTATGGCACTTACAAAATTTTCATCTGCACTTTTTTAATACATATTAGCGTCCTTTAAACTCAAATTTACTTTTCATATTAAGTGTAGACGATTTGTTCTCAAAATACATAAGTAAATAAATAAATGCAGCACTAAAAATGAAAACAAAAATCCAATTTTGATGTAAATATATAAATGCATTACTTATTGCTTTTTCATTAGAAATAATAAAAAGTGAACACGGTCATGCATATTCCATTTTCTAGTTTCAGCCGTTGAAAAAAAAAAAAAAAAAGTAAAAATTTATTTGTTCCCTTTTACTTTATTCTGTGCTCAAAAATAACGCACATTTATACTCGTCAAATTGTTTTTGTAGCTATTAGTACGTCCGTTCAAAACAATATTACGAAGGAATTGTGAAGTTGGTGATAAAAGCATCAAATCTGATACAGTTCACGTACAAAACACGTAGAATGCAAGTACAACCAGAACTTTGACCGGAAACACCTTTTAGATATAGTAAAATTCGATCCTTGGTCTCTGCTTGATTGGAAACATCATCACTTAAAATTTAAATGAATTGTCATGGCTTTGAAATAAAAGACAGGATACTTGAAAGACGACACGTTTAATAACACATTACTAAAAACGCACAAAACATATATAACAACATTTAAAACACAAATAAGAATAATCTTCTCGGACGAACTCTAAACATGTCCTTCCCTCGTTCCATCCAACTCCGTTCTCTCTTCCTTGGCTGTTGCCACATATCTCCTGTCAAATACTACTTCATGACGTCATGGAACTTTACTCGTCCCTCCTTTTTGAGCTCATACGTCACAGGAGTGACTATGATGCTACCAAACTTAGATACTGTTTCATGATATAGAGAGTTTCTACACAAATGTTCACATTCATGATAATGCTGAATAGTTTTTAATATAAGTTTTTCATATAGGAAGAACACCAACAGATAATACTAAGAGTTTCTAAGGAAATGTTCATGTAGGTACCACAAAAATTCTTTTTAGAAAAAGTTTATAAACTAAATGTTCATATATGTAGATCCTAAAAGTTTATATCAAGAGTTTATAAAAAAAATGCATATATCATAAAATCTTTAGGAAGAGCTTCTGCATATGCCCAAAGAAGAAAAAAAAAATGAAACAAACAATGAAATACATAGTATATTCAGCAATAAACAACAACAATAATACAAACAAATAATAGATCTAACATTAAATATCTTACAAACAACCCTTATAATATGTACATGAATTATATAGTATATCACGAGGTAAATTAAATTTGAATAATTAGATATAACTGAAATACTATTAAAATATTTTAAGGAAGTCTATATAAAGAATCGGCATTGCCATGATTTTTCCCCTTCCTATACGTAATTTTTAGATTATATCTTTGCAAAGCTAAAGCCCAACGTGCTAACTTTGCACCGTGTGGCATTGTTTGGGTCAGAAAAGTCAGAGGATTGTGATCGAAAATTACTTCGACTTCTGCACCGAAGAGCCAAGTATCAAACTTTCGTAGAGCAGTCAGCACACTGTAAGCCTCTCGTTCGATCGTTGACCATTTGACTTGGCACGGAGACAGTTTTTTACTAAAAAAAGCAATCGGATGTTCTTTGCCAGAATCGTCCGACTGAGATAAACATGCTCCTATAGCTTTGCTCGAAGCATCAGTGTACAATTTGAATGGCTTTACTATATTAGGCGTATATAGAGATGGCATATTCATTAAATGGTGTTTCAATTTTTGAAAAGCTGTTTCTTGGGCATCAGACCAGGGAATTTCATTAGGTACGCTTTTCTTTGTTAATTCAGTCAAGGGAAGAATTTCTAAAGCAAAATTTGGAATGTATTCCTGGTAATAATTAGCCAAACCAATTACACTACGAAGTTCTTTTTTGGTGATAGACCTGCAAATTTTTCTTATAGCTTCGGTTTTTTCGGGATCGGGTGTATGTCTTCCTGATCCAATAATATGGCCTAAAAATTTCACTTCATTCTTTCCGAAATCGCATTTCTTTAAATTAACTGTAAGACCAACTTCTTGGAATGTTTTGAGAACTGCTTTCAAGTGTGTTATATGTTCACTCCAAGTGGTAGAAAATACTGCAACATCATCGATATAGGAACGACAATAATCTTTATGACACTCTAAAACTTTGTCTATAGATTTTTGAAATGTACTACCAGCGTTCTTCATACCAAATGGCATGACATTCCATTGGAAATGCCTTGAATGGGTAGTAAAAGCAGTATAATGTTTGCTGTCTTCTTTCATAGGTATTTGCCAGTACCCTCTCGTGAGATCTAGAACAGAAATAAACTGCGAATTACCAATCAAGTAAATAAGATCATTGGCAATCTTCATGGCGTATGCATCTGGGATGGTATAGCTGTTCAATAAACGAAAATCAACACATAACCTAACAGTTCCATCCTTTTTGGCAACGAAAACTACAGGATGAGCCCATTCGCTGTTACTATGTTCTATTAGTCCAAGTGTAAGTAATTCTTGAATCTGTCGATCCACTTCTTTTTGCATAACTATCGGTATTCTATATGGACGTAGTCTTTTAGGACAGCAATCTCTAGTAACGCGGACACTGTGTCCTTCTACTTTAGCGATTCCGGGTTTAGTGCTGAAAACATTATTATATTTGCATATCACATTTTTCAAACCATTTTTCTTTTCAAAATTTAAATCTAAGCTATCAATATGGTCCGCTATCTCTTTAGGGGTTAAGCATCCATTTCCGAATGGTGCATAATGAATATCACCAAAATCTTTATCTTCATCGAATATTAGGCCAGCATGGTCAATTCGAGCAACGTATGGTCTGAGCTTATTAAAATGCAGTGCTCTTCTGGACCCATTCTCTAATTCAACTAAGGCTGAATGTGGTCTACTGATTTCAACAACAGTAGCTGGGCCAATCCAAGTTTTAAGTAATTTATGCGAAGATGAAGGAACTAGTATTAGTACTTTATCACCAACATTAAACTGTTTATCTCTTGCTCTCAAATTATACCGCGAAGTATATCTTTCTTGAGCATCCTGAGCATATTCTGATGCAATTTCATGTGCTTTTCTTAGTTTCTCAACTAGTTCTGATATATATTTTTCAACTGATGCGGAAGCTGAAGTGGGAATTTTCCTCTCACCAGTCCATACGTCTTTCAATAGTGACAATGGTCCAGGAGGCAAACGCCCATAAACTAACTGAAACGGAGAAACGCCTGTCGTACTATGAGGAACTTCTCTGTAAGCAAAAAGTAGATATGGAAGATGCAAATCCCAGTTAGATCCATATTCCTGTATATTTTTATTTAACATATCTTTCAATGTTCGATTCCAACGTTCCACTGCACCCATACTTTCTGGATGACCTGGCGTTGCAAACCTCGGAGAAACTCCAATAAGTTCCACAAATGCTTCACTTAATTTAGCAGTAAAATTAGCACCTTGGTCTGTACATATTACTTTGGGGAACCCTGTCTGTGTAAATATTCTCATCAGATTATTGCAAGTTGTTTTAGCATTTATGTTAGTCACGGGAATAGCTTCAGCCCATCTAGTACATAAGTTAACTGCACAAATCACATATTTATGTCCTCTTCGAGACGGGGGTTCTAAAGGTCCAATACAGTCCAAACTCCAGACTTCAAATGGAATTTCTGGCCTAACGGTGGATTGTATCGGTATACGATCCCTATAGGAAACTGTTCTGCGTAATTGGCAGGTTTTGAAACTTTCACAAATTTTTTTAACGTCTTCTTTGAGACTTGGCCAATAAAATGAATATTTTATTCTCTGCTTTGTTTTCTGTTCGCCTAGATGACCAGCCAATGGTATTTCGTGTGCCATTCTAAGAACTTCTTTTCTTTTGCATGTGGGCAGAACAACTTGATCAACATTTTCTCCACATAAGCATTCTGAATGGACAAGAACTCCATTACTAATTTTAAATGAATTCTTCCCATTTTCGGCATAAGACCAGGATTTCTTTAAATCTTCATCATCTAATTGTAATTTTATAAAATCTTCTTTATTTCCATTGCTTTCATCATTGGTAATCTCAGCATTAAGTTGAAAGGACGTTGAGATGTTTTTCTTTTCATCATGTTCTTCCTGATTTTCTTTTTCAATGCTCTCATTTAATTTTGCAAGTACATGATTCATACATCCATTTATTTCTACCTTCTCCATTAAAACTTCATAGGCAGTTGAACAAATTAGCATATTATTCACAAGTTTCTTCGACACTGCACAAGTTACAGGTACATTGCCGTGTTACCCATCATCTATCTTTAGGTCAAAAATCTTCAGAGCAGCTACTTCTTTTTCACCGAAAGCCGCAATAATTTGGATTGTTCCATTCCCTTCTCCAAAGTCGGTATCGACCAAATCTGCACGTAAGACTGAAATTTGTGCTCCAGTATCCACTATTGCCTTCAAAACTTTTTCTCCACATTTGATATTAACGTATTTCAAATCATGAATTCCATTTTTAATCGGCATAGAGGTTGACACAGGAATTGACACCTTAGCAGTTACAACTTCGTTCGTTGTTTTTGGCTTCATCCACATTACTTACGGCATTACGAATTGATGTTTTCTTGAAATTCTTGGGACAAACTCTAGATAAATGCCCCACAGATCCACACGTAAAACAAGTATGTTTAAAACTTGTATTTTGATCAGTTCTTGGAGGAAATGATGTCCTAAATTTCCGAGATGGCTGTTCGTCTTTTTGTTTGTTGCTAAAGTCTTTAAAATCAGGTTTGTAATTACTAGTTGTTCTATGTTTCATATCACCCAAACCGGATCCCTTAGCATTCAATCGTACACTTTCGTACTCATCCAACTTATCAGCTAAAACACCCGGAACAAGTAACTTAGCCCAGTCATCGACGAAATGTTCTCGGATATCACCTGGAACGCGTCTTTTTAACTGATCCGTAATCATAAGATTCTTCAATCCTTCAAAATTATTTACTGCAACTCCTTCAAGCCATTCCTCAAAGTAGCTTGTTATTTCGAAAACAAAGTCTCGCCAAGATCGAGTACGGTTTCGCTGATGTTTCACAAATTTTAGTCTGAAATGTTCAGGGCCTAATTTAAATCGTTTTAATAATAAACCTTTGATATAATCATAATCGTCAAATTTTTCTTCTGATTCACGAGCTATTGAGTGATTTCTTTTGGCATAAGGGCTAAAAGAGCTGACACCCAGTTACCTTTATCTAGATTAAGTCTCTTGGCTTGACGCTCAAACAAAGTCAAGAACAGCGCTATATCTCCATCTCTCATTTCGAATTTTGGTACGATTTTTGTTAAATCTTGCGTACTACTCTTAGCTTCAGAAATCGGTGCTACTTTAAACTTTTCAGCTTCCAAACGGATTTTTTCTAACTCAAATTCATATTCGCGTTTTTGTTTTTCTTGCTGTTCACGTAATTTTTCAATCTCTAGCTCTTGGAACTGCTTTTCAGCATCTTGTTTCTCACGGAGCTTCCTATCTTCGATAATAATCTTGAGCTGATTCTTAGTAAATTCTTCGTCATATTCTTTATCTTTGGTAATTAATTGGCGTAAATCGCTTACAGTCATTTCATTCGTGACCTGAAGATTCAACTCCACAGCCAACAATTTCAAATCCTCTTTCTTTGCGCAACCCAAATATGCCATCTTATACACCTAAAATTTTCTGAACGAGAAACTTAGCAAAATTTCCTCAAGGTGGTGCTGATTAAAACACTTTGTTAAATATTAATGGAAATAAAATTATATACCATACGCAAAACCCTTAATTTATACCTAAAAAAAATGATATCTATATAAATTTCTTTACTTAGCTTCTGAATCAAATTGACTTTAAAAATACATGAATGATATTTTCACACATTAGAAATACTTTAAAACACACTGTCGTGCATATTTACATTTCCTTACGCAATGAAATATAAAATAAAATTCTTTTCTTATTTATCCAATTTATTTTTTATTTAAACCAACACTTTTATTTCACATGAAATGAATAAACAAACATTTCTATCATAAGCTTACTTCAACGTTTGTAAAAAAAAAAAAAAATAAACAATAAAAAAAAATGTAATCTTTAACACTTTTTATATAATTACCATGTGTCATAAGCATAAACACAGAAAAGAAAAAAAATTACTCTTTCTATAAAATAATGAAATGGAACAAAAAAATAAAAATAATAATAACGCAGACGATTTTCGTCAGCATTAGCTATTTCGTTCGAAACAAACTAATTTATTATGTCTCGTTATTAAATGAAATAAACAAAACACTATTTGTGTAATTTCAGCACTTAATAACTAAATTGAATTAACTCTCATCTATATTTCATATTAGGTACATTCATTAAAATATAAATATTCTAAAAAAAAAAAAAAATAGATTTTCCAATTTCAGGAACAAAATACGATATTTACTCTTATTTATTTCATCACACAAAATACTTTTAACTCTATATTTCGGAGAGCAAACAAAGAAATATATATATATGTATATATATCAAACTGAGGGGGAAAATATCAAGATCTACAATTGTAGATATTTAACAGATAAACAACTCTATATTTTTTGAAGTAAATAAAAAAAATTACATTGTATTAAAATTAATATTCACTGGCGTGAAATATTAAACCTTTATTCACTGTCGTAAATAAATGTAATTAATACATATACGCTGTATTAAAATTAACAATCACTGGCGTGACATTGTATGCTGTTATTTACCAGCGTAAAATATAATACACTTAATACATTCACACTGTATTAAAATTGACATTCACTGGCGAGAACTTTATTCGAATGTATTTGAGAACAAAAACTTGTAACTGGCGTTCTATTATGTATATAATTTTACGTTATAATACCAACAAAAAAAATTTTTCTTAACACAGAATTAGCACTGTTGTGCTTCTTATCGAATATTTATTTTGCACTCGCGTGATTCATATCGAACACATTCAAAAAAAAAAAAAAAAAAAAAATTAGAACTGACGTTCTATTTTCACTTTATGTTATTAAAAAAAAAACATTTTTTAAAATGTACACTTAAAATATTTGGGCATATACACGAAAGCTCTTACCTTCCCCATATTCTAGGTATCCTTTTCTATCCTAGTCAAAGGCTGCGCCAGTAAAATTCGATCCTTGGTCTCTGCTTGATTGGAGACATCATCACTTAAAATTTAAATGAATTGTCATGGCTTTGAAATAAAAGACATGATACTTGAAAGACGATACGTTTAATAACACATTACTAAAAATGCACAAAACATATATAACAACATTTAAAACACAAATAAGAATAATCTTCTCGGACGAACTCTAAACATGTCCTTCCCTCGTTCCATCCAACTCCGTTCTCTCTTCCTTGGCTGTTGCCACATATCTCCTGTCAAATACTACTTCATGACGTCATGGAACTTTACTGATATTTTTGGCAAAAAAAAAAAAAAAAAAAAAAAAAAAAAAAAAGAAAAGAAGAAGATAAAGAAAGAAAGAAAGAAAATTAAATAAATAAATAAATAAATAAATGCTGCCAATAGGCATTATTTTAGTGTGCAAATGGCTGTATTTCCGATTGTTTTTAATGAAAAAACAGATGTTTTTGGTGTCAAATTTAACATTTTGCGTGTTAAGGAATATGATTCTGCTAGTATTGAGTTGATAGCAACTACGAAAAATCCAATATGGTCTCAATAAACGATGAAATCTTTATTATAATTATAAATTAGTGAGATAATTACAGCATCTGCAAATTATTATAATTCTTAGTAGAATAAGACGCTGTTAAATGATACATTCATTGTTAAAGACAGTACATTGAGTACGTTTAAGTTCATCGTCTTTTATAAAAGCAGAATGTAGCTCACAATAATTTGATTTCAGACAGTTGCAGCGTGATGAGCACCAAGATTCACAACCCCAGCAGATTTTCTCAACATGCAAATGCTTCTCACAAAACAGAGTCTATTTTTATCTACCTTATGCCAACCAAAATCTGGAGGATCTTTATAAATAGTGTTTGATAACTGATTTGTCGATCGCATCTGTGATTGTCAGTAAGCTCTGAATATACGTTGGAACAAAGCCTCCTTATTGGGGGAAAGTATGTCCTCCACAGTAATTTTTTTATGTAAATAAAATCTTCCGAACTTTGTTTACTTAAGTTTCTCCACTAACCTTATTATATATTATCAGAGCAAATCAATATTACGAATATATGCCACACTTAGTTCCATGTTTGGTGTGAAAACTTCCATGAATTTATTGGCTTTCGTTGGAAACAATTAACACTTTTGTTATTCATGTTTTTCCAATGCTAATAGTGTGTCACAACCCGTAAGTAAATGCATGAAAATACAGCAATGATTTCGAACGTACTGAACCAATATGATGAGCTTTTTTTCCTCCATTATTGTAGCGTAAAATGTTACCTTTTCCAAAAGCTATTTACTTGGTTTTTAATTATAGATGTGTTAACTCTGTATAGTACTCAACCGCAAATTGTCAATTTACTAAATTCTCCACAACTTTTGATTTCGTTTATTCATTGGCTTAATCGAATGATAAACTTGAAAATTGATTAACAGTATTAGAAATGACGACATTTTCAGCTAAGAAGTCTGTGTATATATCTGGACAAGTGTGTAGGAGAATTTCTAAATCTCTTATATGCACTGAGAGCAATTGCGCAGAGTTATAATGGTCAAAAGCAAAGGTGTATAGATCAAATCTCTGTATCGCTGCAACCAACAATGGATAATGTTCTTACATGATAGATTTTAGAAGCAAAAAATTAAGATGAATTTAGATAATAAATTATTCCAAAATTTAAATTGTAGATAGGTCTTTTTTTTTTTTTTTTTTTTTTTTTTTTTTTGGGGGGGGGGTCTAAGAACAGTAAGAGAGTGGCAGTTGGTGACTTTCTAAATATGTCGGACAGGCTATCATATTCATCTGTTTTAGTGCAACTAATATTACTTCCGCAGAATAAGGAGATCTGTTCACATTTGTTCCACTTTCAACTCTTCAGCTCAACCTCATGTAAATATACCAGCCTCAGGTGATGTTTAGAGCAGCCACTAGACTCAAATATTTGGACAGTCATTTTCTCAATAGTCAATTCAATATGCAACGCCCCAACATAACAATCAGCTTGTTTTCCCCATCTTCTGCCGGAAACATATACTTTAGCTTATTTGTAATTTCTTATAAAATTTGATCAAGTGTTATTACTACAGCTATGTTATGATTTAAGAAACGAAAAAGTTAAATATATATTATAGTTACATTAAAAAGAAAAAAAAAAAAATATATATATATATATATATATATATACCTAAACATATTATAAATACGTATTTTAGTTATATACATATTGTAGTTTTATAGCTGAATGAATATAAGTAAGAAATGTCACTGAAAATGGGACTATTACAGAAATTGCATGTATTTTAAGCGACAAACAGATGCTTGAAAATCTTCCCATGTCACCAGCTCTTCTTGACTAACTAAAGTTGACAAAATATATTGCTTGACAAACTGTTAAAATATTCCAAACATATTTCAACCAACCTTCTTATTCTTGAACTAAATGTTGATTCTACGACAATAATATGAGTTAAAGAAACATTATCGCTTAACATTTCAGGAACTGTAATCCCCTTTGGTGAAGATTGACATGGTTGCACTTCATATCAAAAGTCTAATTGTTTGTAAGTTTCTTTAAGCCCTTGCAAAAGTATTGCATTTATCAACAATTGAATGACGTTTCTCTCCTTCCCCATTGGAAGTGACTGGCTAAAAGAGGGACAAAATATTTCCATGAAATGACTGTTGGAATAATGTAGAATTTGTGCCTTTAAAAATATTGTCGCGCGCAGCTGCAATAAATATACATTTTCATAACGATGCTGTAAAACAACACTTTATTCTACATATCTTTAGCAATTTGTACCAGTAATATAGTCACTAATGTATATTAATGCTCTGTAGATAAGGTGAGCCCATTTTAGATTTGTTGCGCATGCGCAACAACAAAAACAAAAATCTTACAAATATCATATCTTAGCGAAAATAACACATGTGAATTTTATGTATCGGAATACGAATGTTTATTTATTTATTTTTTATTGTTTAAAGTTTTCTAAAAGTTTTGTAAAGTTTTGTTGAAATTCATTCTTGTTGTTAGTAAAACACAAATAAATTTTGAAAAAAAAAAAAAAAAAAAAAAAATGAATATACATATGTCTAAAGAAATGTACGAATCTTACAAAAAAGCATGCAAATATTTAAGACAGTATGTGAAATTAAATGTTAAACTTAGAAGCCATTTCTAGAACTTTATAATAGAGGGTGATAATAATAAAAAAAATTATTTGTATTTTTCAGCGATTTGTAGTTGGTCCCATAATTTCACTTGTGACTAAATCGATAGGGGTAAATATGAGTTTGTAACTGATTTCTGCATGTCTAAATCTAGATGTCAATTCTTTTAGAAAAAAAAAAAATCCTTATAATTTTGCTAGCACTGTATAAGGATGGTAATAGATTTTTTTTCCGAATCTTTCTTTCTTTTCTTTCCTTTTTTTTTTTTTTTTTTTAAGTACAGAATATTTACTAAGGACAATTATTGCACGGAACTTTTAAATTTCTGCCTTTATTATTTAATTAATTACTTAAAAAAAGTTCGATTTTAGGGTACAGACATTCACAATCCTTCTTCATTTTCTGTCCAAAAAAAAGAAAAAAAAAAAAATCAAAAATTTCAATGGCAATAACTTTAATGTTTGATGTTAAAACTTTTAATTTATTTATTTGTATTATTTTCGTTAAACACAATGAAGAGTTTTACATAAAAATTTAATGCTAAGGAAAATCTCAACCTGTTAATGTATATATGAATATTTATATACAATTTTTATTTTTCCTCCAGCTTAAGAAAGAAATCAAAAGGAAATAAATTGAAAATGAAAAACAAATATTGTGATATAAGTAATCAAATATGTGATGAAAGAAAAAGATAAACACATTTAAATATCCTCTCTCAACATAAAAACAAATAAATATTTTTTAAAGGGATATTTTATCGAGGAGAATGAAACAAACATAAATTATTTATTTCAGCACACAGTAGATTATTTAAAACGTGATACACTTTTTGATATTATATAAATATTAAAAGATATTTATTGTGAAACGAATACACAAGAAAGAGGTACCATTTAACTTAACCTCAAGGAAGATGTATATTGAACGCAAAATAACTTTTTGAGATGAATATTTTATTATAAATAAAAATGCTTATTAAATTATGGTGAACGTGTTCTGCAATTATAATATGAAATCTGAGAAAAAATAATGCAAAATGAAATATGTTTTATAATTAAAACGACCTAAATTCAAATGACAGGTAAGGTATAGATAACATTTCACATATATTATATATAAAGTATTAAATTTAACAGATGAAATTAATTAGTTACTAACTTTTAATTAATTTCTTAAATTATAAAAATTCTGATTAATTATATTTGAAAATGTTACACATATTTCTACTTTCTTTTTTTTTTAAGTATTTCCTTTGCACTGATTCCTGCAATAACAGCGACTAATTCTCTGCAATCTATCATGTAACAATGCTTTAATTTAAAAGGGAAAAGTACACATATTATTATTTTTTAATCTATAAACAAAATTACTTTTGTTTTATTATTTTTCTCTTTACTATAACACTAGGTATATATATATATATATATATATATATATATATATATATATATATATATATATATATATATATATATATATATACATATATATATATATATATATTTATATATATATATATTTATATATATATATATATAAATCTTTGTATCATCATTAAAGTTTACACGTAAAGAAAATACATGTAAATATGTGTATCTGTCCATTTATACTTCTATGACCTTTTCGACAGTGCATCGATGAGCAAGAAAAATTGACAATCGGTACAGCGAATGATTGGGGGCTGCAGCAACAAAAAAAAAATATTTAAATGTTTTTAGCTTTACAGTTATTGATTAGGATGCTATTTTTTTAGGCGAATTGCTTTGTTTGAATTACATTTTCCAACAATGATAAATAAATGATTTCAAATTCCAATCTTTTGATGTCTAGATGCGTTACAGGTTATTCATACTATTGGTTTTATTATTGTGGAAAAAAATGTTGAATAAGATAATATTTTGTATCTACATTTATTTTAGAAAAAGGTAGCATTTAATTCATAAAAACTAGATTTTAAGACAAAAAAAAAAAAAAAAAAAAATATACTATAAAAGTTCCAAAGAAATCTTTTTCCTTTTGAAGATAAAAATTTATAGGTCGCTCACACTACATAAAAATAAATTTTACTTGTAAAAATCACTTCCAGAGAACATCTTATTTTTGTGCAATTCCGTTCTTTTTTTCTGTTTTCTGTGAAAACCTTATGGTTATGAAATCGCAGCAGATTGACAGTAACAAACATTGTAATTAAAGCTGTTAACCTCATTGACAATAATTTTTTCTATTGTTATAAAATAGTTGCTGTTGCGCCCATTTTCCTAGAAAATGTCTATTATTGTTGATTATCTACCACTGTTGCTCTATCTTGAATTTGAGGCCGTACTGTTAACATAAGTGACTTTAGCATAACTATATAATCCTATGTCTTTTGCATAAATGTTATTCTCCTCGGTAGAGTGCTCTTAGCTTAAGTGTGTATTACATAACAAAAATAAAAGAAATGAATTGTGTAATTTTCCTTCATATATTTTGTTGTATATGCAATACAAAACGTACAAGTATGTTCTTCATTGTCATACTTATTTTCAATTAGAAAGTTACAAGTTTGCTCTTCGTTGTCTTGTTAATATTTATATATTAACACTTGATAAAGTAGAAGGAGCCGCCAGAAAAATGAACTCAGGGAAAATTCTCTGCTGTGCACCAAATCTTGCTGATTCAAAATCTAATTTCTTTAGAAGTTCATCCTTTGGTGTAATTTTTTATTAGTTTAAACAAACGCTAGTAAATAAATGTTTCTTTGTCGGACAAAGACATGTAAATAACTGGCAGAACTATTATATATTTTTTTTTTGTAACTCCGTAATCTACAAGGATAGTATATAACTATTGATACTTTTTGGCATAACTACTAAATGTACCATTAATGAAAAAGTTCTCAATGTTTTAGCGGTGATTTTGTCATAATTCTAGCGAAGATAAAAATGCGGTCACAAATATTATCATTAAATATTAAATAGCAGGTACCATACTCACTCCCATCTACCCCCTTACGCTAGGGGCAGGATATGCAAAAAGTCTTTACATTAAGTGCATGCAAATTTGATTACTCTGTAAAAGTAAATATTTTATAAAGCTATCTTCTTAAATTTCGGTCGTAATCCGAAGCCTATCCATCCTTCTTGGATATTATCCATTTGAGGTTCATTTCAACTCATCGGAAATGCAAAAAACGCATATAAAATGCATTAAAGGAAATTACATTCATTTTGTTGAGTGGAGTACATATAATTGTTGTGTATATTTTTATCCTATTTTTAAAAAGGATCAACTAAATTCAGACTACAGATTTTATTTATATGAAACTGAAATCTACAATTATACTTCAAAGAAACACTGAATATTCCTTTTTAAAAACTAAGTTTCATAATTTTTTTTTTTGATAGTAGAGTAAATACATTTCAGTTGATTTTTTTTTCCGTGTGACATATACCCCAAGAAACTAAATACAGACTCAGTTAGATCTACCTCCTCCCTCACTGTAAAATAAAACCCATATCCTAGATTCATCGAATAGACAATGGCCTGTAAAACAAGCACCAACGGCAACACCTCAACTGACTTCATGGTAATTATTTTATTCAAAATCAGATCTATTTATTTCAAAAAATTCCTATAAGTTTTTTGTTTCCTGGTTTTGACTAGAAATTTACAATTTTTAAGAAAAACACGCAGAATTACTATATTCCGTATGGTATATATATACATATATATATATATATATATATATATATATTAATTCTGCTTTATAGAAAAATGTGGTGAAGAAAGAGTTTGTCTCGAAACTGACGCTTTGATTAAGAGTGTGGTTAAACTGGTATATAAGTATTAATCAGAAGAAGTAACATTTCCATGAAAGTGTGGGGCTCATTTCACTGATCATGAAAAATAAGATAATTAGTTTTCTTTTGCAAATCAATTTAAGTAATATTTTTTACTTTTTATAACAGAAAATTGTATAATATATTCTCTTCAAAACATTCAGTTTGATCGCATTCTTTAACTCATATAGTAGATACAGATAAATTTAAGGGAATGTTGGAACAAAAAAAAAATGTCTATATTAATTTCCAACAGCATTTTAAAATAATCAATAATTTTAATTACCGGTCGAAACAATTTCAATCTTTTCGGAAATATTATAAAATCACACAACTGCAATAAATTCAGCAAAACAAATTATTTTATTATATGATGCCTTTCAGATAATCACCATGCAATGATACTTTAATGAATTTTCGCATTTGTAAAGTCAATTTAAACCTTTAGTTACTTTGTTTTCAATTGTTTATATATTACATGAAATTCAAAACCACGAAATCAGAAAATTAAACATATAAATTTAAATTTTTAGGAACACATTAAATGATTAGCTTGTAATTTTAAATTTTAGGGTAGGTTGGGGTAATTGTAAACATGGGATAATTGTAAACACACCCCTTATTTTTTTTATTAGTTCAAATTTCAGAATGCAGATGCCAGCACATCTTCATAACTTCAAGGACCAATAGATGTTCATTGTTAATAAATCACTTTTTTTGTTAAGCACCATTTTGTTTATGCAGTTTTGATTTGGTCTGTGAAAAAGTGAAATACAGAATTGCAAGGATTGATTAAAAATACTCTAAATCATACGAAAAGTTGAAATATTAATTTATTTTCTTTAAAAATAGTTTTAAACATATTAATTTAGTTTATTATAATGATTTTTCTTTGAAATTCATGACTAATTTTTAGTTATTGCTTGTTTACAATTACCCCAGAAAAATCTTGCATTGGGGTAATTGTAAACATCACTTCCTTAGTAACACAACTTAGTAAGAATGCATCTTATGTTTTTATTTTAATACTAAATTGTATTATAATTTTAATATGAATGTTATATTTCATTCCATTTTATAATTTACTTTCGTAATTAGGTCTAATCTATTCTATGTTATAAGTAGGCTTTTTTTTCTACTATTCTATTTTTTTTTTACTTCTAATTCAGTTACACACACACACACACACACACACACACACATATATATATATATATATATATAACAGAAATTAAGAAAAAAAACTATTAGCAACAGCTCTGATTATTTAATCAAAGCAGTGAATGATGTGAGCGGACAATCCTTCTCCACAAAAAGTATTTTATCCCCCAAAACCATTGTTGAATATGCAGTAGCAGTAACAGAGAAGACAGCAACGTGCAGAATTAAGCAAATGAATTATGGTTAAGTACTGAATTCTACAAATGTCTTAGAACGTCTAAAGGAATGTGAAAAAAGAAAATTTCAGAAAGAAAGAAAATGAATGTAAATGATAGAAAATCAAAAAGAAAGAAAATTAATGATGATACAACAAAAAAAGATTGATAGTGTTGAAGAAATAAAACAAAATTCTACGGAAGTCCAATATGCAAAACACAAATTGCAGTATTTAATTCCTGGAAGTTATATATTAATACATAAAAATAAGGTTAAATACAAGTATGTCTGTGTTATAAATTCCATAGCACAAGATGAATAAACAGTCACGTTGTAGAAAATGGCATTTTCCCCCCATAAATTTATCATCCATAAAAGCTATTTTGTCAGCACCCTCTATTAAGTACAATGAAAGGAAACTTGTGCATACATTTCCTGGTTTTGTGAGTGTAAAAGAAAAATGAAAATCTAGTAAAACAATATGTTTGTATTTCAACAAATGTTAAATAAGATGCTTTAGGTTTATTATCATCCAAAATTTATTTTATTATTTATTTAAGATATGATGTATTAATGAAAAATATAGTTATTACATATATAAACATTAAAAAACTTTTTTAAAGTATTGTATTTCATGTTATTATGCATTACATTATGGAAATATATCTGTTTACAATTACCCCATACTATATGGGGGAAATGTAAACACTATGGGGTAATTGTAAACAGGCCCTTATAAATTTAAATAAAAACTTTAATGCAAAGTAAAATGCTTAAAACTTAGATAAATGTTCAAAAATTAAGTTTCTGTCATTTTTTTAAACTAAAAGTTATTTGTTTAGTTTGTATGAATGATCATATTCAGAAGTGATCAAAAGTGTTTACAATTACCCCAACCTACCCTGTTAGTGTAAAATTTTCGTACATCTGAGATCATTTATTCTTGGGATATCGGGTACAAAATCTCACAAATAACTTACTAACAAACTAACAAATGGACACTTTACAGACGGACATTAAATATATTTAGTGACTTAATGTTACTGAGTTACTAAATGTTTACGTTCCCTAAATTCTTGCTACTAATGGTATGATGCAGAACTAAAAAAAAAAATTATGTGAAGGTGTATAAATATTGAATTAAGTTTCACATTTAAGAGATTAATATAAAGTATTTAGTACCTTTCAAGAGTCTGTTTGTGTAAAGAATCTAGAAATTAAGTGCTTGAAACAATCTTAATTTCTTTGATAGTAAAACACGTTTTAGTATGTTTTAAATGTAAGATTAGCCACCAAATCTTAAGCTCAAATAAAAAATTCATATCACAGATTAAAAAAATCAAAATTTAAAACATTTGTTTCGAAATCGAAATTTTCTGTCGTATCGGCAACAATCAAACGATTATAGAAATTGTTCAGTGATTTTAAACCTTGCAACTGTAAGTAAGTTTCAAATCACAGGCTGGCTAATTTGAATTATTTCTATTAAATTATCACAAAATTTAGAAGTTCCTAATTAAAGCCAACATTTTCAAAATTCGTACATCAAAGTCTGATTTTTTTTTTTTTTTTAATTCTATATTAAATGATAAAAAGCGTGTTTGTGTAATTAAAAGTTTCCCAATCAAGCATGACATAAAGTATGGGGAAGATAACTGGTATTATTTAAATTAATATGTGTTGTACACAATACAAATATAAAGTATTGTTGAAAAACTGATATAATAAACAAAAAAAAAAAAAAAAAAAAAAGGAGAAGAAGGAAGAATGAAAGAATAAAAGAAAATGAACATAGGAATTAAGAAGAAAAAATAAATTGTTATATAATGCCTTTCAGATAATCATCATATTTTAACATTTTAATGAGTTTTGGAAAATGTAAAATCAATTTAAATGTATAATTATTTTGTTTTCATTTATTTATATATTACATCTAATCAGAAACCAGTGAACCAGAAAATTAAACATTTAAATTTTTACGAACACATAAAATGATTAGTTTATAAATTGTAAATTTATTAGTTAGACATAAAATTCAATAATATCTTAGTTCAATAAAAATTATACATAAACAATAATGACGCAATTAATAATAATTAGAAACGATGTTACAATTTATTATTTGATTAAAGCGATTAATTTTAATTTTATGTCTGTTGGAATAAATTATTTTGTTGTAATTAATGGGGATTATTTAATATGGAATTTGCTCGAATAAAGAGATTGGGAAAATCCCTAAAATATAAAGAAATGTTTTTACATTTGTAAAAGGTATTTAAGCGTCATAAACAAGAAAACATAATTTCATGACGTTAAAATAAGTATTTAAGTATGGACACAAAGTAAAAATTCTATTGCACTAAATTATATTTCCTGTGGATAAAAGAAGAATGGTGTTTTAGATACTCATACTAAAAGGAAAATAATTAATTACATAAATATATAACACACGTACAGAGAAGTAGTTTGTTTAATCTACAGATACATAAAGTTATTCAGAGTTATTATAAAATAAATTAATAACTGAGATATTAAAATTACTGAATGATTCATACAAAACCTAAAGCATATAACCACAGTATAAGGCTGAAATCCTCAAACACTTTACGGCGATACCAACTTGAACACAACCTACAGTCGGTAGCCAAAATTATAGAGCACGTATTCATATTTTCACATATGTATTTAGTTTGATCACTAATTTTTCTCATCAATTTACTTTTATAAAACCAAAATAAGGCTAAGACATTGACTCGACAAATATTTACTTAACAAAACAGTATTAGGTGTACAACTTTTAAATACGAATTATTGCTAGAATTTCAAGAATTTTGCTGCCGACTGTATTGGACTTCGAAATATCCCTATAACGTATCATTACAATATAAAGATTAAGAGGGTTAATGTTTTCAGACGTATTGTGATAGATAAACTTTTAAACATACAGTTATTTTTTGTTTACACTATTAGACGTACAAATTGTTAAATCAGAAATGCGGCAGTGGCATGCAGTGGCGAACAAAAATATGCTGTGAAATATCAATGAATAGTTTCTCAACGCTTTCATATAAAGCAGGCGGCGGCAGTAGCGACACTTACAATGTATTTAAAAGAAGAGATTGCATAAGAGGTTTCTAATACAGACATTCTATTTGATAATTGTCTATTAAGAATGTTATTGATATGCCTCGTGAAGAATGAGAAATGTCTATTAACACATGTCTACCCTTGATCAAGGTCGAATTATAGACTACTAGCACTGCGGTTTAGAGTACCTAACGTTGGACGAGATCCTGCAAATGTCTGTAGAATCTGGAATCGATGAGTTTAGTACGATGATACTGAACGTCATGCAGGTTCCAGTGGATTACTATTACCAACAGTCGAGAAGACAGTCATGTTAATCGTCTGATGTTAGCGGATCGTACAGCAAAGTCACGAACCATGAACACATATCTGCATGAACAGTTCGAAAGCATTCTTAGCAACATGAGCTCATATTATGGTGAACATTGCTTTACTAATTTTTGACTACGTATTACAGGGAAGAGCGCTCCTATTGGAGGAATAAATGATGAGATTGAACGCAGGAATAACATAACGTGACTTTTAAGATGAATCATGGTTTTTTACTGTTTAAAATGTCTGCATCCTTATTTGACGACATCGTGGAGAAACGCACATGGTGAGGTTATAGTTGACATCGGCATACTGATCCACCACCTAAAGTGATGATACTGGTAACCATTGGATAAGATCCCGTTCCTCCCGTTTGCATTATAAGGACTCTGAATAGCGGTCACTACTTTTCTAATACCTTAAGGTCTGTGCCTCTTCACTAATTTCGAGGCCTATATATGAGAACATTTCTGCAGATCAGTCACGATCGTATATTTCCTATATTATCCACAATGATAAATATATATATATATATATATATATATATATATATACCTCCTTCATCTAGAATGAATAAGTGGTCTTATCTAAATCCCTGAACTAGAATTACATATTTCCGAGCTATACGCATGAGGCACGCCAGTAAACTGAATAGACGAAATGATCGAGAATTTCTAGTATACACATTTCTAGATGAAGAAACAATATTCTGAATATTCTAAATCTTTTGAAACGCGAGAAGTTCTCGCTTGATTTTCTAGAATTGGGTAATAAACCAAGGTTATATTTGCTGAAACCCGCCTCTTGTACTCTCATTTATTTGCAGAGATTTTTAAGTAATTTTGCCCTCGATAACATAGGCAAACGGTCTAGAATTCTGATAGAGGTTTGTAGTACTCGCTTTCAGTGCGGACTAGAATTTATAAGTATGGTATGGAACTACTTTTTAGAGGCTAATTTAGATTCCAGATGTCAATTACAGAATTTTTTCTCAGTGCAGACTTTCCTTAGTTCACAATGCGTTCAAATGTTTCCCTGGGCAGTTTTTCTTCTGAACTGTCATGAATTGAAAACGTCTTGTTTATGGTTCACGGGCGACCTTTCTTCTCCGTTACAACACTCAATGTATTCGTAAATGCCTTTCAATTTCTGTTTGACCTCATACCTAGGTTAATAAGTACTATTATTGCTGTCACGGGTGGCTGATTTAGGTACTGCTTTCTCAGGATCTACAACTGAAATTTACCAAAAATTTATGTTACTCAATTTTCCCCTTATAATGTACAGGTCCGATAAATATTAATCCGTAAATTTGCTTCACTTCATCCTATCGCGGTTTTACGGAATGTAGCACAAACCTAAACTAATAACTGAAAACATTATAATATATTCTTTAACTCTGAATTGAAATAGAGCCCACGCAATCTTAAACGGATAATTACACATGTTTAATAATGCACTAGTTTTCTAATAATACTATGCTCACTAACATTAAAATTTATTGTTGGAATACTATTTAAGTTAAAAAAACTTTTCATAGCTATTACATAATAAGAAGCTGTTAGAGATTATGCACCATCAATCCGCCTTCAAGTAAAGTAAAAGTAAAATAAATCAAAAGCTTAGAAAACGAAAAGTGCTTCATTATGTTACATAAAAAATGATATGTAAATAGTTTAAAATTTAGATATAAATAGTAAGTAGTGAATAGTACTATAAGAGTCAATACTTACTTTCATTTATTCAGCACTCCCTCGTACTGTCTATTTCATTATCCTGCATACCTAAACTAAACTTACATCAAAATTGTGAAATAGAAAGAAAAATATAAAGGCATTGATATTTTTCAACATGTTGTATGTCTTCACTTTTCATTATATATATATGTATATACAAGTTTGTAAATTCTGAATTACATGTAATTATGGTAAATGCGCATTGTATAAAAATGAATGTAATTACCAACATGTACTTAAACTATTTACAAACAAAGGCAATTTAAAAGTCATTTACAAAAGTTAATACAGAGGAATGGCCAAAATCATTCTAAAGAAGTTAAATAATGTCATTAATAGCTTAAATATGAAATTGATATGAATATGTATGATATTATGATATTTTTAATGTATATTTTAAACATTTTATATAAAATACTGATTTTAAAAATATACAGCAGATTTATTTATTTATTATTATTATTGTTAATATTATTTTACAACAATTTTATTACTCTGATATATAGCATTTATATAGATTATTTTTTTAACATTCATAATTCCTTTTTGAAAACATGAAAACATTCTTCATTTTGTCGTATTAGCTTATGTATGTATTTTTCTGTGGAATCGCCTAATTAGACAAATTTTACCAAGACTAATAAAACTGATTTTCCATTGATTGTACGAAAAATCTAATAATAATAATAATAATAATAAGTACATTACATTATCTTGCTAAAGAAAAAAAATAAAAAAGGTACTGTAAAACAAACAAAAACACTTAAGAAAACATCCTGAAAACATACGCTTTTTAAAAAATGTCATGCAGATTTGTTTTCTCTTGCATTCCGATTTTTCTTTTTACTGACATTTTGTAAGCTCGAATTAGGAAAATGTTATGCGTTAAAATATTAAAAGAGTGCTTTTTCTTTATTAATTGTGAATATGTATTTAAATAATTTTTTATATAAACTGTCATAATAATTTCTGCCCATTCATTTATTTTATTTATTATTATTTTTTAATAGCAAGACTTTATGTTTTTTATGCCACATGAATAATTAATTAATTTATCCAAAAAAAAAAAAAAAAAAAAAAAAGAAAAAGAAAGAAAACAAAAGAAACAAGACCTTCCGGCTTATTCGGAAGGGTAGGCTGATTTCTTTTTCCTTATCAAGTAGCCGTCATTTTGTTTGAAAATGGCGGCTACAAATTATTAATGCACTTGGTAGAAATATTGATGTAGGCTATGCACATATGGATTTTTAAGCAAATCGGTTCATAAATACCTTTTTATGTGAATTTAAAATTTTCAAGTGGCCGGCGCTTGGAAGCAAAATGGTGAGATAAGTTGACAAATATATGAAATGTATTTGTGAGATAAGTCTACTGTACACATATAGTTCGAATTAATTCAAAATCTCAAAAGTCATCGTGTTGAAAAACTAAGTGGCTGGCACTTCGATCAAAATGGCAGAGAAAGTTCCTCATCCAAAATATCGTTTCAAATTTGAAAATAATTTTTTTTGTAGAAATTCTTTCAATTAGTAAGTTGATAAAATGTTAGTTTTCTGCATTTCTAGCTTGTTTTAGCACTAAAATAGCCTAATTTTTCCTTAAAAACGCATTAAAAAGATCCAGCAAAGCAGGTAATGGATTTGGCGCCAAATTTGGCGACTTTTCCCCTATGACGACTTTTTTGGCGATTTTTGGCGGGAAAATACTTATAATCCATATACTAAAGATGGACGCAATAACTTGATTGGTTCACGAGTTACGTGAATTTTCTAGATTTTTGTTGTTTGAAAGATAAATCCATTTTTCAACTTTGATTTGAATTGATTAAGTATTTCTAAAGTTACCGTGATAACAAATTTTCCAGTGGCCGCTAGTTGGAAACAATACAGCGGAACAAGTTGCCCAGCAAACATATCCAAGGTATTTGAAGCATACGTTCACTGTCCAACTGTGGTTTAAATCAGTGCCGTGTTTCAAAAGTTAATTTTATGGAAAATTTTCAAGTGGCAGTCTAAGTGGTTGCAACTTGGAAACAAAATGGCAAAACAACTTGCCCAGTGAAATCATCCAGAATATTTGTATAAGTTCCTTGCCCAGTTCTATTTCAAATTAAATCAGTATTTCAAAAATTATCGTCATAAGAAATTTTCAGGTAGCGCCACTTGGAAAAAAAAAAGCGGAGTGAGATGCCCAGCGAACTTATCTGAGATATTTGAAGGATAAATCCACTACCCAAATTTGATGCGAATCGATTCTGTATTACTAAAGTTACTATATTGACAAATTTTCAAGTGGTACCCACTTGGACATAAAATTGCGGATCAAGTCACCAAGTGAACTTATTCTAGATATTTCAAGCATAAGTTTAATATCCAACTTTTATTTGAATCCGTTTAGTATTTCAAAAGTTATCCTTATCGTGATGGCATATTTTCAAGTGGCAGTGTGATTTCAAGTGGCTGGAACTTGGAAACAAGATGTCGGGACAAGTTGCCCAGTGAAAACATTCAAGATAATTATATGATAACATCACTGTCCAAATTTGGTTCGATTTGGAGTATTATTTCAGAAGTTATCGTGATTTTAAATTTTCAAGTGGGAGCCTGATTTCAAGTGGTCACGCTTAACTTAAGATACCTGCCACTTTATTAAAAATGGCGGATATAGTTTACTAATAAACTTCATTGAGATCCTTATGTGGTCTGTATTTACATCAAAATTCAAACAATTTCGGAGTACGCTTTTTACAATTTAAATTTGAAATTTTCAAGTGGTCTCCACTTGAAAACAAAATGGCGGAGCAACTTGATTAACAAACTCGTCTAAGATATTTATAAGATAAGTTAAGACTCTGTTCAAATTTAGTTCCATTTGGAGTATTATTTCGGAAGTTATCATGGTTTTAAATTTTCAAGTGGTATCCTGATTTCAAGTGGTCCCGCTTAAGTTAGGATATCTGCCACTTTATTAAAAATGACGGATAAAGTTCATTAATAAAGTTATTTGAGACGCTTGTATAATCTACGTATGCATCAAAATTTAAAAAGAAATTGTATTACGTTTTTTGCAATTTGAATTTGAAATTTTTAAGTGGTCTCCACTTGAAAATGGCGGAGCAACTTGGTTAACAAATTCATCTAAGTTATTTAAAAGATAAGTTAAGACACTGTCCAAATTTGGTTCGATTTGGAGTATTATTTCAGAAATTATTGGGATTTTAAATTTTCAAGTGGTAGCGTGATTTCAAGTGGCCCCGCTTAACTTAAGATATCTACCACTTTATTAAAAATGACGGATAAATTTCATTAATAAACTTCATTGAGATCCTTATGTGGTCTATATTTACATCAAGTTTTAAACAAATTCGGAATACACTTTTTACAATTTGAATTTGAAATTTTCAAGTGGTCTCCACTTGAAAACAAAATAGCGGAGCAACTTGGTTAATAAACTCATCTAAGATATTTTTAAGATAAGTTAAGACACTGTCTAAATTTGGTTCGATTTGGAGTATTATTTCGGAGGTTATAGTGATTTTAAATTTTCAAGTGGTAGCCTGATTTCAAGTGGTCCCGCTTAACTTAAAATATCTGCCACTTTATTAAAAATGGCGGATAAACTTCATTAATAAACTTCATTGAGACCTTTATGTGGCCTGTATTTACAACAAAATTCAAGCAAATATTGCTTTAAATATGCTTTTTACAATGTCGGTTTGAAATTTTCAAGTGGCTGCCACTTGAAAACAAGAAGTCGGAGCAACTTGGTTAACGAACTCATCCAAGATATTTATAAGATCAGTTCACTGTCCAAATTTGGTTTCATTTCGAGTATTATTTCGGGAGTTATCGTGATGACAAAATTTTCATTATAGATAGATAGATATATATATATATATAGATAAACGAAGTGATTGCAATAGGTCGATTTCTAAAGAAATCAACCTAAAAGAAAAAAGGATACATTTTGCATTTTTCGTTGCCAACACTTTTTTATTATTGTTGATATATATATATATATATATAAATATAGTAATAAAAAACAGTAATAAAAAACTATATAGTAATAAAAAATATAGTAATAAAAAACTTTTCTTTTATTTTTTGTTTCTGTTTCATTTTTTTATGGATGTGTGCTTTCTTTATATTATATTATTTATTATATTTCTTCATTCAAACTTTAATCACTTTATCCAAAAAGTGTTGTACTAAAATTATAGTTTATATCATAGCTAACATATTAAAGAAACATACTGTATAGTTATTGGGAACATAAGTGCCTAATGAATGTAACGTCAAAAAAAAAAATATTTTATTATTATTATTATTATTATCTTAATTTCTGCATCAATTATTTAAAAAATTACGTATACACCAAAACCTTATTTACTTCATTAATGGAAAAAACATTAATAACGTTTTATTGAAAGCTGAATTATTAAGTATTTTTAATAAATAACTATAAAAGTGTTTATATAAATTATTTTGTTAATGAAAATATATATTCATTGTGCGAAAACAAAATAGAGAACAACAAAGTTTTTCAAGAATTCTTAACATTAACAAAAATGAAACCAAACAAATAGATTTCTTTACTTCTTCATTTGAATATTGACATTTTTGAGCAACAAGTGTATGTTTTCTCTTCTTCTTATCGTCTTCACTCCTTTTTTAACATTTTCCAACAAGGTTGAAAAGTTTTTATTACTTCGGTTTGTCTGTCTGTTTGTCCGTCTGTTTCTCTGTCGCCTGTCTGCCCGTCTGTCAGTCCATACTCTCACTTCTGTAAGTATTTATGAAATTTCTTGAAACTGATATATATTATTCTAGTTTACTATCGGATGTTCGCTATTGATAATGGAGTGAGCACCTTTGCTGGTTTATGTATAGGGACTTCTGAAAGTTTTCCAAAACATTGTGTCCTATGAGAAGCAATAAACCATATTTTAATACCGTTACTTTACACAAATATTAATTAAACTGAAATATGTGTTCAAGTCCACTATCAGATGTTTCTCATTGAAAATGGAGTAAATACCATCGCTGGTTTGTATACAGGGACACCCGAAGGTATTCCTAAGCATTGTGTTCTATGAGAGGTGTTTCTATAAACCAAATTAAAAGAACATTACTTTGCACAAATCTTAATAAAATTAAAATGTATTTTTCATATGCGTAAAAGAATACTTTCCATAGAATACAGTATGATTAACATTAAGTTTACAGGGCCAAACAAAAATATTCAGTTACATTAATGAGTATTATTGGTAATTTCCTGGAATTGCATTTTCGTTTATACTAATCTTTTTTATCATTTTCTAAATGCTTTTTACATTTTTCAATAAGATAAAAAAAGTGTTAATGACTTCGGTTTGTCTTTTAGTCCATCTGCCTCTTCGCATTCTAACTCCCGTAAATATTTATGGAATTCCTTGAAACTGATATATGTTATCCAAGTTCACTGTTGGATGTTCCCGATTGAAAATAGAGTGAACACCTTTACTGGTTTGTGTACAGGGACATTTTAAAGTATTTCAAAGCATTGTGTCCTATGAGAGATATATTTCGATAAACAATATTTTAATGCTGCTACTTTACACAAATCTCAATGAAATAGAAATATGTTATGGAAGATCACTATCGGATATTTCCCATTGAAAATGGAGTAATTTCAATCACTGGTTTGTATACAGGGACACCTGAAAATATTCTTAAGCATTGTGTTTTATGAGGGGTATTTCTATGAACCATATTTGAAGAACTTTACTTTGCACAAATCTCAGTAAAATTAAAATGTATTATTCGCATGCATAAAAAATGTTTTCCATAGAATACAGTATGATTAGCATTCGATTTACTGGGCCATACAAAAATATTCATTTACAGTAATGGGTATTATTAGAAATTTGTTGGAATTGCATTTTCATTTATATTAATTTTTTTATCGTTTTCTAGATATTTTTTACATTTTCCAATAAGGTTGAAAAGTGTTAATGACTTCGGTTTCTCTGTCTGTCCCTCTCTGCTATCCGCGCTCTAACGCACGCAAATATCCATGAATTGAAATGATATACTATCGGAGTTCTCTATTCAAGTATACTATCGGATGTTCTATATTACTATCTCTACTGACTTGAATAGAGGGAATCTCAAAAGTATTCCAAAGTATTGTGTTCTATGAGAGTTATTTTTTTGAACTATGTTTTAATTACTTTATTTTACAGAAATTTGAACGGAATTGAAATATGTTGTTCAATTCACTATCGGGTGTTTGCTATAGAAAATGGAGTAAATACCACCACTGGTGTGTGTACGGAACAGCCAAAAGTACTCCAAAGTATTTGTTATGAGAGAGGCATTTCTATAAACCAAATTTTAATAACTTTACTTCGAACAAATCGTAATAAAATTGAAACATACTTTTCATATGCAAAAAAGAATTATTTCTATAGAATGTAGTATGATTAGCATTAGATTTACAGGGCCACATAAAAATATTCAGTTACACTGAATGCTTTTATTGCAAATTTGCTGAAATTCCATTTTCGTTTTAACTAAGCGATATAACACTTTCTAACATTTTTTAAACAGGAATATGATTTCAATTTAAACATTTATCTGTCCGACTGTCCGTTTGTCTCTCTGGCCTTCTGCCCACTCCAGCGTCCGTAAATATTTTCAGAATTTTCGAATTCACTATGGAATGTTCCTTATTTTAAATAACATCAATAGGCCCTGTTGAACTTGTTTGTGTACAGGTACATTCAAAAAATGCCAGAAAAGACATTTTTATAAATTAAATTTAAAGAACTTTCTATTGTAAAAATCATAAAGGAATTGACATTTATTTTTAATATGCCAGCATCAGAGAGCATCAGAGTTAGCATAATATAGTTAGTTAGCAAAATATTTTGTTAAGAATATGATTTTATTATTCTTGAGATTTACAAGGCTACACTAAAATATTCTGATACATTATAGACTGGAATTAAAATATAAGAGCTACGTTTTCTTTTGTGTTAAGCCTTTTTACTGCTTTTTAACAATGTTTAAAAATGATTAGGAATTCAATTAGTCTATCTGTATGCCTTTCAGAACTACTGTCTCTCCGTTGTGTGATTCCCTAAGTAAAATTTCCACTAAGTCTTTTAGAAAGTGTTAATAATGCATACCGCATGATTTTTCGTTCATATTTGAATTATTTTTAAGCTTGTTAATGTCATAGACGATATGGTTCCAAATCATGATTTTTAATTAAAATAATAAACGTTTTAAATGCCTCAGTATGCATTATTTTATTTTTATTAAATTATTATTATTTTTTTATTATTATCATTATTATGATTATGATTATTATTATTTTTATTGCTTACTATAAAAAATATTAATACAAGTTCTACATTTTATTGCAAAGTATTTTCACTTTTTAACATTTTTCATTTGGATGTTAGAAATCATATTTATGTTTAGAAAACATAGCAAAATGTATATATTTATATGCTAGTTAGCATAAGTGAACTCTGCTCAGTTTCACATATTGTACTTGTAATCATAAATTTCTACTATAAATCATGCTGCATTCGTTTTTAAAAAAGTAAAGTTTACCGATAAATCGTCACGGGTGTAGAATTATACGCTCCAATCACTAGGCTAAAATTTGACCCATTCTTGCATGTTAAGAAAAAGGTAAATTTTTAATAATTAATAACATTTTCAAAGTAGAATGATTATAGTCAGTTATGTTCATTCTGACACCATAAATGAAATTTTAAAACAAATCTAAAACAAATCTAATAACGTCAAAAACAATCCTCTTAATGCACGTTTAGGCGAAAATTTCCAATATTCTTTAATGTAATGAAAGTTATAAATTTCAATTAGCATACGAAGTTTTGAAATAAGAGTGTGAAAAACAATCATGACAGTGTCATATGTGGTAAACAGATTCGACTGCTAGGATTATTTGTTCTTGTGATATTTGTACGAATTCTAACGTATTAGCAAACTAACAAATGAAAACTCTACAGGTGAACATTACACCTATTTTGTGACTGTATTTATTCCCGAAACTTCAAAATGTAAAAAAAAACATCGAAAACAGAGCTCATAAATTTCCACGATGCCTGCTTTCTTCATACTAAAATTAAGATGGAGAACTGAAGAATTATAATGTAAAGATATATACGAGTATATATATATATATATATATATATATATATATATATATATATATATATATATATATATATATATAACTTTTATGGGTCTGTTTGTGTAAAGAACAGTATATTTTAAGTGATTGAAATTAATCTCATTTAAAGAAAAACGTAATATATTTTAAATGAAAATTAAGCACACAAATTATTAACTTGAATTAAATATCCATATAATTTACTTTAAACATAAAAGTTTTAAATATCTGTTTCGAATTTTCTTTTTCTTTAATCGGCATCAATCGAATAATTTTAGAAATTGTTCAGTGATTTGGATGGGCAAAGAAAAAAAAAAAAAAAAAAAAAAAAAAGCCTCATCAAAACCTATACTTTCTAAAATTCGTGCACCAAAGTTAGATTTATTTAAAAATAAATAATTAATTAATTAATTAAACTACAAAAAAAAAAAAAAAAAAAAAAAAAAAAGGAGTTAAAAGAACTCCATTCAAGTACGGTAGAAAATATGAGGAAAACTAACTAGTGTTTATTTAATTAATAAGTTGAAAAAGCAAATACAATGTGTTGTTGAAAACCTGATACAATAGAAAAAATTGTGTTAAAGACCCAACTTATAAAAACTTTATTATAATAATATTTCTACAAATTTCCTGTAGGGTAGAAAATTAAAAGAAATAAAAATAGAAATAAATCTCTTCGGAATATTTTTACACATATATTCTCTTCAAAACAAAATTAGCCAGATAATTAAAAAAGAAAATATGATTTGTTTAATGGCTTATCTAGGCATCACTAATAATGAAAAAAAAAAACTGAAACACAGAAATGTTACCCATGAAATAGTGTTAAATAATATTTAGTTGCACGAATTATGTAACATTATTTATCGTTTATTATTTTAAAGAAATCCAGTCTTAACTATCATGAAATATAAGATATAAATCTAAAAAATAGATTTAAAATAGTTTTTTTTTTTTTTTTTTTTTTTTTTTTTTGTTTTTCGTAAACAATTTTCTAAGACATTTGTAAATATTACAGAAAATATGGAATATGAACTCAAAGCCCAAAATAAAAGTAAGTCAAAATCGCTTTTTTTAAGAGTTTTGACAGACGTTGAATTTGATATGAAATCCTCACTTGCAACTTTTTGACAAATTTTCAAAAGTCATTTTCACACGGATTTTATCCATACATTATGGAATATAATTCTGTTTTTTTACTTTTATCTACATATATATAAGAATACTGTATGTAATTCGCGATCATCTTCAACTTATTGTTGAGAAATAAATGATAAATACATCAGTGATAAACAGAATCATTATTATCACATATATTCTGTTATGTAAACATTAGCATGATTTATTTTTTATTTACGTATTTTTTTTACATGCTTTCTTGCTTTAGATGCGTACATCAAAATACTTGAATGTATCTGAATTTTATTATTTAAAAATAACAAAAATCTTGCAAGATTTAAAAGGTCCAAATGACGATTTGGATATTGAGCGGCAATGCAACTGTCAGTCTTTGTGATATTCTCTCCCTTCTCTCCAAGTTTGCCCCATTACCGAAAACTAACTCTGTATACATAGGTTTCAGTTTTTGTTGAATTTTTTCACACCAGTATTTCTTAAGGAAAATTCTTCTTTACTTAAATATTAAAATTCTGCAATTGACACCTAAGCTTATATACAGGGTGTTTCATAAGTCTGGATACAGCAAAATACTCGAAAGAAAAACAAATTTGCGGAAAACATTGATTTCAAAAGTTTTAGGAATTTAAATGATGTATTAAATAAGGTATCGCAAGTGGGTCCTGGGGGGCCCCACGTGACGCAAACTTCATTTTTTTTTAAAAGGAAACCATACTTTTTCTTTGCAGAATCGTATTAAGCGGAAAAAATCTGTTTAAAATCATGTACTGCTTTTATAATTAGCAGCAAAGGGGGGCCCTATTTTTATGTTGTAATGAAATATTTGGAAATCCCAAAATATCTCAGTAAAAATTAAAATTCTCTGAACACATTAATTTCAAAAGTTTCGTGTATTCGAATGAACTATTACATGAAGTATCATGAGTGGATCCCCGGGGCCCTTGGGGGCTCCACGTGACACAAACTTCATTTTTTAAAAAAGAAACCACACTTTTTCTTTGCAGAATCTTATTAAGCGGAAAAATCTATTTAAAATCATGTACTACTTTTATATTTTGCAGCATAGGAGGCAACAAGGCCCCCCATTTTTATGTTGTAATAAAAAATTTGGAAATCCCGAAGTATCTCAATAAAAAAGAAAATTCTCTGAAATAATTTTAAAAAGATTTGTGCATTCGAATTATCTATTACATGAAGTATCATGAGTGGGTCCACGAGGCCCTTGTGGGCCCCATGTGACACAAACATAATTTTTTTAAAATGGAAACTATACTTTTTCTATGCAGCATCGTGTTAAGCGGGAAAAAATGTTAAGAATCGTAGCATAGGGGAGCCCGGGGCCCCTATTTTTATACTGTAATAAAAAAAGTTAAAAATCCAATATATCTCAATAAGAAAGAAACTTCTCTGGACACATTAGTTTCAAAAGTTTGGTGCATTCAAATGATCTGTTACATGAAGTATCATGAGTGGGTCCCCGGGGACTCTGGGGGCCCCACGTAGTACAAATTAAATTTTCTCTCACAGAATCCAAAATTTTTCTTCATAGAGTATTGTTAAGTAGAAAAACAAAACTATTTTAAATGATGTATTTTTTTTTTTTTTATACTGAAGCTTAAGGGCCCCAAATCTTATGTTGTAAGACAAAAATTGAAAATCCTAAAGTACCTTAATAAAAAAGCAATTTTCTTGGATACAAAATGGTTAAAAACTTGTCATTTATTCAAATAATGTATTAGATGAATTAACGTATGTGGGCCCGCAGGGGCCCTAGGATTCCATATTATACAAACTGCATATTTTCAAATCAAAAATAGGCTTTTCCTCCACAATATCGTATTAAGAAAAAGTATGGTTTAAAGAATAGGTATTTTATAAATGTATCGTACAGAAATGTTTCCATTTGAAAAAATAAAGTGTTTGTTACATGGGGCCCCTGGGGGGGGGTTGCTTATTGTAGCTCGTCTAATAGTTCATTGGGATGCCCGACACTTTGGTAATGATTGGGTTTTAGCGAAACTGCTTTTTTATTGAGATATTTTGAGATTTTGAGATATTTTATTACTACATAAATATAGGAGGCCTGGGGCCCTAGGGACCCAGGCCGCCATTAAACAGTAATGAATGGCCGCCATAATCATTAAACAATAAAAAAAAAAAGAATATATTTTTTAATACAGTTTTTTTTTTTTTTTCGTTTAACAAGATTTTATCAAAAAAATCGCTTTCCTATGAAAAAAAAAATGAACTTGTGTCATGTGGGCCCCTGGGGGTCCCAGGGTTCCATCCATGATACTTCATGCGATACATTATTTGAATGCACACAAGTTTTGAAATGAATGTGTACAGTGGAATTGCTTTTTTATTGAGACATTTTGGGATATCCGTATTTATTATTACAACATAAAAATCAGGGCCCCGTGGCCCCCTATTCTACAGCCCCCTATTCTGCAGCCCCCTATTCTACAGTATTGTTGCTATTTGAAAAAATTGTATTGATGACATGAGGGGACCCATTCAGAGTACTTCATGTATTTGTTTATTCGAAAACACAAAACTTTTGTAATTAATGTGTTCAGAAAATTTTCTTTTTTATTGAGATATTTTGGGATTACCAAAATTTTTAATACAACATAAAAATACCTCCCCCTCACTTATGCTGAAAAATATAAAAGCAGTACATGAGTTTAAACAGATTTGTCCGCCGCCGGAAGCCGAAGCTAATGTTATTCTAGGGAAAATTTTTCTTTACAAATAACTTATTAACTAATACATATTTTTAAATTCTGTTTTCACATTCTCAAAATTCCCAGTTGTTAAATTGACGGATCTTTTTTTAAAAAAAAATTTATTTTATTTTATTTTATTTTATTTTGAAGCTGCAAAATACGAATTTTCAATACGTGATTTTTTTTTTCATTTTGCAATTTCAAAATAAAATATTAAAAAAAAAAAAAAAAATACATTTTTAAAAAAGGCCGGTCAATTTAACAGTTGGGAATTTTCTGAATTAAAAACAGAATTTAAAAATATGTGTTAGTTAATTTATTTGTAAAGAAAATTTCCCAATAGAAAAATATTGGCTCGGGCTTCCGGCGACGGTAAGTGTAGAGGGCCGTTAACACGATTATGTAAAGAAAAAGTATTGTTTCTATTTAAAAAAATGAAGTTTTAATCAGGTGGAGGCCCCCAGAAGCCCCGGGTCCCACTTATACATCATTTGATAGATTATTTCAATCCATGAAACTTTTGAAATCAATGTTTTCAGCGAATTTGCTTTCCTTTCGAGATATTTTGGTGTATCCAGACTTATGAAACACCCTGTATATATAGAAAGATTTCCCCTTTAAGGTAAATTTTTTCACTAACTTTTTAAAACATGCTTACATAAATCTGTATTTGTCAATATTCTTCTTAATTTTAATCTACGGATAAAATATTTAGTGTCTGATAAACATCAAAAATTACAATTTCGATTCTTTAAAAATTTAGCATTAATTAATGGCTATCCCAAACACTTAATACAAAAATTCTTTTAATTATTTATTTATTTATTATTATTATTATTAATTTTTTTTTCTCCTCATAAATTTTATTCAAATTTAAATTTAGGTCTATATATTAGGTATTATTTTATGTTAGTAGGTATCTACTTTCAAACTTTGTAGCAATTTACAGTTGTAGATAGCTACAATATTCAATCAAATACATTGATTATTTGAATCCTAAGAAATAAAAAAATTTTGGTCTTCTTTTATTTTTTCCATGCTTCTTGGCTATTTTGTACAGACATTATATATTTATTTTTTCTCTTCTTCTTCAATAATGTATATCTTTTATTATTTATTTATTTTATTGTATTTTTCCATTATTTTCATCTCATTACTCTAGATGGCAGCACTATTCATGTTTCAATATTAGGAATCATAATCTGATTAATTTAAGGACTTGAATCCTTAACTTACATGAATTCCACTGTGAATCCTAAAAATTACTCCATGGTCAATGCAATTTTGAACTAATTAACTGTGTGTTTAACTGATAACTGATTGTTACATTTTTACATGTGCAACGTTTATTGCTTCAATTTCATTTATAAAGGTTAAAGTAATCTTTATTTTATTCTACAATTTTATGGGTTTTATTTTAATCTTACATTTAAATGGTTATGGATTTTCATATTTAGGTAATGTTTTTATTATGATCGTCGTTTTATTATGATCTTCGTTTTTCTGTATTGACTATGTATGTTTCTTTTTTGAGTTGTGTTCATTTCAAATATATTTTATTAAGTAATTTGAATTTTTGTATTTTTATTTTAATCTTCATTTTATATGGTTTTGGATTCTCATATTAGGTTATAGTTTTATTTTGATCTTCATCTTTAATGGATTTTCTATGGGTGTTTCGGGCCTGCGAACAAAGAAATTCTTAGCTTTTGCTTTCTTTGTTACAGAAAAACATCCATATTTTAGCATATTTGCATTCTACCAGGCCCTTGAAAACGTTAGAATGCAAATTATGCTTTTTTTTCTCATTCCAATTTCCAATATTTATTTCGATTTTTCTTTAATTCTTCTTTGATTTGATATGGGTGGTCTTAGCTTGTGATCCGAGGAATTGTTTTAATACTGAAGTTGAGTCATCTTTAAATTTCATAAAAAAATTTTTGCACTGATTATATTAATGTATTTCTATATATATATAACTATATATATAACTATATATATATATATATATATATATATATATATATATATATAACTATCTATCTATATATACACACACACACGTATATATACATAAATATATATATAGTCGCAAAGCATAATAAATTTGTATATGTGGTCTTGAATTTGTACCTGTGGTCTTGAAAATTAACTGAAAATTGCACTATATGTGAGAATATACATAAGTCTAGAAATTGTAACAAAATCTGATTTATAATGTAATTCTTAAGAATGTATAAATAATTATTGCGCTAAAGAAGTTTATATCAAAATATATAATAAAATAAAATATATACATTACGAAACATTAGCACATACTACTTAGATGCTGTTAGTAAAATTGCCTGAGATGTTACCATTAAAATAGTGATCTTCATATTTGTAAGACAGGATTTCCAAGTGTGACTAATTTACAAAGAATATTAAGGAGAAAAACAGGCTTTTAATCCAAGTAAGCAATAGCAGTACATTTAATTCAAATGTCAAAATATAAGTCCTTTTTTTTTATAAAAATGCAAAGGAATCGGAAAAAAAAAAAAAAAAAAAAATCACCACAAGTTTGTGTATGTCTGTGTATGTACCTGAGACCCAGAAAATTACCTAGAATCCGTATAATATGGGGGAACATAAATAAATCTAGAAATATGTATTAAAAAATATATTTCAGAAAAAAATTAAATTATTGCAAAATGTATAATTAGGAAGTTTTAATTAGTTTCTCAATGTTTGCTTTCTATTATAAAACACGACTATTCGTTAATATATACAATTATGGAAAAATAATATTTACTTAGTAAAATATTTCGTGAATTAATTAAAAACAGGCAGATATCTCCTTAAGCATAATACATAAACAAACATTTTTATTTAAAAATTAAGTTAAATGAATAAAACGTATTAAGTAAACGTTTTAATGTATTGTTTCTTTTTTGAAATAAGTTAAATCATTTTTGTTAAAAATTTGTTTTAAAAATAAAAGTTATTAATCTTTTAAATTAAATTTATACGATTTTAATTAATTGTGGTCTTTTTTTCTATGAATGCATTATATACTATATATATATATATATATATATATATATATATATATATATATATATATATATATATATATATATATATATATATATATATGTATATATATATATATATATTATTATTATTATTATTATTATTATTAATTAAAATTTTTATTTATGTTAAATTATATTAGATGCCATTTTCAATTAGACAAAAATAATCTAGAAATTTAAATTAATAAATCATTTTTAAATTTCACTCCGTAAATAAAAGTACATATGTATGTGCAGTAATGCTAATTATGTTTAAATTAATATCACAGTATATTAAAAATGCATAAGTAATGAAAGAATAAAAGAAATGTATCAACTGTTATAGTTCTATATCTTAATTTTATTTTTATTTATCTTTAGAAATATTAATTTGTCATAATTGGTCATCTTGCGCAATTTGGTATATATATATACATGAATAAAATGGATATTTATATTTGAGACAAAATAACTTATACAAAATTTTAAATTATATGACATTTAAGAAGTTGTCAAATGAAATCAAAAATAAAAATTTATTAAGATACATGAAATAAAAATTAATAATTAATAAGTCGAATATTATAAAACTTTCGTTGGAGTTTATATTTAGGGATATTTATATACAAATAATCACGAAACATGAATCGCTTTTACTTTACATCTACATAAAATGCATACTTGGAATACTAAATTGAGAACTAGAGCAACGTTACGAGTATAAAATTTAAGTACAATTAGCACAAAATGGTTTTAAAATAATTCCTTAAAATACTATACAACTGATTTTTCATTTAAAAACATATTTTAATAAACTAATTTAATAACTTTGGAAATACTATAAATTAATTTTCTCAGTACTTGAATTATTATTTTAAAAACTGAAACAATTTTTATAAAGGCTATCAAGATAAGAATTATAATTTATTTTTTATTATCCTAAGGAAATCTATACCTTCCTAAAATGTTTCTCCTAGCAAAATCTTTTAATGCATATTCAATACCTAAGTAATAGTCTTCTTCTAGAAAGGAATGCATTATCTTAAGTAGAGAATGCTCTAACGTGTTAAAAAAGCTTTATTTTGAAAAAGAAAAAAAAGTGACATATTAATGGAGTTTTAAGGGTACAGTTTCTAAACATAGAAAGAAGTTTCCTGTTAATTCTAAGTGAATCTTCATTGTCAAATATAAAATAAATTTTTTTTTACTATAATTTTATGTTTTATTATTATTATTTTACTTTATTATTATTATTATTATTAACTTTTTTATTATTATTATTATTAACATTATTATTATTATTATTATTATTATTAACTTTATTATTATTATTATTATTATTAACTTTTTATTATTATTATTTTATATTATTTAATTTTTTAAATATCGTTTCTTTTGAATTATTTTGAATTTTCAATATATATATATATATATTAATAATAATTATAAAAACGATACCCAAACAGCAAAAGTTAAACAATAAAAATTATTATTTAATTCAGAAAACAGTTATTTACTCGCAAAGTTGCCTCGGTGCAAAGAATAAATATATGTATTCTTCAAAGTGTTTATGGGGTATTAACCATAATTTTTTTTTCTCAACAAATTGAATATACAGTAGGCTCCTGTACAATGATTGGGAAGGGTTGTTAAATGAATAGTATGTATATATATATATATATATATATATATATATATATTATTTATTTTTATTTATTATTATTATTATTATTGACACCGCTAATTTTGTATGAAAACAAGCGCTTTATGCAAAAACGAAATCAGGCGTAATTAAATCAGAGCTGTATAAGTTTAAAGACGTTAAAAAATAAAATTTTTATCTTCACGTTGAAACCCAGTCCCCACATTGTATGGAATTCTACTGTATATATGTACGAGTATATAAACAATTTTGAACATTTTGAACCCCTACGATGACTATATAAATTTTGTTTAAAATGTTCTTTTAGCAAAACTGAAAATCCATACATGACTTAGCATGTCCTGCTATGGACCTTGCTCTATTAAAAATCAACCAACCATACGTAAATCCGTAAAATAAAACTATTTCTCAGAATGTGAAACTTGATATTTTGAAGAATAATTAGTTAGACATCTCCTCTTTACGTTAATTACAATAAACTGTATTAGTCTTTCATTTTATTGAAAGAATTACGTCAACTTCCAATAAAGGAAAATTATTTGTCTTGTACGCATCCTAATAGTTTATCGTTTTAATAATTTTATCTTGGGTATTTTCTGATTTTAATGATCTACAAAGAAGTTTAAAATTTTAGGTTACTCCAGTTTGTCTATGCGTTTTTTCGTCCTCTAGTTTCGGTAAATACTTCTAGAATAATTACGGTCTATGAAAAGTACGTCCAAAATGCATATTTTAATACATTTGTACTTTAAAGGTTACACAAAAATTATTAAAGTCTTGGAAAAATTTCTCTCCTAAGGAAGTTCAAATTCAATTTATAAGTTAACCTGCAAATAGAATTCTGGCAATCCTGTTTTTTTTTTTTTTTTAATGTTATTTGATGTTTCAGGAAAAATCAATCAGATCGTCAACAAATCCTTAAATGAAATCATAATTTACACTAGCATGATTTTAAATTTTTTCGCTATATACAGGAAGTGCTCTAATTACAGAGAAATTAAATAGAAATTTATATTCCTTTCATACGAAATGAATTTTGCCCTTTTTACGAATCATGTAAGTACTTTAAGTATCAACATTAAAGATAGTCTTGCGAAGCAGTGACTAAACTCATTTATTAGAAGGAAGGATTCCGCTCACGACTATACAGCAACTTGGAGCGATTTTAAACCTCTCCATAATTTACTATATTAGAGAAAAAAGTTGAAGTCAAAATGTTACAGAGTGTTGCCGGATATTTACTAATATCTTTCGTGACAAACGGCGACATTGTGGCATAAGCCTTGAATGAGCATGCGTAAGAATGTCCCGACAGAAATTTTACTCTATCACGACAGTGGGTAACTTAAGACTGTTAAGTTTAAATAGATTTTTTAAGACGTCTTTGTGTAAAAATGAATAGATTCGCGTGTTAAAAGTCTTTGGATGAGTGACAAGTTCTCCTATCTGTTGAAACTTTGTCAGGCGACACCAAAATTTTTCTATAGCGTTGATGGAACCGCCAATTTTTACACCACTATTTTTGAAGAAAAAGTTTAATTCAATTTAATCGTAAACATATATTAGGAAGAAAACGCTGAAAATATAAAGTGTGAAATACGGGCTTATGTTAACACTTATATGGAATAAATTAAAAAATTGTCAGATATGCCCAAAGCGAATCATAATTATGTAAATAAATAAATAAATAAATAAATAAATAAATAAAGATTCATTTTTAATTTTAGAGAAGTTTTTGGTTTGCAAAATTTATTAGTTAATCTCGTTAAATTCAAATAAGTCTTAAATTAGTAAATAAATAACTTTGTAAATAAAAACTATAAATGACGAAAATTCACGAAAGTTGTTTATGGTCAAAATAAGAAAACTGTTCTTTAATGTGTGATGAAATTAAACACGAGTGCGCCTCTAAGGCATTATTCCATACTAGATATTTAAAGTGACTTCTGCAACCGGCTTTCTCTAAGACATCATTTGTTAATTTGTGATTAGTGCTAAGTACTTGTTATTAGTAGGACAAATGTTTAAAAATCGGTTAAAACAAGTTAAAATGTTTCGAAACTTCATTGCATAAATACTACTACTACTACAAATAATAATAATGATGATTATGGTAAAATTTTGTTTTAGTACGAAACAAATAAAACAATAAATTGTAAACATTATTTTAATAATTAGTAAAAAGAAATTTATTCTTAGGAAAAATATTTATAGGTACTACAATAACTAAGTAATTCTCTTTTCGTTAACTATTATAGCTTTTCTACAAAGTCATTTTATCTATTTGCCACGTTAAGCGACAATGCAAACAGAAGGAAATTGGGAATTAAGGGATCCGTTTTCCTAACTTTATTTGCGCAATTAAGCTTTACAGCTGACTAGGTAAAAATCATGAATACGTTTGTGTTCAGAATTCTAGAAATTAAACATTCTTATTTAAACGAATGTGTAATACAGTTTTTCTTCCTTCTTTCCCAAGCAGCACCGAAACGTTCTCTGAACGTTCAAAAATTGTTCTACAAACACGTTCTAAGAACGTTCACTTTGAACGTGTTATAGACGTCTATTTGTCCATCTTGAAGCCGTACAATAGTACGGTTCAGAGAACGTTCAATGAACGTGTAACTATCACCATCGGTGTTATAGAAACGTTCTGAGAACGTTCTACGTATACGGTCTCAGAACGTTCTAAGCGTCTTTAGAACGTTTTCAAAACGTTATACACATTTTCAGAACGTTCTAGAAAACGTACTGTAAACGTTCTAAAATAGTGTAGAAAAAAAAAAAAAAAAAAAAAAAAAAAAAAAAACTGTGACGTCATTATAAAAAAAAAACACCACAGTACGGGCGTTTAAAAGTAAAAAGTACATATTATTACTTACAAACTTTGAATAAACACCATAAAATGCAATAAACTCGCAACAATTGTTTCGGGTCGAAAATACACACGACCCTTCATCAGGCGAATAAAGTAAGCACGAGTGCTTGCTGCAGTCAAAGCGGCAACGCAATTGGTGCGTTGCCGCTTTGACTGCAGCACTCGTGCTTACTTTATTCCCCTGATGAAGGGTCGTTTGTTTTTTCGACCCGAAACAATTGTTGCGAGTTTATTTCATTTTATGGTGTTTATTCAAAGTCTGTAAGTAATAATTTTTACAACGCCAGTTTTGTGGTGCTTTTTTATTAAAAATTACATAGCTGATGATGCAACACATGAACAGGATTATAAACTACTTTTTTTTTTATTATTCATATAATGTTTGAGAAATTTTAACATACTTACTATTCCTTTAATTTCAACGTAATATGCATCAAAAATTCGATATTATATGAGAGTTTTCCGAAAATAGTGCCATTACGTCTCTTTATCCCTTAAAAAATTTCTTAAATTTTTTCATTTTTTTTTTTTTTTTTTTTTTTTTTTAATTTTTTTTTTCCCCCTGATTTGAAGATAATGAAGTTATAGTATTAATTACAAAACTTTGAATAAACACCATAAAATGCAAGAACTCGAAACAATTGTTTCGGGTTAAAAGAAGACACAACCCTTCATCAGGCGAACAATGTAAGCGCGAGAGCTGCAAACAAGCACGTTGAGTGTGTTGAATGCGTTGCCGGTTTTTTTTTTTTCTTTTGTAGCAGCTGCGAGTTCTTGCCTTTTATGGTGTTTATTAAAGTTTCGTTATTAATACTATAACGCCATTATCTTCAGATTAGGGGAAAAAAAGAATTTTTTTTTTTTTTTTTTTTAAATGCAAAAATTTAAGGAAATTTTTAAGGGATATAGTGTTGACTTTCACGTTATGACAATTTTTGGGAATTACTGTCGTAGAATATGGAATTTCTCATGCATATACGTCTAAATTAAGTATGTTCAAATTTCTCCAACATTATTTGAATTTAAAAAAAAGTAATTCATATCCCTGTTGCTGTGTTGTATCATTCTTCATCTGCTATGTACAACTAAACTCTTGAATTATTTTGCTTGTTTTAATCCTTGGGATTCCGGATGCATCATCCTGTGAGTAATGTTTGTTTTTTATAGTTGTTTTCTGTTTGATTCTCTGTGTTCTTGAATTAATAGTTTATTCCAGGGGTGCAGAAAATGTTCAAACCTCGGAAATTTCCCCCAAACACAGTATAAATTTCCCTCAATAATGCAAAAATCTACTTTGCTATTCAAAGTCATTTGTTCTATGTAATAAATCTTTAAGAGAATAAACATACAGTGTAACATAAAAATGTCGCTGTTAGTGTATAAGCACTTCAAAGTAGCAAATTGTTATTTTTGATTTACATTTTTATTTTCTCTTAAAAAAATATTCAAAATTTCACCCGAACCTCGTTCGGACGTTCGGACATGTTCTGCACCCCTGGTTTATTCCACTTTATTCTTCATTTTTAACTTCAATTAATTTCTTGTACGATTGGGTGTCCGCTGGTATAGCTGCTAACGAACGAAATCGTACATTGGTGCTCAACGGTGAAAAAGGTCACCCCTGACGAGTTTTTTTTTTTTTTTTTTTTTCTTCTTTTTCACCGTTCTGAGCTTTTCCTTTAAAAAAAAAAATGCTGTTTTTTTTTTTTTTTTTTCCTTCTCGTTGCTTGTTTGTATCTTTTGATTTGAGTTTCATGTCGTTTTTACGCACCGGCAAAATTATTAAAATTGCAACGAATAATCTAGGAATAAATGTATGATTAGATTGAAGTTAAATAAAATAAAAATAAATAAACAAAAATAAATGTTTCAATAAATCACAATCAGTCTCCACATGTTATTTAAATTTGTTGTAATTTCCTTCTCATTGTTCTATGTGGTTTCAGTGATCTTATATCGGTTGCCTGGTTTTAACTACGATTAAAAATTCATTTATACATACATATATATATATATATTAATTTTTTTTAATACAGGGTACAAAGATAATCACGAGAATGTCTTTATCTCCGCAACTATTGGTCGCAAACATATAGTTTCAGTTACAAAATTTTTTTTATAAAAATATGGTATGATATGCGGTATGACAAGTTTAAATTTAAAATATCTATTTTTTCAAAATTACAAAAACTAAATTTTTATACAGTTCCAGATCCCTATAGTGATATTTAAAAAAATTGACACTCATCCTAACAAAAAGTTTCATTTATATTCTCCCAAAATGGAACAAGATATTTAAAGTTTAGATTTTCTAACATATTTAGGCCTTCAATAAGGGATCGGTTTAAATATCCTATTTGGAATTTGTTTGCTTTTTCCCGGGCTTTATTAAAGAATTTTTCATTGTCTTTTTAATAAATCCCGAGAAAATGCGAAATAATCCTAAATTTTGAAACTAACTATCTCAGACAATTTTGGGCGCACAAAAGTGAAACTTTTCGTGTTATATTTTTTAAGTTGAAAGTCAACTTTTACTATTAGCGTCCTGAAAACCGTATAAAAATTACCAATTTTTGTGATTTTGAATAAATTGATTTTTTTAATTTAAACATGTCATATAATGAATGCTTACATTTTTTAAAAAAATACATTTTATAATTGGAGAACGTCTGAGACCAATTGTTGTGCAAATAAAGGCCTGCTCTCGACTTTGCACCCTGTATATTCTAAACATTTCTGGGTACTACTTTGTAAGTCCATGGATAGTTTAAAAATATATTTGAATGCTGAAGTTCATAGAAAGTTTTAATATTCCAACATAAAAAATATTTTCGAAAATTAATGTACCAATACACCGCTAAAATTATATGCAATTGAGTTTAGAATATATTGTTAATTTATAATAATAAGAAATTGAAACGAAAATTTAAAAATTAGTTAGAAGGAAGAAATTTTAAAAATTTCCAAATACTTAAATATAATTTTTTTAATCAAAATATTTAACATACTTCATATTTTTAAATTTCAGTGCATGTGTGTATTCATATTTTCAGTTTACAGCAGCAGTTTACAAAAATTATGTTTACAGATATTTAAACTTATTCCACATGGCAATGTAATTGGTAATCATTAAATGTTTAAATTTCTTTAAAATGAGTCAACGCAATTTTTACTCATTTTATGTAATTATGCTATCATGGCATATTAAATAATAAACAAATGTAATTATTATTATTTTTTTTAATAAAAAATATAGTAAGTATATTATTTATAATTAATATATCATTTCTTAGTATATTATTTATTTACTTATTAAATATATTATTTATTGTTTTGATAACGTTTTCCCTTTTCCGTTTTTATATTATGTTAGACATAAGTAAAAGGAAAGAAAGCCGTCCTCACCCAATCTCTGTCTATGATTATGCTAAAAACATAATTTTTACTTATTGGACGCCATTATTTTCTGGTTCAGAAGGTTAGTATAAAAAAAAAAAAAAGAAAGAAAGAAAAATTAAAGAAAGAAAACATATAGAAATAGCTTTTGTATAAATACTTTATAAATAAAACTATTGTTCTTTCGTATATATATATATATATATATATATATAATTATATTTCACAACAATTTTATCGTGTTGTATCCATTAATATAAATAGTTTTTATTCCAGAGAATGCTTGAATTCCAAACTTTAAAAGTCAATTTTTAGCCATTTTCATGATATACAGACGAGTGGCAAAATAATGTGTAATTTTCCGATTTAGCCTTTTTGTCAAATACATAGAGAAATCTTGATAAAGTGCATAGAACTTCATGGGTATAAAAAACATGTTATTCCACATATATTTATGTAAAGATTTTGTCCAGAAAGAAAAGAAGGGATCTTAACGGGGGGGGGGGGTGTAAATTTTTATTTATAAAAATTTGCACTTGAAATGCGTTGTAGCTGTAGCATTTATTCTTATGTGGCTTCTTTAATTTATGTGTATTCATAATTTTGTCAGTATCACGCGCATTCATTGAGAATATTTTTTTTTTTTTTTTATTTATTTTTTTATCTTTATTGAAAATTTGCGAAACATTTTTTGCTTATATAACATAAAGGGTTTTCAGATCAATTTAATGCCATTTCTAGAAAATTTGACATAGTGCATTAGACATAACATAATACAAATATAATATAAAAATATTAATATAAGATGAAATATGAGTATTTTTTCTAAATAAGTTTTAACTTTGCATCCACAAATGGTGACAAAGTTTTTTTTTTTTTTTTTTTTTTTTTTTTTACAAAATTTATTATCCAAATACATAAATACTCTGAAAAAATAACCAAAGCAATATCAGGGAAATTTAGAAACATATCATCGATAGAATTAGTTAAATTTAAAGCAATATGAAAGAGAAGCGAACGATAAGTGGTTTTATAAAGATTTCAATTTAATTAACTTACAGTGTATTCCCAAGGACTTATTAAAAATAAAAATATGCATTACATACTTATACTTTTGCTTGTCTTTCATAGTGCTTAAATTTCAACTAATTCTGTTGACGATATCTTTTTGATTTTTCACAATGTTTGCATGAGTTCTATACATTTCACTAAATAATACCCAAAAATGTTTTTTCGTTAAATCTTGTGCATGCGCAGATAAATATCTTTTAGTAAAAATGCTCATTTTTTTGCATAAATTTAATGTTCTTAATCTCAGATTACAGAATGTTGTGTCTAATGTACTATGTCAAGTTTTCTAAAAATGACTTATAATAAATTACAAACCGTGCTTATTATAAATAAAAAACACTTGAAAGTCTTTAATTTCGTTAAAGAAATTTTCTGTGATGGTGAATTATAAATGATAATTAAAAAGAGCGCCATAAAAACATGCTAAAACTACAATAAATTTCAAGCATTATTAATTACAAGATGGTGCCAAATATGTAAAAATATAATTTTATTAGTGGTTCTTTTCTTATCTTTGGGGTATTTTTTTTAAACATATGTGATATAACATGCTATTTACACCCACAAAGTATCCATCAAATGTTTCTCAATATTTCCGACAAAATGTTTAAATTCGAAAGTATCGCTTTTTTTCTTATTTGGTCCCCCATCATCTGTATACGTATATAAAGATGCACAATAATTATTCTGTGGATTACATATGTGCTTACACTTGTGTGTATTCAGACTAGCTTTATCTGAATTACTTTTTGATTATTAATCATAAAATTGACAGATTCATTAATTACATACAGTACAATATACTCTTAATAAATATACGGCATTGTAGTTCTTAGATACTGTACAACGTATGTCTACTATGTACATATTTAATATTTATGAGTTTTGTACGTTATACACCAAAAATGATAAATTCGGAACAACAGTTTAAATTTTTCAAAAATATATATCTTAATAATGCGAAATGCATACGAAAATAAAACTTTAAAAGATTAAATTAAAACAATATTGTGCATTGTGATTTTACATAATGCCCAATGTTACATAATGTTTTTACGCAACCAGATACCAAAAAAAAAAAAAAAAAAAAAAAAAAAAAAAGGATTATATTAACCAGAGTATTGTTTGTAACATTAATGTTCAGGTTCACTTAATTATATTTTTGTAGATCTCTATATAATTCAGATGAAAGAAAAATATAAAGCTACGCAGACTTATACATTTTTATTTATTTAAATTCGTTTAACCCTTTCAAAGGCTTTGGAATACATTATATCAAACCTAATTTTAATTCCCAACTGTAAAAACTTGTCCAAGAATTTTTTTTACAAAGTTTTACTTTAATAATATAGAAGAAAAACTCCATTTTTCTTTTTAATCACTTATATTTGTTTGTACGTACTGGTGGCAGATAATTTTAAATGATCAAAATTATCTTGTCCCTCAAAGGGTTAAGTGAGAATAACTTTTACACATTTAACATAAATATATTTGGTTACAAGAAGAAATATTTTTAGAAATTTCTTTATTAGCTATATATTGAAGAATGTTAAATATTGAATATAGCAGACATATTTTCGTAATCAATTAATTAAAGAGGTATAATAAAAACGCTTTAAAGATTAAATTGAAATACATGTATGCAAACATTCAGATGCATTAAACTTGTCTATCAGAGTTGACTTAAGCAAATTATTACAGTAAAATTCACGTCTGAAAAAGATGCATTAAATCTGAAAATGGAATATGAGAAAAATAAAGGGGAAAAAATATGAAACTCTATTCCATATTTTGTGTTGTGATTTTATTCCAAACTTTATAACAATACTCTGTACTTTGAGAGTTTAAATTTGTAAATTTTTTACTTTTTTTTTTCTGATACAATATATATATATATATATATATAGTCGAATCTAATTAACGTAAACCGCTTATCGTGAATAGTTTCCACAATCCCCGCTAAAACAAAGGTCAGTTTCTCAGTTACTGACAATATAAACTACTGATAACATGAACAATTTTTTTTTATTCCCCATGAGATTCCCGTAAACGAGGTTCGACTGATATATATATATATATATATATATATTATATATAATGTATGTTGCTTGGTAAAAAATCAGTAAGTAAGCTAAAAAAAAAAAAAAAAAAAAAAAAAAAAAAATTCATCTAAATATCTCATGATAAAATCAGTATTTATCAACAACAGGTGGATCTGTTATTATTTAAGAACTACAATGTTAAAGTCAACTGTACCTCTTTAGATTTTGAAGCATGTATTTTATAGCCCCTGCTCTTTCCATTATATTACCATTTGATTTCGATGAATATAATAAAACGAAAAAAGTACATTTTCCTTTAAAAAGAAATGAATGAATAAAAAAAAAAAAAAATTAATTTTAATTAAATTTTAATTTTAATAAGTTTAATCTTTTCAGCTATATACTACCATTGTTTCCAATAAATACTACAAATAAATAAATAAATAAATAATAAAGATTTCTCTTTTAAAGAAATTATTTAAAATAAACAAAAGTAAAAAGCTGTTATACTATGAAATTTATACATTATGCATAAACATAACGGTTATAAATAAGATTTTATTTAAATTTTAATGCACTTTTTTTTTCTTTTACTTCATTACCATTTGATATGAAGGTGACAAATAGGTTATAAATTGAAAATAAAAGAAACGCAATAGCTGTTTCAGGTCAAATTATCAGTCCGACTCTTCTTCAAGTGAAAAAAGAAAGCACCGAAATATTATTAAAGCAACTACGCATTCGTAAATTTTAAGTAAATTTCGGAGTAGTGCTGCTATCTATTAGTATTTTACAAGAAAGATATCTTACGAACTGCTATATAGTAAAACGCAACTCACAAATTATCTTAATTTCAAACTCTCTCTCTCTATATATATATATGTATATTTTGTCAAAAATATAAAAACATGAAACTTAATACAATATTTTAAATATCTAAATGTAAAATAAACTTTTTTACTTTAAAAAATATACGAATTTAAAATGAATGTTGGATAAGAAATTAATAATCTCAAGAAATTCTGCCATAAAACGGAAATTTTAGAAACTGTTGTTATAAAAATTTCTTGTAAAATTTCTGTTTTTATTTCTTAATAAATTTCTGTTTTTAAACATGTTCTCTTAATATTAACCGTAACTGACTGTAAACATTTACAACATTAAATTAAATTAGCATTTTTATAAGCAGGCTTTTACTCACATGTCTTGAGAAAATCGATGTTATTGAATTTAAGAAAACTAATACATAATCTCTTTTTTAGCATTTATTACATGGATATTGAAACTGAAATATAATTTTCTGTCTGACCAGTAGAATCACACGTACATGGTCATAAACGGTTATAAAAATTAAAAGAATAAAATTCATAATATAAAAAAAAAAAAAATTATCTACGTTATTTAATTTTTGAAAATTCTCCTTGATTTTGCACTAATATTGTTTATTAGTATAATCTGAATACATTTGTGCTTTACTTTGTGGATCGATTGATGAGTTAAATTTTATTTTTGTAATATTTTTAACTGTGGAATTTTCATGCAATTATTTTTTTTCTAATTCAAAAATTATATATATATATATATATATATATATATATTTATAAATAAATCCACAAAATAAATGTACAGATGCATTTAGAGTATATTTATAAACTATAATAATATAAGATCGAAGTAAAAACTTAAGACTAAAGCATTTTAAACAATTTAAAAAAAGATTAAAATTTGTAATTTTAATTTTTTAAACTTTGGTAGTATTCAGGAAATTTTAATATATTTAATATTCATACATTTCAATGCATATACAGACACTGTGAAACATACGCTGTGAAACCGGTGTAAACTCCACATTTTTTAAATATTAATATTTTTGCTTAATTTTACCACATTTAGTTACATCTTTCATTATAAAAGTGAAAAACCTCTAATTATTGCATTAAAATCCCATAAATGGCCTTACATTGTTTTTTCAGAAAACTAAAACTTCTAAATAATTATAAAAATGAAACTTCTAAGTTATTTTTCTTATATATTAAAAATTATTACTACTCTGATTTGTTTTAAACGCTAAAAATAGGTAATGCTTACAAAATCTTAAATTGTTTTCCTACATATAAATTTGCAAAAAGTTCGTTATTTCAAAATCTATTTAGAAGGAAACAATTCACTTTACATTGAACGACCCATTATATGCAATACAAACAATTGTAAGACAATAATTTCAAAGAAAGATTTTCAACGTCCACCATACCCTTATTAAGACTGACAAAATGACACAAGCACACATACCTTAAAATTAGATTTATAAGAAATTAATATATGTTTTTTTCTCTTGATGAGAAATTTAAATTATGTTTATTTTTTACACAAAAATCCCGCTTATTTATAACAGAAAAAATATTTGATGTCATAATACTATTATGTGGCAAGTTTTGCTTGTAAAATTTATTCATTGGTAATACTAATATTCAAATGCTGTTAGAAAACAAATTAGTAGTTAGATTTACATTAACAGCATTTTTCAATTTCTCGAGATAAAAAAAAAAAAAAAAAAAACTTAAAAATAACAAGTCAAACTTTTTAGCATCTGATTAATAATTATATACAAACTTTTATTATAAGTATGAATAAAGTATTAATAATGTATCAAAATATATGTATGTAAGATATATAAAGTAAATTCACTCTTACGTCTCTCTTTGATAATCAGAAAGTCATCAACATGAGAAAATTGATATGAAATCATTTGGTTTTCGCGGCTGAAAATTATGGAACTGGCAACCCTTGTTGGTAATTTGGCGGTCTAGTCAAATTTGGCAGCTTTCTATTTTGAGATAAAACAACACAAGTAGTCCTTTTCATTTTGTGGCATAGTCATTATTTAATTATTAGGGGTTAAAAAAACTATTTTTGTTTTATGTAGTTACTTTAATGAAAAATGCAGAACTCAACAATTGTATTAAAAAATTGTTATTTAAATATTATGTTACAGAGTTTGTATTTAACAATATTTTGTTAAATAGTTTATTTTTATGATGAGGCAAGATATAAAAATTCGTGGTGTATTTAAAATGTTGCATGCTTGTTTTATTGAATTACATAAAATGCCACTTCAAGGAAAGCTTATCTAACTAAACAGGATGATAATTACAAAATCAAGCTAGTACGTCGTGGCCATTACAAAACTGTATTTTATATTTTCTTAAACAAATCCACGTTGTTCAATTAAAAGTAGTTATTTCTGCATTTTACATTTATGAAAAAAATGAGAGAAAGGAAAAAAACCAATAATGGAAAAAAATATTATTTATTTATTTGTTTATATATATATATATATATATATATATATAAATTCAATTATTTCAAATTATTACAGAAGCTTGATTCAACTATTCATTTTAAAAATTGTGAGCTATTTCAAAAAATATTAAAATCATTTTGCCGGCACGAAAGAGCGGTTGTGAATGATGCTACTCCATATACTGTCGGCAGAAATATTATTGAAGCTCTAGTAAATCAAAATATTTGCACCTAAACTGTTTTGTTGAGTAAATATTTATCGAGTCATAATCTTAGTCTTAAGCTGTTTATAAAAAAGTAGATTGATGATAAAAATTAGTGATCAAACTAATATCTATATAATATTTCTCTAACGTGGACCAATTTCAATTAATATTTTTTGAAATGATACGACAGTGGTAAAATTAATAAAATACGTGAGGATAAAAAATAGTATTTAAAAATGAACAATATTTAAGCACGCGAATTCAGTTCAATGATCTAATAAAGAAAACATGACGATATTTGTTTGAGGACATTATTTTATGAGAAATGTATTTTTGAAAGTTATTTCTGCAAAATCTTTGCAAGAGTCAGTATAAACCTAGCAATATTTCAAAGATATAAACAGAACATGATATATTATCATAAATTGGCTACAAAACGCAATCATAAAAAAATATTATCAATTTAAATCTAGGATTTTTTTTTTTTCTTTTTTACAAAAAATTACGCTAAAATAAATAAAGTGCCATTGCATACATTAAAATTTAAAAGGCGTCACAGGGGTCCTTTACTAAAACCGTACTGCCTGCGGAAGTATGAAAACTGAGTCATAAACCAAGAATTTTATTTTGAAGCTTTTCTTTGAATAATTCTGGTTTCACTATTGCACAATATTTATTTGTATCTAATAATAATTTGGCTTCTGGTAAATTAAAATTTTAATTAAGGGGTGAAATTGATATAATATTTATAAGTTTCAAATTTTAAAGGTAAATAAGAAAAGAAATAAAGTGCGAAAATGCCGCACGGGTTTGCTAGTATATATGAAACGTGGATGTGTGCTTCAGTAATTTTTCTGCCGAATGTACAAAAAGTTTTTTTGAATAATTATCAGTATTGTGTATATATATATATATATATATATATATAATCATTTCACAACCATTAGTTAAAAATAATCTGTGTATTTTTATACTAAACGTTATTCTAGATGACTGCACGGATCGAAATTTTATCCTTTAAACCTTTAATTTAATCCTTTGCCGGTCCTATTGAATTTCCCTCTCCTTTTTTGAATGTTGCCAAATTTCAGGATTTTTTTTGTTCAATATCCACCAATAAATTTCTACTGCATCGGTTGTCTAATCACTTCGAAGTTTATTCGTCCATTATGTATATCAAATATCACTCCTCAAAATTATTGGTGTTCGTTAAATAAAAGAGTCCCTCAATTTGGCAATACTATGTATAGCGGTTTAGAGCACTAGGGCCGGCAAAGGGTTAATATAGGAGAAAATAAATAAATTAATAAATAAATAAAACATTTTTTTTAGCTGTTTTTAATTATTTCAACCTCAAGATTGGATCAAGCGTATGATTACCGTTTATTATTATTATTATTATTTTACTTACATCTGTCAAGAAGAAAGTATTGGATTCGTGAAAATTTCCGACTTTCGATTTTCGATAAATTCACACAGTTTGTGATTTTTGGAATATGATTCGACTATTGTTAGAAAATGTCTTTGTATGTGTGTCAGAAAGAAAATTTTGGACTCTGTTTCTCACGAGCCAGTGGACAGCATTTAACCAAACTTAATATTTGGCTAGACTTAAATTACTGCTAATTAGATTTTAATATGTGGCTTTCATAACATGTTGCTTCTATATTGCAATTCTACTGGACAGGCTCCATCTAATCATCTATAGTTATAAATACACTAAGCTTGTACATGTGATGGAAATCATGTAAATCTGTACTGATTTTATTTGGGTACAAAAAGCTAACAGACGACAATTTAATTTCGTTTCTGATAAGGTAAAACCTTGCTTCTCAGAGTAGGTAGTTCTTCTAAGGTATATATATTTCGTATGTTATTTATTGTTATTTAAATCCACCAAAATTGGTATATGATATTTATATTATTAAAATGTATGCTGATTCAATTCGGATGTAATCTATCCACAATGTGGCGTTGCTGTTAGTGTCTGGGATTTCCAGTTGCCTATACAGCAGCACCTATTGGTGAAAATTGTACGAAATTATATGTATAGAAAGTTAATTGTGAGAAGCTAAGTTTCTTGAAATTTTGTGCGAATAAATCGTTGGTGACGCTATTATATAGAATGGAATAAAAAAAAAACTTTTAAAGCCGTCACAGTATAACTAGTTTTTTTTTTTTTTTTTTTTACTAATGCGCAAGATATTTATATTTTTATTGAAATATTACAGAAATTGCTACATTTTTACTATATTTAGTAATAAACAAAAAAGAAAAATCATGCGGACCACTTAGTTTATAAAACACCTGCACCCTACACCTAAACATACACTTTTGTACGTTTAAAATTTTAGTGAGTCCCCATATCAAACCGCTTACGGTATACACATACTTTCAATAAAAAATGAGCACGGTTACGATGTAACTGAGGAATTATAAAATATATTTTTGAAATTAGAGAACGAATAGACAGACAATGGTGTTGACAAACTTAAATTTTAAGCATATTTTTAACTCGTTGGAAAGTTGAAAACGTTTAACAAAATTTAAAACACACTTCGATCAATTTTCGCTTATTATCCTCTAATATATCTAAATATTTCTATATGGCCTTATGAATCATAAGCTAACAATAAAATATTTTATAGGAAACATGTTTTATGTGCATACGAACAGTATTTCATAATTTTATTACGTTTCGTGTATCATATCTAAGTATGCTTTAAATAAACATTAGCAGGCTTTGCCCGCTTTGCTGCATAGTATATTTAAATAAATTCTCAAAATTCCATGTCATTATTAACAAAATCTCAAAAGAAAAAAAAAATCGCTGAAATCAATCGAAACTTAAGTTGATGCTCCAGCTGCGTTTGGTAATGGTTCTTCCGCTCGCAACATGATTAGTCTGGGTTTCCATTGCTTTCGGCAGCATCTTACCCACTTTTTACTCTCCCTCTTCGGCGGGTAAGTTAGAAGTTTCGCGAAATACCACCGAAGTGCCTATTACATACACTCAATCAATACCCACCAACCAAAATTCGCCATTCCAAGATAATTTGAAGCAAAATTTTGGATTTTATAATGTGTGAAATTTGAAGGTATCGCTATTTTTTTTAATAACGACCGTCATCATGAATGTAGACCATCAATTAAATCTCTTCTTTCATTTGACAGACACATCACTTCTCAACCCAAATAAATAAATAGATAAAAATAAAATAAAAATTACTACTTAATTATGCATTATCAGTATTTAAAAAAGACTGTTTTTATTTAAATATTAATAATAATTTCGTGGGACACTCACATGGCTGTCTCTTACTCTTACCTAGCATTTGAATACTATAAATGCAGATTGCAGATTAAAGTGTAAGATAACAAATACTATATATAAATCTACGTTTTAAAAATTTCAAACTAGTTTTAGGAACAGATATTATTTGACGAATAACTCTCTCAATGAGGAGGGGGGGGGACCCCGTTTAAATATATTGCATAATGCCTACTATAAAAAATTCTTGGCTATTATTAAATTTAAAAGTTCATTCCAAATTTTTCAGTCAACTTTCTTTCTCACCACTCTTTCAAGCTTATTAATCTTGAACAAACATTTTTAGCAACCTCAAAATAAACTTCAAAATACAAAATTTGAATTATCTGCAAATATTTGTTTTAAAATTAGCTGATAACAGGCATACACAAAGATTAACCATTAAAAATTTGATTTTAGTATTCAGGGAACCTCAAAACGTGTAATTATAGGGAAAAAAAAGCGTTAAAATTTCCACTTAAAAAATTTCTTTGTTTACTCTGTAGGTTTGAAGTATTAATTATCATTCCTAGGTAGCCCTGTAGATGAATGGGGAATGATTTTCATGCCATATTTTACACTAAACATACTTTTATGCATATAAAAAAATATATGTTAACTTATTTTTGTTTAGTACAGGCTACAGATATTAAACTGTAAATAGCAAAAAAATTTCGCTCACATACCTAATGTATTTGAATTATCTTGGACGTCCCTGTACACGAAGCATTTGCTTGATCTCAAGGAAAAGCTAAGTGCAGCATCCCCTTACATGATTCAAATGTAGAATACTAAATTTTCATATTCTGGAATTATTTGTTTTTGAAATGTGCTGATAACTGGCATACACGTACAGGCATACACAAAGACACACACACACACACACAGATCAAATACAAAAACCTGATTTTTGGATTCAGGGGACCTCAAAATGTGCAAAAATATTGCAAAAAATCAGTTTCAAAATTTGACCCAAAAACAATACTTTCGGGTCAAATTTTGGATTTTTCTTATCCATATCTGTGGATGAGAGAAAGAAAAGAAAGAAAAATATAAGCAATAATTAAAGAGAGGAAAAAAATAGCCAAATTAGCGATAAAACTGCCAAACCGTTTGACTTCCTGTAATAGCAGATGCTTGCTTATCGTTAAGTTAAAGCGCGAAAATTTTTGTCACATTCTTCAATTATGTTGATGCTATGCAGACCGAACCTTGTGCAGTTTGCTGATCAAGCAGTAGATTATTTATTCAATAACATCCTTGATTAGCAGATTTTCATGACAGAAGACAATCATTTTTATGCTATGTAGAAGATCTTAGAAAATTTATTTTTCTAAGGGTTTATTATTATTATGACAAATGAAAAAAAAAAAAAAAAACGGTAAATTTGTTTTAAATCATCAGAAAACGATGGTTCAATTATTCGTTTTAAAGGTGATATCGAATTCTTTTGAAAGATAATCATTGTGAAAATTTTTATCCACCCCTCCCCCATCCCCGTATACTTATTCCTAGGGGAAAAAACAATGTCCTATGAATAATAATAATAAAAAAAAAACTGTTTGACTATTACTCGTTATACAGCCAAATTGAATCAATAATGTATATCAAATGTATGTCACACAGAAGGTTTGGTGAGTATATATATTACAGAAGCTGATAGATAGCCTTTCTGTGAATGGAAAATATTGGAACGTGGCAGTGCCACCTGTCGTCCAATATGCACCCAAAGGCAATCTGTAGAGTTTTACGTAATATTAATTTCACGTACCAAATTTACAACATTTATAAATCACAGAAGTTGAGATTTTTCGTTTCCGTTATGAGATTACATTGCAACATAGCACCTGTTGGCCGATGTGCATCCAAAATGGACCAGTAAAGCTTTACATAAAATCGATTTCACTTATAACTTCAGTGTATCACAAAATTTAAGTGTTAAATCACAAGAGTTAAAATATTGCCTTTCCGTTAAAATGATTAAATTGCAGATTACAACGCCACCTGTTGGACAATGTATACATCCAAATTGTATTAGCAGAGGTTATCATGATATATACCAATATATTAAGTTTAATGCATTTGTACACTATAGAAGCTAAGATATAGCCGTCCCATAAATGGAGGGTTTCATTACATAGCACCGCAATCTATCGGACGATATATCCTAAATGAAATTTAAATAACCTCCAATTTAGGGCAAGATCTAATTATGTAACAAGTTTGGTTGAATTCCATACATTGATTCATGAAATACAAAATTCACAAAATTTTTCCATGAGTTTAAAATTTTGTAATTTTTTTTCACCTCACCGCTACTGATTCTTGAAAAGCATTCTTTACTGACGTGCTAACAAAACGTTAAACTGAAAATGTAAAAAATGCTCTATTCTCTATCAAGCTAAAAATTATAAATTTCGAATAACTTACGAAGTTTTTAAATTAGAATGTTACAAATCTCTCAATAGGATTCTTATCAATATCATAAGCGATATTTTAAAACTGGTCCGATCTCTCTGCAATCATTTGTTCTTGAGATATCGTGTACATGGACTAACGGGCTATCACGCTAATAGGTGCCGATACCATACCAACCTTTTGACTTCCGGATTCCTCACGCCAGAAAACGTGTAAAAAAATCAAAAACTGAAGTCAAAAATTTTCATGATTAACCTAGTTTCTCAACCAATAGTACTAAAAAGTCATTTTGTCATATTCGTTATAATTACACTGTTACAGAACGTGTTATGACGGTGTTACACTTGAACGTTCTATATAGAACTAGAATTGTACGTTTTATAGATGGTACAAATCAAACATTTTCAGAACGTTCTAAATAATACCATTTCTGAACGTGTTTTAGAACGTTCTTTTGACACGAAACACGGTGTTTGAACTATTGAAACCGTTATTAGACGTTCACAGAACGTTCCTGTGCTACTTGGGTTCTTTTCTCTCTTCTTACGAAAATATTTTCTTTTCTTTAGAGAAATGTATGACTTTTAGACAAACTAAACTTCCTTTCTATATATAAACCTTCAACAATTTCAGGAATAGATTCGAATTGTTTTACAAAATAACACGAAACAATTGTTAAGAGAACATTTTTTTAATGCGCTTATTTTGTAAAATACTAAGATTAATGTCATAAAATATTATTTTCATAGATAGTCCAAGCAATAAATTTCTAGCTAACCATGGAATATTTCTAGTTGCTCTAATTACGTTCTTCTTCAATAGTAATATCTAGAAGTCCTTCACGTATTATTTTACACAATTCAGTAATCTTAAATACATGCGAGAACAGATTTTACTGTAATACAATCCAAAAATTACTGTAATACAATATATTTATGTCATATTTAATTTACTTCTGACGCAATTTAAATATGAAATACTTCAGTCGCAATAATATATATATTTTTTCTTTTGATAAAAATTCAATAATATAGCAATTTTTACTTTTTAACATTAATTCGGTAAATCTGATTATTATTGGGCGTGAAAAAAAAGTTCCAACATTTGCAGTAATTTATGCAAATTATTAATAATTATTTAAGTTTCAAATTACAGTTATTGCCTTCTGAAAGGCACGCGTAGTTATCTGTAATTAGTGATTCAGAAACTGATTTGCCAAATATCTAAATTAAATCTTTACAAACTTCAATGGCAGATTTAAATATTACGGAAATTTAGTTTAAGCTTAAAAAATCTTCTCTCTCACTTACACACACTTTTTGTATACATTTGTTTTAATTATTGGCCTTTTTTATATGTTTTAATTATTAGCTTACATTTTTTTTTCCTTCAATTATATATATGTGCATTTGTAGAAAAAAACATTTTTTTTTTCACATTTAATATTTAACTTAAATACTTTGTTATTTTTTCCAGTATATTACTGAAGGGTTTTTTACAATCTTTTAAATTTTTATTGTTTTATTTTTTTACGTAAAAAAATACAGTAAATTTGATGTATATAGCCAATATGCTGTTATTTCGAAAAAAAAAAAAAATATAATAATAATCTTTCCTTTTAACGTAATCAAAATTCTTTGCTGAATAGCATTTAAATAATATAATATTGTGACAGATTATATTAAATGTTCCTACTTAAAGAAATACAACTCACATACCTTACATGTCATATCAGATTAGAAGTTCTTTTTAGAAGTAGTCATTTTTGTGACAGTTAACATACAGTAAAGCTTTTACTGGAAATTGGAGAATTAAGTACTAATATCTAGCTTATAGTTTTCAGAAGTAAATGGCATATATAAGAAATTCTACTTATATTTCCGTTATGACAAAGCAAATTAATACCCATTACCATATTACAGATTTTTTATTAAATAAACTTGCGCGAGTAAGAATTATATCGATGACAAAATGTACTTATCTATCTATCTATCTATCTATCTATATATATATATATATATATATATATATATATATATATATATATATATATATATATATATATATATATATATATATATATACATACATACATATATATAGAATAAACTGGCTCAGATAAGATTTATATCTTTGAAGAATTTCTCATATATATATATAGATAGATATATATATAATTTGGTTTGTTTCTGTACATATTTTATGGCAATATAATTATTTAATGGTTCTCTGTAAGGAAAAATAATATATATATATATTGAATCTATTATATATTAAATGAAAATTATTCTATTTTCATTTGAAAAATGCACACTTTAAGAATGATTGAAATTATGCAAACTTACGTTATTTTTATTTTTTTCAGATTTTCATAATGTTTTTTTTTTTTTTTTTTTTTTTTTTTTCTGTATTATTTTCTTTCATCCATTTTTAACTTCTGTCAAAAGTTGTATGCTACACGAGTCCTACTTTTTGACACACTAGAGTTTTAAGAATCATTATACACTGACGTTAGATATACGTACGTTGTTTCTAATACGTTTAATAAAAAACACATCACGCGGTAGTAATATAATATTAAATAATCTGGTGTGTCACTCACACGACTTTCTCTTACCCTGAAATTTAATACTATAAATACAGCTTGCAGATTAATAGGTAAGATAACGAGTACTGTTATGTAAACCTATGTTAAACAATTCATATTAGGCTTCTGAAGAGTCTTATATGATAATTAGTTCTGTGTAAGGGGGGCTGCCGCCCCCCTCAACCCCCCGCTTCATTAATGCACCTACATTTATATAGAATTTAATTCGGTTATTAAAAAATAATTCTCTTTTTAAAAAATAATTTATTAAAATTATTATTAAAAAATTATCTTTTATGATAAGGCAGACGATTTCCATATTACAGAAGTAGTATAACACAAATATCCAAAAAAAGTCCATTTTATTCTCAATATTTAAAAAAAAAAAGTACGATTTTTTTTCTAAGTTTTTTTTTCGTTAAAAGTAAAAAAAATCGATAACTTTGCTTTAAATTATCGCAGATCGATGGTTCAACCATTCGTTTTAAAGGTATTGGCGAGCTCTTTTGAAAGATACCCATCATGAAAATTTACTCCCCACGAGGGGGGACTTCCCCTCCAGGGGGGAAGCGAGGCTCCTACATACACAATTTTTTTCCCAGTTAACTATCTCTATTACAAAAAATATATATTCGTTTCATTTGGTTTAGTGCCGTCTATAGACGTTAAACTCTACTTTCCTGCAATTTCCCCCATAGACGTAATGTATTAAAATTCTCTTGATTGTCCCTGTACATGAACCATTTGCTTGATCTTAACGAAAAGCTTACTGTAGCGTCCCTATATGATACACATTTAGAATACCAAGTTTGAACTTTCTGCCATAATTTGTTTTTGAGATATGCTGATAACAGACAGACACACAGACATACACACAGACCATTTGCTAAAAACTTGATTTTCGTATTCAGGGGACCTCAAAACTTGTAAATATAACAAAATCTCGCGTTCGAAAATTTGACCCAAAAACAATACTTTCTCTACCTTATGGGTAAGAGAAAGTAAAAATAAGCTACTTAAGATTATGGATTTGTTATATTGTTAAAGTCGCATTTATTAAACTAGATTAAAGAAGTCTTATAGTAAGATTATTTCTAGTACACTTGATAATTGAAATTATATTAAAACTGCTGTAAACAAGTGTATGCTGGACAATGTTAGATTGAAGTTCATAGTGCGAATACAATTGATCATAGATGGTGCATGTTTAATTAGAATTGAAATAAAAGAATAAGAATTGTAACCCGAATAAAAAATAAATTTTTCAAGCCCAAACTTTATTTAGCATGAAATAAAATTAAATTTATTTTTACTCACCACTCTCTCGTGTTTCCGCGATGATTGAAGTAAAAAGAAAAGCCACATATAAAAAATTATGAATCCGAATGAGTGCAGAATTCTTGAATTTAAATGGCAAACTTTTACTCAGAATAATTGATAAGAATCAAAAGAATTTATTATCATTTTCAGAGAAGTATTACATCGATTAATGGTTTAAAAAGAGTTTCGAATCAATATTGCATATCCTTTATGACTTGGATGAATTGTCACAAATATAAAATAAAGTTTTAACACAGAATAGTGTTTAGGATTAAATTAATTTCGATCCGACTATAAATTATGAACGTATCAGTCTTTTTCTTTGACTGGAAGAATATGGCAAAAAAAAAAAAAAAAAAAAAAAAAAAACATAAAATTCTGTTTCTAATCACGTGATGTCTATTTTTATTCGACTGGCGCTACCTTCCTCCTTTCCGTTGACTCTACATGCTGGGCCGGAAGGGGAGGCCTCGGGGAAATAGTTGAAATGCTCGGAAGAGGGATGACTTGTGATACGGCTCTAGTAAGACTTTCAGCAGCTGCAGTCTTCAGTTCTAGGACTCTGATGATACCATCGGGTCCTGGAATCAGCTTCACGATTCTGACGAGTTTCCAACTGAGTGGCGATGTTGCTTGGCCCCTCAAAAACCCCAGCTGCCCTATATGAAAGTTGATTGGCTCACTTGGCTCTCTGGATCACTGTTTGATTTTCAGTGTTTGTCTGTTCCAGCTGTTCCAGCTGTTCAAAAATGTGGTTTTCATTTGAGTTAAGAGCTTTTACCTGGAGGAAAGACTAAAATAATTAAAGGTTAAAGAAGTTTCTAGCAGTTTTAGTAATGCAGATCTGATTAGAAAAGGCCCAGGAGTTAAAGCGGTTAAATCACTTGGATCCGTGGATAATGTTGTTAGAGACCGAGAAATAATAACAGCCTCTATCAGACATAGAAGCTTAGAAAGTTCCTCAAGAGTTCAAATTGCACCTTGTGTGATTTTCACTAAATGATTTTTGGCTAATTTTATAGAAGCTTTCCAAAGTCCCCCGAAATTTGTAGCATACGGGGTAATGAAATGCCATGTAATTCTATATTGAGAAGCAAAGTTTTGTACATTCTCTTCTTTGAATAAGCTAAATAACTGTTTTAGATAATACTGGGCTTCCGCAAAATTTCATCCGTTGCCCGAAAAAATGTCGGAGGGTCTGTCGGTAGCCCCCTTCTACCTATGAAGCGTCGCAATGCTGCGATAAATGCCTCTGTAGAAAGGCTAGACACACATTCAATGTGCACTGCCTTTGTGACCATAGAGATGAACCGTGCAATTTTTGATTTAAAAGTAGTCGCTTTACGCCTTTGTTGGCATTTTGTCATGACTGGCCACACAAAGTCAACACCAACTTTCGGAAAAGTACGGGTGTCATTGTGACTGAGGGTAGATCCCCCATCGTTTGTGTTATCGGCTTAGCTGACGGACGAAAACATATTAGGTATTGTCGTAATACTAATTAAACAGTGGAGCGTCCGCGTGGGATCCAGAATTTTTGTCTAATGAGTGACAGTCCTAAGATGGGACCAACATGTGAACTTAAGTTGTGATAATGTTTGAGGATTAATGAGGTTAAATGGGGTGTCTTTGGTAGCAATATTGTATGTTTTTCCTGGAATCGTAGGGACGGATGGCTCCGCAAACATCCTTTAACACGACGAATGCAAGATTAATCAAGAAAAGGATCAAGAGACAAAATATGGTGGGAGGGTTTTAAAGGTTTACCTTTATTTAATAAAGTCGATTCTTCCCTAAAGTTGGACTTTTGGATAATTTTTATAATGCAAATTTCAGCTTTATTTAGCTCTAGGTCCTTTAAAGGACCACTTTCTTTTGCCTTGAGTTTGATGTTATTAATAAATCTTAGCACATATGCTATAATTCTTAAGAGCTTTGGATAATTATAAAATTTTAGAATATGATATAAAATGTCATTATTATCAAGGGGAGGTTTAGAGCCTGAGTCAAGGGGATTGTCTATAGTTTGTTCCTGAACTGCAACCGAATGTAAGGTATACATGTGTAGTATTTCAAAGCTATAAAACCATTTTGACCCTTCCCACCTATCAGTTCTGGCTTTCAGTTTAGCTGGCGATAATCCTCGCGTGGCACAATCGGCAGGGTTATCTTTGCCTGGAATATGTCTCCAGGACTCTAAATTAGTAAGGTCTCTTATTTTGGTTGCTCTACGAGCCACAAATAAATTTCCTTTATTAGGCTGATTATTTATCCAGTTTAATGCTATAGAAGAGTCAGTATACAAATATATTGAATGAATAAATTTAACGGATTTTTGAATGTCGATAAATAGCTCTGATAATAGTAAGGCCCCGCACAATTCCAATTTTGGCAAAGGAATTTCCTTTACGGGTGTGACTCTGGTTTTAGAAGCAATTAAAAATATCTGGATGGTGTCTGTGATGAATTTCAAGTACGCTACTGCAGCGTACGCCCTCGAAGAGGCATCACAGAAATCATGAATCTCAAATTTAATGGCATTAGCATTTAAACCTAAATAGCGAGGTATTGACATAGATTTAAATGTATCTGGACCAGACTCTCAGTTTCCCGACAAGTCAGTTTTCCGGCGCCACCTTCCCGACAGGTACGGTCTCTCGACAGCTCACTTCCCCGACAGGTACGGTTTCCTGTAAACTCACTTTCCCGGCAGGTACAGTTTCCCGACAATTCACTATCCCGACAGGTACAGTTTCCCGACAATTCACTTTCCCGACAGTTCATTTTCCCGACAGGTAGGGGAAAGTTGGACAAAACGGGATACCATTTTTGTTTTTTTTTTACTATGAAAAATGTGTTGAAGAAAACCACACATTATTTTTTTTTAACTACAACATTTATTGAAGTACACAAAAAACATAGTTTTAACTAATTTTAATGACTGTGAAATAGTAATAAAAATTATTTACCAAACTCTTACACATCCCGTTTTAGCATACCTGAGTTGGACAAAACGGGATAGGGATTACAATGTTTAATTTTTTGTGTAAAACTAACTGAAAAGCATAATTAACTGGCAAAAACCTGTAAAGCAAAATATCTGCTTGAAAAAACAACGCCTTCAGTAATCAGAGACTTAAAATAAGAGTTTTTTATGTTATTATTTACGAAATGGAAAAGGAGACTTTTTATTTAGGCCTATAGCAGAACAAAAGTCGTATATAAAGGTGTCGTCGGCTTTAGAACACGCTTCGTGAGCCCATTCTTGGCATCCAGAATATTGAATCCAACCTTCACCAGCCTTAGAGTAGACGTACAGTGCATTACAAAACATGCAGGTTTCTCCTCCCTCTGTTTCATTTTCAGACGATGACGACATGCATTCTTTGCTGCTTTCTGAAGGTTTACTAACTTTTCTATGTTTTAACTTTTAACATCAGGATTATGCTTTCCTTTGGATTCTAGGCCTACTTTTAGGTTTGACTGGACCTGGTAGCTCTTTTTCATGCTCTTTTCCATTTCCTTTTTTTACAAACTTCTTCTTTGGAATTTTTAAGAGGGATTTCTTAGCAGTCTTTTCTTCAGTTTTCTTGGTTCTTTTTTGTAGTTTAATCGTCCTTTCTTTTTCTTCCATTTCTAACTTACTCCTATATGGAGATGATGTTATTACTACAGTTTTCTTCTTTCTCTTATAAGCCCTTTTTTCTGGTTGAGGCCCTTTTACTTGAGGTACAGGCAGAACAAACTTTGGATAGATGAAAAATGGTAGCTTAGGTTGATAACAAGAGAGTTCTAATCATTTCTCCCCTGAGGATGCTGCAGGTTGGTCTGGACATAGGCTCTCTCCTAACAAGTTTGTTGGTTGGTCCACTCCTACGATGTCCCTTGAAGAAGTTGAAGGTTGCTCTTAGTCTTTGCTCATATCAGTCTGGTACCCAACGCCTGGAGTTTATTGTTGCAGGTCTGACGTAGGGTGGTCTGTGGTGACAGAGGGTGCAAATAAGTAAACTGGGAAGACGTCAGGACTGTAAGGACTTATGACAGTTTTCCTAAACTCTTTAACGGCGGTTTCTGCAACAGCTGCCCGTGAATAGGCTGCGTTGAACAGTTTTGCAACTTCGTAAATTGTGACGTGCCTACCTGGATAGTTGAACAGCCACTTTTGAACTTCTTGTTCATAATACGTGTTCAGTGGACCCATGAAACTGACATCCAGGGGCTGAAGGCGATGAGTTGTATGTGGGGAGTAGGTTATGATGGTTGCATTATTTTCTCTTGCCAAATTTACAATTTTCAAACATTTGGTGTGACTGTTGTGTCCATCAAGTAATAACAGCACTGGCTTCTTATGAGTAGGGTTGAAAAACTCAACGAATTTTTTAAACCAAACAATGAAGGTCTCCTACGTGATCCAGCCAGTCTTGTGATACTCTGCAAATGATACTGAGAAAGCATCATCCATGTGTCGTGGTTTTTCCTTCACTCGAGGTAATACAAACATAGGAGGGGCGAATATACGGCATCAAAAAACTGTATCCCATTTTATCCAACTCATAAATGTCCCGTTTTGTCCAACTCCGACACTTTTCAAAACAAACATGGCTGATGCCTAAATTTGAAATGAAAATTAGATAGACTACACATGAGAATGTTCGTTAACAAATGCTTAATCAAATGTAATACTCACCGGAATTGTATTCCCATATATGTAGGCAGTATAATCTAGAAAACAACGCATGTAAATGTAGAAAGTGCCAAGAAATCAGAGTAAAAAAGTTCTAAGAGCTACAACTTTCCATCAACTAGTGGTCTCGAGCGGGACGAACTGAGAATGGTGTAATGACGGCCGAGAACAAGTTTCTGTCGTCGTCCGCTCTATAGCAGTACTAGACAGGTCCCTAGGCGGCGTATCCCGTTTTGTCAGACTATCCCGTTTTATCCAACTTTCCCCTACGTTTTCCCGACAACTCACTTTCCCGTCAGGTACGCTTCCCGACTGCTCACTTTCCCGGCAGGTACGTATTCCCGACAACTCACTTTCCTTAAAGGTACGGTTTCCCGACAGCTCACTTTCCCGACAGGTACGTTTACGCGACAATTTACTTTCCCGACAGCTCACTTTCCCGAAAACTCACTTTCCCGACCGCTCACTTTCCCGACGGCTCACTTTCCGAAGAGCTCACTTTCCCGACAGATCACTTTCATGACAGCTCATTTTCCCGACAACTCAATTTCCCGACAGATGCGTTTTCCAGAGAGTTTTCTCTCCCGACTGCTCTCTTTCCTGACAGCTTACTATCCTGACAACTCATTTGCCGGGAACTCAATTTTTCATTATTTAATTTGTTTTACAATTTACCTTTTTAACTATGAATTCTACTACAATGTAATATATATTAGTATCTTAAAAAACTTTATTAATCAGAGTTCCACTTAAATTTTGCTACAGTGTTATTATATTTGAAGAAGTATTTTTACTACGATTTTATAAACTTCGATTCTTGTTTGTTTGTGTGTCCAGTACAAATATTGCAATAGATTTTTAACTAACTTCCTGACAAGCCAGACAAATGAGATTTTCAGAATAGCTCAGAACACGGTGACAATGCATTCTTTTTTTATACTTTTAGTTAACTGTTTTAGGATCCTGCTGCCTTCAGCGGTGTTTATATGATTCAACAAAAATTTATTTAACTAACTTGCCGACTAGCTAGATATCTGACACTTTTAGAATGGCTCAAAACAAGATAACAATGCATTTTTAATACTTTTATCCAACTATTTCGGGTCCCTGCTGCCTTCGGTGGCATTTATATGACTCAACACAAAATTTGTTATATTAACTTTCCGACTAGCTAGACATTTGAAACTTAGAAGCTAAAATTGCTCCAAATACGATGACAATTCATTTTTTAATACTTTCCGCTAATTGTTTCGGATCCCTGTGGCCTTCGGTAACGTCTATACGATTCAATATATAACTTCCCGAATAGCTGGAAATTAAAACATTTGAAACTTTCAGAATAGCTCAGAACACGGTGACAATGCATTTTTTTTAATACTTTTAGTCAATTGTTTTGGGTCCCCGCTGCCTTTGGTAGCATTTACATGATTCAACAATCATATAACTTAGACTAGCTCGACATTTGAAACTTCCCGAATAGCTCAGAACACGGTAATAATGCATTTTTTAATACTTTTAGCCAACTGTTTTGGTTCCTCGCTGCCTTCGGCAGCGTTTATAATATGGTTCTTCAGGAATTTTTTTTTTAAACTAATTTTCCGACTAGCTAAACATTTGACACTTTCAGAATAACCCAGAACACGATGGAAATGCATTTTTAAATACTTTTAGCTTATTTCGGGTACCCGTAGTCTTCGGACTTTTTATGTGATTCAACAGAAAATTTTAAAAACATAGTTTATAGAAAGTTTTTTTTTTTTTTTTTTTTTTTTTTTTTTTTTATCTTGTAATTATTTTAATTTCCATTTTACGTATTTTCATTTATACGATCTATTACAACAGTCCTTTGAAAGACGTGTAAACGGTGCTTTAATTTCAACTATATAAAATATTTGCCGCCTCCCTATTCACCTCTGAAAACATTACAGGGATGGATGCGGAGGCGGCAAATTTTTATTTTATTTTATTTTATTTTATTTTACTTATTTTTTTTTTAATTAAAATACTGCCAGAGTCTTAAAAATCAATGTGTTAAAATTTTGGGGTGTGACGAACCGATTGCGCATACTTACAAATCTGCAAAGTTACGGGCAAAGCTGATAAGGACGCCGCAAGCTCCAGCGAGGACTTTCCAGTGGTCAGAATTTTCAAATGTTCTTTGCATCGTGGGAGAACAGGTTGTTTCAGGTTATGAAATGGATGAAGACTAGCAGGCACCACCACACGAGGGATTGCTACGGTCCGATATTTCAAAGTTGTTTGTACGGTGATCAAACAGGCTGCTGTAGGTTCTGAAATTGTTAAAGAGAGAGTGGCACTGAATGGGATTTTAATTCGGGCAGTTTTTCAAGCATCGCAAACCGGCTAGTACCCGAAAACAACTGATTTTGATATTAAAGTGTGTTTTAAAAGTTTTTAATTCTTATTTTATGAACGAATGAATCATAAATCCAATTCATCAACCTAATCATAGTTGCTGTTATTCATATCTAGGCATATTTGAAAATGTATATATCTTACAATGATTTGAAAGTTAGGGCATCTTTCAGATTTTGATTTACGGAAATTTTTCATTTGATTGTCCTCCACTTTTATCTTCTCTTTTCCATGCGTTGTTATGGTAGGGAAATTATTGATTTTTGAACAATTTTTGAAGATTTGATCATGAAATACGGCAGTTTTTCGAGTGACGCAAGCGGAAGGACAAACGGAACGCTGAGAACTCATATATACAACTAGTTTGACATCAAAGAGGTTTGTAAAAGCCGACACTTATTATCTGAGCACATATGCGAGATTTTGTTCTGATCTTTTCAAAATAGTTTTTTATCTTCGGCCTTAATCTAATCTGAAAATTTTACATTTCAACGTGCAGTATGTTTTGAGATCTGAAATCTAATTTTAAAGCCAAATGGGGAGAAACGTTGCTGTAATGGAATAAAATTATGAAAAATATTTCTAAAACTGCACGAACGATTTTATTTTAGTTAATATATGTTGTTAATGGGATCTTTCTAAATCTAGTAACGTCACCGTTTTTTTTTTTTTTTTTTTCCAAGAAAACTCTTATTTTTTTTTTTATATGTTTTAAAAATAGAACTATATTACTCTGCGAATTGCTTTTTATCGGCGAAAATGCCGTGATGTGGTTCTTACTTCCTACTTGCAAGGCTTGAGTTGCTCATGTTCCCAAGCAGCACCGAAACGTTCTCTGAACGTTCAAAAATTGTTCTGCAAACACGTTCTAAGAACGTTCACTTTGAACGTGTTATAGACGTCTATCTGTCCATCTTGAAGACGTACAATAGTACGGTTCAGAGAACGTTCAATGAACGTGTAACTATCACCATCGGTGTTATAGAAGCGTTCTGAGAACGTTCTATGTATACGGTCTCAGAACCTTCTAAACGTTTTTAGAACGTTTTCAAAACGTTATACACATTTTCAGAACGTTCCAGAAAACGTACTGTAAACGTTCTAAAATAGTGTAGTTAAAAAAAAAAAAAAAATGTGACGTCATTATAAAAAAATCCCCTCAGTACGAGCGTTTAGAAGTAAAAATTACATAGCTGATGACGAATAATGATACAACACATGAACAGGGATATGAATTACTTTTTTTTTTTAATTCAAATAATGTTTGAGAAATTTTAACATACTTACTATTCTTTTAATTTCAACGTATAAGCATCAAAAATTCTATATTCTATGACAGCTTTCCCCAAAAAGTGTCATAACGCCTCTTTATACCTTAAAAAATTTCTTAAATTTTTGCATTTTTTAAAAAATTCTTTTTTTTTCCCTAATCTGTAGATAATGAAGTTATAGTATTAATTACAAAACTTTGAATAAACACCATAAAATGCGAGAACTCGCTCCAACTGTTTCGGGTCAAAAGAAGACACAACCCTTCATCAGGCGAACATTGTAGGCACGAGAGCTGCAAACAAGCACGTTGAGTGTGTGGAATGCGTTGCCGCTTTGTTTGTAGCAGCCGTGCTTTGTTTGTAGCAGTTGCGAGTTCTTGCATTTTATGGTGTTTATTCAAAGTTTCTTAATTAATACTATAACGCCATTATCTTCAGATTAGGGGAAAAAAGAAATTTTTTAAAAATGCAAAAATTTAAGGAATTTTTTAACGGGATATAGGCCCGTTATGACACTTTTTGGGAATTACAGTCATAAAATATGGAATTTTTCATGCATATACGTTGAAATTAAAGGAATAGTAAGTATGTTAAAATTTCTCAAACAATATTTGAATTTAAAAAAATGTAATTTATATCCCTGTTGCTGTGTTGTATCATTATTCTTCATCTGCTATATACAACTAAACTCTTGATTTATTTTGCTTGTTTTAATCCTTGTGATTCCGAATGCGTCATCCTATGATTAATGTTTGTTTTTCATGGTTGTTTTCTGTTTGATTCTCTGATTTCTTGAAGTAAATAATTTATTCCAATTTATTCTTCATTTCTAACTTCAATTCATTTCTTGTACGATAGGGTGCCCGCTAGCAATTTGCTATTATAGCTGCTAACGAACGAAATCGTACATTAGTGCTCAACGACGAAAAGGGTCACCCTTGACGAGTTTTTTTTTTTTTTTTTTTCTACCATTCTAAGCTTTTCCTACAAAAAATGTTTAAAATGCTGTCTTAATTTTTTATTTCCTCGTTGCTTGTTTGTATCTTTTGATTTGAGTTTCATGTTGGTTTTACGCACCGGCAAAATTATTAAAATTGCAACTAATAATATAGGAATAAATTTAAGATTAGACTGAAGTTAAATAAAATAAAAATCAATAAATAAAATATAAATGTTTCAATACATCACAATCAGTCTCCCCAGGTTATTTAAATTTGTTGTAATTTTCTTCTCATTGACCTATGTGGTTTCAGGGATCTTATATCTGTTGCTTGGCTTTAACTAAGATTAAAAATTCATTTATACATACATACATATATATATATATATATATATATATATATATATATATATATATATATATATATATATATATATTAAATACAGGGTGCAAAGCATTGTGACGAGAATACCTTTATCTCCGCAACTATTGGTCGCAAATATATAGTTTCAGTTACAAAATGTTTTAAAGAATATGAGCATTTGTGGTATAACATGTTTAAATTTAAAATATCTATTTTTTCAAAATTGCAAAAACTAAATTTTTACATAGTCCCAGATCCCTATAATCATATTTAGAAAACTGACACTCATCCTAACAAACAGTTTCATTTCTATTCTCCCAAAATGGAACATGATATTTAAAGTTTGGATTTTCTAACATATTTCGGCCTTCAATAAGGGATAGGTTTAAAAATCCTAATTGGACTTTGTTTGCATTTTCCCTGGGTTTATTAAAGAATTTTTCATTGACTTTTTAATAAAGCCCGAGAAAATGCGAAATAATCCTAAATTTTGAAACTAACTATCTCAGACAATTTTGGGTGCACAAAAGTGAAACTTTTTGTGTTATATTATTTAGGTTAGAACTCAACTTACACTATTAGTGTCATGAAAATTGTATAAAAATTATCAGTTTTTGTGATTTTTAGTAAATTGATTTTTTAAATTTAAACATGTCATATAATGAATTCTTACATTTTTTTTTTTAAATACATTTTCTTATTGGAGGACGTTTGAGACCAATTGTTGCGCAAATAAAGGCCTGCTCTCGACTTTGCACCCTGTATATTCTAAACATTTCTGGGTACTACTTTGTAAGTCCATGGATAGTTTATAAATATATTTGAATGCTGAAGTTTATAGAAAGTTTTAATATTTCAACATAAAAAATAATTTCAAAAATGAATGTACCAATACACCGCTAAAATAATATATAATTGAGTTTAGAATATATTGTTAATTTATAATAATAAGAAATTGAAACAAAAAATTAAAAATTAGTTAGAAGGAGGAAATTTTTAAAATGTCCAAATACTTAAATACATATATATATATATTTAATCATAATATTTTTCTAAAATATTTAACATACTTCATATTTTTAAATTTCAGTGCATGTGTGCATACATATTTTCAGTTTACAGCAGCAGTTTACAAAAATGATGTTTGCAGGTATTTAAATTTATTCCACATGGCAATGTAATTGGTATTTTTTAAATGTTTAAATTTCTTTAAATTGAGTCAACGCAATTTTTACCTCATTTGATGTAATTTTGCTATCATGGCATATTAAATAATTGATAAATGTAAATATTATTAGTATTAATAAATAATATAGTAAATCGTCCTTTTTTTTAAGCAGAATATCTTTTTTTATAAAGATGTGGAATAAAATTGAATTGAATCTTTGTTTTATTATGCAGTTAAACAATTTCATATATTTTATTTAATAAATAACAGTAAAGAGATATTTAAAATTGTAAGTCGGTGAAACTTAGGATATTATTTTAAAAATATGCAATTTGCATAACCTAGATTGTATATATATTATCATATAAACATTAAATAAATACTTCAGAATTTAAAAAGAAAAGAAAAAAAAAAGAATTACATACCTTCCTCATTTTCTTCATAAGAATTTCTCCAAGAAAACACCCTTCCAACTAGCATTTTAAAATACATAATGACCAGTCTGGAAGGGCATTCACTTAAAATTAGCTCTCATCTTTTAAATTCTTTATGTTACTTCATTCAGAAGCATAATAACCAAAAATAGTAATTTTAACAATTTCCATCTCAGAAGACTGAATTAATAAAATGAATCCATAATTTCTAAGCGGTTTTCTGTAACAGGAGCAGTTTTTTCTGCGATACAATTCTACTTACAAGTATCAAATGTTAGGCTTAAGAACTTACGCAGATATGAAAATGATTATTTAATTGATATTAAAATAAGACTTTAATAAATAGAAAATAGAGACTATTACAGGTTAAAAATATTACATTTTTACCTTTTCTAAAGCTTATCCAAGTCATTATAACGCGAAAACTAAACAAAACAGATTACATTACACGTTTTAAAATTACCGCTTCACATAACGGCACGACATTCCCAAGACCTTTGAATTTGCGCCGTCAGCAAGAATTAAATAAATGCAATCCACAGATGTCAGTTTCATCTGCTCTTCCCTTGTTACATCCGGAATAATCATGTTTCAAAGTTCAACGTTTGAAACATAAATTTATTAAGCATTTATAGCTGTGTAGAAAACATATGGTCAATATTTTAAGGAAAAATGGAGCTGAGTTAAACAATTATTTAAATTTTTATAAAGTATTTGAAAAACTTATGAGATCACTTTATTTTTCCATTTTAAAATCTCGAATTAAACGGAAAAGCATATTTTGTTTTAGTGTATATTTTAGTATTGAATAAAATATTCAGTGAAAATAAATAAAATAAAATAAGAACAATCAAACAGAGTAACGATTTAACATCATTATCAATATTGATAATTTATCAGTAACATTTAAACTTAAATAGAATCATAAATAAAATATAATAAAAGTTTAAAATTATGCTTAAAGAAAAGAAGAAAAAAACTCATTCTGTAACTTCCCGATGAGTATTAGAGACCGCGAGGTTCTACTCTCGAACCTTACAGACGGGAAGTGTTGGCTTCGATTCCTGGTCACGCTCGTCGACTTAGGTTTTCGGAGTTTTCCCGTGATTTTCTTTGAAACTCGCGTAAAGCACTATATTACTTATTCAATAACATCCGTGATTAGCTTTTTGTATCTAAACTTTGGGTCTGGGGAATGCATAGATTTTCATGACAGAAGACAATCATTTTTATGCTGTATAGAAGAATGTATTTTTCTAAGGGTTTATTATTATTATTATTATTACAAATGAAAAAAAAAAAAAAAAAACGGTAAATTTGTTTTAAATCATCAGAAAACGATGTTTCAATTATTCGTTTTAAAGGTGATATCGAATTCTTTTGAAAAATAATTATAGTGAAAATTTTTATCCACCCTTCCCCCATCCCCCAGGGATGATGCATACTTATTCCTAGGGGAAAAAACAATGTCCTATGAATGATAATAATAAAAAAAAAACTGTTTGACTATTACTCGTTATACAGCCAGATTGAATCAATATTATATATCAAATGTATGTCACGCAGAAGGTTTGGTGAGTATATATATTACAGAAGCTGATAGATAGCCTTTCTGTGAATGGAAAATATTGGAACGTGGCAGTGCCACCTGTCGTCCGATATGCACCCAAAGGCAATCTGTAGAGTTTTACGTAATATTAATTTCACTTACCAAATTTACAATATTTATAAATCACAGAAGTTGAGATTTTTCGTTTCTGTTATGAGATTAAATTGCAACATAGCCACGCTACCTGTTGGCCGATGTGCATCCAAAATGGACCAGTAAAGCTTTACATAAAATCGATTTCACTTATAACTTCAGTGTATCACAAAATTTATTGTTAAATCACAAGAGTTAAAATATTGCCTTTCCGTTAAAATGATTAAATTGCAGATTAGCAACGCCACCTGTTGGACAATGTATACATCCAAATTGTATTAGCAGAGGTTATGATGATATATGCCAATATATCATGTTTAACACATTTGTACACTATAGAAGCTGAGATATAGCCGTCCCATAAATGGAGGGTTTCATTGCATAGCACCGTAATCTATCGGGCGATATATCCCAAATGAAATTCAAATAAACTCCAATTTAGGGCAAGATCTAATATTGTAACAAGTTTGGTCGAATTCCATACATTGATTCCTGAAATACAAATTCCACAAAATTTTTCCATGAGTTTAAAATTTTGTAATTTTTTTTTCACCTCACCGCTACTGATTATTGGGAAGCATTCTTTACTGACGTGCTAACAAAACGTTAAACTGAAAATGTAAAAAATGCTCTATTCTCTATCATGCTAAAAATTATAAATTTCGAATAACTTACGAAGTTTTTAAATTAGAATGTTGCAAATCTCTCAATAAGATTCTTATCAATATCATAAGTGATATTTTAAAACTGGTCCGATCTCTCTGCAATCATTTGTTTTTGAGATATCGTGTACATGAACTAACGGGCTATCACACTAATAGGTGCCGATACACATTAACAGATACCATACCAACCTTTTGACTTCCGGATTCCTCACGCCACAAAACGTGTAAAAAAATCAAAAGCTGAAGTCAAAAATTTTAAAGGCTAACCTAGTTTCCCAACCAATAGTACTAAAAAGGCATTTTGTCATATTCGTTATAATTACACTGTTACAGAACGTGTTATGACGGTGTCACACTTGAACGTTCTATATAGAACTAGAATTGTACGTTTTATAGATGGTACAAATCAAACATTTTCAGAACGTTCTAAATAATACTATTTCTGAACGTGTTTTAGAACGTTCTTTTGACACGAAACACGGTGTTTGAACTATTGAAACCGTTATTAGACGTTCACAGAACGTTCCTGTGCTACTTGGGTTGGTTGGATAACCAACGGGAATGCAGTCAAAAAATTTTTGTTTTGAAGAAAGTATTTTTAATTTTAAAATTTCCCATTTCATCAAAAAAGTATTTAGATAATATTTGAAATAAAAGTATTTTGTAATTATAGATATTCTATTTCATCGTTATTCATAATAAATCAAGAATTTTTTTAAAGCGAAAAAGTTTAAATCCCTCATTCACAGGAATTTATACCATGGTCCATTGTCGTTGGAGTGCATGCGTACATCATCTAGATAGAAAAGTTTCGGCGCTCGCTAGACGCTAGTTGTTTACACTGTATCCCTCCGCTTGTGATTATTTTTTCAAAGCCTCGGTCGAATGCGGATATTAACCAAAATTTCTAAAATTACCTTAACCTTGGGTATGTATTTGTACAACCACACAGATTTTTTGCAGAAAGTGTTTGGTCTTACTTATGTCTGCAAACAGTTTTTAATTTTATCTGGCTATATGAACAACGAAATAGTTTCATATTTCAGTGATGAGCTACGCAATTAGTGTGTAATTTGGTAAATAGCCTTTAAAGAAAGCCAGAAAATTTAATTATTTTGTTTTGCTGATAAATAATTCTGTATTGTGGAAAATTATTTCTAAATATTTATAATTAGAAGTGAAATAATTTCAAATTTCAATATTATGTCGCAAAATGACAAATTTAATGTAAATAACCTTGAAAAAATTGTTGAGTTTCATCGATTTGCAAAAAAATAAGCCTATTTTCGAAATTTTGCTTCACCAAACATATATTTGGTCAGTTAGCAGCAATTTGCTTGGACATTCAAGTAAGAGGTTACAAAATTCTTGCATATTTTGGTCTACCACTTTGAATAAAGCAAAATTTTTTAATTGGCAAAGAAATAATCAAGAATTTTTGCAATTATTTGAGTAATTAAACATAAAATTTATCAGTTTGTGGCGAATGGTTCTGCCTTTCAAAAATAAGCCACAAAATTATCATTGATTTAAGAAATAGATTAGGGAATATATATATACATATATATTTATATATATATATATATATATATATATATATATATATATATATATATATGTATATATATATATATATATATATATATATATATATATATATACTGATCAGAGCGATAAAATAAACTCTTATTTCTGAAATTAATTATCATGAAGCAGAAAATTTCTCAATAAGTGGCAATATGATGCCATGTTCAGAAAAGCTCAGAACACGGTGAAAATGCACTTTTAAAATATATTTCCTTATACAAAGTATAAAGGAGTATAGTAATCCCGATTTGCGAAATTGATTTTGTATTTCACATTGCTCGAAAACGAATGATCGCAGAATATTGAAAATTTAATTTATACCCTTGATTGTCATGATGTCTAGTTGTACACCTACAAGTTTCATCTTAATACAAGCTCTAGTTTTAGCGATATCAGCGACTGTACACGATTTTTCGTGACGTCTGTAGTATGTGCACTGTTAAAAATTTTTCTGTAAATTTACAGAGAATCTATTGGTAATTAATTATATTAAGTCTCATGTAAATTTACAGAGAATTAAACAAAGAGATTCTGTCAAAATGCAGAGAAACTATTCTGTAAATCAATCATAGTCTCTGTAAATTTACATAGATCAAAATATTCAAGTCTCTGTAAATTTAAATCTGTAAAACATCAAAGTCTCTGTAAATCTACGTATGTAAAAATTTGCAAGTCTCCGTAAATTTGAGCATGTAAAAGCATCTAAGTCTCTGTAAATTCACCATTGTAAAAATATCCAAGTCTCAGTAAGGTTTCATACGTAAAAATATCCAAGTCTCTGTAAAATTACATATGTAAGAACATCCAAGTCTCTGTAAAATTTCTTATGTAAGAACATCCAAGTCTCCGTAAATTTCGTATATAATATTACGAAATGCTCAGTAAATTTATCCATGTAAAAATACCTAATATTTGAACACCCCACTATTGGCAGAGAAGCTCTGCTCTCAACGTTTAAAGGCGAAAGGTGCCTGGTTCGATCCAAGGTTGCGAATTTCGACCTACACTTTCAGAATTTTCCGCAGATTTCTCCAAAACTTGTATAAATATGGGATAACACATTTTAGAAAGACCTACACTTACGGCAATTCCCACAGGTCTAGAAACCTAGCATAGCCAATCGGCTTTAACTAACGCCGATTAAATATTAGTACGTTTACAAGCGTATTGAAGACACTCTAAATTGGCATATACTTAAAATAAATTCCATTATTATTATTTTACAAGTACAAAAATATCCAACAGTAAGTTTATCTTCATCAATATATGTAAGAATCTAGTAAATACGTTACATAAGTACAGATTATTATACAACTTAGGGAAGAGAAAAACTTAAAGTTGTACGTTTTTATACTTGTAAATTCATAGTCTTGGGATTTATTTTAAATGCGCGTCAGTTTATAATGTCTTGAATAGGCTTCTAAATATACTAATAATATTGTGGTGGTAAAATCACGTTGATTATTCCAGAGTTGTAGGCCTGTATAGAATGCCTTATGTGTAGATCATTCTAAGATGTTCCCTTATTTACAAAAGTTTTTAAGAAAACCTTGGAAAATTTCTAATGGGTACGCTGAAAACCTCAACGTGAGATCGAACTTAGCACCTCCCACCTTCAAACTTTGAGAGCAGAACTCCTCGGAAATTGATGGGACAAGATGACCGGACTTTAGTATCTATATATATAGACAAGCTATATATTTTTGTTATCAAAACTACATTATAATTCAGAGGTATAAAGTTGTCTAAGCTTGTATTACCTTTGGTAGGATTTGTAATGATGCGTTTTAACATGTTTTTAGCTTCAATTTTTATTAATGTTGTGGTACATTTTGCATACATTAAACTTTTATTATAAAATTTGAAATAAAAAGGTGATTTATATTATGTTACTTCTAATAAAATTATCAGAAATAATTGCAAAATATGTCATATGGTTGCTTGATATTGCTCGGTTATATTTAGTCCATAACAAAATTAAAAACTTAATTCCCTGATTTAATATGACTCAATAGTGAAAGATCTCACAGGTCTAAATCTAAAATTTTGATTTGATAATTTTGGCTGATATCGATGGTCTTTGCTGGGCTGAAACCGAAACTAGTTTTTACTCTATCACATACAGATTTTTACCAATACAGGGTGCGCTATTTTTTTTTTTTTCATGACTCTTCCACCAATATAATTAAACGGTGACTTTTATAGTATGATTCCATGATTAATTACAATTTATCATGGAATCATACTAAAAACTACCGAAAGAGAAGGAATTGTGTCGGTAGACACCCTGTATTGGCAAAAGCTATGTGTGACAGAGAGAAACTGGCTTCGTTTTCGGCTTTAGCACATTAAAAATATAGGTATCAGCTAAAATAAACAAATTAAATTTCGCCAACATTATATTTGAAGTTAACCAGTTTTAACCAGTTAACAAGTTTTATTTGTGTTAACCTCAGTTTCTTTCATTCAAAAAATACATCCAATTTGTAAATACACTTTTTTTTTTTTTTTTTTTTTTTTTTTTTAACAAATGTATATATATTACATTTTGATTAGATATAAACATAAAACAATTAAGAATTTAATTAAAACACTAATTGTTTAAAATGCATTATGCTCTTAAAAAGGTGTAAACTTTCTAAATGGGGAAAAAAAAAAGGAAAATGTAGTAGTATCAAAAAATTGTTAGGTACACTACCTTTCCATAATGACCGCACACTTTCGATTTCAGACACTTAAAAAAATATTTCAAAAAATGTTAAACAAATCATTTTGAAACTTAAGGGGTGTGAAAGGAGGACCAGTAAAAAATTAAAGTAAAATGAAAGTATTTGGCTTCACCCTGTAATAATTAATGCTTGAAATACGATATGGCAGTAGCTTGTAGGCAGTAGGGCTCTTTCTCATTAATTATTTAAGTTTATATGTCTCTACCGCATATAATAAGGGAGATAAAGATTTCTTTAAAAAATTGCAAGAAACATTTTCATATTTTTTTTTTAGCTATAACACGCAAAGTATTAAAAGACAGTGCAAAGTTATTTTCAGGAAACTCGACATACAATATTAAACACAGCATACTGCAATCAGAGTAAATATATACATATATATATATATATATATATATATATATATATATATATTAAATATCTAACGAAATTTGAGTATTTTTACTAAATAATTTCTAACTGCGCATACATAAAGGTTTAGCTAAATTTCATTTTCAAAATTTAACAGCCAAATTTATTGAGCTACTTATATAAAAACCTTAAACAAATATCGTGTAAACTCAAGAAGTTCTACATCATAGAATAAACTGAATTTCAGCTGTTCTCCAAAAAAGAAATTGTTAAGAGGGTTTTCCCAATATTTATTTACAATCACAGAAAACTGCATTACCATTCACTGAATCAAAATAAAAATGTGAGTAGAACTCTTTATACTTTAGCGTTTCTTCGAGAGTAACTGAAGACCAGTTCATTCTTTGGCATAGAACTTTTTGGGTTTACACAATACTTGTTTGGGTTTCTTATATAAGTAGTTTAATGCATTTGGCTACTAAATTATACAAATGAAATTTAGCTAAAACTTAGTCATGCGCAGTTAAAAGTTATTTAGCGAAAATTCTCACATTTCATTAGATATTTAGTATTTTATTTTATTCATTCTGATTGCAGTATGCTGTGTATAATGCTGTATATTGTGTTTCCCGAATATAGCTTTGTACTGGGTTTAATACCGTGCATGTTATAGCTTAAAAAAAAAAAAAAAAAAACACTGAAGTTTTGTTTGCCAATTTTTTAAAGAAATCTTATATCTCCCTGATTACATGCGGTAGAGACTTTTAAATTTATAAAGAAAATGAGAATGAGCCACATAATCATATGCTACAGCCAGATTGTATTTCGAGAATTACTTTATATTGGGTAATGCCAAATACTCTCATTTTTCTTTAATTTTTTAATGGTACCCTTTTCACTTTTGGCAAAAACAAATAACTGAACTACATGAGGTATAACATGTTTTTTACACTCCTGAAGTTTGAAGATGATTTGTTTAGTACTATATGATTTATTTTAAAACAAATCTAAATTCGAAAGTGTCCGGTCATTTATGGAAAGGTAGTGTATTAAATGAATTCGAAATTTAAATACTCACATTGATTTTTATATTAGCTAAAGAAAAAATTTACTATTTCCATATAAAGGTCTGTCTTAAAAACTATGTATACAATTTTTGTAGTGTATTAAAAAAGTAAATTTGTGCAACATTTTAATGCAATGCATATTTTGTCACAAACCAAGACTAACAAATTTGATGTAAATTTTATTTCGAACGTTAACACAATTTGGACCTTTTCCAATATTATGTTTTTAATAAAATTGGTTTTTAAAGGTTATTTTATTTGAAAATAAAAATTTTCATTTCAGATCAGATTTCTAATGCGTAATCGTAGAAGTATAGGAACATAGCAAAGGTTTGATACCTAAATAATTTTATCTTTTAAAATTAATTCATTGCAATGTGTAGAATAATTTCCTTAATTATTGCAGTTTCTGGGATAAAAATATATTTAGATAGATGGCAAGTGGAGAGAAAATGTACCTACAGTCGGTAACAAAAGTGTCCGAACACTAGCAAAAATTCCTATATAAAAAAAGTACACTTCATACGGTCCTGTTAAATAAATCCTTATCGAATCATGTTCTTACACTAAGAACAGGATTCGAGAAGGATTTATTTAACAAAACCGTTTGAAGTATGCTTTTTTAAACAGTAGATAAAGAAATAGAGAGCTTTTTATATTTTTAAATATTAATTTAGGTTTCAATGCAGATGGAAATTGGGTACTCTTTTGCTTTTCGCCATTCATTCCATAAATTCAAATCTTTAAAATATAAAACTTTTTATTAAAGAAGCCATTAGATTATTCTGAATTAAAAAAATTTCGACTTTTTTTTTCTTCTTTTTTACAAAAACAAATTTTAAAACATTTTTTCTTCTACAAAATAGGATCTAAAGAAGAAACAAATACTTCGCTTTTACACCTGAAAGCAGTACCCCGGTAATTTACTAGAATCAATGCAAAAAGCTCACTAAGAAGAAAAACACCTTTGCTGCAAAGAAAACATGCAATTAAAAATAATTAAAAAATAAAACATACTGAATTAAATTTAAATTAAACTTTATTCTACTAACATAACACTAAACTTTTTTTTTTTTTTTTTTTTTTTTTTTTTAATGAGATTAATAAAAGATAAATGGTGAAAGTGTCTTTAATAACAGGATAAATATTTGAATACAATTTGCAAATATCTCTGATGAGGGTATTTTACGGCATTTTCTATTTTCATATTTCTTAGACAACTTGTTTCGTTTCTTATATCAGGATCAATTTCCATTATAACTAGAAAAAAGAAAAATGATGAAAAATTACTATTGTAGGAAAACACTTTTTAAAACAAAATCTACATCCTATGACATTTTAAGTAAATAATGAAAAGAAAGGATTGTAATTCCATGGCACTAAAAACGAAATTGAGTATACATAAGCGAATTTTAAAATGTATCTTATATACTCCATCTAAATGGAATATAATGAAAATTCATCTAAAGAAAATAAAAGTAGATATACATGATATTTTAAAACATTAATACAGGGGAAAAACACTTATATAATGAAATCATAAGATATTTAAGTACCATTTTATGAACGCCAGTGTAACAGGAATATTTTTGAAGTATTTTATTTTAAAAACAAATATGGATTGGAATGGATTTGGGAATAAGGCCGACTAACTGCTGTAGATCCTAGACCTACTTTGAAAAGACTTTATTCCCGAGCTTTTAAAAGACTGTCCCCCCTTCCTATATTACAATTTTAAAGTTTCCGCCTGTGTTCCCAGCCCGTTTTTTTTTTTTTTTTTTTTTTTTTTTTTTAACAAGTGCCTTAAAGTTTTCAGAAATGTCGAGGCATTCCCAAGGTACAGGGAGTAAAGTGGGACTTTTGATAACTATATATAACGACATTTTCAAAAAATATTGAAAATAATTTAGACAGTTTTAAGTAAGCCTCAATTTATTACCGAAAACCCCACCGTGCGCTGATTTTTAAGTGGTATTAGCCCATATTTACATGAATTTCTGACAAAACCTTGGAAAACACCGAACCACTAGGACAGCATGCGTGACTACATATCCAATTCGGCATTTCCCGTCTACCAACTTCAAGAACAGATCCCCCTGTCCCCTAGACCCATTTTTGTCTTTTGGATCATTATAGTAATATGAATTAATGCATAGTTCTGCTGCAGATTGTTTTTTATACAATTCAATTACGAAATATTTCCGGTTTATTAAATATATTTAAAAATGATTTTCTAAATATTATTTGGTCTTTAATAATTGCATAAAATAATGTTACTATTTACATTAGTTTATGTAATTATTAAAGTATGTAATTATTATTAGTATTTATGTAATTAGTATTTATGTAATTATTATTATTAACATTAGAGTAATTTTTTGTGGTCTTAAGCTACAGATAAATCCTTTTAGTTAACATTCTTCTTTATTTTCATTATTAACATTATGATAATTACTTAAATATTCTATCTCCAAAAATTTAGATATTTAATGAAACACTTTCCGGTGGTGAAGCATTAACGCCCCCCCCCCCCTCAAACCCCTCAAAAGAAAGAAAAGAAAATTAAAAGTTAAAAACTAAATAAATAAATAAAATAAAAATTTAATCACTTGATAAATAAGAATTCTCTAAATCTAAAATCTTTATTTTGTATTTTGGTTTTTAAATTTATAAAATTTTCAATACTTAAACTATTGTTTATACAAGATGTAGGCGATTTACTTCATTCTACTCAAATTCTTGCATTTTGATTTCGAAAATTCAGATATTGTTTCAGTCTTCACGTAGGTAAACGGTAAGCATTTTTAATGGCATAGAGAGTTGTACAAACAATACGAAGAAACTTGAAGAATATTAAAATAAAAATTAAAAACAACCGGTAGCAGATTATAAAAGAATATCAGAGGTGTTTTCTGGGGCTATTTTTAATTCCAGATCCCCCCCCCCTCTAATTACCTTCCGAACACTATAGTGAGGAAAGTATTGTAATCATGTCAAAAATCCGGATTTGAGATTTTGATGTTTCTATACGTTTCGAGGTCCCCTGAGTCCGTTTCGACTATTTTTACGATGATGCATATATCTGTGTGTGTATGTGTGTATGTGTGTGTGTATGTCTGTGAGTGAACACGCCAGAGTCTAAACGCTTTTTTCGAATAAGCTGAAAGTTGGTACGTATATTGTAAGTCACCATAGTACGAACCCTATAGATTTTGGTTAATCTAGCATTTAAAGTTTTTTTAAAGGGACACCAGGAAAAATTCTTTATCATTATGGCCTATGGGGTCAAATTTTTTAAAGTGAGATAGCGTCTAATTGCTTTATTAAGCTGAGAAAAAAATTTGTACACATGTTAAAGGTCACACTTGCACCAACTGTATAGATTTTTGTGAATTTAGCACTTACAGTTTTTTTACAGGGACACAAAGGAAAATTCTTTATCATTATGGCCTATGGGACCAAATTTTTAAAAGTGCGATAGCATCTAAACGCCTTATTCAATTGAGCTGAAAATTTATATGAATATTATAAATCACTGTTGCACTAAATATAAGCATTTTCGTGAATCTAGCATTTATAGGTTTTTACAGGGACACAACGAAAAATTCTTTATCATTATGATCTAAGGGCTCAAAGTTCAGTAGCGTTAAATAAAACTAAACATCATGTAATATATGGAGAAAAATACTTACACTCTATTATGGTTTTCTCTCTTTTGTTTGTTTAACAACTCCTCTTTCTTTACTTTATCTTCAAAACTGTTAATTACTCAATGTTCGGAAAGTCGAGTGGAGTCACTCCAGATTTTTTTTTCTTTACAATGCCTTAAGAATTCTACAAATATAATTTATTATGGGTATAAATAAACAATTTTAATAATAGCCACGAATAATAACCTTAATCTATTCTTTCACGATTCATTTTGTATACAAATAGCAGTTTTTAGGGTTTTGGGATGTTACGTAGTTTTTCACCCTTTGAATATGGAAATAAAACAATTTGTCTCCTGAGGGAGTGAACTGCTCCTGAATCATCTCTAAACTGTACGACTCCATGAGTGTCCGTGCCATTCTAGACTCAGAGCTGATAAACGAGAAGTGCTGGGTTCAATCCCAGGTCTAGTTCGTCGACCTAGCCGTTCGGAGTTTTCAGTAGTTTTCTCCGAGACTCACATAAATCTGGGCTTGGCCCCCTTCGAAAAACATCCCCCCTCAGAGGGCACACTACCCCAGGCCTAGGACCCTTGAGTAGTAGATCGGCCTTAGTTCCAAGCACTCTCTTAACTTTATAATACTCCGAATTAAAAACTGTCCAGTTATTAAAATTTTCCCCTTACAAAGAAAGAAAAGAAGGAAAAGAAAAAACATGTTTAGCAAAAATTATTTCTGTCAATGCAAAAACGTGTCTGAAAGTTTTTTACCAATACGTTATTAAACGGAATCTATTAGCTATATTTCAGTGAAACTGTATTTTTAAATTGCAGTTACTCCACAATCGTCTGCGTCCGCCTCTCTACATAAACATGTAACCACAGTCTTGGCATGCTTATGATTATGGTATATTCATCTACGATATTTTGAAAACACAGTTGGATTTTGTACTTAAAAGTAACGTTTTATGTGGATCAGTTATTTTGAGATATAAATTTATACCGCAACATGTAGCAGCCTGGATAAAATTTCGTATTAATTTAAACATTTCTCACTCAATTTCATATACACTCTGTACTTGGAATCCTTAAATATCAAATTGTATTCTGAAAAATTTTAACTTGTCAAAAAATTTAATTTGTAACCCATCCCACCCCTCTATTCCCATTGCTCGGTAACAGCAACAATAATTTTCTTTTTCTTGCATTGTTGTTTTTTAACTTGTGCATAGATATGCGTATGTTTACATATACATACGCAAGCAGATTTTCAAAATTTTCAGAAAGCAAAATTAATAACATTGGATGGTTTAGAGTACAAACAGTAAAAGTCTCCTTTAAAAAAAATAAAAAAATAAATAAAAAATTGTCATATAAAACTTCCACCTATAAAATCTTTATTTTGTATTTCGATTTTTAAATTTACGTATTTTTTTATTATTTTAACTATTAAATATATAATGTGGAAATGACATACTTTTTCCTCAATTCCTGCTATTTCGTTTTAAGGTAATCCAGATTATTTTTCAGTCTTTCAGCAAATGCCAGCAAACATTTTTAATGACATGAAGAGGCTGTAAAACTAATATATAGGAAAACATATAGAAGTTTCAGACGATATTAAACTAAAAACTAGTATGATGTGGCCACCACATTACTTCCTTCTATATAATTTTACACAAAATTTATTCAATACAAATTACTTATTATCAAATTATTTTCCATTATAAATGCAGACCATTTTTATCTGACAGAATTATATTATCACTAAATGCCGAAATATGTGAATTTTTTCCAAATCAAAAGAAATGACTTTTTTCCAAGTTTTTTTTCGTTAAAAGTAAAGAAAAAAAAATGCATATCTTTGTTTTAAATTATCACAGATCTATACTTCAACCATTCGTTTGAAAGGCATTGACGATATCTTTCGAAAGATAACCATATTGAAAATTTACTCCCCGGGAGGGTACTTCCCCCAGGGGGGGGGGGAGCGATGCCCTCACATGCACAAAATTTTTTTCCTGGTTAACGACTACTATTATCAAGAATTTATATTAATTTTACAATCACACGTTTAAAATAACTCTAATTATGTATATTTATACGAAATTTTGTCCTATACTGCCATGTTAAAAATTTAGAAAAATGCGATCACAGCACCACCTGCTGAGCCATTGTTCCACAAATCTAATCAGCACCAGTTCATGATGTCAGGGTCCAACTAAATAACAAGTTTGGTTAAATTTCGTTCATTGGTTTGTGAGATACAGCGTCCAGAAAATTTGTGACACACACACACACAGAGAGACAGACAGACATTTTCTAAAAACAGCCAAATCGTGTTCAGGACATCCCAAAACGTGTAAATCCATCGAAAACTGGAGTTCGAAAATTTTCACAAATCTAATACTTTTCTATATATACAGATAGAAGAAAATAATAAAAATCACAGGAAACAGATTAAAATATTTAGAAATATTACCGCCTGTAAGTAAACACACTTTTAAAAGCATCCCTAAACTGTCTAATCCTCAGAACAAAATTTTCTGATACTTCAACATGCCCCCCACCCCACCCACAACCTCACAAAGAAAAAAAAATGTTTATTTTCTTTTTTTATTTATTTTTTTTTTTTTTGTCTATGTAAAAAAATGTCTGAATATTTTCTGGCCCAGTTTTGATAGGACAGTATCAATTATATCTATTTTAGCGAAAAAGTAGTTTTAAATTACAGCCAATTGACATTTCGGCTATCTCTGCCTTACAAAATAAATTTGTGGACGAAATATTGTCATGACTGTCGTTAAGACACAAAAGTACAAAAAACACTTGTGCATTAGTTGTACTTATGAAAATTGTAGGTTTGAATTGGTTCGAAAAATGTAACCTGGATAAAATTTCGCATTCATTTGAACATTTCTTCGTACAACTTAATGCTATGTTTTCAGTCTTTAAATATCAGTTTGTACTTAGAAAATTTACAAGTTTGAAAGTGTAATTTAACTCCTTCCCCACTTCCCCCATTTATTCCCGCTGCAGGAAAAGAAACAATTTTATTAGTTTTTCTATGTTGCTTGTTTCTGTTTTGTTATATGAAATATATAAATATTGTACACAGAAGCAGATTTTAAACATTTCAGAAAACAAAACTGAAAATATTGTGTTGGTATCTATACAAATCATTCCCATCAGCCCCCCCCCCACACACACACACACACTATAAAATGTTTAGCATCAAAAGATCTATATAATTTGCAATAATATTTCTGGACTTTGTGGTTCTAATTAAAATTTAACCGTATTCTTATCGTAGAAAAACAATGCTCATTTAATAAACTCTTCTGTCATTAGACATCTGGTCTTCTCAGAAAAAGAAAAAGAAACGCTTAAAAAACAATGTTTTAATTCATACCAAAATCTTGTCGGAAAGTTTTCGGACTTTGTGTTGATAGGACACTGTAAGTTTGACTTATTTCAACAAAAAAGTATTTTTTTTAAATTGCAGTCAACCTGTAATCAACGTTTCCGCTCCGCTGTATAAGCGTGTAGGTGTAGTTTTGGCAACGTATGGTTAGGAAACATTTATCTAGTGTAATTCGATAATCCAGCTGTTTTTATACTTCAAAATAATTCCGCATTAAATTGAACTTTTTTAAACTTCGATTTGAATAATTCACTGAATGTAGCCTGTGTAAAATTTAGTATTAAACATTTCTCTACTCAGCTTGATTCATAAACTATACATTTAATCTTTAAACATCAATTTGTGAGCAGATTGCGTTACTTGTTTAAAAATTTAATCTAATCTCCCTTCCCTCCCCCCCTTCCAGTATTGTCGCTGTGGGCAAAAAAAATCGTTTTTTCGTTTTTCTTGCATCGTTTCTTAATTTATATAATAAATGTTAACATTCACAAAAAAAAAAAAAAAAAAAAAAAAAAAAAAAAACCTAAAAACATTGCTGCATTCCCTCTCCCAGAAAAAAAAATGTTTAACATCAAATAGTTATATATAATTTCTAATAATGTTTCTCTGTTTTTATGGATGTGCTAAACTGTTTTTAACACTCCCCCCCCCCCCCCTCCGGCTATCATGTCGAAAATTCGTCCTTTTCCATTAAAAGCTCATACCGGTATGAATGCACGTTGTCGAGAACATCTAAATTAAGTTTCTTTTAATCCATGAAAATAATTTTAGACCAATTTATTTGTTTTTTCATAGGTTTCTCTGCAAACTGAATATAGGCTTTTTTATGTCAGGTGTTATAAGCGTATACTGCCGTAGTTGTACATCTCTAATGATTTCTTTGCTTTAGCTATTCTTATTGCTCATACGGACTTCTAATTTATTTTTTCTTTTTATTTGCTACCGTGCGAAATGTCACGCGTCTATGTCGTTTCAAAACAATTCTCCTCCCCCTGTTGATTTTGTGTACCTTATACAGTCGGAATTTGTACGAAATTGAAAACAACAGTCTTCTAATTTTTTTTTTTTTTTTTTTTTTTTTATGAGCAATTTATGAAGAAAGCATCTGTTATTATTATTAACTAAAAGGGCCTCTTTCGGCATTCTAAAATATTTACCCTCTCTCCCACATGGAAATATTCTCTAAACTGAACGAATGCAATTACAAATTAGAAGCTCTTCAAAATGCTTTACAAAATCATAGGCAGATAAGACTATCTATCCCGAACCGTTGCATTGATATAACTATCACATTCTCATCATTTTGCTCCATTGTAAATTAAAGAAGATACGCATGTAAAAAAAATCTGGAGTGACTCCACTCGACTTTCCGAACATTGAGTAACTAACAGTTTTGTAGATAAAATAAAGAAAGAGGAATTGCTAAACAAACAAAAGAGACAAAACCATAATAGAGTGTTTTTTTCTCCATATATCTATCACACGAAGTTTTATTTAACGCTACTGAACTTTGAGCCCTTAGATCATAATGATAAAGAATTTTTCGTTGTGTCCCTGTAAAAATCTATAAATGCTAGATTCACCAAAATGCTTATAGTTAGTGCAACAGTGATTTATAATATTCATACAAATTTTCAGCTCAATTCAATAAGGCGTTTAGATGCTATCGTACTTTTAAAAATTTGGTCTCATAGGCCATAATGATAAAAAATTTTTCTTTGTGTCCCTGTAAAAAAACTGTAAGTGCTAGATTCACCAAAATCTATACAGTTGGTGCAAATGCGACCTATAACATGTGTACAATTTTTTTGCTCAGATTAATAAGGCGTTTAGACGCTATCACACTTTTAAAAATTTGGCCCCATAGGCCTTAATGATAAAGAATTTTTCTTTGTGTCCCTGTAAAAAAACTATAAGTGCTAGATTCTCCAAAATCTATACAGATTGAGTATCTGTGACCTATAATATGGGTATAAAGTTTTTGCTCAATTGAATAAGGCGTTTAGATGCTATCGCACTTTTAAGATTTTGGTCCCATAGGCCATAATGATAAAGAATTTTTCTTTGTGCCCCTGTAAAAAAACTATAAGTGCTTGATTCACCAAAATCTATAGGGTTCGTACTATGGTGACTTACAATATACGTACCAACTTTCAGCTTATTTGAACAAAGCGTTTAGACGCTAGCGTGTTCACTCACAGACATACATACATACATACACACATACACACACACATACATACATCTTCTCAAAAATAGTGGAAACGGACTCAGGGGACCTCGAAACGTATAGAAACATCAAAATCTGATATTCGGATTTTTGACATGATTACAATACTTTCCTCACTATAATGTTCGGAAAGTAATAAAGTTAAAGATATATATGCAATATTTGTAAACTATTGATATAAAATTAGCAGCAGTATCATACATTTAACTTCGACAAAAGACTTGTGTATTTACATAAGAAATTTAATTGATTTCTGCTGCTTTTGTATAATTTCTATAATTTTGCCCTCCGCAGTAAATACATAAAGCATTATGTAACCGAAATGCGTAGCTAGATACTACATACCAGATTCTAGGTATCTTTAAATTGAATAACTCTCTTTATAAGTTTCAGGATTTAAATATAAAAAAATAACCGCTAATACAACTAACATAAACAGTCATTGTTTTTGTTGATTATTAAAATAGGATAAAAGATTATATAAAATTAACTTATCTAATTATGAATTCCAAATGAAAACACGAATTGCTTTAAGTTCTTTAATACAGTCAACAACAACAAACCTTTAATGAGTAGATACGAAGATAAACATTCCGCAGAAACAATCTAATTTTCCCTAACGTTCCCTTTCCTCCCCCCAATCTTTTTTTTTTTTTACGTAATAGTACACTGCAATGAAACAAACTATTCAGTATATTTCTGCTTTCAAAACTTCTAGTTAAATATATATATATATATATATATATAGGTATTTACTTTATATAAAAATAATTTAAGGTTATGCATTTATATAGTTTTTTATTTAATGTATATGTCAAAATCCCTACAGGGAAAACGTTATTTTGAAAAGGGAAATATCTGTAAATTAAAAACTGAGTTTCTTGGTTCAATGGTTCTAACAGAGAACTCATATAAATTTATGGAGAGTCTCAATACTTTTTCTGTACTTTTACAGAAATTTTTGACAGTGAACCGAGTTTCTTGATTCACTGCTTTTAACAGTGAACTCATGTACATTTACGGAGATTCTCAATACTTTTTCTGTATTTTTACAGAAATTTTTAACAGTGTGTGTGTGTTTATATCTCACATAATTCAAAAATGGTTGGACGCAGAACGTTGAAAATTGGTGTATAGGTTTGTTATAACATCTAACTGTGCATCTCCCTTTTTGGTTTTTGTGTGATCATCCGTTTTGAAGATATTTACGAAAATTATATTCATAATGGTAAATGTGCAAAGGTTTTAGCCATTTTATATGACCTACCAGTGTAGCGGTTTCAAAATAAGCTAAAGGTAGAGCCCGTAATGATATTAATATGAATGTTGTCGACACTTCTGTGTGTAGAAAGTAATTTGTAAAGACATAAGCAGGTTCTAGTCGATGAATGCTTTTATTTTTATATAGTTTTGTGACTTATTTATAGAACTTTCGAAAAATTTAGTTCTGTGCAATAAACGAATGAATTTTTCCAGATTATTTCAGAACTCTCTTATTACTGAAGTGAGAGCTTCCAAGATTTGGCAACCATAGACTACAAGTTTTCGCCAAATTTGTTCGCGAACTCGCCAAATTGGATGCCAAGATCAAAAATCTACGTTGAGTACTAACTTGCAGTATGGCGAGATTAGCCATAAAAGTTTGCGTTAAATTTGTTTTAGGATAGCCAGAAACCCTTTTTCTATTTTAACTGACAAGGAGAGGTCACGACATGGAAAATTCAGATCGGGACGAAATTGCGCAGGATTGTAGTATACTATGAGGGTAACAACATATTAAAGTAGTAGAACCCACTATCCACAAAATTTCGAGAAAAAAAGCATTTAAAGTTTCAGTAATCTTTAAATACAAGTTATTTCGTATGTGAGTAAGCGCCTCAGTGGCGTGATCCTAAAGCGCGAATCTCCCACCCAGATGACTTGGGTTCGGGGCTGCCTGCGGGACTACTGTTTTTTTTTTTTTCTTTTCTTTCTTCTTTAACTTTTTATGTAATCTTAACTTTCTATTTATTTTACTTTATTTTACAATTCAATTCAAAATTTGAAAATTTTAATAAAAAATTATTTAATTTTCTTGAGTATAAAATAACTCTTTCTAATTTTAATATTTATAACTTAAAAATACAATAAATTTATATAACTTAAAAAATAAATTTTAGTTTTATTTTAACTTTAAAATAAGGTAAAACTAAAGAAACTGTTTTTAATTATTTATCTAAAATTTTATTTCATTTTAGGTATATTTAATTCTATTTTTTAAATTACAAAAAAAAAAAAAAAAAAAAAAAATTACAGAGAAATGATGATTTTAATTGCATATATAATTACTATCCAAATTAAATACTTCTCCAATCAATAGTTTCTTAAAAATTATAGTATAGGATTGCAATGCTATTAAATTATTACAGGTAAAGAAATGTTATCTTTAAATGTAGATTTTAAATGTTAATGAACATCGTTTCTTTTACGATAACGACTTCCTTTTTTTTTTATCCTTCTGTGCACAAAATAAAATGCCACCTGCCCTTTATTATTAACAAGCTAGAAGTGTTTGCGTAATTTATACACATTCAAACCAAATCAGGAAGCTCAAACCAAGATTTAAGTACACCTGCTAACTATTTTACACTTTGTTTACAGCTTGTTTATTTTTTAATTATTTAAATATTTGTCTGTTTTTCTTTATGTTTCTTATTTAGGGTTTTGCAAAACTAAACTTTATTTCTTAAGTTATAGAAATTTATTGTATTTTTAAGTTATAAATATTAAAAATAGAAAAAGTTATTTTATACTCAAGAAAATTAAATAATTTTTTATTAAAATTTTCAAATTTTGAATTGAATTGCACGAAACAAAAGAAAAAAAAAAAAAGAGTAGTCCATCAGGCAGCCCCGAACCCAAGTCATCTGGGTGGGAGCTCCGCGCTTTAGGATCACGCCACTGAGGCGATTACTCACATATGAAATAACTTGTATTTAAAGATTACTGAAACTTTAAATGCTTTTTTCTCGAAATTTTGTGGATAGTGGGTCCTACTGCTTTAATATGTTGTTACCCTCATAGTATACTACAATCCTGCGCAATTTCGTCCAGATCTGAATTTTCCATGTCGTGACCTCTCCTTGTGAGTTAATTTTTTGGTAAAATTTATCTTTTCTGATACTAATTTTTGCCAGAGAACAAAACTGGGCTGTCTATACTCGAATGATTTTCATTGAACTTCAAGTTGCGCATTTGCGAATGAGAGATTCTACAACAAGTCGTGGAGTACTATTCCTGAAAAAAACTACTATATTTGTCTCGATGGTACATATAATCGTATCATCGTGCAGTTTTTGGTTGGAGTAGCAGTTTTTTTTCTTGTTTTGTTTTTATTTTAAGGAATGTTCGGGGACTGGAACCTGCCACCTGCCTGTTTATTTATGAATCAGTTACCTCACACAAAACTGTCAAAGTTTTCATAAAAATATGTATATTCCTATGGATGTATAAGGAAGTCGTATGGTGGCCGCATCAGATTTATTCTACTGATTTACCGTTTTATTGTCAATAAATGTAATAATAATAAGATTTCGTCTTTAAGTGAATGTGTTAAATAAAAAAAAAAAAATAGCATAACAGCCGTTGCTAAGATTCACAGACGATTACAATGGAAAAATAAATTTATGAAAAATGAAACCTAGAAACCAATATTTAAAATCGAAATAAAATAAAATAAAATAAAATAATTATTATTTTAAACTCGAAAAAATCTCGATGCGATGCACACCTACAGGGTCCCAGGTACCCATATGTCACGTTTGTAGCTCTGTGATCGGTAGTGTGAGTACCAGAGCGCAATTTGTTTCTAATATATGCATTTTTTAACTTGTTACCAAAAGCAAAACCACTTTCATGTAATCTATTTTTTCTTAAAGCAATCGTCTTTAAAGTTTATCGTCTTTAAAATAAATAAATAAATTTTATCTGGAAAAGATATCAATATTGTCTATGTGAGAAATATATAGAAATTGCATAACAATTTGTAACATCTTCAGAAAACTGTAAGTAATATTCTCTATAAAATTTTTGTGCGTTTGGGGTGTTTGTATAAAAATTACATACTGTATATGTAATTTTTAATTACATACTGTATTCATACCCTACTGCCGTAAGTAATGGAAGTATTAAATATATTCCTTCCAAAAATTCTATATCGAGTTTTTTTCCTGATTTATACGTGTTAAGGCCTGTTTTGTTGTAGAGAACAGAAGGCCTGAGTACAAAAAAAAAAAAAAATCTGATGTGAAACAAATACACAACTTCTATTTCCCACTATTACACCTATTATATATATATATATATATATATTCCATTTAATATGATCAAAAAACAATAAATTGGCATAATGAAGTAGAAACCTTACATTTTCTCTCTATGAGAAACTTAATACACGTGTTAAGATTTGTAAAGTATTCTACTATTCAAAGAATGGTAGAGTTATTTTTTAAATCACTTTCTAAGATCTAAAATTAACCTACGTAAGCAAGATAAGAGTTAATTTTCTTCTAATAACCATTTAGTACATGAAAAAGAATATCTAAAATTCCTTTATGTAACAATCTTAAAGAAAATCGTTAGAGCTGTTTTTGAGATACCGACTTTTACCAAAACTTAGCATACTCAATTATTGACCTGAAAACAATAATTACATACAAATAATTTCTAAAATGGAGTTAATACGACAAGTTTGAGAAAAAAAACCATACAACCGTTTTTAAAGGAACGCACTTGCGAGACCTAAAATTGAGCTATTTATAGAGAACGTTCTACAGACTTAAATACATTAAAGTTCGTTTTAACTTTTAATGTGTTTAAAACAAATCAGACTTAAAAGAAAAAAAAAAACTGCTCGAAGTTACGTTTCGATATTTTAAAACAGTCATTTATTTATTTATTTATTTTAAGAACATAAATGCATGCAATTTACTGACATTACTATAAAAATAAATAAAAATCGAACACAGATTGTGTAGTAAAAGGAAAGGATTACTTCCTGAGTAAAAATAAATTGCCTTCTGAAGTTGATTTTTTCTCTGCTATTGCTAAAATATCTGATTTTCTGTATTGCTAAAATAAATAATCTGGTGTGTCACCCACACGACTTTCTCTTACCATGAAATTTAATACTATAAATACGGTTTGTAAATTAAGAGGTAACATGACGAGTACTGTTATGTAAACCTATGATGAAACAATTCAAATTAGGATTCAGAAAAGTTTTATATGATAATTAGTTTTGGTTGAGGGGGTTTACCGCTCCCCTCACCCCCCCCCCCGTTTCATTACTGCACCTGCATTTATATAGAATTTAAATCCGTTATTAAAATTAAAAGTTCACTTAAAATTATTCAGACAACTTCACACGCAACATTTCTTGGAACTTAACAATCTTGATAAAATTTTTCCAGCAACAAACTTATATTAAATTGAAAATACAACTCTTTTGGATCTCCTGAAATTATTCGTCTTTATTTTTCTCTAAAAAACACAGACAAAACTCAAACTTTAAAAAACTTGACTTTGGTAGTCAGAAAACCTCAAATCGTGTAATTACACAATAACCAAGCGATGGATATTTAGCTTAAAAACATAAATTTTTCATCATATGTCTATGAAGAATTCATTTCCATTCCTGAGAAGCTTTCCTGGACATGGTAAAATATTATAGTAAAGCAGTTACACTAACAACAAGAAAGAAAAATCATGCAGTACGCATTTATTAGTAACACTTTCCAACTGTACGCAATTGTATCGAATAACTTTTAATATTCTTGGCCTACTTTATCACACAACAGAAAGAACAACTGAAAAACATGCAGATAGACAAATTGATTTTAAAATTACTCTTAGGCATTTTGGAAAGTGTTGAAAAGGCTTAACGCAAAAGAAAACGCAGCCGTCTCATTATAATTACAGCTTTTAATCTCTCTGAATATTTCAGTGTAACCCTGTAAATCTGAAAGTTAATCATATCATGTTCTATACACAACATCATTTTAGAATATTAATAATGCATGTCAATGTTTCTATGATTTTTATGGCGGAAAGATTTTTAAGTATAACTTTTAAAAAATTCGGTCCTAAAACGTAATACATTTTTTTTTTATTGTTGTTGTTATTGTCCCTGTAAACAAACTAGTTGTACAGGACCAATTAATGGCATTTTAAATAGGGAACATTCCCTAGGGAACTTAGGTATATCATTTTTTAAAAATTCTCGAAATATTCACGGATGATAGGAGCCGGAGACAAACAGATAGAAAGGTCGACAATCGGATAGACAGGTGCACAAATTGAAATCATATTCTCACTAAAATTATAAGAAAATTTTAAAACGCTCATGTAAACAAAAGTGCAATTCCAGCAAATTTTTATTTATAGCTCTTAATGTAACTGATTATTTTTGTGTGGCCCTGTAAATCTAATGCTAACCGTACTATATTACATAGAAGGTACTCTTTTGTGCATACGAATAATGTATTTCAATTGCATTAAGCTTTCTGGTGAATAAAATTATTAAAATTTGGTTTATAAAAATAACTCTCATACAACACAATGCTTTGGAATATATTCAAGTGCCCCTGTACACAAACCGATTAGAAATGTACTCTACTTTACATAGGAAACATCCGATAGGGATTTAAATAACATATTAAAATTTCATTGAAGTTTCTATACATTAAAGGTATTAAAATATGGTTTATAGAAACTCCTCCCATAGAACACAATGCTTTCGAATACTTTTGGGTGTCCCTGTACACAAACCAGAATAGGTATTTACTCCATTTTCAATACGGAACATCCGATAGTCAATTGGAATAAAATATATCGGTTTAAAGAAATTCCATGAATATTTACGGGAATTACAGCGCAGTAAAACAGACAGAGAGACAGACAGACGGAAAGAAGAACAGTCAGACAGATACAGAGATTGAAATTATATTCACACTAAAAAAAAATGATAGAAAGTTTCAAAAACGCGTAAAGTAAACGAGAGTACAATTCTAGCATTTTTTTATTAATAGCTCTTAATATAACTGAATATTTTTGTGTCACCCTGTAAATCTAATGATAACCATGCTATATTCTATGCAAAGCATTCTTTTGTGCATATAAATGACATATTTCAATTTCCTAAAACTTCGTAGAAAGTAAAGATATTAAAATTTGATTTATAGAAATAACTCTCATAGAACGCAATGCTTTCGAATACTTTTAAGTGTCCCTATATAAAAATCAGTTGTGGTATTTCCTCCATTTTATACAGGAAACATCCAATAGGGAATCTGAATAACATATTTCAATTTAATTGAGATATGTCTACAGTAAATGTAAGAAAATATGGTTTATCGAAATACCTCTCATAGGACTTAATGCTTTGAAATACTTTCGGGTGTACCTGTACACAAACCAGTAGAGGTACAAACTCCATTTTCGATAGGGAACATCAGATCGTAAACTTGAATAACATACTATATCAGTTTCAAGAAACTCCATAAATATTTACGGGAGTTAGAGCTCGGACAGCAGACAGGCAGACAGACAGACGGACAGGCAGATATACACAACTGAAATTATATTCACACTTAAAAAATGTTAGAAAAGTGTTAAAAATGCTTAACGAAAACGAAAGTACAATTCTAGGAATTGTTTATTAATAGCTTCTTATGTGACTGGATATTTTTGTGTCACCCTGTAAATCTTATGCTAATCATGCTATATTATGTGCAAAGCATTCTTTTGTGCATATAAATAACATACTTCAATTTCTAAAAATTCGTGGAAAGTAAAGTTATTAAAATTTGATTTATAGAAATATCTCCCATAGAACGCAATGCTTTGGAATAATTTTGAGTATCCCTGTACCACGGACATAGAAGTGTACGTCCATGCCCTGCACATAAACCGATGGTGGTAATTCCTCCATTTTAAACAGGAAACATCCAACAGTGAACTTGAATAACATATTTCAATTTTATTCAGATATGTCTACACTAAAGGTATGAAAATATGGTTTATAGAAATACCTCTCGTAGAACACAATGCTTTGAAATACTTTCTAGTGTCCCTGTACACGAACTAGTAGAGGCATAAACTCCATTTTCAATAGGGAACGTCCGATAGTGAACTTAAATAACATATATCAGTTTCAAGAAATTCCATAAATATTTACGGGAGTTAGAGCGCGGACAGGAAGACGGACAGACAGACAGACAAACCGAAGTCATAAATACTTTTCAACCTTGTTGGAAAGTGTTAAAAATATTAGAAAGTGTTAAAAACGCTTAACGTAAACGAAAGTACATATCTAGCAATTTTTTTATTAATAGCTCTTTATTTATCTGGATATTTTTGTGCCACCCTGTAAATCTAATGCTAATCATGCTATATTGTATGCAAAGCATTCTTTTGTGCATATAAATAACATATTTCAATTCCTTAAAATTTGTGGAAACTAAAGTTATTAAATTTTGATTTATAGAAATATCTCTCATAGAACGCAATGCTTTGGAATACTTTTGAGTGTCCTTGTGTATAACCCGATGGTGGTATTCCCTCCATTTTATACAGGAAACATCCAATAGTGAACTTGAATAACATATTTCAATTTCATTAAGATATGTCTACAGTGAAGGTATTAAAATATGATTCATAGAAATACCTCTCATAGAACACAATGCTTTGAAATACTTTCGGGTATCCCTGTACACAAACCAGTAGAGGTACAAACTCCATTTTGAATAGGGAACGTGCGATAGTGAACGTGAATAACATATTTGAAATTCATTAAGATATGTCTAGAGTAAAGGTATGAAAATATGGTTTATAGAAATACCTCCCATAGAACACAATGCTTTCAAATACTTTCGGATGTCCCTGTACACACACCAGTAGAGGTACAAACTCCATTTTCAATAGGGACGTCCGATAGTGAACGTGAATAACATATTTCAAATTCATTAAGATATGTCTAGAGTAAAGGTATGAAAATATGGTTTATAGAAATACCTCCCATAGAACACAATGCTTTCAAATACTTTCGGGTGTCCCTGTACACACACCAGTAGAGGTACAAACTCCATTTTCAATAGGGACGTCCGATAGTGAACTTGAATAACAGTTTTTAATTTCATTAATATATGTCTAGAGTAAAGGTATGAAAATATGGTTTATAGAAATACCTCTCATGGAACACAATGCTTTGAAATACTTTCGGGTGTCCCTGTACACAAACCAGTAGAGGTAAAAACTCCATTCTCAATAGGGAACGTCCGATAGTGAACTTGAATAACATATTTCAATTTCACTGAGATATGTCTAGAGTAAAGGTATGAAAATATGGTTTATAGAAATACCTCTCATAGAACACAATGCTTTGAGATATTTTCGGGTGTCCCTGTACACAAACCAGTAGAGCTATAAACTCCATTTTCAATAGGGACCGTCCGATAGTGAACTTGAGTAACATATATCAGTTTCAAGAAACTCCATAAATATTTACGGGAGTTAGAGCGCGGACAGACAGACAGACAGACGGACAGACGGACAGACAGACAGGCAAACCGAAGTCATAAACACTTTTCAACCTTGTTGGAAAGTGTTAATAAAAAAGAATGTTACCGCTTAAATATTTGTTAAATATTTGCAGCCCTGTATATCTTTTGAAGATTATGTACAAAGCACATGGTGCACCTATACACAATCCTATAGTAATAATACACAGCACAACCTGAATTACGCTTCCACCAATTTTCAACTATTGTCGCACTATACTATTGTTCTTTTGTATAGCCCTGTAATCCAACAGTCAATGATATCTCTACAAAATTCTGCAGCAGACATGTTTTTATGCATACAAAAATTAATAATAATAATGACCATCTTCTATCAGGAACAATTCTGGTTAGAACGCTTCAATACATGACTTTTGGTAGCCCCCCCTTTTTTTTTTTTTTTTTTTTTTTTGAAATGCTATGTATTTTTATTTTTATTTTTTTAAATTAATCTGCATAAATGTTACATCATTAGAAAGATCTTTCAAAACTGAATATTTTTTGTGCTTACACTTTTCCCTTAATGTCAATATGTAAAATCATTTCAACGAAAGTTTATAACTACCATTGCAATTCTAAAATACCCATGGAGGATAAAATTAAAATGTAACATCAAATTCAATCATAAAAATTATGGGCTAATAGTTATTACATCCTTTTCTTGCAATCATGATATTGTAGTTATCTGATATAAACAACAAGCAGTTGATTGTGACGTCATATTAATTTGATAAATATGACGTCAAAAATAAATAAATAAGGTTACAAATAAGGTACCTAAGGTTACTTCGTTACAAATATGGTATTTTTCATTTGGTACGTTATTTGTAACGAAGTTTTGTTTAGATAGTTTAGAATTAAACTAGTTGGCATAGGTGGTCTTTGCTCAGTTCCCCATCATATTTATGTTCTCATAAATTTCTAGTGCGAGACATATTATAATCATGTTAAAAGAAATTAATTTGACCAAAGCTTGATACAGTGACAGAATGAAATACCCGCCTAATAGGCTATCCACCGTTCACTTATTCTAACCTATTAATTTATTTTATCAGGGTCAATTCCGTTGTTTAGTTTTCATGCTTCTATTCCAATGCAATAATCCTCAAAATTCATATTTATATGAAAAATTTACAATTTCGCTATGTTGATAAAATCGTAAATTACGAATAATTTACGAAATTTTCCTATTAGAATATTTGTATTCAATCATGTTCAAACAAATATCATAAGTGTAATTTTGAAGTTTTCTAATGTATTTATGATCCTCAAGTTTATGCTCCATTTTGCCTTATTCTGATATGTTAAGTAAATCGTAAATTCCAAATAACTTACGAATTTTTTAAATAAAAAAAATCATAGTCTATGATATTCATGCCAGTATCCTAAATAATATTTCGAAAGTGGTTTGACATCTTTACGATGACAACATCCCTCAAGATAGACGCGTATGTGAAAATTTGCTCTATTCTGCCATGTTAAGAAACTCGCAAATTTCCAATAACTTACGAAATTTTTATATTGGAAAATTCATAGTCATAAATATTCATGCCAGTGTCCTAAATAATAATTCAAAATTAGTCTGACATCTTTACGGCGAAAATATCTCTCAAAATTGACGTTTACGTGAAATTTCGTAATGCCATGTTAAGAAATTCGTAAATTTCCAGTAACTTGCGAAATTTTCAAAGTAGCATATTTATAGTTACAGATGTTCATTCCGGCATCAAAACTGATATTTTAAACTTGGTCTGACAGTTTTACAGTAAAACGTTTCCATTTAATGCACGTTTAAGTGAATTTTTGTCCTATTCTCCCATGTTAAGAAAATCGTAAATTTCTAATAACTTACGAAGTTTTTTAATTCGAATGTTGCAAATGAATAGGGTTCTTGCCAGTGTCGAAAGTAATATTTTAAAACTGATCTGACCTCTCTGCGACAATTTGTTCGTGAGATATCGTGTACACAGACTAACAAACTAACGGACTAACACACTAACCCACTAACAGACTAACACACTAACAGACTAGCAGACACCCTACAGACGGACACCATACAAATTTTGTCATTTTCGGATTCCTCACACCTAAAAACGTATAAAAATATCAAAAAACCGAGGTCGAAAATTTTCACGATTACCTAAGTTCCCCATACCTATAGTATGATGGGGAACTAATAAAATATGAAAATAATTTCAAAATTGAACATTTAAATTTATGATTGCTGCCAAAAAAATTTACCAGTTATTGTTATATATATATGTAGAATCTTGGCTGGGTGTCTAGATGTGGGGCAATGATGAGTTGCGACTTAGATGACTAAACATTTATTACGTAACACACATACAACACAAGATACACAAAGAAAAAATGATAATAGCAGAATTTGCATAATTAACCAACAGCTGGTTTCGAGGCTTAGCACATAACAAACTCTCTTCATCAGTATAACCGTAACAAAACATTTAAGCACCTACTCATAAATCACAATAGTACCTACGCGCACTATTTTAAATATGTTAGATTGAGGTATTGAGCCCTCCATGGCTCTACCCAACTATTATGATAATTCTGTGCTCAAATTAGGACTAAATGACCACATCAGCCTTCGCGCTGACGGTCTCAACCGCTTTCTACTACAGCCAGATCTAAACTCTCTTCCGTTTGTCCTCTCGTCGAAAGATGAGCATCGGAGGCAGCGCCATCTGTTGTCTGTATGAGGAACTTCCCACAACGCTCTTCCATCCTGATGTACGGTGACCACACCGTAAACCAGCCTGGGATACTAAAGGATATCTGCAAAATACAATTAAAAGAAAAAAAAACAAAAAAGAGAAACAGACATTAAAAAAAAATTATGTACATAAAAATTCACATTTAACTTTTTCTTTAAAGTTCATCAGTCCATATTATTGGATTTTAGTTTAGTTTGTGGACCATAATTTCATATGGTCTGCAGAAGTACTAGTATGTATAGGTCCTTCATGATCACCTATCTTCTCGACTTCATATCTGTCTTTGGTCTTTACTCGCACAACTTTATAAGGACCTAAGAATTTTGGTCTTAGTTTCATGCCGGTTCCAAACTGAGTTCGCTGGATGGCAACTAGATCATTAATTTCATGCACATGGGTTTTCTTTCTCTTCTTGTTGTAACATCGGCGATTTTCTTCTTGAATCTTAAGAATGTTTTTTCTTGCTTCTTCACGAATGGTATTAAGGTTATCAAGCATGGAATTTATCCTTTCCTCTTCGAGGATTTCAAGTATTCTCTTATCTTCTTTCTTTCTCATTGTTACTCCAGTGAGTAATTCGAACGGCGTTCTTTTGGTACTTCTCGATACGGTGGAATTAATTGTTCTCTGGACAGCCTCAACAAACTTGTACCACTTGTTAGGGTCATTTATACATAACTTGGATAATACAGGAATGATTGTTCGATGAAGTCTCTCAATTTGACCATTCCCTCTTGGGATTCCAGTTGTGATGGTGTCATGTTCGATTCCCTCTGATTTACAGTAATCTGCAAATTCCTTAGATATGAACGCAGGTCCACGATCAGATATTATTCTTGCGGGGTTACCAAAAATAGCAGCTTGCTGTTTTAATTTTTGCAAGGCGTCTGCTGAAGAAGTTGATTTCACCGGATATAGCCACGAAAATTTACTAAATCCGTCGATGACAGTGAAAATGTGATTGTAGTTTTTGTTAGTGGTTGGTAATGGACCCACAAAATCGATGTGATACGTGGATAATGGTATATCTCCTTTAGGGATAGGGTTCAAAAAGCCTTCTCCTTTTCCCTGTTTCTTATTTACGAGTATACATTCTACGCAACTTTTTACAACGTTATCTACGCATTTTTTCATATTAGAAAAATAGTAGTCTCTTTTTACTAACTCTTCAGTTTTATTAGCCGAAAAATGTCCTAAGGCATGACATTTCTTTACGACCTCAATTTGCATGGTCTCTGGGACAATTAGTACATCCCTATCATTCAACACTTTATATAAAATATTATTTTTAACACATATTCGTCATTTTGGTTCTGTTGTAAAAGAGATTTCATAGTGTTGATAAACTCATCATTTTCTTGAGCAGTAGCAATACGATGAGTGATAGTATCAGTTGTTACAGTCATTACAGGGTGTCTGCTAAGCGCGTCAACATGCTGCATTTGTTTACCAGGACGATGTTCTACATTGTAATCGAATTTCTGTAGCAGGAAAGACCACCTGGCTACCTTAGGTGTCAATTCACGTTTATCTAAAGTTTTAGTGAACGCTTGACAGTCAGTATAGATTTTAAATTTACTACCTAATAAATAGTTCCTAAATTTTTTAAGGGCTTCTACTATCGCTAATTCTTCTAATTCATAACTACAGTATTTTGCTTCTTGTACCGAGGTCTTTTTACTCATTCAATGGACTGGATAGTACTGTCCATCGTCATCTTCTTGTAATAAGATTGCACCGAATCCTAATTTAGATGCATCTGTATGAACTTCTAACTTATAGCCTTGTTTAAAAAGATGTAGAACAGGCGTATTAGATAAAATGTCTTTCAGCTTTTGAAAAGTCAATTTCTGCTCTTGCTCGAATTTAAATGGAGTGGAAGCACGTAATAAGTCACTGAGTGGTCTTGCTATGTTGGCATATGAACGAATAAATTTTCTAAAGTAACCCGTTAAACCTAAGAAACTCTGCACTTCCCTAGCATTACGGGGTTCTGGGAAATTTTGGACTGCAAGGGTTTTTTCTACTGAGGGTTTAATCGTGCCATTCTCAATTATGTGAACTAAGAAATCGATCTTTCGTTTCAAAAACTGACATTTCTTTAAATTTAACTCTAAACCAAATTTTGATGCCGTTTCTAACACGCGTTTTAATTTATCTAACCCTTCATTCTCATCTTTAGATGGAATAATTATATCATCTAAATAAATATTTACAGTACCATGTTTTAATAGGTCTTTAAACACATAATTTACATATCTTTGAAATATTAAGGGACTATTACATAATCCATAGGTAACTTTTAGAAACTCATACTGGGCATTATCGGTCAAAAAAGCTGTATAATTCCTACTTTTTTCCTCTACATCAACTTGTAAAAACGCATTCTTTATATCTAGTGTCGAAAAACTTTACTCTCCCCTAATCTATCAAATAAATCCTCAATATTTGGCAACGGGTATTTATCTTTAATAATTTTCTTATTTAAAGCACGATAATCACAGCATAACCTTATTCCTCCATCTTTTTTCCTACGCACCACTATTGGCGAAGCGTAATTTGACGTACTTTCTCTAATTATACCATCTTTTAACCACTGGTCAATTTGTCTATCCATCTCTGATTTCTCTACAAATGATAATCTGCGAGAGCGTAAACATACTGGTGTATCATCAGATAAAATAATGGACATTTTTAAATCAGTACTTTTTGTTTTAACTGGCTTATAACTTTTTATTAACTCGCTTAATCTCTCTTTTAACGATTTATCTAAAATATAACTGACATCGAATTTTTCTTCTGGAAAGTTGCACATATTTGAAACAAAATAATCTATCTCATTTTCCCTTCGATCGAATACAGGAAAAGAACACTCACTTGCTTAATCGAAATCGCTTTCCCCCGAACTCAGAAAACTATCTTCCCCCCCTACGTCGCTGGAACTCAAAACATCTGTTTCTTCTTTATTTTGTTGTTTCAAAATATGAAAGATATTACCAGAGAGAATTACGTCACATGACAAATTGTTGCAAAAAGCACCGATTACATTTATTGAATCATGATTAGGTAAAAATATTTTAAATTCAGTCAGATTTGCATCTTTCTTTTCATTAAAGCAGCTAACTAGAGTGGTTGAAGAAATAACATTTTTAGTCTGTGGAATGCTATTTTTATTCACAACTAGAATCGAAGAACCTGAATCTTTTAACCCTTTAATTGGAATATCATCCACTAAAATATCAACATATTCGAGCTCATTAACAATTAGGTTAATCGGACTTGTTTCGGATTGAACTACTGAATTCGTTGGAAGATTTTCACGGAATTTTTTTTTCTCTGGAATACGTTTAGGGCAGACTCTAGCGAAATGAAATGTTTTCCCTTTTGCACCACAAATATAACACATTCTTTCACGCTTTTCGTGAGTTTGATTAGATACCGAATTACGTACTATGGGATCTTTATTATTATAATGTGTCTTTCTAAAAGGAGTTTTGTTTACAAACCGCTTATTCTCTGAACTTTCGTTTCGCGTATTATTATTAGTTTCAATTAACGATTTCCCTCTAGAAGAGTAGAATAAATCACACTCCCGACCTAATTCGTTGGGTTTAAACCAATTTTGACCTTCTCGAACACTAATATGTTTCCTAGTTCTAGAATCCAACATTTCATATAATTTATCAGAAACTATAAGATCACACAATTGCTTAACGTCGTTAACCCCTCTCAATCTACAATAGTAATCAAAAGAAGCGCTTAGACGGGAAGCGAACTGGACATGAGATTCTGACGGATTACGCAGCGCATTTTTAAAATTACTTAAACATTCACGCGGCGTTGGTTGAAATTGTCTTAAAATTAATTCCTTAACTTTTTCATAGTTGTTAATTTCTTCGGTGGTTACGTACGCAAGAACCTGATTACATTTATCTCCCAACAAATTAATCAATATTTCCGATCTGAATTTAGACGGTACATTTTTAGAAACGAATGCTTTTTCAAGGGATTGAAAAAATAAGTGCAAAGCTTCCGGTTTCTCAGGTACTGAAATTGTTAATGTTCGAATACTTCTAATTAAATTTTCTAATGATTCTGAAGTAGTTTCTGAATTTGATTGCTCAACATTATTACTAGAATTATTTGCTGCTACCTGTAACTTTAAATTCTGTAACTCTATTTCTTTTTCTAACTGGGATAATTTAATTCTTTCTATCTCAATTTTGGTTTGTTCTTCTACAGATTTCAACTTTTGTTCTTCTACTAACATTTTAATAACACCTCTAACAAATTCTAAATCATTTTTGTAAATATCAGAACTCTCAATCAAAGTTTTTATTTCAACTACCCTAGCTTCTGCCGGAACAGTTAGGCCTAATTCTTCAGCAATTGTTCTTAAATCGGCTTTTCTAATACCTTGTAACACGTTTTGGGCCATTATAACTCTAAATAATTATTTATACCAAAAAATATTTCAATATTTCTACCAAATTAATATCATACTTTAATAGAAACAAAATAATATGAGAACAATTTTCTTAAAAGTGCTTCTGTGGTTTTTGTTCTCAAATCGAAATTATCATGATTTTTAAATAACCACATGCAGAACAATTTGTATTATACAACAGAATATTTAGAACATCTTATATATTTCTTAATTATTACACATATTTCATATAATATCACCATTATCATTATTGTTCTCTATTTAATAATTGTTATAATATTGTTAAAATAATATTGCAAATAATAATAAGCAAAATTATAAGAGATTACTCATAATCATATATTTCAATTATATTATTACTTCTATTCATTCTTCTCAAGTGATATTTTATTTTATTTTAAACATATAAATCGAAACCAGAACTGTTCTTAAAATTATTTCTCCATTAATTTCTAATCCAAAATAGTAACTCAAACTCTTTTTGCTCAATACACGTACTACTCACTATTGTTTATTATCAAACAGAATGATAAATATATAACAGTTACCTTTTATAACTTGTTGGTGTTGCCATATTATCGCGGCAGAGTCCCCACTTGAAGAATCTTGGCTGGGTGTCTAGAGGTGGGGCAATGATGAGTTGCGACTTAGATGACTAAACATTTATTACGTAACATACATACAACAGAAGATACACAAAGAAAAAAATGATAATAGCAGAATTTGCATAATTAACCAACAGCTGATTTCGAGGCTTAGCACATAACAAACTCTCTTCATCAGTATAACCGTAACAAAACATTTACGCACCTACTCATAAATCACAATAGTACCTACGCGCACTATTTTAAATATGTTAGATTGAGGTATTGAACCCTCCATGGCTCTACCCAACAATTATGATCATTCTGTGCTCAAATTAGGACTAAATGACCACATCAGCCTTCGCGCTGACGGTCTCAACCGCTTTCCACTGCAGCCAGATCTAAACTCTCTTCCGTTTGTCCTCTCGTCGAAAGATGAGCATCGGAGGCAGCGCCATCTGTTGTCTGTATGAGGAACTTCCCACATATATATATATATATTCATATAAAAAAAGGCGCATAGGTTTTCGCGCGAAAAATTAAAAAAATATTACATATGATTATGAATATAAAAAATACTTATTAAAATGAATCAAAGGAGGAAGCGAAATAAGTACTGATTATAGTACGATAAATACGATATATAATATGATACGTTATATTAGACCTATCGTCCAGGGTTAGTAGATATTTACGTTAAAAGAAATAGTTTGTTCGTTCGTTGCAACTTGCACATTACTCCCGTCAGGTACAACTTGCATATTAGCCCCGTCAGGTGCAACTTACACATTAGTCCCCTTTAAATATAGTGTCGGGCCGCGGTAGCCTGGTTGGTAAGAGCAGCGAGTTCGTGATCGAAAGATTGCGGGTTCGGTCCTCGAGCCGGCCGAAGACCGTCGTGTACGCTAATGGCGACTGGTGCACGTTAAATTCCGTCGTGGTCGCAAAGTCCTCCAAGTTCCCATCAAAAATTATACCTCTGGGGGTACCGGAACATGGGTCAAAACTCGCTCTGATCCGGATCAAAATTCGAGTTTGGCTGGTGCTGCCATCTTTCACCAGCTTATGGAACTAGAAGTCGTACTTCCTCCCTATGAGGCGTTCCTAATAACGGAAGACGCAACCCTCTTGCCTTAAATCCGGTAGTTTCACTACCGGGGCTCGGAATTTCCGAGTGGCACACGACAACAACAACAACAACAACAACAAATATAGTGTCCAGCGAAGCTTAACTGATTTCACATTCCGTCATTTTTGACGGGGTTATATTCTAGTTATATATTAATTTCATTTGGTTTAGTGCAGCCTATAGACGTTAAACTCTACTTATCTGCAATTTCCCCCATAGACGTAATGTATATGAATTCTCTTGGGTGTCCCTGTACACGAACTATTTGCTTCCTCTCAACGAAAACTTAGAGGAGCATCCCTATTTGATACACATTTAAAATACCAAGTTTTTGCTTTCTGCTACCATTTGTTCTTGAGATATAGTGATAACTGTCACACAGGCAGACCAACCAATAAAAAAATAATTTTCGGATTCAAGAGATCTCAAAACGTGAAAATATAAAAAAAACTCACGTTCGAAAATTTGGTTCTAAAACATTACTTTCTCTACCTTATGGGTAGGAGAAAGTAAAAATAAGTCGCTCATTTAGCACCATTTTTCTGAACAAATAAATAATTAAAAAAAAAAAAAAAAATCAAATTTTTATATTTAACTACTAAAATCTCTTAATTTCATGCATTAAGAAATAAACACTGGTTCAGAAATATGTTACAAAAGTACCCACTTTTGATTCAAATACGGAAGCTAATGTTTTTTTTATTTTTTTTTTTTTCATTTTTTTTTTCTTTAGAAATTTTTTTTTCTTCATCGGTAAACTTGTCGGGAAAGTGATCTGTCGGGAAGCTAATGTTTTTTTTATTTTTTATTTATTTTTCATTTTTTTTTCTTTAGAAATTTTTTTTTCTTCATCGGTAAACTTGTCGGGAAAGTGATCTGTCGGGAAAATGTTCCTGTCGGGAAAATAAGTCGTCGGGGAAACGTACCTATCGGGAAAGTGAGTCTTCCGGAAAGCGTAGCATTTGGGAAACTGTACCTGTCGGGAAAAATAAGTTGTCGGGAAAACGTGCCTGTCGTGAAAGTGAGTTGTCGGGAAAACGTACCTTTCTGGAAACTGAACTGTCGGGAAAGTGAGTTGTCGGAAAAAAGTACCTCTTGAGAAAGTGAGTTGTCGGGAAACAGTACCTATCGATAAAATGAGTTGTCGTGAAAACGTACCTGTCGGGAAAATGAGTTGTCGGGAAAACATACCTGTCGGGTAACCGTACCTGTCGAAAAAATGACTTGTCGGGAATGTGAACTGTCGGGAAAACGTACCTGTCGGGAAAGTGGCGTCGGGAAACTGAGTTGTCGGGAAACTGAGTCTCGAGAAATCGTACCAGACCCAGATTTAAATTCGGGAATTTCATTACAAAAAATGTTTCATTCTTGTAAAATATCTGGAGGTATCGGTTCATCCCAGTTGTGTTTAATTTGGGGGAGTACTTGCCTTACGGAGCAATTACGGAGAGTACTTGCCTTTTTGTATGGATTTTTTTATGAACTACTTTTCTAACTGGAAACGTGTCCTCATTTAAGTTCCAGAACATGCCTAGAACTCTTTGAGTTATTATTTATTCTTTTTTATCGAAAAAATGTATGACCGAATTAGCTTTCTCCTTATTCGGAATTTCGGAGAGAGTTTCTGAATGGCTACAAGCTCATTGGAAAACCACCTGATTGCATTAGAGCCTGTAGCTCGATTATTCTATCTTTTGCTAATTGAATGGATTTTGCTCCGGATAATAGATCACCATCATAAAAAATTCCATTGGCAATTTCTTTTGCCAATGGAAAATTTCTTTTTTCATCCTCACATAATTGCTTAAGCGTGCGTAACGCTAAATAGGGGGCACAAGCTGTTCCATAGGTGACAGTGTTTAATTCGTAGACTGATAATAGGTTATTAGGAGACTCTCTGCAAACGATTCTTTGATATTTTCTATCTTCATTTGTAATTAAGATTTGCCTATACATTTTTTCTATATCGGCACTGAATCCAAAGGGTAGGATCGAAATTTTACTAAATTGTCAAATATGTTGGTTTGTAATTTAGGACCAATATAAAGACTATCGTTTATAGATTTAGTATTTGTGGTTTTGAACTAGGCGCCAAAGACGACACGTAATTTTATTGTTTCACTATTTTCATTTACGATCGCATGATGCGGTAAATAATAATGTGGCAATTCATCAATTTTTGTTTTGAATCAATTGAGTCATATGACCCAAACAAAGGTATTCATTTATAAAGTTAGAATAAGATATCTTTAATTGTTGATCCATTTTTAGTTTATTTTTGATTGAGAGATATCTTAAAATAGCACCTGACTGACTGTCACCTAGTGCCTTATCTGGTTTAAACAGTAGATGAACTATATATCTCCCATAACTATTTGTTTTAGTTGTTGTTAAGTATAAATTTTATATAGGATAATTTTCTGTACTTTTAATTTCTAAATTCTGCTTTGATTCAGTTAAAAAAAAAATAAATAAAGAAGGTGTTATTTAATTCCTCATCAAGAGTAGTGTGACATGTTAAACTGAGATTTGTAAAATGATCGACTCGTCCTGAAAGGAGGTAACTCAACTTTGTTGGAATAGCAGTAGGGGTTCCAGATGGCTCTTGAATGGGACAGTCATTGCAGATTGATGTGACTATTTTAGCACTAAGCAAAATATCTATAGGACCACTTACATAAAACTGTGGATCAGTCAGCTGCATAATTTGAACATGTGGCCAATCGTATTGCACCAATTGGAAATTAGGGAGAGGGGAGGTAACCCTATCAACGATAAAAGTGTTGACTGAAAATGACTCTGGCGAAAAATGCGGTGTAAATTGAAATTCAGTTTCATTGAATCTCTTCTAAAACGCAATTAATCCCTACTATACTATGCGACATGCTCTGTAAGGACAAATTTAGTCGTTTAGCACAATCCTTTCTAATTAATTAATTTTGACTAGCATTATCTATAAATGCTTTACAATGCATAATTTTACCTTTACTTGATTTAACTTTTATTAATGCTGTAGCTTATAAAACATTACTCGAATAAAATTGAGAACTATTTGAAACCAAAGTTTCTGGCGATACATGATTCACCCTTTCAGAATTTTGATTTCTAACCAAATTAGTGATTTTTACTTCTGGTTTACATTTTATCTCTTCAAAACCGCGCGCTTCGCGCTCAACAAGTTTCCTAAAATGATCAAGACCAGGTCATTTATCACTATCTAACATTAGTTCCCACCTCTGTTTTAACAATTAATCTAATTTTCACATCATGAACTTTACTATAATTAAGTCACTTAAAGTATCAGAATCCAAACCCAAAGTTATAAATTCCTGATGGCTTCATTACAAGTATCTAATAACTCAAGTAAAGGTTTAGCATTATTTGCTACTACAATTTTCGCAGAAAATATTTTGTTAATTTGACTCAATGCTAATTGTCTTTTATTTTCATATCTTTCTTTTAATATTTTCCAACATTGATCTAAATTTTTATTTTTTAAAGCAAATCTTCGAATTAATTTAGCTGCATTTCCGCGCACGTACGAATGTAAATATTGCAGCTTTTCAACTTTGGATAATTGATTATTATTTAGAATTGTCGAATGAAATATCTGTTTAAAGGAAATACAATTTTCGGTTTCACCGAAAAATTTTGGGAGATCAAATTTTGGTAAATTAATAAAAGAAGATTTAACATTTTTCTCTTCTTTATTTTCCGAGTGCGTTTCTGCATCATACGCATTTAATTCTGTTTTCTCTTCTAACTCCACTCGTAAATCGAAAACAACACCCCTATATCTCAAATACATATCCATGTAATCCTAATTCTCTTTACCGGATATTTTTTTTTAATATTTCTGCAATTTCATGATCATACGATTGAACTTTGGTTTTTAATAATTTAACTTTGGATTGTTCATCTTTACTACACACTTTTACATTATCTCTAAAACTATCGATCTCTTTACATAATTTTTCAAATAATAAAACTAATATAAATAATCGCTAAAAAAAGAGTTAAATTGAAAAAGTGCCATTTGTTAAATATATTAAAAACACTTTAAATACACGTAAATTTAAATTTTATTTAAAAGATGTTAAGAAAAAAAAAATATATATATCCAAAGCTTTCAGCTTTAATAGTAAAGCATAGCACCGCACTTTAGAATGTAGAAAACGAGGGGGGAAAAAGCTAACAACCCCATAGAAGTAGCATGGGAAGAAAACCAAAAAAATTCACAATGTCAAGTGTGTTAAAAAAAAAAAAAAAAAAAAAAAAAAAAAAAACAGGCTCACACCGGAAGTAATAAAAGGACAAAATTGACTAGAAAAAGACATCGAACAGCGGGAACGAGAGGGCTGGGACAATAAATATATCGTCCAGGGTTAATACGTCTCGCCTCCTTGATGAAAAATCCCTGATGATGCTTTACTATTAAAGGGAAAAGCTTTGGATAATTATTTTTTAACATCTTTTAAATAAAATTTAAATTTACGTGTGTTTAAAGTGTTTTTAATATATTTAATAAAACTAATGTAATTGCATGTAATTCTCAAATCGCATATAATTAATACTATTTTTTTTTAAACTTTCATGTTGCTAATTACCAATTTGTTTGAAGTGTACGGAAGTAGACAAAAAGTAAATAAATATAGTTTAAAAAATATTTTGTTTATTTATTTATTTATTTATTTTTAAATCAACAATAGATAAAAAATTCAGACAATAAAAATTAAAAATAAGAGACGTTCTTGACGATCACTTTTCTACATAACCGCTAAGAATATGTATGTCTATATCTCAACGTAGAACAAAATGTATTGACTCGGCTTACAATCATATTAGTAAAATAAACCTGGTAAATTGAGATTTTTTTAAAAACAAGTGTACATCCTAATTATTATAATAAAAAGCCTTAAAAGCTAAAGACACACTTTAAAACACGTCATAATTTATTAAAATCAAATTTACAATATTTAATGAACAAAGCTTTTCGCCATGAGTTACAATGCACTTATATGTAATAATAATTTATGCATTTATATTCTGTTAAGCGTCTTATATCAGTGACCATCACCAGGAGTCATAGTATATATAGCTTACTGTTTTCTTTATACTTTGGTAAAATGCTCTGTTTGACCTGAAGATGTAACTCATGGCGAAAAGCTTTGCTCATTAAATATTGTAAATCTTATTTTAATAAAAAATGACGTGTTTTAAAGTGTGTTTTTTGCTTTTAATGCATTTTAATAACTACAATCAAATTAGTTTAAATATTATTTAACAAGTTACATAAAATAATTAGTTTTTTTTTTTTTTTATTAAATTTCATTTTGCTACATAAACACATAATATAATATAATATATGTACTCGTATATAAAACATCATAATATAACTTAAAAGAAGGAACACAAATATGAAGTTCCACCTATTATATAAATTTGATTTTAGTATATAAAGACGTGTGTTTATAGTGTCATACAGATGTCGTGAAGAGTCAAAGTGAGCACTCGAAGTTAAGTAACAAACGTAGTTTATTAGTAGAACAAACTTGTAACACAGCTACACTCGGCTGAGAACATACACAAACTGAGGAACGAGTCGCTTATAAACAATATTCGAATATTCTAGAATACAATATTAACATAAATTAGAATATTCTAGAAACTGCTAGAATAGGAAATTAAATATGCAAAGATAAATATAAGAATTTAGAAATAATTTTTAGAGTCTTTAAATTTACTTGCCCTCGGCTGGAATCGAACTGAGGCCGTCTGGGTGACAGTCCAGAGACATACCTCTACGCCACGGCGGCTGTAAAGAAAGCTGACTTTGTGGCAATAGCTTTTAATGCTTTTTAATAATTACAATCAAATTATTTTAAATATTATTTAACAAATTAGTTAAAAATCTAGTTTTTTATTAAATTTTATTTTACTGCATGAATTGCAATATAGTACATAAACTCGTATATAAAATATCATAATATCACTTGAAAGGAGGAACGGAAATATGAAGTAAAACCTACATAATATTTCATCTTAATAAGCATCCGTAAGCTAAATATAAACTACCCTTTAATAACAGATTTAAACTAGCTTTAAGTATTCAAATATTAAATCAATAACTTAACTGAAAATATCGGACAAACCATTGTTTTAGGCTTAATGCTGTATTAAATCAAAGTGCATAATGATTGGAATTACATTAGAAGCTTCCGATTCCTTTAATTAGCTTTAAATCTGGAATGAATTCTATTACATATCCATTTTAGCAGGAAAGTAACATTTATAAAATCATTATTATTAACATTATAATTTAAATTAATACATTAATTTAATGATAAGTAATCTTTATTATAGAACTTTATCAAATGGCATTTGATTTTTAATAATAAATGTATACAATATATCTTAAGATATACATATTTAAACAAAATAATGTCATTCAGTACTAAGAAAAAAACTTAATTTAACCGAAATTGATGAACTTTGATTCGAATTGGTACTAATTAACTTCCTGGGAATATCCACCCAAATGGTGGCGCTGCTACGATGGGATTTTCTCTCGTTTCAAGGAAGGCTCAGCATCTACAGAGCACCAAACTTAGGATAAGGTGTGTATATATATATATATATATATATAACTCTTCTGATTCAGTTTGATTGTACGTCAGCTAACAGTTGGCGCTGTCAGGCTGTAATTTAGTAGTACCACTTTAGGGAAGACTGTAAGCTTCTATTATGTATAAGTGTGCGAAACTTGGCATGTGAGATGGTTCTTAGTACAATTATGCTGATTAACTTTGGATACATGTAGGATGACAGGTGGCACTGCTATTCAGCAGTATTTTCTGTTTACAGGAAAGTTATAGCTGAGTTTCTATAATATATAAATGTACCAAACTTGATGTGTGAGTACGAATTATCAAATATTGTTAATATTTTCTCATTGCGGTAGTTCAGCACCTGTTGGTGAAAAGTTTAGCGAATATTATAAGAAAATATACTGATTATTATTTTTTTTCCATATTTACCGGTATATAGCGCTGTTCTATGAAATAATGCAGAAGAAAATGTTGTATTCGTAAAAATTTTAGTCTTCCCGTTTGAGATAAATTTACGCGTTTTGAGATGTCCTAAACGTGATTTGCCTTTTTTTAGAAAATGACTATTTGTCTGTGTGCGTATTAGGGAAATTTTGTAGTATCTCATGAACTAATGGGTGGTATTTAATTACAATTGATAATTGGTTAGACCTTGATTTAAATTGGTGCTGATTAGCTATTGGAATATATCGCCCATTATGTGGTGGTGCTGTGTTGTGATTCACCCAATTTATGTCAAGGCTATATCTCAACTTCTGTACTGTATAAACGCACCAATCATGATTAATGATATAGATATTATCAAAAACTATGGTATTTTAATTTGGGTACATATCGGCCGACAAGGTGATGCTGCTGTTTTCCATTTTTATTACTAGAAGGCAATTACTTTGTTTTGCATAAAAGTGGTCGAGTTTCGATCACTGGCCAATAGTTGCCGCAATAAATATACATTTAGAAACATAAAATAATAATAATAATAATAATAATAATAATAAAGATTCACCTAAATATGGCATTTAAGAAAATAAAAATAATAATAATAATAAAATTTACAGTATTAAAATGAATTAATAAAAATTTTTCATGCTTATTAAAAATAGAATTTGCACGAATATAAGTTAAAATGATTAAAGTTATAAAACTATGTTTTATTAAATGATTTATACTATATAAATTTATACAATATATTTATACATATGAATTTTGTGAAAGCATTCTACTTAAAAAAAAAAAAAAAAATGAATATAATTTCAAAATCTGCGTATATATTCTTGTCATAATATAAAGTGCGTAAAATCGTAATTCACAATAAAAAAACTTTATATCTAAGTAGCTTTTTTTCGGTAGGTTCCTTATAGGAAATGTACCTATTGCAATGGTCTTCATGAAACGATTTCTGGAAAATTTCTTCATATCTTCACCGATCGTGACCCCTAGAATCCAAAACCACCCTCCGTACAAATATATATATATATATATATTTATATATATATATATATATATGTGTAACGCTTTTTCCCATGCTAAATTGTGAACACGATAACTGGAGTAATTTTCATTTAAATTTAATTAGCTCGGATTATGTTGTCAGGTCAGTAAAAATATCGGTCGAGTTCGTAGATGGGGTATCCAGCTCAAATGGGGTGGAAATTTTCATTTGCCCATAATTTCTTTAATATTGAAAATAGAAAAAAAACTTCAAATCAGGAGAATTACCGCCTTACCCTAAAGAGCAATTTTTGTGTCTAAACTTTTTCGATAGCTTCAATTGCTTAAAAGTTACAAGTTAAAAAGTGATTTTTCGTAAATTTTGATGAAGTCGACTTTTCTATAGCTTTAATTGCTTAAATTTATAATCTGATGCTTACGTCACGTGCAAACGATAATAAAAAAACATCACTGGATAAAAAAAAAAAAAAAAATGTTAACTGTTTTAATTATTCATTTAAAAAATAACATTAAAATAATACGTTAGTCTTAATACAAATATCGTTTGTGGTGATTAGTTTATAATGCCAATTTAGGCAATAATTTAAAATTTACGATTGAAATTGAGAGCAATACGTTACAGTTTTTGACTTTTTATCTTGTGGAAACAAGATATTGGTCTGTGAACAGATATGAGGTTTTCGCGTGGGAAGAAAATATAACGAAGCCAAAGCTGCCATTGTCCATCGCCAAGTTCGCCAAATATTGTCGTCAAATAACAAATTTCGTCTCCAAGTCAAAAAGTTTGTCGTCAACTATAAAATTTGCCACCAAATCACAAAATTCATTGCTAAGTCGCAAATTTTGTCACCAAAATCTCGCCAAATCATACAATTTACTAAATTCGTAACAATTAACATTGAAATTTAGTGGTGCCCAAATGGTTCAATGTTAACTAATGCTAATGAAATGTTATAATTGCAAGTTGAAATTGTAATTCCATACAACGTAAAGGACCTTTGAGTATTAGATTTACGAAAACGGACCTTTTTTTTTTTTTTTTTTTTTTTTTTTTTTTTTTTTACATTTATAATTACTTTTTTTTTTTTTTCATCTAAGTTTAATTTCAACATATATATATATATATATATATTTCTCATATGAAGCTGAATGTAATTAAATGTATTTTAATAAGTAATGATTATTATTAAGTAATGATATATTATGAAACTAGAAAAGCCCTGGTTCGGGAACGAACCGAATGCGGGAAAAATTTCAAAATCAAGCTCGAAATGTACAAAACTCGGCCTGATGCTGCTTGCGTGCCAATAGATCAAAGTTTGTTAAAGAAAACATTTTTTAATTCATGAAATCAATGAAGGTAATCAACGAAGACTTTGCACGCTTCGCTAGTCACTATATTTTAAGGAAACTTATTTCTAGAATATTGCTTTATATATATATATATATATATATATATATATATATATATATATATATGTAATCCCAGTTACATATGAACAACACTATACCTGGTGTGAATAGTATTTACTTTCACGTTATTTCCTATACGTATTTAATTTATTCGATCAATAATAAAATGACAACAATTTCACAGCCAAATGTAATATTACAATGTGCTATGATCGGCTACGTCTATCGCATGAGACAATTAATTTCTGTGGTTATAATAGCACTTGACTTAATTAATAGTAGATTATATATAGTAAAAGAAATAATGAAATAATAAAATATGTAAACTTGATCATGGTACAGCCTTAATATAGCTCCCCTTGGCTACTTTTTAATTTTTATCGTCACAATAGACAAAAATACATAACTTAAGCGATTATTGTTCCTGCCTCCTTCTCTTCTTTTCTTTTTCCTTTTCTTTCTTTTCTGTTTTTCAATATTTTATAATTTATTTATATTTTTGATGCGCTTCTTGGCTTAAAGTGGCTTTTTCAACAATGAAGTCCTTGTCGAAAAATGTCCAATCTATTTCAGCATCAAAATTTTAAAAAATATCCAAAATTATCAATAAATCTAAAGCTCTTAATATAATGCTGAATTAGCTTTCATGTCAAGCGCGATTCATCCGTGCTAAAAACGTACTATTTGAATAAAAGAAAAAAAAATCTAAAATTGAGGTATATTAAAAAAGGCCATTTTTTTTACTCTATTTTCACATGCATTAACAAATTTAATATTACACACACACACACACACACACACACACACACACACACACACACACACATATATATATATTTTTTTTTTGCGTGAAAGCATATTTCATTTTATGTTGAAAAAAAAAGGTTATTATTATTATTATTATTATTATTATTATTATTTTCATTTTATTTTTTTATTTATTATTTATTTATTTATTTAAATTTTTTTTTTTGACAACAATTGAAAATTTAAATGTCCATTTGTAATGCTTTTACCAGGTTATTATTTTCATATTTTAATTAATTTTTAAAAATCTATTCAAAATTTCGTTACAAATAAGGTACCAAATGAAAGAAGCAATTTATCTGAATCCGCCAGATTAATTAACTTATCGATCGAACAATTAGATTTTCCTAAATTAACTCAAGTATGAAAATTTAGTGGCAATTTGCGTCAACACACAGACAGAGTCCAAGAATATCTCTTAGCCGTTTATATATAGAGAGATGTTATGATTCAGATGTTTTTAGAACAATTAATTTTAGAATTAGTAATTGTATTAAAATAATTAATGGATTTAAATTCACATAATAATTGAAGATATTAGTGGATGAATGGGTTAAGAAATATTTAAGATAAATTAACGGATGTTTCCCAGAGGAAAAACTAATAATGGTTTCCTAAATTTATAGATTGTTCATTGTTTTTTGCTAAATATTATAAGAAAAGGATATTTTAGATATATAATTCCTCAAAATGAACTCTAATCTAAATGTAGACAATTTTTATTGGATAATTTCTTACTTATTGCAATTAGTTTGTTATGCATTAAACTTATATGTAACTGTTTTAAAATCACTAATATATGAACACAGGATTTCAAAATTGTAACACACTATAAAAAAAAAGAAAGAAAGAAAGAAAGAAAAAGTAATGTTTTACTAAATTTGAGAAAATATAACTTGTACACTAGGGTGGGCCGAAAAAATTATTTTTTGAAATTGATTTTGGTATAGTGCGGAAAACTTGTGTAATGGGTCTGTAAGAAACCTCTAAAAATTTTATCAGTTTTGTTTAATATTTAACCGCGCCCCTTTCGCACTGAAAAAACTAAAAAAAAGAAAAAAATTAGTTTTTTTCAAAAAATTAAATTTCAAAAAATAATTTTGAATTTAGTTCTGGTATATTGCAGAAATGTTACCTAATGAATCAGTTAGAACCCTCAAAAACTTTCATCAATTTTGCCAAATATTTAGCCGCGCCCCTCTGACATAAAAAATTGAGAAAAAGATGAAAAGCCGGGTTTTTTGAAAAAAGTATATTTAAAAAAATTTGAAACTAGTTATACTATATAACTAAAATATTACATAATACGTTACTACTGACCAATCCAAATAAAATTCAAATAATTTTACTCTATTTTTATTCGCTTATTTAAAAATAATAAGCATACATATGCACATAAGAAATTGAAGCTTATCTTATACCCTACTTTCGTTTTTGTTTCTTTTCGTTCAGATTTCAAACGATAGATTGCGTTCTACTGCTCCCATTGCTTCCAAGGTCAATTTAACTAATAGATAAGATTAAATATTGGATTTCGTTTCATTCTACGTTTGTTTGTCAAATGAAACGGTTGTTATGGAGAAACGTGTAATTAAAAAAGTGATGCGAGCAAACTCAAGTCGTCCGCTGCTTGGAACAGGGAGAGATTTATTCCCTTCTGATGCTGTTTATCTCCCAACTTATGAGGACATAATAAGATGTTATCAGAGTATCAGATTGCAAATAAAGGGAGACAAAATTCAAGAACCTTCTTCAAGAACTGTGGCCGCAGCGGTAGCAAAAAAATTTATTGATATATGGAAACGTGCTTCGATTCATGTTGTATCATTAAAGCGAGTTACTGCCATGGTTTTATTTTACAACTGTAATAATAAGAACGTTATAAAACCTGCTAAATCTAGGAATACGCCGTTTTTACAATCGAAAGTGAAGAAATTTAAAGCAGATGCCGCAAAATTGTTCGACATTTGTGCTTGTAAATGCCAAGATTTATATTCGTGCAATTGCGAAAAAAAACTAAAAGTTCCTGAGAGAGAAAAAGAATTTTTAATTGATCAAAGGACAGTTAGAAAAATGGCTATTGGAAATCTGGATATAGTAACAACCCACCAACTACAAAAACGAGTACGTCGAAAAATGGAAATATCCGATTGTCCAAACAAGAATAAAATGTCAATGCCCAGTACCAGTGGATTTCAAAATAAAGAATCTCATAACATTTTGATAGATAATGAATTAGAGATTGAGTCAGAAATGGATACAAAAAATGCAGATCAAGATTTCAAGTGGTCTTATCCTCTTTTAAGAAAACATAAACAAACTGAAACGCCATCAAGATCGTCAGATCAAATGAGAATTTCTATGCCTCCTGCAGCATTGGCTGCAGATTTAACTGGTGCCTCAAGTAGAGCAGTGGCCAAAATTACTACTGCAGTTTTGGCTGATTTCAATTTAGTTTCGCCTGAGCAACAAACATATATAGTTGATAAAAACAAAGTGAGAAGAGAAATACACAAGAAAAGAAAAAAAGTAAGGGAAAATGATTTAAGGCTATTTGAAGAAAAATCTATTAAGAGTTTGTATTTTCATGGGCGCAAAGATGAAACTATTCAACAAATACATGGTCATCGAAAATTAACATCAGAAGCACATGTAGCATTAATAGAGGAACCAGATAGCAAATATATGGGTCATATACCGTTAACTGCTGGTGAAAGTGCAAAAAGAATAGCTGAAGGTATTATAGAATTTACAAGAAAGAATAACATAAGTTTGCAGAACCTATCAGTTATCGGATGTGACGGAAAAAATGTAAATACGGGATGGAAAGGTGGAGTAATACGTTTGCTTGAGACAAACATTAGAAGACCACTACAATGGAATGTATGTTTGCTTCATACCAATGAGTTGCCACTAAGAGACATTATTCAAGAAATAGACGGTTGCACAAGGGGACCATATTCATATTCTGGACCTATTGGATTGTTTTTAAAAGACTGAGAAACATCCAGTGGTCAAATTTGATAAAATGGACTCTACACTTCCGCATTTGGATCCGCAAGATATTAGAAAGCTAAGTACAGATAAAAAATATTTGTATCGCATCTGTCAAGCCATAAAAGATGGTACTAGTTCTCCTATGTTGACTGACAGTAATCCAGGTAAACTTAGTCATGCACGATGGCTGACTACCGCAAACCGTTTGTTACGGTTATACATTAGCACACCAAACCAATCAGAGAATCTTATAATACTTGGGAAATATGTAATGCTGGTTTATGCTCCAATGTGGTTAGAAATAAAAATGAAATCGCATTGCCAGTATGGTTCCCAACATTTTTGGAAAATGATATCCCTTTCAAAGCAGCTTTCAGACAAAGCTAAGAAAACTATTTTTAAAGTTTTGTCAAACAAAGCATGTTATGCGCATCCCGAAAATCTATTGGTAGCAATGTTGCATGATTCCAGGAAACACATCCGGGAACTAGCAGTTAGGCGCATTCTAGGCGCTCGACAAATAAAAATGAAGAACTTGAATGGTTTACGAGTTTTCAAGCCTCCTAAAGTTAATTTCAAAGCAGACGACTACATTGATTTAATTGATTGGTCAAACTGTGTTGTAACAGAGCCACCTCTTACAATGCATTTAAAGGATAAAGACTTGAAAGAAATGTGCAAAAAAGAAGAAAATCAATTCATGACATTCGAAAAATTATCATGTCATACGCAATCCGTTGAACGATGTGTTAAATTAGTATCTGAAGCTGCAATGAAAGTTTGTGGTGAGATTGCAAGGGATGGCTATATTCGTAGCAAACTTCAAGCAAGAAAAGAACTCCCAACGTTTGACAATAAAGGACAATATTATTCGAGTACCTAATATTCAATAAGCAACAGGTATTATTAAATCCAACATAAATTTGTATATTTTTGCTGTAATCTTTATTTTGTTACTATGTAAGAGAAAATATGCTTATATACAAGAAAAAATATGTTTATAATAATTAACCAAGTAAAAAAATAATAAAGTAAAGTAATAGTTATAGTTATAGATTTTTTAATTATAATACTAATTAATTAATCAGTTATGTCAATACTAATTTAGAAAAATAATAAATAGTTTATCATAGTACAGGTTTTCAGAAAATCCGATATTTCTTTCATTTTTCTCCAATTTTTGATGTCAGAGGGGCACGGTTAAATAATGAAAAAAAATTATACAAATTTTTATGGGTTCTAATTGACATATTATGTAACATTTTTAATGAAAGTCTTTAAAAATTTTGGATATTTTTTCAAAAGATTTTTTTTTTTCCAAAAAAGTTTTTTTTCCGTTCTTTTTTTCCGTTTTTCAATGTCAGAGGGGCGCGGCTAAATATTGATTAATTTTCATAAAAATTCTTGTGAGTTCTAATTGGCCCATTACACAACTTTTTCATTCTATACCACAATCAATTTCGAAAAAAAAATTTTTTTGGCCTTTTTCGGCCCACCCTATTGTACACCGCATAAAATAATTTCAGTAGAGTTAATTATTCTTTTAATTTTTATTAATTGTCTCTTTAATTTGCATTCTTAATTGCATTAAACCAAACAGTCATTTAAGAAGTATATTAAGTTAAAAGTTCATTCACAAACTTATTTTATGAAGTAAAATTTCTCTCCGAATGCTCATAATCACAGGCTTTCAAGTTTAATCTTTAATAACATGATGCCCTTAATACATATCGTATTAACAAAAGACGCAATATGGCTATGAATTCGTAATTTAATTATACACATTGCATTGAAGGGACAAAGAGTTTTAATTAAAGTCAGAATGTTTATGTTTGCGACATAAATATTTAGGAGAATGTCTACAGGGTAAAACTTTATGTAAACAAGTAAACGAATGTTACAGGTCATCTCTGTCTAATATACCATTATTATATTACACAATGACATCTGGTTTGGGATATATTGTATTCGTTTTGTCATGATGAAGTCGCCAATTTGCAATAAAATTAATAAGTAGCTATCAAAGAATATTAATATTTTATGGAATATTTTCCTGTACTGTTAATAATTACACACGCGACGCATCAGGAAAATAAATCGGTGAAGCAATCGACTTACTGAATATTGAGTGAGGCAATAAAACAATATATATATATATATATATATAACTTAAAAACATATTTTTATAAAGAATTAAAAAAAAAACTTTGCTACACAAATTTCAACAGAAAACTCTGTGTAATCTATTATCTTAAGTCTTATATAAAATTGCAGCGAAAAATAAACGGAGATGTTAAAAATCTTATTTTATACATTCATTTTAATATCTAATATTAATTAAATTAATTATTATTGAGAATATATTTTGGACTTAGAATTCTTTTTCTAAAGTATTTTAAATTTTTATTAAAAAAAAAAATAAATAATAAAATTAGTCAAAAATACAGAATAAATATTGAGAATCTCGATTATTAACTTTTAACTATGAATTACTGTAAATTTACAGAGACTCTGGATAAATATTTACATTAAATTTATAGAAATTTTTAACAATGCAAACTTTCAACTATATAATATTAGAAGAAATTTATAATGTCAATATATAGAAATAAATTTAATCTTGTATTTTTTTAAATATAGAATATATGTTAAGTTTGGGAATTTTCATTAAATCATTATTAAATTATTATTACTATTACTATAAGCATTGTAAATTGGCTACACAAATGCATATCGTAAATTAATTTTCTTTCATCAAAAACTAATGTATAACTAATACAAATTTGTATACAGACATTTCAAAGGAAGCGTCCAAAGGTTCTGCAAAAAATGAAAAATAAAAACAAATAAAAATAAAATTTTAAAAATTTCCGCTCTGTGGGGACATACATCAAAATACAAACAACTTTTCCAGTCAAAATGTCTGAAAAGTTATGTAATAAAGGACTGTTGTATATTCTAACATTTTCAAACCATAAAACATTTAAAAATGGTATACTTACATTTTTCAAAGGTTTTTGTTGCAAAATTTTACAGATGACCGAGTGTTAACTCGTTCATTTTCCACTCCTACGCCGGCCCGATCCCCCGATCTTAATCTTGGGATTTTCGGTTATGGAACTATTTAAAGAGTTTAATAAGAGATATTTTAACTTTAGCTTGGTTTGAATAACCGTTTAACGTTGTATGCGCGGAGAATCAATGGCGACCAACTGTTGAACACACTGTTCATAAACTACACATTTTACAACTTAATGATGGAACCCGCATTAAACAATATGATCTCCATCATAAGCAGTTTGTAACTTGTAACAAATAACAGTTAAATCTGTAATAAATAAAGTTTTTTTTGCATTAAAATGTTTAGCTTGTTTGTATTGTGATGTACATCCACTCAGAGCAGAAATAAAAAAATGTATATATATTTATTATTATTATTTATTTATTATTATTAATATTTTGCAGAACTTTTGCGCTTATGCTTTTAAATGTTTACATACAAATTTTCGACTCAATCCTCATTTTAATTACAGGTACAGATGGCTCTGAATGTACCAAGTTTAATTATGGCCAACCTGTTTAAAGATATACTGAAGATTAAGTCGTGACATCAATAAGGCAAGATAATAAAGTTCAATATACTTGAAAAATAATCTCAAGTCTGTTTAGGAACAGTTTTATTTGACATATGATTATGTGCGGGGGGGGGGGTCGGATTTACAACCACCGTAAACCCCGGTTTAATTATAATGCCTACATTTATTTATTTACTTTTGTAAATCAAGGCTATTATTTATTTGCTTTTCAAATTTCCGAATCTTAAAGAAAAATTCAAGTGGCAAATTAATAGGAATATTGAAATACCAAATTCGAATTCTTTGCAGTTTTTTGTTTTTAAGCTGCGCTGTCAACATATATACATACATTTCAACCGCTAAAAATTGGACTTTCGTATTCGAGAAGCCTTAAAAAGTGATATTATAAAAGAAGAATGTTAAAATGCAACGCAAAAATATTTTATTTAAAGTATTAAAAGCAAAAAAAATAAAATAAAATAAAATAAAATAAATAAATAAAAAATAAATTCTTGAGAATGTTCGTGGATACCATAAAATGTAACAAAACATTTCCATTAATTACATTCAATACAAACGAATGTTTAGCATAAATTTAGATAGCCCTGTATGTTGTCTATAAACTACATACACACCATATTGAGTACTAAAATTAAGTTTTATATGGCAAATACCTGATACATAAAGAATGAAACTTCCAGCAATTTCCAAGTATAGCCATAAAATATTCAAATATTTGGGTAGCCCTGCAAACGAATAATGAATGAATTCCGTTCCACAACCTGTACAAAACATTCTTTTATGCATATAAAAATGGATTTCCATTCCATTTAGTTTAGGGCAGGCTATACATCATACTCTATACTTAACAGAAATTTTCTGATGCATTTAAATTATCTTGGATGTCACGTTGCACAAACTGTTCGCTTGTTCTCAACGAAACATTTAGTGTAGTATTACTCTATGATACAGATTTAGAATTACAAATGTGGACTTCCTGCTACTATTTGCTCGTGAGATATGCTGATAACAGACAAATATACCGAAACCAACTGCTAACATAATAATTTTATAGCTCAGCGCACCTTAAAACGCGTAAATATACTGATGATTCATTTCCGGAAATTTGACCAAAAAGCAATATTTTCTTCATCATATATAAGAGTGAGAGAAAGTAATTAACTTGCTAAAATATGCCTACTGTTCTAATATTTGGTTTTAATCTATACATTAGTCTTATTTATTTTTACAGTTTTTGATCATTTTTATTTTTACTTATAAAAACTATTGTTATTGTATCTTACAAGGGAACTCTTTCAAGCGATAATCACCGATTTCCTTCAAAAAATTACAGAATATATTTTATGTTGAACTTAACTCACTGGTAAAAAATTTAACTGCTGAATCGCAACAGGAAAGCCGCAAAAAATTATTAAGCTTTACGTTTTGAACGCCAAATACGAAAAAAGTCATCGCCAAATCACATTAACCTTCCTTAAATGATGCCAAAGAGCTTAAGTATAGGAGGGTAGTATTTTCTATCGCTCTAGGGGTTACTGAAGCAAGGAAGCCATCCCCTCTGCGGAGGATAAAAATTAAGATGTCATTTCTCCGGAACATCTCGAAGTGTGAATATAAGGCAGTCTTTAATTTCCCACTGCGTAGCAATAGTGCGACGTTAAAGCCCACCAACACTCAAGATATTTTCTGAAATCTAGAAATTTCTATTTAGAAAAAGTGACGTTATGTTTTATGTTAGATCCAACATTTTCAATTATTTTATGTAATGTTTCAAAATAACATTTATTTAAAATAATGCAATTTCAATTTCAGAGTTACTTTTACATTACTCCAGCTTATATATAATCTGGAGTAAATTAATGTTTGAAGCTCTTGGCATGTGCATTTATGTAAATTTGCAGACGATTTAAGGGAGGCATACTATTGTAACAATCGCAGCTATCGTAGATCACAAGTCGGATCATACACTCCGTAGCAAAAGTATCCGAGCACTAGCAATAATCCCTGTCTAAAAAAAAAAGTACACTTAATACTACTTTGTTAAATAAATCCTTGTCGAATCATGTTCTTAGACATACTAAGAACATGACTCAACAAGGATTTATTTAACAAAGCAGCATTAAGTGTACATTTTTAAGACAGGGGTTATTGCCAGTGTTCTGATACTTTTGCTGCTGAGTGCACGATCTGACTTGTGATCTATGATAGCTGCGATTGTGTTCAATAGTATGCCTCCCTAAAAAATAATCTGATTTATAGGTTGGTTGGCTACGTTTTACGTCGCACTAGTGGTGTGTAATGGGCATTGGCGACCAATATGAATTATAATATTTGATTGAACATTTAGTAATTTGAATAGTTGATTGAAATTAATACTCAAATAAATAAATCAAAATTAAAATATTTAAGATATTTGAGGTTGAGTAGGTTTGAAGTTTTAATTAGCACTACAGCTATGCAAAGGCGACAGTCTGGGACATATTCCTAGAGATGGTCCTTAGATGTGCTATTACAATTTTGATCTTTTACGGAGGGTTTATTTAAAATTGGAAAAATATGTGCATAACTACTACTTTATGGCTTCTTACATTTCTGGCAATTTATTTTATATATGTTTACAAATAATAATATAAAGAATTTTATAAAAATATGCATTAGAATTTCATAAGGTTGGTTGGGTTTTACGTCACACTAGTGCTGCCCAATGAATTTCATAGGGAATTTTATAGAATTATTAACTGCGAAATCTTGTTGTTTTAAAATTAATTGTTATGCTGAATGCAGACCCTCTGTGGCCGAGTGAGTATGTCACCCTTGCTAATCGCCTTCAAGTGTAAAAGAATGGGTTCGATTCCCTAGCTGACCCAGGGTGTTTTTTTTTATTTTTTGTATTTTAATCCGGTTCTGTCCTCATCTCTACAAAATTTACAGGGGTATGGGGCGGGGGATTTCGAGTCAAACATACAAATCGGATGTATATATTAAAAATAAATAACATACAGTCGGTAAGAAAAGTGTCCGAACACTAGCGAAAATTCCTGTGGAAAAAAAGTATACTTCGTACGGTTTTATTAAATAAATGCTTGTCGAATCCTATTCTTAGTCAGTGTAAGAACATGATTCGATAAGGATTTATTTAACAAAACCGTATGAAGTGCACTTTTTTTTGCATAGGAATTTTTACTAGTGTTCGGACACTTTTGTTACCGACTGTACGCAGAATGCAATCATTTAACACCTGCAGATGTCACCGGATCATCCTCAAAAGCTCATCGCAAACCATCGCCAATTGCCCATAGTGCAGTACTAGTGCGACGTTAAACCCAATCAACAAACAGGTCGAAATTTAGGGTAGAATCATAAATCGTCTCCAATTGCTCATTGCGTAGCTCTAATGAGATACTGGATCCACACAACTCATAGTCTGTTGAGTTGCTTGTTCGTCGAAGGTTGGTAATGCCCAATAAAATGATCTGACTTACAAGAAAAATATGTGTTCGGATACGAAATGCTTTCATTTTAGTTTAAAAAAAAAAAAAAAAAAAAAAAAAAAAAAAACAGCTTTGTGTTTTAATATATAATGTTTTATTTTATTTAAATTTATATAAAAGTCTTAATCATATATTTTTTAAATGTCGTTATTAAAAACTTGGTGTTGATGCTCTTGCAATTGTTATTAACACAGCTTATTTAATTGAAATATTAAATATTATTTAGAATTTCGACTAAGTAAGTCTCAATCTGGTAAATTATCTGCTTTTTGTTAACTATTCTGAATTCTCAAGTGCTCGACAGCGTATGGAGTTCGTTTGGCTATCAAATAGAAAGAAGAACATCTACATCTATTAAATCTTCATTGCAATGAAATTCCGAAGAATGCAGTCGCCAAACAGGCGCTTTTTTGGAAATATTGCAGACATGCTTGCATTTTTAATAATTTTTTATAGCTTATCTATTGCGACTCAGCAGCTATTATTTTAGGAAGATGCTATTCATGATTGAATCTTATGCCAGAATTTTTTTCAAGAAAATTGGCGATTATCACTTCAAAGAGTTTCCTTGTTAGACAAATACGCTTTTCTCTTCATAAATTATTTACTGCGTTAATTTAAATTTGCAATATGGAGAGTTTTCACATAAACTCATCGAAAATGATATTACAACGCTATTTATGAATGCGCGTATGCATGTCATATTCTCTGAAAAGTATACGTTAGGAAAATCGATTTCTAACATTTAAGAAATTTGTTAAATGCATAAGAAACATAAAAAACTACTATATTGTAGTCATAACAAAATTTTCTATTATATTTCTTTATGTAAATTCACGCAGTATATAAAATTCGTAAAAAATATTTTTTTTTTTTTTTTATGTTAAAAATTTATAAAATATTTCAAATAATAATTTGAAATATTTTATAAATTTTTATCAGATACATGGTGAAATCCTTCATTTATAGATAATAACGAGTTTTCTTGAAAAATACTCCCATGAAAAAATTTCACTTTATAGGTATAATTCCCCCAGTCATAATTCCTGCATAAGAACATTTTTTTATACGACGTGACTGTTTTTATTAAAAATATGTCATTTATAATTTCATAATTACTGGTTACGAATAATACTCATAATCCTTATCGAGAGTTTATACTATGCTGTAATACTAAAATTCAAAATAAAGCATGACGAGTGGATTACTTGTTAGGTGATACACACAAAACATTGACTGAAACTTTAATGCGGAACTTTCAATGAAATTTTGTTCATATGTTTACGAGCTAGAGTTGGTAGAATTTTTTTTTTTTTTCCACACACGCAGACGAAAATGTTCTAAAAATATACAAATAATATTCAGGACATGCGTACTAAGCAAAGCATGCATTGGGCTGCGGAAGTCTGTTCCGCAGAGGGCCGAGCTCGTAATTGAGAAATTGCCATTTCGATGCTGGTGTTGGTCACAGAGCGACAAATACGGGGCTAATGCATATAAAATCGGTAGTGGCCGTAATGTCCTGCATGTTCTTATTCCAAATTACACCTGTTTGGGACATCGAAGTGATGGAATCATTCTCTCCATAAAGAATTAAAAAATTCAATGAAAACCGCTATTGGGATTTTTTTACGAATTCAATACTTCTGTTGAATATCCCGTTATTATTCACGTCAGAAATATAAAAATATAAAAAATTAAAAATAGAGATAGATCGTTCAAAACTGGTGCATAGAGGTTTTTGATACTTACAAATCGATTGCGGATATTTTCGAATTTTTTAAATTATTAGGATAGACGGGAGGGGGGGGGGCGAAGGGGGAAAATAATAGAAATAAGAGTTAGAGAATTTTGGGATTTTTTTCCGAAGGTAGTGAGGACCCGGTGCGACATTTTTCCTAATCAGATTTTGTTTGTCTTTTTTTTTTTTTTTTTCACGTTATAAAAATTAATGAAATTTTGAGGATTCAGTAATTATAGTTATTCATTTTAAAAAAAAGGACCAGCGAAGCGGGCGTTGCCTGCTATATATGATAAGCACCCAAATGGAAGCCCACGGGTAAGTCATTTTCGCAGGCAATAGGGACAGGCACCGGAGACTGCGAGGTCGAACAAGGCGATCTCGAAGGCAGCGGAACCCAATGTGAGCTTTTGAGCGATTTCAGTATTGTTTTTACCTTTTTTTCATAAAGCTATATAGAAAAGAGTTTCCTTTAAATATAGTGACCAGCGAAGCGGGCAAAGCCCGCTAGTGTTAGATATATTAAACATGATTATACAACTAGCCAGTAAAGGAAAAAAAAAATAGATCACACTGCTGTTAGAAAAGAAAACGAAGAATGTCATGTTTAAATATAACTATTCGAGCCTTCGTAAAGATTTGTATATTTTAATGTTTGTTATGTGTAGTTTATCAGTTAACATGCTACAGGATTAAGTATGTGAATTAACAATTAAAAGTTTGAAAATATTCTAAACTCTGTTATCCATGAAAATTTTACTCTGCATACTTGTTTCTAATGGAAAATACAGTACTTAGCATTATGATTCTTTGCGCAAAATTTTTGAGCTTACTTTGCACAGTTCAGAATTTATTGTTAGAAAATTGAAGGAAATCGTTTATTGTATAAAATATATTGAGGATTTTAAAGAATGTATTAATGATGGAGTGATTGAGGAAGTTCCTGAAGAAGAATTCCCAATTGCTAATTTTCACTACTCACCTCACTTTCCAGTATTCAATGAAAAATCAGTTGACTTTACTTAAAATAGGACCTTTTTTTGACGCATCAGACAAAAAGAAAAGTATATATAACGCGTCTAACCAGAGAATTTTGAACAAATTATAAACTATTTTTCTCATTAAGTTATGTATGTTCATAAGAAAAAAAAATATCGGAGGAATATGAATAGCTTATCTGTAAAAAAAAAAAAATAATAATAATAAAATAAAAATAAAAACAAAAATAAAAAATAATATTAATAATACTGAAAACCTCTATTTCTTGGCTATTTATCTCTCATTGGCGACACAAAGAAAGTTGCAACAAGGGTTTTTTTTTTCTTTTTTTCCTCTGTAATGCTTATAAGGATTTTTTTTTATATATATATATATTCCTCACACAAAAATAATTTAAATAAAATTACTTCAGATAAACCCTTTTATAACTAAAGTTTGCGACGTAAAACCCAACCATCCTTCTATCCTATCCGCCTGTAAACATTCTATCAGGCTTTTGTGTATCCGGCATATGGCCAATGAATCAAAACACATTCACTGAGGATGAATATTTAAGTTCAAATGTGACTGAATGACAAAATCCCTCCATATATATATATATATATATATATATATATATATATATATAATAAGATCCAGGAAGAAAGTGAACCAACAATGATGCAACTGGATGTCTCTGTTTAGTGTTCTGTTGAAATTTCGAAACCTTCAACATCTAATACCTTTTCGTGTGTCATGCTTTAACAGATACGAACCTAAGCAAAACCTTTATCTAAAGGAAAACGTTCTACATCAAAGAAAAGATGTGACCGAAAACGGAAAACCAGAGAGATCTAGAAATCCAAGAGACATTCCAGAAAAAAAAGAAATTGAGAAAAAAAAAAGTTCTGTTAGAATGTCCCAAAGAAAAAAAAAAAAAAAAAGAGAAGAAATTCGTGTTTCAAATTAAGGCAACAACATGATAATTATTATATGATAAATAAATATGTTACTTGATATTGTTTCTTTTATAAAATATATGTTTATATGCTTATTTTTTATTCATTACAAAGTGAAATATAAATTTGAGAGAATGGCCCTAGGTACAATGAGGTCTGGCCCCAGGTACAATGAGGGTGTTGTACCTAGGGCCTCGAGTGATTTTTTTTTAAAACCTTCTATTTGTCGTAATTTACTATTTTAGGTATTTATATTAATCGCAATTGGAAGTAATTAGTCCTAAAGATATGCAGATATCAGTTTGATAATTTTAAACAGTGTCAAGTGCTCTGTTTTTGGGCATTGAAAAAAAAGGCCCTAGGTACACGGGTCTCCCCTATATATATATATTTATATACATATACACACGCATACATATATGCAAACAGTCAACAGTTAAACTTATATATATATATATCTAAAAAAAAAAAAAAGAAAGAAAGAAAATCGGAATTATTCAAATAAAATCATTTAAAAACGGCTTGTCGATTTTTCTAACGTTTAATTAAAAAAAAAAAATCTTAAAGAGAAGTTTAACTGCTTTTAAGTAAAAAATACACATTCGGTAACTTTCAGAAAACTAATACAAAATAAAGAGGAAATGAAGCTAATATATTATAAAATGAAATAAATTATAACTCTTTCTCATATCAAAAGCTAAATTATTCATTCGCTAAAAATTTTCATTTCCCTAATATTACTTTTTTAAAGTTTTTATGCCTTTACCTTCCTTTACCGTTTCCTCTATTATCTCCACAATCTCTCTCTCTTTTTTTTTTGGTTTATTTTTACTTTATATATATATATATATATATATATATATATGTGTGTGTGTGTGTGTGGAGAGAGAGAGACAGAGAGAATGTATTGAATTCCTGGTAAAAATTTACGACCTCCAGTTTTCTACGGATTTACATGTTTTGGGATGTCCTGAATAAGATTCCCATACAGCACAGAATGTATCAGTTATGTTGCAAAAAACTTACAATCTTTCAAAAACGTAACACGTTTTAGTATGCTCTCTGATACCTTTCTGAAATATTCGCCCTTTTTGATTTTCTATCGGTTAAGTAATTGTAACGTTTCTGTTACGTATCTGATTTTTTGATACGATCGCGGACATTTCTACGTTTTTGAAACTAAACGGAAAGCAATCTGAACGTTTTTAAACGTTTCGGAAATGCTTATGTTTCAAAGTTATATGATTTTTACGTTTCTGGAACATTTTGTGCTGTTAGAGTTTGACTCTTTCTAGAAAACTACTATCTGTCTGTGAGTATCTCAAATTTAATGAACGTTGTATTTCACGAATCAATGAATGAAATTTAACCAAACTTGGTTTTTAATTGGACCAGCCATAAACTGGTGCTGATTAGGTTTGGGGACCAATCGCTCAATATCACGCAACATCCCATTTTTTCTAAGTTTTGAACATAGCAGTATAGGACAAAATTTCGTATAAATGTACATAATGAGAGTTATATTTAACGGATGATTGTAAAATTAATATAAAGTATTGACAATATTGGCAGTAAACTCGGAAAAATTTGTGCATGAGGGAGTATAGTTTCCTCCTTGGGGTTTTAACTTTCAATATGGGTATTCTAAGAATGGTCTCGTCAGTACCTTTAAAACGAATGGTTGAACCATAAATATGTGATAATTTAAAAGAAAGTTATAGATTTTTCTTTTATTCTTTTATTATTATTATTATTATTATTATTATTATTTTTTTTTTTTCGAAAACAAACTTTGAAAAAAAAATCACATTCCTTCTGATGTTGGCACAAAATTGGTTTTCTTTCGGATTTTAATATTATAATTCTATCAGATAAAAATCGTGTGCATTTATCATGGAAAATAATTTTCATAAATAATAATTTAGAAAATAATTTATTCTTCTTGAATTTGTGAAAAATTGTATTGAAGGAAGTCTTGTGGTAGCCACAGCATATTAGGTTTAGTTTCATTTTCCTTTTTTAATTCCTTTCCTTTAAAAAATTAGGAAATGTTTTAGATTTTGTTACAATTTGCAACAATTTAAACGTCTTCAAATGTCTTCAAGTCAATATCCTCATTCTATTTATATTTCTATTAAGCATGAAAAGAAACCAGAGAAAAATATTAATCTTCTACCTTAATACATTGTCAACAGAAAAAAGTTTTATTATATGTAAAATCGGAAATTACAGCAGACATTTATAAAATTTTATTGTCTACATTGAAGTAAAAGGTATGCAAGGCTTATGAAATTATTTTTTTTTATTTACACCAATGCTTGTGTATACATTTCGGTCAAAAAACATTAAAATATCAAAATTAACTTTAATAAAAAATTCTTTCACGAAATATGGTGAAAAAAATCATTTATTTTATCGGTTGCTGTATTCTGTTGTATAAGTTGTATTTCGCTTTTGGAGTGAAATTACTATTCTAACCGTAAGATCTATAGTAAAATATAAGATAAATATATCTTAAAACAAAATATAAAGCCTCATTTTTGATAGTTTCATGCATTTTTTGGCACATTAAGTAATATCAATTCGATAATACATTCCAGACTTTAAAGCTAAAATTCATAAAAAACACACTCATTCTATAAGAATGAGTAAGGATCAGTATAACTAACAAGTAAGTCAAAAATTTAATTCCACTTTCTTAAATGTTTCGGGATATCAGGATATATGTAGGACGTGACGGAGAATCGCTAGTTCCCAGTTCCAAAGCCAGAGAGAAGTATGTGGCTTACACCTCAATTTCCAGCTACCAGAAAAGAGAAACGAGTAGTTGGCAACAGTCGGGTCGGCGGGAGAAGTGTATGAGCAACGATGAAGGGTTGACGCAGGACTTGTTATTAAATGACGAACTATTTTATTTATTTACTTTTTTTTTAACAAGCAGTCTAAATTTAAACTGAAAGACGATGCATTCATTATTCATGTAAATAATTTGTAAATATTAATTTAATATAATTTAATTAAAACTAATTATTGAAGTAATAGTTTATTATTTCGTTTTATTTTATTGAAATCGGTGTCTATATTATTGTGTTACTGAAGTAATTCTACAATTTGTGGTGTCAGAAGCGGGATGCGAATGAATATATTACGCCCATAAGCATCCGTATTTCAAAGTGTTGTATTTTTCCAACTTGTGTGAATGCGAACTTTTTACTTTTCCCTAGACTGAACGTTTAAAACTGTAAAAACTACGATAATATGCCTGATAATTTTTGAAAACTGACTTTTGATATTTATTCATGACATGTTGTACTTATTAAATTAAGGATAAATTAACTGTTTTCCTAGTAAAAGTAAAATTAAATTTGAAGAAAAATGACGAAGAGGATTCTGACGGTCTTATGAAACTCTAGGTATCATTTAACGTGTTAAGACGAACACGGACGAATAACCAAATGAAACGACGAAGACAGTAAAAAACGTAATATTAAGACGAATTATTTAAAGACGATAGCATGACGAAAAATTTGAAGACGAACATACGTTAAATGAAGACGCACCTAAGAGGAATACCCATGATTGTTCCAGAGGACGCGACGAGTTCTTTTCGTTTGCGGAAGCTACACTGTTTTTTTTTTTTTTTTTCTTAGGAGAAAAAAACATTTTTTTTTATTACAAAGAAATTTTTGTCAAAGAATGACAATAGACGAATCATGGACATATTTTATGCTTTTTGCTTTGTTTTGTCACTACGACAACATACTTTTTTTTCTTTTGTATTTTTAAGACTAATGGACCTTAACGAGAAAACTGACGGTGCAGCCGTGACGGACCGCATGGGTCAGAGATGGCCTATGTAGGACGTGACGGAGAATCACTAGTCCACAGTTCCAAAGCCAGCGACAAGTCTGTGGCTTACACATCAACTCCCAGCTCCCAGAAAAGAGAAATGCGTAGCTGGCAACAGTCAGTTCAGCGGGAGAACTGTGTGAGCAACGATGAAGTGTTGACGAAGGATTTGTTATTAAAAGACGAACTATTTTTTTTTTCAACGAATAGTCTAAATTTAAAATGAAAGACGATACATTAATTATTCATGTAGATAATTAGTAAATATTAATTTAATATAATTTAATTAAAACTAATAAATGAAGTAATAGTTTGTTATTTCGTTTTTTTTTTTTTTTTTTTTTTTTTTAATTGAAATAGGTCTCTATATTATTGTGTTACTGAAGTAATTCTACATATATATGGTCTTGCTTAATCTTCAAAAAACTTGAAATAGAGAACTTGAAAAAATAAGAGAAAAAATAGGAAAAAACAAATAAGATAACTTGAAAAAAAAATTCTACATATATATGGTCTTGCTTAATCTTTCATCACGATCCTGTGTTCCAGGTAATTCTATTTTATTTATATTTTTGCATGCTTTTACTTCTTTTGTGAATTTGTCATTTATTTATTTCTTGCATCTTTTACTTTTTTGTCTATTTGTAGTTTTATTATTTTGTTTTGTATTTATTGTAACTATTTTAACATTATTTTTTGTGTTACCATGTTTAACTCCCATTTCAACAAACTTTCTAAACTTAGACGTAAACGTGTAAAATTTCTTAACCATCTGTAATTTTTTCAAAAATGTAAATAAAACAAAGTTATTCCTAACTTTATTAAATTGTAGTGTTCGGTTCCTGTAACTGGTAGAGTATCAAAACCCCTATTTCGCTCCAAATTTACTCGCTTAAATGCTTGTATTCAAGATTTTCGTCAACGTATCGCCAAAATTGAGGAAAAGCTTTATGAGCTTCATCTCTTCCTTGGTAAAAACTTCAATGATTTTGCTATTTCGGAAAATGATAATTATTTATCCTTACATTCACTTAATTCTGCTCATCAACGTAATTTAGATTCTGAGTTTTCTGTTTTCTGTTTTGTGTAAAAACCAAAAAACCTCTCGTGAAATTAACAAAGTTCCTGAAGAAAATTGCATTGTTAATCTGTCTTCACATAACTTAACTGCCCAACAAAATAAAGTGTTAGAACTCGGTTTAAAATTTTCCCCACCTTGTAAAACTTCCATTTCTAAATTAATTGCTCCCATTGAGGCTTGTTTAAAATATAGTAAAATATCTACCTATCAAAAAGAATCTCTGCGCCATATTCTTGCTGATTGCATTTCTTCCAATAATTCCAATTATAAATCTAATCTTTCTAAATCTGAGAGTGTTGCTGTTAAGGAGCTTAAATCTAATCAAAATCTTGTCATTACTAAAGCAGATAAAGGTGGCCAGATTGTTCTCATGGATAAAACTGATTATGTTGATAAAATTAATTCTCTTTTATCTGAAGGACCTTATACTGAAATTAAAAAAGACCAAACTAAATATCTTCTAAACTCTGTCCAAAAAGCTGTTCAAAATTCCATTGTTCTTCATGACAATACCAAATTCTCAGTTTCCCCTTCTTCAGCAATTTGTGCTCGTTTTTATGCTTTACCTAAAGTTCATAAAAATAATGTTACACTCAGACCTATTGTTTCGAATATTGGTACTGCTACTTATCCCCTCTCTAAATTTTTAGCTTCTATTTTTTCTCCTTTATGCAGCACTAATAGTCATACTATAAAAAAATTCCTATGATATTGTTAAAAAATTAAATAATCTGAATCCTGTAAATTGCTCAATCTTATCTCATGATGTGTGAAGTCTTTATTTACTAATGTCCCCACTGAAGGTGCGCTTAATTGTTTAGAAAAAAGGTTACGCAAATTTCATTATTCTGACATTGAAATCAAAGAATTTGTTAATCTAACTAAACTCTGTGTTTCCAAAACTACTTTCGAATTTAAAAACAAATTTTATAAACAGTGTAATGGTTTAAGTATGGGTAGTCCTTTACCTCCTATTCTTGCCGATATCTATATGCATTATTTTGAGGAAAAATTATTAAAGATGTTAAATTTAAAATGCTGGTTACGTTACGTAGATGACACTTTCATTCTTGTTGAAAATCCGTTTGATGTTTCTGCCAGTCTTAATACTGCTAATGCTATTGATCCCCATATTCAGTTTACCTTCGAGTTTGAAAATTGTAATCAACTTCCATTTCTTGATGATTTAGTTACTAAGTTCGATTCCTCTTTTAAAACCTCTGTGTACAGGAAACCTTTCTATATTTCTAATACTCCACATGCTCTCTCTAATCATCCGGCTAAACAAAAAATCGGCACCTTTTACACTTACGTGTATCGTGCCCTTAAAATTTGTTCTGATACTTCTTCTATTAAAGAAGAACTCAGTTATTTAAAGTCTGTTGCTATTAAAAGAGGTTTTAGACCCTCTATAATTGATAAAGCTCTCAAAAAGTTCAGTAGGCCGACTTATAATTCCACTCTTTCCATTGATGATAAAATTAAACCTGATAATCTTGTTGTCTTGCCTTTTTATCCCCTCTTATGTTTTAAATTAGCCAAAGTTTTGAAGCATTTCAATTTTCACGTTATTTTTAAACCTGTCAATAAATTTCAATTCCTTCAACTAAATCCCCTGTTCCCGAGCTTCAAAAGTGGGGTATCTATAATGTCCCTTGTAATAATTGTGATTTATCTTACATTTGTCAAACAAAAAGAAATCTTGAATGCTGTTTACGTGAACATTCTCGGTAAATTGTTAATCAAGAAATTTCTAAATATTCTATTGCGAAGCATAGTTGGGAATTTGATTATAGATTTAATTTTAAGAGTGCCAAAATTATCTTTCATGCCAAACGCGTTTCCGAACTGGATTTTTTAGAAAATTTAGCTATTTACCTTTATTGTGATAAAATTGTCAATGAAAAATCTGATTCCACTTTCCTGTCTACAGCCTGGAAAAATTTGTTTAATTCAATTAAATAATTTCCTTCATTATGTTTATAACAAAATAATATTTATAATAAAATAGTTCTAATTAGAAAAAAATAATTAATAAATGAATTTTATTAAATTTACTTATTAGTATAATATTAAATAAATAAATAAAACAAACAAACAAACAAAAAAAAAATGATTATTTCTTCCCTCCCTCTTTTTTTTTTGTGTGCGTGTTCCTCTTTGATTGGTCCTGCATGATGCTTCGTATTGGTTGTTTGTGTTTTTCCTCCCCCTCTGGATTTTGCTCTGCTTTCAGTCTTGCTTTTGCCTCCAAGGCAGTAGCACCTGATGAAGAAAGGCTACGTCCTTTCGAAACCGGTTGTGCTGGCTTAAAATTTATAGTGTGTAAAGAAGTTTTAAATTATAATCTTGCTTAATCTTGTTTGCGAAGTGCTCTACTTCACTTGCCTATAGCAGGTTGTTTTCTTAATAAATAAGCATACGTTCTATCAAACAATGCAGTGTATTGTTTGACTTTACATAGCTACCCTCTTGAAGTGTTTTAAACGATTCGTATGATTAATGTAAATTAAATTATTAAGAAGAATAAAATTGCACTATTTCTAAGAGACATTATGTAATATGAAAATTCTGGTGTGAAACAACCACTCGAATTGCATTACCTATTTCGCGTATTGTATGCATTTGCATTTTGTAGATGATCAGAACACATATAATAAACTTAGCAAAGTAGGCACCATGATAAAATGTTATTTAAAAAATAATAATAAACGTTGGTTTTTGTGGATGGCTGATTCATGTTGATGAATAATTAAAAAAAAAAAAAAAAAAAAGAAAGAAAGAAAGAAAGAAAGAAAATAAAAGTATATTTTAAATGTGTGTAAAGTACAGATAGAGAACACCCACAACATCCATTTTTACACACGCAGACATACACACACAGACATGAACACATACATTCACAAACACACAAGTACATCATCGTTAAAATAGCAAAAATGAACTTAGGGGAAATACCAAAATCTCAAAGTCAGATTTTTGACGTGGTTACAGAGCTTTCCTTACATATGTATGTTCGGAAAGTGGAATTGAGACTGGATAGATATATTCGTAATTGTAAGTACACCTGACTGTAAGATTAGTTTCAAAACAACCTGAGATATATCGAAACAATCCTTGTTTAATATATTTTAAACAATTTGCAAAATTACATGTTTTCGAAATTTATTAAATACATTTCGAGTTAATGTCTGACAGACAATTATTAACAACGATATTTTATTGAACATTCTGTCTTTTACTGTCAGACAAGAGATCCAATCAGTGATATTCCATTATAATGAACACGATTTGCTCTGATGATTATATTATATTAAGAAATTGTTCACCAATGGAGAGTGGTCTGACCTCTAGAACAAATGAATCCAGGTTCGAATCCAGCCAAGTCGCGAACTTTTATGAAGATTTGATGGCGAATAGACGTAATATGGATTATTCGAGACTAAATTCATTGTAATTATAAGTCTCAAATATATCAAATAATTACATTAATAAATTTCTACTATAACTACTCGCATACAACTTGCTGTCAAATCTTGGTAATGAAGTAAACAATAAACAGAGCATTTAGAAATTTTGTGAACAATTTAAAACTCAGTGGGCTAGAAACATAATTTGTTAAACATAGACTACTTTTTTGGAACCATTGTTTTTATAACTTTTATTTAAATAATAGTTATTTAGCCTTTTTATCTATTACTGTTTTACAGCTATGTTACTTTAAATTTATGGAATATTTTTTGAAAGATTCTACCTAAGCACACGTATATACACATGTATAATTAATTTATCCATTAGATTCTGAATAATTACATAAGTCAATTCGTGAAATGTCACTAAATATATACATAAATAAGCTAAAGTAAGAGAAACAGCAAAATTTTGAACATAGTTTTAAGAAAAACAAAATATTTAAAACAAATTAATTTTAATAATTATATTTTAATCTTATTGTTCTTTAAAATGAACACAAAATAATAATAAATTAGCAGAATATTTTCAAAATTTCAGTAAATAGTGTATTTGAGCTGCACTACTGTTATCTTCTTTTTGCTGGCACGTAAATACAAGATAAAAAAAAAAGTAAGAAAGATTTTTTCGTAAAAGTCATAATTTTCTTTTTCTAGATGAAACAGTGCTTTTTAGAAAATTTCATGTAGCAGAAAATTCAACTGGGAAAACTAAAAGGAACTAAATGGCATAAAAAATTTTAAGTGCCGTTCTGGGAAAATGAAAATCTATCATCAGCAAAAGTATTTCGAATTTATACGACAGAATTTCTCTTCTATAAAATTATTGCCTGCAATGGGTGACAGTTTTTTACTATTTTATTCTTAGTTTGCCATTTATTGTTTTTCTACGAGCTAGAGAAAGACAATAGTTTATTACACAGCATATAATAATATTCAGAGATATTTTCCCTTTCTTATGAAAATCTATTTTGTCAGAACTAAATACATAAGTGTCAGAAATTTAAAGAGAGATGCTGATAGGAAAACTTTAAATTTGTATATATGAAACAATTTTTTAGTTTTTTTAAAAATACTGCATCTTTTAGAACAATATTTTCTTTGTATTTTAAATGTTATTAAATTTGACATATGTAAACGATTTTAAAGATTTCAAAGCGAGCTGGGCAAAGAAAGGAAAGTAATTTATTTAAAAATAAATAAATATACGATAGAGAAAATTAATATAATATACAAAAGAAATTATTTTATTTTAATATAATAAAATAATTATAATAATATAAATTAAAATTATTTTAATATTATATATAAAAGAAATAAAAGGAACTTATTTAAAAATAAATAACTATATGATAGAAATTTCAACGTTAACTAAAAAGTACCAATGGTTAAATTTTATTTTTTGATAGGAAACTTTACTGTAGTATTATTTCTTATGTTTTATTTAGTAAAACAACGTAGAAATTAGCTAATTTAAACCGGTGTATTGGTATTTTATAAATAAAGAATAAATGTATTTTCCCTGATTGATCTACAACATAAAATTACTACCATACTTTTCTCTGTAAAGTTTACATACAGCATATGAAGTGTTTTGCGACCACATATCTGTATCTATATCAATACTTATATCTACGTATGTATATACATAAACATATTTATATGTAATATTAAATTAAAATTTCATTTTTACCAAAATCATTAATAAAATGGTATATATTCTTAATCGTTAGTGTTGTATACACTTTTAAAATTAAACCAAATATGCATTTTACGTTAGCATCCGGTATTAACACTAATATAGTTCTGATATAAAATTAAAATTAAAAAAAATAAAACTTCTAATGGAACTTAATAGTTTTTTAAATTTTTCTAATTGCAATAAATTGTATATACTATTAAAAATAAGATAAATATGAATTTTACGTTAGCATTCAATGTTAACACTAATATCAGTTTTGATATAAAAAAAGAAGTAAAAAATAAATAGTATAAAACTTCTTATAGAACTTAATAATTTCTTTTAAAATTATTATGTGTATTCTAATGTTTAATTAAAGAAAAATTCCTAGATACATTCCTACAGATAGCTTAGTTAATGTTTGCGTGTTTTATTAATGTGACGTTAAAACAGCAGGTTTAAATAATATAAGTAGAAAATATTTATGCAACTACGTTTCAAATAAATTATTATGTATGTGCTTATAACCTCCAAGTCTAATGAAAATTACACATTTTATTTTTTTATATATAACTTCAAAGGATTTTCCTTTCTTTTTCCTTTCTCTTACCCATAGGGTCGAGAAAGTATTGTTTTAGGGTCAAATTTTCGAACGTGAGTTTTTGTTATATTTACATGTTCTGAGGTCCCCTGAATACGAAAATCATGTTTTTAGCGAATGTTCTGTGTGTCTGTGTGTCTGTTATCAGTATATCTCAAGAACGTATAGTAGCAGCGATTAAAAGCTCGGTATTCTAAATGTGTATAATATAGGGATGCTACAGTAAGCTTTTCGTTGAGATGAAGCAAATGGTTCGTGTACAACGACACTCAAAAGTATTCAAATATATTACGTTTATGGGGGAAATTTCATATAAGCAGAGTGTAACATCTACAGACTGCACTAAACCAAATGAAACGAATATATATTTTTTGTAATAGAGATAGTCAACTGGGAATTTTTTTTTGTGTATGTAGGAGCCTTGCCGCCCCCCTCCCCATGGCGGAAACCAAATATGCATTTTACGTCCCCCTCTAGGGGAGTAAATTTTCATGATGAGTATCTTTGAAAAGAGCTCGCCAATAACTTTAAAAAATGGTTGAACCATCGGCCTGCGATAATTTAAAAGTTATATCATTTTTTTCATTTTTAAGATTTTTTTTTTTTTATTTATTTAGTGTTATACTACTTCTCTAATATGGAAATTGTCTGCATTATCATAAAGGTATTTTTTTTTAAATAATAATATTCATAAATTATTTTTTTAAACAGAATTATTTTTTAATAACCGAATTAAATTCTATATAAAGTAGGTCCATTAATGAAACGGGGATTTAAGGGGGACGGTAGCCCACCTCACACAGTACTAATTATCATATAAATCTCTTCCGAAGCCTAATTTGAAATTTTTAACATATGTTTACATAATAGTACTCGTTATCTTACCTCTTAATCTCCAAACTGTATTTATAGTATTAAATTTCAGGGTAAGAGAATGTCATGTGAATGACACACCAGATTATTATTTTTAAATCAAAACCGTGTATAAAAATAATCACTCTCAAATTTTCTTGAGCTTTTGCAAAACTATATGTGTAATATTCAACAATAGAATTATGTTTTGTTTATGCCTTTAAATTCCCGAGATGTATGTCCATGAATTGTAAATACATTTTTACTACAAAAAAGTAATTGATGAAAAATCGACAAATAAGAATTATATTTATTACGAACGTATCAAATTTCATATTGCTTTGAAATTTGAAATTCTAAGATGACACATTCATTATTCTTTGTTTTATTAAAAGTTAATAATTTTAAAAATTGTATTATTATTTAATGCTATTTTATTTCATACATAATAAAGTCCAAGTACAGCAAATTCGCCAATTTTTAAAAATGTATACTCTTTTAAGTTTCTACATAATATCCCATACTACAATTTATATTTATTTATTTTTTTTAGTTAATTTATTATTATTTTATTTTTTCAATTCCTTTTATGATATTTGTCGTTTCATCGTGTGCAATTTTTGAAAATGTTTACATAATGTATGTGCACTGCCCGACATTGAAAATGCAACTCAGGAAAAAAATGTATAGAATACAACAAACATTTTAAAACAGGCAATTGGTGCTTACATATATGTGTGATCATACATACAGAAATATAATTTTACATACAACAACTTAATATGGGGTGATGAGTAGAAAGTAGTAACCCTTACCCACCGATGTAAGAAGCAACCTTACGATGTACTGAATCATTTAGCGTGCGGGCAGTGTTCTGGGGAATGGAAGCCCATGTTTTCATCTTCATAATCCATCGTCCTATTGAGGCTGAAAGACTACACAAGGGATGGCCAGTTACATCCCACAGATTCTCCGTTGGTGAAAAATTAGGAAAGTTTGAAGGCTAATGAAGGAACGTGACAGGCTGTATATTCTCTGCTATTTAATGCAATGTACGATCGCAAATTTTCGCTCAGGTAAAGCCGTGTTGCAGCCGCTAAATGAATGGCAGCATGAGCGTTTTAGAATGGAGACCAGATTTTCGCATATGCACATATATATGTATATATATTAATAAACAGAATATTACGGCAAACGACTATAAATGTTACATAATCCTATTTCAAGATATGTTATAGTGAATTTTAATATATTGCATTAGTTTCGTAATGTAGAAGATTTTGTGCATATTTTTAGTACGACAAAACTGTTTCTTTCAGACAGCAATTTTGCGTTGACACACGTTCAATATGCCAGGATGCCTGCCAATATCCAATTTTATCATTTAATTTTTGAAACTATCGTAAAATATTTAGAAATTTTATTGATAAACTCATCAACCGTGAAAATTCATTTTAATTAGCTTGGGGTATAGGATAGAATTTTTTATACCAAATATGTGAAAAATACTGCAGTTGGGAGTTAAACCCAGGCCATCCGCTTAATGTGCGGATGCGCTTCCACTGAGCCATCGTAGCTGATAACCTAACAATATTCACATAATAACCGTTACATCTGCGTTTGCAGATACGGTGACCATGAAATTGGTTATTACGTGAAAAATGTCGAGTTTACTTAAACGAGTTGGGTAATAACGGAAAAAAAAATCTTTAGTTACAAGATTGCAGCATATAAATCAGTCCAGTCGTACTTAATTAAAGTCTGTCTTCGACAGAATTCTATTAAAAAAAAAAAAAAAAAAGTAGATAAACAGATAATACACAAAAGTAGACCGAAAAGTTAATTTTTAACTCTTAAAATTTTAGCTGGAATTATTCAAATACAAAAGTATTTTGTTTTTTTATATTGATTATCTTAATAGCTTACATTCATTTAAATAATAAAATTTCGTCTTATTATCATTATATGTCAATAATTTACATGAAAAGTTGCCTCACCGTAAGAAGAAAACCGATAAGACGATTGTTTTCTTATCTTTTCCGCAAATGTACTTTTGTAAGAAGCAGATATATGACTACGGAGGTTTGAGCTGTAGGCGTACTAAGAAATATAATTTATCTAACGATGATTTCATAAGATTATTTCTGTATGTTTATGACACGAAACGAATTTATTGGAATTTATTTCTGTTACTTCTCTAAGTATCTTTTTTTGTTTCATATTCCCTATTTTATTGAACCTGTGATATTAATATATTACACACGTTCAATGAGTCAATAATTAATGCAAAAGTTACTGTAATATGTGTATTATTTTTATAACCATGTATGTGGATTTTTAATATTTGTTAATTTTTGTTTAAACTGTGTTTAAACTAAATTTTAACTGCGAATTCGCCCGAAAAATTCTCATTAGTTATTATATTTATGTGTAGTTTAACAAAAACATTAAAAGTTTAAGTAAAGCATTCCGTTTAAAAAATATTTGACATAGAATGACCTTTTTATTTTAAACTCAAGCTGTCAGAAGTGTATATTAATTGACAAAAAAATTAGAATTAGGTCCGTACGCTGAAATTCCGGTCAAAAATATATCTTAAAAATCTGTTTATCACTGTGGAAAAAAATGTTTTGTGCAAAATAATATTAAACTGAAAAAAAAAATCAGATACATATTATTATATATGAAATATGTATATGAATCTATTTTATTTGCATGTGAGCGCTTATAGACAACAATTTCGCAGGAATGTCAAACGTTGCACAATTCTTAGAATAGTTTACTTTTTTCAAATGATTCTGTTGGTTGAAATAAGTATATGTCCTTTAACCAACAATGTGTAAGTCAATAACGGTTGGATAAGTGTCGTTGTAAAAACAATGTTGCGATGGTCGTTTATATTTCGACGGTGTATTGGTGTGCTAGTTAAATAGAAAAGTATTTTAAAGGAGGTTTGGGACAGAAGTTATAAGTTTACATACTTCTATGAATGATATACCAAGCGAGACTTTCAAGATAGAACACATATATTTTAAGAATTTTGAGAAATTCACCAGTTTCTTTCTTTCTTTTTTTTTTTTTTTTTTAATATCAGTGAGTGACTCTGAGACTTTAAAAGGGATTTCTCGGAGATGTTAGTGGATAGACTAGATAGATAATTAAATATCAATTTTCGCATGCTATTTTAGACGCGTGCTCGTTCCACATATTATTCTTTACGCGCAGTATTGCCCTTACTAAAGTACAGAATAAACTGGTTTAAATTTTAAACCTTTACTTTTATTCTTTTACTCTCACATACTTTCAGCAACAATATGGTAACACTAGAACGACCAAAGCGGTCATTTTGACAGCAAAGTTAATTCAAAAATAAGAAAGAAAAATCATGCAGAACGCATTGATTAGTAACACTTTCCAACTGTACGCAATTGTTCTATCGAATAACTATTAATATTCTTTGCCTACGTTATCACACAACAAACAGAAGGACTGAAAAACATACAGATAGACTAATTGATTTTAAAATTACTCTTAGGCATTTTGGAAAGTGTTAAAAAGGCTTAAAGCAAAAGAAAATGCAGCCGTAAGATTATAATTACAGCTTTTAAACTCTCTAAATATTTTATTGTAGCCCTGTAAATCTGAAAGTTAATCATATCATATTCTATACAAAACAATATTTTAGAATATTAATAATACATATCAATGTTTTTAAGATTTTTGTAGTAGAAAGTTTTTTAAATATAACCTTTAAAAAAATCCGTCCTGAGACGTAATACATTGGCTTTTTTTATTATTGTTATTGTTGTCCCTGTAAAGAAACTAGTTGTACAGGACCTATTAATGACATTTTAAATAGGGAACATTCCATAGGGGACATGAGTGTATCATTTTTTAAAAAATCTCAAAATATTCACGGATGAAAGGAGCCGGAGACAAACAGATAGAAAGGTAGACAATCGGCAGGGCCGGCTCTAGGCGGTAGGCAAGGTAGGCAACTGCCTACGGCGGCAAAATTTAGGGGCGGCAAAATCAGTTGAACTACAAAAAATAAATAAATAAAATACTTCGATTATTGAATGTAGAAAATAAATAAATAGAAAAAAAAATAATAAGTAAAAAAATAAGACAATAATCATAGCAAGAATTTACAGGCTTCTCTGCCCTTTCCTATAATTTGAAATACAAACAAGAATAGACAAACTTGTAAGTTCTGTATAGTATGTATTGTATGCGCAGCCGCGACGCGAAGGGAGAAATGCACATTCGCCGCTGATTTTACCAAGCTTTTTTTGCCCTCTGATTAAAGAAAGTCAAGAGTTTGCCAATTGGAGGGTCTTACAGCAGTGTTCTTCAGCATGTAGGAATTACTTGGAGGTCTCCTTTCTCAACAGGACATTATCAGTGTATCCTAAGTATCAAAGAACGTCCTAGGACATCCTCAGCCATAAGATAGTGACATTTACAGTTGTCCGTAAAAACACGGCAAAATTTGAGTTTGAATTGGCAACAGTGATGTCAGATTTAAAACAATGCTTTGTTTATGGGGGGGGGGGTAAATTTTTGATGAAGGTATGTTTCCATTGGCCAATCAGCATTTCAATGCAAATTCAATGAACATTTTTAAGGTTTTCTTCCTGTTGAAAGATCTAGTAGGAACTGTCTAAAGTTTTATTAAAAGAGTTGAAAAAAAAAAAAAGGTTAAAATTAGAAAATACGAAAGGTCAAGGTTATGAAAATTGCTCAAATATGAGAGGTGACAAATTCGGATTACAAATTTCAGAGCATTTCATGCACATTGCAGCAGAAATTTATTAAACTTAGTAGTTAATGAATTACTGCGAAATTGGAAAAAAATGTATAGATCTCTAATATCTTTATTTCTTAAATTAGAAAATATTCATGATGCTTTATTAAGCAATTACAAAAGTGTAGAGATAGATAATATGATTCAAAATGAGGCAGTTGTTTATTGATTACAGTCGGCAGCAAAATTATTGAAGCACTAGCAATGATTCCTACTTAAAAGATGGGCACCTTATACTATTTTGTTAAGTAAATATTTGTCCAGTCATGATCTTAGTCTTATACTGTTTATAAAAAAGTAAGTTGATGATAAAAAGAAGCGATCAAACTAATATATATATATATATATAAATATATATGTACAGTCGGTAACAAAAGTGTCCGAACACTAGCAAAAATTCCTGTGTAAAAAAAGTACACTTCATATGGTTTTGTTAAATAAATCCTTATCGAATCATGTTCTTACACTGACTAAGCACAGGATTCGACAAGGATTTATTTAGCAAAACTGTATTAAGCGTACTTTTTTTACATAGGAATTTTTGCTAATGTTCGGACATTTTTGTTACCGACTGTACATGAAAAATGTGGATGTGTGCTTCAGTAATTTTTCTGCTGACTGCACAATAAAATAATTAAAGATTTTTATATTTGATCGTCATTTGACACAGAATTTTTAATTATATTAATCCGATTAAGTAAGCTATGTGAAGCAAAAGTTTTTGATTCATACCAAGCCATTAATTTATTAAGTAGCTCATTATTATTATTGTTATTTATTTTTATTTTTATTTTTTTTTAAAGAATTATGATCAGTTGAATCCTTTGAAAACTTTATCTTAGAAGCTGAAAAATTAGCTAATGTAATAGACGTAGAAAAAAAACTTTGAATTCACTACACCACGCCATCATGTTCAATCTTAAAAATGAAATTTTTCTTATGAAAGTGTAGACGAATCTATAGAAAATTCAAAAGAGAAATATAAAATAGATTTTCTTTTCTTTTCGGTGATCAGGCGATCAGTGCACTGAAGATGAGATTAAATTTATTGAATAATCATAATCATTCTTTTGAATTTTTATGTAATGTCCACAAACTTAAAGACACGTTCAAAAACGAATTACTGAGACTGACACACTGTAAAAATCTGGGAAACGATTTAACGGATGGCGATTCCTCTGCTAAGTCGTTTAAATCTTAACATTTTAAAATTGGCTGGTAAAATATACTTTATTTCCTTCACTTTTGAAAAAAAAAGAATGTCCAATTTTGATGTCTTTAAATTCATTACCTTCCTTAACATTGGGCCTAATTTAAGCACTGCTTTAAAAATTTTGTTAGCCTTGCCCATAACTTTTGCTAACGGAGAAAGATCTTTTTCTAAACTAATAATCTGGTGTGTCACTCACACAACTTTCTCTTACCCTAAAATTTAATACCATAAATACAGGTTGGAGATTAAGAGGTAAGACAACGAGTAGTGTTATGTAAACTTATGTTAAAACAATTCAAAATTGGCTTCGGAAAAGTTTTATGTGACAATTAGTTCTATGTGAGGGGGGCTACCGTCCCCCTCGACCCCCCGTTTCATTAATGCACCTACATTTATACAGAATTTAAATCTGTTATTAAAATTAACAGTTAGCTTAAAATTATACAGACAATTTCCACGCGTAACATTCCTTGAAACTTTTCCAGCAACAAACTTATATTAACTTGAAAATACAACTTTTGAATCTCCTGAAATTATTCTTTTTTAAGTTACTCTAAGAGACGCAGACAAAAATCAAACGTTAAAAAACTTTACTTCGGCAATCAGGAAGCCTTAAAACATGTAAATATACAAAAAACAAGAGATATTCATCTCTTGTTTTTTGTATATTTAGCTTAAAAATATAGCTTAAATATATATAGCCCTATATTTAGCTTAAAAACGTACATTATTTATCATGTCTATGAGGAATTCATTTCAATTTCTGAGCAGTTTTGGTGGAAATGGTAAAATATTACAGTAAGGAACTTTCACTAACAATAAAAAAGAATGTTATTGCTTAAATATTTGCAGCCCTGTATATCATTTGAAGATTATGTACAGACAACATGGTGCACCTAAATATAATCCTATAGCAGTGATACACGGCACAACCTGAAATACATTTCCATCAATTTTCAGCTATTGTCGCACTATAATCAAGTTCTTTTGTGTAGCCTGTAAATGAACAGTGAAGGATTTCCTTACCATATTCTACATGAGACATGTTTTATGCATATAAAAAATATACATTCATTTCATTTTGGTTTAGCGCAGCCTATAGACGTTAAACTCTACTCAACTGCAATTCCCCCCATAAACGTAATGTATTTGAATTCTCTTGGTGTCGCTGTACACGAACTATATGCGTCATCTCAACAAAAAGCTTAGTGTAACATCCTCATACTATACACATTTAGACTACCAAGTTTGGACTTTCTGCTAAAATTTTTTCTTGAGAAATGCTGATAACAGACAGACACACACACACACACACACACACAGACATATAGACATACACACAGACCAACCGCTAAAAACATGATTTTCGGATTCAGGGGACCTTAAAACGTGTAAATATAACAAAAACTCACATTCGAAAAATTGACCCTAAAACAATATTTTCTCTACCTTACGGGTAAGAGGAAGTAAAAATGATAAAAAAATATTTTAAAACCATATCTAGTCAAAATCAACTCAATGGGTTAGCAATATTGGACATTGAATATGAATTGAGTAACAAATTAGATAAGAAGTTATTCGAGATTTGCACAAAAAAAGGTTCGAAAGAGATTATTTTATTCAGGTTTAAATTTTGTATACTGTACTAGCATTCTTTATTCTTCGCTGTTTAGAAAATATTGTCTGTACTGTACTAGTATTACTTCGAAAGATTTTGTGTTTTTAACTTAAGAAAAAAAAAATTAAAAAAGAAAGAAAAGAGAAATAATAGTAAATATTTTATGAGTATTATTTACTTAGCTCAATTCTATTAAACCATTTATGTGATTTTTCTTCTTTTTTTAATATATATATTTTAAATTTGAAAGCTTTTAAAAGCTTGGGGGGGCGGCACTTTTGAGGTTTGCCTACGGCGGCAAAATCGTTAGAGCCGGCCCTGACAATCGGATAGACAGATGCAAATTGAAATCATATTCCCACTAAAATTATAAGAAAGTTTTAAAACGCTTATGTAAACAAAAGTGCAATTCCAGCAAATTTTTATTAATACCTCTTAATGTAACTGATTATTTTTGTGTGGCCCTGTAAATCTAATGCTAACCATACTACATTACAAAGAAGGTACACTCATTTGTGCACACGAATAATATATTTTAATTGCATTAAGCTTTGTGGAAGATAAAATTATTAAAATTTGTTTTATAAAAATAACTCTCATACAACACAATTCTTTGGAGTACTTTCAAGTGCCCCTGTACACAAAGCAGTTAGAAATGTACTCTATTTTACATAGGACACATTCGATAGGGGACTGAATAACATATTGAAATTTCATTAAAGTTTCTATGCATTAAAGGTATTAAAATATGATTTATAGAAACTCCTCTCATAGAACACAATGCTTTCGAATATTTTTGGGTGTCCCTGTTGTACAGAAGGTTTCTGTACAGTAGTGGCGGATCCAATTCAAACATATTAATTTTTAAGATATTTTCCTGATATAATAAAAGTACACTGCGTCAAAGGAAAACAGATACTAAATTATTTTAACTATAGAACGTTTATTGAAGTTAAATTTTAAAACAAATAATATTATTATTATATAATTCTGGGCAATAACTAAGGTTCGAAATTTAAAATGGAAGTCGTTATAATTGGTGAGAGAGAGAGCTAACGTACAACGTATTTAACAGACGGCGATTATTATCAAACTGACCCGGAATCAAATTCCGCAGCCAAGTTGTTAACTGCCAGATAGAGATAATATCTTTATATTTTGAAGCCAAGGGCGCCAACACATCTTCTTTTGTGTTAATGTTATTCCAATGAGAAATTTTAAAAATAAATGACGGTTGAAATTATGGCAACCCTTTTTGGCATAAAATACATTCGCCAACAAATACCGTTGGAAAAGACAGGTGCAAGTAATTAAGAAATATTGCGAAAATTCTTGCGACATAATGTCTACATAATGGATCATTAATAGCTGCAGTTAAATAGATTATCTGTATATAAAATAAAACAAAATAATAAAAAGATATAACGGAAAGTTTCCAACGTACATTTACAGCTATAAATATAAATTAGATTTATTGGGAAACATAGTGAAATGGAAATAAAAATATAATTACTTTAAGGGATAATAAAATTAAATTGTGTTTAGATCCCTACATATATATATTGCATTAAGCTAAAAAGAGATCAATGTATTTAATACTGAATTTGTTCTTAAAATTAGAAAATGATAAGTATTTTAATTTTGAATACATAATTTACTAAAATTGAAATAAGCTTGACCTAAATACAAAGGATTATAAAAGTTAATACTTTTTAATTGTGAATAAATAGATCTTTAATTATAATTGAATAAATTTGATTAACTAAAGGATATGTGAGGAACTCCCTCACACCTGTACACCAACCAGAAGTGGTATCCATTCCATTTTATAGGGAACATCCGATAGTGAACTTCAATAAAATATATCGGTTTAAAGAAATTCCAGAAATATTTACGGTAATTAGAGCGCAGAAAAACAGACAGAGAGACAGACAGACGGATAGAAAAACAATCAGACATATACACAAATTAAAATTATATTCACACTAAAAAAATGATACAAAGTGTCAAAAACGCTTAATGTAAATGAAAGTACAATTCTAGCAATATTTTATTAATAGCTCTTAATATAACTGAATATTTTTGTGTCAACCATGCTATATTCGATGCAAAGCATTCTTTTGTGCATATAAATAACGTACTTCAATTTCCTAAAACCTCGTGGAAAGTAAAGTTATTAAAATTTGATTTATAGAAATATCTCACAAAGAACGCAATGCTTTGGAGTACTTTTGAGTGTCCCTGTAATAAACTAGTGGTGGTATGTAATCTATTTTATATAGTAAACATCGAATAAAAAACCTGAATAACACATTTCAATTTCATGAAGATATTGTACAGTAAAGGTATGAAAATATGGTTTATAGAAATACCTCTCATAGAACACAATTCTTTGAAATACTTTCGGATGTCCCTGTACACAAACCAGTAGAGCTATAAACTCTATTTTCAATAGGAAACATCCGATAGTGAACTTGAATAACATATTTCAGTTTCAAAAAATTCTATAAATATTTACGGGAGTTAGAGCGCGGGCAGACAGACAGACAGACAGACGGACAGATACACAAATTTATATCATATTCACGCTTTAAAAAATGTTAGGAAGTTTTAAAAACGCTTAATGTAAATGAAAGTAGAATTCTAGAAAAAATTTTAATAATAGCTCTTAAGATAACGGAATATTTTTGTGTCACCCTGTAAATCTAATGCTAATCATGCTATATTCTATGTAAATCCTTCTATTGTGCATAGAAATAACATATTTCCATTTTCTAAAACTTCGTGGAAAATAAAATTATTAAAATTTGATTTATAGAAATATCTCTCATAGAACGCAATGCTTTGGAATACTTTCGAGTGTCCTTGTATGTAAAACAGAGTTGGTATTTTATCCATTTTATACAGGAGAAATCCAATAGTGAACTTGAATAACATATTTCAATTTCATTGAGATATGTGTACAGTAAAGGTAATAAAATATGATTTATAGAAATACCTCTCATAGAACACAATGCTTTGAAATATTTTCGGGTGCCCTTGTACACAAACCAGTAGAGGTATAAACTCCATTTTCAACAGAGAACATCCGATAGTGAACTGGAATAACATATTTTAATTTCATTAAGATATGTGTACAGTAAAGGTATGAAAATACGATTTATAGAAATACCTCTAATAGAACACAATGCTTTGAACTACTTTCGGTTGTCCCTGTATACAAACCAGTAAAGGTTTAAACTCCATTTTCCAAAGTGAGCATCAGATAGTGAACTTGAATAACATATATCAGTTTCAAGAAATTCCACAAATATTTACGGGAATTAGAGCGCAGAGAGGCAGATAGACGGACAGACAGACAGGCAAACCGAAGTCATTAACACTTTTTAACCTTGTTGGGAAGTGTTAGAAAGGTTAGAAAGTGTTAAAAACGCTTAATGTAAACGAAAGTAGAATTTTAGCAAATATTTATTAATAGCTCTTTATACAACTGAATATTTTTTGTCACCCTGTAAATCTAATGCTAACCATGCTATATTTTATGCAAAGCATTTTCTTTTGTGCTTATTAATAACAAATTTCAATTTCATAAATCTCCATGTAAAGTAAAGTTATTAAAATTTAGTTTATAGAAATATCTCTCATAAAACTCAATGCTTTGGAATACTTTTGTGTGTCCCTGTACACAAATCAGTGGTAGTATTTGCTCCATTTTATACAGGAAACATCCGATAGTGAACGTGAATAACATATTTCAATTTCAGTAACATTTGTGTACAGTAAGGATATGGAAATATGGTTTATAGAAATGCCTCTCATAGAACACAATGCTTTGAAATATTTTTGAGTGTCCCTGTATACAAATCAGTGGTGGTATTTACTCCATTTTATACAGGAAACATCCGATAGTGAACTTGAATAACATATTTAAATTTCATTAAGATTTGTGTACAGTAAGGGTATGGAAATATGGTTAATATAAATGCCTCTTATAGAACACAATGCTTTGAAATATTTGAGGGGGTCCATGTACACAAACGAATAAAGGTATAAACTCCATTTTCAACAGGGAACATCCCACAGTGAATTTGTATAACACATTTCAATTTCGCTAAGATTTTTGTACAGCAAGGGTATGAAAATATGGTTTATAGAAATGCCTCTCATAGAACACAATGCTTTGAACTATTTTCGGGTGTCCCTGTACACAAAACAGTAGAGGTATAAACTCCATTTTCAATGCGGAACATCCGATAGTGAACTTGTATAACATATTTCAATTTCATTAAGATTTTTGTACAGTAATGGTATGAAAATATGGTTTATAGAAATGCCTCTCATAGAACACAATGTTTTGAAATATTTTAGGGGGTCCCTGTACACAAACCAGTAGAGGTATAAACTAAATTTTCAATAGGGAACATCCGATAGTGAACTTGAATAACATATATCAGTTTCAAGAAATTCCATAAATATTTACGGGAGTTAGAGAGCGGGCGGACAGACAGACGGACAGACAGACAGACAGACAAACCCATGTCATAAACACTTTTCAACCTTGTTGGAAAGTGTTAACAATTACCCTTAAACCGGTTGTGCCAGATTACTGAGAATTCATGACTTTTACAATTTCTTGTGTTCTTTAAATGCATAATAATATTTTGTCTAACTTTTGCAGTAAGCATGTAAACTAGTGTTTTACCTAGAACGACCTGAGCAATCCAGTTGACCGCCATTGAGCCTTCTGCTTTGAAATACACCATTTTTTACCTCGACAGATTTTCTTATCGTGCGCATGCGCCTGACTTGAATGAAATTCTCTATTCTACGAATGCATACTCGGAGTGCATTTGGTGGAGATTATGAGTCAGTAACATTTTCGTTATTTAGTAATTGATAACTGCCCGTAACTGAAAGTTATTTTATCAATGTGTCACAAAAAAAAAAAAAAACTGAGTGTTGAGGAGTATTTATCACTTCTAAATAAATTGGATGATACTTGCAGTGAGGCTGAAAGAAGTAGTGATTTAGATTTCCTTAAAATGAAATTCTTGAATAATGCTCGAATTCTTTTGAAGAAGAAAAGCATCTTAAATATTCCGTCCAAAAGCTGACGATGGTCAGGAAATCTCTGTGCTCCAAACAGAACTAAACGGCGAAATAATGATGACGGCAGTGATATTTCTGGAAAATATGCCTCAAGTCACGTACTGAAAGAAAATCCAGGATCTATTCCAAATGGTTAAAAGGCATATTGGAGTAAATTAAGGCGCTTTTTTGGCGCTCTTTTTTCAAAAAATATATTGAAAAATGCACGACTTTAGAAACTCGCCGTCAGAAAAATTCGAATTCATGAAACGTTTCTTTGGATGAATTGGATGCTTTTATTGCGCTATTTTATGTAAGGGGAATTTATGTGCTGTTCTTCATTAGACTTATATGATATGTAGTCTAATATATAGTCCTCCAGTATTCAGTGAAACGATGTCTGGAAATCGTTTCAAGGAGATTATATACTGTAAAAAATAGGTTCTTAAAAATAAGTATATATTGTCTCAAAGTAGTGCTCCTTTGGTCGAAACAAAACCAAGGACATTTGCACTTCATGCCTTAAACCTATATGCGAGAAATGTACAAAACATTCTATTAAAAACATTTATTGCGACCCTTGCGTTGATTACACTGAAATATAATTATTTTACTGTCTAAATCTGTAAAATACTGGTAATGTTTTTGCAATGAAAACTTAACAATTAAAATATTGCATATGTAAATTGTTTAGAATAACTTATTTTTCATTTGAATAATGATACTTTAATTTGAAATCAGACATTTTATAAAATTTTTATAGCTGTCAAAATGACCACACTGTAAAAAAAAAAAAAAAAAAAAAAAAAAAAAAAAAAAAAAAAAACGGTAGATTTACAGCATAATATGCTGCCAATATGGATACATGGAAGGAGGAAAGTAAAAAAGAAGTTATTTACAGCAGAAACAGCCGAAAAAGAGTCTTTTTTTACAGGTGTTTCCGCTGTAAATTGCCTTATTGAAAAGCAGAATGTGCTGGCAATATGGGTGCCAGCACTGTTTGCTGTAAAAGCTTCCGTCCGTTTTTTTTTTTTTTTTTTACAGTGCACAATAGTCATTCTAAGTAGTTAAAAATGTGGGTAGCTGTAGTGTTAACTCAAGGGATAAAAGATAATGCAACCTCACAAGTAAGGGCCTCATTGTTAGATAGTTGCTCTTTGCTTTTAAAAATACAAATTTAACAAAGAATTATCTTATAACATATAAGTTGCTTTTTTACAGAGCAGTAAAATTTATTTTGTTTGTGTTTTATACGCGAATTACGTATTTAATTTGTATTTTAAATACTTCATTACTTTCGTGTTAAACTTGTAAAATTTTTATCCAACTTGAATGTACAATGTCCGTACTAGGAAGGCAGTGCATTGTGTATGGAAGGCAGAAATTTTTGTGTTTTGTATGTAACACTCTGTAGTTAAATGGTCTTCAACGCAACTCCATATAATAATTTTATACACATCTTTTTACATGAATGAATTCGGTTTAATTATACCTTTATTACATGTGTAAATTTCGGAAAATATGATCAAAATTGCAATCAATTCTCTTCACCTTAACTGCTGAGATAATTATGCAGAGAAACGTGCAAATTAACTGCCACTTTATTGAGAAAAGCATACAAAAATCGAAAATAATCGCACAATAAATCCATTGCAAAGAAAATTTCATTATATTTAATCAAAATAAATTAACAGTAACCTGACATATTACTTATCACTGAATTCTATAAAATTACAGTGAGAGAAAAGTTTAGCACGAAATCTACATTATTAATGGAAATAGTAGCTGAAATGAATCATAATATTAGAAATAAGAGAAAAGGTATTTATATATATATATATATAGATAGATAGATGTCCTCCTTCAATTAATCCGTTGTACATAATTTTTATCAATGTTTTATTCTCAAAGCTAACGGTCGTCTAGTTAAAAATTAGATATTTTTTTGTAAAATAATATTTAATGATTTTTTTTAATCTAGCTTTTTACTTTAATATATATAGTAGTAGAAATTATAGGAACTGATATATGAGAAAAAGACACTACACTAAGAAAAAATTCTGCAACTGAAATCTAGAATCTAGTTTGTGGCTCTGGTAAAACTAGTACCATGCCATCCTTATAAATTCTAGTCCCCTTTGAAAGCAAGTTCTAGAAACCCCTATTAAAATTATAGAGCGTTTGCCTATATTATTGAGATCAAACTTATTTAAAAATCTCTGCAAATAGAATTGCATACGAAAAGCGAGATTTAGCAAATATAATTTTGGTATATGTCCCAATTCTAGAAAATGTAGCAAGAATTTATCGCAATTCAAAGGATTCAGAGTATTGTTTCACCATCTAAAAATGTATACACTAGAAATTCTCGATCATTTCGTCAAATCAGCTTATTGGCGCACCTTATACGCATAACTCACAAGTAAACCTTCTCTCCTTTGATACCGGTTTTCCGGAAACCCATATATTTTCTGAAAGCTTATGTCACAAGTATAAAAACTGTGAAATCTTAGGGGCAGAGGGACAAGCATTTAGGAGATACAGGGCCCACAAAGTATCAGTAAAGTGTGTATAGAGGGACATATTCCCATAAAAACGTCTCTATTCCTTGTATGTTCCCGTATATTGCTGTCAAGTACTAACGTATTGTATGTCTTCTTCTTACATTGCTTCTTATTATATGGATACTATAGTCGTTGTGGTGGCTTTGGTCTCCCGATTCGGAACAAGTAATCGGTCTCCGAACATTCAGGAATCGGAGATGATAAAACACATAATTATTCTCCTGGAAAATGATAGGGAGATTGTGGAAGGGACATTAGGGTTGTTTGCCGGACATTAGGGTTTGCTAGAGGCGATGGAGAAGAACGGACTAGGATATGGACTTCGAAGATGATGGTGTCTATAAGGAACAGCAATACTCGTCGCAACAGTCACAATCTCCACTTCTGTCATGACATATTTTGGTCAAGTATGGCTAATGACAGGAAGAAAATTCTGCTTTTAGTGGATTCATCGTGTTCTAACAAAGATCATGCATTGTCTGCTTCCGAAGTACTTGATGGTAAAGTACTACAAAAAGAATTGGTACCTGAAGGATGTACAGGAAAGATTTAGCCTCTGGATATTCATTTTTTCAGACACTAGAAATCTTTTGTTCTTTACATAATGGAAACAATTATTATCGAGACACATGAGCACATCTGGCACCGCAATAGTTTTCTGGCCCTGCAGTCTTTTTTCCCTATATCAGTTCAATGCTCCTCGTTTCAAGAACTTGATTAAGTATGCTTTTTATAAAAGCGGATACTTGGACGACAAACCTGGAATGTGGATTGCGCCAATGGATTACTGCTTCAATCCATTAACAAATGATGAGTTTGCAAATGTGCGGCTATCGCTTTTGTAAAATGTGCCCATTGTGAACTGTCTTTCTGCCCGTCTCACTGTTTATTTGGTGAATTGCATACTGATTGTCTCTTGTAATGGACTTCGTTTGAAGTCAGTAGCAAGTATCCCAACGTATACTGTTTCTTTTCAACGAGTTGTTTCTTCCTTTATAATGATACCTCCACCTTCTTACCATATTATTAGTTCATATAAATACGTGAAAAGAACATTTCAGCGACTTTTGGTGTCATCTTTCAAACATTTTATGTCCTATAACTCCTAAACGCTTATCCCTCTGCCCCTAAGATTTCACAGTTTTTCTACTTGTGGCATAAGCTTTCAGAAAATATATAGGTTTCCAGAAAACCGGTATCAAAGGAGAGAAGGTTTACTTGTCAGAAATCTATATTTCTAATTTAGGGATTTAGACACTGACCATTTATTCGTTCTAGAGGAAAGCAATATATATTATTTCTCAGTATATGTTTCTCCTGCAATAAATAAAATGTACTTCAATTTCTGTCTTGTACTTTAATTCGCTCAAAAAACGGAGGGCTGGAAGTGTCCCTTTTATAACAATTTAAGCAAGAAAATAGTCACAACCTATTTGTCTGATTCTCTGAAACAGTAAAGGTAACAAAAGAAAATGTAAAGCTTCAGGTAAGTTACGTGGGGCGGAAATGCAAACCTCAATAACTTTCGTAGATGTACATTAAATTTAAAGGAGAATAGTGAATTTCACACAAGATAGACGTTTACAAATTTTCAAAATTGTGATCACTTAAAAATGTGTCATAGAAAGTAAGGGATTACAGTCTTAGTAAAATAATGCTGTGATATTATCAGATTAATTGGAATTTATTCAAAAATTTAATTAATTCTGCTGCTAATCAAAAATTTAAATGATCATTTTAGAATCACAGAAAAAGTCCTAGCCGTGGTGTGTTGAGTGTTATAAATGGATGATCTTGAGGGATTTACTCGTATGTTTGCCAATAAATGAATTAATTTTGTCATTGGTATCGTAAATGACTTGATATTTAAAGACATTCTTACATTAAAAATATCTATTAAAAATATTTAACCCTTTTAACGTCCACTACTTAATTTATTTTAAAAATTATTAAACTAATTTTAAAAAGGGCTTTTAGACACATAGCTGATCATAAATATTTAAAAAATAAAAAATTAGCATTGTTCCTTTTCGAGAAATTTTTGGTTTGAAACATCTGTAAGTAAACCTTATTAAATTCAAATAATATTTAATTTAATAAATAAATCACTTAACAAGTAAACATTATCGACAACAAAAACTCGTAAAAGTTGCATAGATTCCAACATTTCAATTTATTCGGGAGTATTTTAACCCTTTGCTGCGCAAGGTAATTCTGATTATTTAAATTACACTGCCACCGGAATTTACGAACATAATTGAAATACAAGAAATTTTAAATTTTCTCGTTAAAAAAAGGGTCTTTTGTGCTATGTTATAAATGTAAATTTTTGCTAAAATATTTCCGGGATGAGTTTTTACACTTGAGAATTAAAATCAGGTGTTCCATCAGCGGGAACACTGCGAATGAAAGGGTTAAACAGTTTTCACAAAGGAAGTGTGAATCAGTAAAATTTCTATTGAAACCAAACCAATCCTAAATTAAAGAGCATGGTCGAAAACATAGTGTAGAGTGCAAATTTGCTGCAACAACCCCCATGGAGAAAAAAAAAACGAACCAAAAGATTTAGCTGTTTCTACCAAAACCAACGAAGCATAGCTAGTTAGTAAGACTGCGTGGCGTAGCGGTTAGCGTGTTCAGTTGAAGTGAGAAAGCTCGTAAAATCGAAACCCGATAAGCTTTTTTTTTTTTTTTAATTATTATTGAAATAAAACAAAACATAATAGAAAATAATTATTAAATTTAATTAAGAAATTAAAAATAAATAAATAAAAAAATACACTCTAAACAAAGATACCATTAAGAAATATATGTATGATAAAATTACCTCTTTATGAAGAAAAAATCAGGTTTAAATTTACGAATTTCTTTTAAGTTAATAATGAGTATCATAATCAAAGCACAAGCACTTTTTACGATGAGAACAACGTATAAAAGAAAATTAATTACATTCTAATCTTGTTCAACGTTAAAACACACAACACACATCAAGAAAATTTTGGAAGTTATTTGGTTTTTCTTCGAGATAACCAGCTTTGTAAAATGCATGTATAACTAGATTTTTAAATTTTGGAGATGTACACATATGCATTTGCTCCATATGCATTTGCTATAGTATTTGCTCCATTTTATACAGGAAACATCCGATAGTGAACGTGAATAACATATTTCAATTTCAGTAACATTTGTGTACAGTAAGGATATGGAAATATGGTTTATAGAAATGCCTCTCATAGAACACAATGCTTTGAAATATTTTTGAGTGTCCCTGTATACAAATCAGTGGTGGTATTTACTCCATTTTATACAGGAAACATCCGATAGTGAACTTGAATAACATATTTAAATTTCATTAAGATTTGTGTACAGTAAGGGTATGGAAATATGGTTAATATAAATGCCTCTTATAGAACACAATGCTTTGAAATATTTGAGGGGGTCCATGTACACAAACGAATAAAGGTATAAACTCCATTTTCAACAGGGAACATCCCACAGTGAATTTGTATAACACATTTCAATTTCGCTAAGATTTTTGTACAGCAAGGGTATGAAAATATGGTTTATAGAAATGCCTCTCATAGAACACAATGCTTTGAACTATTTTCGGGTGTCCCTGTACACAAAACAGTAGAGGTATAAACTCCATTTTCAATGCGGAACATCCGATAGTGAACTTGTATAACATATTTCAATTTCATTAAGATTTTTGTACAGTAATGGTATGAAAATATGGTTTATAGAAATGCCTCTCATAGAACACAATGTTTTGAAATATTTTAGGGGGTCCCTGTACACAAACCAGTAGAGGTATAAACTAAATTTTCAATAGGGAACATCCGATAGTGAACTTGAATAACATATATCAGTTTCAAGAAATTCCATAAATATTTACGGGAGTTAGAGAGCGGGCGGACAGACAGACGGACAGACAGACAGACAGACAAACCCATGTCATAAACACTTTTCAACCTTGTTGGAAAGTGTTAACAATTACCCTTAAACCGGTTGTGCCAGATTACTGAGAATTCATGACTTTTACAATTTCTTGTGTTCTTTAAATGCATAATAATATTTTGTCTAACTTTTGCAGTAAGCATGTAAACTAGTGTTTTACCTAGAACGACCTGAGCAATCCAGTTGACCGCCATTGAGCCTTCTGCTTTGAAATACACCATTTTTTACCTCGACAGATTTTCTTATCGTGCGCATGCGCCTGACTTGAATGAAATTCTCTATTCTACGAATGCATACTCGGAGTGCATTTGGTGGAGATTATGAGTCAGTAACATTTTCGTTATTTAGTAATTGATAACTGCCCGTAACTGAAAGTTATTTTATCAATGTGTCACAAAAAAAAAAAAAAACTGAGTGTTGAGGAGTATTTATCACTTCTAAATAAATTGGATGATACTTGCAGTGAGGCTGAAAGAAGTAGTGATTTAGATTTCCTTAAAATGAAATTCTTGAATAATGCTCGAATTCTTTTGAAGAAGAAAAGCATCTTAAATATTCCGTCCAAAAGCTGACGATGGTCAGGAAATCTCTGTGCTCCAAACAGAACTAAACGGCGAAATAATGATGACGGCAGTGATATTTCTGGAAAATATGCCTCAAGTCACGTACTGAAAGAAAATCCAGGATCTATTCCAAATGGTTAAAAGGCATATTGGAGTAAATTAAGGCGCTTTTTTGGCGCTCTTTTTTCAAAAAATATATTGAAAAATGCACGACTTTAGAAACTCGCCGTCAGAAAAATTCGAATTCATGAAACGTTTCTTTGGATGAATTGGATGCTTTTATTGCGCTATTTTATGTAAGGGGAATTTATGTGCTGTTCTTCATTAGACTTATATGATATGTAGTCTAATATATAGTCCTCCAGTATTCAGTGAAACGATGTCTGGAAATCGTTTCAAGGAGATTATATACTGTAAAAAATAGGTTCTTAAAAATAAGTATATATTGTCTCAAAGTAGTGCTCCTTTGGTCGAAACAAAACCAAGGACATTTGCACTTCATGCCTTAAACCTATATGCGAGAAATGTACAAAACATTCTATTAAAAACATTTATTGCGACCCTTGCGTTGATTACACTGAAATATAATTATTTTACTGTCTAAATCTGTAAAATACTGGTAATGTTTTTGCAATGAAAACTTAACAATTAAAATATTGCATATGTAAATTGTTTAGAATAACTTATTTTTCATTTGAATAATGATACTTTAATTTGAAATCAGACATTTTATAAAATTTTTATAGCTGTCAAAATGACCACACTGTAAAAAAAAAAAAAAAAAAAAAAAAAAAAAAAAAAAAAACGGTAGATTTACAGCATAATATGCTGCCAATATGGATACATGGAAGGAGGAAAGTAAAAAAGAAGTTATTTACAGCAGAAACAGCCGAAAAAGAGTCTTTTTTTACAGGTGTTTCCGCTGTAAATTGCCTTATTGAAAAGCAGAATGTGCTGGCAATATGGGTGCCAGCACTGTTTGCTGTAAAAGCTTCCGTCCGTTTTTTTTTTTTTTTTTTACAGTGCACAATAGTCATTCTAAGTAGTTAAAAATGTGGGTAGCTGTAGTGTTAACTCAAGGGATAAAAGATAATGCAACCTCACAAGTAAGGGCCTCATTGTTAGATAGTTGCTCTTTGCTTTTAAAAATACAAATTTAACAAAGAATTATCTTATAACATATAAGTTGCTTTTTTACAGAGCAGTAAAATTTATTTTGTTTGTGTTTTATACGCGAATTACGTATTTAATTTGTATTTTAAATACTTCATTACTTTCGTGTTAAACTTGTAAAATTTTTATCCAACTTGAATGTACAATGTCCGTACTAGGAAGGCAGTGCATTGTGTATGGAAGGCAGAAATTTTTGTGTTTTGTATGTAACACTCTGTAGTTAAATGGTCTTCAACGCAACTCCATATAATAATTTTATACACATCTTTTTACATGAATGAATTCGGTTTAATTATACCTTTATTACATGTGTAAATTTCGGAAAATATGATCAAAATTGCAATCAATTCTCTTCACCTTAACTGCTGAGATAATTATGCAGAGAAACGTGCAAATTAACTGCCACTTTATTGAGAAAAGCATACAAAAATCGAAAATAATCGCACAATAAATCCATTGCAAAGAAAATTTCATTATATTTAATCAAAATAAATTAACAGTAACCTGACATATTACTTATCACTGAATTCTATAAAATTACAGTGAGAGAAAAGTTTAGCACGAAATCTACATTATTAATGGAAATAGTAGCTGAAATGAATCATAATATTAGAAATAAGAGAAAAGGTATTTATATATATATATATATAGATAGATAGATGTCCTCCTTCAATTAATCCGTTGTACATAATTTTTATCAATGTTTTATTCTCAAAGCTAACGGTCGTCTAGTTAAAAATTAGATATTTTTTTGTAAAATAATATTTAATGATTTTTTTTAATCTAGCTTTTTACTTTAATATATATAGTAGTAGAAATTATAGGAACTGATATATGAGAAAAAGACACTACACTAAGAAAAAATTCTGCAACTGAAATCTAGAATCTAGTTTGTGGCTCTGGTAAAACTAGTACCATGCCATCCTTATAAATTCTAGTCCCCTTTGAAAGCAAGTTCTAGAAACCCCTATTAAAATTATAGAGCGTTTGCCTATATTATTGAGATCAAACTTATTTAAAAATCTCTGCAAATAGAATTGCATACGAAAAGCGAGATTTAGCAAATATAATTTTGGTATATGTCCCAATTCTAGAAAATGTAGCAAGAATTTATCGCAATTCAAAGGATTCAGAGTATTGTTTCACCATCTAAAAATGTATACACTAGAAATTCTCGATCATTTCGTCAAATCAGCTTATTGGCGCACCTTATACGCATAACTCACAAGTAAACCTTCTCTCCTTTGATACCGGTTTTCCGGAAACCCATATATTTTCTGAAAGCTTATGTCACAAGTATAAAAACTGTGAAATCTTAGGGGCAGAGGGACAAGCATTTAGGAGATACAGGGCCCACAAAGTATCAGTAAAGTGTGTATAGAGGGACATATTCCCATAAAAACGTCTCTATTCCTTGTATGTTCCCGTATATTGCTGTCAAGTACTAACGTATTGTATGTCTTCTTCTTACATTGCTTCTTATTATATGGATACTATAGTCGTTGTGGTGGCTTTGGTCTCCCGATTCGGAACAAGTAATCGGTCTCCGAACATTCAGGAATCGGAGATGATAAAACACATAATTATTCTCCTGGAAAATGATAGGGAGATTGTGGAAGGGACATTAGGGTTGTTTGCCGGACATTAGGGTTTGCTAGAGGCGATGGAGAAGAACGGACTAGGATATGGACTTCGAAGATGATGGTGTCTATAAGGAACAGCAATACTCGTCGCAACAGTCACAATCTCCACTTCTGTCATGACATATTTTGGTCAAGTATGGCTAATGACAGGAAGAAAATTCTGCTTTTAGTGGATTCATCGTGTTCTAACAAAGATCATGCATTGTCTGCTTCCGAAGTTCTTGATGGTAAAGTACTACAAAAAGAATTGGTACCTGAAGGATGTACAGGAAAGATTTAGCCTCTGGATATTCATTTTTTCAGACACTAGAAATCTTTTGTTCTTTACATAATGGAAACAATTATTATCGAGACACATGAGCACATCTGGCACCGCAATAGTTTTCTGGCCCTGCAGTCTTTTTTCCCTATATCAGTTCAATGCTCCTCGTTTCAAGAACTTGATTAAGTATGCTTTTTATAAAAGCGGATACTTGGACGACAAACCTGGAATGTGGATTGCGCCAATGGATTACTGCTTCAATCCATTAACAAATGATGAGTTTGCAAATGTGCGGCTATCGCTTTTGTAAAATGTGCCCATTGTGAACTGTCTTTCTGCCCGTCTCACTGTTTATTTGGTGAATTGCATACTGATTGTCTCTTGTAATGGACTTCGTTTGAAGTCAGTAGCAAGTATCCCAACGTATACTGTTTCTTTTCAACGAGTTGTTTCTTCCTTTATAATGATACCTCCACCTTCTTACCATATTATTAGTTCATATAAATACGTGAAAAGAACATTTCAGCGACTTTTGGTGTCATCTTTCAAACATTTTATGTCCTATAACTCCTAAACGCTTATCCCTCTGCCCCTAAGATTTCACAGTTTTTCTACTTGTGGCATAAGCTTTCAGAAAATATATAGGTTTCCAGAAAACCGGTATCAAAGGAGAGAAGGTTTACTTGTCAGAAATCTATATTTCTAATTTAGGGATTTAGACACTGACCATTTATTCGTTCTAGAGGAAAGCAATATATATTATTTCTCAGTATATGTTTCTCCTGCAATAAATAAAATGTACTTCAATTTCTGTCTTGTACTTTAATTCGCTCAAAAAACGGAGGGCTGGAAGTGTCCCTTTTATAACAATTTAAGCAAGAAAATAGTCACAACCTATTTGTCTGATTCTCTGAAACAGTAAAGGTAACAAAAGAAAATGTAAAGCTTCAGGTAAGTTACGTGGGGCGGAAATGCAAACCTCAATAACTTTCGTAGATGTACATTAAATTTAAAGGAGAATAGTGAATTTCACACAAGATAGACGTTTACAAATTTTCAAAATTGTGATCACTTAAAAATGTGTCATAGAAAGTAAGGGATTACAGTCTTAGTAAAATAATGCTGTGATATTATCAGATTAATTGGAATTTATTCAAAAATTTAATTAATTCTGCTGCTAATCAAAAATTTAAATGATCATTTTAGAATCACAGAAAAAGTCCTAGCCGTGGTGTGTTGAGTGTTATAAATGGATGATCTTGAGGGATTTACTCGTATGTTTGCCAATAAATGAATTAATTTTGTCATTGGTATCGTAAATGACTTGATATTTAAAGACATTCTTACATTAAAAATATCTATTAAAAATATTTAACCCTTTTAACGTCCACTACTTAATTTATTTTAAAAATTATTAAACTAATTTTAAAAAGGGCTTTTAGACACATAGCTGATCATAAATATTTAAAAAATAAAAAATTAGCATTGTTCCTTTTCGAGAAATTTTTGGTTTGAAACATCTGTAAGTAAACCTTATTAAATTCAAATAATATTTAATTTAATAAATAAATCACTTAACAAGTAAACATTATCGACAACAAAAACTCGTAAAAGTTGCATAGATTCCAACATTTCAATTTATTCGGGAGTATTTTAACCCTTTGCTGCGCAAGGTAATTCTGATTATTTAAATTACACTGCCACCGGAATTTACGAACATAATTGAAATACAAGAAATTTTAAATTTTCTCGTTAAAAAAAGGGTCTTTTGTGCTATGTTATAAATGTAAATTTTTGCTAAAATATTTCCGGGATGAGTTTTTACACTTGAGAATTAAAATCAGGTGTTCCATCAGCGGGAACACTGCGAATGAAAGGGTTAAACAGTTTTCACAAAGGAAGTGTGAATCAGTAAAATTTCTATTGAAACCAAACCAATCCTAAATTAAAGAGCATGGTCGAAAACATAGTGTAGAGTGCAAATTTGCTGCAACAACCCCCATGGAGAAAAAAAAAACGAACCAAAAGATTTAGCTGTTTCTACCAAAACCAACGAAGCATAGCTAGTTAGTAAGACTGCGTGGCGTAGCGGTTAGCGTGTTCAGTTGAAGTGAGAAAGCTCGTAAAATCGAAACCCGATAAGCTTTTTTTTTTTTTTTAATTATTATTGAAATAAAACAAAACATAATAGAAAATAATTATTAAATTTAATTAAGAAATTAAAAATAAATAAATAAAAAAATACACTCTAAACAAAGATACCATTAAGAAATATATGTATGATAAAATTACCTCTTTATGAAGAAAAAATCAGGTTTAAATTTACGAATTTCTTTTAAGTTAATAATGAGTATCATAATCAAAGCACAAGCACTTTTTACGATGAGAACAACGTATAAAAGAAAATTAATTACATTCTAATCTTGTTCAACGTTAAAACACACAACACACATCAAGAAAATTTTGGAAGTTATTTGGTTTTTCTTCGAGATAACCAGCTTTGTAAAATGCATGTATAACTAGATTTTTAAATTTTGGAGATGTACACATATGCATTTGCTCCATATGCATTTGCTATAGTATTTGCTCCATTTTATACAGGAAACATCCGATAGTGAACGTGAATAACATATTTCAATTTCAGTAACATTTGTGTACAGTAAGGATATGGAAATATGGTTTATAGAAATGCCTCTCATAGAACACAATGCTTTGAAATATTTTTGAGTGTCCCTGTATACAAATCAGTGGTGGTATTTACTCCATTTTATACAGGAAACATCCGATAGTGAACTTGAATAACATATTTAAATTTCATTAAGATTTGTGTACAGTAAGGGTATGGAAATATGGTTAATATAAATGCCTCTTATAGAACACAATGCTTTGAAATATTTGAGGGGGTCCATGTACACAAACGAATAAAGGTATAAACTCCATTTTCAACAGGGAACATCCCACAGTGAATTTGTATAACACATTTCAATTTCGCTAAGATTTTTGTACAGCAAGGGTATGAAAATATGGTTTATAGAAATGCCTCTCATAGAACACAATGCTTTGAACTATTTTCGGGTGTCCCTGTACACAAAACAGTAGAGGTATAAACTCCATTTTCAATGCGGAACATCCGATAGTGAACTTGTATAACATATTTCAATTTCATTAAGATTTTTGTACAGTAATGGTATGAAAATATGGTTTATAGAAATGCCTCTCATAGAACACAATGTTTTGAAATATTTTAGGGGGTCCCTGTACACAAACCAGTAGAGGTATAAACTAAATTTTCAATAGGGAACATCCGATAGTGAACTTGAATAACATATATCAGTTTCAAGAAATTCCATAAATATTTACGGGAGTTAGAGAGCGGGCGGACAGACAGACGGACAGACAGACAGACAGACAAACCCATGTCATAAACACTTTTCAACCTTGTTGGAAAGTGTTAACAATTACCCTTAAACCGGTTGTGCCAGATTACTGAGAATTCATGACTTTTACAATTTCTTGTGTTCTTTAAATGCATAATAATATTTTGTCTAACTTTTGCAGTAAGCATGTAAACTAGTGTTTTACCTAGAACGACCTGAGCAATCCAGTTGACCGCCATTGAGCCTTCTGCTTTGAAATACACCATTTTTTACCTCGACAGATTTTCTTATCGTGCGCATGCGCCTGACTTGAATGAAATTCTCTATTCTACGAATGCATACTCGGAGTGCATTTGGTGGAGATTATGAGTCAGTAACATTTTCGTTATTTAGTAATTGATAACTGCCCGTAACTGAAAGTTATTTTATCAATGTGTCACAAAAAAAAAAAAAAACTGAGTGTTGAGGAGTATTTATCACTTCTAAATAAATTGGATGATACTTGCAGTGAGGCTGAAAGAAGTAGTGATTTAGATTTCCTTAAAATGAAATTCTTGAATAATGCTCGAATTCTTTTGAAGAAGAAAAGCATCTTAAATATTCCGTCCAAAAGCTGACGATGGTCAGGAAATCTCTGTGCTCCAAACAGAACTAAACGGCGAAATAATGATGACGGCAGTGATATTTCTGGAAAATATGCCTCAAGTCACGTACTGAAAGAAAATCCAGGATCTATTCCAAATGGTTAAAAGGCATATTGGAGTAAATTAAGGCGCTTTTTTGGCGCTCTTTTTTCAAAAAATATATTGAAAAATGCACGACTTTAGAAACTCGCCGTCAGAAAAATTCGAATTCATGAAACGTTTCTTTGGATGAATTGGATGCTTTTATTGCGCTATTTTATGTAAGGGGAATTTATGTGCTGTTCTTCATTAGACTTATATGATATGTAGTCTAATATATAGTCCTCCAGTATTCAGTGAAACGATGTCTGGAAATCGTTTCAAGGAGATTATATACTGTAAAAAATAGGTTCTTAAAAATAAGTATATATTGTCTCAAAGTAGTGCTCCTTTGGTCGAAACAAAACCAAGGACATTTGCACTTCATGCCTTAAACCTATATGCGAGAAATGTACAAAACATTCTATTAAAAACATTTATTGCGACCCTTGCGTTGATTACACTGAAATATAATTATTTTACTGTCTAAATCTGTAAAATACTGGTAATGTTTTTGCAATGAAAACTTAACAATTAAAATATTGCATATGTAAATTGTTTAGAATAACTTATTTTTCATTTGAATAATGATACTTTAATTTGAAATCAGACATTTTATAAAATTTTTATAGCTGTCAAAATGACCACACTGTAAAAAAAAAAAAAAAAAAAAAAAAAAAAAAAAAAAAAAACGGTAGATTTACAGCATAATATGCTGCCAATATGGATACATGGAAGGAGGAAAGTAAAAAAGAAGTTATTTACAGCAGAAACAGCCGAAAAAGAGTCTTTTTTTACAGGTGTTTCCGCTGTAAATTGCCTTATTGAAAAGCAGAATGTGCTGGCAATATGGGTGCCAGCACTGTTTGCTGTAAAAGCTTCCGTCCGTTTTTTTTTTTTTTTTTTACAGTGCACAATAGTCATTCTAAGTAGTTAAAAATGTGGGTAGCTGTAGTGTTAACTCAAGGGATAAAAGATAATGCAACCTCACAAGTAAGGGCCTCATTGTTAGATAGTTGCTCTTTGCTTTTAAAAATACAAATTTAACAAAGAATTATCTTATAACATATAAGTTGCTTTTTTACAGAGCAGTAAAATTTATTTTGTTTGTGTTTTATACGCGAATTACGTATTTAATTTGTATTTTAAATACTTCATTACTTTCGTGTTAAACTTGTAAAATTTTTATCCAACTTGAATGTACAATGTCCGTACTAGGAAGGCAGTGCATTGTGTATGGAAGGCAGAAATTTTTGTGTTTTGTATGTAACACTCTGTAGTTAAATGGTCTTCAACGCAACTCCATATAATAATTTTATACACATCTTTTTACATGAATGAATTCGGTTTAATTATACCTTTATTACATGTGTAAATTTCGGAAAATATGATCAAAATTGCAATCAATTCTCTTCACCTTAACTGCTGAGATAATTATGCAGAGAAACGTGCAAATTAACTGCCACTTTATTGAGAAAAGCATACAAAAATCGAAAATAATCGCACAATAAATCCATTGCAAAGAAAATTTCATTATATTTAATCAAAATAAATTAACAGTAACCTGACATATTACTTATCACTGAATTCTATAAAATTACAGTGAGAGAAAAGTTTAGCACGAAATCTACATTATTAATGGAAATAGTAGCTGAAATGAATCATAATATTAGAAATAAGAGAAAAGGTATTTATATATATATATATATAGATAGATAGATGTCCTCCTTCAATTAATCCGTTGTACATAATTTTTATCAATGTTTTATTCTCAAAGCTAACGGTCGTCTAGTTAAAAATTAGATATTTTTTTGTAAAATAATATTTAATGATTTTTTTTAATCTAGCTTTTTACTTTAATATATATAGTAGTAGAAATTATAGGAACTGATATATGAGAAAAAGACACTACACTAAGAAAAAATTCTGCAACTGAAATCTAGAATCTAGTTTGTGGCTCTGGTAAAACTAGTACCATGCCATCCTTATAAATTCTAGTCCCCTTTGAAAGCAAGTTCTAGAAACCCCTATTAAAATTATAGAGCGTTTGCCTATATTATTGAGATCAAACTTATTTAAAAATCTCTGCAAATAGAATTGCATACGAAAAGCGAGATTTAGCAAATATAATTTTGGTATATGTCCCAATTCTAGAAAATGTAGCAAGAATTTATCGCAATTCAAAGGATTCAGAGTATTGTTTCACCATCTAAAAATGTATACACTAGAAATTCTCGATCATTTCGTCAAATCAGCTTATTGGCGCACCTTATACGCATAACTCACAAGTAAACCTTCTCTCCTTTGATACCGGTTTTCCGGAAACCCATATATTTTCTGAAAGCTTATGTCACAAGTATAAAAACTGTGAAATCTTAGGGGCAGAGGGACAAGCATTTAGGAGATACAGGGCCCACAAAGTATCAGTAAAGTGTGTATAGAGGGACATATTCCCATAAAAACGTCTCTATTCCTTGTATGTTCCCGTATATTGCTGTCAAGTACTAACGTATTGTATGTCTTCTTCTTACATTGCTTCTTATTATATGGATACTATAGTCGTTGTGGTGGCTTTGGTCTCCCGATTCGGAACAAGTAATCGGTCTCCGAACATTCAGGAATCGGAGATGATAAAACACATAATTATTCTCCTGGAAAATGATAGGGAGATTGTGGAAGGGACATTAGGGTTGTTTGCCGGACATTAGGGTTTGCTAGAGGCGATGGAGAAGAACGGACTAGGATATGGACTTCGAAGATGATGGTGTCTATAAGGAACAGCAATACTCGTCGCAACAGTCACAATCTCCACTTCTGTCATGACATATTTTGGTCAAGTATGGCTAATGACAGGAAGAAAATTCTGCTTTTAGTGGATTCATCGTGTTCTAACAAAGATCATGCATTGTCTGCTTCCGAAGTACTTGATGGTAAAGTACTACAAAAAGAATTGGTACCTGAAGGATGTACAGGAAAGATTTAGCCTCTGGATATTCATTTTTTCAGACACTAGAAATCTTTTGTTCTTTACATAATGGAAACAATTATTATCGAGACACATGAGCACATCTGGCACCGCAATAGTTTTCTGGCCCTGCAGTCTTTTTTCCCTATATCAGTTCAATGCTCCTCGTTTCAAGAACTTGATTAAGTATGCTTTTTATAAAAGCGGATACTTGGACGACAAACCTGGAATGTGGATTGCGCCAATGGATTACTGCTTCAATCCATTAACAAATGATGAGTTTGCAAATGTGCGGCTATCGCTTTTGTAAAATGTGCCCATTGTGAACTGTCTTTCTGCCCGTCTCACTGTTTATTTGGTGAATTGCATACTGATTGTCTCTTGTAATGGACTTCGTTTGAAGTCAGTAGCAAGTATCCCAACGTATACTGTTTCTTTTCAACGAGTTGTTTCTTCCTTTATAATGATACCTCCACCTTCTTACCATATTATTAGTTCATATAAATACGTGAAAAGAACATTTCAGCGACTTTTGGTGTCATCTTTCAAACATTTTATGTCCTATAACTCCTAAACGCTTATCCCTCTGCCCCTAAGATTTCACAGTTTTTCTACTTGTGGCATAAGCTTTCAGAAAATATATAGGTTTCCAGAAAACCGGTATCAAAGGAGAGAAGGTTTACTTGTCAGAAATCTATATTTCTAATTTAGGGATTTAGACACTGACCATTTATTCGTTCTAGAGGAAAGCAATATATATTATTTCTCAGTATATGTTTCTCCTGCAATAAATAAAATGTACTTCAATTTCTGTCTTGTACTTTAATTCGCTCAAAAAACGGAGGGCTGGAAGTGTCCCTTTTATAACAATTTAAGCAAGAAAATAGTCACAACCTATTTGTCTGATTCTCTGAAACAGTAAAGGTAACAAAAGAAAATGTAAAGCTTCAGGTAAGTTACGTGGGGCGGAAATGCAAACCTCAATAACTTTCGTAGATGTACATTAAATTTAAAGGAGAATAGTGAATTTCACACAAGATAGACGTTTACAAATTTTCAAAATTGTGATCACTTAAAAATGTGTCATAGAAAGTAAGGGATTACAGTCTTAGTAAAATAATGCTGTGATATTATCAGATTAATTGGAATTTATTCAAAAATTTAATTAATTCTGCTGCTAATCAAAAATTTAAATGATCATTTTAGAATCACAGAAAAAGTCCTAGCCGTGGTGTGTTGAGTGTTATAAATGGATGATCTTGAGGGATTTACTCGTATGTTTGCCAATAAATGAATTAATTTTGTCATTGGTATCGTAAATGACTTGATATTTAAAGACATTCTTACATTAAAAATATCTATTAAAAATATTTAACCCTTTTAACGTCCACTACTTAATTTATTTTAAAAATTATTAAACTAATTTTAAAAAGGGCTTTTAGACACATAGCTGATCATAAATATTTAAAAAATAAAAAATTAGCATTGTTCCTTTTCGAGAAATTTTTGGTTTGAAACATCTGTAAGTAAACCTTATTAAATTCAAATAATATTTAATTTAATAAATAAATCACTTAACAAGTAAACATTATCGACAACAAAAACTCGTAAAAGTTGCATAGATTCCAACATTTCAATTTATTCGGGAGTATTTTAACCCTTTGCTGCGCAAGGTAATTCTGATTATTTAAATTACACTGCCACCGGAATTTACGAACATAATTGAAATACAAGAAATTTTAAATTTTCTCGTTAAAAAAAGGGTCTTTTGTGCTATGTTATAAATGTAAATTTTTGCTAAAATATTTCCGGGATGAGTTTTTACACTTGAGAATTAAAATCAGGTGTTCCATCAGCGGGAACACTGCGAATGAAAGGGTTAAACAGTTTTCACAAAGGAAGTGTGAATCAGTAAAATTTCTATTGAAACCAAACCAATCCTAAATTAAAGAGCATGGTCGAAAACATAGTGTAGAGTGCAAATTTGCTGCAACAACCCCCATGGAGAAAAAAAAAACGAACCAAAAGATTTAGCTGTTTCTACCAAAACCAACGAAGCATAGCTAGTTAGTAAGACTGCGTGGCGTAGCGGTTAGCGTGTTCAGTTGAAGTGAGAAAGCTCGTAAAATCGAAACCCGATAAGCTTTTTTTTTTTTTTTAATTATTATTGAAATAAAACAAAACATAATAGAAAATAATTATTAAATTTAATTAAGAAATTAAAAATAAATAAATAAAAAAATACACTCTAAACAAAGATACCATTAAGAAATATATGTATGATAAAATTACCTCTTTATGAAGAAAAAATCAGGTTTAAATTTACGAATTTCTTTTAAGTTAATAATGAGTATCATAATCAAAGCACAAGCACTTTTTACGATGAGAACAACGTATAAAAGAAAATTAATTACATTCTAATCTTGTTCAACGTTAAAACACACAACACACATCAAGAAAATTTTGGAAGTTATTTGGTTTTTCTTCGAGATAACCAGCTTTGTAAAATGCATGTATAACTAGATTTTTAAATTTTGGAGATGTACACATATGCAAGAGCCAACAGAATAATAACAATAAGAAAAACTTATTTCCCTTTACATGTGAAAAATAGCACAATTAAAAGCAGACAAAAAAAATGCAATTTAAATATTATTTTCCGCTGCACTATTTATTTGAAAAAAAAAAAATTATCTTCAAATAAGATGTTTTAAAATTAATTAGAATGTTTATTTTATGAGTAAAAAATAGCAAAATTAAAGCAGACGATAAGCATTTTCTACTAGCGGCTTTGGCGTAAAATATTGATAAAAAAATTAAACTTTAGGAAGGAGGAAATCATGCAATGAAGAAAAATATTTTGCCTTAAAATATTCTTTATTTAAATTTTAATGAAAAAAAAAGAATATTTTAATAACTAAAAATATATCATTATATATTTTTTAAATATAATTTAATACATGTCCCCCCCTAAATTATTAATTTATTTTTAAGAAAAAAAACTGCAAGCAGTCATCTGGATTCGAACTCACAACCTGCCTTCCTCGAACAGAACACTTTAACCACTGCCGCACGCCTTCTTGCTAACGGTTTCTGTTTCGTTTGTTTGTATAGAAACAACTAAGACTCTTAGGGTCGTTTTCTTGCTCTATGGGGGGTTGCTGCTGCAAATTTGTACTCTACCCCATGTTTTAAACCATATTCGTTAATTTAAGCTTGCTTTTGTTTCAATAAGAATTTTACTTATTCATACAGCCCTTGTCAGTGTAAACTTAATTGATCGAATATTATTTCAAATTTCGCGAAGTACATTGTATTAGTCTTTCAATAAAATATTATTTATGATACTTTTTTAACAAGTATAATTCTTTTAATCGTTTAAAAAAAGTATGAGATAATCTAAGAAACAGGCTAAAATTTTTAGTATCAGACGAAAGTTAAATGGGTTTTCCTAAATAAAAGTAATTTCATTTAGAATTATCAGAAATAGTAATTATACGTTTTTCATTAGTAAAATTAATATTCTTTCTGAAATATATCCCACTATTAAACTCAATACTGTATTATGCATAATTTTTTCTTTGTTTTTATTTTAAATATATTCTTTGTTTTTTCAAATTTATTTTCATAACAAACGTATGCTTGAATACGGTTATATGGCAGATGCGTACAAGAGATTTCCGTACAAGCTGAAATTAGTGACACTTGCGTACAAATCCGTGTTCCAAATATTACAGATATGTTTTCGAAAAATCAAGTGGCACTTCCGTACAAAATTTGTTTCGCTGTATTTTTGGTTTGTAACACAAAGGGGTTGTACCCATATGTTAAACTTGAAGAGAAATACTCTTATATAAATACGTGAATTTTCTCTTATGCATGTAGTCTTACGACTGACAAAGTTCTGAGCTTAAGGCTTATAAAAATTGCAAGCTATAATAGCCGTAGTTATTTTCTGAAATGACATTCAATTATTTATTCACTGAGTCACGATCAATAAAGGTCCTTATAAATGCTATTAAGGTCTTAAAAAATATTTTTATTTCTTAAATACTTTTTCATTTTTTAACAAGTGTGGATTTTTTTGTCTGCCAAAAACGAAAAATAAAAGGTTAAAAAAAACGATCTCTCTTCTTTATCAATAACGAATTGAATCATATTCCAATTCCTCAAATTATTTTAATTAATATCTCTACAACAAATTAAGATTTTTAAATTCTTTTTTCACTATGCCCTCGGGCAAGCTTCTGAGCACCCGTATGTCAAATTTTGTATTTCTACGTTCAGTAGGGGCTGAAAGTATAGATGCACAGACGCACGGACAGACATATTCTTTTATTATTATAGATTTATTTATTTATTTTTTACTATCCCCCCCCCAAAAAAAAAGGCTTCTGAGCACGCGTGAGTCAGTATTTGTACTTCTACGTGTTAAAAGTCACTTCAATCATGTTTTAGCAATAAAAAAGCCCCATGCAGTTTCACAGAGATACACGCACTCACACACACACACACACACACAAAAAAAAAAAAAAAAAGAGAGAAGAAAGAAAGAAAAAGGTTTTGATGTTTGCATCATATTGATACAACTCCTTCATGCTATGATCCTCAAATAAAGCGAAGGAAATGTTGTACGCAAGTGCCACGAGATTTTTTGAAAACACACCTGTAATATTTAAACCACCTGGACATGTACGCAAGTGCCACTGTTTTCATCTTGTACGCATCTGTCACAATACCCTTGAATACGATAGTTTTCACAGAGAAAAAAGAAAAGAAAGAAGTACACTACCTTCTCATTAATGACCGGACACATTCGATTTCACGATTTTTTTTTTTTTTTTTTTCAAATATCTCAAGAAGTACTTGACGAATCGTCTTGGAACTTCATAAGTGTAAATAACATGTTGCACTTCACATATTTCAGTGAAAGTTTTTCCCTTGAAAAAAAGGGGGACTAGTAAAAAATTAAATAATATTGAAAATATCTGGAATCACCTTGTAAAAAGTAATGCTTTAAATGCATTCTGGTTGTGGTATGTGATTATGACGCTTTTGTTTATTCTTTGTATAATTTTTTTATGAAGCTAATACATATATTTGAGGGAAGATAAAGTTGACAGCAAAATTATTGAAGCACTACCAATAATTTCTATTTTAAAAGATTCTTATTTAATACTTTTTGATAAGTAAATATATGGTGGGTCATGATCTTACTCTTATGCTGTTTATATATATTAGAAGTCTGCACGGGCCGAAATTTTCAGGCCCGGGCCCGGGGATCAAAAAAAAAAAAAAATCTGGAGTGACTCCACTCGACTTTCCGAACATTGAGTAACTAACAGTTTTGTAGATAAAATAAAGAAAGAGGAATTGCTAAACAAACAAAAGAGAGAAAACCATAATAGAGTGTTTTTTTCTCCATATATCACACGAGGTTTTATTTAACGCTACTGAACTTTGAGCCCTTAGATCATAATGATAAAGAATTTTTCGTTTTGTCCCTGTAAAAATCTATAGATGCTAGATTCACCAAAATGCTTATAGTTAGTGCAACAGTGATTTATAATATTCATACAAATTTTCAGCTCAATTGAATAAGGCGTTTAGATGCTATCGCACTTTTAAAAATTTGGTCTCATAGGCCATAATGATAAAGAATTTTTCTTTGTGTCCCTGTAAAAAAACTGTAGTGCTAGATTCACCAAAATCTATACAGTTGGTGCAAATGCGACCTATAACATGTGTACAATTTTTTTGCTCAGATTAATAAGGCGTTTAGACGCTATCACACTTTTAAAAATTTGGTCCCATTGGCCTTAATGATAAAGAATTTTTCTTTGTGTCCCTGTAAAAAAAATATAAGTGCTAGATTCTCCAAAATCTATACAGATTGAGTATCTGTGACCTATAATATGGGTATAAAATTTTTGCTCAATTGAATAAGGCGTTTAGATACTATCGCACTTTTAAGATTTTGGTCCCATAGGCCATAATGATAAAGAATTTTTCTTTGTGTCCCTGCAAAAAAACTATAAGTGCTAGATTCACCAAAATCTATAGGGTTCGTACTATGGTGACTTACAATATACGTACCAACTTTCAGGTTAATCGAACAAAGCCTTTAGACGCTAGCGTGTTCACAAACATACACACATACACACATACACACATACACACATACACACACACATACATACATCATCGTAAAAATAGTGAAAACGGACTCAGGGGACCTCAAAACGTATAGAAACATCAAAATCTCGAATTCGGATTTTTGACATGATTACAATACTTTCCTCACTATAGTGTTCGGAAAGTAAAAAAAAACAACATGCCTTTCTACGAAAAATATTTTTAGTATGTGTTTTGCAGAGGTTTTATATAGCGAAGCAACAGAATGTTCTCTATCAAAACTGCTGAATGTTTACAAGATATTTATATATAAACGGTATTTCATTATTACAGACGTACAGAAGGAACAAAGACAGACAGAAAGTCAAATCGAAAATATTAGCATTCCTCAAACAATATAGAAAGATATTTAAAATGGTTAATAGCACTAAAAATACACTTTCAACCACTTCCTGATATATACCGTAATGTATCCAAATCTTTCATGTGATCCGGTAAACAAAACTTTAATGCTAATCCAACCACATTCAAGAGAAAAGATGCTTTTGCACATGCTAAAATTCATGCTACTTTCATCCAGTGCCCCGGAAAAAAGAAAAAGAAGCCTTAGAGGAAAATTTACAGCGGAAGGATTTTTATAGCCTTCATACCACCTAAACACTACAGACCATAGAAAACAAAGCCTTATATACAGTAACGTATCTAATTTCTTTTGTTTGTTACATGTACGCAAACTGGTAGTAACTTGCATATTATTTTGAATTAGAAACCATCTAATATTACATTAAATAAAATATATTAATTTCGAGACATATTTAAAATATATGCGGAAAATCAGATCGCGAACAGTCAAGCTGATAGACAATTAAATTGTAGTTACGAACACCTTTTAACAGCCCGGCCCGGCCCGAGTGCAAAATGAAAAATTCGGCCCGAACCCGGCCCGTGCAGACCTCTAATATATATATGTAGAGAGAGAGAAATAGATATCGATATATAGATATAGATAGATAGATAGATAGATAGATAAAAAATAAAGATCGAATTAAAAAAAAAAGTGTGAAAAATATGGATGTGTGCTTCAATAATTTTCCTGACGACTGTATAACAGTTTCTTTAAAAATGTGCAAGAAAGTTTGCTACTTTTGTAGTTATAACGCAAGGTTTTAAATCCAGTGCAAAGCTATTTTCAGGAAACTTGATTCATAACATTAGACACAGTATACTGCGCCATCAGAATGCAAAAATATTAAACATCTAGTGAAATGTGAATATTCTTATTAAATGATTTTTAACTGCGCATGAGCTAGATTTAGAGAAATTTCATTTGTATAACATAATAGCTGATAGTATTGAGTTACTTATATGAAAACGCAAACAAATACCATGTAAATTCAAAAATCTGTACGCTATAGAATGAATTTCTTTCAGTTCCTCTCAAAAAAACATCTGAAGTATAAGGGGTATTACTCACATTCTTAATTAAATTCTGTCAATTAATACAATGCCTGTTGATGGTCAATAAATATTGAAAAAAAACCCTTATCATATTCCTTATTTTTTAGAAGAACTGAAATTCAATTCATTCTATTGAGTACAACTTTTTAAATTTACGTGGTATTTGTTTAAGGTTTTCATATAAGTAGCTCAATACTATCAGATATTATACTATTGAAATGAAATTTCACTAAAGCACAGATAAAAATTAAGTATTTAATAAAAGCACGCATTTCATTAAATATTTAATAGTTTTGCATTCTGATAGCAGTATGCTGTGTCTAATATTATATGTCAAGTTTACTGAAAATGCTTTACACTGGATTTAATACCTTGCGTGTTATAGTTAAAAATATTTACAAAATTTTTCGCATTAAAAAACAAACAAAAAAAAAACGAAAAAACTGCTGTATCACTACGAATATATGTGGTAGCATAATAAAAAATTATACAAAGAATAAGACGGAGCGTCATAATCACATACTACAGCCAGATTGCATTTCAAGCATTACTTTTAAAGGGAGATCCCAAATACCTGCCTTCTACTTTCGGGGCAAACCTTTCACTGAAGTATGTGAGGTGGAACATGTTATTAACACTACTTGAAGTTTCAAGATGATTCGCCAAGTACTTTTTGAGATGTTTGAAAAAAGTCTGAAATCGGAAGTGTCCAGTTATTATTTATGGAAATCTAGAGTACATTACAGATGTTTTAGTGATAATAATATATGTAATAGTGAAAACTTTATCTGATTATCGATTTTCGCTTATCAGTATAGTCAATATTTGTTGACGAATACGAATACTGTAAATACTCAAGGACGATTCTAAAAGAAAAAGCGGTGACGCACTGAGAAGCAAATCTGCACATGCGCATATCCAGTTTTTTCCTTCTTAATATAGAGTGCGTTTCTTAGGAGTCTGTGGATAAAAAACTGCAGAGCTTTATATAGGTTGAAAATTTCCATTCTTTATCGATTAATCGCCTATGAGCGATACCATAAAATTTCAAGCAACACTCATTTGATTAACATTCCTTCATGCAAACTCCATTTTACAATATTTCCATGCTAAATTAGTTTTAGTAAATTTAAATAAGTACTTTTTTAAACTATCATTTCATTTTACATATTTATAAATATGTATGCTGAAACATAATGATCGTTTTAACTGACGCAGGAAACTTAAATTAAAATTAAAAATTCACTCGAGCTTTTTTTGTTATAAATTAAAATATAACAATTATTATGCTTTAAATATTGCTTAATAAAGTGTAAAGGGTAAACATGAGAGTTTACAAATAAAAAAACAGTTAATTATATCAGTTAACCCATTTTGTATGCTCCGAAAACATCTGTTTAGAACTATTCATTCACATCCAAATTTATATTGATTAAAGTTATTTAATTTCGAAATAAATGTCTGACTCTTAGTCTAATGGCTACTATGTCTGACATCCACATTAATATAAAAATAACATACTGTTTTTGAACCTTTAACAATTTATTACACGAGTTAGATAACAGTAACAAAATAACTTTCCAGTGTACTACTAAAACTAGTTTAAACAATTTTAATTAAAATGTTATTGTAAACTTGCAAAATACGTTATAAATATGTGAGGCCTCACCATACACAATCACTTTGTTGCTCAGTGCTCAAAATCGCACTGTCATGGAATATTAGGTTGGTGGGAAGAGATAATATAAATCGTTCAATATTTTAATAATAATTTAAATAGAGGCGTTAGCTAGTTAGAGGCGTACGGAAATCTTCCCAACTCTATAATAAGTTGAAAGACACAGAAAATTCAAACAAACACAGATTCATGAATGTTTTCACAATCTGTTTAATAAACAGTGTTTATTTAAAAAAAGTAGCTCATAAAATGTTTGATGGGTATAGTAAGCCACTTCATATTATTTTTTTTAAGCAGTCCATTTTTAAATTATTAGTATTCCATTATTTTTTTAAAGCCTATTAGTTGTAGTTCATGCCAAAAATGTTCCAGAAAATTAAATTTAATAGGAACTGGATAATAATTACAATGATAATAAAAAAGAAGTCACAGTGTAACTATGTCAAAACAATGTTACACTTACCCCACTTTACTCAATAATAAATCTTTCGAAATAACAAAAAACAAAAAGGTTTTAATTACCAATTGAATAATTAAATATATAGGTAATGTAAATTACTATTTGACTGTAACTTAAATATTGTTACCCGCGTGTGTGTCTGTAGTTTACGAGGGCCTATCTACCCGAGGAATTTAGGTCTGGAGAGCGTGAATAAATCCTTCATAGTTTTTCTCATGGATCCAAATTCGTTTTAAGTTTATTATTTAGGGGAAAAAATGATAAATTCCCATCATCTAATTTTAAACGTATTCAGTAGTTCATACATTATTTGATAAATATTTGTTTTCTGATTAATTTTAAGATACATTAAAATTACTGGAATTTGTCGAAAAAGAAAGTTATTAGGCAAATCGTATGGTGCTTCTGCCCTTTCGTGCCAAATTCTTATTATATTTTATTTTTTTTACAGATTTTAACGAGGACTCAGCTGGAAAATGTGACTGATTTTATATTACCTACGTGAATACTGTCATCATATTGTTCAATATATTCTGAATATGCACTTTCTTTTTTTGAGACATTCCTTTGAAGTTTGGGCGCAATAAATTAACGCATCTAATAAAAAGCATGCAAGCTTTTATTAACTGCAACTTCATGTTTCCGTTCTGTTTATATATGAATACATAAGCTAGTATCTTAAAAGCAACATCACAATAAGCATTTATTTAGGAATTTCTCGTCTTCCACTTGTATTGATAAATGCAATGTGTACCTGACTCAAATGTAATAGCTTGGATGGGTCAAAATAAAAAGAAAAACATACAGTTTTTAGTTCCCTAAATATTAAAATTAAGTAGGTACAAAAAAGAAAATTAGTTAGTTGGATTCTGTTTAGTTTCTCATAATATATTCATTCTCATTGTTCTACAATAAGTCATACAAAATTCGTTTTAAGAGAAATCAATGAATTGAACTCTCAGCACGATTTCAGAGTGATAAACCCGGAGCACTAAGCTACTATAATGTCGCATCAATGTATTCACCTTAGTCTAAATTTTTGTTTAACTTTATCAGGGTCAGTTACGTATATTAGCTTTCGTGACTCTTCATAGTATTTGTAATCTAATAATTCTCATAATGCATGTTTATGTGAAACATTGCTTTGTTTTACCTTATTAAAATATCGTCCATTTACTATAGCCAATTGAAATATCGCCAATAATAGAAATTTCTGAAAACAAATATGAGGACTTAAAATTGAACCTATACCAAATAATGTCGATTATTATTGATTTAAAAGCTTTATTTGCCCTAAAATGTTATGCTTTTAATTTCAAATAAAAAAAATATTTAGTTACACTTTAGATCGCATTTATATCAATATTGTTGTTGCGATTTTTGACTAAACATGGTCCACTATGCCTAAGAAAACACTAAGTTTAACCTAAACGTAAGGCATAGTGCTCAATTCTGCAAAATTCTTTAAAAAATAAATTAAATAAATAGAAAAACGTCTTTAATTTTTTTTGTACCCATCATGGATGGTGAGGAACATATAACCAGCCTAACAGAAAACAATTACAGTAAATTTCTAATTTTCTTCTGTATATATATATATATATATATAAGCCTTAGAAAAGCGTACCAAAGTGTGTCTACGTCGTCCTCTGGATAAAAAAAAATTTATTTTTCATGTATAATAAATGTTAATACTTCTTAATGATAGAGAAATGTTACTTTCTATATAGACATTATTAATTTGTTACATTATTATTTTTACATAAACTTACAACCTTTAATTAAATTACAATAAATTCAAACATGTAAATATTAGTGAAACGATTTTTTTTAACATATATATTTTTCCCTTTTTTTAAGGAAAGGTAACTATATATTGCGTGTATAATTAACAGTTTTTAGGTTTCCATAAAGGTATTATCAAGCATAAGTTTTCTGAAATACGATTTATTTTTGTTAACTTCTTTACACGACATATCAAAATAATCTAAGAAAAAAGCCTAACATTTGTTTCTTTTACCTTAATTGCTTCTTAAAGCCATCATTAATCACTTGGCTTGTCGATAACATGCTATTGCCAGAAAAGCGATTCCAAAAGAATAAAAGAAACGTTTCCGAATGAAAAAAAAAATATATATATATATTGACATATATATGGCTTAAATTGTGTCAACAACAGTTTTCTGCAGAAGAAGAAAATTAGTTTCTGATTCAGTATTGATATGACTACTTCAAAAATACTTCATGCGGCTATTTTGTAATATACACGTAAAATAAGAAAAATATTAAACTTCAAAATCATTTTATTGTGATATTTTATTACAATATAGTTGAAATTCTATATTTTACCATTTATTATTAGAATTATGCAGGAACAACTTCACCACGCAAACATTTAAAAAAGTTATTTGTTAAAGTCTGATGTTATATGTTATTTTGATAGTACTAATTCTTTTTGTTTTGTGCAGTATAATAATTATTTATGAAACCATTTCCCTATGATTTAAAAATAGTATGTTGTGACAGTTTCAAAATTCTTTTATATCTCTTCCTCTATATATTTAAACCCAAAATTTTAACGCCTAATTAACTCAAAATTAAACTTAAATTTATTTAAACTCAAAATAATTTTTATAGTAAGTGTAGAGGGTTTTATCTCAAAAAACACAGCCATAAATGTCAAAGAATATCAATTTTTCGCTTTACAGAAGATCTTTGAAAATGTATATATATATATATTTGTTTCTCATTTTTTTTTTAAGCTTAAATTTCTTTTTTTTAAAGAACAAAACATCTGTCTACAGAAGATCACATGTATAAGATTCAAACCATCTTAGAAACTTAATGACGAGTTCTATTGAAAAAAATAAAAAAATAAAATTTACTATCTCATGGGTTATAAATTTACTCCGAGAAAGAAGCGAGATGTCTATATATACAAAATTTTATTCTTATTTACTATTACTTTATTAAATAAAATTTTATGTTTCACAAATATTTATTATACCCTTGAGAAAAAGACTGATTATCACAACGATTGTTTATGCAAAGATTTAGATCCGATTTCTTCAACAGGCCATTACAACCCAGTTAGCATAGTGTTAATCATGCTATCGGATGGCAGAGGGTTCGCCACTTTAAACCGTTTATTTAAATGCGAAATAAAAACGAAATATTCAGCCTTAATAAAATGATATATGAGGAGATAACATGTGAAAATGCAAAAAGCCAAAATCGTAACCGCAGAATCCGGTAACTAACACATTTATAAAAGAAATTGTGCATTATTATTGTGAAATGATGTAATATATGTATCGTTCAGGATGAAAGTCAACTATATTTCTCAAAGCTTTAAAAATAAAAATATAAAATAAAATAAATAAAGAATAAAATAACACAGTACTAGTCAACGTTTGGTAGGCTCATTATGGCTCCTGCGATAGACTTGTCTGCTACTTCGGCAGCCATCTTGAGAACTGTATTCTGACATTCTACCTCTCATAACTCTTTAAATTTACACGATATCTGTTTGAGGTTTTCACATCAGTTGCTCAAAACATTTGGCTATTAAATTATGCAAATGAAGTTTTCTAAAAGCTAGCGCATGCGGAGATAAAAATTATTTAGTAAAAATGCTCATAGTGTATAAGATATTTAGCATGTTTGCATTCTGCTTGCAGTATGCTTTGTCTAATAAAATATGCCATATTTTCTGAAAATTTCTTCGTTCTAGATCTAATACCCTATGCATTATAATTGAAAAAGTGTTTTTTTTTAAATATTCCTCTCTCTATATATATATCCATAAATATATGTGGTAGCCTCTAACTAATTTTTATACAGATAATGAAAAAATTCCTCTTATTCACATTCTACAGCTAAAATGCATTTCATGCATTACTTTTTACAGAGTGATCCAATACACTTAGATTTTTGTTTACTTGTTAACTGGTTCCTTTTTCCTTTTCCGGACACAACTTTTACTGAAATATATGAGGCATAACGCGTTCTTTATGCGACCAAAGTTTCAAGATGATTCCAAAAGAACATTCCTACATATTTTACAAAATGTCTAAATTCAAAAGTGTCCAAGTACTTATTGGTAGGTAGCGTATTGAATGTAGCTATCGCAAATATTAAACATAAGATCTGCTACTCCCGACTGCTATTTGGAAACAGGGGAGTCGTATTCATAAACCTAATACATGGTTTTCTATTATCTATCTTTTTGTTTATTTATTTTAACTCTGTATGCCGTATGTTTTATAATTTCTGAGATACTTTTCTTATTATTCAGGGAGGAATGTTTCCGACTTTTAAACTAAAATTAAATCCTGCGTTCCCACCAGGAGAAACTTATGATTTAAATATATTTATATTAAAGCTCAGATAAGGTGGAATCGTAACTGTACTTACAGGAGAAGTTTACTCCAGTGTGAGTGTAAAATTTCGCTTTCATTTAAGACGGTGGAAACTTTCATCCTTGATCTTTACATTTAAAAAGTGGATACAGTAAAATTCTGTGGTTATTCCTTGTGTGTAACGGTTGTTACAGAAGTTGTTCATGGGGGATTAAGATTTCTGCAACAATAAGTAAGCGAAAACCTAAGAAAGATAATTAATTAAGATAAAGATTTCGAGAATGAGGACTTTCACATCGTGAGAAATGCCTCCAGGAAACATGATGAGCACAGTGTGTTTGTTTAACCAATGTTGGATCTTTCCTAAATAGGGAGATCAACAATAATGCAAATGTTCACAACAAATCCGTAGAACATTCGTTCACTGTATGAAGCGTTCAGTTAATATTTGATCAAAGAAAGATAGAATTTGATTTCTATTGTTCCATAAAACATGTAATGGGATGTACATCATATCACAATGTCTTTTTACATAATTAAACTAATAGATCTGTGCAAGTATCTTGTGTTGTGATTAAACAAATCTTGTTTCCTCTTACAATTTTGAGGAAAAAAGTTTTTCTTTCCTTTACAGAATCATTTGTACATTTTGGATAGTAACTTCGACAACAATGACGAATAATTATGAGTACTAGTATCGCCCAGTGGTCGAAACTCGACCATTTTTCTTGCAAAGCGAGGCAAAGCAAAGTTATTGCCTTGTCCTAAACGGAATGCAATTGCAACACAGCTGCGGCAATTGTTTGCCGATATTCCCTCTAACTGAATCAGCAGAGTTTTACTTAATATAACTATTTCTCTCTGTAGATGTTAGCCTTTCCTGAAATGAGAGAAAATCGCAACGTTAAAAAGCCCCTTGATCCCAGCTAAAAAATTCTGCAGTTTTTCCGCAGCAAAACCCCAAAACTGTAGAACTTCTGCAGTATTTCAAATAATGTGCTTTTAACTTTAAAAAAACTGCAGAATTTATGAAGTAAAGTTCACGACTCAATAAAAACTGCAGAGTTTTTAAAGTGAAGTTCACGACTTAATAAAAACTGCAGAGATTTTAAAGTAATGTTTATGACTTAATAAAAACTGCAGCGATTTTAAAGTAAAGGTCACGATTTAATAAAAACTGCAAAATTCTTAAAGAAGTGATGTGACTTCAAAAATATCGCAGACTTTTCACAGTTAACTTGATGAGAAATGGTAACTATAAAACAACTGCATTTTTATAAAAAATTGCGAAGAATAGTATTAAATATTAATAATAATAATATAAAAAAAAAGCTGCATTTTTGTAAGGGCGGGTTATAGACTCCGAAATTTCTAAATTATGTCAAAGGCAGAATTTAGTTTAGTACGAAAGACTGATAATTTCAATCTGTAAAATTTTTATTTTTAATTTATTTTTTATCTAATTTTTTGACCGTAAAACTGAGCCACGTACTTTTTACTTTCTCTTACCTATAAGGTAGAGAAAGTATTGTTTTTGGGTCAAATTTTCTAATGTAAGATTTTGTTATATTTACACGTTTTGAGATCGACTGAATACGAAAATCATGTTTTTAGTGGTTGGTCTGTGTGTATGTCTGTGTGTGTGTCTGTCTGTTATCAGCATATCTCAAGAACAAATAGTAGCAGATATTCCAAATTTGGTATTCTAAATGTGTATCATATAGGGATGCTACAGTAAGCTTTTCGTTAAGATCAAGCAAATGGTTCGTGTACAGGGACAATCAAGAGAATTCTAATACATTACGTATGGGGGAAATTGCAGGTAAGTAGAGTTTACGTCTATAGACTGAACAGGGGAGCAGCCCACGCTCACCGCTCGAAGAGCGGTGTTGAGCGCTTCTAGAACCGAAGTTCACGTGGGCTGTCCCGAGAAGAACCCCTACAGACCTGCCTGACGTTAATTTAAAAAGCAAGACGGTTTTACATAGGCATCGCCAGGCAATGAAGCCTTACCGCGACAAGGGGCGATGGAAAACAACATAGAATGAGTACACGGTCATCGCCTGGCTGCACAATTGTTTTCCCTAGTTTACTACTACTGTTATCAATAATTCAGAATAGTTTTACGATCACACGTTAAAAATAACTCCCATTATGTACATTTACACGAAATTTTGTCCTATACTGCAACGTTAAAAATTTAAGGAAAATACAATGCCACCTGCTGAGCGATTGATCCCCAAATCCAATCAGCACTAGTTTATGTTAGGGTCCAACTAAATACCAAGTTTGGTTAAATTTCGTTCGTTGGCTCGTGAGATACAGCGCCCGAAATATTTGTGATACACACAGGCAGACAGATATTTTTTAAAATCAGACAAATCGTGTTCAGGAAATCCCAAAATATGCAAATCCATCGAAAATTGGAGTTCGAAAAATTTCACGAATCCAATACTTTCTCTATATGCAGTCGGTCGCAAAATTATCCGAGCACTAGCAAAAATTCCTATGTAAAAAAAAAGTACACTTAATGCTGTTTTTTTAAATAAATCCTTGACGAATCATGTTCTTGGACTGACTAAGAACAGAATTCGAGAAGGGTTTATTTAACAAATCTGTATTAGTGTACTTTTTTTACATAGGAATCTTTTCAAGTGCTCGGATACTTTTGCTGCTGATTTTATTATACTATAGAAGAAAGTAATAAGAAATGGCGACAAAAGCAATACTAAAAAAAAAGTAAACAACTATGAATTTTAAATCATAAATTGCCACAAAAGTTTTACTTAAAAAAAAAATGATTATGCAGAAAATAATAATAACAAAAGTGAGGACTGTCCCCACAATACGATGACGTTTGGTGCCGTTATCCTAGAATTGATAGTGGCAAATAAGTTTGTTTCATGATCCAATTATCTTTTTGAATAAACATTTTAATTTTTGTTTAAATTACACAGTACCGACTGTGTAAGGTATATTTTTAAATAATCCTTTCAATTTTTTATTTAACAAACGCAGGAGCTGTTGAACAACTCAACTTACAGAAACAAACATTTGTTTAATACACGGGTTTACTACTACGAAATTCTACGAAACGATCGCGTGCTTTTTCGGCTTTTTCGAACGTGTTGTTATGTCAGGTATAGTGTAATACATTATTAAAGTTATTACGAGATAAATAATTTAAGTAAAATTGCATTTTAAAGAATATAAAAATTTAATAAATGGAATTTGATGCGCTGGGAAGTTAGTGCTGACCATGGTAGTACAATCCTCTTTCTACCTTCATGGTGCGGACTCATCAGGTATTTGTTATTTACTCCCTTCTCGTTAAAGAATTTAGCGAAGATAAGTTTCTGAATCGAAATCTTTTTCTTCTATTTTTAATTTCAATTGTGTTTTAAATAAATAATAATATTAAATTTCCTGTAATACATTTTTAAAAAAAGGTCTATTCTATTTCCCAGTAGTAAGAAAGTGTAGTATGTCAGCGAACGCTGCAAATTGTTTAAAGTTCTGCAGATCAATTTAACAGCTAAAGAAAGAAATGTTTAGTGTTAAAAATATACATATAATTTGTTTTATCTCTCTGGATTAGTACTGTGTTTGTTAGTCTTAATTTTTTTTTCTATTTACATGCAGTTGCAAATTTTACTGTTGTTTTTTGAGACGCCAGGCTTTGTTCGGCAGATGATTTTCAGATATTTATATTATTTTGCTGTAGTTAGATTCAGAAAATTGTGCTACTGGGCTGTATTTAACTTTTTATTCAGTAAATTAATATTTCAAAAAATTTGAATAGAGCAATGAGCTCTTAAGTATTATTATTTTTAGAAATTATAGATACAGGTAACTATGCCCCTTTTTAATATGTTTTTCATTTCTGCTTGCATGCATGTAGCGTATTTATTTGTTTAGTTCATTTCTGTATTGTGTTTTGTGAGTTTCTAAACTAAGTGTTCTGTTTTTTTTGTTTCTTTTTATTTCCTTTTTTAAATTCCCTAAAAATATATGAAATTATGATAAAACTTACCTCCTGTGTTTCCCATTTTTATGTGAAAGGTTTTTCATTTCAAGATTATTGATTTTTATGAATAATCTGTTTTTGAACCAAAACATTTAATAAATTAGCCCCAAAAGTGTCATTGTAATTAAACTTTTGCTTTAAACAACTTTCTGTAGTTAAAACGGGCAAGTGGATGTGCCACCAAATTAGCTATACAGACGATTGTGATTCTTGAGATGCACTTGCCCATTTTAGCTTATAGGGACTGTTTAGAGTTGAAATTTAATTGAAACCATCTTGTAAGTATATAGATAAGTTAGTGACGCATGCAATATTTTATTAAAACAAAAACTAAAGGCTAAGATTTACTATTGGGCTCCCATTGGCGATTCAGTGTATCGACACTTTTTAATAGTAACCTTTTTGTATTGAAACTTTGCTTAACTGTCTCGGAACGTTGTTTCTCTTTTTGTGCCGATAATTTCTAAAAATAATAATACTTAAGAGCTCATTGCTCTATTCAACCTTTTTAAAATTATCTTACTGAATAAAAAGTCAAATTTTCATTTAATTAAAATTCATGAAAAATCAAATACAGCCCAGTAGCAGAATTTTCTGAATCTAACTACAGCAAAATAATATAAATATCTGAAAATCATATGCCTAACTAAGCCTGGCGTCTCTAAAAACAACAGTAAAATTTGCAACTGCATGTAATTATAATAAAAATAAATTAAGACTATGCAACAAGTACAGTAATCTATAGAGATAATGCAAATTATATGTATATTGTTAACCCTAAACATTTCTTTCTTTAGCTGTTAAATTGATATGCAGAACTTTATTAAACAATTTGTAGCGCTTACTGCCATACTACGCTTTTACTACTACTGGAAATAGAATAGAGGCTTATTTTTAAATGTATTACAGGAAATTTAATATTATTATTTATTTTAAACACAATTGAAATTAAAAAAAGAAGAAAAAGATTTCTATTCACACACTTACCTCTGTTGAATTCTTTAACAAATACCTGATCAGTCCGCACTAACTTCCCAGCGCATTAATTTTCATTTATTAAATTTTTATATTCTTTTAAATGGAATTTTACTTAGAATTATTTATCTCGTAATAACTTTTATTATGTATTTCACTATACCAGACATAACAACGCGTTTCTAAGTAAAGCTTTTGTTGCAATTTATGATTTAAAATTGAAGATTGTGCTGCACATTTTTTTAGTATTGCTTTTGTTGCCATTTCTTATTTTGAAATTTCAGTCATCTCGATCTCGTCAATTTGTCCCCACATTTGTTTAGAAAATTTGGTACCTTTTTTTTTCTATAAATAAGTTGGATGATAAAAAAACAGAGTCGGAAATGAGTTCTTTTTTTTTTTTTTTCTGTGTACGTGAATATGTTATATTTCAGTTAAATACATTTTAAATATTTGATCATTTTTTAAAATCATTTAAATCATTTTTTTAATGAATCAATTTTGCAAACCCTAGCATTTGCCCGAAAAAAAAATTTTCTTTGTATCTCCTTGAAATCTTTTTTATCCTGCTTTCATATTAAAAGTTAATAAAAAAAGGAATATTTTAAAAGTTCAATCAAATCTTCGAATTTAATTCGAACATTTCAGTTTTCTTAGCATGGCCAGTCATAGGGCAAAATTGTATATAAAAATGCATAATGAGGCTTTGTTATTCAAAAATATTAACGAAACTTTTTGTTAGGATGGAGAACTATTAGAATTTGAATTTTATTAGAACATTGAATTTTATATTTAGACAAGATATTTTAAATATAATTATAATCATATTCTATACAGCTGTACCGAGTACTCAGTATATACTCGGCCTATTTGACGAGTACTCGGTACTCGCAAATTTAGGCTATGTATTCGGCCAATACCAAGTAGTTGTGGGAATTTCACTATTTTTATGCATTATTGAAAAAAATGTGTTAGAGAGTTATTTATTTTATAACTAAAAAAATATTAATATATAATTACAGAGTCATTATAATTAAAATTTTTGCTATAACAGCTTTCTGCAGTTAAGACGGGCTGTTACCAAACTTAGTATAGAGATGATTCATCATATGAGCTTTCAATTATAATTATCTTGTATGAATGTGCATTATTTTATAAAAACTTAGTACATAAAATTGTATCTATAAATCAGACAAAAATAAAATAATTTAGAAAGAAAAAAGAACCTCTATGTAATATTAACATTAAAATTTTCGTTATACATTTGTGCAAATAAAAGTAAGATACTTCCAAATCGGTAAGAAAAGATTGATTTTGAATTTTATACTATAAAATAACATAAAAAAAACTATCACATATTCGGATACATTCTACTGTTGAGCAAAAGGTGTGTTTATTTAGTATTTTAACAACAACAACAAAAAAAATGTAAAAAGAGGAAGGGGCATTTAACCGAGTAAAGGCTTTTATGACTTTTTACGTTATATATATAAAAAGTAAATACACTAAAACACTAATTAAAACATATTTTCCTAATCAAATCTGTTGTTTTGCCAATTATGGCCCAAAACCACCTGTCATTTTGCATTTCTACGATCTAAAGATTAATGAAGGATGAAGCCTCTCATGTTTGAATGAAATTATAAAATATTTTAATGTTCCCCTTTCATATGTGGATTTCATGTATCTTAAATTAAGCCTTAGTGATTAGTAAGTTTTATATTCACTAAGAATTATCTGAGGATGATAATTTCGCATCTAAAAAAGATGTTAAGATTAAAGTTATCAGTTATGTTTTTAGTAATCCACTATGCTGAAAGTATCAAAATATTTATAGCAATGAACCTAATTATGTATATACACTACTAAAGTTCTGGGATAAGCTTTACTATATGGCACCCATTGCTTATTGCCGTGGCCGATGTTTGGATCACGTGATATGATGGTGATTCAAGACCCGAATCAGAGTATCGATACTTTTTTTCTGTTGTATCGAAACGGAACAAAAGGATCTTCAATTGTTAAACATCGTTTATATCTTCTCTTCTACTTTTTTTAAAGCCACCGCGGTATATGTAAGTAAGATTAATTCTAGATTTTACTGTTTTTAAATGATTTTACAAAGTTTAAAACAAAATTTTTTCAGTGTATTTTTATATATTGTTTAATAAATTTATGAAGAAAAAAAAGGGTAGGGCATAATAGTCATTGCTTCAGTACAGATTTTTTTCATGCATCGTGATTTAATCAGGTGCATTCAATGATTATTTATTTATTTATCAGCATACCACGAAATAATCTCTTTATTTTAGCAAGTGCAGTTAAGTGCAGAAAAATGAGGAACAATGCTAAACAGAAAGGCAAGAAAATGATGCTTATTATGCGGATGAAGCATTGTTGCGTGTAGCAGAGAATGTGTACAAAATTTAGTGATAATATTTGCATAAATCAAGATATTGCAACATGCGGTATCATAAAGTATAGAAGAAATGTGTGATTTCAAAAAATGTACATAATGGCGAAAAAAACTGAGGATAATTTTCACGCTGATGACATAATTATGGGGTTTTAAAGTGCACAAACTGTTATACAAGCGTATGAAATTACATAAATGGACCAAAAAAAAAATGTTTAAAATCTGAAAAATTTATTGTTTAATTTATAAAATGAAGGAAAAACCCAACATAATAATGCTGACTCTAGAATAAAAGGGCTGCCAGGGGGAATTCAGTAAAAAGGACAACCTATTTTCAAAAAGGGCATTATTTGCATAATTGCGGTCTTCTATGTTGTGATTTTTGTACATAACAAAAGTAAAATACTAATTTTACGTGTATATATATAGACTATATCAGGGTTCGCACCAAGGAAAAAAAAAATTAGTGAGATTCTCCCACTCTAACAAAAAATTGCTTTATTGTTTATTGTTTCTATTGCTCTATTGCTTTATTGTTGTACTCTATTGCTTTATTGCTCTATTGCTTTATTGTTTCTAGAATTGATCATTGACCACAATCCGTATTCCGGAGAGGGGAAAGAGGAGGGGGGGTTAAAAATAATTACAGAGTAAAAAATATTAAACTCTTTCAATTCTACTTCTAGAATCTAATAAAGCAAGTTTAAAATGAATATTATAAATATAATTTATGTTTCAGATGCGTAAATATTGGGAAACAAGACTTCTGCAGAACATTTGGTTGCTGATCGCTAGATGGAGATAAATAAAGGGGGGGGGGCAAAAAATAATTACATGAGCAAGAAATATTTAACAATTGTATTTATTCACAAAGTGGGATTTTTTTTTTTTATTGTGCGATCCCGCGCTCTAGCGCAAACCCTGGCTGCGTGCATTTTTTCTTCCAGGAATGCTATAGAACTATTTCTAGAAAGTTGAAAAATCAGAAAGAAAATTATGTAAAGGCCTCTGTTCATTTAAAATGTTAGAAAAAGCTACTTGGTGCTAAAATGTTTTTGAAAGAGCAGCAGGGTGCTAAAATGGGTTTGAAAGGGCAGCAGGGTGGAGCACTCTGTCAAATTGGCTAGCACTACATAAAATTAATGATTTTTAAAAATAAATTTTACTTAATATTCTACAACATTGATGTATTTCTTTGACCACTTGGAAATTAGTTTTTATTAGTAGTATACTGTATACATTCTGTGTATTAATTCATAAACATTGTTTTATTCGTGTTTTGACTTTAACCCGCATTTGTTGTTTTCCCGCTTTCATCATTTTTTCTCCCCCTTGCACCCCGTGAAAAACGATAGATCAAGGTTCTAATTGTACTTGTAATATTTATGTTATAATTTTCTGAAAGATATGTTTAATAATATAATTTTATTTTTTGAAATACTATTTTAATTCAGTTTCTTATATAATGTAAATTGAATAATACTTTGTTTTTGTTGTGGGCTAGAAGCTGCAGGTTCATGTCAGGTTGTGCCGGTTGTGGGTCAAAAGTGTTCCTGCGGGTCAAGTTTTCTCGACCTACGCAGAACTCTATATTGCTTTTTCGCAAAATGCATATTTTGCAAAATGTTTAATGCATATATAAATGTTTTTTTTTTCCCACTATTTGATTGAATCCCTGCCAAAAATTATTTACAATTATTATTATTATTTTTATTTTTTTCCCAGAAAAGAAATAGAGGTCATAATGTGCTTTACAGGGCTCGTAAATTATATTGCCCGACATGCTCGGCTCGGGGTATATAAAAATTTACAGTGGGTATGTACTTTTTTCTCTTACATGCCCAGCTAGGCATGCATACTGAAACAAAAATAACTTTCTAACTTTTTTTCAAGCCCTGGTGCTTTACCACACTGCTTGGTGACTTTTTTCAAAATCGCCAATTTGACACATTTTTGCAGTTTTGTCTCGTGATTTTTTCGAAATGGTCGATTTTACGTGTTTTAAATCAAGTGCCTAAAAATTAGTGCTGCACCGAGTAGCACTTTGGCCGAATACCGAGTACTTGGCCTTTTACTACTCGGCCGAGTACTGAGTAATTGTAAGAATATAAAATTTAGTTAAATGGTAAACAGTATGCTTTCATGCAGAACTTTTGTAGCGTATAGGTATTAGAGGTGAGTTCGGGCTCTATTTCGGCAATCCGAGCCCGCTCGGGCCCGAAACATTTTTGTACTGAGCTCGCCCGAGCCCGAAAAATTTTGTGTGATCAGAGCCCGAGCTCGATATTGAAAGTGGTACGCTATGCAGCGCATACACAATAGTAAAATTAAATACCGTTTTTATTTTCAAATTAAATTTCTTATTATCAATCCTCAATTTAAATAACTATAAATGTTATTATAACAATTTATAATGTCTGTGTCTCTGTATACATGTATATATTTCTATAATATATATTTATAGTGCAGCGCATTGTTTATAACGCACCTATCGGGGGACAAAAAATTTATCCGAAAGAGTGATATAATGAAACCCAATATATGAAGGAGGAAGGATTACTGTATAACACTATGACATAATATGCATCCCGTTGAAAAAAAAGTTCTATTTAGAAAAAGGAAAGTCAAAGCTACTAAGGTTTGCAAGATTATTTTGTGATTTATAACCTGTCATGACTATTATGGCATTACTAAAGGTGCTCTCAAAATGAATATAGTTTCTTTTTTTTTTTTTTTTACATTTTCCAGTTAATGAAGAATAAAATAAACGGAACTTTTAGCTTGAATCCGAGCCCGCCCGGAGCCCGAAGACTTGCGTAAGATTTGAGCCCCATCGGGCTCGGGCTGAGCCCGTCTCATCTCTAATAGGCATACATAATTAGGTTCATTGCTATATTTTGATACTTTCAGCATAGTGGATTACTAAAACCATAACTGATAACTTTATTCTTAACATCTTTTTTAGATGTGAAATTATCATCCTGAGATAATTCTTAGAGAATATAAAAGTTACTCAAAGACTAAGGCTTAATTTAAGATACATGAAATTCACATATGAAAGGGGAACATTAAAATATTTTATAATTTCAAACATGATAGGCTTCATTAATCTTCAGATCGTAGAAATGTAAAATGACAGGTGGCTTTGGGCCATAATTGGCAAAACAACAGATTTGATTATGAAAATACGTTTTAAATAACATTTCAGTGTATTTACCTTTTTTATATATATAACGTAAAATGCCTTAAAAGCCTTTACTCGGTTAAATTCCCCCTCCTCTTTTCACATTATTATTATTTTTATTTTTTTGTTCTTAACCCTTTGACGGTTAGGTAAATGAGCAGTTTTCGTTTATTTAATTCGCGCTGTATTACCAGTAAACAGCATTCGAAAGTGGCAGGTGTTTTCCCCCGACGTTCTTCCGAAAATGTCACCCTTCTCTGGCGATGCCGTAGATAGCTCGCCTCACGCGTTTTAAAAACTTCTTAAAGTATTTGTAGTACATAAATAACAGTTTTTACGTACTTTAAAGTAATTAATAAATGATAATTATTAAATAGTAAATTATAAATGATTATAATCAATTATATAAATAATAATAGTTAATTGAAAAGACTAAAAAAATACAACTAATGTAGAACTTTATGAAGCATCAGACTCAAAACTTGATAAGCTTTCTGTATCACAATCATAATCATCATCATAATTATCTAACTTTCGCTTTTAAGCCATTTTACTTTACAAACAACCTAAAAAATACGCATAAAAAGAACAAAGTAAAAAAAAAAACATTACCCCTTCATTATGAAAAGAAATTCATGGAACCCGTACTGCCATCTGTAGACAGTAAAACTAACTAAATTTCGTGAGTAGGATTCGTTTGTAACATAACCAATGCAGAATAATAATGGCGAACGAGCTCAGCTCGTCAGCGTGCATTGGGAAAAGACTTCACTACACGAGTAGTGCTCGTTTCTAACCATTTCGGTCGAAATCCTGCTCCCGAGCAGAACTCGTTTGCGCACATTATGAAGCACGATTCGATTGCGAGCTGAACTCGTTCATAACCATCAAAGGGTTAAAATACTAAATGCTTTACACCATGCTTACACCTTTTGCTCAACGGTAGACTGTATCCGAATAGGTGATAGTTTTTTTTACGTTATTTTATAGTATAAAATTCAAAATCAATCTTTTCTTACTGATTTGGAAGTGTCTTACTTTTATTTGCACAAATGTATAACAAAAATTTTGTTTTAATATTACATAAAGGTTCTTTTTTTTTTTCTAAAATATTTAATTTTGTCTGATTTATAGATACAATTTTATGTACTAAGTTTTTATAAAATAATGCATATTAAATTCATACAAGATAGTTATAATTAAAAGCTCATATCATGAATTATCTCTATACTAAGTTTGGTAACAACCCGTTTTAATTGCAGAAAGCTGTTATAGCAAAAATTTTAATTATAATGACACTGTATTTATATTTTCATATTTTTTTTTGTTTAGTTATAAAATAAATATCACTCATTAACACATTTCTTTCAATAATGCATAAAAATAGTGAAATTCCCACAACTACTCGGTATTGGCCGAGGACCGAGTACTCGACAAACATGCCGAGTATATACCGAGTACTCGGTACACCTCTACCGAAAAAAAGAGTGTAAAAAGTAGCTTTTCAAAAACTTGAACAAAAGAAAATAAAAACTAAAAAATATTAAACATTACAAAACAAAAATACCATAAATAACTGAATAAGTGTATAAGTAAATATGCAGATTCGATTTAATGTCTCACTACTACTGTGTTGTGGGCGATTAAAGACAATCCGGGAGGTACACAGGCAGGTAGGTTGGATTTAACATCACACTAGCACTGCGCTATGGCGACGTTTTGCAACAATCAGTAATATGTATGTCTACGCTTCGCATTAAGCATAAAAAGAAAAATCACTAAATACCTCACTCGCAATCTGCATGAATCTTTAAAAGGCACAAAATTTTGTTTTGCAGCAGTCACTTTTAGAACAAAATATCCCCTCCAACTCCAAATTTTTTCTGAAATGAACGTTCTTGGTTGTTGAATAAATTTCTAAATTAAATTAAAATTTTGTAGTCTATCGGAGTTGTGCCATGATTAATAATGTCAATTGATATATCTGTGTTTACAGACTCGGTGGCTCTACTTTGCCAACGAATGTTATGTGAGAAATGCCTAGCTGGTAATCAGCCAGGGCAGCTCAATGTTTGAGCATCCACATGTAAAGCGGAAGGCCCGGGTTTGATTCCCTGCTCTGGTATTTTTCACATAGTTGGTATAAAAAATCACACTTCTACTCCAAATTTTTCTGAAATGAACTTTCATGGTTGATGAATAAATTTCTAAATTAAATTATTTTATTTTGTTAAAATATGCATAACTTGTTTTTACTTTCTTTTATGCATATTTTAACAAAATAACTTGTTTTTACTTCCTTTTATCAAAGAACCAGTTAGAACAAAATTAGTTATAGATAATAAACTTATTGAGCAAACCCAACATTTCAACTATCTAGGTTGTGACATAACCTATGATTATGATCATGACATCCAACAGAAATTACATAAATTCCAACATCTTAGTGGAACCCTGATCCGAACTTTAAAAAGAAAAACTAGACCTGAAACTCAACTAAAATTTTACAAAGTCATGGCAGTCCCCACTCTCCTATATGGTTCTGAGACATGGACTCTGGGCTCCCAGGATTTAAGCAGAATACAAGCTGCCGAGATGAGGTTCTTGAGATCTGTTAAAGGCTGTACAATCTCCGATAGAATTAGAAACAAAGATATACGTAGAGAATTAAACATATTTTTCCCTAGAAGATAAAATTAGGGAATACAGATAAGATTGGTTAAGCCATATTCGACGTATGCCACGCGGAAGAATACCTAGAGCCATGTTTTATTACAACCCACAAGGCAGACGAGACCGAGGTAGGCCAAGAAAGCGGTGGTTTGATCATGAAGCCGCAACAGGCCTTCGGCCTAATCCTTCAAGAGGAAGAAGACGACTTTCTTTTATATTCAATACAAGAAGGTATTGGATTCGTAAAAATCTTAGACTTCAGGTTTTCAATGGTTTTACATGTTTTGAGATATCTAGAACATGATTTGACTATTTAAAAAAAAAATATCTGTGTGTGACAAAATTTTGTAACAACTGTATCTTAGGAACTATACTACTCAGAATTTCATAAAATTTGATATGTAGTTGCAACTTGATATACCTAAATTAATGCCTAGAAACTTTTGGTAAAAATCATCCAACAAATGGGATTGTCATTTTGCTTTTTTTTTCCTTAATTTTTTACATTGCAGAAAAAACATTTCATGTAAATGCACATAAAGTGAATTATTTTTTTAATAATTATGAAATTAAATTGAAGTATCTATATTAGTGATAGTCAACTGAGAAATTTTTTTTGTAAATGTGCAAGCATCCCCCCCCCCTCAAAAGGAAAGTCCCTCCCAAGAGAGGCAAATATTCCTTATGAGTATCTTCCAAATGAACTCATCAAAACCTTTTAAAATAAATGGTTGAATCATCAATGTGTGGTATTTAAAAAAAAAAAAAAAAAACATGCTTTTTATTTTGTGGTTAAAATTAAGAAAAAAAAAGTCATATCTAAAAAATAGTTTTTTCTTTGCATATTTAGTGCTATTATATTAGCAGTCAATAAATAACGAGTCAGTGAATATTTCACAAAAAGTATAGTATGTAGAAAAGTGCAGCCTAGTGATTTATACACATTTCTCTCGCCAGATGCCATTACTTGTCTGGCAAGGAGTGAGAAAAGGATAACCCAGCATCAGCCACATCCAGTCATTTCATTTTTGAAAGCGACGTGGAATGGAGGCATCCAAAGCTGAGCAGTGTGGTGTTGTGCATTTTTTGGCAGCGGAAAGTATAGTAGGACGTGAAATTCATAGATGAATAGAAAGGATCTATCTATGGGGAGTACTGTATGTCACGGGCAAGAGTTCAGGAGTGAAATAAGCACTTTCGTGAAGGATGCAGATCGATCGGTGATGATCCCTGGACTGGAGCACCGAAGTGTGTTACAGAAGAACATATTGCAAAGTAGATGAGCTCATAAAGAAAGACCGTCGTCTAACAGTAGACGAGATTTCGGTATCAGTGGGGCTTAGCCATGGTACAGTTCACAAAATCATCAAGGACGGGTTGAAGTTCCGTAAAGTATGCGCACAATGGGTCCCACATCGCTTGACACCAGCACAAGAGGGCTGCCGCATGGCCATGTCTCTGCAAGCATTGCAGCGTTACAACAACGATGGGGACAAATTTCTTTCAGCAATTGTTACTGGTGATGAAACTTGGTGCCACAACTTTTAGCCCAAGTCAAAACGACTAAGTCTTTAGTGGAAGCACATAGATTCCCTTACACATTAGTGCCAGCAAGATACTGCATTCGTTCTTCTTCGATCGTAATAGACCACTCCTCGTTGATTTCCTGGAGCATGGAGCTACGGTCAATGCTCAGCGGTATTGTAAAACCTTGTTGAAGCTCAGGAATGCAATCAAATCAAAACGTCCCAGTTAACTTTCTCGGGGTGTCATCCTGTTGCATGACAACACTAGACCATCACACTTAGCTAACACAACACAGGAATGTCTGCAGAAGTTCAAGTGGGAAGTCCTGAGCCACCCTTCCTATAGTCCAGATCTGTCTGCATATGACTTCCACATCTTGAACTTAAAAAAGCACTGCAGAGACACCAATTTCAAATAGACGATGAAGTCAATGAGTGTGTGCAGAATTGATTCAAACAGCAACCAAAGGCTTTCTACGAGCATGACATTATGCGACTGTTGTCACAATGGAATAAATGCCTAAATACCTACGGACAATACTTTTGAGTTTTATTAAATAATTACTGCAGGGATGAGAATTTTCAGACTTTTGTAGGAATTTCAGGCTTTTCTTAGTTTTTTAAAACAATTTTCTGGTTTTTTGTTCTAAATATTCTTGTTTTTGTTCAATTTTCTTTCTTTTGATTATTTCTAAACAACTGATTTTCATGTATTCTCCATTTTTTCTTATAGAAAGTATGATTTTGTGTATCTGTTTCTTCTTTTATTACTAAAATTAAATTATCTTTGAGTTTTGCTGATACTTTCAAACTTTTTGTCTGTCTCCAACTCTCATCTCTGAAATGAATTTGCCTCTGACTCGTTATTTATTGACTGCTCCTAATATTATTTCTCTAGAATGGAAATTGTCTGCATTCATCATATGGAAGATAAATTTTAATAAATTATTTTTTACTAAGGGAATTTGTATAGAAACACAGAAGAGAGTCATGTGTTGGCCACAACAAACTAGTTTTAAAAAATGGCTTTTATGTGTGGCAGGGGAACAGTAATGGTATTTAAGGTTTTCACAGAAATTGTGTAGAATTTAAAAAACAGCAGAGAAACTGAAAGTAACAGGAATAAGTATTTTCAGTTTTTCGCAGAAGTATAAAAACTGAAGGCATGTGGCACAAGTTTTTTTAAATTTTTTCATGGAAATTTTGCAGAATTTCAAAAACTACAGAAAAACTGAAGGTAAATGGAACAAGTTTTTTTTTTTTTTCGCTGAAATTTTGCAGAATTTCAAAAACTACAGAAAACCTGAAGGTAAATGGCACAACTTTTTTTAAAGTCTTTTCGCTGAAATTTTGCAGAATTTCAAAAACTACAGAAAAACTGAAGGTAAATGGAACAAGTTTTTTCAAAGTTTTTTCGCTGAAATTTTGCAGAATTTCAAAAACTACAGAAAAACTGAAGGTAAATGGCACAAGTTTTTTTAAAGTTTTTACATGGAAACTTTGCAGTTCTTCAAAAACTGCAGAAAAACTGAAGGCAATTGGCACAAGTTTTTTTAAAGTTTTTTCGCTGAAATTTTGAAGTCTGTTCAGTAAAACTTTGACTTTAAAATATCTTTGAAAAAACTTGTGCCAATTGCCTTCAGTTTTTCTACAGTTTTTTTTTAAAGTTTTTTTGCAGATTTTTTTAGCTGGGATGTGTGATACAGCCCAGAAGATAATAGGTTCCATGTCAAACCAAGGCCCAACCAAGTATCAAATTCTGTTAAATTAATTCGATTGGTTCATAAAATACAGTGTTTGAACAAAAAAGAAAAAAAAAAAGAAGATATTTCTTTAAAATGGTCGAATTGAGTTCGTGAAATTTCAAAACGTGTAACTTTATCGAAAACCAAAAATCTAAAACTTTTCTGAATCTTATATTTTCCACTTATATATGCAGAGGAAAGAATAATAAATCCACTTTTTTAAAAATAAAAATAAGTATGTAGTCAATTTCACTTAATTAAAATGCAAGGAAATCTCAAAACGTGTAAATTCATCGAAAACCGGAAATCAAAAGTTTTTATGTATCTTCTACTTGCTTCTTCTACCCACAAAAGCTAGCAATGAAGACACTTTTTAAAAAATAAGTAGCCAATTTCAGTTAATTGAAACGTAAAGAAAGCTCAAAACATGTAAATTCAGCAAAAAACGGAAATCGGAATTTTTTCCGTATCGTCTACTTATACATGCAGCAGTTTAGTAACAAATCCATTTTCCTTTTATTTAGTATATTAGTTGAATATTTATTATTTAAATATTACCCTTTGAAATGAAATGTTTATGTTTACATTCCAAACTGGAATTTTGCCATTATTTTTTTCTGGAGTTTTGTGATTTTAAATTAAAATTTTATCAATTTTACAGAAAAAATAACTCAATCAAACACATGTAGACAGTAACTTATATATAACTATACCCAAATATCGGAATTAAAATCGGCAGATAATTTCCGTTATTTTTTAATAATTTTTTACAAAAAATCCAATGGACGATTAACATAGAAAATCTTTTTCATGACTCCATGGACAGACAGTGACGTCATCACTTCGCTTGCGTATAGTGATGCTACATTATACAAATTGTGCCTATAGGGCAGTTCCTTGTTTGTAAACAAACATCTCAACTTTTATGAGTGGTTGGCAAAAAGGCTTGGGATCTCTTGATTACTTGATTACTACCAACGGAAAATCAATGGTGGGCGGGGCGCGGGAAAGTCGAGCGCGCTTTTTTGCCAACCATCAGACGTCACGAGGAAATGCTCTATAAATTTATTTGAGCTTTATGAAATTGCCAGATTTAACAACTTTCTACTTTTAGGTATTTTTTAATGTAAAGGAATACGTGTATAAAAGGGAAAAATAGGGGAAAATGCATAAAAAATAAATGTATTTTTAAATACCTTATTGACATCGTAAGAAAATAATATTTGTATTCGCACCTTTCGGCTAACCATACCTTTCGAATGATAGCATTTTCAACCCTCTACTCCCATGAATAATATGTCAAAAAGGGACTACAAATTTTTTGCTTGCTTATTAATATATAGATTTATATTCGTAAATCGTTATTAATAGTAGTAAATATAAATATAGCTCCTTTAACGTTCACAATTTTAAGTGACGAGTGCAGTTTTTTAAACATATACGTTAAATGAAAGTTTACTGTATCAGACAATATGTTAATAAAATATTGTAACATGTTACTTTAAAAAAGAAAGTTATATTTACAGGGATATTTTGCCATATTCTAATTATATCAATTAAAACAATGTATAATTGAAAATTTGTTTTTACAAGAATAATCATTACTACTACTGCAAGTATTACTTACATAAAAAAGAAATCACAGTTTTTTTAAGTAAAAACGGTAAGCCCTAAGACAAATATATAAATTAAATCTAGTAAACAGTAATTTCTATTCGAAAATTTTCCGAATTAAATAAATATAAATAAATTCATCTGCAGACAATGTGATGATGTTTGTTTAAACTTTATTTATTTATTTATTTATTTATTTATGTAGAATTCTGCTTGATTATTTTGTATACATTTAAAATATTAGAAGAAAAAATTTCTTTAAGAATACATAATTTTTCATAATAATTAGTAAAGACGTGATTCGATACTCATAAAAGCTTCACCGTTGAACATGTTGAACGTAATTAAATTTTCACTTTAAATTTGATACCTCCCAAATGGTTAAACTCTGCATGACAAAATTTTAATTAATCAGCTTGATTGGTTTTAAGTATTTGTAACGTAATGCCTAATTATATACCCACACTATAAAGGTGCTTAAGGAGATGTATTTGTATTATTATATGGATTATGTTCATTATAATACTGAGCTCTTTTTTTTAATTAATCAGATTAATTCAAAATTTTATGATTCGATGATTAATTTTTTTATAATAAAAATTAATTAAAATTTTTGCATATGTAAAAAAAAAATTCTCATTTCTTACAGCAGTTAAATTATATTTCTTAATAAAATTTTTAAAAAAAGAAATAAACTTAAACATATTTCATAGTTATTTACCATTTTGTTTTTTGGCAAAGTTACTACGTCAGTGGAGGCCCTACATTGAGACTCAAAACGGTTTTGGGCTGTGTCTGTCTGTCTGTCTGTCGCGCGATAGCGGCCGCGCAAATAGCGCTATTGACTTGAAATTTGGTACACATGTTCCTGAGCCCCACGAAATCAGCTGTATAGCTTACCTTAATAATAAAAAGAAATGTATTATAATAAGAAATGTTTCAGGAGCATACTCGTTTAAAACGTTTTATTTTTTAAAACCTTGCAGTCCTGCTGTCTGTTAAAACGTATTTATGCCCCCTGTGCCTATGTTTAAAAGCTGGATTTTCTTTAAATACAAAAATGATTTTGTATTTTAATACTATTTGCTTCTGTTTTAAATTCTCGAGATTGTTATTTTAACAGTCCCAAGGAAATATGATCGTAACCTATTTTAGTTTTATTAATTCGAATCCATGCTATTTTTTTATGAAATAAAAATACTTTTTTCCTAGCAAAAGCTCTCTTTTATAGTGTCCTTCAGAAAATGTTAAAAATTATTAATGAAAGCGATAAAATTTTATTTAATTTTAGTAACAAAATATCATAAAAAAAACATAAAAAAGCGTTTTTGAATATTTATGCTTTCTTTGAATGTTCACAACCCAATACTAACTGAATTGGCAATATATCATTTATCCCAAAAAAATTCATTAGTTTTTCATGTGATTTTATATTTATTTTGAAAATTCGATAGTTAGTAATGATAATTAGATTAATAATAATAATAAAGAAAAATAAATAAATAAAATCATCAAATGTGATTATGTAAAGATATGTTTATTTGGGTATGTGCCTAGATCTTACATCTCCTGCCAAACCATTACACTAATATGAACCAAATTTGACATAGTTATTGCTTATGACCAAGGTTGAAGTACTGCGGGTGTTGCAATGGGGTCTACTGCAATGGGAGAGGGCGAGGAGAAACCTTCTGGAAAACAGCTAGGAACTTTATTATGTAGGTCATTTTCTAAAACACATAATCTCCTTATGTAGAAGTTTAGAAAAATTCGAAATTAAAAAGTGGTGAAATGATTAAAAAACGTTCTAAAATTACAACTCCGTCAAAATAGCATGCATCCGATTTAAGCATTTTACTGTGAATATGTCTAAATAACGTAGTATTTAATGTAATTAAAAATAAATAATTTTTACAACATGTCAGATTCACGTCATTTTCGAAATTCCTCCCAAAATCACTCTGTCTAGTTTTTTTAAAAATGACGGCATTTTAAGTAATTCGGTAGGAAAAGTGCATTTTAGTAGAGAAATGTTTTACGTATTACCATGATTAAGGGGGCTTTTATTTAAAAGCGATAGAATAAATAGTAATAAACATTAGATAGAATAAACAGTAATCTTAACTCCAAATTATAATACAACTAGCAGTTCTACCTGTTCTTAGCAGGTATATAAAATATAAAATAAAATATAATTGAATGTAAAGCCAAATAATGTCTCTGTTGGCAAAATATTGCTTATTGCCGAAACGTCAGTGGAGGCCCTACATTGAGACTCAATACGGTTTTGGGCTGTGTCTGTCTGTCTGTCTGTCGCGCGATAGCGGCCGCACAAATAGCGCTATTGACTTGAAATTTGGTACATATGTTCCTGAGCCCCACGAAATCAGCTGTATAGTTTTTGGTATGTATTCCACTTGTAGTTCGTATACAGGGACACGCCAAAGTTTCTCTTATCATTACGGCCTATGGGAGGAATTTGTATGTATCGCGATAGCGGCCGCAAAAATAACGCTATTGACTTGAAATTTAGTATACATGTTCAGGAGCCCCACGAAATCACCTGTATAGTTTTTGGTATGTATTCCACTTGTAGTTCGTATACAGGGACACTCCAAAGTTTTTCTTATCATTACGGCCAATGGGAGGAATTTGTATGTTTCGCGGTAGCGGCCGCAAAAATAGCGCAATTGACTTGAAATTTGGTACACATGTTCATGAGCCCCACGAAATCAGCTATATAGTTTTTGGTATGTATTCCATTTGCAATTCGTATACAGGGACAGGCCAGAGTTTTTCTTATCATTACGGCCTAAGGGGGGAATTTGTATGAATCGCGATAGCGGCCACAAAAATCACGCTATTGACTTGCAATTTGGTACACATATTCATGAGCCCCACGAAATCATCTGTATGTTTTTGGGTGTGTATTCCATTTGTAATTCGTGTACAGGGACACGCCAGAATTTTTCTTACCATTACGACCTACGGGAGGAATTTGTATGTACCACGATAGCCACCGCAAAAATCAAGCTATTGACTTCCAATTTTTGACGAAACGTCAGTGGAGGCCCTCTGTTGAGACTCAAAAGGATTTTGGGTGCCGTCTGTCCGTCTGTATGTCTGTCTGTCATGTGATAGCGGCCGCAAAAATCACGCTATTGACTTGAAATTTGGTACACATATTCATGAGCCCCACGAAATCATCTGTATGTTTTTGGGTGTGTATTCCATTTGTAATTCGTGTACAGGGACACGCCAGAATTTTTCTTACCATTACGACCTACGGGAGGAATTTGTATGTACCACGATAGCCACCGCAAAAATCAAGCTATTGACTTCCAATTTTTGACGAAACGTCAGTGGAGGCCCTCTGTTGAGACTCAAAAGGATTTTGGGTGCCGTCTGTCCGTCTGTATGTCTGTCTGTCGTGTGATAGCGGCCGCAAAAATCACGCTATTGACTTGAAATTTGGTACACATGTTCATGAGCCCCACGAAATCAGCTGTATAGTTTTTGGTATGTATTCCATTTGTAGTTCGTATACAGGGACACGCCAAAGTTTTTCTTATCATTACGGCCTATGGGAAGAATTTGTATGTACCGCGATAGCGGCCCCAAAAATCACACTATTCACTGCAAATTTGGTACACATGTTCATGAGATCAACAGAAATAATTGTATAGTGTTAGGCGTGTATTCCATTTGTCATTCGTGTACAGGGACACGCCAAAGTGTTTCTTATCATTACGGTCTATGGGAAGAATTTGTATGTACCGCAATTGCGGCAGCAAAAATCCTTCGATTGACTTGCAAATTGTCGCACACTTTCCAGCTTTGCATATAAGTAGCTGTATAATTTTTATTGCTATATTGTTTATAAACTGCGTACAGGGACACGCCAAAATTCTTAACATTACGGCGTATGGGGTGAATTTCGTTTAAACGTATTTTAATATCATTACTTTGCAATCAAGAAATTGAAACTAGCGTACTTGAGTAAGATGCTTAAACTTATGTTGTTTGAAGAAAATATGTGCTTTTAAGATTTCTAATTAATGTACAGGACCTTACAAAAGTGTTCTGACAATGTCACGGTGTCATCCAAACGATGTTAAATTTGGAACAATTATTAATTTTAAATGCAAAATAAGCTGAATAGTTTTTACTGGTGTATACAATGTTTATGGTTCGTTTACAGAGACACACAAAAAAATTTCGTAACATTGGAGCCTATGGACAAAGTTTTATTTAAGCGCGCACTTTAATGCGTTTATGCTGAATTGAAATTAATAAAATTAACATACATTATAAAGATGCTTAAAATCATGTTTACTCTTAAAAAAGGGTATGTATCGACTAAATAAATAATGGGACCACACAAAATAATTACGAGTATGTACTGTAATCATCCAAATAATGTTAAATTAGTTTGAAAAATTAATGAGTTATAATTAATTAGGTTTATTCTTATTATTGGCATTTATAATGATTGTGGCTACTTTACCGGGATACATAAAAGAATTTCGTACTATTACTGTCTATAGTCGGTATTTCTTAAGAGTATTTTAACATGGTTACACTACACCCCATCAAATATAATGAAATTTTATTAGAATTTTAAAAGAATTTTTTCCTGTGGAAAATTGTGGTATAGAATTGGTAGTTAACTTAAAGGTTACGCAAAATATTTCCGGTATGCTATGTAATTTTTTTTTTTTTTTTTTTTTTTTTTTTTGTATGAAATTTGGTAGTTATTAAATTTGGTAATTATGAATTTCAGGGAAATAATACAAGACCGTCGTTTATTAAGAATACATATTGTTGCGTACTTGGGGGGTTCGTAAGTTGTCCGAGAATGAAAGGCGAAACTTGTAACAATTCAGTGATTTATTCACAGAAAGTTCCAGAAAAATACAGGTCTATAAACCAAGTATCGGCTTCAATTCAACCAGTAAACACAGCTTAATCAATAGCCGTTAACAGCACAACAACAGCACAAACTGTTTAACAATAACACATAAAGCAAGTCTCATTCAAAAAGGCTCAAGGCAAAGCAAACTGACGCAGATCTGAGACTGACTGCCTCGGTGAAAAAAATGCTCCTTTTATACTTTTCTATCGAACCCAGGCTGTTCTGGAAAATTCTCGTATCTCATCAGCAAATGAGATTAGAGCGTCCATATTTGGTATATCCCTAATAAGGAATTTCTCGCCAAGGTCGCCAAAAAATCACCAAAGAGGGAAACAGTCGCCAAATTTGGCGACAAATCCATTTCTTCCCTTCTTGGAGCTTTTTAATGCGTTTTTAAGGGAAAATTAGGCTATTTTAACACTAAAATGACTAGAAATGCAGAAAATTAGCATTTTATCAACTTACTAAGCCTCGTTGAAAGAATTTATGGAAAAGTAAATACAATGATTTATAATTCCGTATCACTTTATATGATATACAGATAAGTATACAATGAGAGATAGAGCAGGGGGTTGAGGGAGGCTGCAGCCCCCCCCCCCTTTAGGAATGTATCTGATTAAGATAACAAGTCTATCGAATCAATATATACTGTTATATAATAAGGAATAAATAAAAATGACCTATTAAATAATGTCTGATACAAATAGGACGTTGAGGCTCCTGATCTGCAGATCCACTAGTTCTAAGTTCTAATAAAGACCAGTTTTTGCTCAAATAGGTTGAAAAATTCTATTCGAAAGCACAACGATTTTCCACGACTGAATAACGGGTAGAAATTCTGGGCAACTCTCTTATCCATTAAATTTATAATTTCAGGAGATTCTCATATTTTACCTAAAGGAGGGTCTAAGAGGAGATATTTTTATAAATTTTAAGTTTTTACAGAAACCATTGCGATTTTCCCCGTACGAAGAACGGGGTAGAAGTGCCAGATACCTTCTTTTCACAACCTTAATGGTTAAATTTTGGAAGAATCTAACTTTTTAATTAAATTAGTGTCTAAGAAGAGACATTATACTAAATTTAAAGCTTTTATTGGACGTCAGTGCGATTTTTCACGACAAACAGTTAATTTGATAGACAGACAGTAGATAAAACGATATCTTAAACAATTTTAAAGTTCGGGAGAAATTGCCAGAAATACTAATTTCTGTGCTATTTTTCACTTCTTGACAAACACGCGATTCAATATAGAGGTACAAAAGCAAAGACAAAAGAAAAAAAAAATCTATAGTGTGAAATGGAAAATTTTGAATCTTTAAGGAAAAAAAAAAAATCTCTGAGTGCTGTGCTTTATAATTATCTAATATAGCTTTTATACTATATATAAAAAAACAATTGAACTTATCTTTCGAAAAACAGAGTAATCCGTATAACATTTTATTCAGAAAAAAAGTGTTTGAGATTATGTTTTTTTAGAGTTTAATATCAAGTATTTCTCAAGATATATATATATATATATATATGTATATCCTATTTCAATTATATCTTTACAGTATGGAAGCCAGGAAGTCATCAACTTTCCTAAACTTACATATAAATCTTTGTCATTAAGATAAAGGTTTTTAATGAAATTGCTTCAAATTCTAATTACTACTCTAAATGTAGGGTTACATTAAAATATATTTTACAATTCTAATTAGCGAAAAATATGCTAGGTGTCGCATAATACAATATCGATTGTACCATAATTTGATAGTTTCTTGTTACGTTCTTAAGTGTGGCAATATCTTGTATAACTGAAAAATACTTGATGAAATTTACACTTTGCATTTATGACTGTTATAACATGTACCTGGATTAAGTATTGTTTTAGCGATATCAATGATCACTTAAAAGTTTTAGTCAATGCAATGTTTTAGAGATATGAAGGTAATTCTGGAATGTCTTGTCGTAAAAGTTTGAAATTTTGTATTAAGGACTTTCATAATATCTTGTTCTGCATATCTGTTTTCGACCAGTCTCTCTATATCCATTTTTTAACGTTAGAAAAAGACATTTCATATTTTAACTATTACAAAAAGTAATGCTGAAAATTGTTTTTTTTTTTTTTTTTTTTTTTTTTTTTTTTAAGATGAACTTTTGTGCGATATCGCACAGGTATGGCAATCGAAAAAATGAGAAGGAAATTATATTTTCCTTCTCTATTCTTGAATAGATTCCTGCAGCATTACAGATTTCGGTTTAGGGTTTCTGAATTTTGAAGATAGTTTCTCTTTTTAGCGCTGTTTGGTAAGAAACTTTAAATGAAAAATGACGCTTCACGAAGGTTCAAAATTAAGAATTTGAAAATTTTTTGAAGTGTTATGCTAAGCTAAAAATAAGTTTGTAAACATTGATCCAAACAACATATAGACTAATTTCTGATTTTAGTAGAAAAAATTAATTTGTTATTGATTCTTTTATGAAAATATTTCACTTGCCTACTGTAGTCTAAAACTGTAATATATTTTGAACAATTTTTTAAATATTATAATATATCCCTTCTTTTGGAATATAGATTAGACAGTTGTTAACTAAACAAATGCCAGCTGCCTTGAGTGAATATGCAAATAAAAAGTATTATTTTAAATTATTGTTTCGTGCAAAATGAAATCTACACTAAACAGAAACTCATAACAGACCCCACGTTACAATATGTATAATAAAAAAAAAATCTCATGCATAAAAACAAAGATTTACAAGTTTAGAAAATATTTATTTTTAATTAATTACTCTAGTTTTAATATCCTAATGAGGAATTGAAAAATATGGTACACCTCTTGCAGAATAATTTTACTACGTTTTGAAGTTAAAAATATTTATTTTGAACGTATATAAGTCATGATATACGGTAAACTATTACATATTTTATGTCAATTAATATAATAAGAGTAACTTAAAATAAAAATCTAGAAATAGCAATATATTTCTGCTTTGAAGAATTTATTATTTTTCCCAATTAAACAATTAATTATTAGTTTAATTTTTTTTCTTAGAAATTTAGTCACACTTGCATAAAATGCATAAAGATCACAGACATTCCGTTAGATTTTAATTACCGTTTGCTTACTCATTAACATTGCTTTGAATAATTAGTGCATAGTTACTCATATTTCGTCATTTATATTTTAAATAAAAATTTTCAAGAGAAATAATTAATGCACAGTATCATTGAATTTAATAATATCTAAATTTTATTTATCATTCAAACAAGCACATTTATTAAAATATATGTATGTATTTATTATCACTCAATTGTTATTCAATCAATACATATAAATTGTTAAAATTATTATGTTATTTTACCTTTAATTTTAGTAAATATATCTCCTAAAACAAGTGCAATATTTTATATTTGTAGTAAGATAAAATAATTGCCCTTAAACAGATAGGATTATTTAAAATTCAATAAGATTTCTTCATTTTTTTTTTTTTTAAATGTGTTCTTTTTTTTTTTTTTTTTTGAATCGTGTTCTGAAAAAACTTCCTAAAATTTAGAATATTTAATAACAAGAGACTTGGCGTTCAAAAATTAAAACCCGAATGAACTACTACGTCAGAAACGCCAAAGAAAAATATTTGAGACGCAATTTATATTGAGATGCAAAAATATTGAGATGCAATTGAGATGCAAAAATATTTGCATCTCAAATATTTTTCTTTGGCGTTTCTGACGTAAGAGTTTATTCGGTTTTTAATTTAGAATATTAATTATGTTTCATTTTACAATTCTAGAAAATTGCGGAGTAATATATAAATTCAAATATATATTTTTTATTTATTTATTTATTTATTTTCAATATGTAAAAAGTAAATATTTGAAGCGTATTTACAAACATGGATAAAGGGAGATAAGGCATGTAACAGAATTCTTTTAGGGAGTCTTTAAATACCCATTTATTGAGAAAGGGAACTTCCAACATCTTCATAAAACCAAATCCATTAGTTCCAGTCTCTCAAAATAAATAGTTTTTCTGGTAACCTCATATAACGTAGTTCAATTCTGCAAAATCAGTCAATTACATGTTTGAGCGTTTTAGGCAGATGTGTTTGAAATGAGAAGTGCTTTGGAAAGCCTAACGAAAACTAGTATGATGTGGCCACCACATGACTTTCTTCTATATAATTTGACGCAAAATTTATTCAATACAAATTGTTTATTAAATTATCAAATTATTTTTCATTATAAATGCACACGATTTTTATCTGACAGAATTATATCACTAAATGCCGAAAAAAAGTTTTTTTTATTTTGCAATTATCAGAAGAAATGCGATTTTTTCCCCCTAAGTTTTTATTCTTAAAAGTAAAAAAATATCGATATCTTTCTTTTTTAAATTATCACATATACACCGTGACCAATAAGTTCTCATACAACTTTTGAAGCACGTTAAAAAAGTTGTACATATGTGTTACTGTAGTCCCAATTATTTTGCAGGCAATTTAGAGTAAGGTATAAAGCTATTGCAAGTGTAAATGCTGTACTAATTATAATTTTTCTAAGCCTAGGTAGAATGAAGAAATTGAGAGAAATTGTGATAAATAAATTCATCAAAGGAGAGTAGCCGGGTGAAATTTTCAGAGACTTGAAAGCCCTGGGGGCTGAAGAGAGATTTCATTTGCAGAACTTTCAGAAGGTATAATGAGACATCCTCTGTCGATGACCGAAAAAGATCCGGCAGACCGAGGTCTGTCCGGACAAAAGAGGCTGCGAAAAGGGTCAAAGAAATGATACGATGAAACGGACAAAGATCTGCTAGAAAACTAGTACGAGAGCTCTAAATAGCAAAGGGATCAATGTTAAACATCCTAAAAATAGACCTTGGATGCAAGGCTTATCGAAAACGTAAAATTCACGGAGTTTCGGAGTCTGCTAAGATGAAAAGGAAGCAAAGAGTGGAATAAATTCTTGCTTGGCACGCTGGGGATGAATTTCTATTTTCAGACGAGAAACTATTCATATTACAGCAAAGTGTCACCCCCAAAATGACAGAGTATGGCCAGTTTCTATTGATAACATCCCTGAGAGCCAGCAATACGTTCTGCGTTATCAAAATGCTTCGTCTCTGACGGTTTGGGCCGCTATTTCCAAAAGAGGAAAATTTCCGTTAGTCTTCATTGATAAGGGAGTAAAAAACCAATGCCCAATATTATAAAACTGAGGTTTTGGAAAAAGTTTTACTCCCAAATATCCAGAGAATGTATGGGGCGGAATATTTTTGCTTCCAACAAGATGATGCCCCTTCTCATACCGCCCGTGTGGTTCAGGAGTGGTGTAGTCAAAATTTAGCTGTTTTTTTGACAAAGAACGAATGGCCTCCCAACTCCCCCAATCTGAACCTGCTTGATTATTTTGTGTGGTCATATATGCTCTCTCAACAGAATGACTATAAAAACATCGATTTGAGCAAATTGAAAATTTAATTCAAAAGATATGGCAGGAACTGTCAATGGAAGCCGTGCGTGCCACATGTGATGGATTTGAAAAGAGACTTAAGCTCGTTAAGAAACTAAAAGGCGGAATTACTCCAAAGCATTTATTGTAAAGATACTGAATAAATGCTACTTTAATTTGATGCAAAAAGTTTTTGTGTGATTTATTTTGTGTTACTGTAATAAAAATTTGAAAGTGTATGAGAACTTATTGGTCACGGTGTATATAGTCCAACCATTCGTTTTAAAGGTATTCACAACATCTTTCGAAAGATACTCATATTGTAAATTTACTCCCCCGGGGGTGTACTTCACCTAGAGAGGGAAGCGCGGCCCCCATATGCACAATTATTTTCCTAGTTAACTGCTACTTTTATCAATAATTCATATTAATTTTTCAATCACACAATTAAAATGAACTAATGTACTACTGAACTAATGTACATAATGAACTCTCATTATGTACAGTTATACGAAATTTTGTCCTATTCTGCCATGTTAAAAATTTAGAAAAAATTGCATCACAGCGCCACCTGTTGAGCGAATGATCCCCAAATCCAATCGGCACCAGTTTATGTCAGGGTCCAGTTAAATACCAAGTTTGGTTAAATTTCGTTCATTGGTTCGTGAGATACAGCTCCCACAAAATTCGTGATACACACACAGACAGACTGACAGACAGACAGACATTTTCTAAAAACAGTCGAATCGTGTTCAGGACAGCCCAAAACTTGCAAATCCATCGAAAACTGGAGTTCGAAAATTCTCACGTATCCAATACTTTCTCTATATATACATATAGAAGAGAGTAAAAATGGCATCATACCATAGAACTCGATGGCCACTTAAATTCATCTTGTATTTCAATTATCTTGTTAATAGTATCCCTTCCGTGGAGGATCAAACAGTGATAATATGTTTCCAGTCCACTCTTAGGGGTGAGTTCCACCCCAATTTCCCATATTATAGCGCTAGTGCGACCTAAAAAAAACTCACCAACTTGATCTTGTTAATTATAAGCTTATAAATTTCACTATGCGTTAAAAAAGTAGCTCTAGTTCTGAGTGTTGATGATATTAATATTTAACACATATATTAGTGTTTAATTAAACGTAAAAAAGTATATTTTTTTTAAATTAAAATGTTACAATATAAAAACAATTGTTAGAAATTTTGTGGCAGAATGGCACTTTCGACGATTTTAGATTTACATGTTTGAAGCAAAATATCTGATATGACCTAAGAGCTTAGATTTTACAGATATTTATTAATATAGAATAAGTAATAATCACGAATATTTTTTCTTCAAATTTTACTTTTAAGATTTTAAGGCAAAACGTCATGTAACTGATCTGGATCAAAACTGCATATCCTGTGGTATTTTTTGCTAATGCAATATCGGAAATGTGTAAAAACAGAGGTACTGCTTTGGGTTCAATTATTATTATTATTATTATTATTATTATTATTATTATAGTTTCGGTTACTATAATTATTATCTAAATTGTTTAAAAGAGGGAATCACACATGTTGAAAAAAGTGGTTGCCAATCCGAACCACATTATGTTCGTCTATTGTGAAGTTAGCTAACATTGTCCGTATACTAACGTTTAAATATAGAGCGTCTAAAACAGAAACAGAAATAACTGTACCCATATTTAAAACGAGATACATAAGAAACAAAATGTGAATAGGAACTCAGGGTTTTGATTATGAAACATACTCTAGTCGCAGACACAGAAACTTTGGCCATAGCCTCCTAAACTAGATGTCTTCCGCGTGGCTCAGAAACTTTTCAGTAGACAGCGGAACCTGGTACAGATTGTGCAACTTTTTTATTCAACAGCCACCAGAAATTTTTAAAAGTGGTATTTGACATACATAAAAGGGGAATAGAATAGAAGAAACGTCAGTTATATATACCATATATCTCTTCTTAAAATTATTCGTGACAGTTGATTAAAAAAGAGCGCAATCTGTGTGGCGCTGTCTACCGCTTGAACTGTTGCCAAGTTTCCGAGCCACGTGGAAGGCATATAGTTTAGGAGGCTATGCTTTGTCGAAAGAGGAATTTTAAAGAAGAGAACCTTTTCACACAGTCGATGTTGCAGAAGACATCGACAAATTATTAAAGCAAAAAATTTTCTACCTGTGATTGTTATCTGATAATCTACTAATTATAGATATGAAGTATCATGAATAGTATGTGATAATATGCTTCTCATTCCACGCTGTTGTAACATTTCATTGTTCATTGCAGCATTCTCAGCTCGAACTGTCGTGTTGTGAGCTCTTATTCTACATTCGCATGTCGCTCTTCAAACTAGTCATTTATACATAATAAAAAATTCGATTCACAAAGTTTATTATTCACTATTCAAATTGAGTGGTTTATTTTACTGCTTATTCCGTGGTGTTTTTTTTTTTTTTTTTTTTTCTTTTCTGTGGAATTTTAGGCATAATCAGTTCTCATAAAATTTAAAGCTTTTGAATATAACGTGATAATATGCTTTATTTATCAGTTTCAGCTCATTTGGCATTTTCTTCATAGAGTTGCAATGTCTAAATATAATACATTTGATAATACCCGTGATCAAATCTATATGTGGGCCGTTTTGGTACAAAAATTGTAAATAATTGTTGAAAAGTTGTAAATAATTGTAAATAATTGTTAATCATTTGTTGAAAAGTATTTCGAAGAGCACGGTCTCGGAAGGACTCTCTAAAAATGGAAATGGATAATTCTCTCAAATTGAGCCATTTTTACTCAATCGACATGTTGAAAGGCAACTTCTCACGTTGAGAGTAGGAGTTCACGGCTCAACTCAAATACTTTCTACAACCGGATCAGATTCGAACTGATTGAATTTTTTTTTTTTTTTTTTGTACAAAATTCTGACCAGATTATAGCGAAATTGTTTGATTCTAGAAAAATAATCATAATCTCTTCGCCGGAATAGAGCTCGGGTCCCCTCTCGTGGCAGACGAATGCGCTACCACTGCGCTACGATTTCCTATTGAAAACGCTGTATAGCCGTTATTAATCATTCTCAAACGAAGAAAATATTATTTATCAATATTTACTTGTTTTATACATAACATAAAGCTATGGAAAACCAAATAAACTTCTTAATATAACGCTGTTGATTTAAAACTGAGGAACATTTCTTGAAAACAAATTCGCTATAACAAGCAGAGATTTAAGAAGCTTGCAAAATAAATCAACATAACTTAGAACCTTTAGAAAAACAAAGTCTTCCATGCAACTTTGCAGAATTTCTTGAAAAATTATGACTTGTAAATACTAAATGTACTAGTTTGTTTGTGCATATTATTCCCGATGTAGATTTTAACTATAATTAAAACATTATAACACACCTTTTGGACGTTTTACATGCATTTAAATAAATTACATTCAACAAATATGATAAAAATATTAAAAAACATCAGACATAAATAAATTTCTACATTGTATAAAGATATTGTTCTTTTCCTTCATACACTGCTGTTCATTAAAATTTCAACACCAAGAAGGAATGCAAACATGTGAATGTTATTTTTTGGGTACATATGTTATAATAGGAAGAACAATTCATTAAATTTTCTGGACGTTTTGAGTAATATGTCCTGAGAAAACAGTACATAAAGCAGTGACCTGTGGGAGTAATTACAACACTTACCTACCTTGGCATTGAATCTAACAGCGACTGGATGATATATTCGGATACAGCGCTTCATGAAGCTTTAATAGAAGTCCTCAGTTCATAGACCGTAGTTATTGGTGGGGTGTTTATGGGCCACTCACTTTTCAACGATTAAACAGTCACATTTATTGGTGCGAAAGCAGGATAACTCGCTGGATAGAGCCACGGTTGAACATATTCTGTATCCAGCAAGGCCCGAATAACACATACAACTTGACATCGTGCATTACCCTGCTTAAATGTTGTGCTACGGAGGCCTTGAATATAGGGCAGAGGGGAGGGCCTTAACTGACCAGAAAGTTAATGTCCGCTATTCAGAGTGCCGGGAATGCGAACAAGACGTAATCGAAACGTGTATCCAATGGGACCCCATACCTTCACTGCAGCTGATGGACAGTGTGATGATGTCAAATCCCAGCTGGCAATGACCATTATTCATAATGCCGTTAAATACGTATAAGACGATCTTGATGCTGTAAACAGGATTGTGATTTATCTGAAAGGCGACTTCACGCCATTCCTGTGTTCATTTTCGTCGTTTGTCACATATTAAAGTCGCCCGTATCAGTGATGAAGTTTTGAGGGTAATCAAAACTTTGGTAGCCGCATACTGGGTCACCACCTGGAGTAAAGGTATGCGGCACGATTGGATACACGTCTCGATCACTTTTTTATTTTCATTCCCGCCACTCTCAGTACTCGCCATTACATTTCTGACTGGACCTTCCTTGATGCAGAATATGTTCAACTGTTGCTCTGCCTAGCGCGTTCACCTGATCTTTCACCAATGAAAATCACTCGACTTACACCGCTCACCAGTAAATACGATCGATGAATTGTGGCATTCTGTTGAAGCTTCATGATGTGCTCTACCCGTACATGTCATCAAATTGCTGTTTGATCCATTGACAAAGAATATAAGTTCTGTTATTGCTCATAGAGATTGCGGTTTTATGTACTGTTTTCTCAGTACATATTACTCCAAATATCCTAAAATTTTAATCAATCGTTCTTTCTACTATAGTGCATGTCCTCAAATATCATTTTGATATTCGAATTCCTTCATGGTGCTGCAATCTTCCCAAACATGAGTGTACTTCATATATTTCTTTAGGAAACAGTTTTAAAAAAACATTCACTACTTATTTTTATTTTTTTATGACTATCGCTAGTTACACTGATATTTTTTCTCAGTTGTATATAAAATATTTGTTATTTTATCAAAATAAATAAATAAATAACTTTCAGTTTATTTTGGTAATCATCAAAAGTCCTCAACATATTTTTAAAACAATATAAAAATTAATTAATTATATATATCCAAAAAATATTTTCTTATGTATCATTTAAAATATAATAGATATAAGGCGCCCTTATTACGCATTTTTGTCGCATCTAATTAAAAATGATCGAAATTCCTTCAGAACAGAGCTTGAACTTTCATTTTGACTGAAAAGATTTTTGATCGGGAAAGACTGATTTTACTCAAATTTGATTTTTTCCTAGAGATTCCTCTCAAATTATGGCTAAAAATATTGCGTCCGTTTTCGAGTAATAAATCCAAACATACATTTTAAGATAGGACATAAAAATAAACTATGATAAATAGTAAAATATTTTTTAGTGCTTGCGTGAGTGTTCGCACATATGCTTTATAAATGTTAATTTATTTTTTTCAAATTTTAATATAACACCAACAACAACAAAAAAAAAAATAAATAAATAAAAATAAAAGAGAGAGAGAGAGAGAGAGAGAGAGAGATTAATATAAATAAATAATAAAATATATCCTTTTAAATTTCAGTAATTCACTTATTTAATTAAATAGAATTTCTCGTTTTCTTTTCAAATCAAAACTGATTCATTAAATAACATTTCATTGTCTGTTAATAGAAGCATATTGTCCTCAGAGTAAAATAAAGCAATTTTTATATCGGGGTTTTTGAAAATTAATTTTATTCATGCTCCTTCCCCTAAAAAAATAAATCATTTTCGCTATAAATTTATTTAAGAATGTTATTTCAAAATCATTTCCAACGTATTTCTAACGTATGTCTGCGCAAGTAAAACACCGAAATAGGAATTTCCGTTAATAATTATAATGCTTCTGTTTGTATAAAAAGCTATTATCACTTTCGAGCAAACGATTGTAGTTCTAAGAATATATTTTTGATGGGATTTAGTCGACTGACTGTCGCGGAATATGAGTTCATCTTTGTACCGTCTGCGTCCGTTCGATTGATTGACAGCTGTCGTGTATTTTTTATGCCAAAGTAGTTCGACTTTTGTAACGACAAAATATTTAAGAAATTTTTTGTAATAAAATGTACGGGAAACAAACAAAATGTTTTGCATTCTTTTTGGCTTAATCTTATTTATGTCTTTACGACTGGCAGATCTATCGTCACTACTCCACTGATTACGATTGCGTAAAGAGGCTTACAAAAGGCTATCCCCTCCCTCCCCGTCAAAATTGCTGTGATGAAATTTGTATCTTCACTATTTGAATTACACTTATATTGAAAGTCAATTGTTTTTATCTTTGTTAAGTAATATGTTCTCTTTGACGTTTCATGAATAAAGACATTAATATATAGACTTATTTTTCTGTCGCCTGGTGAACATGTCTTCTCCATCTTTCTAATTAAAGTACGTCACGACTTTTCTAAAATTGAAGCTGGTTTAGATTTTTGACGGTACGAGTATAGTGCTAGATTTTCCTATTGCAAAATTTCAAAACATTTAGCACTGTTTATTACTTAATTTTATTGAATTGAAAGATGTTAAATATTTGTTATTGGTGCTAATAAGGAAATAAATTTAATCGCGTTAACAAGCATTGTTCGTGACAAAAATTAGAAATTAAAAGATCTTTAATGACTCCACTCGATTTTCCGAACATATAGTAATTAACTGTTGTTTAATTTGATTTTAATGTGAACAGTCCTTAAAAAGCGAAAAGGATAATTATAGTAAGGTGTTTGAATGATTTTCCCTAAATTGAATGTCATTTAATGAATCGTAATTTATCCAAACTTTTGTGTTTTTCTCTTTGTAAGAACATTAAACAATAAGCTCTCAGTATGAAATATTTATATATGTATTTTTAAGTATTAATTAATTTGACATTACTAAAGTAAACTTTATATAATTTAATCCTTAGACCACAATGTATAAAAATTCTACTTTGTATACCAATATATATATATATATATATATATATGTGTATATATCATCATTTCATGTTAATTTGTACGATTCTAGCGATAATAACCTACAGTATGTATGTAAGTGCACATCGTAATAGAATGTAGAGTTTAGACATGTCATACTTCAAACATTTTTAATGCACTGGTCATAATTACGAAGAACGTCCCCTCCCTAACAACGCAATTGTCCACAGAACATCCTGAGGAGGTCAATAGGATTTCAATTTTTATCCAGAGGACATCCTGAGGATGTCTTTCGGGGAAGATGTGCTTTTAGGTTTAGCATCTCGGTAAAAGAACTATTTAAAACCCGAATAAATTAATTATTAAAAGAACTATTTAATAAGAAATAAATAATAGGAATTTATTAATAAGAAATTTTTATTATTAAAAGAACTATTTGCCCTAAACCCAGGAGAATCTAAGGACAGTGCAGTGGTGATCTTTAACTAATCTACCAATTTTTAACTCAATTGGATAAGATGTTGAGACGCTATCGTACTTTAAATAATTTGAATCTAAACTATTTAAATAAATCCTAATGATAAATATATATTTTATGCGTCCTGTAAAAAACCTATAATTGTTACATTCAAAAAAAAAAAAAAAAAAAAAAAATTACAATTCATGTGTCGGTGACCCATAAAATTCCTAACTTTTTAATTTTTTTTTCTATACAGTAAAGCTTTTAGATATTATCGGATATTAAATAATTTGATTCCATAGGAGGTAATGATAAATAAATTCTCGTTGCGTTCCTGTAAAAACCATAAGTGCTAGAATTACCAAAATCTATACAAATCTATACACACACATACATGCATACATACATACATACATATGCATATGCACACATGTATACATCGCTATAAAAATAACAAAAATGAGCTCAGGAAACCTCAAACCGTATAGATAAACCAAAGTCTCACACCGAATTTTTTTTTTATAATTACAGTTCATTATTGACGTTACATAATGTATACTCGGAAAGTAACAACAAATGTACAAAATGTATTTTTGTTGAAAATTTTTTCCAAAACTACGGTATCAGTAATAAATGAAAAATGTGTGTTAAATTGTAAACTAACCGCCTTTGGTTTTTTTATTTTTATTTTTATTTATTTATTTATTTATTATTATTATTTTTTAAATATGAACTTTTTAAACATTTAACACAATTCAGTTATATATTAGAATCGGCCAAAGTTAAAATAGTTAAATATTTAATATCGATGATAATAAGCAAATATATTATTTCGAGTAAACAAACATTGTTCGCAACATTAATTGCAAACATAACTTTACTGTGAAGTACTGCTATATTGTTTACTGATTTACGAAGATAATGGTTGAGAATTGCAAATAAATGTCTAATATTATCTAAATCCTTTCAAATATCTTCACACTCTTACTCATAAAGGTAATGCTTATTAGTCAGAAAATCCCATCTTTTATGCTTGAAATATCACAAATATATATGCATCTGAAATATATTTTAATAATTTGAAGATTTTCAAACCCAATTAATAGAAAATAATTTACTAAATTTATTTTAAATCTTATGTTTAATAAACGGAAATGTATTACAAAAGTATCTTATAGAAATAAATATTTATTTCATTTACTCAACATTTAAAATGTTAATACAAGCGCTTTTTCCAATATTTTCAATATCTTTTGAAAATTCTTTGTTGTAAAAGTTTTCAGTACTAAATAAATAATAAATAATCTGGTGTGTCACTCACACGACTTTCTCTTACCCTGAAAATTAATACTATAAATGCAGGTTGGAGTTTAAGAGGTAAAATAACGAGTACTGCAATGCAAACCTATATTAAACAATTCAAATGAGGCTTCGGAAGATTTTTATATGATAATTAGTTCTGTGTGAGGGGGGGCTACCGCCCCCCTCAACCCCCCCCCCCCCCCCCGTTTCCTTAATGCAACTACATTTATATAGAATTTAATTTGGTTATTAAAAAATAATTCTGTTTTTAAAAAATAATTTATTTAAATTATTATTTAAAAAAATTATCTTTTATGATAATGCAGACGATTTCCATAGAGAAGTAGTATAACAGCAAATATCCAAAAAAAGTCCATTTTATTCTCAATATTTCAAAAAAAAAAAAAAAAAAAGTTTTTTTTTTCGTTAAAAGTAAAAAAAATCCATAACTTTGTTTTAAATTATCGCAGATCGATGGTTCAACCATTCGTTTTAAAGGTATTGGCGAGCTCTTTTGAAAGATACCCATCATGAAAATTTACTCCCCTCGAGGGGGGACTTCCCACCAGGGGGGGAGGCGAGGCTTCTGCATGCATAATTTTTTTTTCCCAGTTAACTATCTCTATTACAAAAAAATATATATTCGTTTCATTTGGTTTAGTGCAGTCTATAGACGTTAAACTCTACTTACCTGCAATTTCCCCCATAGACGTAATGTATTAGAATTCTCTTGATTGACCCTGTACATGAACCATTTTCTTGATCTTAACGAAAAGCTTACTGTAGCATCCGTATATGATACACATTTAGAATACCAAGTTTGAACTTTCTGCCATAATTTGTTTTTGAGATATGCTGATAAAAGACACACACACACACACACACACACACACACACACACACACACACACACACACACACACACACACACACACACACACACACAGACACACACACACTCACAGACATACACACACAGACATACACACAGACCATTTGCTAAAAACATGATTTTCGTATTCAGGGGCCTCAAAACATGTAAATATAACAAAATCTCGCATTCGAATATTTGACCCAAAAACAATACTTTCTCTACCTTATGGGTAAGAGAAAATAAAAATAAGTACATAATTTTATTAAAACAAATTTAGTTATTTAAACTATTACAGTAAACTATTAAATTTACCTAAATTAAATTATATTAAATTTATTTATTAACATATTTTGTCACCTGAAACAAGCACCATTCCTTTATCGTAATTAAATATATTAGTATATTTTACATTTTATTTATACATATTTTAACAAAATTGTAAAATTTGCGAAATGATTATATTAAATATAATTTCATATATACTATTTTAAAAACTGAACCCAAAAACATAGAAATAAATTTTTTTATTCATAATTTATTTGTAAATAAAATAAAATTTATTAAAATATGATTGAAATAATAGCTTGAAATTTCATTCTGTTTAAATCTATACATATAATAAAAGAAGATGTATGTGTGTGGGGAAGATATGAGAGTCGCTTTCAGGGCTAACGTCTGATCTCAGGGATACATAATTTTGCATGGAGGTCCGAACGGATATCTCTTGATGCACATCGAAGCCCAATTTTAAAATTTTTGATTTTTTTTTTTTTTTTTTTTTTTTTTTAAAAGAATTAACATTTTTAAATTTCTGAAATGAACGACTCATGAGATAAAAACGTATTTCCATGGACAGTTGGTTAGAGAGTCACGGTATTTTCGTCTACAGTTGGTTAGAGTGTCATGCGTATCACGCGAAGATCGTGTGTTCGAGATGCTAAGCATCAATGAGTTAATTTTTGTAAATAATTAATAGGAAAGGTATTAGCTGAAAAAAAATCAATTTGATACACCATCCTAAGAATGCTTGATTATTATTATTATTATTATTTTATTAATTAAATTTTTTCCACCTGAGGTGATTGTCTGTTGTTCTTAATCTGACCGAGAAATGTCTATCCAAAAATATAAGTTCTTAGATAATAACAGCGCCATTCGTCATCTGATTAACACCTAATTTGAAATATCCATTTAACGCTCAAATGCAAGCAATGTGACCTAGAATCGATATCACGTAGACGTGAACGACGCTGCTAATGAAACGAATGAAATAAACGAATCTGGATTAAATATGTATTTCTATAGACAGTTGTTTAGAAGGTCATTGTTATAATGCGAATGTTATAGGTTCGAATCTCTAAGGTTCAATGTATTTATTTTATTACACAATAAATAGAAAAGTCGTCAACTGATAAAAGATAATCTTTCAGTGTCTACAAAGTATCCAAAGAAATTTCGATTATTTATTTATTTATTTTTTAATTAATTTTAATTTTTGCGGCTGAAGAGATGTTCTTGTGCTGCCATCTGGTGAGTGAAGATGATAGTATCTTCCCAAGGATAAATGTCTGTACAAAAATCATAGATGTTGAATGAAAGAAGCGCCACTTACCAAACAGATAACACCTAAATTGAAATGTAAGCTTAAGGCACAACTGCAACAATGGAGACCCGGAACTGATACAGCGCAGGTGTGAAATACGCTGCCAATGGCAGTGGGAACGCAAATATGTCTGTAAGCGATTTCAATGGAATTTTTAGTGTATACCTATAATATGATTTAAAATATAAGGATTAATATTTTATTCAAAAATCTTTTAAATATAGCGAATAGCAAAGTAGGCAAATACTGATAGGGATGAATATAACCCATCGTTCATTATTATTTTAAAATGCAGAAATTTTTACTTTCCGAACACTATAGTGAGGAAAGTATTGTAATCATGTCAAAAATCCGAATTCGAGATTTTGATGTTTCTATACGTTTTGAGGTCCCCTGAGTCAGTTTTCACTATTTTTACGATGATGTATGTATGTGTGTGTGTATGTGTGTATGTGTGTATGTGTGTATGTCTGTGAGTGAACACGCTAGCGTCTAAACGCTTTGTTCGATTAACCTGAAAGTTGGTACGCATATTGTAAGTCACCATAGTACGAACCCTATAGATTTTGGTGAATCTAGCACTTATAGTGTTTTTACAGGGACACAAAGAAAAATTCTTTATCATTATGGCCTATGGGAGCAAAATCTTAAAAGTGCGATAGCATCTAAACGCCTTATTCAATTGAGCAAAAATTTTATACACATATTATAGATCACAAATACTCAATCTGTATAGATTTTGGAGAATCTAGCACTTATAGTTTTTTTACAGGGACACAAAGAAAAATTCTTTATCATTATGCCTATGGGGCCAAATTTTTAAAAATGTGATAGCGTCTAAACGACTTATTAATCCGAGCAAAAAATTTGTACACATGTTATAGATCACAGTTGAACTAACTGTATAGATTTTGGTGAATCTAGCACTTAAAGTTTTTTTACAGGGACACAAAGAAAAATTCTTTATCATTATGGCCTATGGGACTAAATTTTTAAAAGTACGATAGCATCTAAACGCCTTATTGAATTCAGCTGAAAATTTATATGAGTATTATAAATCACTGTTGCACTAACTATAAGCATTTTGGTGAATCTAGCATTTATAGGTTTTTACAGGGACACAACAAAAATTTATTTATCATTATGATCTATGGGCTCAAAGTTCAGTAGCGTTAAATAAAACAACGTGTAATAGATGGAGAAAAATACTCAAACACTCTATTATGGTTTTCTCTCTTTTATTTGTTTAACAACTACTCTTTCTTTACTTTATCTACAAAACTGTTAATTACTCAATGTTCGGAAAGTCGAGTGGAGTCACTCCAGATTTTTTATATAATGCATGGAAAAAAAAGTTTGTTATTCACAAATAAAACACCTCAAGGCGGCCAGAAAGTATAATGTTAGAGAGAGTTTATGCATATCGGTTTTTACAATATATTTAATCGCATATGTTTGGTAATTCTTTCAATTTATGAGTGCTCACAGGCGTAATTTGCACTAGCATTAGAGTTTGTAAAGATTTACATGCGTTAATTTATTTGTATTTATTTTGTTGATTTAAGCAAGGTATTAAATAGAATTGGAGTGTCGGGAAGAAAGCTTCGAGTTTAATTGCGAGTTCTAGTGAAGTTGTGAGTTCTAAAGGAGTTGTGGCTTTCGGTAAAGTTTTAATGTTATAGTTGGGTTGGAAAGTACTTTAGAGATTACAAGGCTTACAAGGGTTAGTCGAAATATTTCTCAAGTATGGTCTATTTAAGTAGCAATACTTTCAACGAAAAGAACGTTTTTATCCACTTCGAGTTTCCAGAGCATATCAGAAGTATCTACACTGTTAAAAATTTCTATAAATTTAATGTAAATGTTTATCCAGAGTCTCGGTAAATTTGCAGTAATTCTTAGTTAAAAGTGAATAAACCGAGATTCTCAATCTTTATTCTGTATTTTTACGTAATTTTATTATTTGAATTTTTAATTAAAATAAAAAATGACTGTTTCTACTTTAGAAAAAGCATTCTAAGTCCGAAATATATTCTTACCATTAATTAATTAAATTAATATTAGTTAGTAAAATGAATGCATAAAATACGTTTTTTAACATCTCCGTTTATTTTTCTCTGTAATTTTACGTAAGACTTAAGATAATAAATTACACAGAGTTTTCTATTGAAATTTTTAACAGTGTAATAGCGAGTTACTGAACGAGTTTAGATTTTCATTGAACTCCGTCAGTGCATAGAAGTTGTTAATAGAGTCAGATTTAATTGCCATTAGTGATTTTGTCAAGTACGTGCTCCACACATGGCTTTAATCAATGTAGTAAAATCCTAAATCTATCACAATGCATTATCATTCCACAGTTGCGTGCAAATATTTTTTTTTTAATTTTGAGATCCTCATCTTCCTTTTTTATTTCAATTTCACACGTATTTTGTGGAAGTACTTGTTGATCCAAGAAAATGCTGATGACGGCGTAACCCAGACATGTCAATATTTCATTTTATCCCGGTGAAGATTTATTAGTACACGCCCACTTTTTCACAACACATTTCTTTAAGTTTATTTCTCTTCTTATTTAATCGTCGTTATATATTGGAGAAAATTTCATTACAAATAATATGGTGTGAAAAAAAAGAGTAGGCAGCATCAGTGCTCCGGAAATTAAATTTAAATGTTGCCATGTCTGCATAAACTCACAACTTGGCTGCAAATTTTCTGTAGATTTTCTTTGTGGTGTACATTAATTATATGAATCCTCCAAAACATCTATAAAATATATGCTAATTTCCAATTAAGGAATGAGATCCGGAAACTAAAATTTTAGCTATTAAGATATGTAAATACATGAAACAAAACTGTAATTATATTTTAGTTCTTCAAATCGAAAAACATAATAATTCAAAGCAATAATCATTTATATTAAATGCGACTCGTTTAATATTTCCTGTGTAAAAAAAAAGGTTAAAAAATGTAAGTGGTTGTGAAATTAAAAATATTTGCTTAAGGAATAAGTATGAAATATTTTATTTACCAATGCAATCAGACGATTCTAAACCAAACGCGTAGTAACATGTCTCTGTAAAACGCTTTTAAATTCATTTGATTTTAAATTGTATTAAAGGTTTTCCCGATTTCTCCAATTATATATTATAAAAATATGTAGGTATAAAATGAAAAATATACTTAAATATTTAAACACGAAAAAAAAAAATATTGGGGCTTGCTTCAAATAACAATAACAATATTATACACTCTGTATGAATGTCTAACTTATTTCAACATAATTGCATAAATTAAAATGGAGCTAATGATGAACTACGTTTATACTAGACGAACTGGTGTATTGTACAGAAAGAAATTTACAAAATTTTGAGTATGAAAATAGTAGTGTAAGTGTTTTCGCATTATTCTATAACTTATTGTAAATGCAAATGTATAATCCTTGATTTTTTGTCAGGCAAAATACGGCAATTGTGTGCATTGATAATAGCATGCAATGAAATTGTGTTTCGTCGTTTTATGAAAATTTTTATTGTCATTCATGATCTAATTCCATTCAGTCTAAAAGCATCAAAATATTATTTTTATATTTGCATACCTAAGGAGCAAATTTTAAACTGCACATAATTTAAAGTGATCAAATTTCAAAACCTTATGTATGTTTCTAGTATAATTTTGAGATTATATTGTCCATGCACTGCCGATACCCTGTTCTATAGCAGACAGCTGCGCTTACATTAACTTGTTGTTGCACAATTTCTTTGCGCTCTTCCCTACAGCACTTCTAGAGTTTCTGTATATTAAAATCCTTCAGTCACAAGCTGTAGGTAGCTACCTTCATAGGTAATTTTCATAACTTTTTGCTATCGAAATTCTTTACAAGTAGAACTAACAAGTTTTCTCTGCTGATAAATCAGGTTGATTATAAACGAACGGTCACATGCAATCAAATACATTTCATCTGTGAATGATAAGAATTTTTTTGAACATTTAGTTTTATAGTCTTGATTTCTACATGAAGTGCGTTTATAAAAATACATTGCTTTTTTCTTTATCTCATCATCAGACTGTTCTTAAAAAAGGACATTTTAAACTTATTATTTATTATTATTATTTTAGTGATCAAAATCGCACATTCTGCATAGATATTCACTATACGTTTTATTATACTTTTCTCAGTTTAGTTTGCGCTATAAGGACCTGAACATTTCATACGATTTGTAAGAATGACTTTTACTGTTATCTGTGAATTTTTTTCTGAACTTAATTTTGCAAGTGTTTATAAATTTTTGAAATATATATATATATATATATATATATATATATTATCCTAAGAATTTAAAGCTGGAACCCTCTTCCATGAATCGTAAAAATTTTAATTATTTAGAATGGTGTCGTCAGAGCATAGCGCAGGGTTTCCATAGTGGTTTGGTGAAAAGTACGACGTACCAATTCGTGAATCAGTTTAAAAGGAGTAATGAGTTGAAAATGTTGTTGGAAGGAAAAGATGGTATAGAGAATTGGTTTCATGTTTTTTTTCATTTGGTCTTTACAGGTGAGGGGAACGTTGCATGCTTAGAACTAGTTTAACCTGCAGTGCATGTTGTCAGCTATGCTGCCTGTCTCCATATTAATTTCAATTTCGCTCTATTTAATTTTTAGTTTTTGTTTATGTTAAAGTTATTCTTCGTACAGTATTTGCTTTTAGTTTGTTTATTAATTTTGTTAAGTTTCTGTTGATTTGTTTTATTCTTGAATTTTATATTTAAATATGAGTTTGGAGTTAATTACATTTTTCAATGGGATTTATATATACAGTTCCCGCCGTTTATTAAAATCACATTCGTTCTGAGACAAAGTGATTTTATTGAGCGGCTGATTTTTATATCCGGCGAACGTTCCTGCACTTAAGGAAAAGGTATTACTTCCCTGAATTTGGAAAGCAACTTCAAATGGTAACGAATAATGGAATTAGTAAACAATATTAATTAATTTTTTGATAGATAATTAATTAATTGTTCCTTCGATATAAGTAAATTAAACGTATTCCAAGTTCCCATGATGGCTCTATTTTAAAGGAAAATCATCATTACTTTACCAAAAGTTCGCGCTGTTCTTATAAATTTAAAATCTTTCCGTCCTAAACCTCATGAAATATAGTAATTTCAAAATAAAAACTAGATATTGTTTTTTAATAATTAGAAAAAAAAAATCATTTCAAATCATATTTGTAACTTATTACTGAGCTTTGAAGAATAGCTTCTTGAAATTGTTACGGAGATAAGTAATATATGTTTAATTTGTATTAATATATTTAATTCGTTACTGTGCTGCAAGTGTGAAATCTACGACAATCAGCAATGGCAACTGTTCATATTTTCAAAGAGTACAAAGAAATTAGACTTATGATTATAAAAATCATTCATTCATTTTAATACAGAAGCAAGTGAAGCGGTCAAAGGGCTAAAAAAATGCGCAAAAGCTCTTTGTGGTTGTACTTTTTCATGAACAATTTCGAAATGCATATATTTTAGTCCAGAAGATAATGAAATATTTTGAAATGCACCGTAATGAATTAAATGCGAATGTTTTATTCTACGATTTTTAGAAATTTAAAATTATGCACCTAAGCTATTTTTTAAATTATTTTTATTATTCACATAGCTATTGTAGAGTTTTTGCATTATTATATGTACGAGATAATTCAATGATCAAAAAACGAAACACTTTTATTTCCTTAAGTAAAAAAAAAAAAAAAAAAAGACCTATATAATATCTGATTTTAAAACAGATATTTCAAAAATTGCATCCGTTTAAGTACTTATTATAAATATATATTTTTCTTTTTTTTAACGAATGATAAAATAAGTAAGTTTCTGAGAGAAGAAAACAAATAACAGCTCGTTCATTAACACATTTACTGTTTTTTAAATAAGGACTTTTATAGAAATTTTAATGTTATTTACTAATCTGGTGTGACACTCACACGACTTTCTCTTACCCTGAAAATTAATAAATAAATACAGATTGGCGATTAAGGGGTAAGATAACGAGTACAGTTGTGTAAACAAATCAAATTAGGCTTTGGAACAGATTTACTTGACAAATAATTCTGTTTAAGGGGGACCATCCCCCACCCAACCTCAACCCCCCGTTTCAATATTGTACCTACATTTATATAAAAATCTGTTATTAAATTCAAAAGGTCTTTTACAATTATCCACACAACTTTTACACGCAATATTTCTTGAAACTTATCCATTTTGATCAAACTTTCCTAGTAAGAAACGTATTAACTTCAAAATACAACATTTGGCTCTCATAAAACTAGTCGTTTTTAAGTTACTCTAAGAGACACAGATAAAGATCAAACGTTAAAACGTGTAAATATACAAAAAACAAGCGATAAATATTTAGCTTAAGAAAATACATTATTTACCAGATTTCTATGAGGAATTCATTTTAATTCCTGAACAGCTTTCTTGGAAATGGTAAAATATTATAGGCTAGCACATCCACTAACAACAAGAAAGAATGTTATCGCTTAAATATTTGCAGCCCTGTAAATCTTTCGATGATTATATTCAGACCACATGGTACACTTAAATATAATCCTATAATAATAATACACTTCCATCCATTTGCAATTATTGTCGCACATTCATGTAGCACTTTTGTGTAAACGAACAGTGAATGATTCCCCTGCCATATTCTACATGAAACATGTTTTTGCATATATAAAAAATAGATATCCATTTCATTTGGTTTAGTGCAGTCCATAGATGTTAAACTCTACTTACCTGCAATTTTCCTTATACACGTAATGTATTTGGATTCTCTTTGGTGTCCCTGTACACGAACCATTTGCTTGATCTCAAAGAAACTTTAGTGTAACATCCCTATACCATACACATTTAGAATACCAAGTTTGGACTTTCTGATATAATTTGTTTTTCAGTTTACTGATCACAGACACACAGACAGACACACAGACAAACAGACACATAGACAGACAGTCACACACACAGACCAACCGCTAAAAGTATGATTTTTGGGTTCAGAGGATCCCAAAACGTGTAAATTTAACAAAAACTCATTTTCGGAAATTTAACCCATAAACAATACTCTCTCTACCTTATGAGTAAGAGAAAATAAAAAAGAATGTTAGGGCTTAAATATTGGTAACCATGTATATATTGTGAAGGTTATGTACACACCACATGGTGCACATAAATATAATCTTATATTAACACCACACGGCATAACCTGAAATACACTTTATCAATTTTCAAGAATTGTCGCACTATAATCAAGTTCTTTTGTGTAGCTCTGCAAACAACAGTGATTGCTTTACATGTTATTTTCTGCATGAAACATGTTTTTACGCATATACAAAATATATATTATTTTTATTTGGTTTAGTGCAGTCTATAGGTGTTAAACTCTACTTACCTGCAATTTCCCCACATAGGTGTAAAATATTTGAACTATCTTGGGTGTCCGTGTAAATGAAACATTTGCTTCATCTCAACGAAATTTTAGTGTGGCATCCCTATATGCTACACATTTAGTATACCAAGTTTGGAATGTCTGTTGCTATTTGAGCTTGAGATATGCTGATAACAGATAGACACACAGACACACAAACAGACACCACAGGGACCAACCGTTAAAAACAAGGTTTTTCGTATTCAGGGGACCCCAAAACGTGTAAATATAACAAAAACTCACTTTCAAAATTTTGACCCCAAAACAATACTTTCTCTACCATATATACGTGTAAGAGAAAGTAAAAAAAGTAGTTTATTTAAGTAATAATGAAACACGCTTTCAGAACTAAACTCGTGAATAAACTAAATATAAATTTCTGATTCTATTTTACCATGTTTTTATTAACTTCTATTCTTGTTTGTTTGTATGTTTTTTTTTTTTTTTTTTTTGTCCAGTACAAATCTTGCAGACGATATTTAACTAACTTCCGGACTAGCTAGACATTTGGAACTCTCAGGAGAGCTCAGAACACGATGACAATACATTTTTTTAATACTTTTAGTCTACTGTTTCAAGACCCTACTGCCTTCGGCAGCATTTATATGATTCGACAGAATTTTTTTTTTTAATAATTTCCCGACTACCTAGACATTTGAAACTTTCAGAATAGATTGAAATTCAGAATAGACAGAACACGGTGAAAATGCATTTTTTAAATACTTTTAGACAACTGTTGCGGGTTCCTACGGTCTTCGGCAGCGTTACCTGTACAAAGTTTGCAATCGATTTTTCACTAACTCCCCACACTCTAGACAATTGAATCTTTCAGGATAGCTCAGAACGCGGGACAAGTTTAATACTTTTAGTCAACTGTTTCAGGTCCCTACTTTCTACGGCAGGGTTTTTAAGATTCAACAGAAAAATTATTTAACTAACTTGCCGAATTGCTAGACATTTGAAACTTTCAGAATAGTTCAGAACATGGTGAAAATGCATTATTTAAATATTTTTAACCAACTGTTTCGGAACCCTTCTGCCTTCGAGAGCGTTACCAGTGCAAAGCTTGCAATCGATTTTTCACTGATTTCCCGACTAGCTAGGCATTTGAAACTTTCAGAATAGCTCAGAACATGGTGACAATACGCTTTTTAATACTTTTCGTCAACTGTTTCAGGTCCCTACTGCCTTCGGCAGCGTTTATATAATGCCACAGAAAATTTATTTAACTATCTTCCTAACTAGCTAGACCTTTGAAACTTTCAAAATAGTTCAGAACACGGTGAAAATGCATTTTTTAAATATTTTTAGTCAACTGCTTCGGGACCCTACTGCCTTCGGCAGCGTTACCAGTACAAAGCTTGCAATCGATTTTTAACTAACTTCTTGGCTAGAACTAACTTCCCGGCCATTTGAAACTTGTATAATAGCTCAAAACATGATAGCAATTAATTTTCTTTTTTTTTTTTTTTTTTAGCCAATTGTTCCGGGTTCCCGCTGCCTTCGAGAGCTCATTCAAGAGAAAATTTAAAAACATGGTATATAAAAAGTTCTTTTTATCTTGTAATTATTTAATTTCCTAATCGCATAAATAAATTTCTTAGCAATGAAAATGCAATTACAAAATATTGACACGTGGCATAGAAAAAAAAAAAGGTTCTTCTGCAGTGCGCTCTTACATAAAAATAAAAAAATAAGGTATATAAAATCTGATATTCATCGAGCAGCTCAAACATACTATTATGTACTTCGATCATATAATGCTTAAATATCTAACGAATTATGAGCATTTTTACCTAATAAATTTTAACTACGTATACGCAAGCTTTTAAAAAAATTCGTTTGCGTTATATAATAGTCAAAACATTGAGCTACTTATAAGAAAATCCAAAACAAATATCGTGTAAATTAAAAAAGGTTATGAGTTATAGAATGAAGAGAATTTCAGTTCCTCTGAAAAAAGAAGGAGATGATAGGGGAGTTTATCAATATTCATTTGTAATCAGCCAACACTATATTAATATTGGGCATTGATTGAATTAAAATAAAATTGTGACCCTTATGATTTAGCAGTGAAATTTCTGTTAATTCTATCTCTCATAACTTTTTGAATTTGCACGATATTTGTTTGGGGCTTTCATAAAAGTAGCTCAATAATTTCAGCTATTAAATTATGCAAATGTACTTTTTTTTTTTTTAATCTTGCGCATGCGTTGTAATAAAAAATAGTAAAGGTGCTTATGTTTCACTAGATACTTAACATTTTTGCATTCTGAATGCAGTATGCTGTATCTAATTTAGTATGCCAGGATTTCTAAAAATGCATTTGTACTGGGTCTAATACCCTATGCGTTATAATTTAAGAAGTGGAATTTTTTTTTGGCAATTGTTTAAAGAAACTGCTATAACTCCAAAAATATATGCACTAGTCTCATAGAAATTTATACAGATTATTAGAAGTATTCTCATAATCACATGCTTTAGCCAAAACGCATTTTAAGCATTACTTTTTACAGGGTGATTGAAAACAAATTGACTTTTGTTTAATTTTTTACTGGTTCCCCTTTCGTATTCAGCACAAAACAAATAGGTGAAATAGGTGAGGTATAATACGTTCTTGGTGCTTCCAAATTTCAAGATAATTTCTAAAGAACTCTTCTTGATACTTGACCAAACGTGTAAATTCAAAGGTGTCCAAATATTTATTGGTAGATAGTGTATTATTTAGGCTTATAGTTCTGGAATGGGAAATGTGAACTTCCAACTAATTACACAGGGCTACAAAATCGTATGTTTCAGTTTTTTTTTTTTTTTTTCCGTACTGCGTTGGGTGTTTCTAATGTGTTTTGATACGCTGAAATCCGAAAAGCTTGTCTTTTCTTTGGATGACGAAAGGGTTTTTCAAGAAGTAAGGATAACTATAGGTTGAATTCACACAGAGGCTGTAAAAAAATTGAAACTATTTACGCACAAAATGCATTAAAATAGGCTATTATTTACATATTATCTTTTCAATGTGTTTCTTTACATTGAAGATTCCTTTAGGGATTTTTTTTTCTTGTGCATGGCTTCAACACCTTGAGGAGGGGAAATTTTCTATACAGCATTCAACAATAATCTGCTAACATGTTGAACCTCCATCGTCCCTGATACTTTCTATACATTTCTTTGATGTCTTCATCCTTGTTCTTCACTAACGTCACCCACATTTTACTTTAAATAACTTAGATGGAAGTTGTAAAAGTGAAGTTTTCAGCTAAAATAATCCCATTTTTTTATCAAAACTGTATGTAATAGAGATTTTTGAATGATTTTTTCTTAATCAGCATTCAAAAATACACCAGAAATTGCCTTTAAAAATAAATTTCATCGCAGACCTGTGTTATTAAAACTAAGTTTATTTCTTCCCTCTATTAAAATTAAAGTATTATTTTGATAAAGTTTCAGCCAAAGATTTATGTTTAAATAAAAATATATGATGGGTTTAAGAGTGTTGTGATAAAGTGCGATCAAAAAATCGTTAAATTTTTAAATACTTTTTTTTTTTTTTTGTAAATATGGAGTTTAATCACATTTTTTTAATCGGTTTATTTTTGTTTTTCAAGAATTAAAAGTTTCACTACAATATATATATATATATATATATATATATATATGTGTGTGTGTGTGTGTGTGTATGTGTGTGTGTAAATAGATTGTACAATAAACATCAGTGTTTTGTATTGACTTTTAAATATTTCGAAAAATTTGTTTTTTAAATAAACTCCACCATGTATGCACTTATTGTTGCAGTCTTTATTGCATTTACAGTAGAGCACCGATTATCCACTTGTGCGAGAGCCGTAAAAATTAAAATGAAATAAATAAATTTCTAACCTCCAAAAAACTCAATTTAAACCAAGCCAACAAAGGAAAATACAATAGGCTCTACAGTTTGATGGTCGAAAATTAACGAAATGTTTATTGTGCATCGTGATCCTATTGGTCTTCTCGGAATTTCTTTGACGATATTAGGAGGAAGTGGATCTTTCCACTATAGAAATAACAGTTATACTGTTCTACAGTGTAATTTTTTTTTTCATGTTTGCACCCCATTTTACTCAGTTTTTCGGGTTATCCGCGATTTTCACTATCCGTGATGCCCTTGCCATCCAATTCCGCAGATAATCGGTGCTCTACTGTAATATCATAAAACCGCCATCTTTAACGTTGAGTTAGTATTACAAAAAACAGTACCGTTTATATTAATTTAAAAAGATAATAAAAACCTTTCATTGAAATGTCTTTTTTTACAGATGATTGTTAGTTATAAAAAATTGAGTACTTCAATTTTAATGCCAGAATCAAAAATACAACTTCAGCAAAATGAATAAAATGATTTATTTCTTTTCTTTTCTTTTGATTGATTAAACCTTATTTCTGTTGTATTAAAGATACTTGAATGTTTACTGATATTCCGAGTTCGAAGTCCCCGGCCTTTTGTAGGACATTGTCACTGATGAGAAAGCTCTGCCTATTTTGCTACCACTACTTTTATACAATAAACTCTAACCTGTTTAATCATGACACTTCAATAGAAAAAAAAAAAAAAACAGTAAATATTTCTGTATAAATACAGTGGTGTCAAAGAATCTGAAACTTTTTCATTTCTGAAATCGTCCTGAAGATAGAGCGAAGCTCTGCTTATATTGCACGTTTTTATCTTATCGAAGTCATTTTTTTCTCTTTAACAGAATGTCCACAGGCCACATTTTTTCCCCTGATTATTCCACCATTATTTTTCATTTGAATGTTTAATAGTAAAATTTCACGATTAATTAAGCAAAACATTGTTATATAAATATATTAAAACTATCAAGGGGAAAATGCAGGTCTCTAACCACCCTGATTAAATTGTTAGGCGTTTTGATGTTGCAGTACATTTCTACTTACTTTTTAATATATATATATATATATATATATATATATATATATATATATATATATATATATATATATATATACACCTTTTGTTTTCTTCTCTGATAATACGAACGATAATAACAAAAGCCAATGCAATTAATATATATATATATATATATATATATATCACTTGTTACTTACATACATTAACACAAACTGCAGTTCTTTATTTATTTTTATTTTTAGTTTGAAATTTCTCTTAATATAATGTTTATATATAAAAATGCTACACATCCCTAAATTTTTAAATTACTTTTATTTATGTTCATTGTTAACCTTATACTTTAATTTAGTCTTTGAAACAAAATTTTGAATTCTGATATATTGTATTGCATTAAGTAATAACATATTTTTGTCGAGTAATATTAGTGAGGTAATAATACATCCTGACATATTCTCTATCTATATATGCTCATTACTTTGTGTATTATTTCTCGTAATCAGTGTAACTAATTTTAGTAATAAATACTAAATATAATTTCTAGGTAAACACTTCAACCTATTTGCATATTTCTAATTAAGGTAAGTTTTCTGCATTACTGCTTACACTTAATTATTGGAAGAGAAATCCTTTTATTAAATATTCACTTTTCCAATATTTTCGGAAAATTTCTGAATTTACTCAGCATCAAATTATTTGAATAAAAATTCTTTCTTACAAAATGTAACATTTCATTTTCTGTATTTAAAATATTATATACATTTAACAAAAAAAAATATTTTTTTTTTTATTTACAAAATTTTAATCCGTTACACAGTAATAAATTAAAGTATTAATAACAATAATAATAATAGTAATAATAAACTTATGGACAATAAATTAAAACGCATAAACATTAAATTACTTAATGACGCCAGAAAGGCACACAATAAGAAAAAAAATAATACTGCTAAAAACAGTATGAAGTAGAATAATATGACCGATTCCGTTTTCATGCAGCGTTAAAAATGAAAACTTTTCTCAACACAACGGGCTCTTCCCACCTGACGTCAGAGGTCACATGATAGAGGAAAAACAAATAGCAGACGAAGTCTTGTTTATCTAGAGCGACTGCTGAAATAACGTATTTCCTATTCTTATTTTTAATCAATCGTATTTAATCTGTGTTATTTTTTATATATCATCATTTTTAACCCATTTTATATCATTATTCATCATCTTTTGTTTGCTGTATAGATTTACAATCATCATTTAGTTTATATTTGTTACTGATGTTCTTGAAGAACATGTTAACTACTCTAATTTTTGGTACTTAAATCAGTGACAGTGCAATATCGTACTACGTAAATCCATTTAGACCAGTAACTAAGTTAATTAACTTGTTGTAAAACCTTTATGCAATTAAATTAAATGACAAAATTTTAAAATTTCAAATTATAATCCATAAACATTCCACAAGAACAAGCTATTATTTATTGCTAGATCAGTTTATGTAACAGTTACACAAAAACATACAAAAATCGATTCTTACAGGTGAAAATAAATAAACACATAAAGTGTTTTTTAAAAATTATTAAATTTACAAATACAATTATTCTACTGTTTACAAATGCACAATATTACTTTTATTTTATTTTATATTAAATATTAACACTTTTGTTCTTAAGAACAATATTTAATTGAATTCGATTCTCAGAATTCGATTATTCGTTTTCCTCTATCACGTGATTGAGCAGACAACGGTGGGAAGACCCCATTGTATTCTGTAATGAATGATTCGTAACTGCTTCGTTATTTCTCCCCGTAGTTACTGTGGTGGTTTAAGAGTCAGTGCAATCAAATCGCTTAAGATTAATGCATGTATTTAGAGATTAAAAAAAAAAAAAAAAAAAAAATGTGACTTTTCCAATGATACTTGTAATTTAGTTAGATTTTTGGCAGCACTTAATATTGGAGTATTTCAAAAGTAAATAAATCACCAGACGTTCTTAACTGGATAAATAAGAAAATAGTACACACTTATACTTATGTCACTTTTGCAATTTATATTTAATATTACTGATTTAATAAAGACGACCTATTTAATATTCTGAATGCAAAAAATAGGAATTCCATTTTAAAACACACTTGTAAAAAAAAAAAAAAAAAAAAAAAGGAACATAAGAATCGCAATTTAAGATTATTAATAAACTAGCAGGCTACGCCCGCTTCACTGAACACTATATTTAAATGAATTTTCGAAAGAATCGAATTAATATTTATTTTTTTTACACCGTATTATAGACAAAAATTAAAAAAATAAAATAAAAATAAAATAAAATAAAATAAACTGAAATTGCTCCAAACCTCGCTTTGGGTACCCGCTGTCTACGGCATCTCTTTTCCCGCCCGCATTGCATCAGGTCTAGGTTTCCCATGCCTGCAGGAAGATCTTTCCCGGGCACTTCAATCTGGATATTTATCGACGACAGGTGGGATCTGCTATTATTTAAGAACTACGATTTTAAAGATAACTGTATCTCAGAATCTATTAAATATTTTAGTTTTGAACCATGTATTTTATAGCCCATTCTATTTACATTATATTACGATTTGATTCCGACCAATGTAATAAAATAAAATAAAATAAAAAGTAGATTAAATAAATATATATCTATATAAATAAAGAGAAGTGTCTGTGTGTGTGTCTGTGTGTGTATCTGCGCTGTGGTGCTCACACTATTGATCGCAGAGCTTCCAAATTTGGCATATAGGTACCTGGGACCATGCATGTGTGCACCTCATCGAGATTTTTTCGAATTTCGAATTTGAATTTTTTAAATTAATGTTTTTTCGATTTTAAATATTGCCTTTAATGCTTCATTTTTCATAAATTTAATTATTTTGCTTCAATCGTCTGCGTATCTTAGAAACGGCTATTACGCAACTTATTTTTATTTAATTCATTCATTTGAAGGCGATTTTTTTTTTTTTTTTTTCTTTTGTTATATTTATTGAAAATAAAATCGTAATGCAGAAGAAAAATTTAAGTATAATTAGTTTTAAATTTAAAAACGTATTTATAACAGTTATGCTTAATATTTTATAGTAGAACAACTTCTTATTTTTAATTTTTTAGTAAATTCCTTTAAAAGAAAAAACTTTTATTTATTCATTTTTTTTTTTTTTTTTTTTTTTTTTTTTTTTTTACTGTATTTATCGGGAAAAATGGTAGTATATACATAGTAAAAAGGATTAAGTTTATTAAAATTTATTTGTTTATATATATATATATATATATTTATTTATTTAATCTACTTTTTATTTCATTTTATTTTATTACATTGGTCGGAATCAAATCGTAATATAGTGTAAATAGAATGGGCTATAAAGTACATGGTTCAAAACTAAAATATTTAATAGATTCTGAGATACAGTTATCTTTAAAATCGTAGTTCTTAAATAATAGCAGATCCCACCTGTCGTCGATAAATATCCAGATTGAAGTGCCCGGGAAAGATCTTCCTGCAGGCATGGGAAACCTAGACCTGATGCAATGCGGGCGGGAAAAGAGATGCCGTAGACAGCGGGTACCCAAAGCGAGGTTTGGAGCAATTTCAGTTTATTTTATTTTATTTTATTTTTATTTTATTTTTTTTAATTTTTGTCTATAATGCGGTGTAAAAAAAATAAATATTAATTCGATTCTTTCGAAAATTCATTTAAATATAGTGACCAGCGAAGCGGACGTAGCCTGCCAGTATATATATAAACAAATAAATTTTAATAAACTTAATCCTTTTTACTATGTATATACTACCATTTTTCCCGATAAATACAGTAAATAAAAAAAAAATGAATAAATAAAAGTTTTTTCTTTTAAAGGAATTTACTAAAAAATTAAAAATAAGAAGTTGTTCTACTATAAAATATTAAGCATAACTGTTATAAATACGTTTTTAAATTTAAAACTAATTATACTTAATTTTTTCTTCTGCATTACGATTTTATTTTCAATAAATATAACAAAAGAAAAAAAAAAAAAAAAAAAAATCGCCTTCAAATGAATGAATTAAATAAAAATAAGTTGCGTAATAGCCGTTGCTAAGATACGCAGACGATTGAAGCAAAATAATTAAATTTATGAAAAATGAAGCATTAAAGGCAATATTTAAAATCGAAAAAACATTAATTTAAAAAATTCAAATTCGAAATTCGAAAAAATCTCGATGAGGTGCACACATGCATGGTCCCAGGTACCTATATGCCAAATTTGGAAGCTCTGCGATCAATAGTGTGAGCACCACAGCGCAGATACACACACAGACACACAGACACACACACAGACACACACACAGACACTTCTCTTTATTTATATAGACTAGCAGGCTACGCCCGCTTCGCTGGTCACTATATTTAAATGAATTTTCGAAAGAATAGAATTAATATTTATTTTTTTTGCACCGCATTATAGACAAAAATTAAAAAAATAAAATAAAAATAAAATAAAATAAAATAAACTGAAATTGCTCCAAACCTCGCTTTGGGTACCCGCTGTCTACGGCATCTCTTTTCCCGCCCGCATTGCATCAGGTCTAGGTTTCCCATGCCTGCAGGAAGATCTTTCCCGGGCACTTCAATCTGGATATTTATCGACGACAGGTGGGATCTGCTATTATTTAAGAACTACGATTTTAAAGATAACTGTATCTCAGAATCTATTAAATATTTTAGTTTTGAACCATGTATTTTATAGCCCATTCTATTTACATTATATTACGATTTGATTCCGACCAATGTAATAAAATAAAATAAAATAAAAAGTAGATTAAATAAATATATATCTATATAAATAAAGAGAAGTGTCTGTGTGTGTGTCTGTGTGTGTATCTGCGCTGTGGTGCTCACACTATTGATGGCAGAGCTTCCAAATTTGGCATATAGGTACCTGGGACCATGCATGTGTGCACCTCATCGAGATTTTTTCGAATTTCGAATTTGAATTTTTTAAATTAATGTTTTTTCGATTTTAAATATTGCCTTTAATGCTTCATTTTTCATAAATTTAATTATTTTGCTTCAATCGTCTGCGTATCTTAGAAACGGCTATTACGCAACTTATTTTTATTTAATTCATTCATTTGAAGGCGATTTTTTTTTTTTTTTTTTTTTTTTTTTTTTCTTTTGTTATATTTATTGAAAATAAAATCGTAATGCAGAAGAAAAAATTAAGTATAATTAGTTTTAAATTTAAAAACGTATTTATAACAGTTATGCTTAATATTTTATAGTAGAACAACTTCTTATTTTTAATTTTTTAGTAAATTCCTTTAAAAGAAAAAACTTTTATTTATTCATTTTTTTTTTTTTTTTTTACTGTATTTATCGGGAAAAATGGTAGTATATACATAGTAAAAAGGATTAAGTTTATTAAAATTTATTCGTTTATATATATATATATATATATATTTATTTAATCTACTTTTTATTTCATTTTATTTTATTACATTGGTCGGAATCAAATCGTAATATAGTGTAAATAGAATGGGCTATAAAGTACATGGTTCAAAACTAAAATATTTAATAGATTCTGAGATACAGTTATCTTTAAAATCGTAGTTCTTAAATAATAGCAGATCCCACCTGTCGTCGATAAATATCCAGATTGAAGTGCCCGGAAAAGATCTTCCTGCAGGCATGGGAAACCTAGACCTGATGCAATGCGGGCGGGAAAAGAGATGCCGTAGACAGCGGGTACCCAAAGCGAGGTTTGGAGCAATTTCAGTTTATTTTATTTTATTTTATTTTTATTTTATTTTTTTTAATTTTTGTCTATAATGCGGTGTAAAAAAAATAAATATTAATTCGATTCTTTCGAAAATTCATTTAAATATAGTGACCAGCGAAGCGGACGTAGCCTGCTAGTATATATATAAACAAATAAATTTTAATAAACTTAATCCTTTTTACTATGTATATACTACCATTTTTCCCGATAAATACAGTAAAGAAAAAAAAAAATGAATAAATAAAAGTTTTTTCTTTTAAAGGAATTTACTAAAAAATTAAAAATAAGAAGTTGTTCTACTATAAAATATTAAGCATAACTGTTATAAATACGTTTTTAAATTTAAAACTAATTATACTTAATTTTTTCTTCTGCATTACGATTTTATTTTCAATAAATATAACAAAAGAAAAAAAAAAAAAAAAAAAAAAAAATCGCCTTCAAATGAATGAATTAAATAAAAATAAGTTGCGTAATAGCCGTTGCTAAGATACGCAGACGATTGAAGCAAAATAATTAAATTTATGAAAAATGAAGCATTAAAGGCAATATTTAAAATCGAAAAAACATTAATTTAAAAAATTCAAATTCGAAATTCGAAAAAATCTCGATGAGGTGCACACATGCATGGTCCCAGGTACCTATATGCCAAATTTGGAAGCTCTGCGATCAATAGTGTGAGCACCACAGCGCAGATACACACACAGACACACAGACACACACACAGACACACACACAGACACTTCTCTTTATTTATATAGACTAGCAGGCTACGCCCGCTTCGCTGGTCACTATATTTAAATGAATTTTCGAAAGAATAGAATTAATATTTATTTTTTTTGCACCGCATTATAGACAAAAATTAAAAAAATAAAATAAAAATAAAATAAAATAAAATAAACTGAAATTGCTCCAAACCTCGCTTTGGGTACCCGCTGTCTACGGCATCTCTTTTCCCGCCCGCATTGCATCAGGTCTAGGTTTCCCATGCCTGCAGGAAGATCTTTCCCGGGCACTTCAATCTGGATATTTATCGACGACAGGTGGGATCTGCTATTATTTAAGAACTACGATTTTAAAGATAACTGTATCTCAGAATCTATTAAATATTTTAGTTTTGAATCATGTATTTTATAGCCCATTCTATTTACACTATATTACGATTTGATTCCGACCAATGTAATAAAATAAAATAAAATAAAAAGTAGATTAAATAAATAAATATATATATATAAACAAATAAATTTTAATAAACTTAATCCTTTTTACTATGTATATACTACCATTTTTCCCGATAAATACAGTAAATAAAAAAAAATGAATAAATAAAAGTTTTTTCTTTTAAAGGAATTTACTAAAAAATTAAAAATAAGAAGTTGTTCTACTATAAAATATTAAGCATAACTGTTATAAATACGTTTTTAAATTTAAAACTAATTATACTTAATTTTTTCTTTTGCATTACGATTTTATTTTCAATAAATATAACAAAAGAAAAAAAAAAAAAAAAAAAAAATCGCCTTCAAATGAATGAATTAAATAAAAATAAGTTGCGTAATAGCCGTTGCTAAGATACGCAGACGATTGAAGCAAAATAATTAAATTTATGAAAAATGAAGCATTAAAGGCAATATTTAAAATCGAAAAAACATTAATTTAAAAAAATCAAATTCGAAATTCCTAAAAATCTCGATGAGGTGCACACATGCATGGTCCCAGGTACCTATATGCCAAATTTGGAAGCTCTGCGATCAATAGTGTGAGCACCACAGCGCAGATACACACACAGACACACAGACACACACACAGACACACACACAGACACTTCTCTTTATTTATATAGATGAAAAGAAGAAAAAACTAAATAAGGGTTTAATGAATTATTATAACGAATTTTAAGTTTCATTTAAAAATTTTAGAAAATTAATAGGCAATATTATTAAAAATATTTTAAGATTTTAGAATATTGTATATAGCTTATAGTTTCTGGTACATATACATAAAATAACATTCGTATTATTTTGTTTGTTTGTTTTATTAGATCTTCAAGAAGAAAATAAAGCTTGTACGCTTTGGAGAAGTGAAACACAAAAATATTTCTAATAAAGAAAACTCTGATGTGGCAATCATGCGACTTTCTCTTACCCTGAAAGTTAATATAATGAATACATGTTGGAAATTAAAGGTATAAGACAACCAGTACTGTTATATAAACCTACGTTAAAAACAATTCAAATTAGGCTTCAGAATATATTCATTTGACATACAATTGTGTGTGAGGTGGCTACCGCCTCCCTTAACTCCAAGTTTAATTATTCAACATGAATTTAAATAGACATTAAATCTGTTATTAAATTTAAAAGTGCATTTAAAATTATTCAGACTACTTTCACACACAACATTACTTGAAACTTCACAACCTTGATCAAACTTTTCAAATAACAAACTTATATTAACTTCAAAATACAATATTTGAATTGTCTGAAATTATTTGTTTTTAAGTTACTCTGATAAAAGACAGAAACAAAGATCAATCGTTAAAAAAAAAATGACTTTAGTATTCAAGTTACCTCAAAGCGTGTAAATATACAAAAAACGAGCGATGGATATTTAGATTAAAAATACTTTATTTATCGTATAAGGTATCAATTTCAATTCCTGAGCAGTTTTCCTGGACTTAGGAAAATATTGTAATCAAGTCAATAATTATATATAAAAAAAAATCCCTTAGTTATTGGCAGCCCTGTATATATTCTGAAAATTATGTACACATAACATGATGCACATTTATATATTACGGTATCAATAACACATAGCGCAACCTGAAATAAACTTCCATCAATTAAGTATTGTCCCACAATATTCTAGTTGCTTTGTGTAGTTCTGTAAACGAACGGTGAAAGATTTGCACACAATATATTCTGCACGAAACCTGCTTTAATGCACAGAAAAAGTATTTATTTATTTCATTTCGTTTAGTGCAGCCTATAGTTGTTAAAGTCTACTTACCTGCAATTTCCCAGCTAGAACAAATGCATTTAAAATTTTCTTGTGTCTAACGAACCACTTGCGTGATGTCAACAGAAAGTTTAGTGTAGTGATACAGATGTATGATACATATTTAGGATACCGAGTTGCAACTTCCTGCTGTTATTTGTTCTTGAGATAACAGATACATACATAGACACACAGATACACACACAGACTCCCATAAAGACCAACCGCTAAAAGCATGATCTTTGAATTCAGGGGACCATAAAACGTGTAAATATAACAAAAACTCAATTTAGAAAATTTGACACAAAAACAATATTTTCTGTGTTATATATATATGGGTAAGAGAAAGTATATATATATATATATATATATATATATATATATATATATATATGTATGTATTATCACGGCAAAAAATAAAGCAGGATAAATTTAACATTTTACATAATATTTTACCATTGTAATAATCGCAAAAAAACTTTCAAATACACTTTTATTAAAAAGTCAATATTTTCAATATGTCATGTAAGATTAATGGTTATGGGTGAGATACATCATTTGTCGTTGACGACAGCTTTGACATTTACCCATCAATTTTAACATTCTATTTCATAGTTTTTGTATTTTATGAGTAATTTTCTCTCTGTTGAAACGTTGATATAAATATTGAAAGTATATATATATATTTTTTTTTTTTATTATGTGTGGTATAGTTCGATAGAATAAAAAATGATAATAATTTTGGAATAAAAAAAAAAAAAACAAATGTTGGTTAGTTTGCATTTCCGAACACTTTATAGTATTGTCAGTACCTTCACAAGTAAATAAAATGTCTCATAAAAAGTATATAAAATATTTCATTTACCTCTCATTTCTAATCATTTCTCTATTAATTAAATAGGCATTGACCATGAAATATATAAACTTGGTTTTGTAAATTATCATTAAGTATAAAATAATACTAAGATAATAATGAAATTGTTTGTCAAACCAGCTTAGAAATCTATGTGTTAAATTTGTTAAAACATTTGTTACAGACATCTTCTATAATCTAATATGTTAACTATGCTTTGTAGAACTTCACTGATTTTAAAGTCTCCTAAATATAAGCTAAAAAATTTCATATATATAAATTTTAGAAATCTTAATAATATTTTTCATGCTGAAGCATGACAATAACCTGAATTTCATTTTTTTTTACATACTTAACTTATATTTTCGTTATAAATTACTAAAACGGTACGTTTTCACCACTTTAATCACTACTGATAAAATACAAGTTATTTTTTAACTTATATAATTTGAAGATAAAAGACATTTTTCATGTGATACAGGAGTAAAATTCAATATTTTTCCTCCTGGAAATTTCTAAAAGAAGTTTAATAATGCTGTGTATTTTATTAACATAGTTTGTGTATTCTTATGTAAAAACAAATTTAAATAAAAGTGTTATTGACTTTAAGTAAGTTTTTAACCATGAGATTAATTAAAGACACTTTCGTAGAATAACTTAAAAGTTCAGTATATTAACTATAATTTTAGATATATAATTCGTGAAAAAAAAAAAAAAAAAAAACTAATTAATATCTAAAAATAGCACTTATTCTAAAGCAAAATCGTTTTAATTATCGGAATTTTCGCTTTAAAAGCAAAAAGTATTACAGAGAGATTAAAACAATTTATCTTTACTAGTATCACTCAATGGTTATAATTCAATAAGTAAGCATTTAAATAATACCTATCGACATTCATAAAGAGGAATTTCCACACTTCATGGGATTTGAACAAAATCCTATTTTTCTGGTAGTTTTAGACTCATAAAGTTTAAAAAGTTTATTAAAAATGAAAAAAAAAAAATCTTTAATTTAAAAAATAACTTTAAAATTAAAGAAAAATCACGTGACTTAAAAACGCTGCCTGAAATCCCACTTTATCATGTTTCAATGTTTTGTGAGCATAGTTAGCAAGCTGCAATTTGTTTTAACTTTCGTAATTATCAACCGTTTATATATTCTCTGAGCTTTTCTTTTTCATCTTATAATCATTTAATATGATTATCACCATTTTTCATTTTCATTATTTTCAATTGTTTTCTTTTTATAGCGGTTGTCCAATGTTTTCGTTTAATAGGATAGTGTGGAACGCTAAAGAATAGCTTTTGAATTCTTGAGAAGCATTAGCCATTGTATTAGTGCAGAGTGGCACAATACAATATTTATACTACGATTTTTTAACATCCGTCATTATCATAAAATACAAAACCTATTTCACTGATTCAAGAAACAAAGCAAAGCCCGAAATCGAATGCAAACAACGATTACTCCCATTTGTCGCAATAAATAGTGACGTTACGATATATTATACTGCGTTTTCTCGATAGAGTAAATAGTGAAATGCTATAATTGTTATAAATAAGTAATTAGATTTCAAATAAAGAAAATATATGTATTTATTTTCTTACCTTTTCCTTTTCTATTATATAAGAATAAAATCAGAAAACGTGCAAATTCCTCATTTCCGTACAAACAATGTTTTTAGTAAATTCTTTATTTAAAAAAAAAATCACTTGCTGCGTTTCTATTTACATGACAGCTTTCTCTGTCTGTTTACCTCTCACTCCGACGGACTGAAGCTCTTATTATTATTATTTCAATAGCAAAGGACACTGTCTATATCGAAAACAATATGTCAACTGTCGAAAAAAATAAATAAATAAATCAAGAAAATAATCTAAATCCCAAATCGTTGTTTTGCATTAAAAAAAAAAAAAAAAAAAAAAAAAAAAAAAATCGTAGATGCAAATATACAATTTTCCTATAGAATCCTTTACAATAGAATTTTAAAGCATAAAGTATTATGTGTAAAAAAAATTAAAAATGTTTGAAATTAAATGTATTTCTGACACCCTTCATGGATTTGTTTCGATTGATACTACATTTAATCTTCTCATTTTATCAACTATACGCTAAAAATGTACAACAGATTTCATGATTGCTTATTAATATGTAAATTTCCTAAACAAAATGAGATTATTTTTAAATAGTAATATATAAAATAAAATATTAAGTACTCATCTGAAATACTTTATCAATCCAAAAATTATCTTACGTAACTTAATCTGCTAAGTTAATTATAGCACCAAATGTCATGGGATTTGTTGATCCCATTTACAAGTTTTAGTGTTAACTTAAATATATCATAAATCAAATTAAAAATATCATAACTGGTACAACATACACATTTTTTTAAACAACATTATTTATAATGCAATGTAATCGAATTATCTTTTAATGTATGGCAGTTCTTGCTTTAATGCATTTACTCATGAAATCTTATACCTTAGGTCAAATAAATCTTTTTGACAATATCTATTTAAAAAAATCGTTGCAGCCAAATGCATATCAACTCATCGATATTGTTATCCAATAAAATAATTCTTCTATTATTTCGCTTTTGCAATAACGGAAAACAAATAAAATAATATTCTTATTAAAAAGGAGTGTTTTAACTCCGCATTCAGAAGCATTGACATACAATGTAAATACTCGTAGTTACAGATATTTTATTAAAAGTTTAACGTTTCAGTAATTTATGAGTCCGTTTCATTGAAGAATTCGTTTTTAGAAATTTTTCAGAACTAAACATATATAAAATATTATAACATTTACAGAACGTATTCTTGATTAGAAATGAACATTTAAGATTATCAGTGATAATATTATGCTAGCAAAATTCTAAATTAATTTATTCAGTATTCTAATCGATTAAATAACTAAATTTTATTTTTTTATAGATAGACTATTAAGGTTTAACAGTTATATCGCATGAAAGTAAAATTTAATTTATTTGTGATCCTATTAGATAAATCATTTCAATCGAGAAAAAATATATAAATTTACATCTTGCTAATCACTGTTGTCATTAAGTTAATTTAAGACAAATTGTTTTTCTTTTTAAAGATTAATTCTTTGTGTTAAAAATGCATTAATGTGACTATAAATTACATAAAAAATAATAACACTTTCTTTTTTAATTTCATGCTTGTTAATAAATAAATAAAATAGTTCAAATAGTTCAGCTATATCACTTTTCAAATTAGGTATTACAAAACATACTACTAATTTTGAAATTGGGAAAATAATATATTGATAGGAAATATAATGCTGTATCTAAATAAATTAAACATCTCAACTTGTATCTAAGTATGGAATACTATGCTGTATATATTATATTTGTTCATGTAAGTGTACCTTAACAACACTTGCACAAAAAATAAAAGTCTTAAAACATATAAAGCTAACTTTTCATTCAAAATATTCTTTAATACATTTCGCTGCAATACATTAATTTTGCATAAGTAGTAATAACATGGAAAGAGAAACTTTAAACATCTCCAATTTCAGTGTGTATTTTATAAAATTTTTAGATTAAAAAAAAAAAAAAAAAAAAAAAAAAGGTTACATAAATATTTAAAGAAATCGTTATATGCCACATAATTACGCAATATTCCTAATAAAAATTAAAAATTAAGTTAGTGAAATACAACACTGAAAGCAAAATGGCGGATCTCATTGGTAAACGAATATATCAAATGTATTTTTATGATAATTCTAACTGCATAAATTTAATTCAGTTTAATTCAGTACTTTGAAAGTTATCGTAAAGAAAAATTTTCTAGCGTCCGCTACATGAAAACAAAATGGCGGAGCAACTTTCTCAGTGAACTCCTCTAAGATATTCGCAACATAAACTTTTTGACTAAATTTGGTTCGAATTAGTTCTGTGTTTCAAACCTTATCGTGATGACAATGTTTTATATGGCAGTCTGATATTAAATAAACACAACATAGAAAGAAAATGGCGGGGTAAGTTAGCCAGTAATTTCATTTAAGATTTTTGTATGATAAATTCATGGACTAAATCTGGTTCAAATTAATTCATTATTTCAAAAATTATTATGATAACGGATTTTCAAATGATGCTTGATCTGTATTGGTCATCATATAAAAACAAAATCGTGTAGCAAGTTGGAAAGCAAACACATCAAAAACATTTGATAGATAAGTTAACCGTTCAAATTTGGTACGAATTACTTCTGTATCTCAAAAATTACTGTGTCGACAAATTTTCAAATAGCGGATCAAAAGGGAAGATCACGTTTAATAACAAACATAGTGGGGACCTTCCCATGGTCTATGTATACATTAAATTTAAATTAAATCAGGTCTTAAATGAGCTTTATACAATGTAATTTGAAATTTTGAAGAGGCTGCTACTTAGAAACAAAACAGCGAAGATACATTTTAACGAACTCATCCAAGATATTTGTAGGAAAAATTCATTCTAATAGAATATTAATGATTGTAATAGGTTGATTTATAAAGGAATTAACCTAAACATATCTGTAGAATATACTAACTTTTTTGAAAAATATATCTTATTTTAAATCTACGCATCAAACATATTCATATGAGAGATATTTTTTTTCATAGGAAAAAATATGTTTTATATGCACTCGCTTCGTATTCTGTGAAATATTCTTTTAATAAATTATTTAAGTACCACTCTTTTCAGCCAGAAAAGCATTTCTCAAACAAACACTCTCTTCTGTTAAGCATTTATTTGTAATGTCACGTTATTAGGTATTCTTGATGACTGAAATAAATAGGCAAATACTTCATACAAATTGTTCGCGTGGTTGAGATAAAATCCCATCAATGTAGAAAACTTGCTTAATTAGATATACATACTAGGTGAGCTTTATTAACTGAATAAGATATCATTTGACTTTATAGGCCACGTAATCAAGTTTCTGTCTATAGTATGACGTAAAATTCTATAAATAGAATTTTACACAAGAGCTATAATAAGTTATATATCTTTTTGCATGTAGAAGTGTGTAGTGACATCGTTGAATATTTCTTATATTTGTAGAAGATGTATTTGATAATGTTACATTATTTTTTAAGGATTTTGTCTTTCTTTATTATATATTTTATTATGAAGTTAAATAGATAGATGTGTAGCACAAAAAATTACTCCCATAAGCGGAAAGTGTGTAACAAATTTACCACTCTGATAAATCGAAATAATTTTTCACTATATATATATATATATATATAAGAATAACAAATATATTCTAAAACGAAATTTAATACTTTCGAATATCATTTAGTGGACATTAAAAAATATATATATATATTATTATTTCCTTACATTTTAGTGCTAATCAATCAATAAAAGATTTCAATTATGTATTAATTACTAAAGCTAAAATGATATAAAAAAATATTACTACTACTAATAATAATAATTAATTTTCTTTACTTTAAAGTAACATTTTTTTTTTTTTTAAAGCAATAGTTACCAAATAATTTGGCATTATTATTTTACGTAAAAATAAGCCTTCAGCGTTTCACAAGTATATTTTCTGCAGCACACATTTTTAATTCATCCTACCATGATCGAGTTTTTTGATTCGGAAATATTTTCAGGTAGATCAAAGAAGAGACTTGTTCATAAATATTTTAAGGTAGATTTGATTTTCAGCGAGTTTCTTTTCAGTGAACTTTTATGTAAACGATATTATAACAAACTCCTCGATAATTTTTTAGATCATGTTTTCGCATATTGATTCAGATTACTAAAGAAAATTACCAATGTATTTCGTTCAGATGTATTGAATAGTTGATGCAAATATGACAATTTTCAAGTCATTATATTGCAATACGATATTTTCTTCTTTTTAATACAGCGTCTGATTCAGTTAGTTTCTGAGATCGGGCAAATGCACCAGCAGTGCGCATTTTAACGACATTTTCAAGCTATTTTTAGGACTGAGGACTATTAGTCTCAATCTACGAATTTTTACGATGCCAGTTCTACGATAGTTGGACATTTATCGAAGTCTAAAATTTATAGAAAATATAATTGAATAACTTGAAAGCGATGCTATAATTAGAATAAATAAATAAATAAATAAAACTAACAGTCCTCCGTACTAAGCTAAATTCTGATTTTGCCAGAATTTCATCAAAATCTTTCTTTTTTTCTTTTTCTTTTTTTTCTATTCTTTTTTTTTTTTTTTTTTTTTTTTAAGAAAAAGAAAAGAAAATTAATAATAATCAGTTTCGAAACGGACAGTATCGAAATAGTTTCTTTTTAATAATTTTGAATTAGGAAATAACAAGCGCGCATTTAAAATGAAATAAAAAATAAAACAAGATAATTAAGTTTGAGTTTGAGTTGGTAATTTTTTAATATTATATTTAAAAAAAAAAAAAAAAAAATGGTGCGCCGTAGAATGCTGTTGCTTTTTTAATTTAAAGAAACTGACCATGGAAAGTTTCCTGGACAACATTTAAATAAGCTTTAGGAAGGTATTTGTTAAAATATAAGTATTTTTAAACTAAAATTTCTGGTGCCATTTTACTAATTGAAAACCACACGAATTTTGTGTACATCTAGCTATAATACTTAGTCTCATTTTAAAAATAAAATTATTTTTTATTTGTGTAATTTTTCTTAAATTTAGAGTTTGTAACAATAACCAGCGTCCGATAACTTCTTCTTTTTTTTTTCTTTTTTTTTTTTTTTTTGGTAAAAGATTATTCTGCAAAAATGCTGACTAAATCATTTTTGTACTTTAGGAATTAATTTTTTTTAAAGCTTAAGAAGAACCAGGAGTGGACACATGAAAACCTGGTAGTAGTCACCTTTTCTGCTCCAATAGTGAACACCTTTAAATTTCTTCAGAAAAAAACGAAACAACGCGAACTAATTGAAAAATATATTTGTATAAAGGAATTTGTTAAAAGTAATCTTCTTTTATTTGAATGCATTAAAAATTATGAAAATATGTATAAACCAGTACTTTGAATTGGGGAAAAAAATTATCTCTGAAAAATTAATGGCTTCAATTAGACTTTTTCTTTTTCAAAGCTACAGTATACTTTCAAAATGAAAAACTACAATATATTACTGCAAAAAATTTATAGTTTCATGTTAGTCTTATTTACAGATGAGATGTACTATATTAAAATTATCATTACCATTATATTTAATCAAATATTAAACGATAAAAATGTATTTATATATATCATTGTATTGAAAATCAAATTTTTAATTAAAATCTGGTAGATCTAAAAACTCTAAATAATAGATAAAATTTTAGCGTTGTTAAGACTGACAACTTTGGCCGCACGGATAAAATTCATAAAATTTAAATAAGTAAAATTTTCCTTACCTTAGACGTAATTAGAACGCCGTATCGACAGAAAATCTATTACTAAAATTCTTCAAATATCAGTTATCAAAATGCCTCTGAAAGAAATTAATAAATTGCTCTTACATTTAATGTTAAATCAAAAAATCTAGAGTAAACACAAAACAGACGATATCAATAAGCTTATACCGATTGAAGTAAATTTGTTTAATTTGACTCACTTAAGATTAGAAGAGTAGAGGCGTTCTTTTAACCCTTAAATGCCTCACTTTTTAAAAATCATTATCTTATACTGTAAAGTGAGCAATATTTGTATATATATTTCACTGTTCTCGAAAACGGTAGCTCGGACAGTCACGAGATTAACACAAAGGTGTCCCCCGAAGGATCATTGTGAACAACAAAGTCAGAATTTCGAATTTCTGTTTAGTTTTCTTTTAATTAATAAAAATATGAAAATAATAAGCTAATAATAGCAAAAAAATTAGCCATTTAAATTTAATCCATAATTTAATTGTTGCCAAAAAAAAAAAAAAAAAAAAATACGAGTTTATTTTTTTTCCAACAGGAAAATAAATACATTTATCTAAACATGAACAATACTACACACTACTGATCGCAGAGCTTCCAAATTTTGCATATAGGTACCTGGGACCCTGCAGGTGTGCACCTCATCGAAATTTTTTCGAATTTCGAATTTGAATTTTTTAAATTAATGTTTTTTCGATTTTAAACATTGGCTTTTATGTTTCATTTTTCAGGAATTTATTCTTCGATTGTAATCGTCTGCGTATCTTAGCAACGGCTATGTTATGCAACTTATTTTTTACTTTCTTCTATATGTAATATAGAGAAAGTATTGGATTCGCGAAAATTTTCGAAGTCCACTTTTTGATGGATTTACATGTTTTCGGATGTGGAGAACACGAATCAATAGTTTTTAGAAAATGTCTGTCTGTCTGTCTGTCTGTCTGTCTGTCTGTCTGTCTGTCTGTATCATTTTTTTGTGGACGCTGTATCTCACGAACCAATGAATGAAATTTAACCAAACTTGGTATTTAGTTGCACCCTGACATGAACTGGTGCTGATTAGATTTTGGGATCAATAGCTCAACAGGTGGCGCTGTAATCGCATTTTATGCAAATTTTTAACATGGCAGCATAGGATAAAATACCGTATAAATGGGCATAATGAGAGTTATTTTAAACTTACGATTGTAAAAATAATATGAATTATTGATAATAGTAGTAGTTAACTAGGAAACAAATTTTGTGCATGGGGGGGCATCGGTTCCCCCCCAGGGGGGGAAATCCCCCCCCGGGGAAGTAAATTTTCAAGATGGGTATCTTTCGAAAGGTCTCGTTGATAATAGTAATAGTTAACTTGGAAAAAATTTTTGTGCATGTGGGGGCATCGGTTGCCCCCCCACCGGGGGGGGAAGTTCCCACCCGGGGGGGCAAAATTTCAAGATGGGTATCTTTCGAAAGATCTCGTCAATACCTTTAAAACGAATGGTTGAACGATAAATCTGTGATAATTTAAACCAAAGTTATCGATTTTTTTTACTTTTAACAAAAAAAAACTTAGAAAAATATCGCAATTTTTTTTTTTTTTTTTTTAACGAAATTTAACCAAACTTGGTATTTAGTTGGTCCCCGACATAAACTGGTGCTGATTATGTTTGGGGATCAATAGCTCAACAGGTGGCGCTGTGATAGCATTTTATCTAAATTTTTAACATGGCAGCATAGGACAAAAATTCGTATAAATGTGCATAATTAGAGTTGTTTTAAACTTGTGATTGTAAAATTAATATGAATTATTGATAATAGTAGTATGTAACTAGGAAAAAAATTTTCTGCATGGGGGGGCATCGCTTCCCCCCCCTAGGGGGGAAATACCCCCCCAGGGGGGGTAAATTTTCACATTGGGTATCTTTCGAAAGATCAGGTTGATAATAGTAGTAGTTAACTAGGAAAAAATTTTTGTGCATGTGGGGGCATCGGTTGCCCCCCCACCGGGGGGGGAAGTTCCCACCCGGGGGGGCAAAATTTCAAGATGGGTATCTTTCGAAAGATCTCGTCAATACCTTTAAAACGAATGGTTGAACGATAAATCTGTGATAATTTAAACCAAAGTTATGGATTTTTTTTACTTTTAACAAAAAAAAACTTAGAAAAATATCGCAATTTTTTTTTTTTTTTTTTTTTTTTAACGAAATTTAACCAAACTTGGTATTTAGTTGGTCCCCGACATAAACTGGTGCTGATTATGTTTGGGGATCAATAGCTCAACAGGTGGCGCTGTGATAGCATTTTATCTAAATTTTTAACATGGCAGCATAGGACAAAAATTCGTATAAATGTGCATAATTAGAGTTGTTTTAAACTTGTGATTGTAAAATTAATATGAATTATTGATAATAGTGGTATGTAACTAGGAAAAAAATTTTCTGCATGGGGGGGCATCGCTTCCCCCCCTGGGGGGGAAGTACCCCCCCGGGGGGGATAAATTTTCAAGATGGGTATCTTTCGAAAGGTCTCGTCAATACCTTTAAAACGAATGGTTGAACTATAAATCTGTGATAATTTAAAACAAAGTTATCGATTTTTTTCACTTTTAACAAAAAAAAAAAAAAAAAAACTTAGAAAAAAAAAATCGTACTTTTTTTTTTTTTTTTTTTTTAAATATTGTTACTCATTGAATATGTATAGGTAAATATAGAAGAAAGTCTTGTGGTGGCCACAACATACTAGTTATTTAATACATTTATTTGAGGGCGAATCTTTTTTCTCTTTTTAATTTATTATATTTATTGAAAATAAAATGGTAAAGCAGTAGAAAAAATTAAATATATTAAATTTAAAATTTAAAAACGTATTTATAACAGTTATGTTTATGTATAATTTTTGTAGTATAACAGCAATTATTTTTCATTTGTTAATTTAATTTCTTTAAAAGTTTTTTTTTTCTAATTTATAGTATTTGTCAGGAAATAATGGTAGTATATATTAGAAAGGATTAAACTGATTGGAATTTATTTGTTTTTTATGTATTTAATTCCTTCTAAAAGAAAATCTACTTTTTATTTTATTTCATTATATTGGTCGAAATCAAATTGTAATACAGTGTAAATAGCATGAGAAATAAAATACTTGGTTCAAAAACTAAAATATTTAATAGACGCTGAGATACAGTTATCTTTAAAATCTAGTTCTTAAATAATGGCAGACCCACCTATCGTCAATAAATACCCATATTGAAATACATAGGAAAGAGATTTCTGCAGGCAGTGGGAACCTACTCCCGATACAGTGCGGTCAGAGAAAGAGCTGCCGTAGTCAGCGAGTACCCGATGCGAGGTCTAGAGCGATTCCAATGTAATTATTTTAGTTTTTATTTATAATGTGATGTGAAAAATAAATAATGATCCAATTCTTTTGGGGATTCATTTAAATATAGTGGCCAGCGAAGCGGGCGTAGCCTTCTAGTATATATAAAAGAAAATAATAATAAATAAATCAGCTTCCCTTTCTTAAAGAAATCATGGAAAAAGTAATTTAAAAAATCATATTCTACTTTAAGTATGATTTGCGGCTAAAATAACCGTTTGTTGCCAATCGGAAAAATTGGGTTTTAACTGAAAAAATAATTTTCCTTGATAAAATTCTATAATATTGAACACATATGATATTTAAGAACTACGATAGAAATGTCCGCACAGCGCTTTGAAAATTTGACAAATAATATGATAATCATATGCAAATATTTGTAATTTTTTTAAAATTAGGTGATAAATCACTTAAACTACGGATTGAAAAAATTCTTAAAACAGAATTTGAAAATAATTAATTTGCTCATTAAGTTTCTAGTATATATATATAAATTACAAAATGTTAAGCTATAATAAAATTTTGAATAGATTAAGATTTTTTTTTTTAATTAAATTCATAACAAACTATACTACTTAAATATTTACCAGTATAAAAATTTCACTTTTTAAAGATTTTTCTATTATTATTTATTTTTCTCTTTTAAATCAAATCTATACCTAAAAAAATATTCGCGTTTCTTTCTTTCTTTCTTTCTTAAATTTAACAGGAGGGAGGTGGCATGAATATAACAATAAAAACTACTCCAAAAAAAAAAAATAATAATAATAATAAATAAATAAAAATATCCTCCTTAACTCGTATATACTTATTTCTTAGATATAATAGTGATATAAAATAAAATTGAAATTACGATGCATCTGCAACTTTTACATTAGAAATTAATAATAACATTGTAAATTAATAATAACAATAATAATTAACAATACAAATTAACAATAATAATTAATAATAACATTGCAACACAGTATTCTAAAAAATATGGCATAAAATTTCGAGGAATTTTTTTTTGGTGAATGATATCATTCAAATGATTAAATGACATAGAGGTTCAAATAGGATTCAAGGATGTTTATTTCCATTACAAAGGATTTTTTTTTTTTTTTTTTTTTTTTTTTACTATCACATATTTTTTAAAAACCTCTGTTATTCATTATTTAGTACAACATATTGTTCTGAAATTTGCGTAAGTACTTGTTTTTTAATATAGCTTTCCTATACAATATACATAAAATCTTAAAAGTGTTACGAGGTAAAGTGAGACAATTTAAAGCTTTTAATTAAACACAAAAAATTAAGTAAAATTATAATATGTAACTGTTTCCATTTTGTAAAACTAACCTATTAATCAGTTTAAAAACTTAAAAGTCGTGGCCAAACCAACAATAATAACGATTAATACTTATACTAAATTAAATGATTTTTCCATAGCTTAATAATTACTGTTAACACAAACATTGTTACAGTAACTTGAGTTTGCATTATATTATAAAAATCGTAAAGGCAAATTCTTTACGAAAACAACTTTAAATTAAACTGATTTAAACTCATTTTGTATTAAATAAAAAACTAATCAAGTGGTTCTGTAGAATTTTTATATGAATTTAATTTCATCGATTTTAGAAAAGTGTGTTTCCATAGTTCATACAAAATCTCGCCAAACAGTGTCGAATACGAATTATTCAATTTGTTTTTATCTAGTAATTTTCGGAATTTCTAAAAACTGTAAAACACGTCTACGAGAATTTTTTCGGAATTTTGTTTAGTTAAGAATAAAACAAATGTGTATAGTAGGGGAAGGGAGGGGGGCATAAGGACTCAGTGATGGGGAAATTTTAATTTTATAAATGTGAAATTTGGGTGGAGGGAGGGGGAATCTCTGTTAGTTTGATGGAAAGACCTTTTCAAAACAACATTTTAACACAAAATGTTTTTCTCTATAACTATTTGTTAGGAAAATAAGAAAGAAATTTTTTTCTTTTAAAGTCGTCCCCCGTGTCTCGAGAACACCTTGGAAAATTTAAAAACTGTAAAAAAAAAAAAGGAGGCGGGGGGGGGGAGCTTAATCAGTTTGAAGGATCTTTGTTTTGTTTGGAAATTCGAACTGTAAAAACAGGGGAGCGAAAGGCACATCTTTGAAATTTTAAACAAATGAAGTTCTTTTTGTAGTTTGTCGGAAATGTCTTCTACAAACAAAATTTTTTTTAATATATTTTGTTTGCCTCTTTTTTTTTTTTTTTTTTTTATTATTAAATATACTGAAAATAGTCTCCATTATGTACCTATTTCAGGATCACGTCGTTTGATCTCGTTTGGTTTATTTAAAAAAAAAGAAAGAGAAAAGAATGGAAAAGAAAAAAAGAAATTTAAGCTGAATTGAGATAGAAGAAACCTTAGGAGGCAAACATTAAAATTTCGAATAGAAGGGGGATTAGGAGCTCATTTAAAGTTCTACTTAGACTCATATTTAATATGCACGCTTTTTACGTTTTCAAAACTTTCAAGGCGTTTCCTATAGATCTGGAAAGAAATATATATATATATATAAGCTTCTTTAAAAAATGCCCCACGAGCTGTTCTGCGCTGAAAAGCTGGTGGATGGGAAATGCCGGATTCGATCCCATCCCGCTCTCTTCAACCTAGCCGTTCATTCAGTGTTTTTTCTCCGAAACTTGCATAAATACGGGCTACGACCCTTAGAAAGAACTCACGGGGGGCAATGTACTTATAGGCCTAGGACCCTAGCGCAGTCAATTGGCCGTAAAACGTACAAACAACCAACCTTAAAAAAGTATCGCTGGAAATATTTTAAGTGATTATATTTAGAAGATTTCTCAAAGTGCTAAAAAATCCTTATCATTTAAAATTTTAAAGTTAGATCTCTTATGTACACCTTATACCCCCATAAACCAATTTTCGAAAATGAGGCAAAGTCCAAAATCCCTACACTACGTTTCAGAAAATTTTTAGGAATTCTAAAATGATTCCGAAATACTAGGAAGAAAGTGTGGACTATGTACAGTATGTTTAATCAGATAGAATAAAACTAGATGCATAACATTTTAATGCATGTTTTTTAGAAACATTTTTCTAAAAAGCGATTTCCCTATTAAAATTTCTAAGTGATCTAACTGGTAACCCCCCTCCTATTTTCCCCAGCTGAATTAATTTTAAACCAAACAAAATCTCTCTCAAATTGATTAAGCATCTTTTTAGAATTATCAGAGTTACCAAATGAGGATCTGAACCTAACCCCAATGGTGCTAGGTATTTTGGAAAATTACTGTCATACCCTTAAACAGTTTTACTTTATGCATCTACAATTTAAAAATAACAAAATATTTATCTTTTGTTCACTCGATTGAACATTTAAATATTTTTGTTAAATTTTTATCTAACTAAAATCTATGTGGTGAAAACTCTTTAGAAACTTATTCGTAACACTTTTTTACAAAAACTTTCGTACACAAATTATTTTTTTAAACATTTATTTTGAATTTTTTGTTGAACTATCTAAGAAATAGTTGAACCAATGAGCTATATAAGAAATTGAATATTGAATAAAATAAAAAATCTTTATTTTTTTATTTGTAGAAATTTTTGTCATTTTTAAAATGTACTATATTATGCCTTTGTAATGTTGCATGTTTCCATCCTCAAAAAATATTCTTTCTTAAAGTTTTTTTTTTTTTTTTTTTTTTTTTTTTTTAAATCACTTTTTATAAAATTTTGAAATTTCATTTCGTTTGTTATTTTGTTCGAGTATGACCTATAAAACAACATTTTTTATACAGTGTTATAACTCATTACCATGCTCCTTTAATTTTACGTTTTGATCATTAACCCCTAAAAAGTGATGATATCAATACAAAAAACCCTTAACGGGTTAAAAGTTTGTGACGCAGCACTGTACTTTATGGCTATAAGAATTAGAAATACGGGTCTTAAAAATAATGATATCAAATTTTCAGTGACGTTTTGATATTAATTAAATTATACATAGATTTTCTTATTTGAATTTGCTTTTTCCTTTTATTTATATTTACAGTGTAAACGTTATTTTCAAGATAAAATAATATATAGCATTTACTCATTGATACCTTTCCATTCACATCTCTTGTACTATGAAAGCATGTGTTTTAAAAGAAATTATATGAAATTCCAGTAACGCAGTGGTGTTACATTAAATGATTTGTTTTTAAATTTCACTGCAATTATTTTGTTTTGCATATTAAAGTATATGTGCACATTGAAATATTGCTTTTAATTTTTAAATACGCTGTCAAATATATCACTTTCATTAAGCTTATATTATGTACTGAAATATATTTATTTCAATGAATTATTCTATCTTTTGCGCCATGCCATCCAAAACTGTAAGTAAAATATATGGAAATGTTTACTTTGTGTCATTTCATCCAAATAAATTGAAAATGCATGCAAATAGATATTGTGCTGCAAAGAAAAAAATTGTGAACATTTTTTCAGTTTTGATGGCGTGACGCAAAAGATAGAATAATTCATTGAAATAAATATATTTCAGTACATAATATAAGCTTAATGAAAGTGATATATTTGACAGCGTATTTGAAAATTAAAAGCAATATTTCAATGTGCACATATACTTTAATATGCAAAACAAAATAATTGCAGTGAAATTTAAAAACAAATCAGTTAATGTAACACCACTGCGTTACTGGAATTTCATATAATTTCTTTTAAAACACATGCTTTCATAGTATAAGAAATGTGAATGGAAAGGTATCAATGAGTAAATGCTATGTATTATTTTTTCTTGAAAATAACGTTTACACTGTAAATATAAATAAAAGGAAAAAGCAAATTCAAATAAGAAAATCTATGTATAATTTAATTAATATCAAAGCGTCACTGAAAATTTGATATCATTATTTTTAAAACCCGTATTTCTAATTCTTATAGCCATAAAGTACAGTGCTGCGTCACAAACTTTTAACCCGTTAAGGGTTTTTTGTATTGATACTTTTTTCGAGGCATTCTAGTACTGATAGGATAAAATTTACAGAAAGTAAAATGTACAAAAATATCTTTTATACATAAAAAAAACTACAATTATAAATTATTACAAAAATAAAGTACTTCTATTAAATATAGAAGAAAGTTAGACTAAATTTGTTCATTGATCTCCAGTCTTAGTGGGACATCATGCCTATTTTTTCCGATTGGCAACATACAAATAAGCCTGCTTACAAGACATATTTTATAGTTAAATAACAAAACACAGTCATAAATATAAACTACATGCCTTATTTTACCATGGAATAATTTTTAATTAATCACTGCAGAGTAAAATAAGCATTCACAAGCTTCCAAACAAAGCAAAAAAGTACACGTAGAAAGCGCTGAAAAAATAAATTTATTTTTTACTTTTAAACAACAGTAGAGCTGACATTCTACACACATTCTATGTACATTCTGAAAATTGATTTAATAATACTATCAGTATGTATTTTATTTATAACATTAGGCATTAGTTTCAATTTTATTCTGATAGTATTTTAAGAGACAAATATGGGTATATTGCCGAAAGGCAACATTTAAGGGTTAAGAAGCATATGAAACTTTCACACAATTACAAAATGCTATTCTAGATCAAATGCGGGTAATATGCAAGAATTAACATATTAAAAAAAGAAATAATAAGATATTACTTAGCACCGTTGGTCTAATTGATATTGTGAAAGAATTTTTAGCATTTAAAACTGAAGATTTTGGAATCTCTTATAATTCATACAGTACATGAAAGTAATTTCTTAATTATCGATTCTTTGAACTGATTGCGATGTTTGAATTCGTATTAGATAGTTGATTTGTTCGGGAGACTTGCCATTGGATGTTTAACATAATATATTATCACGATTGTCATGATAATACTATTACTTTCATACTTTGAAAATACGTTAATGACTATCAAGGCGGATCCTTTGATTTAAGATGCTGAATAATTCTATAACTAGGATTATTTAAATGAACTTTAATTGATGTTACAAAGATCATATTAGGCAAGGCATAGTTATCACACTCTTTAAAAAATATTTTTATCGGATTAGAAGCAAAATTTAAATTTTTAGTTGAACCGAGACTGTGTAAGTGAATGTTGAAAACTAAAATATCTTTTACATTACCGGAGCCTCGTTGTCATCAGGATGATGTTGAGCCTAAATAGGCCTAGTTCATCTTTCATAATGCGGCACCAGTGTCCTTTCAGTTGTAAATACATCAGATCTTGAAACTGATTTAAATAGAATTTCTTCAGAGAAATTTTTTTTTTGAACATAAGTGTTCAATAATATTTTATGTAATAATAAAATAAAGCAAGCTTACCACGATCTCTAACCATACTCCATCGTCTTCTCGCTGAATTCGTGGAATTCTCGTCCACTGAGCCGAAGAACAACTGGAGGAAATGCTCGGCCGGTTTTTGTGTGCCGTTTCTGGAAGGTTTGTTTTCCGAGCGTTGCACGGCAGAAAGCTTTTCATATCTTTATATTACAAATTGAAATTGTATAAAGGTTGTCTGTTTGAGTAAAAATATGCTAAACATGATATTTCAATTTTAAATTTTAATTCTTTAAAGAGTATAATTGTAATAGACGACCCGACAAATGTTGCCTGTCGTGCAAGGTTTGACTCTGTACGGGAAATGATTGCAGAAAAACTGGCACGCAAGAACACTGTGTAAAGATATTGGAAGCATGTGCTCCAGTTGTTCTTCAGCTCAGTGTTCTCGTCATAAATACTGTTGTCAACAGAAAACAGGTAAAAACAAAACTTAGGAATACAGCCAAAAGCATTAAACTCAAGGGTTTTAACACATGGATAATTTAAAAAACACAAAAATCAGAAGGACTATTTAGAGTTAGCAAATCGCTTACTAAATAAATAAAATTAGCGATTTTACATGAAGACATTAATTAAAATTAAAAATTAATTGTTAAATTTCAAAATTCTGTTTGTGCATTAATTTTTGACTTCCAAAGACTTTTTACAGGTAGCTTTAGATGATAAAAAAAAAAAAAAAAATTAAAAAAAAAATAAAATTAATTGCATCTTTTTATTTAGAATCATAATTATAGAAACTGCTACATATTACTAATGTCATGTAGTTTTATGTATAATAAATTTCAAATATTCAATTAATTAATTTTGTTATGTTTAATTTGTAAAAAAAGGAGAAAAATAAACTTTATTCTTCTGTGATAATACCAAAGTTAGCCATTTCTACTTTCAGATATTTTGTGAACCGTTTCCTAACATTTTCAATATAGTTAAGCAATTGAAAAAAAAATTAAATATATTGATGCATTCTGATTTAATTTTATGTGAAATTATTTGATATTCGATCGCATTCCAGCTTGGGATAAAATTGAGTTATGTTTACTACTCATTTTAGCCTTAAATTTTTAATTCAGTATGTAGTTGGAAAAAATGTTCTCCATTATTCAAGATGAAATTTTGTGTTACCATTAGTGGACATCCATAAATATAATATATGTTATTGTAAATTGTAAATTGTAAAATATAAATCATTAAATACATTTTGAATATTTATTATAGTTACAAGTTAGCAAATGTTACATAAAATCGGTTATAAATAAGCAGCGACATAAGAAAATAAATTATTATTATTATTTTTTTATTATTAAAAGAACTAGATTAAATGGCAAAATGGCAAGAAGGGAAAAAATATTTTCAGTAAAAATAGTGGAATTCTAATGTTGACAGTTAGAAATATTTGTAGTTAAAGATATGAATAGTAGGAGATTTTTACACCAATCTTTAATTTTGCTCGAAACTATGTAATAATTAGAAATCTTGTTTTCAGATTTTAAATTTAAATGCGTCCACGACTGGTGCTTTTATCCTATGTCTTCTATATAAAGCACAATGTTTTTTAAGTCTTTGCATTATCTCAAATAACATATGCACTCAAATTTCTCATAATTCAGGATTTTATTTATTTATTTATTATTATTTTTTTTTTAAGAATTATTAGAAATACCTCTACTAAAATAAGTAGGGTTATTCACATAAATTTCAATAGGAAGTTAGCCATAGTGAATTTTAATTCCATATATAGTTTCTAGGAATTATCTGAATATTTATGGAGGATTTAAGAGAGATTTAATTATTATTATTATTATTATTCGTTAATTTTACTTTATGATAAATTATAATTTTTCTTACAATACTTTTTTACTTTCTCTTACCCATAGGGTCGAGAAAGTATTGTTTTAGTGTCAAATTTTCGAACGTGAGTTTTTGTTATATTTACATGTTCTGAGGTCTCCTGAATACGAAAATCATGTTTTTAGCGAATGGTCTGTGTGTCCGTCTGTGTGGATGCCTGTGTGTCTGTTAACAGCATACCTCAAGAACAAATAGTAGCACAAATTCCAAACTCGGTATTCTAAATGTGTATTATATAGGGCTGCTACAGTAAGCTTTTCGTTGAGATGAAGCAAATGGTTCGTTTACAGGGAAACTCAAAAGTATTCAAATACTATGGGGGAATTGCAGGTAAGTAGAGTTTAACATCTATAGACTGCACTAAACCAAATGAAACGAATATATATTTTTTTATAATAGAGATAGTTAACTGGGAAAATTTTTTGGGTATGTTGGAGCCTCGTCTCCCCCCCCCCCCACCCCTGAGGGAGAAGTCCCCCCTCGAGTAAATTTTCATGACGGGTATATTTTAAAAGAGCTCGCAATTACCTTTAAAACGAATGGTTGAACCATCGATCTGCGATAATTTAAAATAAAATTATCGATTTTTTTTTTTTTTTAATGAAATATTGAGAATAATTTCAACTTCTTTTTGGATATTTAGTGTTATACTACTTCTCTAATATGGAAATCGTCTGTATTATCAGAAAAGATAATTTTTTGAAATAATATATTTTACACACACACACACACACACATATATATATATATATATATATATAGAATTATTTTTTAATAACTGAATTAAATTCTATATAGATGTAGGTGCATTAATGAAACGGGGGGTTGAGGGGGGCGATAGTCCCCCTCACACAGAATTAATTATCATATAAAACTCTTCCGAAGCCTAATTTGGATTGATTAACTCAGGTTTACATAACAGTACTCGTTATCTTACCTCTTAATCTCCAACCTGTATTTATAGTATTAAATTTCAAGGTAAGAGAAATTCGTGCAAATGACTTAATGCAAATGACGTGCAGATGACGAAACAGGAATATACAATGAACAATTTTGACTGCAAGATAAAAAATAATTTATATTCATTTATAAACTACCAAATTCATTACAAGGTAAAATGATAAAATGATAAACTTAACATTACATTGATTTCTTAATTACTAAACATTAAGACTCAACTAATACCGGCAGTAATTTTTCCTTCTTAAGTAAATTTTTAATTTTGTCATTTCATAAATTTGTCATTTATTAAATTTGTCATTTCTTAAATTTGTCATTTGAAAGATTTTATTAGTATCTGTACGCATGTTTGTCATGTATTGTCAGCAAAAATGTTACTTTTTTTTTTTTTTTTCAATTTATCTGATTAAAAATAGCAGACCAAAGTATTCTGGACACGCTATACTTCTGAAAGAAAGTAAACGGAATGATAAAAGAATATTTATTTTGCTTTTAACTTAGGTACCTAATGATATACGTTAAAGCTTAAAGCAATTTTCATACAATATATATATATATATATATCCGTATAGTAGGTGGATATAATTTAAATTTCATTATAAAAAGCATTTTTCCAATAAAAGGGGAGGATTCCACCATATTTCATATAGAACATTTAGTGAATAGTGTCAAGAAATTGCAAAAAATAATATTATAATTTAAAATTTTGAACTAGGTGACGTATTCTGTAAACAAAAGAAATTTGCATAAAAAAGACTTTATTCGGATGAAATGCATAAAAATTGAACCTTAATTCATTAGTCACAAGTATATACGTTATATTTATAATATTTCACTTTTTTTGTATCTATAAGGGTAAAGAATGTTACGTTTTTGGGTCTAATTTTCGAATTTAAGATTTTACTATATTTAATGTCATAAGATCCACTGATATCGAAAATCAGGCTTTTAGCAATAATTCTATATGTCTTTTATCAGCATAATCAAAAAAGAAATATTAGCAGAAATTCAAAACTAGGCATTCTAAATATACGTGGTACTTGAACATTTCATTTAAATCGGGCAAATAATTTATGAGCAAGTACATCCATTAGGATGCAAATGCATTACGTCCGTGAACGAAATTTCTGCTCGATACAATTTAAGATCGTTTGACTGCATTAAACCAAATGAAATGAACATATTTTTTTATGCATAAAACTATATTTAGTATACGATAAAACACAAAAATTCATTTACATAGTGATCAATTGTATACAGAGCCACCCAAAAGAGTTCAGATGTATTAGGACTGTATTTTGAAATCGCTCAAAACGCATTAAAAGATGTATGATGTGTTTTTTTAACTATGCTAAATTTAAATAAAATATGTGTTGTGAATGCAATTTATTAACAATACCCATGATTACCAAGCTAAAAAAAATCTGCAGAAAACTATTAAAAAATAAATGCGATAGTCTGTAATTATTTGGAACAAAAATCATAAAATCTGAATAATAACTGCAGTTCGAAAGCAAAAAATAAAAATAAAAATAAATAAATAATAATAATAAAAAAAAATTACAGATATTTTTCCCCTTAACCTTTTTATTGTTCCAAATATCTTCAGATTATCTACAGCTTTGTGCAGTTTTTGTTCTATTTTTTAAAGTTTTTTGTAGTTGTTTTATCTGGGTATCCAATATTAAACGAATACTTTATTTTCTACTGAACGCAAATAACATTTTTTTTTTCTTAATCTTATCAAGTCCAACTAAACTAATAATATATTTATACATATAAACTTCTTCACACAACATAAAATAAAAGCAAGCACTAATGGTTTCGAAAGGACATTGGCTTGCTTTTTCAGGTACAGTAAAACACGTGCTACAATACACGTGCATAAAGCACGTACCAAAGCAGAACTGTAAGATAAGGAAAAACCCAAGGGGAAGGAGCAACATTCCCAGCTAATAGGATAGATACATCTATCAAGCAAAGAGATAGGAATACAACAATAAAAGAAACAAACACAAAGAAAGAAAAATGAATTCTATTATTAATATGAATTTGATTTCTTTAATTTAATTTAATTTAATTTAATTTAATTTAATGATTTTTATTTATTTATTTATTTATATAATTATTTATTATTATTATTATTATTATATTGCATTTTTAAATATTATTACTTTATGTAAGAAAACTAAAGAAAATTATTTGAAGGAGGTAAACAATTTTTTCCAAACTGAACACAGGCTGTCGTTCAGTCCTGCTTTTGCCTCCAAGGTAGATCACTTGTTTTTTTTTAATTGTTCCTGACGAAAAAATACCATGTTCTTTCGAAACCGGTAGTGCTTACTTTTATTTTATTGTGTGTAAAGAAGTCTATATGTTTAAATATTTACTGTGCATCAGCACTTCAAAATTAAATGACTGACAATTTGTACTTATTTTTTTGTCTAAGTTAAACACTTAAGGTACCCCCTTTACACAGATATACATGTAAAAAAAATCTGCTTATAAAACTATTTTTCCTATGTTTAATATATCGCTATTTATCATACTTCTCATTGTACCCTTTAATTTATAATCTGTGTTTATGATGTATAAAGTTGGGGTACAAAATTCGTTTGTGTTACACACTTGATTATTTTACTTAATTTTATCTAGTTCCTTGATATCGCCTTACGATAACGCACTATATATACACACACACATATATATGTGTGTGTGTATGTGTGTATATAGATATATATATATATATATATATAATTTGAATAATTTAATTCCTTCACAACACTCAGCAAATGAAAGATAGATGAAAATACCAACATATGCTACTTCTGCGCAAATATTTAAATGTATTTTGTTTATTATCATTTTTATAGAACTTATTATTACTATTTATTGTATATATAATTAAATATATACAAATATTGGCCTAATTTGGCAATAACATTACTTTTAAAAATTATGTATATATATATATAAAGCAAAATTTTTATTTTTATACAATCATATTCATATTTGAACGCATCTTAATAGGTTAATATGCTTATGTTACGTTCATTTTTATTTTTATTCTGTAGTATATAAATATACTGAACTAATTGATAATGCAAATAAAATAAATTTCTTTATTCTTCAGCATTTACTTATCTTAATTTCGAGTTGTTTTATGCGTGATAATAGAAATTAGTTTTGCACGCAAAAATCCGTTTAGGTTTAATCTGTTTATAGTTTTTGTTGAAAATGAACTTTAAAATACTTTGTAATACACTTTCAAGTATACTTCGAGCTATAGAAAATATATTAAATTTGAATGAAGTTACATAAAGAATTATTTATGTGTTTTCCTACGTAATCTTCTCATATCATAATATATAGTTTGAGCTTTTAATAATTATTTACAAAATACGTAAAAAATATGGAATCATACTTTTAGGGGTATATTTTAATATATAGTCCATAAAAAAGCATAAGTTTTTTTCTCATGTATTTAATAGGATTTGGAATTCATAGAATTTCAATTCAATAGAATTTAGAATTCATTTTAAAATCATGCATAAAATCAGTTGTAATGTATAAAATGTTTGTATTATTCTGTTCATATTAAGTATCATTTGTGTTTATAATATTTTTTACATGATAATACATAAAATGTTAATCGGATAATGTAAGATGTTAAGGCGTATTTCTAAGATATTTCAAGATAAAGCATTAAAGTGTTCATTTTGGGAAATGTTTTTATCATGTATGAAATGAATTATTTGATATGAGTACTTATAATGAAAATATAATAAAGTATCAACAAATGCTTTAAGATTAGAAAACAACTATACGTTCCCATATATAAAATAATCTGGTGTGTCACTCACACGACTTCCTCTTACCCTGAAAATTAATACTATAAATGCAGGTTGGAGTTTATGAGGTAAGATAACGAGTACTGCAATGCAAACCTATATTAAACAATTCAAATGAGGCTTCGGAAGAGTTTTATATGATAATTAGTTCTGTGTGAGGGGGGCTACCGCCCCCCCTCAACCCCCCGTTTCATTAATGCACCTATATTTATATAGAATTTAATTCGGTTATTAAAAAATAATTCTGTTTTAAAAAATAATTTATTTAAATTATTATTTAAAAAAATTATCTTTTATGATAATGCTTATATGATTTTTTTGAATCTTTTTTATATGAATCTTATATGATTTTTTTTTTTTTTTTTTCGTTAAAAGTAAAAAAAATCCATAACTTTGTTTTAAATTTTCGCAGATCGATGGTTCAACTATTCGTTTTAAAGGTATTGGCGAGCTCTTTTGAAAGATACCCATCATGAAAATTTACTCCCCTCGAGGAGGGACTTCCCCCCCAGGGGGGGAGGCGAGGCTCCTGCATGCATAATTTTTTTTTCCCAGTTAACTATCTCTATTACAAAAAATATATATTCGTTTCATTTGGTTTAGTGCAGTCTATAGACGTTAAACTCTACTTACCTGCAATTTCCCCCATAGACGAAATGTATTAGAATTCTCTTGATTGTCCCTGTACACGAGCCATTTGCTTGATCTTAACGAAAAGCTTACTGTAGCATCCGTATATGATACACATTTAGAATACCAAGTTTGAACTTTCTGCCATAATTTGTTTTTGAGATATGCTGATAGCAGACACACACACACACACACACACACACACACACACACACACACACACACACACACACACACACACACACACACACAGACCATTTGCTAAAAACATTATTTTCGTATTCAGGGGACCTCAAATATAACAAAAACTGTAAATATAACAAAATCTCGAATTCGAAAATTTGACCCAAAAGCAATACTTTCTCTACCTTATGGGTAAGAGAAAGTAAAAAGTGAAAATATGTTTTCTGTACAAAGTATATACGATACAAATTTTAATAGTCGCATCGCGTATAGGATGCACAGACGCTTAAAACGCGCTTGATATTTAAACTATTCAATAAAATTAAATGGCATTACTTGTTAATTAGCCCTGTATTTAAATCCTTTTAAAGATTTTATATCCTGGACTTTTATGCGAGACGTAGACGACCCGTGATGACAGCCTCAATGCTTCAGGCCCAAACCCTTCCAGAACTTTCATTTCTTTCTATTCTATTATGGCCATGCATTTCTTCTGGTAATAACTACTTTTTTTCAACACACTTATGATTGTAAGTTTTTTCGTTCTCATCCCATGCATTTTTCTACTTTTTTTTTTTTTTTTTTTTTACTTGTTACTACTTTTTTTTTTTTTTTTTAAATACCTGTTTACCCCGTTTTCTACACTCTAAAGTGCGGTGGCTTTACTACACCTGTTAACACTTACAACGGCTAACAGGTATACATACAGATGGATTTTGCTGAAAATAATTTTGTTCAGCTTTATTACTAAAACTATTTCACCTTGACAACACTACAAGCCGGATTTCCATCATTATAAAAATGAATATAGGAATTTCTGCAAAATTAATAAGAAAAATCTGACGCATAATAGAATAATTTGAAATACGAGATTCTGTTACATATTTTAATGCTTGAATTGTATAGCGAATGTGCACAGAACAAAATTGTTATAGCAAAAATGAGAAGCAATTGGTATAATGTTGCTTATGGTAAAATTACCATATATGCGATGTTATAATTACTTTATTAATAAAGTATGTAAAAATGAATAACCTATGAAACTCCAATTATACAAATTAATTAACCAAAAGCTTTACTATGTTTTTTCTACAATTCTAACGGTATATCTCGAAGAAATTTTTCTTTCTCATCACCTAATAATGCAAAATACTGATCAGTTTGAATATTGAACACGCAATTCGTCTATTTTAAGTGGCATTCAACATTAGCTTTTCTTACACTACGCTGGACAATATTATACACAAATCCCATATTAACAAATTTCAGGAAAAAATTAACAGTTTTTACAGGTAGAAGTCAATCCTGACCGAATAAAGTTTTCCGTAAATTGCAAAGGCATGAATCGATGTCATTAATTTATTTAAGTTTTATTTATATGAAGAAAACTAGTATGTTGTGGCCACCACAAGACTTTCTTCTATATTTTCCTATATACATACTCAATCAGTAACAAAAAAAAAAAAAAAAAGATTTTTTTTCTAAGTTTTTTTACTTTCTTCTATATGTAATATAGAGAAAGTATTGGATTCGCGAAAATTTTCGAAGTCCACTTTTTGATGGATTTACATGTTTTGGGAGTTGGAGAACACGAATCAATAGTTTTTAGAAAATGTCTGTCTGTCTGTCTGTCTGTATCATTTTTTTGTGGACGCTGTATCTCACGAACCAATGAATGAAATATAACCAAACTTGGTATTTAGTTGCACCCTGACATGAACTGGTGCTGATTAGATTTTGGGATCAATAGCTCAACAGGTGGCGCTGTAATCGCATTTTATGCAAATTTTTAACATGGCAGCATAGGACAAAATACCGTATAAATGGGCATAATGAGAGTTATTTTAAACTTACGATTGTAAAATTAATATGAATTATTGATAATAGTAGTAGTTAACTAGGAAACAAATTTTGTGCATGGGGGGGCATCGGTTCCCCCCCCAGGGGGGAAAATCCCCCCCGGGGAAGTAAATTTTCAAGATGGGTATCTTTCGAAAGGTCTCGTTGATAATAGTAATAGTTAACTGGGAAAAAATTTTTGTGCATGTGGGGGCATCGGTTGCCCCCCCACCGGGGGGGGGGAAGTTCCGACCCGGGGGGGCAAAGTTTCAAGATGGGTATCTTTCGAAAGATCTCGTCAATACCTATAAAACGAATGGTTGAACGATAAATCTGTGATAATTTAAACCAAAGTTATCGATTTTTTTTACTTTTAACAAAAAAAAACTTAGAAAAATATCGCAATTTTTTTTTTTTTTTTTTTAACGAAATTTAACCAAAATTGGTATTTAGTTGGTCCCCGACATAAACTGGTGCTGATTATGTTTGGGGATCAATAGCTCAACAGGTGGCACTGTGATAGCATTTTATCTAAATTTTTAACATGGCAGGATAGGACAAAAATTCGTATAAATGTGCATAATTAGAGTTGTTTTGAACTTGTGATTGTAAAATTAATATGAATTATTGATAATAGTAGTATGTAACTAGGAAAAAAATTTTCTGCATGGGGGGGGCATCGCTTCCCCCCCCTAGGGGGGAAATACCCCCCCAGGGGGGGGGAATTTTCACATTGGGTATCTTTCGAAAGATCAGGTTGATAATAGTAGTAGTTAACTAGGAAAAAATTTTTGTGCATGTGGGGGCATCGGTTCCCCCCCCCACCGGGGGGGGAAGTTCCCACCCGGGGGGGCAAAGTTTCAAGATGGGTATCTTTCGAAAGATCTCGTCAATACCTTTAAAACGAATGGTTGAACGATAAATCTGTGATAATTTAAACCAAAGTTATCGATTTTTTTTACTTTTAACAAAAAAAAAAACAAAAATAACGCAATTTTTTTTTTTTTTTTTTTTTAACGAAATTTAACCAAACTTGGTATTTAGTTGGTCCCCGACATAAACTGGTGCTGATTATGTTTGGAGATCAATAGCTCAACAGGTGGCGCTGTGATAGCATTTTATCTAAATTTTTAACATGGCAGCATAGGACAAAAATTCGTATAAATGTGCATAATTAGAGTTGTTTTAAACTTGTGATTGTAAAATTAATATGAATTATTGATAATAGTAGTATGTAACTAGGGAAAAAAATTTCTGCATGGGGGGGCATCGCTTCCCCCCCTGGGGGGGGATAAATTTTCAAGATGGGTATCATTCGAAAGGTCTCATCAATACCTTTAAAACGAATGGTTGAACTATAAATCTGTGATAATTTAAAACAAAGTTATCGATTTTTTTCACTTTTAACAAAAAAAAAAAAAAAAAAAAAAAACTTAGAAAAAAAAAATCGTACTTTTTTTTTTTTAAATATTGTTACTGATTGAATATGTACAGGTAAATATAGAAGAAAGTCTTGTGGTGGCCACAACATACTAGTTTTGTTAAAAGTAATACATATTCAATCAATAAAAATATTTAAAAAAAAAAAATATTTTTTTTCTAAGTTTTTTTTTTTTTTTTTTTTTTTTTTTTTTTGTTAAAAGTAAAAAAAAAATCGATAACTTTGTTTTAAATTATCACAGATTTATTGTTCAACCATTCGTTTTAAAGGTATTGACGAGATCTTTCGAAAGATACCCATTTTGAAAATTTAACCCCCCGGGGGGTACTTAACCCCCAGGGGGGGGAACCGTTGCCCCCACATGTACAGAATTTTTTTCCTAGTAAACTATTACTATTATCAATAACTCATATTAATTTTACACTCAGAAGTTAAAAATAACTCTCATTATGTACATTTATACGAAATTTTGTCCTATGCTGCCATGTTAAAAATTTAGAAAAAATGCAATCACAGTCGAGATATTGATCCCCAAATATAATCAGCACCAGTTTATGTCGGGGACCAACTAAATACCAAGTTTGGTTAAATTTCGTTAGAAAAAAAAAAAAAAAAAAAAAAAAAAACGATTTTTTTTTCTTTTTTTTTTTTTTTTGTTAAAAAGAAAAAAATCGATAACTTTGTTTTAAATTATCACATATCTTTCGAAAGATACCCATCTGGAAAATTCCCCCCCCCCCGGGGAGGGTTACTTCACCCCCTGGGGGGGGGGAACCGGTGCCCCCACATGCACAAAATTTTTTTCGTAGTTAAATACTACTATTATCAATAATTCATATTAATTTTACAATCACAAGTATAAAATAACGCTCATTATGTACATTTATACGAAATTTTGTCCTATACTGCACTGCCATGTTAAAAGTTTACATAAAATGCGATCACAGCGCCATCTGCTGGGCGATTGATTCCAAAATCTAATCAGCACCATTCCATGTCAGGGTCCAACTATATACCAAGTTTGGTTCAATTTCATTCATCGGTTCGTGAGATACGTTGAAAAATACGAAATTTTGCGATCACAGCGCCACCTGCTTTGCTATTGATCCCCAAATCTAATCAGCACAATGCCCCGCCAGGGTCCAACTATATACAAAGTTTGGTTGAATTTAATTCATTGGTTCGTGAGATATGGTGAAAACACTAAACCACAGACACACAGACAGACAGACAGTTTTTAAAAACTATCAATTCGTGTTCAGGACAAGCGTGTAGATCCGTCAAAAAACGGAGGTCGAATATTTTCGCGAATCCAATACTTTCTCTATATTACATATAGAAGAAAGTAAAAATAGTTTTTTTATCCGAAAAAAAAGAAAAACCTATCTTGAATAAAGGTAATTTTAAGCAATATTCCCCTCCAAAGCATGAGGAAGCTAAAATTTGACATTAACACCTGTCCTAAAGGAGACTTGCTTGTGGTGGTGGGGTTACATTACCTGTCGCTAATATATATCCCTGGACATTAAGCCGTGTTAGATTAAAAAAAAAAAAAAATATTCTGCACTATATTCTGTTTAGCATCTTAAGGAAAAACATCATGGTGAAAATAGCACGACATGATGAAAATAGTATGACATGTTAAAAACATCATGATAAATATTGTTAAATCCGCATCATGATAAAAATGCCGAAATCCATTTTTAACATGATGTGGATTTAATCAAATTTAGCATCACTAAAATAGATTTCCTGGATAGAAAATTTTCAAAATGTTAATTAGCACCAGTTGGGGGGAAAAGGGGGGTTTAAGAAAAAAAAAAAAAAAAAAAAAAACCATAAAAAAATGATAATACGTTCTTAAAATCTAAAAACAGAGAATTTGTAATTGAATAATAGCATTTAATTAAAGAATTTTTTAAACTTTGCAATACATAAAAGAAAGGTATAAATATATCCTAACTGGTTGAAAATGCAAAACATAATTTATTTAATTATCTTAATTCAATGTTGTTTTATGTGTGGTAAAAGAAATGGGTTTTGCACGCAAAGATCTATTGGGTTGTTCGGAAAGTAATTTCGTTTTTTTCCTTTGAAAATGAAAGACTAGTTTCTTATATTGTACATATATATATATATTTAATTGTAACCTTTGGTCGGTATCTTAGCGATCCCATGAGTTGTTATTTGTCAGTTTTCATAAATTAATACTTTAATTTTCTTCATTATAATAAACTGGTGTTCCAGAATATAGTGCATCTTCAACGTCAAAATTTCTGGAACAAAATTTAATAAACTAGTTTTGATACTGGCGTTCTTTAAATAAATTTTCTGCGCATACACAACGTACACTTTTTTCTTTAATTGAACATTATTTTCGCCTTTTTGATAGTAAAGACCAAATATGCCAAAAATGCAGCTTCCGATACTCTTTATTTGATACGGCACCAATCAAAACCTATTGAGCGGAATAAAACGAACTTTTTCACAAGCAAGCCTTGCTATATCAGCTGTCACAATATCAAATGATAATGCAGCTGTGAAGATGGTGTGGAACAAGTGCAATTAAGTCCTCTGCTAAGAAAATACTTTTTGAACAACCCAATATATAGACTGAACCTGTTTACAAGTTTTGCTGAACATACAAATTATAATAAATTTTAATAAATTTTTAAAATATACTTCGAGATAAAATAATTATGTTGCATCGCAATAAAAAAAAAATAATAGACTGAACTTTTTTTGTTGCAAAATATAAATTTTGGACTTCTAATATATTAATAAAAAATGCATATAATATGTTATCATATTTTTAAGGATATTTTTATTAAATTATCCATATAAAATATATTTTTTACTTTCCGAACATACACATGTAAGGTAAACATTGTAATCATGTCAAAAAACCGACTTTGAGATTTTGATGTTGCTATACGTTTTCAGGAACAATGAGTTCGTTTTCACAATTTTTGCCGTGGTGTGTGTATGTGTGTGTTTGTGTGCTTGTGTGTGAATGGACACGATAACATCTAAACGCTTTGCTCGAATGAGCTGAAAGTTGGTACGTATGTTATAACTCACCATAGAAGGATCCCTAGTGATTTTGGGGAATCTAACACGGATAGATTTTCTAAAGGGACACAAAGAAAAATTCTTTATTTTTCTGGCCTATGCCTCATGGGACCTTTTTTTTCTTTTTTAAGTGCAATAGCGTCTAAATGTCCATATATTATAGATCCTAGTTGCATGAACTGCATAGATTTTAGTGAATTTAGCACTTATAGTTTTTACAGGGGCACAAATAAATATTCTTTTCCTTACGGCCTATGGAACCAAATTGTTGTAACTGCGATAGCGTCTAAACGCCTAACTCACCTGAGCTGTAAATTTATACACATATTATAAGTCAGCGTTGAATCAATTGTAAAAAATTTGGTGAATCTAGCACTTATAGCACTTATAGTTTTTTTTTTTTTTTTTTTTTTTTTTTACAGGGACAAAACATTTCTTTATCATTATGGTCTATGGGACCAAATATTTTAAAGTTGAACATCGTTTGAACGCCTTCTTGGATTAATCTGAAAATTTATGCACATGCTATAGGTCTTTATCGCACGAATTGTGTAGATTTTTTTTTTAATGTAGCCTTTATGAATTTCTACAGTGATACAAACAAAAATTTTTTATCATTATGATTTATGGGTTCAAATTATTTGAAATGCAATAGCGTAAAATTAAGCAATGGCGAAAATACTCAACCTCCCTATTATAGTTTTTCACTTTTGTTTATTTAACGACTTGTCTTACTTTATGTTATTTATACAAGCATTAACTATTTAATGGTCGGAAGGTCGAGTGGTGTCACTCCAGATTTTTCAATAATATATTTAGAGAAAAATATGCAAAATGTTAAATCAATGATTTAGATATTAGGGGGGAAATTACGCATTATCGCGAAATAATGCATTAAAAATTTACATTATTATTTTTTTTATGTATTTTTTAACAGATGTAATATTTGAATTATAGTTTTGGGCGAATATTCATTTAATATCTGTACTGTATAGAAATATAATACATAAAAGAAATTAAAGTTTTCTGTATATTATTATAATAATTTTTTCAATCATAACAACAATAATTATTCAATAATAAAAATGTAATAAATAATTTAAGTTTAATAAATTCTATTTTTAATAGTTTTAAAAATAACCTTAGGTTAAAATTAATTTTCAAATTATTATGAGAAATTCTTTGAATGAATGCGCATTGCAATATTAATGCATGTTTAAAAATCAGGAAAAAAACTAAGTAATGAGCACTTCTCTATCGCAAGGATATTCTTATTATAATAAAATGGGATATGACGGTCGGCGGTGACTGTACTCCCTTTTAATGTCTGCCCCTTAAATCCTCCAGACGTGTTAATGCGTGTATGGATTCGAAGCTAGTCCCAGAAATAAGAAATCTGATACATGTGACTTATTAAACTGGAATAAATTTTTCTTTAAATGTTAATTCCACATCTTCCGATTAAAGTTGTCTAAAACACAAGAACTCTTTTTTATCTCAGATTTATATATATTACTTGAAACATACATTTTCTTTTTTTCTGTTACATAATCGTATCATCTAGCAATAGTTAAATATGTAAAACATAAAATAATGGTAATATGTTCTGAAAATCTGAAAAAAAATCATTTAGCGGTTTTCTATTATTCAAAGTAGAAATTTATATTTAAAAAATAATACCATTTTATGGAACCTATTTAAAATTGGAACCGATTAATTTCAAAATTAATTTGTTTCAATTAAATGGAAAAATATTTTAAACACTATGCACAATCATACAATAAATAATATTATTATTTAAATAGTTTTTCCGAAACAAATAAGAGTGAAATTTTTATTTAAATTTTATGTTGTTTAAATCATCATCTGAACTTTACCTTTCTAAACAAAATTTTCTATTATTAGTTTCTGAATCAAAACTTTCTATTAAACCAAGAATTTTCTCATCTGTTATATTAATCGTACTTTCTTTCAAACATTGTAATTTCTAATGATGAAAAGCGAAACACGTTTAATTAAAAGCTTCACTGTTAATTACCAAGACCAAGCGTGCTTGTTTATTATTCCTGTTGTTATCCAAATAATTGTATAAATAAACGTGCTTAACATTTGACAGATTCCCCAGTAAACTTTGTTTAGCATATCCCCAGTATTTAATTACCATATTCATGTAATTAGAACTGTTCTTGCAAATAATCTAACAAGCTTAAAAAACTAAATCGTTTGGAATTGTGAAAATAATTTCTGAAAGTTTTCTTATTAGCTGGAGGAAAACATCTGTTATTTTAGAGAAAACTTGGACAGTTTATTTGCTACATAACTGCCGATTGTAAGAAAATATTAGGTTTGTTTTTAATTACACAGGTCGACATGTAAAATTTTGGTTTCACAATTTTGGCTGGTCTTTATTTATTTATTTATTTATTTATTTATTTATTTTTTTTTTTTGGTATGCTGAAACCGAAAACGAAGCCAGTGTTTCTCGATCACGTACAGAATTTTAACAATACAGGGTGCCTACCTATACAATTTCTTAAATTACTTTTCCACCAGTATAATAATATCGTAAATTTTATAGTATGTTTCCATTATTAATTAATCATGGATACCTGTTGTTGCAATAGTGCAGCACTAGTGCGACGTAAAACCATACCAACCAACTAACCAACCTATTGTTAGGATGGTATATGTAAGATATTGTCAGGAAAAGTATATCTCATATAGAGACACTTTTAAAGACACGTGTATCGTTTTAAATTAATAAATAAAACACTTTAAAACTTCTTTAGTTCTGCACTTGTTAATTTCAATTACAATAACTCCGGCGCTATACCCTCATGGTATCAAGCAGAAATAATTTAAACTCCACAAAATATGGCTGATCTCTTAATTTCAGAAGCCGTAAATATTGTAAAATGTCCTAATGTTTTTAATTCTAAAGATTCGGCTCTCCTACCAAAAAATTGCAATTATATTATACAACCAGATATTTAACTTGCATTTATATTTTTCCAGTAGAATATGTAACGTCATCAATTTCAAGTTTCATTTAAATTTCTATGGACGATGCTGCATCCTTCTCCAACGATAGTTACCGCCACTCTGGGTTTCATGTTCCCATCAACAGTTTGTCTTCAAGGTTTGATTCTTTTCCACTACAAGTTTTCGTACATGTCCCTTCCAACAGTTGTTAACGCCAGTCCAGTGTTTCAACTTCCATCCATTGACTCCTCCAGAAGACTCCTTCCATTCACTACCCTTGCTCGACAAGTTTTTTCACCTTGATGTTACCGCCACGCCAGCCTCTCCAAAAGCCATCCAAAACTGATTTTTCCTGCGCAAGTTGCATTAATCAAGTTTTGCCTCAGTCTTAATGTAGAATGGCTCCAACCAATGAACTATTTTTTTTGTTTCTATTAAAGTTGCGATGTAACTGTAGCTTTAACCTGATTTATAATATATATACTTGTAACACAATTACACATTGTGTAAAACCATGTAGACTTCCTGATGATGCCCTGATTTTCAGGGCGAAAAGCTTTGAAATATGCTGCTTTTAATTAAATATATGTTTTTAAAACTTATATACGTGTTTTATTTTATTTATTTATTTAAGAAATTGTGACGGTAAACACCCTGTATTGACAAAAATCTATACGTGATAGAGAAAAATGGCCTGCATTTTCGGTTTAAACACATCAAAAAACATAAAGATCAACTAAAATCATCAAATTAAATTTTGTCAATTTCATTTTTGTACACCTGTGTTATTATTTGAAAAAATGTTGCGTAGTATCTCTTTTTGTAAAGTTTTGTACTAATTATCTTTATACGTAAGTATAATAATTATCTTTATATGTTACATATTAGTAGTACATTTAATGATTACTAAAATTTGGAGGGGAAAAAAATCAGTTTGGAAACAAAAAGGAAGTTTTTATTTGAAAACAAATTTGATTTTTTATTAAAAATAGGCCATATTGTATCAAAACTCATAAGCTCAAATCTTCATACAAAATAAATGCCATATAATAATATTAATATATTGAATGATGAAATTTTTAATTGTAATGGTAAAACTTCTATTAGTGGAACTTTCATTAAGGAAAGAATTTATTAAAAAAAATTGATAAATTAATTTTAAGGAATAACTAAGAGATTGAAAAAAAAAAAAAAAAAAAAAAAGAAAAAGAAAAAGAAAAACACCTGTATCAAAAAAAGTCGAAGCGATACTTTCGTATTATTATTCTGATTATATATAACGTCTATTTAATTGACTACAAGAATGATTTAAAAAAAAAAAAAAAAAAAAAAAAAAAACCTAAAAACACTGGTGTGGCACTTCTAGAACGTACCCTGAATTTGAACGCTGCAGAAACGATGAATGCATATTATGTGTAACGATATATACCCAAAAACAATTCAAAATCGTTTTGAAAACAGTTTCATTTGACATACAAATTTTTGCAAAGAGAACGACCAATCCCCCCCCCCCCCATTTCTCCAACCTGTTTCATTAGAGTATCTATATTCATTTTAAACAAGTTGGCATAAGTGGACTCTGCTCAGTTCCCCATCGTATTTTTTTTCTCATAAATTTCTAGTCGAGACATATTATAATCATGTTAATAGAAATAAATTTGACCAAAGCTTGACACAGTGACAGAATGAAATCCCCGCCTAATAGGCTATCCACCGTTAACTTCGATAAATTTATTTTATTCTAATCTATTAATTTCTTTTATCAGGGTCAATTCCGTTGTTTACTTTCATGATCTATTTCCAATGCAATAATTCTCAAAATTTCCATTTATATGAAATATTTTCCAATTTCGCAATGTTGATAAAATCTTAAATTACGAATAACTTACGGAATTTTCCTATTAGAATACTTGTAGTCAATCATGTTCAAACAAGTATCATAAATGTTATTTTGAAGTTGTCTGCTATATTTATGATCCTCAAAATGGATGTTTATGGTCATTTTTACTCTACTCTGCCATGTTAAGAAATCGTAAATTCCAAATAACTTACGAATTTTTTAATCTGGAAAAATCATAGTCTATCATATTCATGCCAGTATCCTAAATAATATTTAAAAAGTGGTTTGACATCTTTACGATGAAAATATCCCTCAAGACTGATGTTTATGTAAAATTTTGCCCTATTTCGCCATGTTAAGAAATTAATAAATTTCCAATAACTAACGGAATTTTTATACTGGAAATATCACAATTAATAGCATTCATGCCAGTATCCTAAATAATATTTCAAAAGTCATTTGACATCTTTACGATGAAAATATCCCTTAAAATTGAAGTTTATGTGAAATTTTGCCCTATTCTGCCATGTTAAGAAATTCGTAAATTCCAAATAATTTGCGAAACTTTCCAAGTAGCATGTTTATAGTTCATGATTTTCATTCCGAATTCAAAACTGATATTTTAAAACTGTTCACACACCTTTACATTAAATATTTTCTACTTAATGGACGTTTAAGTGAAATTTTACCCTATTCTCCCCTATTAAGAAAATCGTAAATTTGTAATAACTTACGAAGTTTTTAATTCGAATGTTGCAAATGAATAGGGTTCTTGCCAGAGTCGAAAGTAATATTTTAAAATTGATCTGACGTCTCTGCGACTATTTGTTTTTGAGATATCGTATACACAGACTAACAATTTCACTAACGGACTAATGAACTTACAAACTAACAAACACCCAAAAAACGGACACCATACACATTTTGTCATTTTCGGATTCCTCACACCCGAAAACGTGTAAAAATGTCAAAAAATTTCCCCATTTTCTAAGTTCTCAATACCTATAGTAGGATGGGGAACTAAAAAATATGGTTCATATTAATCTTAAAAGATTTTTTTTTAATTATTCAGAAAAATTTCACGCACACAAGAGCATGCACACACATCTTTAACATAACAGATTTAAACTCTTTGAGATTGTTTATTTTTATGTAACTTTGATAATATGATCCTTAATTTTCGTATTCAGGGCACCTTAAATTACATCTTTTAGACAAAAATGAATAAAAAAGCAGTATTAAAATGTGTACGTTTATTAATATTGTTTTACTGATATATGTGTATGAGAACATTATTACCATTCCTAAGCGAATTTCTTAGACTTGAAAAAATTAGTAAAGAACTTCGGTCAAGTACATTCAATTAAAAAGTTTGTTTTTGCCTAATTTTCAGTTACCTTGTACATACTCTTTAAAATATATGAACAGCACATAGTGTACTTAAATAAAAAAATACATTAATTAACTTAAAATGCGCTTTAAGCAATTTTATTCCTTAATATATCATAATTATTTTGTGCGTTCCTCTATCCGAATGTTAAATGAATTCCATACCATATTCAGTACGAAGCAGGCTTTTATACATATAAAAAATATATATGTATTCACCTTTGTTAAGTGCAGTCTAATGGTGCTAAAGTATACCTATCAGAAATTTCTCGTAAAAAAAAAAAAAAAAAAAAAAAAAAAATCGCTTAGATGTTTCTGTACTGTAACTATCCGGTTCATTTTAAGAAATATTCACGTTACAACTATATCCGATACAGATTTAGAATATCGCGTTTGTCTTTCTGTCAATTTTTATAATTATTTTGTACGTTCTTTCCCGCCAATATCCTAATTATTTTGTATTTCCCGCAAGTATCATAATTTCTTTTCCGCCAATATCATAATTATTTTGTGCGTTTCTCTAACCGAATGGTAAATGAATTCGATGCCATATTCTTTACGAAACATGTTTTTATGCATATAAAAATATGTATATGTATTCCATTTTGTTAAGTGCTGTGTAAAGGTACTAAGCTATACCCTTCAGAAATTAGTCCATAGAAGCAATGCATTTTAAATCACTTAGGTGTCTCTATACTACAACTATTTGGTTAATTTTATCAAATATTCATGATATAACTTCATCTGATATAGATTTAGAATACCAAGTTTGTCTTCTCACCAATATTTGTTTTAAGCTATGGCAATAACAAATACAAACCACCGCTATAAACATGAATTTCTAATTCCGGGGACCCAAGACGTGTAAAGATACCAAAAGTTCAATGTCAATATTTCTGCCCAATGTAAGCAATTGTTTATTTACTATAGGGGAAGGGAATGTATAGTTAAAACTTTTCAGAAATCCTATTTAAACTAGTGTAAGTGCATGGCGTCATACTTAAAAGTCAAATTGTTTTAGATTTCATACCTTAAAACAGAAATTTTGATAATCAGGGATCTACATTTTTGTTGCAGTTGTTAGAAGTCTTCTTCTACACTTTTGAAGATATGCGGTCAGTGGGGGAAGCAGTCTGGACGTTAAACGTCTTTCTGCCCTCTAGGGTAAAATTAGGCCATACTTCTAAAAACCCAATATTATCACGCACTTATACTATATGTTCAATTATCTGAATACATTTCTTATCTGAACACGTTTTCTATTATATGAACACGTTCGATGTCGCTAGTAAATGTATCCGTGTGTTGCTGAAACAGTAAGCGAGTGCAAGGAAGTACTCTTTTATATACAGAGATTAGAACATTGCTCAATTGGTTTTTAAAATAAAATTTATTATCTTGTATATAGTGTTTACATAATTACTTGTAATATAACATACTTATTTATTTATGCATATATATAATAAAAAAAATTGCTTTTATATTCATTTTTTTTAAAGAAAGTAAGCATCCCAATAATCTCTATTAATGAAATATTGAATAAATATTATTATTATTTTTTTTTTTGTTTTTTGTTTTAACTCACGCTTAAAAAAAAAAAAAAAAAAAAAAAAAAAAAAACATTAAAATGGAAATATATAATGGAATATAAAAATATGTAAAAGATATTGAAATTTCTTGCTAATTTCTTGCTTTTTTCTTTCTTTCATAATTTTTCAGATATAATAATGATTAAAGAAAAAATTTAAACAAAAATTCTAGTTTAAATATATATACATATATATATATTACACTCTTAATATATTTACACAAGTGAATAATTTATTCCTTTTTCATGCGACTTAAGAAATTTCAAAAAAAGTTTGCGGGTTATGCGAAAAGTATAGACTTAATTTTATCCAAGGCTTACGCTTTTAAGAAAGTACAAGAATTTATATATTTTTAAAATTCTATAAACGTACTAGTGGATGATAAATTTTACGTGTGACATTTTGGAATATATATTTATATAAAACTATTTAATAATAAAGTATTTCTCTTGAATGATTTACAATGCAATATGACAAATTGAAGTTAGTTGACATTTTTGATAGGTCAAATATGATGGATGAAAATTTTTTCATATACCATTTAATAGAAACGTCAATTAGGATGCTTTTTTTCTTTTACTGTTTAAGTTATGCTTTCTTATACAAATTATGTTTTTTCTTTCCTCTTTATGGCATATCTGTGAATATGTAAATATATTTTATATTGTAATTATTGTAATATTGAATTGAGATAGGTATTAAATATTATGAACAGTTTGAATAAATATAATTTGAAAAATATATTTTTGGTCATAATAATATTCTTATTCACCTAAGAGAAATGTTTTGATTATGCTTAAAGAAACGTTATAAACGTTTATATATTAAAAAACAATTTGTTAATAACCATTTCTTTTAAAGTTAAGATATGAGCAGATTTTTATTAGACAACATATAGTTTATACACCAAATAATTATATATATATAAATATATATATATATATATATATATATATATAAATATATATATATATATATAAATATATATAAATATATATATATATATATATATATATAAATATATATATAAATATATATAAATATACATAAATATATAAATATATATATATATAAATATATATATATATATATATATATATATATATATATATATATATAATATATAAATATATAAATATATATATATATATATATATATATATATGTGTGTGTGTGTGTGTGTGTGTGTGTGTTATTTTGCAATAAATATTAAAGTTTCAGTTATTATCTAGCTCATAAATACTATTTTTCATTTAACATCTTATATAAAAAAATCTGTAAACCGAAATAGTTTGGTTTTTTAAATTACTATAAGAAATTGTAACAAATTGAACACACAAACTCACGTTTAAAAAAAACAAATTTATCAATGAAAAAATAATTAAATATCATACGTAAGGAACATTATATCTATAAAATACAAAAGTTAGTTTCCTTTATCTTCTTTATCTTCGTTGAAGTATTGTTTACGCACCAAAAGAAAACCTTATATTATTATTATTTTTTAATTGAATTGTAGTGATTGTAGTTTAATTTTAACGTGTAGAAAATGCTTCCATACTAACTGAATAATTATTTAAATACACACAGCATACAGTGGCAAAAATATAGATGAATATTTTGTCTTATTGATTTTGAAATTATAAACATACCAATGTAATTATTTTTAAAGAGTTTAGGTGGATGCATTTCACAAATTAAGTTTTCCATATATTTTTGTGAAGAGTTTATTGTTAACTTTCGCATGAATTTAAAATAAATTAAACTATTTTTAAATACATAATCAAAATAACTTCAAATATAATTAAGAGAAAAAATAAATCGTTCATGTTTAAATGTTTTTTTTTTGTTGTTGTTTCTAAAACTTCTTTATGTCAAGTATAACAAGTCATTACTATTAAAAAAATATAGTAATTTTATTTCAAAATAATACCTTTTATTATTATTATTAAGCATGCTTTATGTATTTAATTGTTTAAAACTTATTTTAATTTTTTTTAACTTAGAATTTTTTGGTTGCTAAAAGTAGTTTTTTCTTAATTAACAATTTTAAAAATCGCACATTAATTTTTAGGCATTGAGACATTCCATAAATTGTTGGACGTATCATTATACTAACAGTCAGGCTATTGCAATTTACAAAGATTCATTTTTAGATTTTTTTTTTTTTTTAAGAGGAAAGAAGAATTTATTTTATTTTGTGTTTTTAAAATAATCTGAACAGCAGTTGAAAAACTGTGTATATATTGACAATAATTATTGTTATCGTTTATGCTATGAAGTTTGCATATTTTCAGCGACCTCTTGATCACTGATCTCAACTACTAATATTATAGGAAGTGCATACTTGCCATTCATCTCATTATGAACCGTACAATTTTTAGTACCCGCCTTTTTTTTAAATACCAATAAATTTTTAGAGTAATTTTAGTCTGATTTAATGGTAACAGCATTTGCAGAGAATAACTCTAAAAATATTTTGGTGTGAGAAAAGGGGCGTTTTTTCAGGGGGGGGGGGGTTAACAATTGTACGGTTATTAATGAGATGGTTGGCAAGTATGGAAGTGTATATGAAGAAATAAGTATTTAATTTAATTTTTTTAACTCATTTAGGGAAGAGCACCACGAAATTGTGTTTCGCTACTCTTTTTAGTGAAGTAAATTGTATATCTGCTCTGTGTGAGTACTGTTGTCTTAAGTGTAAAAACTTAACACTCATTAACATTTTTCTCAGTAAGATTCTCAGAATGGATAAAGTTTTGCGATATTTCCACTTTTTACACACCGTGAAAAAATATTTCCTGTGTAGGCGGGGGACGTTCATCGTGTCTGCAACGGTATATTTAGTTACATAATACGTGAAAATGGCTATTCGTAATTCAGTAACACTTGGAAGAGATTTAGGAGTGTATATTCTAACTTTAAACTATATCTATCGCATATTTAAATATAAAGATTAATGACAGTATAGAAATTAAAAATAGGCATATATTTAATTATTACAAGTTGATAAAAATTAAAATAATAACTACAATTATCCTTATTTAGTTGTAATTCCAAAATTTCATAAAGATCCTATTAAATTTCGTACTGTTACTGTTGCCTGTAATGCTTATACTTCTAATGCTAATATTATGTTATTAAATATCCTTAAAAAATTACATAGTTATATTGTTTCTAACAAGAGTAATTTTTTTCTAAAAAATAGTTTTCAACTCAAAAATAAAATTAAAAATCTTACTGATATTACTGGTATAAAAACATATGATTTCAATGATCTATTTAATAATATTGTTATTAAAGATATGTTTGATATTATTAATAAACTTTTTGTAGAAAATCTGAAGTATTTAAATCTAAATGTTAACATTACTCCTTCAGCCTTTAAAACTCTGACTAGGTTTATCCTTTTCCATAACTATATTTTATTCAATAATTATTTATATAAACAACGCCTAGGATTGCCACAAGGTGGCATTGCGTCTAGTATATTAGCTGATCTTTACTTATATTATTATGAGCGTGACATTGAGTGTACTAACTTTAAATTACTACGTTACATAGATGATATAATTATATTATATTTGGATAAACATCACACCAATCTAGACTTACCTATTAATTATCCTGATAATTTGTCTCTTAGTAGTACTGATTTGGAATCTAGTGTTATTAATTTCTTAGATTTAAAAATTATTCTTAATAGTAATAGACAATTAGAATTTGACTTATATGATAAAAAGAAAGATTTCCCCTTTAAGGTAAATTTTTTTACTAACTATAAAACATGTTTACATAAATCTGTATTTGTCAATATTCTTCTTAATTTTAAACTACGGATAAAATATTTAGTGTCTGATAAACATCAAAAAGTACAATTTCGTTTCTTTAAAAATTTAGCATTAATTAATGGCTATCCCAAACAATTAATTGAAAAATTCTTTTAATTTTTAATTTTTAATTTTTTATTTATTTATTATTTTATTTATTTATTTATTTATTTATTTTTTATTTTTTTTATTTTTTTTTTTTCTCTTTCTCCTCATAATTTTCATACCATTTTAAACTTAGGTCTAATTATTAGGTATTATTATATTGATAGTATGTATCTACATTAACTTTCAAACTTTGTGGCAATTTAAAATCGTAGGTAGCCACACTCTTCAATTATTCACATTAATTATCTGAATACCAAGAAATAGAAGTTTTTGTCTTCTTTTCCTGGCATTTTTGTACAGACAACATTTGTATTTTATTCATCTTTTTCTTTTAATATCTATTTCTTTTATTTTTCCATTATTTTCATTTTATTATTGTAGATGGCAGCACTAATCATGTTACAAAATTTAGGAATAATCTGAATATTTTTAGGACTTCAATCCTTATTTCCTGAATGACGTTGTGAATCCTTTTTTTTTTTTTTTTTTTTTACTCCATGATTACTGCAATTTTGTTCTGATTAACTGTGTGTTTAACCGTTAACTGACTGTTAAATTTTTACATGTGTTAGATCATTCAAGAGTCAGTTTATTTTATATTTTATAAAGTAATTTTGTATTTTTATCTCCATTTTATAAAAAAATTTATATTGATATTTTTATTTTAAATGGTTTTGGAACTTCATCCTCAGGTAATCGTTTTATTTTGATCTTCGCTTTTTATGTTAATTATATATGTTTTTTCTATGGGTGTTTCTACATGTATAGGTTATTCAAGTGTCAGTTTCTTTTATATTTTATAAAGTGATTTGTATTTTTATTTTAATCTCCATTTTAAAAAAAAAAAATTATATTTTTATTTTAAATGATTTTGGATCATCATTCTTGGGTAATCGTTCTATTTCGATCTTCGTTTTTTTGTTTTTCTATGGGTGTTTCGGGCCTGTGAACAAAGAAATTCTTGGCTTTTGCTTTCTTTGTTACAGAAAAACATCCATTTTTTTAGCATATTTGCATTCTACCAGGCTCTTGAAAACGTTAGAATGCAAAATATGCTTTATTCTTCCAATTTCCAATATTCATTTCAATTTTTATTTAATTCTTTTGTGGTTTGATTTGGGTGGTCTTCGCTTATGATCCAATTAATTGGTTTAATGCTGAAGTGAATCGTCTTTAAATTTTATGCACTGATATTTTTGTATTACTATATTTATATCATTTCTAAGGTAATGCTGCATATAGCGCTTTAATTGGAAATGAAGCTTTTTATTAATATTTTATTATTTTTATTTCAATATGTGTATGCACAATTTTTGCTATTACTTAAGCAGTTTTTTAATTTTCAAAATTTTATAATACATCATTTTATAGCTGCTATATGCGCATTTTATGTATTATTATTATTATTATTATTATTATTAATCCTAATACTATTTCAATTCTTATTCAGTGTATTACAATTCTCATTCAGTGTTTTGCAATTTAATGATCATTTTGAACTACCTTTATCACTTAGTTAGCAAGTTTCGAGGTATTAATTTTTAATTTTCATCCTTTCATTACATTTTGATATTCTGTTATGATGTATATTTATTTACCTTTTGAATCTTTGATCTAATAGTTTCACTAGTAATATTGTTTGTTTTACTACATTAAAATTTGTTGGTCTTCAAACCTTCCCCCCCCCCCTTTTTTTTTTTTTTTTTTTTTTTCTAGGGGACTAATTTACACAACTTATTTTTGTATATATTTTTGTAAATATCACTGATGAATTTTCATCTTGGCTATAAATACTTCTTGTAAATAATAATACATATTTTATATTTATCTACTCAAGGTTGTTTCTGTAATAAATTGTGCTCCATTAATTTTCATTTGAATTATCTATTTTAATCAAGATTTTCAAAAGATTTATTTATTTATTTTTAAGAATTTCTCAAGCTTTAGTTATAATTGTATGCAAGCTTAGTTAAATTTTTAATACTTTTTATAATTATTGTCTCAATTTATTATATCTCTTCTTTATTCATTACATGGTAGTTCTTAGTAAATTCTTAGCGCCTGGCAATAAAGGCAAACCTTATGGTTTGTCTTGTGCTCGGTACAGAGTAATGTATAGGGATTACTCTGGATCGTCATCCTGCTACCTATATCATCCTTCTCTTCGCGATTTATTTTTCAAAAAATGTAATTCTACAAGGTGTCTTACTTGCCCTCTTGCTGATGCTTCTCATTTTAGAGATAGCTCTTCTCATGTTACATTTTGTAAGGCTTTTAATATTATTTATTCTATCAAGTGCAATTTATGCAATATGATATATATTGGACAAACTAGTAATCCATTACATAAACGGATTAACCTACATCGATCTGATATTAAAAAATCACGACAATTTACTACAAATTTTGAATATATGCACTTCCATCAACATGACTTTAATAATATTACTGTGAAAATTCTTAATTTTAAAAAGAATTTGAATGAACGTCTCTTACTTGAGTCACAATATATTAAATCACTGAATACAATTTATCCTTTTGGATTAAATTCTAATGTTTATAATAAACAACATATTGTTTATTCCAAGGTCTCAAAAATTGAATTTTACAGTAATATTTATAAAACATTAAATCACTCTTTATTTAAAAAGACTACTAGAACTTCTAGGGGTTCTTCTAGGTCTTCTTCCCAAATTTTGGACATTTCATCTATATTACAAAATCTCAAATCTTTAGAAAATATTTTTCTTCAGTCTTATAATTGGAAAGATCTACGTAATTTTATATTTGGAATAAAAAAGAAGTATCTTCTTAAATATTTTAAAGTATTCCATTCTCATTCTTTTGATTCACATTTCAGTGATGTATTTTTTGATATTTTACACTATAGAGCTGAGTGTTTTAATATTAAACTTGACTTAAAATCTGGTCACAAAATAAATAACTCTCACTTGGTGATAAATTTTTCTCATCCTGTTTTTAATAAACTTCATATTCACAATATACTTAATGATCCATCCAATCCTTTTCCCATCAAAAACTTCATAATTCAAAAAACTTTTAAATACAATATTACTTTAGGCAGAAAAATATTCAACTACAACAACTTTGCTAAATTACTGACTTCTAATGATCAGCCTCCGTGCTATTGTTCTGATTCCAAATATAAATCTTTTTTCAATCCATCACATGGTCATATTATTACTGGCGATATCAATATTGTGGAAAATCTTACTTTAAGATCTTTGATGAAGTATGGTACTAAATTTCGTATGCCTTCAAAATTCAATTTTATTGATATCATTACTCAATTTAATTTAGACTTGGATCTCTTTATATACAAAATTGCTATTGATTATAATAAACCAGTAGAATTTTTTAATGAGTGGAAATTTAAGTTACTTGAGAAATTTAAACTTGATTTAGTTTATAATATGCAAAATCTATCTAATATCAAGTACTATAATTTCAAAGAAATCAATTCAGCAATTCTAGACTTACAGTCTAAATTTATTATTACATATGTTGACAAGGCGGCTAATAACTATGCTATTATTTGCAAAAAGTATTATAAACAACTTCTTTTTGATACTATGGATACTAGTAATATTTTTGTTAAGATTAATGACAGTATAGAAATTAAAAATAGGCATATATTTAATTATTACAAGTTGATAAAAACTAAAAATAATAACTACAATTATCCTTATTTAGTTGTAATTCCAAAATTTCATAAAGATCCTATTAAATTTCGTACTGTTACTGTTGCCTGTAATGCTTAAACTTCTAATGCTAATATTATGTTATTAAATATCCTTAAAAAATTACATAGTTATATTGTTTCTAACAAGAGTAATTTTTTTCTAAAAAATAGTTTTCAACTCAAAAATAAAATTAAAAATCTTACTGATATTACTGGTATAAAAACATATGATTTCAATGATCTATTTAATAATATTGTTATTAAAGATATGTTTGATATTATTAATAAACTTTTTGTAGAAAATCTGAAGTATTTAAATCTAAATGTTAACATTACTCCTTCAGCCTTTAAAACTCTGACTAGGTTTATCCTTTTCCATAACTATATTTTATTCAATAATTATTTATATAAACAACGCCTAGGATTGCCACAAGGTGGCATTGCGTCTAGTATATTAGCTGATCTTTACTTATATTATTATGAGCGTGACATTGAGTGTACTAACTTTAAATTACTACGTTACATAGATGATATAATTATATTATATTTGGATAAACATCACACCAATCTAGACTTACCTATTAATTATCCTGATAATTTGTCTCTTAGTAGTACTGATTTGGAATCTAGTGTTATTAATTTCTTAGATTTAAAAATTATTCTTAATAGTAATAGACAATTAGAATTTGACTTATATGATAAAAAGAAAGATTTCCCCTTTAAGGTAAATTTTTTTACTAACTATAAAACATGTTTACATAAATCTGTATTTGTCAATATTCTTCTTAATTTTAAACTACGGATAAAATATTTAGTGTCTGATAAACATCAAAAAGTACAATTTCGTTTCTTTAAAAATTTAGCATTAATTAATGGCTATCCCAAACAATTAATTGAAAAATTCTTTTAATTTTTAATTTTTAATTTATTTATTATTTTATTTATTTATTTATTTATTTATTTATTTATTTATTTTATTTATTTTTTTTTCTCTTTCTCCTCATAATTTTCATACCATTTTAAATTTAGGTCTAATTATTAGGTATTATTATATTGATAGTATGTATCTACATTAACTTTCAAACTTTGTGGCAATTTAAAATCGTAGGTAGCCACACTCTTCAATTATTCACATTAATTATCTGAATACCAAGAAATAGAAGTTTTTGTCTTCTTTTCCTGGCATTTTTGTACAGACAACATATGTATTTTATTTATCTTTTTCTTTTAATATCTATTTCTTTTATTTTTCCATTATTTTCATTTTATTATTGTAGATGGCTGCACTAATCATGTTACAAAATTTAGGAATAATCTGAATATTTTTAGGACTTCAATCCTTATTTCCTGAATAACGTTGTGAATCCTATTTTTTTTTTTTTTACTCCATGATTACTGCAATTTTGTTCTGATTAACTGTGTGTTTAACCGTTAACTGACTGTTAAATTTTTACATGTGTTAGATCATTCAAGAGTCAGTTTATTTTATATTTTATAAAGTAATTTTGTATTTTTATCTCCATTTTATAAAAAATTTATATTGATATTTTTATTTTAAATGGTTTTGGAACTTCATCCTCAGGTAATCGTTTTATTTTGATCTTCGCTTTTTATGTTTTTTATATATGTTTTTTCTATGGGTGTTTCTACATGTATAGGTTATTCAAGTGTCGTATTCTTTTATATTTTATAAAGTGATTTGTATTTTTATTATAATCTCCATTGTTTAAAAAATTTTTATATTTTTATTTTAAATGATTTTGGATCATCATTCTTGGGTAATCGTTCTATTTCGATCTTCGTTTTTTTTTGTTTTTCTATGGGTGTTTCGGGCCTGTGAACAAAGAAATTCTTGGCTTTTGCTTTCTTTGTTACAGAAAAACATCCATTTTTTTAGCATATTTGCATTCTACCAGGCCCTTGAAAACGTTAGAATGCAAAATATGCTTTATTCTTCCAATTTCCAATATTCATTTCAATTTTTATTTAATTCTTTTGTGGTTTGATTTGGGTGGTCTTCGCTTATGATCCAATTAATTGGTTTAATGCTGAAGTGGATCGTCTTTAAATTTTATGCACTGATATTTTTGTATTACTATATATATATATATATATATATCATATTTAAAGATATAGACACAAAACGCTTGTGTTTCTGCAAAACGGGTATTTCGTGTAAAACACGAAAAACAGGAAAAAAATACATTTTAGATTTCAAAAAAGCTAAAAATGTCTTCTGAATATATTTCTGCGTGTGTATGTGACAATAGACAGTCCTTAAAACGATTTTTTTTTTTTTTTTGTTGTTGTTCCAGTATCAATTGGTAACGGCTGAACAATGACACTCGGTAGGTGATAGTCCCATGCTCAACATAAAATTATATCTACAGAATATTTCGAAAAATTAATTATATTTAGAGATATGAGCAAAAATCTAATGAGGCTTTTTTGAATAAAACACACAGAATGGAGAAAAATTGCAATACCTTTACATTTCAGACAACAATGATGCCGAAAATGGCTTCAAAATAAATTTCTGTGTACATATGTGGGCCTGGGTGGTTTGTAGATTGACTGTTTTGTTCGAATATCTCACGAAAATGACAGAATAAAATTTAATGAAAATTAGCAGGTGTTTAGGATGCAATTAAAATGTGCATCTATCAAACATTTCGAAGTTTTAATTATAATTAAATATATGAAAAGAAAATCGCATACAAAATAACTAACTTGTCAGTAAAACTCGTCGAATGGAAAACATTTTTTTTTTTATATCTTTACGCTTTCACATATAAATGAAACCAACAGTGCTTTCAAAATTTGTTTTACGCGTGTGTTGAAAAGGTGGGGTTTTTTTAAAAAGCCTTTTGTTTTCATATATCACGCGAAAAGGATTGAAAGGAATAAAAGGGCACATAGCAGGGTTTACAGCTGCGGCCAGCTAAAAACCTTATTTATGGACAATTTCGAAATTTTAATCAGATTTCGAAGTATGGAGGAATACTTTCCGCAGGTGCAATAAGATTTTTATCAGTAAAACGCACAGAATGGAGAAACATTGCGGTATCTTTACATTTCAAAGGAAAAGCAAATCAGAAATGCCTTTAGAATATATATGCATATGTGTGTTGGGAAGAGAAAAGTGTGTGAGCGTTATTTTCTTTCGTTTATCTTTTGGTCCGAAAATCATTTTAAAAGTGTTGGAAGGAGCACAATGATAATTTCCACGGAATTAGGCATGTATTCACCATAAAATTACATACCTGGAACAATTCAAAAAGTTATTTGTAATTAGAGATTCAATAAAAAAATATTCGTGCATGCGTAATCTTATATATTAAAAAAAATTATGAAAACTAAAGTCAGTCCGTCTGGCCGTTCTATCCGGCCGATTTCCTTCATTTTTTTTTTTTTTAATGAAAGGTATTCAGACACAGATATGTCATCAATCATTGAAATTTACTCAACTCCCACCTTACTCAAGTTATACTCAAACGCGATTCTTCCCTGTACATTACTTATGGGACACATTCACTCAAGCAATTCGAATTCTCATAGCTCCTCTTCTAATAAATGGATCTTGATCGTTTCACTCTCAGAACACTCAGTGGATCAAGCTCTTTCTTTTGAGCTATTAACTGCTTAAATTCGTTGAGTTTGAGGAAAGTTGTGCGTGCACAATCAACTTTACATTCGATTTTTTCAAGATTTTTTCAAGATTTTCCTTCACTCAAACCTCTATAACTAGAGTTCTAATTAACGTAGGCTGTTGACAAAAGTCTAATAACACTCAGTGGATCAAGCTCTTTCTTTTGAGCTATTAACTGCTTAAATTCGTTGAGTTTGAGGAAAGTTATGCGTGCACAATCAAATTTACATTCAATTTTTTTCAAGAATTTTTCTTATATATTAAAAAAATTTACGAAAACTAAAGTCAGTCCGTCTGGCCGTTCTATCCGGCCGATTTCCTTCATTTTTTTTTTTTTTTAATGAAAGGTATTTAGACACAGATATGTCATCAATCATTGAAATTTACTCAACTCCCACCTTACTCAAGTTATACTCAAACGCGATTCTTCCCTGTACATTTCCTATGGGAAACATTCACTCAAGCAATTCGAATTCTCATAGCTCCTCTTCTAATGAATGGATCTTGATAGTTTCACTTTCAGAACACTCAGTGGATCAAGCTCTTTCTTTTGAGCTATTAACTGCTTAAATTCGTCGAGTTTGAGGAAAGTTATGCGTGCACAATCAACTTTACATTCAATTTTTTCAAGATTTTCCTTCACTCAAACCTCTATAACTAGAGTTCTAATTAACGTACAAAGGTAGACAATCGGACAGACAGATGCACAAATTGAAATCATATTCCCACTAAAATTATAAGAAAGTTTTAAAACGCTTATGTAAACAAAAGTGCAATTCCAGAAAATTTTTATTTATAGCTCTTAATGTAACTGATTATTTTTGTGTGGCCCTGTAAATCTAATGCTAACCATACTATACTACATAGAAGGCACTCTTGTGCATACGAATAATGTATTTCAATTGCATTAAGCTTCGTGGAGAATAAAATTATTAAAATTTGGTTTATAAAAATAACTCTCATACAACACAATGCTTTGGAATACTTTCAAGTTCCCCTATACACAAACCAGTTAGAAATGTACTCTACTTTACATAGGAAACATCCGATAGGGAATTGAATAACATGTTAAAATTTCACTGAAGTTTCTATACATTAAAGGTATTAAAATATGATTTATAGAAACTCCTCCCATAGACCACAATGCTTTCGAATATTTTTTGGGTGTCCCTGTACACAAACCAGAATAGGTATTCACTCCATTTTCAATAGGGAACATCCGATAGTCAATTTGAATAAAATGTATCGGTTTAAAGAAATCCCATAAATATTTACGGGAATTAGAGCGCAGTAAAACAGACAGAGACACACAGACGGAAGAAGAACAGTCAGACAGATACAGAGATTGAAATTATATTCACACTAAAAAAATGATAGAAAGTTTCAAAAACGCGTAAAGTAAACGAGAGTACAATTCTAGCAATTTTTTATTAATAGCTCTTAATATAACTGAAAATTTTTGTGTCACCCTGTAAATCTAATGATAACCATGCTATATTCTATGCAAAGCATTCTTTTGTGCATATAAATGAAATATTTCAATTTCCTAAAACTTCGTAGAAAGTAAAGATATTAAAATTTGATTTATAGAAATAACTCTCATAGAACGCAATGCTTTGGAATACTTTTAAGTGTCCCTGTACATACATCAGTAGTGGTATTTCCTCCATTTTATACAGGAAACATCCAATAGGGAATCTGAATAACATATTTCAATTTAATTGATATATGTCTACAGTAAAGGTAAGAAAATATGGTTTATCGAAATACCTCTCATAGGACATAATGCTTTGAAATACTTTCGGGTGTACCTGTACACAAAACCAGTAAAGGTACAAACTCCATTTTCAATAGGGAACATCAGATCGTAAACTTGAATAACATACATCAGTTTCAAGAAATTCCAGAAATATTTACGGGAGTTAGAGCTCGGACGGGCAGACAGACAGACGGACAGGCAGATACACAAATTTGAAATCATATTCACACTTAAAAAATGTTAGAAAGTGTTAAAAACGCTTAACGTAAAAGGAAGTACAATTCTAGCAATTGTTTATTAATAGCTCTTAATGTAACTGGATATTTTTGTGCCACCGTGTAAATCTAATGCTAATCATGCTATATTCTGTGCAAAGCATTCTTTTGTGCATATAAATAACATACTTCAATTTCCAAAAACTTCGTGGAAAGTAAAGTTTTTAAAATTTGATTTATAGAAATATCTCTCATAGAACGCAATGCTTTGGAATAATTTTGAGTATCCCTGTACATAAACCGATGGTAGTAATTCCTCCATTTTAAACATTAAACATCCAATAGTGAACTTGAATAACATATTTCAATTTCATTCAGATATGTCTAAACTAATGGTATGAAAATATGGTTTATAGAAATAGCTCTCATAGAACACAATGCTTTGAAATATTTTCGGGTGTCCCTGTACACAAACCAGTAGAGGTATAAATTCCATTTTCAATAGGGAACGTCCGATAGTGAACTTGAATAACATATTTCAATTTCATTAAGATATGTCTACAGTAAAGGTATGAAAATATGGTTTATAGAAATACCTCTCATAGAACTCAATGCTTTGAAATACTTTCGGGTGTCCCTGTACACAAACTAGTAGAGGCATAAATTCCATTTTTAATAGGGAACGTCCGATAGTGAACTTGAATAACATATATCAGTTTCAAGAAATTCCATATATATTTACGGGAGTTAGAGCGCGGACAGGCAGACGGACAGACAGACAGACAGACAACCCGAAGTCATAAATACTTTTTAACCTTGTTGGAAAGTGTTAAAAATATTAGAAAGTGTTAAAAACGCTTAACGTAAACGAAAGTACATATCTAGCATTTTTTTTATTAATAGCTCTTAATTTATCTGGATATATATGTGCCACCCTGTAAATATAATGCTAAGCATGCTATATTGTATGCAAAGCATTTTTTGTGCATATAAATAGCATACTTCAATTCCTTAAAATTTGTGGAAACTAAAGTTTTTAAAATTTGATTTATAGAAATATCTCTCATAGAACGCATTGCTTCGGAATACTTTTGAGTGTCCCTGTGTATAACCCGATGGTGGTATTCCCTCCATTTTATACAGGAAACATCCAATAGGAACTTGAATAACATATTTCAATTTCATTAAGATATGTCTACAGTGAAGGTATTAAAATATGTTTCACAGAAATACGTCTCATAGAACATAATGCTTTGAAATACTTTCGGGTATCCCTGTACACAAACCAGTAGAGGTACAAGCTCCATTTTCAATAGGGAACGTCCGATAGTGAACTTGAATAACATATTTCAATTTCATTAAGATATGTCTAGACGTCTAGAGTAAAGGTATGAAAATATGGTTTATAGAAATACCTCTCATAGAACACAATGCTTTGAAATACTTTCGGGTGTCCCTGTACACAAACTAGTAGAGGTACAAACTCCATTTTCAATAGGGAACGTCCGATAGTGAACTTGAATAACATATTTCAATTTCACTAAGATATGTCTAGAGTAAAGGTATCAAAATATGGTTTATAGAAATACCTCTCATAGAACACAATGCTTTGAAATATTTTCGGGTGTCCCTGTACACAAACCAGTTGAGGTATAAACTCCATTTTCAATAAGGACCGTCCGATAGTGAACTTGAATAACATATATCAGTTTCAAGAAATTCCATAAATATTTACGGGAGTTAGAGCGCGGACAGACAGACAGACAGACTGACAGACAGACGTATAGACAGAGAGACAGACAGACGGACAGACAGACAGACAGACAGACAGACAAACCGAAGTCATAAACACTTTTCAACCTTGTTGGAAAGTGTTAAAAATTATCTTTTCAGTATCAAAGAGTTTCATCAAAGTGTTTTTGACGTTTTTAATTTGTATTTATTCAAAGTTATTTTTTCATTATCAAATAAGTTGATTGTTCTATGTGTCTGGATCAAATCTTGAAGTGAAATATTAAAATTGTTTTATCGAACCGATATATTGCAAAGTTTGCAATCAGGATTTTAATCAATGATAATACAATGTAGAATGATTCACAGTGAGCTACCGCACTAAAGTAGGTTCCAAAGTAAATATATATACATACATATCCGCCGGTGGAAAATTTCCCGATTCATTTTTTAAGTACTTCAGTTGAATAATATTGAATTTTCAGATGAAAAAAATCATCTGAATTCATTTTTCCGGAATATTACGCGTACGTCTACATTCGATTATTATAGTATAAGCCAATACTTTTAGGAATTCTTCAAACCTAACTAAAAACTCTACCTGCCTGTGTTGAATCTTACAATTGTTTATGTAATTCTTAATTTCAGATTCAATCTTATTATTATTGATGGTTTAATAAAACGCTTTGTTTTACGTACAATTCTGTTTTGCTGTTGAATCCAAGTTTAAGTTTTACTTTTTAAAAATATTTTGTTTAAAATGTAATGATGATTATTCTAAATTCAGACTATATTAAAATAAATATTCTATAATATTTCCAGATTATTATGTTGATAAACACACACACACAAAATAACAATTATAAATACACTTTATTAATTATAATTGATAGATATTTGTATATATTAATTTTACACATACATTTGTGTGATGATTTTAATACAAAATTTCCCTACATTTCTATTGGCACTTCCCATTCTTAATAGAGTACAACAGCTGGAATTTTACAATTGAAATAAAAGCTTATATGAGATTTTTTATTTTTATTTTTTTATTTTGTGTGTGTGTGTGTGTTGGTGAGTGTTAGTTACAGTTTTTACACAGTGTTTCATACCAGTAAATAAATAATTAACGGAATATTAATCAAAGAGAGCATAGCATTTAAATATTAATGAAACAAGAACAATATAATAATATTGATCATAAGAAGATATGATTGTAAACATGATATTACGTGTTCAGATGACCAAAGACTCATTTTTAAATAACAAAAAGAAAACAAATCTGGAAAAAAAAAAAAAAAAAAAAAAGCATTTAAATTAATAATTTAAGTCAAACTATGGGTACAATTACTTCCACTAAACAGATTCAAACATATATAATTAAGAAATATGTTCCTAGAAATATTGGACACTGTAAAATAATAATAATAATAATAATAATAATAAATAAATAAATAAAATATATGCGAATCTATTCTTAAGTTAACAGAAATTAATCAAAACGAACTGATTTCATGCAGAATTACTTTGTTTGTACTTATAATAAAAATAAGAACAATAAATAATAAATAAGCATCAGAAAACATCTTTTTTATTATTATTTTAGTGAACTGTATATATGAGTAGTATTACTGCTACATTCTTTTTTGCTACACTTACATCTAACATAAAAAAAAATAATAAAATAAAATAAATAAATAAATCATTTCGTGAAAGTCTTTATTTTCTTTTTCGTGATGAAACAGAGCTTTATAGAAAATTTCATGTAGCAGGAAATTCTACAGGGAAAACTAAAAGGAACTAAATGTCATAAAAAATCTTAAGTGCCGTTCTGGGTAAATGAAAATCTATCATCAGCAACAGTATTTCGAATTCATACGACAAAATTTCTCTTCTACAATAATATTGCCTTTTTTTTTTTTTTTTTTGCAGGGTCAGATACTGGCAATTCTTTATTATACTGCATATAATATTATATCGATTTTTTTTCTTTTCGAAAAAACAATTTCATCAGAACGCAATATATTTAAATGGCTGCAATATACAGACAGATATCGATGCAAAAACAGAAATGCATTTTATGTTTGCATTTATAAAATATCACTCTTTTTGTTTTACGAAAATATTTAAAAGTGTAATTTTTTTTTTTTTTTTTTGTACATTTGTTTTACTTATTATTAATTTGGCAATTCCAAAACTCTGTATAAAAGTCGATACTTATTAGACAATGCACCTGAAGTAAAGTAAATAATTGTGAATAATTTAAAAATAATTATTATATAGTGATATAAACAGCCTCGGGTTTTCTGGAAAATACAAACAGTTTAACTATAGTTTACGATACGAAACAATTTTGAGCTATTGATGTTTTATTATTAATATTATTATTATTATTTGTTTTTATTGGTAAGTCGACGAATAAAGGAGCTTGATAAATTCAAAATATTGATATTTTAAAAATAAATAAATTATAATAAAATATATATAAATATATTGGAAAGCTATGGAACTTGCAATATTTTTCAAATAATTTTTTATTAACTATAAAATAGAAACGCTTCTTAAAAACATTTAGCTATTTTAGCAATATATACAAGGTGTCCCATAAGTCTCTAGACATTTAAAAAATTATAACTATTGAATGAATTGTTAGAATTGAACGCGGTTTGCGTAAAAATCATTCTCGTGAAAAGAGATTTTTTTTTTTTTTTTTTTTTTTTTTTTTTTGTAATGTATGTATTATAAGTATATATTTAAATGTTTTGTCGACGACATTTACACAAATAGTTAAATTTTTCGCATAGATGTGGAAGAAAATATTCAAATAAAATATCCCTATAAATTGCACAATTTTGCGATCAGAACAGTTTATTCCTTATTTTACCTCCTACTTGTGCATACATTAAGTTTTAATTCGATGCTGACTTGGTGGATAAAGCGTTATTCGTGAAGATGTTTTCCCTCAGGTAAGAACCGCCGACTGAAGCTACAGTTAGCAGTGTTATAACTCGTTTTCAAACTGTAATGTTTAGTGACGACGGACATAAAGAATAGGATTTATATGCCTGTAAACATTTGCATGACAAATAGCTTTATCGACAAATAGCTTAATTATTATTTTTACTTACAAAAAAAAAAAAAAAAAAAAAAAGAAAGAAAGAAAAAGAAAAAAAATCCCTCTTCACGAGAATGATTTTTCGCAAACCATGTTACATTATATCAATCCATTCAATAGTTATGAATTTTTAAAATTTCTACAGACTTTTGAGACACCCCGTATGTATACACACACACACACACATATGTGTGTATATATATATTGTTTATCTGATCGGCGTACAATATGTGTGTGTGTGTGTAATAATACAGCGGCATGCCACTACCATTCGTATCTGATATTGCGCACAGTTAATAAAGAAAAGTTTACGTTAGCATTGGTACTATTCAGAATGGTTCAAAAGATAATGTCCAAACGGCAAGAGTGGGTGTGACAGATCATGAGAATTGACAATTGCACAGAAACTAGGAGACGTAAACACGATTATTGCAGTAAAATTGCATCATGATTGTCACGCAAAGAAATGATAACAAATGGTGTAAAAATACACTTATTTTTCAAAGAAACGTAATCGAAGTACAGAATAAAATTAAAATGTTACAACGCACATGAATTTTGCAAAATGTTGCCCATTAGCCGTGATGAATACTTCATAGAATTACTCAAGTCTTTTGCGTGTATACAAATTGACAAGAACTTATTATCTTTTTGCAGGTTTTATTATTTTTCCGAGACCCAATTACCCCCAATGATCTAATATAACCACACGTGCCTTTTGAGCATAATTAAAAAACTATTCTCTATATTAATAGCATATTTTGTTTTCAAAAATCATTAAAAAAAAAAAAAAAATCTGTGTTACTTAATAATACCTATTCAGTTTAATAGGTGTTTAAAAGATTGATACTTTTTCTCGATATACTGAAGTCTAGGATCATGAGCTTTTTTATGTATAATTAAAGAAGCAGTTTTTATTATTGTATTCATAAAAGTTTTATGTTATGTATCGTCATTAAACCTAAATATTATCTCTCCATTCTCATATTTTCTAAATTAATTAATAATAATGTTCATCTTCTTGCTAAAGCTCCCCTAAAATTAAATTCATTTCTTTCTAAGAAATTAGATACCCCCCCTTCCAAATTAAAATCAGGTGTTTATGAAATCTCATATAAAATTGATAATAAAACTAACTATTATATAGGAATGACCAATAGACCTTTTAGTGATAGAATGAAAGAACATATAGCAGATTTAAAATATAACAGATCCTGCACTGCTTTTTCACGTACTTATAAAACTAATCGCATCGAACCTGATTTTGAAAATGCCCGAATTATTTATAGTACTAACAATAGAAACCAAGCTCTACTTTGTGAATCTTTTGAAATTACAAAAAGTAAATAAGAAATTTGTAATGATACATTATCCATTACCCTTCCCTCCCCCCTCAAATTGACTTCGTTTCTTAAACATAAAATAATTGAAGGTAACGCTGTTGTTTTTTTTTATGCCAACTTTGCAGTGTGATCCACTGACTCTGTTTTAGAGAGCTTTATTTTTATTGTAAGGTACATGATTGTGATTTTTTAGATGCTTTTAACTCATTTTAAGATGTATATAGAGTGTTTTTATATAAGTTATGTAATCACGTATTAATTTCTTTATGAATTGTGTTTGTAATATCTATGAATGGCTTAATTTGATTAAAGCTTATAGTTTATGTACATCATTTCCCTGAAGATGGTTAAAAATTGAATATTAACCGAATTGTCGGAATGTAAATATATTTGGGAATATAAAGATATTTTAAATAGTTTGATATGCTGAAAAGTATGGTTTTATCACTATTTTTTATAATTTTCAACTTAGATAGATAATATTAAAACATATAAATCATTGTGCTAAACTTTTAAATTAGTGCTCAGATAGTCATATGATCTATATAGATATTGTATAGAGACTGATTCACATAAGTACACTGAAAAGTTTCAACACTTTTTTAACTGAGTTGAAAAAGATTAAAACATAAAAATTTTTTAGTGTTCAGATATTGAATATATTTGAAGCTTTAAAATATTTCACTAATAACTTTCCACCAAGTTTTATTTATTTTATTTTTTTTTCATAATTTACATAAAAGTTTGACCTGCCATATGAAAGAAATCGATAACACATATTTGTTTTTATCTTTTCTGCAAATGCACTTTTCTAAGAAGAATATTATTTTCAAGAAGATATATAAATGACTACGGATATTTCAGCTGTTGTCATACTAATTTATATGACATATTCTCTCTTAAAAGTAACGAATTTATTAGAACTTATTTCTGTTAGTTCTTAAAGTATTGGGTGAGTGCAAAAGTTTGTGCGGAGTTGCAATAGATGCCATTAGAAGTGGCGTAAAGTGTTGTCATTAATACTGCCATCTACGTAAGATGGATCGTTGGAAAGGTGACACGTGCAGCTTTCATTTCAATCAAAATAATTTGTGTAGATACAAATTGCTTCGAGAAAGATTACTTACAAAATGAGTGTCGATAAGGGGCATTTACGGCATGTTATGCTTTACGAATTTCAAAAGGGAATAAATGTTGCAACAACCGTAAAAAACATTCAAGAGGTTTATCAAGATCAAGCACCAGCTAAACGATTTGTGGAAAAATGGTTTGCGAAATTTCACCGCGGAGAGTTTAACTTTGAAGACGAGCCACGCTCATGTCGACCTTCAGACATTGATGGCAATGTTGTGCGTACTTTAGTTCAGAATACTCTACGAATTTCAACAGAGGAAGTTCCTACAGCACTTAACTTTGACCGATCAACCGCATTTCGGCATTTTAAAAAATGGGATTCGATTTGAAGCTCGATATATGGGTGCCCTATTTGCTGACCGAGAGGAACAAAATCGAGCTAATTTCTGCTGCCATTTCTTTACTCGGGCGGCTCAAAAACGAGCCATTTTGGATTGATTAGGGACGGGCAATGAGAAATGGGTCCTGTACAACAATGTTCAGCGCAAACTCACGTGGAAACAGGCAGGTGAGCATGGTGATGCAACGGGAAATGCCAGTTTGCACCCGATGAAGGTGATGCTCTGTGTTTGGTGGGATTGCAAGAGCATAATTTATTTTGAGTTTCCCCCACTGGCCAAACGATTGATTCGGACAAGTACTGTCGACAATTAACCAATCTGAATTGAAAAATCAAGCAGAAACGTCTGGTTTTGTCAAATCGCAAGGGCGTAGTCTTTCATTATGGCAATGCCGAACCACACATTTTGAGACAGAGGCTGCGCAAACTGAACATCCTGAAATGGGATGTCCTTACCCATCCACCGTATTCTCCTGATATCACACCATCTGATTACCACTTGTCCCGGTCATTACAAAATCATTTAAATGGAAAAAATCTTGACTCTTTGGATGCCTTAAAAAACATCGTGTCTTCGTTCTTCGAATCTAAACCGCACAGTTTTTATGATCGGGGCATCCGTATGGTGCCAGAACGTTGGAAACAGATATAGAAAACGATGGAGAATATATCATTGATTGAATAAAGAACTTTGTTTGCCTAATCACTGCGTGACTTTTACTCACAAACTCCGCATGAACTTTTGCACTCGCCCAATACATATTTTCTATTTCACTATTTTATTACTTCTATGAAGAAAATATGATACCAACGTGTAATAAGTCAATAGTTATTGCAAAAATTACTGAAATATGTGTTATTAAAAGAAGCATATACTTGATTTTGTAATATTTGTTAACTTTTGTTTAAATGATATTAAATACATTAGTTTCTATTAATTTAGACAACATTCTCAATTTTTTCATGGTTATTTAAAAAAAAACATCAAAAATTAAATTAACAAAATGTGTTTAAAAATATTGTTTATGTATATTAAATAAAATTTTCAAAAAATGTAGAGTTAGAGATACATGTTAATTACCAAAAATTGCTTTATTTCAAAATGGTTAAATTCCGCTGGAATATATAGTACATATTGAAAAATTGTTCATGGTTATGGAAAAAAATGGCCTTTTACAATGCAATTTTAAGCTGTAAAAGAAATAAAAGTAAATATTATTACGTGTTAAACACATATATAAATATATTTCATTAATATGGAACACCTTATTACCGATAGTTTTTCTCTTGTGAAAAAAAACAAAAAAAAAAAAACAAGAATTATTTTACATTATGTCAATCGCTTTTTAAGTTAGCCATTAAATGCATTTTTTTTACACTATACATTTTCAGTAGGTATTTTATCCACATAACCACTTCAAATCCAGATTTATTCAAATGATTTACTACATTTAACTATTAGTCACTTTCTGGAATATGTATATCCAGCACGAAAATAGAATGCTCTAGAAAAAAGCATGAACGATGAACTTAATGCAGTTCTTTACGTACATAATTATGTATTACCATAAATTAAAGTGTTTAAACCCAACTCCATTTAAAATATATTCATTTACCTTGATTGTTGATAAAATCCTCTACAAAGGCGTGTAAATAAATTGCATTACACGCTTTATTTGTAAAAAATACAAAAAAAAGTTGATATATAGAAAAGGAAAATGTCCATTAGATTGAAAATTACAGTAGATCTTACACAAAATTAGTGAACAATCACTTTCCAGCTTACAAGTGACTAAATAAATCCAGCATTGATATAAAATTGGAGTGACTGAGAACGTTTGTTATGAAATCTACATCATGAATGGATACAGTAACAAAAATTATTTACAGTGGCAAAAACAAGAGAAAAAGTATTGCATAGATGTTCTTTCTGCTCTTTATAATTCAATGCACATCATTTTATGTCAAAATTCTATAAAGTTAATTCAGGAAGCCGTATTGTATAAGTGCACAATTTTAAAAGGAAGGATAAATGCGTGTTACGTATTTGTTTGTAACTCAAAAAGAAGAAAGCCAAAGGGAAATTAAAACATGGATTCGACAACCATACACAATTTGTTATTTTATGATTTTCAGGCTAGTGTGCACATAAAAAGATACTTTATGTAATTCAATATTGATTATATATATATATATATAGAGAGAGAGAGAGAGATAAATTTAGCTTTGTACCTGAATGCATATAGATAAATAAATTAATCCTATTATCAGAAATAAAAGGAATATTGATTACAAAAATGTTCTTCTGCTGTTTGTTGTCGTTGTTTCATGCCCCTCTGGTCCAAAAATCCTAGACCAGGCCCATGATACCATGTCGCTCTAACAGAACCACAAGTCAATTATCCAGAGACAGATAAGGACGGTTACCAGCATACCAGTCGTGAGTGGGAGTGATTCTCGAATTAGAATTTTCTTTAGCTTTGTGAACAGAAAACAAATCAGACACGAAAAGTTCACTAGAGGCGGCAGAAGGAAGATAACTTCCCTCTTTCACAAGCATGTTCGCCACTTCACTCCCAAAGACTACAACATGGGATGGAATCCGTTGGATGCAAACTCTGCTTTTCTGCAAAAGTGTAGCAATTTTGGAAATAACCTCTTGATCAGGTTTTCCGTAATGTTCTTCTTCTTTAATGAATATATAAGGAGCAAACATACAAACTATGTTTTCTCCTTCAGATATAATTTTTCAGAAAACAGAAAAACTAGTAGATGATAATAATAACAATAATAAAATTGTTTAGATGTTTTACCAGTTACTAGGAAAATATTTAGACGTGCTACGTCATGTTGGGTAAAAAAAAAAATCACTAATTTTTTTTTTTTTTTTTTTTTTTTTTTTTAGAAAACATGGTTAGAATGTTAGCTTCTCATATTGTACACCGTTTTCTATCAAATTTCTTTAAAATCAGCTCGAAAAAATTAATGGACGAAAAAATATCCGTTAAATAAATATATAAATAATTAATTAATGTGTGTTATCTGGTTCAATCGTTACTCAGAAACAGGAAAAACACACATACGCATATAAAAGAGTTGTATGTTGTTCGATTATTACTCAGTTGCAGGAATTCCTCTCCCCTAAAAAAAGGAGGAAAATAGCTTTAAGAATTTGGAAGTGTGTTGTAAATGTAAGTAATTATACTATCTGTATACGTTAAATTTAAAAATGAATGTCATGGATTTTACACAAGACAAATGTATAGTCCAATTTTCAAAATTATGATTACTTCAATGTGTATGACATAGATGTGGAATCATCGTCTGAGCAAAATAAAGCAATCATATTCTCCCACGAACTGAAAACTAATTTCGACGGTTATCAATGGTCACTGTGAAATCAGAAAAGTAGTGAAAAATGGAAAACCGGAAGTTGGACATCGTGAATCGAAAGTAGGACGTATAAGTATTTGCGTATCTCAAAAGGGCTCTGACGATTTTCTACATATTTGCTATGTAAGCATTTCATCCTTTCGTATGGATTAATTAGTTAGTTCAGGAAAATTGGTAAGCGTCCTGTACAAGTAGCTCAATTTCAGGTGTCGGAAGTGTGATCCTTTCAAAATGGCAGTACGGATTTTTTTTTTGTTTCAAACTCGCCTTGTTTTTCAGTCAAAAAGTGGTTATTACAGGAAAATTAACAGTCATCCTGAAGAGGTAGGTCAGTTTTCGATCCCCGAAATTAGTGTTTCAAAAAAATGGCTCTACCGATATTTTGCTTATTTTTTAATTCGCTATGTAAACACTGTTTTATATGTCTTTACACGTGTATCAGCTTTCTTTTATTGGAAAACTTTTATGCGTCTATTTTGTTAGATCGATTTTATGTCTTTTAATCACTCCCAAAAATTGGCTACAATACGTATTGTAGTAGGTAATGGGAGTCGTATTGTTATTTCACACCAGAATTGTTTTCGTGAGTAAATGGGCATTTTAGCATTTTTTTTTTTCAACATATATTTCTTTAGGAGAGATAAAATATAAAATTTAAATACGAAATTAATGGATTGGCTTTATTATTACTTTTTTTTAATTAAACATAATAATTCAGACGTATAAATATATGTAAGATAATATATATATATATATATATATATATATACTATTTGCTATTATTTTACATTTGTTAAATTTAATTTAAGATAAAAAAAAACATGCTGCGTGTCCCCTAAAGGCTTTTTTAGATTTCCTTAAAGGTATTATCAAACATAAGTTTTCTGAAATACGATTTATTACTGTTAACTTCATTACACGGCATATCAAAATAATCTACGAAAAAAGCCTAACATTTATTTCTTTTACCTTAATTGCATCTTAAAACCATCATTAATCACTTGGCTTGTCGATAACATGCTATTACCCGAAAAGCTATTCTAAAGGGATAAAAGAAACATTTCCGAATGAAAAAATCAAACAAACAATATATTGACTTATATATGGCTTAAATTCTGTCAACAACAGTTTTCCGTAAAAGAAAATTAGTTTCTGATTCAATACTGATATAACTTCTTAAACATAGAGCGTTTGGTACAGCCATTTTGCAATGTGCGCGCAACATAAGAAAATTATTAAAATTTAATATGATAAATTTAGTTTTAGTGAAACAGTATTTATCATTTGTTATCAGAATAAATTAGAATTGATATTCACGCGCATGTTTTTTTTTTTTTTTTTTTTAATGTGTACTTATTAAGTTGAAATTACATATGATATCTTCGTATTATTATTATTATTATAAGTAGTAGTATTTTTATATGTATAAGAATAATTTATAATAAATTAATTCTAAAAAAGAGTTGAGTTAAAACACGTGTCATTTGTTATTATATTAAAAACACTTTAAAACACGTAAAATTATAATTTATTTAAAAGATTTTAAAACATTATTAGAAGCTTTTCGCTTTGAAATACCAAAGCATTATCAGAGATTTTTATTACTCGTTTCCAATGAGCAGTTTTTTAAATATTTTGCATTTCACAGTTAACATGTTAAGTCATTTAATAACGTGAACAGAAGCAAAGTCAACTTAAAGTCCGGTAAAGGTTGGATCAAGGGGCTAAGATGTGTAAGAGAAGCTGAAACTATTGAAAAATCATACGAGGCTATTGTTGGATAAAAACCATAATAGACTAGCAGAAATAAACTATTAGTTATTTTATAATTTTGTGCCAAATTATTGGCAAAATTGCAGCATCTGTAGAATTTATTGTAATTTTACATTTAATTACTATATTAATAGCTTCAGAGGTGTAAAGTTCTTGAATAGTAGGGGGTGCTGTAATAATTTTGGCGTTATTCCATATAGGGTTAGCGTTTGGGTTAGCATAAATGAAGTCGACCAGAGTAGAAATATTTCCTTATTTGATATTATGTATATGCTCTTGTATTATTTTGTTTAAAGTTTTCTTAGTTTGTCCAATATAATATAAATTTCTTTGTTGTTTTCGATGGGAATTTCATAGACACCTCCAGTGGGTTCATTTAAGTCACAGTCATGAAGTTTTAATCGTTCAATAGTTAGAGAAGAACTGAATGGGATAATACTGGGATAATGTTTTAAAATATTTTTAATAAAGCTTAATTTTAAGCGTTTTAATGTTTCTTTAATCTAAATAACAAATGACGCGTGTTTTAACCTAACTCCTTTTTAGAGATAATTTATTATAATTTATTGTTACAAATAATAATAATAATAATAATAATAATAATAATAATAATAATATGATGATGATGATGAAGCTTTGGTATTTCAAAGCAAAATGCATCGGATAATGTTTTAAAGCATTTTAAATAAAATTTAATTTTACGTGTTTTAAAGTGTTTTTAATCTAAATAATTTGGTAAAATCACTTCACTATAATTTTTAACTAGTATGCTGTGACCATTATAAAATTTGCTGCTGTCTTTTTTTTATCCATAATCGCGTAGCTTAGACACGGCATTAATTTCTATATTATCTGTAGAAAATTTTCCTTTCAGAAAAGTAATTTAGACTCGAAATCTTGCCATTTATGCTCTCAATTTCGAAATATATATAAATATATTTATTTTGCTTTACAGACGACATCATAGGAAATGATAATGGCGCTGACGGGGAAGGGGGAGGGGGGGAGAAAGAGGATCCTATACTAAGCTCTTTCTTTAATATAAATGTATATTTTGTTTGTCTTAAGTTAACCTTTTCTTTAATCAACATACGGAACTCAAATAATTAAAAGTTATTTTCATTTTAATAACGTCTTTATATTATGATAGTTGGCCATGGTTTGGATTTGCTTAAAATAGTCCCTAATCAAGATAGCTCAATTAGCATGTTTCAATCATTCAAATACAATAAAATCATGACCACTAAAGAGAGAAATGCTTGCTAAAAAATATCAGATTAAAAATGGTTTTCAAGCCCTCTTCTAATATAACTTCTTTCAGTTTCATATATTTGTGTTCAAAGTGCTAGTGCGACGTAGATCGCACTCACTCACTCAGAGTTTCCAGATACTAATATTCAACAGTTGTAACCTTTTTGTCGATATTGGATTGTTTTTAGGTAAGAAATGAAACTTCACAAAATTTTGCAATTGAGAATTCGGCAAACATTATCAGACAAGCTTACATAAAAATAAATTTATTCAGGCCTCGTAGCGTTCCTAAAATTTAACTTGTATTCTACTATATTCCCACCAGTACCGTGAATGAGGCATTTTCTTGAATATTTTTGACATGTTTGATGCTAGAAAATTATGCTTAAAAGTATCAATTTAGAATTCTGGTGTTACTATGATAAAATGAGAACAAAATTTTTGGGAACGCTGCAAGGCCTGAAACATTTCCTTTTAAATTGGAAAAAAAAAATGAAAACTATTATTTATTTTATTTTATTTATTTATTTTCTGACAATATTGTATTTTTTTTTTTATTTTAAAGTTAAAATGGGGTTTTTATTTAATACCTTTTGAACTAATTATCATATTAAACTTTAAATTACGGCATTAGATAGATTTTTTGTCGGATTAATAAGCATACCAGTTTTTGTAGTGGTCGGTGGAATGGTTTACTTTGTATAACGAATTAAAACCTGATATAACACGACATCTATTTTATCAAAATAAAATCACGGTCCAGAAATACTTTTTTTTGAGTGGTCTTTCCTGATACCGTTCTGGAGGCCTCTTGCTTCTTACTATATTTAATATTACGCCTGTATTTAAATAAATGGCATTGGAAACAAAGATCAATGAGCAGATATTATTTTTTTTTTAATTCAACTGAACAAATTCAACCTTTAATATTCTATTTATTCGCTTTTGAAAGAGCTTTGCTTGCTTCTGTAGTCAAACGCTGTAATATAGAAATATTTATTCCACTTTAATGCTGTTAATAATTATGAAATAGCAATAAAAAATACTTTCAGCATATCACATAAATTTAAAAACTTTATTCCGACGTTTCGGTTAAAACACATCTTTAACCATCTTCAGGGAAAAACGATGTTTAAAAATCTATAAACATAGACAATTTAAGCCATTCTATGATACAATAAATACAATTCTCAAAGAAATTAATATTTAAGTGTTTTATTCTTCTTGTAATGGTCATGATTATGATTTATTGAAATGTTTTTAGCTCATTTTTAAAATGTATATAGTGTATTTTTATAATTTATGTAATCACCTATTAATTTCTTTGAGAATTGTATTTATTGTATCATAGAATGGCTTAAATTGTCTATGTTTATTGTTTTTTAAACATCATTTTTTCCTGAAGATGATTAAAGACGTTTTAAACGAAACGTCGGAATAAAGTTTTTAAATTTATGTGATATGCTGAAAGTATATTTTATTGTTATATCGCTGTAATATATTTGTTAAAATTCTAATATTTTATAGTATATATTTTTATTTTTAAAATAGAGAATTCAGTTGTTATCTAAAAAAAAAACAATCATCTGCGCTAAACGAATTTATAAAAAAAAAAAAAAAAAAAAAAAAAAGTATGATTTTTTGTTATTGTTTCTTGGAATAAAATCAACGGAACAAAACCTAGTAACAGAGGTCGCTTTACAATGTATATAATTTAAAAAGTAGCCGCTAAAAGCATCAAAGCTTTACAATTTTATAAAAGCAGTATTTTTACTTTCCGAACACTATAGTGAGGAAAGTATTGTAATCATGTCAAAAATCCGAATTCGAGATTTTGATGTTTCTATACGTTTTGAGGTCCCCTGAGTCCGTTTTCACTATTTTTACGATGATGTATGTATGTGTGTGTGTATGTGTGTATGTGTGTATGTGTGTATGTTTGTGAACACGCTAGCGTCTAAAGGCTTTGTTCGATTAACCTGAAAGTTGGTACGTATATTGTAAGTCACCATAGTACGAACCCTATAGATTTTGGTGAATCTAGCACTTATAGTTTTTTTACAGGGACACAAAGAAAAATTCTTTATCATTATGGCCTATGGGACCAAAATCTTAAAAGTGCGATAGCATCTAAACGCCTTATTCAATTGAGCAAAAATTTTATACCCATATTATAGGTCACAGATACTCAATCTGTATAGATTTTTGAGAATCTAGCACTTATAGTTTTTTTACAGGGACACAAAGAAAAATTCTTTATCATTAAGGCCAATGGGGCCAAATTTTTAAAAGTGTGATAGCGTCTAAACGCCTTATTAATCTGAGCAAAAAAATTGTACACATGTTATAGGTCGCATTTGCACCAACTGTATAGATTTTGGTGAATCTAGCACTACAGTTTTTTTACAGGGACACAAAGAAAAATTCTTTATCATTATGGCCTATGAGACCAAATTTTTAAAAGTGCGATAGCATCTAAACGCCTTATTCAATTGAGCTGAAAATTTGTATGAATATTATAAATCACTGTTGCACTAACTATAGGCATTTTGGTGAATCTAGCATATATAGATTTTTACAGGGACAAAACGAAAAATTCTTTATCATTATGATCTAAGGGCTCAAAGTTCAGTAGCGTTAAATAAAACCTCGTGTGATATATGGAGAAAAAAACACTCTATTATGGTTTTCTCTCTTTTGTTTGTTTAGCAATTCCTCTTTCTTTATTTTATCTACAAAACTGTTAGTTACTCAATGTTCGGAAAGTCGAGTGGAGTCACTCCAGATTTTTTAATAATTACAGTATATTACGTATCATGATGGTAACTTAAAAAATAGTATTCTACTGCATAAATATGACACATCTGCTGCAGAATAACTATATTATGATTAAATTTATAACTTAAAAAGTAATAATAATAAATGTATAAAAATGAAAGAATAAGTGGGGACTAAAATGTGGGGACAATCATTATAATGAAAGAAACCCCGTAATAAGTCTGGAAATAACAATGTGTGTTTTTGTTTTGAAGAATGTTTTATTTCTCCCAATTAAAAATAACTCATTAATTTTAATACTATTCCTAGAAATTTAGAGGTTTCTTTAATAAAATATATAAACATCACACGCATTCACTCAAATTTTAATTACAGCTTGCTTACTCATTGAGTTTGCATTGAATAATGAACAAAAAATTTCTCAAGTTTCGCGATATATATTTTAATTATAAATTTTCGAGAGAAATAAATAAGGTGCAGCATTATACAATATCATAATAGTTAAATTTTACTTATCATTGCAAAAAACTTTAATAAAGTTATATAAATATACTGCACACCAGTGATTTTTTTTTTAGTCCATAAATGTAAATAATAAGAATTTTTGCAGTTATTACTTTCTGTTACTCATACATATGGTATAAAAAGTACTCTTTTTGGGTAACAATTTCAAAATTGAGTTTTAGTTATATTTAAACGTTTCGAGGTCCCCTGATTACGGAAATCATGTTTTTAGCGGTTGGTCTGTCTGTGTGACTGTGTGCGTGGGGCGATAGAATGTGATATTTTATATCTATAATAATAAATGGAAAGGTTTGTCTGTCTGTCTGTCTGTCTGTCTGTTCTTTTATACGTTCAGGCCATACTGAACGCAGAAACACAAGAATTGACATACGGATTCTCTGGAGTTTTTCCGATGTTTTCCTCGAAACAGAATTTAAAAATCTTAATTAGTTTCGGAGATATTAATTAAAATGTTGACCCATGTCGATCGAACAATGACCAAAAATCCTTATTGCTTAAAAAGAGGCATTCTATCAGCATTCAGCAGACGATTTTAACGGCTGTCTCGAACGGAAACAAAACAGGTGCAAGTCATTAATGTCACATGATCTTTAACTGGGGTTAAAAATTGCAAATTTCAAAGTGCTTCAAATTTTCTTTTTCGTACACAACACTTAATATACAACCTTTTCAGCACAAAACCAACCTGCAGTTAAAATTTCATCAATTTTCATTAATAAACAAAGCAGTTACATTTTAATTGCAAAATAAATTTTATTCTAACACGTAATCCATCTTTCAATAGACGATAGAAGTTTCCATAGCAACAAAATACATTTGAAGGAACTAAAAAATACTTTTTCTTTTTCTTTTTACTTCCATTACCCGACTACCGTGGTATATATAGGTTTTCGGGAAATAAAAAATATTTATTTTTCTTTTTACTTCCATTAATAAAACTACCGTAGATAATGGAATTAGAGATTTCACGTGATTTACATGTTTTAGAATGTCCTGAGTAGGTTTTCTTTTGTATCTCAGCTAAAATTTCGATATTTCAAATTCCAATTAAATTATTTTTAATACATCATTCGAAAGATATTTTAAAGTTGTTTTAAATTATCGAAAGTTTTCACCAGATTTACACGTTTTGAGGTCTCCTGAATTAGTTTTCTTTTGTATCTCAGCTACTAATTAAAATAATTTCATAAGTAATGCATCATTAGAAAGCTTTTTTGATTTGGAATCGAACAGTGGAATACAGAAATTTGTACCGCCAGATGGCGCTGTAATATATTAAAATTTCAATATTTCGTTATTTCAATTTCTAATTATGATTAAATTATTTTGAATACATCATTCGAAAGATATTTTAAAGTTCTTTTAAATTATCGAAAGTTTTCACCAGATTTACACGTTTTGAGGTGTCCTGAATCAGTTTTCTTTATATCTCAGAAATTAATTAAAAAAATTTCATAAGTAATACATCATTTGAAAGCTTTGTTGACTTGATACACATTTTAAAGTACTTTTACATTATCGAAAATGGAATTCGAGATTTCACCCGATTTACACGTTTTGAGGTGTCCTGATTAGGTTTTCTTTTGCATCTCAGCTACTAATTAAAATAATTTTATAAGTAATACATCATTAGAAAGCTTTTTTGATTTGGAATCGAACAGTGGATTACGGAAATTTCTACCACCAGATGGCGCTGTAATACATTCAAATTTCAATATTTCAATTTCTAATTATGATTAAATTATTTTTAATGCATCATTCGAAAGACATTTTAAAGTTCTTTTATATTATCGACAGTTTTCACCAGATTTACACGTTTTGAGGTGTCCTGAATTAGTTTTCTTTTGTATCTCAGCTACTAATTAAAATAATTTCGTAAGTAATACATCATTAGAAAGCTTTTCGAACAGTGGAATACAGAAATTTGTACCGCCAGATGGCGCTGTAATATTTTAAAATTTCAATATTTCAATTTCTTATTATGATTAAATTATTTTTAATACAGCATTCGAAAGATATTTTAAAGTTCTTTTAAATTATCGAAAGTTTTACCCAGATTTACACGTTTTGAGGTGTCCTGAATCAGTTTTCTTTTATATCTCAGTCATTAATCAAAAAAATTTCATAAGTAATACTTCATTTGAAAGCTTTGTTGATTTGATACACATTTATTAGTACTTTTACATTATCGAAAATGGAATTCGAGGTTTCACCCGATTTACACGTTTTGAGGTCTCCTAATTAGGTTTTCTTTTGTATCTCAGCTACTAATTAAAATAATTTTATAAGTAATACATCATTAGAAAGCTTTTTTGATTTGGAATCGAACAGTGGATTACAGAAATTTCTACCGCCAGATGGCGCTGTAATATTTTCAAATTTAAATATTTCAATTTCTAATTATGATTAAATTATTTTTAATGCATCATTCGAAAGATATTTTAAAGATCTTTTATATTATCGACAGTTTTCACAAGATTTACACGTTTTGAGGTGTCCTGAATCAGTTTTCTTTTGTATCTCAGCTACTAATTAAAATAATTTCATAAGTAATACATCATTAGAAAACTTTTTTTATTTGGAATCGAACAGTGGATTACAGGAATTTGTGCCGCCAGATGGCGCTGTAATATTTTAAAATTTTAATATTTCAATTTCTAATTATGATTAAATTATTTGTAATACATCATTCGAAAGATATTTTAAAGTTCTTTTAAATTATCGAAAGTTTTCACCAGATTTACACGTTTTGAGGTGTCCTGAATCAGTTCTGTTTTTGTATCTCAGTTATTAATTGAAAAAAGTTCATAAGTAATACATCATTTGAAAGCTTATTTTAGTTGATACACATTTTAAAGTACTTTTACATTATCGAAAATGGAATTCGAGATTTCACCCGATTTACACGTTTTGAGGTGTCCTGATTAGGTTTTCTTTTGTATCTCATCTACTAATTAAAATAATTTCATGAGTAATACATCATTAGATAGCTTTGTTGAACTGGAATGGAACAATAGATTACAGAAATTTCTACCGCCAGATGGCGCTGTAATATTTTTAAATTTTAATATTTCATATTCTAACTATGATTAAATTATTTCTAATACATCATTCGAAAGATATTTTAAAGTTCTTTTACATTATCGAAAGTGGAATTCGTGATTTCACCTGATTTACAATTTAAATTGTCCTGATCAGGTTTTTTTTTTGCATTTCAACTAATTGAGTAAGACCGTTCAAAATTGGTATATTCAAGTTAATTAGAAAGGGCTGGAACGGTGGGGAAGGAATAGGCGCGCAGCGCGCATGGTTTGGGACCCGGTGCGAGTTTTTACCCGGTGATAAAAGTTTTTTTTTTTTTAATTTTATTTTCTTAATAATAAAAGTTTGAGTTGAGAAGGAATATGCGTGTACAGCGCACGTATATCCTCAAACGTGCGCGCGCAACGCGCGTGGGTCCGTGCTGCCGAAGGCAGTGGCGTCCCGGTGTGAGTTTTTACCTGATGCTAAATGATATATTTTTTAACTCCTTTTCTTGAGAATGAAAGTTTATGAGTAATAACATGGAATTTTGAGAAGTCATAAGGATGGTGAAGGAATACGTGCGCGCAGCGCACGGGTCTATGCTGCCGAAGGCAGTGGGGACCCGGTGCGACATTTTTCCCGATCAGAATTTTTTTTTTCTCTTGTTTTATCACATGATAAAAATTAATGCAATTTTGAGAATTCATTAATTATTGTGATTAATTTAAAAATAGTGACCAGCGAAGCGGGCGTAGCCTGCTAGTTAGTAATAAATGCATCTAAATATATAATATTGTGGCATTGAATAAGATTTATTTATTTATTTATTTATTAATATTTCCTTTATAATATTTCCCATTTTCTGAAACATCTTCTTAAATTAGAAATTTGGGAATGTTGTATATGTATTATTCATTTTAATTCTAGGAAATTACAGAATGATGTCTAATCATAATGGTATATATTTTTTTTTTTTAACTTTTGTTAATATTAAATATCTGAGACTTATTTATAAGTATTTTCTATTTTAATATTTATTTATATATATGTTACTTAATTATACACTTTCATTCCTTTTTAATTAAATGTAAAGGGGCCTTTGAATGCTACAATTTCCATAATATGCTTGCAAATTGTTCCCCAGTCTCGATAGAGAAAGAACAATCATTTGTTACTCTTATTGTCATTAATATTAAAACTTATTTTCCAATTCTCTGGCAAAGATAAACTATCTAAATCATATATAATATTTGGCATTGTTTCCTTTAAATATAATATTATGACATAGAATTAAGTTTCATAAAATCCTTACAATACGCTATCACATGGAATTAAATTTTGCGAATGATTTGACATTCAAGTTTAAGTGCAATTTTTAAAATTGTACATCATTTAAATACATTTGTCACTGAAGAAAATTGATTTTATCTGATGTAAAAAGTCATATTATATTACATAAAACATTCTATTATAATGATAAGCTTATTACAAAGTATTAAAAACTCTTTATTATATTAAATAATTTCAACATAAACATTTAACTAATGAACTAAATTATCTATTTAAATAAATTATTATTTGCATAAAAATTTCCGATTGAACGTTTTAAAATCATCCACTTAACTGTTACCTTTTGCAGCAAGAACTACAGTTTCTCGCAACGTCATGAAAACGTGTGAATTGAAAATGAATTTGTAATTTAATTACGCATGCTGCACTGAACACGCTGAGCGTTTAATTAAATGAGTAATCATTTAGATTTTACTATTGAAAAAAAACCATATAATTATGAAATGTTTGAACATTAAATAAATGATAAAACGTCCTCCAAATGTGCTTTCCGCTAAAATAAATGTATAATTTACAAAGCATTTATATAATATATATATATATATATATATATATATATATCCTTATTGTTTTTGGACTTTTAAACCCCGTCATTTTAAGCTTTCAGTTAATTTTATAATACATAAAAAGTTCTTTGTTTGGAAAAAAGAAAAAAAAAAAAATTAAAAGAAATAAATGTCTTTAAAATTCTTTTGATTCTTCTTTATTTTATTTTATTTTCAATCGAAGAATGTATTAGAAATGTAATAAAAAATAAATGAAGAATGTAATACAAATTAAATTAAATACATACCAGAAATCATATTTTTAAATCAAATTCAATTCAGTCGCTCTTCAAATTATTTAACTTAAATTTATCATTCACATATCGAGAAATTGGACATTAACAGCAAAATTTATTTTAAGTATTAACCTTTTTTTTTTTTTTAACTATTAACATTAAGTATTACCATTTTTTTTTTTTTAAGCATAAACTTATAATTCTGTAATTACAAATAATCAAAAGCACATGTTTCATTTATCAACAGTTTAATTTAAATTTAATTTATGTTTTAAATTAAATAAATATATATAATACAGTATAATATATATATATATATATAATATATTATATTAAGCTATTATATATTTTATTTAAGGAGATTGAAATGTTTGCGATAACTGAGAAGTAGGAAATTCAGTTTGTTGCTATAACAGACATATCTTTTCTAATTATGTATGTATCAATATAATTTTTTTATGAGACGTTAACAGGTTTGATGCAAATTATTTTCTCATATTTGTTACAGTTTTTTTTTTTTTTTTTTTTTTTTTTAATAATAGCACTGTAAACACATATATTTTAGACTTTCTTTTTTTATTTAATATAAAAAAAATGACATTTTTTAATTATTAGAAATACACGTCCTTCCGCCTGGAGACTGGATATGATTGTCTTGCCAAACATTTATACAGATTTGGTATTTATAATAGAGAAATACAAATGAAATTTACAAAGTAGTAAGTCAATGGTGAACGCTATACAAGTGTATATTATGTCGACATAGCATCTCGGACTTTTCGACAACCTGTATCTCAGCTCCCTGATCCCCAAGACGTATGATTTTCTGCACAGACCATAAGCATACACTTAAGACAAAACATACAAATTTGCATGTCGCTCTGAATTAAGGGGGCTGAGTTGTATAACTTTGAAAACCCGAAATTTCCCTATTACTTTCTTCTTCTTCTTCTAGTAATTGTTAAGACAAACATTTTGACGGCGATTGAGCCTAGAGTTCTGCAGCTAATGAGCTGAAAATTTGCATGGACATTCCTTCTGACGCGTACCAGTGCCTTTTGCAATCAAAAATTTTTTTGGTCGGGTTACTGCTGCCGAAAGCAGCGTTACCAGTACACATCTTGCAATCGCTTTTTAACGAACTTCCCGACTAGCTAGACATTTGGAACTTTCAGGATAGGTCAGGACATGGTGACAATACATTTTTTAACACTTTTAGTCAACTGTCTCAGGTACTTACTGCATTCGGCAGCGTTTATATGATTCGACAGAAAATTTATTTAACTAATTTCCCGACTAGCTAGACATTTGAAATTTTCAGACTAGTTCAGAACACGGAGAAAATGCATTTTTTTATTACGTTTAGCCAACTGCTTCGGGTTCCTGCTGCCATCAGCAGTGTTACAAGCACAAAGCTTGCATTCGATTTTTAACTAACTTTCCGACTTGCTAGACATTTAAAACTTCCAGGATAGCTCAGAACACGGTGACAATACATTTTTTAACACTTTTAGTCGACAGTTTTAGGTCCCTACTGCCTATGGCAGCGTTTATATGATTCGACAGAAAATTTAATTAACTAATTTCCCGACTAGCTAGATATTTGAAACTTTCAGAATAGTTCAGAACACGGTGAAAATGCATTTTTTTAAATACTTTTAGCCAGCTGTTTCGGATTTCTGCTACCATCGGCAGCGTTACCAGCACAAAGCTTGCAATCGATTTTTAACTAACTTCCCGACTAGCTAGTCATTTGAAACTTTCATGATAGCTCAGAACACGGTGACAATACATTTTTTAACACTTTTAGTCAACTGTTTCAGGTCCCTACTGCTTTCGGCAGCGTTTATATGATTCGACAGAATATTTATTTAACTAATTTCCCGACTAGTTAGACACTTGAAACGTTCAGAATAGTTCAGAACACGGTGAAAATGCATTTTTATAATACTTTTATTCAACTGTTTCGAGTTACTGCTGCCTTCGGCTGCTTTACCAGTACACATTTTACAATCGCTTTTTAACTAAAATCCAGACTAGCTAGACATTTGAAACTTTCAGGATAGCTTAGAACACTTTGACAATACATTTTTTAACCCTTTTAGTAAACTGTTTCAGGTCCTTACTGCCTTCGGCAGCGTTTATATGATTCGACAGAAAATTTATTTAACTAACTTCCCGACAAGCTAGACATTTGAAACTTTCAGAATAGTTCAGAACACGGTAAAAATGCATTTTTATAATACTTTTAGCCAACTGTTTCGGGTTACTGCTGCCTTCGGCAGCTTTACCAGTACACATTTTACAATCACTTTTTAACTAACTTCCAGACTAGCTAGACATTGGAAACTTTCAGAATAGCTCAGAACACGGTGACAATACATTTTTTAACACTTTTAGTCAACTGTTTCAGGTCCATACTGCCTTCGGCAGCGTTTATATGATTCGACAGAAAATTTATTTAACTAATTTCCCGACGAGCTAGATATTTGAAACTTTTAGAATAGTTCAGAACACGATGAAAATGCATTTTTTTAATACTTTTAGCCAACTGTTTCGGGTTCCTGCTGCCATCGGCAGCGTTACCAGCACAAAGCTCGCAATAGATTTTTAACTAACTTCCAGACTAGCTAGACATTTGAAACTTTCAGGATAGCTCAGAATACGGTGATAATACATTTTTACCAATTTGAAAATCATTTGAGGACAAATGTTCTCGAATTTACAAATTTGTCCTCTAATATCCACAAATTAAAGCATAATTTAACTCTGTCCTCAAATGTCCTTTCAATTTGAGGACGCTGCGATGATTTGTCCTCAAATTGGGTTTAAAAAATTTGGTCACCTAAGTTAAACCCAGTATCAACTTGAGTTTCACCAGAAAACGCAGCTTAAATAACAGCTGACAACATATAAATCACAGCACAAACGATACCATAGTCATAACATACAGAAATAAACTACAATTCAATGGTAGAGACTTCGTCTAGGAAAACTTTCTATTTCGTAAAGTCTTAGCGAGAAACTCACCTCAATGGTCTGAACGGGACTCCTTTTGTAGCCCGCCATTAATCCAGAATTTTACAGTAACTTCCGTAAAGGCCGGTTTTCATTGCAGTTGGAACTTCGAGTTTCAAAAAACCATTAATCACGCTCACGACACAGTATTTTTACGGTGGTGTGTGTCCTTTATGTAGAAGTTTTAATTAATAAAAAATTTAGTTAGTAAAGGTTAAAATAGTATTACGCACCCCGTCGTAAAAATACTTTAAATTATAACTTTATAATGCAGCGAAAAAACTAATACAGATAACAAAGAATGTTGAAAGAGATTATGATTTATTAGAAAGATACATGTAGTGTTATTTGCAGATCTTCATTAAGCTAGGCAATGAGTACCTGGGATTCAATAGCGGCGGCGAAATTTGATATCAATCCTTTTTTTGGCTGCTTAAAAAGGTAAGAGTTTTTGCTGGGCGGGGTGAATTTTACAATAGTATTGTTTTTTATGATATATATATATATATATATATATATATATATATATATATATATAAGTTATTAAATTAATTTGGTACGCGTAGAATTGCGAAAGTTATTTGGCATATTTTATCTAACCAATGTAGTAAAAAGTAAATAATAAAAAAAGGTGACATTTCCCAATATTAATGTTGTAATTTATACTTAAATGTGAGAATTTAATTTATGTTAAAACAATTTTTATAAATTTCTGATCTGAATTACTAATTGTTAAGTGGGTATTGTTACAAAACACAAAACAGTGCACTGTTAAGTGATTGCGCGTTTACCATTGTTTCATTTCCAAACAGATACGTACGTTCTTTTTAATTTATTATGCAATAAAAATTAATGTACGTACTTTTTTACTTTAAGACATAATATTTAAAACTTAAAATAAACTTAAGTTTTGTTTAAGCATTTCACGTTTAATTGAAGATTATAGAATTTTATCGTTATAAGTTTACTTGTAAATATATATGACAAAATTGTAATTATAAAATTTATTTATTTAAAGTATAAACATTCTTAAACTACTTTAGTATGAAAGGTATGGAAAATGTTTTCCTGTAGTGGGTATATATCAAAAAACAGTTTTGCGTTAGTTTTAATTTTGTCGCCAACGAACGATAAGTGGCCAAGAATAGGATATTTTTAATATTTGTTTACGGACAATATATAGTGTTTCCGCCAGAATTTTTTTATAAACATATATAACCTCACAATGAGAGGATTCTGTATTCTTTTCAAATTTTTTTACGTACACGCCTATGGAGACCTTCCTTATCATATGTGTTCTAAATTGAGAAAAACATACTTGTGACATTTTAAAAATAATTCCGTTGCATAGAAATCAGAAAAATATTTCCTGGGTCTGTTATAAAAATTACCACGTACTATAATATATTTACTCATTAAGATTGCGGTAAATGCACTCTATAAAAAAAAAAAAAAAAAAAAAAAAAAAAAAAAAGACGCACCAAGAAGGAGTTATCCGAATGAGACAAAAATTGATAGATATGATGCACATGCGGAGAAAGAAAATTGCTTACAATTTCAGAAAATTTGAATGATTTAATCAAGAGAAAGGGCCTCACAAAGTAAAAAGGTCAATAACGCTTTGGTCCTCTTCTGGCCCTTATGTACGTAGTTTTTCGGCTTGGTATTAATTGATAGAGTTGACAGATGTGCTCCTGTAAAGCATCGTATCAAATTCTGTCCAATTGGTGCGTTAGATTGGCAAAATCCCGAGCTGGCTGTAGGACCCTTTTTATGATGCTCTGAACGTCCTCAGTGGAAGAGAGATCCGGGAATGGAGCTCAACCCCCCTTTCTCTGAGCCGCCTATTAATGGTCTTTGAAGTAATTGAAGTACCAGTTGCACGTAGGATCGACGATAATGATGAATTGGAGCTTTGAGTACCACTTTGCGATTGACTGGTGATCTATTTCTGTCCTATCTTTAGGCCGACCGCTTCCTCCCTGACGACGTGTTTGGTCATGGTTCACCAATTCCTGTCAATATCATTTAATAGTGGTACGGCTCCTATCCAGTTGTCAAAAAATTCGCAGATTAGACCAACGGGCTAGTTTCAGCCCAACTACACACCACACTCAAATACAGACATTTGCGCATGTTGTTTGTGAACCTGTATGGGAGGCATAGTTGCTGTCTTTCGGCGTAGACGGAAAAAAATTCTCAAAGAATTTATTACCTGGAATAAAAATTTCTCATTTTTAATATTCTGCCAATTGCGCAGTTAAGATGCGTTGCAGCGTCACATGTTCATTCGATTTCACCCAGACTTTAAAATTTTGCATTTTCCATCGAAACCTGTATGTATGCCAGTTTGCATTACTCCTTCTTGGTGCGTCTTTTTTTTTTTTTTTTTTTTTTTTTTTTTTTTTTGGTTATAGGGTATAATATAAAATTAGAATATTGTTCTATCTTAAACGACGTTTTTAATGTAACGAACTTAGTATTTTGTCCTGGGAAATATAGTTTAAGTTTATACATCCCTTTATGTATTTTTTCTATTTTTTATATATTCCCTTGCCACCACATATCTGTCTTCACCAAAGCAACTGATGTAAAATCCATGTTAAGTTTCTCTGACTTTCATTAACGTAATGTAAATTTCAATCGCTCTTGATAATTGCTTTATGTTATTTATATTTCTTTTAAAACGAGAATTCAGATTTTGACAAGCCCGCATTTTATTTTATTTATGGATTAATTTTTTGGATCTAAATATAATAATAATAATAATAATTATTATTTATTATTATTATTATTATTTATATTTGACGCCTATTGACTTCAAATAATCATACAAAACTTTAGTTAATTTTCTGTTTCAAACAATCGCAGTTGGCAAAATTCTCTCATTTATTTAGGACCAGACATCCTCAAAAACTGCCTTCGACAAAAAAAAAAAAAAAAAAAAGAATAAATTTGGGGTCACCGGCAAAATAATTCAATCCGATTATATACTGTTTTTGTTTTTTAAAATAACAATTATTAATACTCCAAAATTTCCGTTATATCATAATTTATTAATGTTTTATTAGAATAATTTATTACAATTACAATAAACAAGTTAAAACAAATGCTTTCAGCTACTTAATGAAAAAAAAAAAAATATTCATATATATATAATTTACAAGCAAATTTGAGGAAGCTGATTATAAAGTTATTTTTGCTTTTATTACAATTTATTATATGCATAATAAACAAGCTGAAATAAGCTCTTACGGTTATTTCAAACTTTAAAAAAATATTAAGTTTTTATAACTTAAGAACAAATTTGGGGACACTGATTATAACGTTATTCATATTTTATTATAATAATTTATTATATGTATAATAAACAAGCTGAATTAGGTGTTTTGAGGTACTTCATACATAAAAATTACTAAAATTGTATAATATAAAGTGATTTATTTATTTTGTCTTTCAGGTTTGGAGACACCATCATTTTTGTACTCTAATTAATTTTTTAAATAAAATCTGCTCGTCTTACATTAATTAATAAGCATTTTGATTGAATTTTTTTGCTGTGAAATTTCCTGATTTACTTTCGGTGCTAATTAAGACCATCAAGTAACCTTGCTATGCTGCAGTTTTCTAAGTTTACGGAAAAGTTAAATTTTAATTTTTATCATTTACAAATTTTCTGAACTTGATTGACGGTGATATGGATATTTGAAAAATTTATGCTAATACAACTTCGTTATTACTATTCAATAACCTAGATTTTATTTGGCTATATATCAGCATCTATTGAGCAAAATTTAAATAAAGTTCATAGATAAATTGCATCTTGGGAGGAGATATGTTAATGAAATTCTTCTGAACTTTAACTAGCAAGCGTCACAGCTATATACAATGATGCTGAGGAACAAATAATACTGTTAAAAAGAGACAACTTACTGTTATGCAGAATGTTAGGCTTTTCATAACTTTTTGTAAATACAGTTAGGAACAATTTATGCATATATATCAATGTTTAAAAAATATCGTATATTTAGTTGCTTCTTGCACATTTACATAAAAATGTATGCTTAAAAATTTCTATTTCTTTATTTGTATTTTCAAGAATAAAACAAATACTTCACTATTGCAATATGAAAAAAAAAAATCTGATAATAAATTACTTATTAGAGAGGAAAATAAAACAGAAAAACTATAGCATTTACCTTCCTATTTTACTAACGTAATTATATTATGAAACTCTTTCGAATCCACTTTTATTAAAGGTCAAAATTTTCAATATGTCAAGTATAAGATGAATGGTTATCAGTACGTTACATCATTTGTCAGCGTCGATCACAACTTTGACAATTTTCGATCAGTTTTAACATTCTGTTGCATAGTTTTTGGTTTTTGAAAATATATTTTAAGCTTGTATTTATATGTATTTCACTGAAAAATTTATTTAAATTTTTAAAGCATATTTTGATATATATTTTTTTCAATTACTCCTATTATGTATTACGATTAATAGAAAAAAAAAAAGATAGTCTTCATAAAATGAAACCTTTTAAATTTTTTACTATGCAAAAAAATGTAATTGTCTTATAAATTATTTTATAGTTTAACTAATATACCTAATAAAAAGAATAAATGAATTTTATCTGCAACGATTTGAATTTATCGTTAAAATAAACATAAACCTCTCAAATTTATAAAATACATTTTGTAAAATATCATTAAGTGTAACGGTAATGGAACTCTTTGTTTAATCAATTGACAAACAATTTGTTGAAATAATTAATACCTTTATTTAAAAAAATAATGTTTTATCTTAAAATAAAACCTTCAGATTTTCCTTAATTCCATAAATGTTAAATATAAAAAATCAATATAGCATATTTATGAAGTATAAAAAAAGTTAGTGATAGCTTTTATGTGTGGAAATTATAAGGTCGAATGTACGATCATAAAGTATGGATTTTTGTTAATTATAAGTTAGTGTAAATAACTTATTAAAGAATGTATTATAGATTTTAGAATATACATAAATTAATACATAAATTACAATTTAAAATTTTATATACTCTTCTTATTCTTGCAGAATAAATTAAAAGACAAATTTCAATCCCTTTAAATAGAAATTCTAAATTGAAGTCAGATTTGTACTTAAACGATTTGCAGAAAATATTAGTTTTTCATACAACATATTATAAAAGCGCCATTAAATATTTCATTAAATTATTTTCGCACATGTATTATTGGATTTATGTGTTTTATAATTTAGTTCATTCGAACTTTTGTAAATAAATAAAAAAATATATTAAAAGATCACAGGAATTGATTAATTTCATCGATTCAACTTGCCTCTTAAATCTTGAATATATTAAATATAAGATTTTCAGACTTTTAGAAACAGCATTTCTATAAAGTTTATTTTATATTTTGATGAGAAATTGCTTTCCATTATCGATACTTCCGTTACAAATTTGAAACAAAATAACAGTACTAAAGAATTAAAGCAATGCGTCAATTGTTTCTAAACATAATGCAATCTTTTATAAACATGAACCAAATCAAATAAAACAGAGAATAATTAAATGATTCACTTCATGATTCCTAAAAGAGTTTTATATAACTTTATCTGCTAAACAGATTATAACGCCAACTCACTTGGGAGTTTTATATTAAATTACGTGTTTTACCGTTAGCGTCAGTGTATGAGAAATCAAATTGAGAATAACATAACAGGTACACCAATATATTTATTACTTCAACAACACTATTTATAATGCAGCGTGATTTCATAAACTTTTAATGTATTGGAAGTCTCGCATTAACGTATTTACTCATGAAATCTTATGCCTTTGGATGAAATAAACCTTTTTAATAATACCAATTTATTGTATCAATCTTTTATCCATATGCATATCACCACTTCAATATTTTTACCCAATAATTCCATTATTTTGTCTATGCAATAAAGAAAAACAAATAAAATATTATTGTTATAAAAATACTAGTTAATTTAACTCTACATTCAGAGGTATTGATATATTATGTAAACATCTTTAGCTACTTTAATAAGAGTTTACTTTTGTTCAATTAATAGAACAATTTTATTAAAGGCTTGCTCATGAATTATTCTTCCGAAATGTTTCAGAACGAGATAAAATCTTATAAGCGTTACAACAATACTTAATATTTTCCACGTAGAAATAAAATTACTTAATGCATTAAATTTTCATTCATTAGAAAAAAAAAAAAAAAAAAAAAAACCTCACAATTAAAATTACTCAGTAATAGTATTGTTCCTGCGAAACCCTAAATTCATGGTATTAATTCATAATTTAACTTCTTCAATACCTTACGTGTATTTACTTTTTATATGCAATAGAAGGCTTTAAAAGTTATATCCTAATAAAGCATTAAATTTAAATGTATTTAGTCTATTTGCAATTTTTTTTATTAAAATCCACAATCAACTGATTGGAAGAAAACCATATTTATTGAAATTTTATTTTTCCGACTGAGTGAAAATAATGCCTGGACCGGGAGTCGAACCCCGGATCTTTGACTTACAAGGTCAAGGTTCTACCAATTGAGCTATCCAGTCCGACAACCGGTCAGCATTAGTCACTCAGACAAACTTTTTGGCAGAAATATCTGGTCTATCATATAGATAGCTCAACAGAAATAAGCCGCAGGTAATGGAAAACACCATTAAACAATGGGAAATAAATACATTGTTTTATTAAAATCCACAATCAACTGATTGGAAGAAAACCATATTTGATGAAATTTTATTTTTCCGACCGAGTGAAAATAATGCCTGGAAAGGTTGTCTGAGTGAGTAATGCTGACCAGTTGTCGGCCTGGATAGCTCAATTGGTAGAGCCTTGACCTTGTAAGTCAAAGATCTGGGGTTCGACTCCCGGTCCAGGCATTATTTTCACTCAGTCGGAAAAATAAAATTTCAATAAATATGGTTTTCTTCCAATCAGTTGATTGTGGATTTTAATAAAAAATTGTATTTCCCATTGTTTAATGGTGTTTTCCATTACCTGCGGCTTATTTCTGTTGAGCTATCTATATGATAGACCAGATATTTCTGCCAAAAAGTTTGTCTGAGTGACTAATGCTGACCGGTTGTCGGCCTGGATAGCTCAATTGGTAGAGCCTTGACCTTGTAAGTCAAAGATCCGGGATTCGACTCTCGGTCCAGGCATTATTTTCACTCAGTAGGAAAAATAAAATTTCATTAAATATAGTCTATTTGCGTTTGCATTAGATAATCCATTTAAATCTTTAAAAAAAAAAAAATTGCCATTTTCTCATTAATTTTTTAATAACTCTGTTTCGTGTAATAATTGCTATTTTTTAAAACTATTTTTTTATTCAAGTAAGAATAAAATGCAATACATCCAAAAATTAAATTTTTCGAATTGTTGAATGTAAAGAAATTAAAAATCTTTCAAAGCGTTCTGTTAATTTTTAAGTGATGTATAACAACATATACTAGTATATTTAAACTGAAAAATAACTTATTACTATGGAATATCAAAAGTTGTTTATCTATGTATCTATAGAAAAAAAAAATATCAAAAGGTTTAAATTATAAAAGCATATAAAGATAAATGCTCATTAAAAGTAACCTTTAATAAATTTGAAAAAAAGTAATAAACTCTCAATATTTAAAAAAAAAAAAAAAAAAAAATTAGTGACTTTGCATGCAAACAAAAGATGCCTGAATTATTAAACACTACATGTGTATTTATTGCACAACAGTTCCATATTCTAACTATATGAACTGAGAAAAGATAATTTTAATAGATATTCAATATATCAGATCTTAAGAATGCATGCTTCAAAGATAGATATATTTTTCCATATATGATGCATATTTTGGTTTCAGAATAATTAATTAAAGATAAATAAGAAAATCGAAATTCAAGAAGAAGGTTTCAAAACAGAATTCATTATCATCATCTTCTTCTTCAAGAATTATTCTGGGAACCCGTTCTGGCTTCTTGGTTTAACCACCTTTTTCTGGGACTGCCGCGGTCTCACTCGCCCCTTGAAATACAGTAGAAGGCAGCTCTCAGTAGTCTTCCGCGTATCATATGTTGAACATGATTTTTCCAATCAGTGCGGTATTCATTGAGCCTATCTAAGAGGCTAAAAGCTTTTAATTATCTTCTAGCATCTCCATTGCTGATTTTATCCATAATTGTGCAGCCCTTTAGAGATCGTAGGTACCGCATCTCTGCTGTCTAGATTCTGCTTCTATCTTGAACACTTAGGGTCCATGTCTTTGAGAACACTATAAAACTCCAACTATGTTTCTTTTCCCGTTTTTCTCTGTAGTGTTCCCATGAGAGTGCCATAAATGTGTTGGAATTTGTGTAGATTATTTTAGGAATCGTTATCATTGCCAAAGGTCATGTCACATCCCAGATAGGTGAAGTGTTGTATCTGTTCGATAATTTTATTATCAATAATGATTTTCGTTCTCACTAGTTCTTTGCTCATGAATGCCATTGTTTTTGTTTTTGAAATGGAAATTTTCCTATTATAGTTTGGCATATTTTATGAAGTATATAGACAGATCGTTCAAGGTCGTCTTCATTTCATTGAATTATGATCAGGCCATCTTCAAACAGTAGTGTAATCACACAAGTCGACGTATTGAAATGGATGCCAGCATTTATTCATAACTTCCACATTCGTATAATGTCATCAATATAAATATTGAAGACGATTGGGGATAGAAAAGAACCTTGTCTAACTCCTTGGTTATTTACTACTTCCTCCGTATCAATTAGTATTTTGGTATAGGGATTGGCATGCTTGAATTAAATGTCTCGGTATTGCTCTCCTTTTCATTATAATCCATAATTTTTCTCTATCGGCACTATCAAAAGCTTTTTCATAATCTATGAAAACGGTTTGTCGCTGTTTGCCAAGCTTTAGGTATTTCACATTTTTTCCAGCAGATTTTAAATAAATGCAGTAACTTCTCCTGAAGTAAAGCACCTCGATATTTAATAAAGTCATAATTTAGATTATCAGTGCCCACGGCTTTTCTGGTTTTAGAATAGTTTAAAAGAGAATTCTAGTAAGAATAAAAAAAGGAAAAATAAACATTAGTATGTGAAAATACTAAACACTAAGACTATATCTTAAATATTAATTTGTCACATTTGTCATTGATAAAAATCAATGTTTTTCTTTTTTTTTTTTTTTTTTTTTTTACTTTTATCAAATTTGTTTGTCCATCGAGGTATTTGCACCAGTATTAGATGTAATTCAGTTAAAAATGTCCAGATATTTAATTGTGCAGATAATAATGCGTTCAAACATATGTAAAAAGAAAATAATGTCAACTATTGAAAGGGCCCCCATGTGTAATAAAACAAGCCTGTGCAATAAAACAATCTGAACACAAGCAGAATAACTGAAGCATCTTAAAAATGCACGACATTCAATTTAAAAATATGAATAATATTATATTTCAATAAATTTCATCTGAAACAGAAGTATTTCATATTAATTTTTAAGAAAATGGGTATGTGTATTTTTCCTAACATTCTAATAAACTGAATATATAAAAGATATATGTGATATTTAAAAAAAGAGAGAGAAGACACACAGAGAGAGAGAATAAAATAAAATAAATAATTAAGTAAATAAATAACTTGAATACTTCTAAGTTTATAAATATTTCTGGTATTTTAAGGCTAAAAAAAAAGGTTAGCCTAAAAAGAAAAGAAGATAAATGCTACATGGTTTCGTTATAATGAGTTTAAAATTAAAACTAGATGTACTTAAAAAAAAAAAATAAAGTACAACTCTAAATGTATAGAGTAGGTATTTATATTTTGATAAGTATATTTGTAGACCATTTATAAGTAATAACAATACTTTTAATTGCAAAAAACCAGCTATTGATAAAACTTAAAGGATTCGCAAGTTTTCAAATATATCTCTAGTGAAAACATACAGACAGATTTCGACTACAAGTGACGTAATGCCGTATTAAGATAAATCCTTTTTAAAACTTTAAAGAAAAACATTAATATTCTAAATCTAAATGTGAAAATTATCAGTTTTCGACCACATACTTATATAAATAAGCATTTTATATTAAAATTATCAATCGGAATTTCCTGCAAACTTGCCAAAATAAAGATGTAAAATAGTATTTGAGAATTTCAGAAAAACAGCTCGAACGTTTTCGAGCTACAGAACTCCCTGAAAACTGTTTTTGAAAATATATCTACATATATTTTTTTAAGTATACAAATAAATCCAGAAAAATGCCAACAGAGAGAAATATAATCTGGTTTGTCACTCATACAACTTTCTCTTACCCTGAAATTTAATATTATAAATACAGATTGGAGATTAAGGGGTAAGATAACTGGCTAAAAACATAGCCTATAAAGACATGATTTTTGGATTCAGGAAACCTCAAAATGTGCAAATATAACAAAAACACACTTTCGAAAACTTGACTCAAAAACAATACTTTCTGCACCATATATATGGGTAAGAGAAAGTAATAAACTGCTGATGAAACAACATAAAAAGAAAAACATATTAGAATTAGAAATAACACTATGCAAGCAATGTTCCTCGTACAAGTAACCCTAACAGCACATCTTCTCTCCTGGATATCTTCAGTATGAAAAGACATCCCAGAAATATCCTTAAGATGTACTGTAGATAAGTGCTCTGTTAAAATAAATTTCTTATTATGTAGTCGTAATTATATATTGAATAAAAATACTCTAGACAAAAAACAGTGTAAAAGAATGCGGTTCAAAAAAAAAAAAAATATATATATATATTTGGAATAAACTAAAAATATTACCAAGTACGCTACACACTTATTTCCTTATTTTCTATTCTGTACTTAGGCAGGCAAAAAAATTAACAGATTTAATTTTTAACAAATTCTTACGATATTTTAAGATTTAATGTATACATTTCCAACGTTTATACTATAGAATATATATCATGTTACTTGAGATAATCAATAGTATCAAACAGTTTGTTAAGATATTTTGATATATATTTGGGATTTTCTGTCGTTTTTAAACATACCTTACTTCAAAGGTAAACATGAAACAAATTTCAGTAAAATAAATTCTCATGAAATACAAAAACTGCTTTATTTGTATTATCTGTATATACCGTGCGTTATTAATTAAATTATTTAGGTATCAAGCTTATCAGTGAGAAAAGCTTTTTGCAAATAAACATTGTCCTTTGATAAGCGTTTATTTGGAAATTCACATTATTAGGTATTCCGAATGACAGAAATGAAGAGACGAATCTTTCATACAAGTAATTCGCATGATTAAGATAAAATTCTATGAATGCAAGAAATTTGTTTAATTAGATATGCATGCTAGATGAACTATGTCAATTGCATAGGATCGCGCTTGACTTTATATACCATGTAATGAAGTTGCTGTCGATATTATGTTATAGAAGTGATTAAACAGAATTTTACTAAAGTACTGTTGTAAATTAATTGTACATTTACGTCTAATACTGCATGGTGAAATACATGGACGTTTTTTACGTTGCAAAGTATATATTAAATATTTCCGTATTTATATATATATATATATATTATATAAGTATTATTGGTTTTTAATATATTGTACTACAATAGTAAACAGATATACATTTCAAATCACAAACAATAATTCCATCTCCCCCAAAAGGCTTCTCCTTCTTCTTTTTTTTTATATTTTTTTATATTTTTTTATTTACAGTATAAGTCTAATAAAAGCAAACCCGTTTTTAACTATACTGTGTAAAACAGAAATTTAAGGAATTTGAAATAGAAATTACTTTTAAAATTATTACTTTCAATGATCATTTAATTGAAACTCTGGGCAATTTTCTGTAAGTGGTAATCACTCATTTAATTTTTTTTATTATAAATTAATTAGAAAAGCCAAAAATAGAATTTTTTCAAAATACCTTTATTATTTTCTCTTATTTGAAAAAAAAATTGATAATGATATTTTAATCAACTATTCCCAAGTCATTTTGCGTGTTTATATACACACAAATTAGCCTTACAAATTTCAGAAGTATATTTCGTGCAACAAACATATTTGTTCATCGTACCATGCCACCATTCTTTCATTCAGAAACAACTTGAAATATATTAGTATAGAGTGCTTTTGTTCACACTCTTCAAAGCTTTGATTTTCTATGAGTAAACTGTTTATGAGTAAACTTTTTTGTAAATGATTACACCTTAATTTCGTCGAACAAGTTTGTAATATATTCTTCTCTTTGTATTTCTTCTGCTAAAAAGTAAATTTACTCCTGAATTTATGCCCGCTTTATTCAATAGATGATAAAATATGTCACGGGTCGTGTATTATCTAGAACAATACAACATTATATATACAGAATCATTTAACAATAACGTCCATATTCCAGTCATTTTAATGTGATGTAATTTCTATGTTTTCAGTTCGGAGTTTTTAGCTGCTTGATGTTTACCGTGGTTTTCTCCGAATTTCAGGATAATACGGTCAAGAACCCATTGCCTCACCCTTATTTCCCATTCTTACCAATAATTACCCACTGGTCTAGGATCCCATTCCCACGCTTCCTGGGCGGTCAATCCACCCAGGGCTAGGACCCTAGAATTGTCAATCGGCCATATCTCTTACAACTGCCAAATTCTTCTAATACTGTAATAGGTAACTAAAATATCAGTTTAGTGTAGCAACCCTTCTTTTTTGTGACATTAAGGAAAATTGAAATTTACCGGCCAAATTATATGAATTTATTAAAATTAAAAGCATTTGATTTAGGAAAGTCTTTCTTCAAAATCCATTTTATAGTATTAAGGATGAACTATTTTTTGCCTCATAATCCATTTTTTAGTTTCTTAATAGTCCTGCAGTAACTTATTTTTAATTAATCATTTGGAAAATAAAAGTACGGTCGTAGAATGAAGTGCAATTTTATTCTGAAGATATGGTGCGAATTCCCTAATGCGATCATGCATTTTAAGAGTATCACTGCTGCATGTCATATTACCTATCTATATACATTTAATACATTTTGAAATATTCTATAAAAAAAGCATGTTACACTGTAATGATTATACACGTATTTGTTTAAATCTAGCGCAATTATAAGTTTATATATATATATATATATATATATTCTTTTTTTTTCTTTTACGTAATGTAAATTTTTTAAATTTAATAAATATTCATATAATACAAATAACATATATTATTATGCTTTTAAGAATATTTTTACTCAAAAATTGTTATTAAAGTAAAAAAATTCTATTCACAGTTTTTAAGTGTATTTTGATTTTATTTCAAAATAATGCTATAAAATATTTTCTTCAGCTATTACCTTCAGCTACATGTCCATAATACTACAACTGAGAAACATCGGCAAATGCTTGACACTTTTGATAATACTGAATTACAGTAAAATCAGTATTTGGACACGACAATTTTTATGCAAGACCTATTTCGACCACATATTATTCGTCCGGTACAGAGCCTGTTACATCTGTAATTTGGTAATCATACAGTTATTAGTCATTGTTTTCAGATTTGCCCCGGTTATCACGTTCTCCCGACATCGTACTATTTACATTTTGCGTGTGGGTAACCTTAATGTCGTGTATGCTGATAGCTTTAAAAACCTGCGTTCCTTAAAAGACAACATAAGATGTGTTGATGTAAATATCTATAGTGACAAATTAAGCTTAGCAGTAGTGAAAGTCATTTTACGAATTAGTAGCCTTGAACACAATTGAGACCAAGCTTATTAGTAACGTTACATGCCTTCCTGAGTACATCAATGTCGATTAATAAAAGAATATTTTACGTAGCTGTAATATTTCTTTCTGCTTGCGCATTTTTGTTCTAAAATTAAAGAAAAATTGCATAATGCATTTTTTGTGCATTCATTCTAAGTATTGACTTTTTTCTTTTATTTGCTTCCATGAGTTTCAAAATCGCGTATGCACTAGAAACGTTAGCTTGAATTTCCTCCTTTTTAACGATTTTTTTTTCTTTTAGGGTTATCTCTTTATGCTTTCCAGAGTCTCTGTACCAAATACGATTTTGTTAAGTTCATTTTTATCGTAGTCCGTAGGGTTGCCGTATTTTGTGACATTTTTAATCAATATCCATTACTAAATTTTAAAAGTAACGTTTGCCTAACCACATTGAAGATTAATCTTCTATTATATATATTAAATATTGCTTCTCAGAATTATTGGTAACTATTGAATAAAAAGGTAGCAAAATCTGACAATACTGGTAGACCGCGTAGTATAATAATATTGTATGAAAGAGATAAATAATGACTATAACAATTCACTAACTATACAAGCAATAACTATAATATAATTGTAATGGAATAGTAAAAGAGGACAAGTTTACAAATGTTTCTATACCAAAATTTTTGAAAAAAAGCACAAACATACTCAATCAAGAGACTCGGCAGTCTCAAGTGACGCAAGCGCAAAAACAAACGAACGCCACGACACTCAGCGGAAACGGAAAAACGAACGAAAACTGCGACACTTATATATACGGCTAATTTGAGATCAAAGAAAACGCTAGAAGCCGACACTAAGGAAATATGGGAGGTTATGTTCTGATATTTTCAAAATAGTCTTTCACCTTCTGTCTGATCCTACCCTGAAATCGCTACATTTCTGCGTGCAATATATTTCGAGATATGAATTGGCTCATTTAAGTTATAAATGGACGGACTATGTGAGGATCAAATTTTTCTTGAATATGGCTCGAGCGAATGTCGTTTAATTTATATATGATATTAATCGCTTTTATCTGATGTGCCTGACATCTCCCTTTACCCTAAGAAAACTCTTGTTTTTTTTTATAACTCAGTTTAAAAATCGGACTATTTTTACTCCGCGATGCAAAGATTTCTATTGTTAATTCTCAGAATTCTGAACAGGTGTTATTCGGTTTGGTCTTGTAGTTGGTTGGTTGGTTCAATCTGTCTGCAGTCAATAAAAAATTTAGATTTTGTTTTTTAATGCAAGAAAGAAACTTTATTGTTTCTTTTAAATATTTATTGTTTTTTATACGAAATAAAATTTCACTTAAATATATATATATATATATTTGTTATAAAGTAAATATTTAAAATTTTAAAATTTCGCATTTCGTCAAAAAACTATTTCGATAATATTTTAAATCAGGAAGTATTTTGTAATTATAAGTATTTTACTTCATAGTTATTGATGATAAATTTACAGTTTCTTAAAGAGAAAATATTTCGCCTTTTTCTTGGCTTTTAGTGTGACGTAAAACGCATCCATCAATCAATCCATCCATTCTCGGCTATTGGCTAATTTTTCACTTTTCAACTTTTATGTATAAATCCGCCGGGCAACGAGAACAAATCGTAAATAAAATAAACTATAGCATATTAACTATTTATATTGTAGATATTAAATAAAGGATTTTTTACAGAAAATACAGGCTTACGGATATTATATTTCAGGTAAGAAATATTATTTTAATAGTTTTATTATATTTTTTTCATCCATTTTTAATTTTTGTTTACAATATTTGTGTCCAGTTGTAGATTAAAAGTTGCCGTAATCTTTGAAAAAATTATTTATTTTATACATCTGAAATATTTTAAGAAATTAAAAAAAAAAAAAAAAAACTTAGTTTAGCATGCATTTAAACGTCCATGAAAGAAAGGGGCGAATTATGTTTCATGAACTTGGCCATAGAGTATTATATTGTCTGATATGTATAAAATCCTGTTGAACAATTTAAACTTTCTATTACATTTTCATGCAGATTATTTTAAATGAATAAAGAAAGTCTCACAATCAGAGATAATACGTGTCCTGATTTTTCTGAATTCTTAAAAAAAATTCCTGAAATATCTTTAAATATCATTAGTTATCCTAAAATTCTTGAAATTTTCCTGCTATTATGCTACGCATTGACATTTAAACCACCCATATTACACAATCAAAAGCCAAACTGGCTCCATACTGTCACACTTTTCTGTGATCATTAGATAAATAATACTAATTAGATAATAACTCCTTTTGCCCAAGTACAGTAGAATCCTGATTCTAGGGCATCTCTTCTCTGAATCGATGGAGATATCCACCAACCGCAAATAATGACAGTCGTTAATTTCAACTTTTACCGACTCCTTTTGCTTATAAAATAAGCCTTCCCTCATGAAATTAAAATGCCTAAACCATCTTTCATTAAAATATGTATACTTGTATACCATGAATCATAAAATAATTTGTGATAAAAATAATAATCAACTTAAAAATCCCAACAACAATTTTCTGAACCTATCTGCAGCAAAATAAAATTTATTTTCAAACCATGAAGGCTGAACGAAGTCTCGTATCTCTAGAAATTATATCAATTCATAAAATATTTAATTTGGAGATGCAAATTTTTCATAAATTAAGACTATACAACCAATGTAGTAATCTAGAGATATAATGCAAGTGTAATTTTAAGCCTAAACATTTCTTTAGTTGTTAAATTCATCTACAGAACTTTAAACAATATGCAGCACCCGATGCCATGCTACACCGTTACTGCTACTGGGATAAAAAGCTTTAAGATCATTTTTAGTGTTGCACCGAGTAGCACTTTGGTTCAGTACCGAGCACTTTGGTTGAGTACCTCAGTATGTATCAAATACTGAGTAGTTGTAAAAAAGAATAATTGATGTACATATGGAGAATTTAGCACATCTTGAAATTAAAAAAGACCTTTTGGACATAAAATAAGCCTTCCCTCATGAAATTAAAATGCATAAACCATCTTTCATTAAAATATGTATACTTGTATACCATGAATCATAAAATAATTTGTGATAAAAATAATAATCAACTTAAAAATTCCAACAACAATTTTCTGAACCTATCTGCAGCAAAATAAAATTTATTTTCAAACCATGAAGGCTGAACGAAGTCTCGTATCTCTAGAAATTATATCAATTCATAAAATATTTAATTTGTAGATGCAAATTTTTCATAAATTAAGACTATACAACCAATGTAGTAATCTAGAGATATCACGCAAGTGTATTTTTAAGCCTAAACAATTCTTTAGTTGTTAAATGCATCTACAGAGCTTTAAACATTATGCAGCACCCGATGCCATGCTACATCGTTACTGCTACTGGGATAAAAAGCTTTAAGTAACTTTAAGATCATTTTTAGTGTTGCACTGAGTAGCACTTTGGCTGAGTACCGAGTAGCCATGTAGTTGTACCGAGTAGTTGTAATAAAGAATAATTGATGTATATATGAAAAATTTAGTACTTCTTGAAATTAAAAAAGACCTTTTGGACATAAAATTAAGTTAAATGGCAAACAGTATGTTTTCATGAAATGTTTCAGAACTTTTGTAGTGCATATACACAATTAGGTTCATCGTTATATTTGATACTTCCAGCTTAGTGGATTATCAAAACCATAATAACTGATAACTTCATTCTTTATTATATAGTCTTTCTCATATGTGAATCATTCTCAGATAATTCTTAGAGAATATAAAAGTTCCTATACACTCAGGCTTAATTTAAGATGCATGAAGTTCACATATGAAATGAGAACATTAAAATAAATATTTCATCATTTCAAACATAATAGATTCCATTAATCTTCAAAGTCTAGAAGAGTAAAAATGATAGGTGGTTTTGGGCCGTAATTTGAAAAACAACATTTTTGATTATTAAAATATATTAATAACATTTTAGTGCATTTACCTTTTTCATAAGTATTATTTTTTAAATAAAAAATTAATCTTTTCTTGCAGTTTTAACAGATCTTACAGTTTCTTACAGATCTTACAACAGTTTATAGACATATAGTGAAAATAGCTTTATTGAAAAATTTAATCGCAGTAAATTCCCGCTCGATGGCGCCTGCGGTGCCTTATCCCCGTTTTATAACTTACAACGCCTTCCTTGCTCATTAGAATTTGAAATATTGAAATTTTAAAATATTACATTACCATCTGGTGGTAGAAATTTCTGTAATCTATTGTTCAATTCTAAATCAACAAAGCTTTCAAATGATGTATTACTTATGAAAATATTTTAATTAGTAGCTGAAATACCAAAGAAAACCTAATCAGGAAATCTTAAAACGTGTAAATCAGGTGAAATCTCGAATTCCACTTTCGATAATATAAAAGTACTTTAAAATATCTTTCGAATAATGTATTAAAAATAATTTAATCGTAATTAGAATTTGAAATATTGAAATTTTAAAATATTACAGCGCCATCTGGTGGTAGAAATTTCTGTAATCTATTGTTCAATTTCAAATCAACAAAGCTTTCAAATGATGTCTTAGTAATGAAATTCTTTTAATTACCGTAATTTTGTGTATATAATCCGCAGGTAATCTATAAAAAAAAATCTTGACTTTGTATATCCTGTGGGCTATCATCCGGTGCGGGGTATCTATCGCGAACAACGAGAAAATCAACATCAGTATCGTTTTTGGTTCGGAAATCTCGATTATTAACGCATAATAACGATGAAATTGAGGATTGTGAAAATGAATTTGATGAGGATTTGAATTAAATATTTTATGAATTGCTATGATTTCTTATCTGCCTTCATGGTTTGAAGAAAAATTTTATTTTGCAGCAGATAGGTTCAGAAAATACTGCTATTGGGATTTTTATATTTATTATTATTATTATCATGAATTTTTATATAATTCATGGAATATGCATTTTAATGAAAGATGGTTTGGGCACTTTAAATTCTTGGAAGGTTTATTTTATTTGATTAGCAAAAGCAGTCGATAAAAGTGGAACTTAATGATTGTCATTATTTGAGAATGGTGTATATCACCATCGATTCAGAGAATAGATGTCCTGGAATGGAATCAGGATTCTACTGTGCATGGGCAAAAAGAGTTAGTTTATTTAAAGAGAGAAAAACATCAAATTTCTTAATTTGTTTATATCACCTCATCAATGCAATCGCAGTCCAATGCACCAAAAAATGGGTGCTAAAAAATGATAAATTTTATAAGCAAGCATCATAAATTAAAATAATAATAATAATTAATTAATTAATAACTGTTTTTTGTACTCAAAAAAAAAAAAAAAAAAAAAAAACCTATATCCTCGTCAGAAAAAAGCAGGGTTGGCAAGTTTTTTCCAAGTGGAAGAATGGAAGAAACTGTTTTTCTTAAAAAATTGTTATAAATTGCAGATTTGTAAGATACAATGGATGCATGCATTTATCTTATAGACAACTTTAAGCAACTTTAAAATTATACCTATAAAAACTTAATAACATATTTAATTAATAATTATGGGTATTTTTACCAAAGTGATCTTTGTTATCTGATGATTACGTTCTAAAATACTCAAAATCTAGTTTAAAAAAAAAAAATCAATTTCAATTTAAACAGTGTAAAGTTTTATAATTTAGACAGTTTATTTCTTTAACTGGTAATAAATAATAGTTTGGATCACTTTCTTATATTTTCTGATAAAACAGGTTTTAACAAACATCCAGTTAATTAAAAGAACCAGCAGTCAATACTGTATTACAAAATGTCATCAAAAACTTTATTTTCTTTATAGTCATATACAGTATAGTCAACTCCCTCTAATCCACAGATTTATAATCTGCAAATCCTTCTAATCCATAATTGATTTTTTAATGTAAAAGAAATTTACATCTCATATTTCAAAAAAATTCACCTTTCTCACATTTTTACTTTTTTTTTTTTTTTTTTTTTTTTTAAACCAAATTTCTATCTTAATCCTTGCTTTGAAACACAACTGGAGAGGGGGGGGGGGTAACATTCTTCTATTTATTATCCTGTAATTCATGCAGACTAACACTTAAAACAAACCACTATTACATCAATGTTTAACAAAATTAATCATTGATGAATATTATTTCTGAACTTTCAAAAGTATTTTGTTTTGTATTTTTTAAATATGTTTATTTACATTATACAGGTACCAAGTATATACAAATATTATGGCTAAAAATTCCATAATTATTATCACTTGCACTGTTTGAACGTATAATAATATGAGATAGTATCTATGCAAAAACTTCTAAACATATTAGCATTAAAAAGTAAAAATCCATCACCTGTATACATTTAGTGTTTGTTTTCAAATAACTTATTTTTCTAAAAATATTTTTAATATTAATTGGATTATAGTTTAGATTTGACATTATATTTATGGTTTCAGTTTATATAGTTCATAAATTTTAATTTTGAACATCTGTTTTGTCTTCTGGTTGGTTTCTTCAATTTCTTCCCTTCTGGTTTTTTCCATTTCCTTTCACTGTCCTGGAAGAAACCCAACCCTGGAAAAAAGAAAAAAAAAATGCATGACTGCAGTGATGCAGCATCAAAGTTGCTTACAAAGTTTTAAATTTATTATTTATCTAATGATCACAGAAAAGTGTGACAGTATCGCTTTTGATTGCATAATTTGGGTGGTTTAAATGTCAATATGTAGTAGTATAATAGCCGAAAAATTCAAGAATTTTAGGATAACTAATTATATTTAAAGATATTTCAGGAAATTTTTTAAGAAATGAGGAAAATCAGGACAAGTATTATCCCTCCTTTTGAGACTTTTTTTATTCATTTGAAAAAATTTGAATGAAACTGTATTATAGAAAGTTTAAATTGTTTAACAGGATTTTATACATATCAGACAATATAAAACTCAATGGCCAAGCTCATGAAACATTATTCGCCCCTTTCATTCTTGGACGTGTAAATGCATAACTATTTTTTTTTTTTTTTTTTTTTTTTCATTTCTTAAAATATTCCGGATGTATAAAATAAATTTTTTAAGGAGTACAGCGACTCTCAATCTGTAAACTTGACACAAATAAGATACAAATATTGTAAGCAAAACTTAAAAAATGGATCGTTCCTACGTGCTTGACAATGCTTGTTTTCAGACAAAAAATATAATAAAACTATTAAAATAATAATTCTTACCAGAAATATAATAAACCGTAAGCCTGTATTTAATAATTCTATAAAATACGTAATATATATCTATAAAATGCTACAATATCTTTGAAATACGTAAAATCACTTTAAGTAATTTAAGATGCACAATAAGTTAGGGGAAAAAGCTAATTGTTGCGGTTTGTCTTTAAGATTTACCTTCTACATGGAAACATGATGACAACTTTCATAATATCATTACGGGGTCTTTGAAAGATGAAAAAGGGAGGTGCACAAACCCTTGTTTTAACAAACCCATATACCAATTTGCAATATTCTACGACCAACTGTTTTTGAGTTATGGAAGATACACACATACGTACATACAGATGTTATGAAAAGTCATGTTAAGTCATAGATATTTCTGAAATGAAAGCTCATTTTAAGACCATTGTTTGCACATGTACAACTAGACATCAGGACCGTCAGAAATATAAATTTGCAACATTCTACGATCATTCATTTTTGAGCTGTGCAAGATACGAAATCCATTTCACAAATCGGGATTACTACAATACTTCCTTATACTTTGTATGAGGAAATTAAAAAAAAAATCAACCCACCCTTCCTACAAGCCAGAACGAAGCAGGACACTTTGGTTTTGTCGTTTTGGCCCCGCTAATTTTTTGCTATATTTTAAATATATGCGTTTTTTAGTGTGATAGATATTTGTTGATACGGACAAATTGAAATGCTCTTAGAATATCTTTAATAAGGAATGCCTTATAGGTAAATATATAAATTTTCGACATTATGATTGCTCCCTAGCCATTGAGATTCAGGGAATTTTGTTCTGATTTTTTAAATGAAAATTTAATATATTTAATTATTATTATTTTTATTGCTATTGCACTTTTTTTTTTCATTTTATTTAGATTTAACTTACTTTAATTGATATAATTTGATTTTTAATTTACAATTAGTTACTAAATTTTGTGATTTGAAAAGTATTGTTAACAATGACAACAATACCTTATTATTGAAAAGGAATGGTTTGAATATATTTATTAATAAAGTCTGAATTAATTTAAAAATCATAAAATACAGATAGTTTTGTTTAAAAAAAGGAAAAAGAAAGAAAGAAAACCTTAGGATATTAAATATAATTTGCTTTTAGTGACAGAATGCTCTTTCTTTCAATGAACTAATTATTAACTTGCAACTATCATAGACTCTTTTTCATAAGCATAATCGTGTGATCATTTATGAAGTTTTTGAATTTATATACAGTAAAGAGCCAGAAATACGCCGAAGTCCGAAATCCGCAACAACTTGTCAGATACAAAGAATGAAATTCACTATTAATAAATTACTAAACTGCAAATCAGAATTTTTGAAAAAGATCTTAAATAATAATTTTATGTTTGCATTTTATGATTACAAAAAAAAAAAAAAAAAAAAGAAAGAAAAACATAATAATAATATGAAAGACTGCAAGATCCAAGTTGCTGCTAATGAAATTATTGACACTATATTAAATTCATCAAAGAAAATAATGATTATTGTGATATGATGATATCAATCAGGTAAATAATAACAAATTAATTTTTTAAAATGCTTTTTGATGAAGGCATAATTTGTGAGGAAGAACTCAATAAAATTCGTAGAAAAATAAATTTGTGTTACTACTATTTACAATAAATAAATAAATAAATAAATCGTGCAGGTTCAAGTTCAGTTTAAAATTAACTACGTATGAACAGATTTAATCTAAGTTTGACATTTTTTTTTTCATTTTTATTTATTGTTTTCATTATATATTTTTGTTAATGTTCATTATTATTCTTATGTACCTAGTAATTTAATATTCAGTGTTATTATTCACTAGTATGTGTTTAGTTTGATTAATATTCTGTTTTTATTTTTCAAAGTGAAAATCATTTTTTATGGGCCCCGAAATCCGCAAAATCCTAAAATCCGCACAACCTCTGGTCCCAAGCTGTCCGGTTTTTTGACTCTCTACTGTATTAATTAATTTATGTATATATATATATATATATATATATATATATATATATATGTGTGTGTGTGTGTGTGTGTGTGAGAGAAAGAGAGATGTTTCATTCGATTTGATTGTGATTTAATTTTATCATTAATCTAAGAGGAATTTATCTCAAAATCTGTATTATATTTATAATAATAATAAAATGTATGTTTGTTTGTCCGGGATATTTAATTATGTTAATCATGTACGTAAATTGCTAACCATGTACATAAATTAATTTTCTTTCAATTATAATAATTTCATTTTAAAAATGAAAAAAATGTCAGTAATCCAATATTTAATCAAATATGCGCATTGCATGTATCAAGGTTTAGACTAGTTTTGCGACTTGTAGACAAGGTCGCACTATCTCTTTGCTAAAATTTTGACTTAGTTGGATACTATGATACAAAGTAACATTAACATAAATTTTACTCACAGTTTTGGATAGCGTGGCGCAAAAGACAAATCAATTTATTGAAATAAATAATTTCAATTTATAATGCAAACTCAGTGAAAGTGTGATTATTTGACAGTATGTTTGAAAATTAAAAGCACTGTTTCAATGTGTAAATATACTTTATTAGACAAAACAAAGGTAATTTTAGTGGAATCTAAAAACAAATCTTTTAAATTGACATTGATGCGTCACTGGAATTTTGATATCATTCCTTTTAAAACTGTTATTTTGAAATTGAAATGCAAATGAAAAAGCATCAGTGAGTATATTTTACATATTTGTCTTATCTTGAAGTTAAAAATATTATGTTTGCATTGTAAATATAAATAAAAGAAAAAAGCAAATGATCAAATAAAAAAATCTATGTATATTTTAACTAATAGCAAAGCGTCACTTAAAATTTGATATCATTGTTTTTAAGACCCATATTTCAATTTCTTTTAGCCTTAAAGTAGTTGCGTCACAAACTTTTAACCCGTTAAGGGTTTTTTGTGTTGATATATATATTCATTTTTACTTTTATTTATTTTACTTTTCATATTTCCACATATATTACAACACACACACACACACAAAAAAAAAAAAATTGCATGTAAGCAGATTATTTTTCCTACAAATTAGCATTCATTTACACATAAAGTGATTATAATTTAAATTTAATTATTACCAGTATCCTGCAATTATATAGGCGAGAAATTTATCACCAAATTTAGTATATACAGAATTCGTGGCATGTACTCAAGAAATGTAGGAAAAAAATCTTTAAAATATATATATTCGACTAGGTTGAATTTTAAATAGAGAAACACATATACAAAAAAAAAAAAAAAAAACTCAGGTGGGTGGTTATAAACATTACAAACGTTGTTTGATCAGATCTGTAAGGAGTGAGTCAGTTCAGTCACTGATTTTACTATTTTTTATACAAGAATGAGTCTGATGACGCACAAATTTCATTTCGCTTAATTCCTGGAATTTATTTTTACAATTGTCCATTTAGCAAATGTGTTAGTAAACCGTTTGTCCGTTTATAGCAAAATGTTAATTTTAACCTCTCTGCATATGAATATACAGTGCAGCCACATATTCTAAAACTAGCAGTGAGGACGCATCCAAAATGTTGGAGGGATGCCTGCTTGAGAGACAGTTTGAAATTAGGAAAACATCCAGTAATTCCACGCTCTGTGTTATTGCTCATTTTCTCCGAGTCAAATGACTGTTACCCCTATTTTAGCATCGGACTTGTTGAGTTAGCACTTGCGCAGATGCTTCCATGGTTTCATGAAAAGTGGTCGAAGAATAGTTTGGCAAGAAAAATAATCAATTTATATAAAAATAGTTAACCTAAATATATATATTCACAAACCTACACATTAAATTTAATCAAAAAGACGAAATCTTTAACATATATAATAGTAAAAATACAAATATATAATAGTATAAATAGTAAGTTTTTTTTTTTTTTCTTTGTATATTTCTGTAATTTTTTTTTTTTTTTTTTTTTTGGATTCATTTGAATCCACATCTTTATTCCACATCTTTATTTACTTAATTATTATTATTATTTATTATTATTATTATTAATATTATTATTATTATTATTTGCTAATCGCTTATTCGTTCATATTTAATATATTTTATATAAACATATTTACTCTAGAAATTTGTCTTATTAAATTATACAATTTACGCTAATAGTTATTTATTTTTTATATGCGGTAATACATAAATAAAAGAAATACTGAACTGATTGATAATACAAAACATAATTCTTTATTCTTTACTATTTATTTATCTTAATTTTGTGTTATTGTATGCGTGATAGTAGGAATTGGGTTTGCACGCAATGTTCCATTTAAGTTAAATCTGTTTACAATTTTTGTTGATAATGCATTAGAATACTTTGTAATACATTTTGAAATATTCTATAAAAAAAGCATGTTACACTGTAATGATTATACACGTATTTGTTTAAATCTAGTGCAATTATAAGTTTATATATATATATTCTTTTTTTTTTTCTTTTACGTAATGTAAATTTTTAAAATTTAATAAATATTCATATAATACAAATAACATATATTATTATGCTTTTAAAAATATTTTTACTCGAAAATTGTTATTAAAGTAAAAAAATTCTATTCACAGTTTTTAAGTGTATTTTGATTTTATTTCAAAATAATGCTATAAAATATTTTTTAATGTCAGTAATAATCTGTTCACATTAAGTACCATTTGCTTTTGTAATATATTTAACGAAACATATATAAACTGATAAAAGATTAATTGAGATATTATGAGAATTTTCTAAAGCACTCGAAAAAATGCATTAATAATTACCTTATTATAAATGTTCCTTTTCTTCTTTTAACAGCTATCATTAATAAAAAATTAGTTTGGAATGACTATTCATTCATTATTTACATTATGCGCAAACTTAATAAATTACTTACCAATGTTAAAGATTTTCCTTATAATATTTTATTAAATGGTTTAATTATAAAAGTACAAAAATATTTTCAATAATACTAGTATAATACAATAACTAGTATACTACAATAAATTGCATTTGAAATCGTTTTCAAGAAATAACATTAACTTTACATAATTTTTAAATTATTAAAAGTCAATCTTAAAATACGTAAACATGGTACTATTAGTGCAAGTCTAAAAATTTAAACTGCGATGTTATTATGAGCAATTCTTCATAGAATAGCATGAGGTTTGATTGTCAGCGTCAATACGTATTACATCCGCTTAAAATAAACCAAACAGGTTATTAACCATACAGCTCTGAAATTGATCCCAAAAATACAAAATCTGATCCTTGAGACATCTTATATGTTAGTGAATTTTTTCTTCAAATGTGTCTATAAAATGTCCATTAAATTTCTCAAAAAAATGCACAAACTATTTTTTTTTTTTTTTTTAGATATTTTTTCTTATTTTCTTACAAAAAAAAAAAAAAAAATGAATAAATGAAAAATCGTTTTCTTTTTAACACATTTCAACAAGGTTGAAAAGTGTTTATGACTTCGGTTTGTCTGTCTGTTTGTCAGTCTGTCCGTCTGTCCGTCTGTCCGTCTGTCTAACTGCCGTAAATATTTATGGAATTTCTTGAAACTGATATATGTTATTCAAGTTTACTATCGGACGTTCCCTATTGAAAATGAAGTTTATACATCTACTAGTTTGTGTACAGGGACACCCGAAAGTATTTCAAAGCATTGTGTTCTATGAGAGGTATTTCTATAAACCATATTTTTCTATCTTTACTGTAGATATATCATAATGAAATTGAAATATGTTATTCAAATTCACTATTGGATGTTTCCTGTATAAAATGGAGGAAATACCACCATCGGTTTATGTACAGGGACACTCAAAATTATTCCAAAGCATTGCGTTCTATGAGAGATATTTCTATAAATCAAATTTTAATAACTTTACTTTCCACGAAGTTTTAGGAAATTGAAATATGTTATTTATATACACAAAAAAATGCTTTGAATAGAATATAGCATGATTAACATTAGGTTTACAGGGTGACACAAAAATATCCATTTATATTAAAAGGTATTAATAAAAAAATTGCTAGAATTGTATTTTCGTTTACATTAAGCGTTTTTAACACTTTCTAACATTTTTAAGTGTGAATATGATTTCAGTTTATATATATTTCCATCTGTCTCTCTGTCTGCCGGCGCTCTAACTCTCGTAAATATTTATGGAATTTCTAGAAACAGAGATATTTTATTGAAGTTCACTATCGGATGTTCCATATTGAAAATGGAGTGAATATCTCTTCTGGTTTGTGTACAGGGACACCCAAAAGCATTCTAAAATATTGTGTTCTATGGGTGTTATTTTTATAAATATTTTCCCTATAGAATGTTCCCCATTTAAAATGACATTAATAGGTCCCGTATAACTAGTTTGTTTACAGGGACAAAAATAAATAAATAAATAAAAATACCACTGCGTTACGTTTTAGGACAGAATTTTTTGAAAGTTATATTTAAAAATCTTTCTACTGTAAAAATCATACAAATATTGAAATGTATTGTTAATATTCTAAAATAATGTTTTGTATAGAATATGATATGATTAACTCTCTGATTCACAGCGTTACATTAAAATAGTCAGAGAGATTAAAAGCTGCAATTATAATCTAGTGGCTGCATTTTCTTTTGCGTTAAGCCTTTTTAACTCTTTCCAAAATGCCTAAGAGTGATTTTTAAATCAAATAGTCTATCTGTATATTTTTCAGTCCTTCTGTCTGTTGTGTGATAACGTAGTCATAAAATATTAAAAGTTATTTGATACAACAATTACGTACAGTTGGAAAGTGTTACTAATCAATGCGTACTGCATGATTTTTCTTTCTTGTTTTATTTTTGTCTGTTGTATCCAAATCTCGTATGCGACATAGCTCATAGAAAGTAATATTGAAGCAACACAAAAAAAAAAAAAAAAAAAAAAAAAAAAAAAAAAACATGTTCTTTATATCTGAAAGTAACTTCATTTAGCATTTTTCTGCTATTCAAAATAATAATTTCAGTTTTAAGAATGCTTAATTTTCTTATTGAATCTGAAAAAATAGCATCTGTTTTATTTCAATATCTGTTTCCAATAATATGAAATTTTAACAAATCTTAATCACAATCGTACGAAGATTGAAAAAGTATTATTTTAAAGTTTTTTTTTTTTTTTTTTTTTTTTTTTTTACTGAATAAGTGACATTGTTATTAATATATTTCATTATTTATTCATCATTGGAACTTTAATGACAATTTTCTACATTTAGATCCTGAATCACAAATATTCATTAAACCAAGAAATTTTACATGAAGTAAATTAAATATTCTTGCTTTCAACCTTTATAAATTCTGACGATGAAAATGAAAACAAGTTTAATTAAAATCTTCAGTGCTAATTACAGAACGTGTTTCCTTATTATTCCTGTTGTTATCCAAATAATTGTATAAATAAACGTGCTTAACATTTGACAGATTCGCCAGTAAACTTTGTTTAGCATATCCCCAGTATTTAATTACCAGTTTCATTTAATTAGAATTCTGTTCTTCCAAATTGCCTAACAAGATTAAAAAACTAAGTCATTTGGAACTGTGGAAATAATTTTTGTGAGTTCCTTATTAGTCGAAGGAAAACATCTGTTAGTATACAGAAAATTCGGACAGTTTATTTGCAACGTAATTGTCTATTGTAATAAAACATTGGGTTTGATTGTCATTATTCTTTGTGAATAATTTGCTTAGAATCTCTTATTTTAAAGTTTTCTAAATAATTATCTTTATACTTTATCATGTTAGTAATAATTTTACTAATTAGTCAATTTTGAAAAATAAAAAATCACCAAAAAAAAAATCACAAAAATGAAGCATTTATTTAAAAAAAAAATATGAATTTTCTAAGACATTAAAATAATGCCATATTGTATCAAAACTCTTGAGCTAAAAACTACATGTAAGGTAAATTTCACAGAATAATCATGATATTTTGAATGATGAAATTTTTGCTCTCAGTAGTAAAACCTCTAATAATAAAACTTTCATAAAAAAAGGCTTTATAAATAAAACTGACATTGAATTTTAAGATATAACTAAAAAAAATTAATTGAACCGCACTTGTATAAAAAACGTCGAAGCGATACTTCCGTATTATCATTCCAATTATATATAACGCTTATTTAAGTGACAACAAGAATGAAAAACAAAAATCATGTAAAAGCAGTTATGTGACTTTTTTACAACATACCCATCATTTTAGCACTAGAAAAACAACGATTTCAGATTAAGTGGAACGATAAATACTGTGTATATACCTATAAAAAAAATAATTTTAGAAACTGTTGTATTTGACATATATTTCTTTGTAAAGAGAAAGACCATTCTTCCCCTCCCTCCTGTTTGATGATGGTACCTATATCTATTAAAAAAATATGTCTGTAATTACTTTTTTGAATTTAAAAGATTTTTCTAAATTATTCAGAAAACTTTCACACGCACTAAAATTTGTGATCTTTAACATAACAAATTTGAACTTTTTTTTATTATTTATTTTTATGTAATGTTGATAATATAAACCTTAATTTTCGTATTCATGGTAACTTAATGTACGTCTTTTAGCAATAAAATTGCCACGCACTTATACTGTATGTTCTATTATCTGAAGAAGTTGTCAATGTCTTTAGTAAAGTAGATGTGCGTTGATGAAACAATAAGTGACTGAGAGTACGAGTGGGTGGTAGTCCTGTTTCCTATACAAAGATAAAGACATAACTGAAATGGTTTTAAAAATCAAAATAAATTGACTTGTATATTGTATTGACAGAATAATTGCAATATAATATATTTATTTATTTATGTCAAAAAAGTATTCAAATTTGCTTTTCCTATATATCTATATTAATGAAGTATTATTAAAAAGTGCATACTTTAACTAACGTTTAGAATAATAATAATAATAAAAGTATTAAATCGGAAAACTTTAATCAAATATGGGAAAGATTTCCTACTTATTTATTTTATTTTATTTTATTTATTTATTTATTTATTTTTTTTTTATTTATTTTTTTTGTAATGACAGACAATGTATGTTTTTGTTTTTTCAAAATTGCTGTCATCTTCATATTTTTGCAAATATATAAATGTTTAAAGGTAAAATTTAATTAAAAAATTTTAGTCTTTTTAATTATACTACATTAACACAAGCATGTAGTTAATTTATTTTTCATGCTACTTACGAAATTAAATATATATATATATTAGCGCGTTATGTGGAACATACATACTTATTTTTTACCCGAGACTTATGCTTTTAAGAAAATATGAGAATCTATATATTTTCAAAATTCGATAAACATACTATAGGATGTGTGATTTTGTGTGTGACATATAAGAATATAGAAAAGAACTATTTAACAGCTTTTTTACGGTTAAATAAATTATTTTTCTTTAAAGATTTTTGATACAACATGACAAATTCGTGGTAACACTTTTGATAGTTCTAATATGATGGATGAAAATTTGTTATATACCATTTAATAGAAACGTCAATTAGGATGCATTTTTTTTTCTTTCTTTGTTTAAGTTATAATTTTTTATATAAATCATATCTTTTTTTTTTTTTTCCTTTATGACATACTTTTGGATTTGGAAATCTTTTTTATATTGTAATTATTGTAATATTGAATCGAGGTAAATATTAAATATTATAAACACTTTCAATAAATATAATTTGAAAAATCTTTTTTAGTCATAATAGCTTTCTTATTCACGTAAAACACATGATTTAATTATGTTTAAAGAAACGATATAAACGTTTCTATTTTCAATAGCAATTTATGCAGAATGATTTTTTTTTAAGATAATTAATATATATATTTTTAATTATTAAATGATATTTAGTATATTTCTTATTTACAAAATATGTATTTATATATGTTTTAGAACTTCTTGTTCTTTTTATTTATGCTGTCAATTTTACATATTAACAGCTACCTTTTGACTATTCATTTCCTCTGCTTAAAGTACATGAAACTAAAGAAACAAGTATTAACTAAATACTTTATTTGAACTCTTTGGAAGGAGTGAATTGAGTATCCACTAGAAATAATTTTACTGTTATTTATGGTGAATATCTCTTCAGTATAAGTAGTATCATCTTAAATGTAGAAATTTATGATATTTTCGAGTTACTTCCAATCGATAAGCTTCTAGTTAAACATCTACGACCTTAGAATCGTACATAACCCAAAGTCCGTAAGGTCCTTGAATTTCCATGATTTTCTACACCACTAAAATTGTATATGAATTTTTGTTATAAAAATCCTTAAAATTTTAAACAAAATAGATTATTAAATTATACTGGTAGAGGAGTCCGTGAAAAAAAGTACATCTGTACAAAACTGATAAGGAAGTGGAATCTCTCATAGGTAAACCAAGTCATTGAAATCACACACTTTTTGAATAATTTGGAATGGAGAATCATTTCACAGCCTTTACCATAAATAATCTTTACAAAAACGCCGACATACAACGGAGACACCCAAACTTTGTAACTTCCACAACTTTCTACCATGTACATTAAAACTTCACTGAAATCCTAACCACTTAAACGATTATTTTCATGGACATCTATTGCTTGACATATCTGCGCAATTTTGAGAGTATAAGTTTTCATATCCTTACCATGTAATTAATTTTTAAAGAAAACTTTTATTCAATAACGAAACTTTTTAACAAGAGTATCAGTAAAAAGAAAATAATAATAATAACTTATTTGTATTTAAATCCGTTTATCAAAAAAATTAATTAAATAACATCACAACAAAGAAGATAGAAAAATGAAAATCTTGACACGATAAAATAATAGGACAGATACTGATGTACAATCGGTAACAAAAGTGTCCGAACACTAGCAAAAATTCCTATGTGAAAAAAGTACACTTCATACGGTTTTGTTAAATAAATCCTTGCCGAATCCTGTTCTTAGTCAGTGTAAGAATATGATTCGGTAAGGATTTATTTAACAAAACCGTATGAAGTGTACTTTTTATACATAGGAATTTTTGCTAGTGTTCGGACACTTTTGTTACCGACTGTATATAGAAGATGATTAATTAGTTGTTTTTAAAATTTTATTTTTATATCAATTACAATATGAACTTTAAAACATTTTATTGTATATCGAACATTTCTTAAATTTTGAAAATATTAGCGAGCTACTTTAGTCTGCAATAAAACCTAATATAAACGCTTGCATTTGTCTTGTTGACGTTGTTTATCCTAGTAAACGTATTATAGAATATTGTCTCTGTTAAGCCACCGAAGACAAAAATTATTTTACTACGTCTTTTATATCGCATTACAAATATTTACATAAAAACTTACATTTATGGCTGTAATTATTACTTTTCCTATAATTTTTAATGAAGCTGAATATAATTTTTTCTAATAAATAAAAAAGAACGTTTTATATTTACAGTCTAAAAACATTTAAAATTAATAGGTAGATTAACCACAATATCATGAACGTTTTTATATTATAATTACTGATTTATTATGAAAGATTTTTTTTATTTTTTTATGAAAGATATTCATTACACAATTACTACATAGAAATAAAAATACTTCTTACTCCAAGAATTATAAAAGCATGGTTTTTTGATAAACTTATTATTAAATATTTTTCATAAAAAAAAAAAAAAAAAAAAAAAAAAAAAAAATCATATGCATTTTAAATTTCGAATTTTGAGTGATATAAACTAGGATAAAGGAGGAAAATGTAAAATATAAAGTAAATTTTGCTTTAAGTACGTAAGAAATTTTGTGAGAACATGCTCTGGAACTTCTTATAATTTTTTGATGCATTGTGCAAATTATTGTCCAATTATTCAATAGTTATAAGTGCATTTGGGTTTCACTTATAAAAATGGTTAAATCCATTTTAAAAAATCTTTTTAAACATATTTCATAATGATATGCCTTGACATTTTATATCCATTTGCAAAAGGTTTCAGATTGATTACGAAAATGGATTATGAAGTTAGGTTGGATTCAGAAAAAATTCAAATTTTAAGTTACATTCTATTTTAGGTGGGAATTGACGGCAAATATGTATGAATGTTTTCATAACACACACAAAATTTTGTTGGCATTAAAACTTTGATAAGGTACGAGTTCTAACTAGGTACAAAAGTGAAAAAAGAAACTATAAATAAGTAATTCTAATTCTAGTCAGAAACTTTTAACTGAACCAAAGTCTTACAAATTCATTTTATATAACAGCTGGTTGACGTATAAAACTAGCTACATATGTTAGTTTGTTTATATGTAGTCTATTTTTATTTTATAGGCTATAATCCTCAGTTGTAATCCTTTTTTTTACGAGTATATAATCTGTACTTAAAAAAAATCTATGTATATCACTTTTGTTTTTGAATTACTCAGAAACGAAATGTTTGGGATATCTTCACACTTCATATCTTGGGGAGCCAGCAATGTCTTCAGAATATTATCTGTGTATGCATTCGTGGTTGCGTTTTTACGTTTCTAACGGTATTTTTATCCGGAAATCGCATACCAAATGGCTGGACGAAATTCAATGACACTTGGCAGGACTTTAGTTCTGAACCAAATTTACAATTATATATATCAAACATTTAAATTTTAAAATTTATAGATATGCGCAACAAACGATTGTGCATGCCCATTTACTTTGTTTGTGTATAATGAAAAACAAATGCAAAAAGTTCAAGTTTTAGACATCAATAAAGCCAAAAATACCTTCGGAATATTTTCATGCGTGTGCATGGGAGGAAAAGGGAAGGTTCGTAGATGTCTTTTTTTCCTTTGATATTGCGTGGAAACGGCTGGATATAATTAAATTACACATAGCAGAGGATTAGACCTGTACCCAGCATAAAATAATATATATCAAACATTTAAGTTTTGATATATAGGTAAAAAAAGAACTTGAATATTCAAGCTAAAGCTTTTTTCAGTAAAATTTGTAGAATGAGAAAAACAAAATGCGATACCTTTACGTTTCAACCATAGAGGAAGCCAAAAATGGCTTCAGATTATTTACTGTTTGTGCGTAGGGCGGGGTGATCTCTGGAACATTTTTCGTTTCACCAGGTACCACATAAAAACATTTGGCAGAGGTGTAGGCTGTACACAACTTAAAATTATATCTATCGATGTGGGATAATTTTATGAGTATTGGAATTGGAGTTCAGAATCTTTCAAGGCTGTTGCGAAGGTCTAAAATATTGTTGTTTTCTAAAAGTATATTAATAAAATAAAAATTAGTTGTTTGGCAGCTTCAAAAAGAAATACCAGTTTTAATATAAAATGGTGAAAACTTTATGATTGATTGCATTTTTGCATTTTATGATACAGAAAGATTCAGACAAAACTAATTCTTGAATGTTCAGTGGTTCAGATAGAATTTTTGCCTTAGACCGTATAGGTATTAATGAACTTGTATTTATTCTTATAAACAGGATTACTATAAACGAAATATAGCAATACAGAACTATTTACTTCTTTAAAATTAGGCTTATAATCATGAACTTTTCTTGTTTTCTTTGACCAATTTAATAAATACATTTGCATTAAATTTTTTTGGAATTTGTGTGTGATCATTTTTAATCAGAATTTCCCGTCTAGTTATATTGGCATTTCCCTTGGATATAATGAATACAAGATATATTATATTATAAAAGTAGATCAACAGTAAATAGACAATAAGACTTCTTCACACGGCATAAATTTTAAGCCAGCACAACCGGTTTCGAAAGGACGTAGCCTTCCTTCATCAGGTGCAAAAAAAAAAAAAAAAAAAAAAAAAAAAAAAACACGTGCTACTGCCTTGGAGGCAAAAGCAAGACTGAAAGCAGGGCAAAATCCAGAGGGGGAAGAGCAACACAAACAACCAATAGGAAGCATCATGCAGGACCAATCAGAGAGGAACACACATGCACGCACAAAAACAAGGAGGGAGGGAAGGAATAAACAATTAATTTTATTTTATTTTTTATTTATTTTTTTATTTTTTTAATTACTATTATGCTAATAAGTAAATTTAATAAAATTTATTATTATTATTATTATTATTTATTTATTTATTTAATTAGAATTATTTAATTATAACTATTATTATGTTATAAACATAATGAAGGAAATTATTTTATTGAATTAAACAAACTTTTCCAGGCTCTAGACAGCAAAGTGGAATCAGATTTTTCATTGACAATTTTATCACGATTAAGGTAAATAGCTAAATTTTCCAAAAAATCTAGTTGGGATACGCGTTTGGCATGAAAGATAATTTTGGCACTCTTAAAATTAAAACTATGATCAAATTCCCAACTGTGCTTCGCAATAGAAGATTTAGAAATTTCTTGATTAACAACATAATGAGAATGTTCACGTAAACGGCATTCAAGATTTCTTTTTGTTTGACCAATATAAAATAAATCACAATTATTACAAGGGACATTATATATACCCCACTTATGAAGCTCGGGTAAAAGGTATTTAGTTGAAGGGAATTGGAATTTATTGACAGGTTTAAAAATAACGTGTCAATAAATTCCAATTCCCTTCAACTAAATACCCTGTACGCGAGCTTCATAAGTGGGGTATCTATAATGTCCCTTGTAATAATTGTGATTTATCTGAAATTGGCCAAACAAAAAGAAATCTTGAATGCTGTTTACGTGAACATTCTCGGTATGTTGTTAATCAAGAAATTTCTAAATCAGTTGGGAATTTGATCATAGTTTTAATTTTAAGAGTGCCAAAATTATCTTTCATGCCAAACGCGTATCCCAACTAGATTTTTTGGAAAATTTAGCTATTTACCTTAATCGTGATAAAATTGTCAATGAAAAATCTGATTCCACTTTGCTGTCTACAGCCTGGAAAAATTTGTTAATTCAATTAAATAATTTCCTTCCTTATGTTTATAACATAATAATAGTTATAATTAAATAATTCTAAATAAATAAATAAATAAAATAATAATAATAATAATAATAATAATAATAATAATAAATTTTATTAAATTTACTTATTAGTATAATAGTAATTAAAAAAATAAAAATTAAAAAATTAAATATTAATTTAAATTAATTGTTTATTCCTTCCCTCCCTCCTTGTTTTTGTGTGTGCATGTGTGTTTCTCTCTGATTGTTCCTGCATGATGCTTCCTATTGGTTGTTTGTGTTGCTCCTCCCCCTCTGGATTTTACCCTGCTTTCAGTCTTGCTTTTGCCTCCAAGGCAGTAGCACGTATTTTTTTGCACCTGATGAAGGAAGGCTACGTCCTTTCGAAACCGGTTGTGCTGGCTTAAAATTTATGGTGTGTCAAGAAGTCTTATTGTCTATTTATCGTTTGTACACCAGTTTTGCATTTAGTTTTAGATCAACAGTAGTCTAAGTTTTGTACGTGTTACATGTAGTTTTATGCAGTGTAACGTAATACTAATTTAAAAATTGATATAATATTGATTAAAGTGAACAATGATTATTAATATCAGAAAAACAAGAAAAACAAGAGAAATAGAACTATATTGTGCTTAAGAAGGATGAATGTAAAAACTAATTTTTCGCATATTCAAATACGCAAAAATTCACTTTTGAAAATTAAAGTGAAATGCTGTTCTAGAAATCTTGAAAAGACATTTAAGTCCATAATTTAAGTCACACTAAATGTAATTTTTTTTGCACACACACACACACATATATATATATAATATTTTTTGGATTTGAGATCATTACTTTGCTATCAACAAAATGAAAGTAGCGTACATTATTGAGATGCTTAAGAGGGGACAATACCTAATCTCGCCGGCAGAATTCGCCCATGATATTCTATGGGAAAATTTGTTGCTACAATTACACATTACCTAATGAATATTTTTAAATTATGTTTTCGCAGTCAGAAAATTCATAACCGTTAAATGAGTACTCATTTTTGAAAAATTCATTTTTTTTTATTTTTACATTTTAATTTTGAGTTCAAAAATGCGATTTTTCACAAAATGCATTTTTCTCATTTTCTAATCGCAAAATGAAATACTAAAATTTTAAAAAATCAATTTTTGGAAAACAAGTACTAATTTAACGCTTATGAATTTTCTAAATGTGAAAACAGAATTGAAAAATATTCATTAGGTAATGAGTAATTATGTAAACAAATTTTCCCATAGAATAACATGGGCGAAGGCTGCCGGCGAGATTAGGTATTGTCCGCTCTTAAACTTAAGTTTTCTGCAGACAATATGCGTTCTTAGGCTTCCTAATTAATTAATGTACAGGCCAATACAAAAGTGTTTTAACAATGTAACGTAATCAGCCAAATTTGTCAAATTTTGAACAATTATTCATGAAAAACGTATAATAAGCTCAATAGTTTTTACTGGTGTATACAATGCTTATGACTCGTTTACGGAGACAAACAAAGGAAATTCTTGACATTAGAGCCTATGAATAAATTTGTATTTAAGCGAATTTAATGTGTTTATGCTGCATTCAACATAATGCAATTACCATACATTATAAATATGCGTAAAAGCATGTTTTCTCTAGAAAAAGGATACGTATAGAGTAAATAATTTTTTTTTTACGTGACCCCACAAAAGAATTCCGATAACGTACTGTAATCATCCAAATGATGTCAAATTACGTTGAAATATTAATGAGTTATAATTAATCAAATAGGTGTATTCTTTTTAGTGTATATAATTACTGTGGCTCTTTTTCTGGAATAAATAAAATATTTCGTACTGTTACGGTCTACAGACGGTATTTCTTAAAAGTACATTTTAACAATAATAAAATATGCTAATAATAAATATGCTTTTCATTTCGTTAAATATAAAGAAATTTTCATGAATTTTAAAAGAATGTTTTTCAGTGAAGAAGTGTGGGCATAGAATTGGTAATTCATTTACAGGGTTACAAAAAATAATTTCAATATGCTATGTAATCATTTTACATGAAATTTGGTACAAGTATTTATGAATTACGGGGAATTAATTCAAGACAATCAGTTATTATGAATACATATATATACATATAACACACATATATTTTTACATATACAGACAGTTAAAAAAGACAGATTTTAGGGGGCGTCAGCACACTTAGAAATGTTAATGTTTATGTATCAAATCAATCGAATCAATATATATAAATATATAAAAAGGAATAAAAATAGTGATCTATTGAATAGTGTGTGATGCAAATAAAACATTTAGGCTCCTGATCTGCAGATACAATAGTTAGGAAATATGTTTCCTAAAATATTGCAAAATAAATGCACTCATAAATTGAAGTATGGTATACCCTAGAAAATAAATAATTAAATAAATATGCGAATGTGTCCTTAAATTTAAAAAGATTAATCAAAATAAACTTCTTTCATAAAGAATTATTTTACTTGTATTCATAATAAAAGTATGAACAAAACAAGTAACCACAAAATATTTATCAATTTTAGTAAACAATATATTTGAATGGTATTAATGCTATCTTCTTTTTCTCTGTCCATACATTTAACATAAAAATAATCATTTTGTAAAAATCTTCATTTTCTTTTCCTAGATGAAACTTAGCTCTTTAGAAATTTTCGTGTAGCAGAAAATTCATTTGGGAAAACTAAAAGAAATTAAATATCATAAAAAATCATAAGTATCGTTCTGGGAAAATGAAAGTCTTTCATCAGCGAAAGTATTTCGAATTTATACGACATATTTTACCATGTTTTTATTAGCTTCGATTCTTGGTTGTTTGTTTGTTTGTGTGTTTGTCAGGGACAAATCTTGCAATCGATTTTTAACTAACTTCTCGACTAGCTAGATATTTGAAATTTTCAGGACAGCTCCCAACACGGTGACAATACATTTTTCTAATAATTTTAGTCAACTATTTCAAGTTCCGCTGCCTTCGGCAGCGCTTATATGATTCGACAGAAAATTTATTTAACTAACTTCCCGACTAGCTAGACATTTGAAACTTTCAGAATAGTTCAGAACACGGTGAAAATGCATTTTTGTAATACCTTCAGCTAACAGTTTCGAGTTCCTGCTGCCTCCGGCAGCGTTATCAGTACTAAGCTTGCAATCGATTTTTCACTAACTTTCCGACTAGCTAGACATTTGAAACTTTCAGGATAGCTCAGAACACGGTGGCAATACATTTTTTTTATACTTTTAGTCAACTGTTTCAGGTCCCTACTGCCTTCGGCAGCGTTCATATGATTCAACAGAAAATTTATTTAACTAACTTCCCGAGTAGCTAGACATTTAAAACTTTCGGAATAGTTCAGAATACGGTGAAAATGCTTTTTAAAAATATTTTTATCCAATTGCTTCGGGACCCTGCTGCCTTCGGCAACGTTTTCAGTACAAAGATTGCAATCAACTTTTAACTAACTTCCCGGCTAGATAGCCATTTGAAACTTTTATAATAGCTCAAAAGACGATAACGAGGAATTTTTTTAATACTTTTATCCAATTGCTGGGGTTCCGGCTGCCTTCAGTAGCGTTTATATGATTCAACAGAAAATTTAAAAACATGGTTTATAAAAAACCTTTTATCTTATAATTATTTACTTTCCGAACACTATAGTGAGGAAAGTATGGTAATCATGTCAAAAATCCGAATTTGAGATTTTGATGTTTCTATACATTTCGAGGTCCCCTGAGTCAGTTTTTACTATTTTTATGATGATGTATATATGTGTGTGTGTATGTATCTGAGTATGTATGTGTGTATGTATGTGTGTATGTATGTGTGTGTGTATGTCTGTGAGTGAACACGCTAGCGTCTAAACGCTTTGTTCGAATAAGCTGAAAGTTGGTACATATATTGTAAGTCACCGTAGTACGAACCCTATTGATTTTGGTGAATCTAGCACTTATATTTTTTTTTAGAGGGACACCAGTAAAAATTCTTTATCATTATGGCCTATGGGGCCAAATTTTTAAAAGTGCGATGGCGTCTAAATCCTTTATAAATCTGGGCAAAAATTTTTACACATGTTATAGGTCACAGTTCCACGAACTGTACAGATTTTGAGAAATTTAGCACTTACAGTTTTTTACAGGGGCACAAAGAAAAATTCTTTATCATTATGGCCTATTGGGCCAAATTTTTAAAAGTGTGATAGCGTCTAAACGCCTTAATAATCTAAGCAATAAATTTGTACACATGTTATAGGTCACAGTTGCTCCACTGTGTAGATTTTGGTGAATTTAGCACTCACAGCTATTTTTTACAGGGACACAAATTTTTAAAAGTGCGATAGCATCTAAACGCCTTATTCAATTGAGCTGAAAATTTATATGAATATTATAAGTCACTGTTGCACTAACTACAAGCATTTTGGCGAATCTAGCATTTATTGGTTTTTACAGGGATACAACGAAAAATTATTTATCATTATGATCTATGGGCTCAAAGTTCAGTAGCGTTAAATAAAACATCGTGTAATATATGGAGAAAAATACTTAAACACTCTATTATGGTTTTCTCTCTTTTGTTTGTTTAACAACTGCTTTTCTTTACTTTATCTACAAAACTGTTAATTACTCAATGTTCGGAAAGTCGAGTGGAGTCACTCAAGATTTTTTTTTTTTTTTTTTTTTTACCTGAACATTGCCGTCAATGGGTGACTTTTTTTAATTATTTATTTATTGGTATATTTTTGAAGGGTCAGAATCTGACAGTTGTTTGTTATATTGCATATAATATTACACAGAATATTTTCTTTCTTTCAAAGACGCAGTTTAATGAGAACTAAATACATTAAATGTCTGCAATATAGAAAAATACTAAAGGGGGATCAGAGATAAATTTTAAAGTTGCGTATATGAATAGTCCCTTTTTATTTTGCTGAAATACTGCAAAATGTGTAGAAATTAATTTTTTTTTTTTTGTTCCTGTACCTTGAATGTTACTAAATGTAACAAATATAAAAATCAGTATAAAAGTCTATAAATTTAAACCATAAAAATGAAGAAAAAAAAATGTGAATTATAAAAAAAAAAAAAAAAAAAAAAAAAAAAATGTAATTTTATGGTGAGATACACTTCAGATTTCCTGAAAGTATAAATAGTTTAATTATCGTTTATGATATGAATTATTATTGTGCAATTTTATTTAATGTGCTCAATAGTAAATCGATGAATAAACGAGCTTAATTAATTTTAAAATATGGTATTTCAAAAATAAATAAAATTAATTATATATTTTGTAAATTAATGCAATATATAATATTTTCTTTTTATTCTTTAACAACCGTAAAATAGAAACACAGCATAAAAACTTGTAACTATTAAATAAAAAATATATTATATATGGTGATATATATAATAATACAGCGATATGCGTTATCTACCATTCATATCCGATATTGTACACGGCCCACCAGCGGCCGAGCGGTTCTGCGCTCAAAGCTGGTAGATGGGAGGTGCCGGGTTCGATCCCAGGTCGCGCTCATCGACCTAGCCGTTCGGAGTTTTCCGTGGTTTCCTCCGAAACTCGCGTAAATACGGGCTAGGACCCCTTAGAAAGACCCCCACGGAGGGCGTTCCCCCTATAGGCCTAGGACACATAAGGAGTCAATCGGCCTTAATCCTCCAACCAACCAACCAACCGATATTGTACACAGTTAAAAATACAAAATATGTAGTTTACCATAGCATTGGAATTATACAGAGTGGTTCAAACGTCTATGCTCAAAGGACACGTGTGGTTGTCCTAAGTCATGAAGAGAAATTATATACGAATTGGGGGACAGGAACATCATGGCAGTGGATTTACATAATGACCATCACGCAAAGAAAAGGTAAGAAACAACGAAAAATGTACGTTATTTTACAAAAGAAAAAGAAAAAAGAAAAATTATTTTATTTACTTATTTATTTTATTTTATTTCATTTTATTTTATTTTATTTTATTTTATTTTATTTTTTTATTTTATTTTTTTTTTGGGGGGGGGGGGCAGAAGAAGGCATAAAATTGACCTAACGTATTATAGAAACCTAAAATTTTTCCGGTATAATAAATTTAATACACGAGTAAAGACATATTAAACAATATTTACATAGCATGTTAGAAACTAACAGAAAAAATGATTGAGTTATTTTTTGAAACACCAATTTGCGAAATCTAAAATTAACCTATATAAGTAACATGGCTGTTAATTTTTCCTTTAATAATCATGTAATACATGAGAAAGGATATCTAAAATTGATTCATGTGACAATTTTCAAGAAAATCGTTAGAGCCATTTTTGAGATAAAGACTTTCACCAAAACTTGATAAACTCAATTGTTGGTCGGAAAACAACAATTACATATGAAAGGCTATCTAAAAAAGTGTTAATATGCGGAGTTTGAAAAAAATCCGTACAGCCGTTTTCAATGGAACGCACTTGCGAGACCTGAAATTGAGCTTTTTATACAGGACACCTATCAATTTTCCTGAACTAATCAACTATACCATTCGAAAGAACATCTAATAGAGTGTTTATATAGCCCAAGATTTAAAAAATTCATTTGTACACCAAATCTGTGTCAATTTCGAAGTTTCATTGTTTTATCTTTATTAGTTTCGGAGATATTATAGTCCGAAGATTTCGCACATACATACATACTACATAAACACATACACACACATACACACTGACCAATTGCCGAAAACCACTTTTTTGGATTCATAGGACTTTAAAATGTGCAAATCAGGTGAAAACTCGATATCGAATTTTTCGAGCGAATACAATATTTCCATTACCTACGGTAGCAGTGTAATGGAAGTAAAAATGAAAATGTTACAACTCATAAGAAGTTCACAAAAGTAGCCCATTAAGAAAGTACCACAGAACTGGCGTTTTAAAGTAATAATTACAAAACTTTTAATAAACACCAAAAAATGCAATAAACTCGCAACAATTGTTTCGGATCGTAAGAACATATGAACTTTTGTCAGGCGAACAAACTAGGCACGAGTGCTGCAGTAGGTAGCAGCATTTAGGTATTGAATAAATTAGAAGCTTCAATTTTTTTCCTTAATAACTTCAGAGTTTTTTTTTCTCTATAATTTACATAAAAGCTTTACTCTTCATATGTATGAAATCGATGAGGTATTTGTTTTCTTATCGTTTCTGGAAATGTACTTTTCTAAGAAGAAAATTATTTCCACAAAGGTCTATATATTACTAAAGATATTTCATCTGTAGGCGTACTCAGAGATATAATTTATCTAACGATGATTTCGTAAGATTATTTCTATATTTTTATACGATATGTTTGACATGCTTATCTTAAACGCAACGAATTTATTGGAATTTATTTCTGTTACTTCTTAACTATATTCATTTTCTTTTATATTTCCAATTTTATTGAATCCACGAAAGTAATATTTTACACAAATTCAATAATTTAATGCAAAAATTACGGAAAAATGTGTATTATTTATATAACCATATACTAGGATTTGTGATATATGTTAACTTTTCTCTAAATAAATTTAATTACTTTGGTTATGACTTAATTAGTAAAATCTCATTATTTTTTTTTTCTAGTGCAGTTAAACAAAAGCATCAAAACTTATATTAACTAAATGTGTTTATAATATTGTTTACATAAGAAAACTAATTAAAAAAATTTCGTGTTGTCAGAAGTACATGCCAACTGTCAAAAATTGATATATTGAAAAATGGTTAAATTTCACTGGAATAGATAGTCTATATTGAAAACTTGTTTATGATTACGAAAAATAAAATTTCTATTGTACGAAGCAATGTTATCTTTTAAAACAAATACAATATGTATTTTTACATATGAAAACATAAAATTAATTTTATACATGTTTTTTTTTTTTTTTTTTTTTTTTTTTTTTTTTATGGACCACCTTACTATATTTATTCTTTTGTGTAAAAAATAGAAATTTTACAATAATTATCTTACGAAGTACCAATTGCTTTGTAAGTAAAAAGTTAAATGTCTTTTTTTGTGTTACAAACTTTTATTACGTATTTATTTAATCATTTCCTAAGTATATCTAGCACGAAAATATAATTCTGCAGAAGAAGGAAGTGCATAATATATGCAAAACATTTACGTATATGCATGATTTTGTCTTATCGTGAATTTAAAGTGTACAAACAAAACTCCATTTAAAATATGACGTACAGATGCATTTTATATGAACGTATAACGTTTCAATTACCACATTATTATGAATATGAATAATTTTGCACTCAACTCAAAAAACTTTAATTGACGATAAAATTCTATACAGAGACGTGCAAAAAAATTGAATTAAACACTTTATTTATAAAATCTTTTTGTAAAAAAATAGAACCGACTCCAAAAAGCAACTACTATTCAAACAACTAAAAAAAAAAAAAAAAAAAATGGTACGAAATGAAACTGTAAATTGCGCCTAAAAGTATAAAATAATTTCCTTCGCCAAACAACCTATAACACTACAATTAATCATAACTTTTGAAGTCGGCGCAAAATTAAATAAAATTTAATTAATTTTCAAAGGTTTATTTTTAGATCGGTAGCAACAAATGCTGTTTTCTCGAATGATCCATTTTCATGTTTCCTTTATTATTTTATCACTGTATAAAATTGATCCATTAGTAGCATCTACATAGAACAGTGAACATTCGTCACAATGCGGTATTTATGTTTCTACGAAGTTAGAGTTTCCTTTGCAAATTTGGTATAACTTTGATAACTACCATGTAAGATGTGTGTTTTGAATAGGATTTGAGTTTTGTATTGAATAAAAGTATCACTTTTTATTTAATTTTGCGCCGACTTCAAAAGTTATGATTAATTGTAGTGTTATAGGTTGTTTGGCGAAGGAAATTATTTTATACTTTTAGGCGCAATTTACAGTTTCATTTCGTACCATTTTTTTTTTTTTTTTTAGTTGTTTGAATAGTAGTTGCTTTTTGGAGTCGGTTCTATTTTTTTACAAAAAGATTTTATTTTTTTCTTTTCAGTGAAAACTTATTCATATAGCAGAACATCGGAAGACGTTCGACGGCAGTTTCACAAATCACAAATTCCAAGAAAAGTGACGTAACTCAAATAATGGTTTATGTCACTGAAAAATACATGAAATTCACCCAGTGTGAACAAAAAAGTTACATCTCCATCTACAAAGTTATCCTCTCGAGAGACAGTTATGCCAGTTTTGTTCTAGTCAAGTAATTTTTCAGTTGATTTTTCTCAAATGCTGCATTTTTTAGTTGTGTCACTTTTCTTACCTTTATCGAATATGAGCAAAAAACTATCTATTGAATGAACATACGTTAAATTAAAATATCTTTAGAAATTTAAAGAACGGATACTCTGTATTCGGAACCAAAAATTCTGTTAGGCATATACATTGAACTTTACAGTGAATACGTGTCACCCACTGTGCTGGAAATTGCGAAGCGTATAGTTAAAAAAAAAAGAGCAAAATATGCATTGCAGCGGACGGACAGAAGTTTCAACATCGATACTTATATACTGCTTTTACCAGTGTAGCTGCATGCGCTCAGCTGTTAGAGTGAGAACAGACTTTTGTGAGTATCCTGTAATTTGTTTATATCTTAATTAAATTATAATGAAACCTATTTCAAGCCAAGATCATTACGACAAAAAAAAAAAAATGTATTAAAATTAAATCATCCCTTACAAAGTTATAAGTTAACAAATTTCAACAACAACAACAACAACAATGAGAAACATGGTTTGTATTGAGAACCTCTTCCTTTATGAAGTCGGTTTAAAACGTCTATGCGTTAATCGATGTGACCGCTTACAATAAACATACTTTGAATTTTACATAGCATAAATGTCACCCGCTACGCTACAACATATGCAATGTCGTTCAAGTGTGCACAAAACAGGAAATTGTGAACAAACAAATGCACGTTTTAAGCGTTCTGTTTTTAGCATTAATGTCTAAACTATCTTTTTGTACTAAATCGATGATACTCTCAACTTTGTAATTCATTTTTTTCTCTAGAATTGTTTTCGAGATAGGAACACTAACTCCTCTATTTATCATCAGGTGGCGCTGCAAGCGGTTTAACCTTGTACTGCATGGCCACTTCGCTATACTTACATACCATTTTTATCACTATAGTTTAGCAGTTAAAAGAGTTGGGGCTGATTTTTTGGGGCACCCTGTATTTTCTTTAGATCGTAAAGATATTACAATGGGACCTATTTCAGACCAAGACCTTTTCAACAAAACAAAAAGTATCAAAATCGGAGTATACGTCCAGAAGTTATGAGCTAACAAACATAAAAAAAAACATACGGTTTGAATTGAGAACCTTCCTTCTTTTTTGAAGTCGGTTAATAAAAGATCACAAAAACGCTTAAATAGTTAATATCTTTATATATATATTTCTTTTGTGCGTGTGTATGTCACTGAACTCCTCCTAAACGGCTGGACTGAGTTTAATGAAATTTTTTTTGTGTCTTCAGGTGGATTCGAGAATGGTTTAGATTTACAAATGAAAGTTGTAACTTAATTAGTTCTTTCTTAATTAATTTTTAACCAACTCTTTCAACAACTTTTCCACCTAGATGGCGTGAGTTGTCGTAAACACGATGTCAGAATTTATTTAATGTTGAAATGAAAAATGAATTTTTAACCGTATCTTACGAAGTGTTTAAAATATTTTTTCAAAGTTAATATTTTAGAATCGTAAACACGATGTCAGAATTTATTTAATGTTGAAATGAAAAATGAATTTTTAACCGTAAGTGTTTAAAATATTTTTTAAACGTTAATATTGTTAAAATGTTAAAATTAGTTAAAATGGTATATTCTTTTAAAAAATTCGTCAATATCCGACGGAGTTATTTTATGTTAAAATGAAAAATGAATTTTTAGGCCATTATTATTTGTGCAGATGGAAAATGTTTTAAAAGTTTTCCGAAAAATTTCACGATCACAAATGTTGACGGATATCCAGTATATCGTCGAAGAAATCCCGATAATGGCGGACAATCTTATCATCTATGGCGGTCATCTATGTCAACAATATAGATATTGACATTGATAACCGTTGGGTGGTCCCATATTCGCCTCTGCTGAGCAAAACATTCAATGCTCATATTAATAGCAAGAAATTCAAACTTCTTCACACACCATAAATTTTAAATCAGGACAACCGGTTTCGAAAGGACGTAGCCTTTCTTCATCAAGTGCAAACACGTGCAACTGTCTTGGAGGCAAAAGCAAGGCTGAAAGCAGGACAAAATCCAGATGGGGAGGAGCAACACAAACAACCAATAGGAAGCAACATGCAGGACAGGACCAATCAGAGAGGAACACACGTACACACACACCACAAAATGAGGAGGGAGGAAAGGAGTAAACAATTATTATTTTTTTTTTTCAATAATATTAAACTAATAAGTAAATTTAATAAAATTTATCCATTAATTATTATTATTTTTATTTAAATTAGAATTATTTTATTATAACTAATATGATGTTATAAACATAATGAAGGAAATTATTTAATTGAATTAAACAAATTTTTCCAGGCTGTAGACAGCAAAGTGGAATCTGGATTTTGTCCTGCTTTCAGTCTTGCTTTTGCCTCCAAGGCAGTTGCACGTGTTTGCACCCGATGAAGAAAGGCTACGTCCTTTCGAAACTGGTTGTGCTGATTTAAAATTTATGGTGTGTGAAGAAGTTTGAATTTCTTGCTATTGTCTGTACGCCAGTTTTTTTAATTTATTTTTGGTGCTCATATTCATGTTCAGTTCTGCAGTTCAGTGAAGAGCATCAAATACATTTGCAAGTATGTGAATAAAGGCAGTGATATGGCTGTATTTCGAGTTGAAAATACCAATGTGAATGCTCCTCCGGTGAATAACAACGATGAAATAACACTTTACCAAATTGGCCGGTACGTCAGCTCCAATGAAGCTGTTTGGCGTATATTTGGTTTCCCAATTCATGAACGGGATCCAGCAGTTCTTCATTTAGCCGTCCATCTTGAAAATGGCCAGCGCGTATATTTCACGAGCGAGACAGCGATTGATCGTGCTATAAATCTACCAAAAACTACACTCACCGAATTTTTTGAATTGTGTAATCGTGCGGATGCTTTTGGTGCTTTTGCACGGATATTACTCTATTCAGAAGTACCACGCTATTTCACATGGACTCCAACAAAAAAATGGATGCCCCGCAAGCAAGGCACGCCGATTGATGCATGTCCCGGTTTATTCAAATCAAACACCTTGGGATGAGTATTTACAGTCAATCCAAGGCAGGCTGAGTGCTTTTATCTTCGACTGTTATTGGTTAATGTCATCGGCCCTTTGTCATTTCAAGATTTACGTAAAGTGAATGGACAACAGTATCCAACGTATAAAGATGCATGCCTTGCACTCGGCTTGCTGGAAGACAGACCAGTGGGAGTGTATGCTTGCTGAAGTAGGACTGAACTGTACAGCAAAACAAATTCGTCTACTATTCGCTATAGTGTTGACTCCATATTTCCCGGCCCGAGCAGAGACATTACGAGATAATCACAAAGATTCAATGACTGATGATATATTGCATCAACATCGTTCACGGTGCAATGATCTAACGATAGTATTCAGTGACGCTATTTACAATGAAGCATTGATTGCTATTGAAGATCCTTGCATTATCATTGCCAACTTACCACTCAGTCATTTCGGTATGCATTCAACAAATCGAAATGCATCTGATTTAATAAGCACTGAATTGAATCGTGAACTACAATACAATACTGTAGAAATGGCAGCGATTGTTGCTCGCAATGTCCCACTAATGAATGAAGAACAAAGAACCATTTACGACCGCATCATGCTCGCAGTTTTAGCAGGACAAGGTGGATTCTTTTTTTTTTTTTTTTTGGGGGGGGGGGGGTGCACCAGGTGGAACTGGCAAAACATTCCTTATTTCGCTAATTCTCGCCGAAATACGATCAAATAATGCCATCGCATTGGCTGTTGCATCATCTGGCATTGCGGCAACTTTATTGGATGGAGGCAGAACAGCACATTCATTATTTAAACTGCCACTAAATATTCAAAATAAACCAGACGCAGTGTGCAACATAAAAAAACAATCGTCCATGGCCACAGTGCTGAAATAGTGTAAAATTCTTATCTGGGATGAATGCACTATGGCACACAAACATTCGATTGAGGCGTCGAACAGGACATTGAAAGATATAAAAAACAACGACAAACTATTTGGCGGCACTCTGTTACTCTTTTCATGTGATTTCAGACAACCACTTCCCGTTATTCCGCGTTCAACATATGCTGATGAGATCAACGCGTGCTTAAAATCATCGTCATTGTGGCGTAATGTTGAAAAAGTACAACTGAAAGTAAATTTGTGCGTTCAAAAGCTTCAAGATCCATCCGCTGAAACATTCTCAAAAGAATTGTTAGATATCGGCGATGAAAAAGTTACTACAGGTGAAACTGGATGCATAAAATTACCGACCGATTTCTGCACAATCATTGATTCTCAAGATGCTCTTATTGACCAGATATTTCCCGATATACACAGACGATACACAAATCATGAGTGGCTGGCAGAAAGAGCAATTTTAGCAGCAAAAAATGTGGACGTCAACGAATTGAATCTCAAGATACAACATTTGTTACCAGGAGACTTGGTGTCATACAAATCTAATGATACAGTTTGCGATGCCACCGAAGCTGTAAATTATCCAACAAAGTTTTTAAACTCATTGGATTTACCAGGCATGCCACCGCATATTTTACAACTGAAGGTTGGATCTCCGGTTATTTTGCTTCGTAATTTGAACCCACAACGGTTGTGCAACGGCACGCGATTAGTCATAAAAAAATTAATGAAAAATGTTATCGAAGCCATCATTTTAAATGACAAATTCCGAGGTGAAAATATATTACTACTGCGAATCCCTATTATACCCACAGATGTGCCAATTCAATTTAAACGCCCTCAATTTCCAATTAGATTGCCATTTGCAATGACTATCAATAAGTCTCAGGGCCAAACGATGTCTGTCTGTGGCTTAGATTTGAGCACATCATGTTTTTCACACGGACAATTATACGTGGCTCTCGAGTGGGCAAACCATCCAGTTTGTTTGTATTGGCGAAAGATGGGATAACAAAAAATATTGTACACTCTGTTGCATTAAGGGATTGATATTGTTTTTTAGCAATATTGTTATAAGTAGCGATATGTATATAATTTTAAAGAATCAATTTTAATAAATTAAAAAAAATAAATGATTGGTGTTTTGTTATTTTTATATTCTTTCACCGTTCACAGCGCTCCATACAACTTCCACTTATATACCACATCCTTACACACTTACAATAAGTTAGTTATTTTTTTATAGCAAAATATTCTCTAGAAATAATTTATATGACAAAACAACGTTTGTCGGGTCAGCTAGTATATATATATATATATATATTACAAGAAAATTTCATCAGATCTTATGCGAAATAAGTGCACAACTACCTGCTGCATTACCAGCGACTGAATCAATCCTGGAGTGATATAAAATTGCAAGGAGAAAAAAAAAGTTTGATATAAATTTATATTATGAGTAAATATAGTAGTAGAAATTATTTATAGTATCAAACAAAAGAGGAACAAAAGAGTACAGTAATTAATCCAATCAGATCATTTTATTTATATATTTTTTAAAATTAGCTCAGCAGTTTGTAAGGTTGAAGTGCATGTATAAGAGAATTAGAAGAGTAAATCAATATTACCTTATTTGTTTGTTACTGAACAGAACAAGTAAAATTAGAGCATAAGATGGACAGCCATAAACTAATGTTTTGTAAACTGAAAATTAGAGATTTCTAGAAAAGTAATACTACACGTAATAAAAGTATGATTTTTTTATACATTGCGAGGGATAGGTATGAAATCATGTACCAGAAGATATAAAATTTAGTATCGGAAATCAGAGAAATTTTAATTATATAAGTATTTTCTTCTTTAATTATTGCATTGTACGTCATTTGCTCACAAACCTTCTTAGAATTAGCTCAGCAAATTGAGTGGTAGGTACAGGTACAGTTCACTAAAAATAAATAAATAAATAAATAATAAAAGTGTGGTATCTTGTTTGATTGCTACTCAGATACGGGAACAAAAGAGGAAATAAGCTTTAAGGAAGTTAGAATGTGTTGTAAATGTAAGTAATTAAATTAATTTTATGCTTTTGACTTAAAAAGAGTACAAGAGATTTGCACAAAACAAATACCCAGACCTATTTTTCATATTGAGATTATTTTAAAGTATATCACAGAATATGTGAAATTGCCTTCTGGAAAAATTAAACAATTATATTCTTACATAACTCAAAAATTAACTTCGACGGTATGAGTTATAAATTAATTTCGACATAAATAATCATGAATTTATTTCGACTGTCATTCTGAAGTTAATAGTTAATAATGAAACCCTGATTCTGCTCTATTTATAATAAAACATGCGTTTATTAAATGAACTTCAGGGATTTTTTCATTTTACCAATAATTGGATTAGTCTGCCATTTACATTATGAATGCCTAGGTATTCAACAATAATTTGGAACGGAATGTCTTGCTTCAGACAAAAACCAATATAATAAGATTTCAGAGTGAATGTTATGGAATAAGAATTATTTGAAAGTTGAACGATTAACATTGTAAAGTCTATTAAATAGATATCAGTTTTAATAATTGTTTTAAAATATATATTTTGAAAAAAAATATTAAGAAGAAATAATAAATATTCTCGAAAACATAACAAAATGCTTAGCAAATATGCACTGAAAGACTGATATTCAAAGGTACTAAGTAAACAAAATTGGGAAAAAAACAATAATAATCATAATCAATTGTTTTGAATAATAATAATAATAATAATAATAATAATAATAATAAACACGATCATTCGTCAGACGAACATAGTAGGCAAGAGTACAGCTATCTTTGCTGCATTCGTATCGTGTCTGCAATTTGGTGCGTTGTCGATTTGTTTGCTGCGGTGGTTCCTAGTTTGTTCGCCTGATGTAGGAATGTTTTAGTTTTACATCGACCTGAAACAAACGTCGGGAAATTTTGCAATTTATAGTATTTATTCAAATTTTATTATTTATTAATAAATTGTTTAATATTAGATGGAATTTCTATGATTTGCCAAACATAAAAATTTTATTTTACAATTATAAAATACTAAATTCTCGAACACGATTCCGTATGAAAAATCGGTGACAATTTGATAAAGCATGACTCCATAAACGGATACCAAGAAACATCTTAAATAAGTTACAGAATACGCTTCTTATGAGATTGTGCATGTTTATATATATATATCACTATACATTGCCCTTAAAAAGATTTTTTTTTCTTGGGGGGAGGGGGGTAGCTTATCAATCGCTTATTGTAAATAATGTTTTAAGCAAAAGGGGTTATGATACCATTCTCTTCATTCAAATCATTTTTGTATAATCTTTACATTAAACTATTTTTAGTAAGTTCATTTTGAATAAATACTGTTTTATAACTACAGTTTTGTCATATACATTTATAAAAATGTATACTGAAATTCAAAGATCGTTATAAAACATCTTTTAGACAAACGCGGAAAACTTAAATTAAGCTTGATTTTTCAAATCACTTTTTTATATTACAGCTTAAAACATAACAGTATATCATTTTTAAATGTTTTATAATAAATTAAGAAGAACGTGTATAACTGTTTAAAAATGAATAAATAGCAAATAACAAAAGAGCAATGTATTCATTTATGGCAAAACTTATATTGATTACAGTTATACAACATTTAATATAAAAGCCCAATTCTTAACATGATATACTCGCTAAAATCTAAAATATACAAATTTCAGGTAATTAACTTATTATCAGACGAGTTAGATAACATGAAAAAAAATTCCATTCTATATGTGCTAAACTAGATCATATATATATATATATATATATATAAGTTCTCATTTCAACAATTTTGCGAAACATGCATCTATTCTTAATTTAGTCAAATTTTAAAGTAATTTTAATGAAAAACTATAAAAAAAGTGATAAAATTAATTCGTAGCAGAAAATTTACGAATTTAAATTTGATATCAGCATTAATAATCAAAGATTCTTCATTAGAAGATGTGATTCTGTCCTTTTCATCCCCGCCCCCCCCCCTTTCGCTCCCCGAAAAAAAGAAAACTTTTTTTTTTTTTTTTTTTCTGGTGGTATCAGGGAAAGGATTTTCAAAGACATAACCGATTTTTGGCTCTCGCATAGTAAATTTTCTACTATTGCAGTCAGGATCTTTAATATATAAGAGGTTTTTTTTTTTTTTTTTTTTTTTTTTTTTTTTTTTAATGATGATACCCTTTTATTTTACGAAATATATTTGTTGTAAAAATGAAAGATTCTTCATTAGAAGATTTGATCCCGTCCTTCTCATTCCCACCCCCTCCCCCCAAAAAAAAGAAAAATCTTGTTGGTGTTTTTTTTTTTTTTTTTTTTTTTTTTTCTGATGGTATCAGAGGGAAACGAATTTCAAAGACATAACCAATTTTTGGCTCTCATATGGTAAATTTTCTACTATTACAGTCAGGATAATTAATATATAAGAGTTTTTTTTTTTTTTTTTTTTTTTTTTTTTAAGATGATACCCTTTTATTTTACAAAATATATTTATTGTAAAAATGAGAACAATTAAAATATGTCTCTGTGTACGGGTTAAAGACAATAATCTGGGTTAGAGGTCTAGGGGTGTCTAGGATTCCTTCTTTTTCGACCTTTATAAGTGGTCCTAACACTTAATCACCTGCAAAACAACAGAAATTTTCCATCAGCGTCAAGGATAAAATGGGATCGAAAGCGTCGCCTTTGGTCTACCATATTTCATAGAATAAACTTATCTTCACTGTTCGAGAAGAAATAAAATATTAAAAATAGGAAGAACTTTTACTACATAAACTGAAATAAATTAAATTAGTGTTTATATATTTGCTAGTGTTTAAAATTAATTTTTAAATAAATAAATAAAAAATAATTAAAGATAAGAAATCAAATTTATTTTTTGATATTGTAAGTCCGATTTCAAATTTTAATTAAAAGGAAAATAAATGTTTGCAACCTATAAAAAGTAATATTATTTTACAGTTGTTACAGAATGAGGATCAATGTTGCATAATTAAACATACACGTAACGTATACTCATATTTCACTGCAACATAAATATTTATGATTACATGCATGTGTGCATGTAGATAAGAAGGGCGGCTGTTTATGCAAGAAAACTTTGCAGGGTGTGGGAAATAATTCCCTTTATTCTCGTCTCTCTAAAGATTCCTAGCCCGTTTTCAGTTTGTTACTGGCAAGACAATAGAAATCTAAATGGTGTTTCATCATAAATTGTAATGTAGTACATGTTTTACGATTTTAAATACTAAAGTTATATCGATGTAATAATAATGATAATAATAATAACAGCAACTGATGCACTTGAGAAATATTTATACTTCACTTATTAGGAATGTAACTTTCTTCAAATATCGTTTAATGTCTAATATGCCTAATACATACATCTAATATGCCTAATCATAAATATTAAAAAAAAAAAAAAAAAAAAAAAAAAATGATGCATCGTAAAATATCAAGATCGAATGAAAATTTTTCAATACCTTGTTCTCTCTTTTAATATATAGTTTATTTTTTCATATAATATTTTTTTTTTCAAGTAAAAGAAAGTATTACTTTTTCTTTCCTTTTTCATGCAAAATGCGAACTTATATATATATATATATATATATGAGAGACAAGAAAAACAATTGCATACAAAATTAATGGAATTACTTTATTATTATTTTTAATTAAACATAATAATTCAGATGTATAGATATATGTAAGATAAAACACGTTATTTTACATATTTTAATTTTTATTTTTTAAGATAAATACGTGTTACTTGTCCTATAAATGTATTTTTAGATTTCCTTATAGGTATGATGAAACTTACGTTTTTTCATATACGATTCATTATACCTAACTGCATTACGCGACATATAAAAATAATCCAATAAAACGGCTAACATTTGTTTCTTTTACCTTAATTCTATCTTAAAACCATCATTAATCACTTGGCTTGTCGATAACATGCTATTAACCGAAACGCTATTCCAAAAGGATAAAAGAAACGTCTCCGGATGAAAAAAACAATATAATGACTTATATATGGCTTAAATTGCGACAACAACAGTTTTTCGTGGAATTGTATTAGTTTTTGATTCAGTATTGATATAACTGCTTAAACAGAAAACGTTTGGTACAGCCATTTTTGTAATGTGCACGTAACACAAGAAAATTATTTAAATTTAATATGATAAATTTAATTTTAATTCAAACGGTATTTATCTATTTATATTAGAGTAAATTAGGATCGAATTCCACACGCATGATTCTTTAAAATGTGTACTTATTAAGTTAAGAGTTACATATGCTATTCTGATTTTTTTCTTCTTCTGTATAAGAATAATTTGTAAAAAAAATTTCAGTATAATTTAAAATTATTATTTTAGTTATAATTTAAAAGTTTTTAAGTTATAATTTTAAACTATTATAAAATTTGCTACTGTCGTTTGCTATACATAACCGCGTACTTTTGACACAAAATTATTTTCCATAGTAATTGTACACAATTTCAGAAAAATACTTTAGACTCAAAATTTTGACGTTTAGTTTGAAAATAGCGATTTATATATATATATATTGCCTCACAGACGACATCATAAGAAATGATGGGAACATTGATCGGGGAGGATCCAATACTAAACTATTTCTTCAATGTAAATGCATATTTAGTTTTTTTTTTTTTTTTTTTTTTTTTTTTTTTTTTTTTTTAGATAACTGTATTTTTAATCAACATAATTGAACTCAAATAATAAAAAGTTATTTTCAATAAGTTAACGGCTCTATGTTATGACAGTTAGCCAATAGTTTGTTTTGCTTAACATCGTCGCGAATCGCGATAACTTTATTAAGATGTTTCAATCATTCAAATAGATTAAAATCACGACCAGCGAAGAGGGCAATTCTTGATAATAGTAATATAAAAAAATATCAGATTAAAAATGGTTTTCCATCTTCTCCTAATATCTTATTTATGTTTAGAGTTGACAAATAGCACTAGTGCGACGTAGATCCACTCACTCACTCAAAGTTGCCAGATATCAAATTCATCAGTTCTAACAAATTTGACGATTTTGGATGGTTTGTAGTTAGAAATGATGTTTCAAAATTTTCTAATTGAGAAATCGGCAAAAATTATCAGATATTACGCCTCTCCTCTAAGTAGCCTTAGAATGAAAGATCACTAAGCAGATAAATTTTTGAATTCAAATGAGGACGTTAATATGCTACTTATACGCTTTTGAAAGAACTTTACTTGCTTACAGTAGTCAAACTCTGTAATATATTTGTTAAAATTCCAATATTTTATAGTATATACTTTTGTTTTGAAAACAGAGAATTCAGATGTTATCTAAAATGTTACCTGTGTTAAATTTGTAAAAAAAAAAAAAAAAAAAAAAAAAAAAAAAAGATGATTTTTGTTTATTCTTTCTGAGAATAAAACCTACGAAACACAAAACTTAATAGCAGAGACCGCTTTGCAAGGTGTGTGTATAATTTAAAAAGTATGAGCAAAATTTATCAGAGGTTCAAAACTTTCTAAAACCAATATTTTTTATTAATTACATTATACACTGAAGAACTAAAAAAAAAAAAAAAACTGGTGCACCTGACGGAACACGATTAGGCTTTCGGCTCTGAAAGTTTATATCAGTAATGATTCATTGAACAGATCGTACGCTGACACTTTTTGATGCCCCATCATTCAAGTCTGCAACAATTTGAGGAAGGTTTAATGATTATCGTCAATCGTCACTGGTCTTGTTCTTTCACGACCTTTTTCCGGCCACAGCGATGTCGGAGATTTGATGATTTACAGTATTCGTGATATCCATGGTACATTCGTAAAATGATCGTACACAAATATCTAAATTTCATAGCTACCTTGGAAATGATATAACCATTCTTTCGTGCAAAAATTGTAATGCCATGTTCAAAGTCACTTAAATTCTGAAAAGCTGTCATTGTAGCAGCAGTAATCGATCTAACAGCTTTGATAGACACCTGTTACCTTATATAAGCACTGCCGATTGCATCGAGTTACTTTGATTGGTTCCATACCTCTGTTATTTGCATATGGACACCTGCACCATTTTTTTTTAACGCTTCAGTGTATCGTGATAATAACTTTAAAAAATACGTTTCTACTGCATACATATGACACATATGCTGCAGAATAACTACATTACGATTAAATTTATAATTTAAAAAAATGCATGCTAAAAGTATAAAAAGGAACGTATGAGCTAAACTAAAATGTGGGGACAACTATTATAATGAGATTAACCCCGAATAAAATCTGTAAACAGCAATATGTGTTTTTGTTTCGAAGAATATTTATTTTTCCTAATTAAAAAATAACTCATTAATTTTAATAATATTCTTAGGAATTTAAAAGTTGCTTTCATGAAATATATAAAGGTTACACGCATTCACTTAGATTTTTAAATAAAGCTTGCTTACGCATTGAGCTTGCATTGAGTAATTAACGAATAGTTTCTCAAGTTTCATCATTAATATTTTAATTATAAATTTTCCAGAGAAATAACTAAAGCACATAGTTTTTGAATTTGAGAAATATTTCAACTTTGCTTATCATTGAAATAAACTTCGATAAATTTATGTAAATATAAGAACAGGAGTGATTTTTTATTTTTTTTTAGTCAATAAATATAAGTAATAAAAAATTTTGCAGTTATTATTTTCTCTTACCCATATACATGGTAAAGAAAGTATTGTTTGGGGGTGAAATTTTCGAAACTAAGTTTTTGTTGAATAACACCGTTTGAGGAGCCCTGAATCCAAAAATCATATTTTGAGCGGTTGGTCTTGTCTCTTTGAGTGTGTGTTATAACAACATCTCAAGAACTAAAGATACTAGAAAACCTAAACTTGGTATTATGAATGTGTAACTTATAGAAAGGCTACACTAAACTTTTCGTTGAGATCAAACAAATGGTTCATGTGCAGAGACGCCGAAGATAACTAAAATACATCACCTCTATGGGGAAAATTGCAGGTAATTAGAATTTAAACATATATACACGGCACTAAACCAAATGAAGCGATAAATATTTTTTATATGCGTAAAGACATGTTTCATGTAGAATATGGTGTGGGAATCATTTATTGTTCGTTTATAGGGCTACACAAAAGAGCTAGATTATAATACGATAATATTTAAAATTGATGGAAGTGTATTTCAAGTTGTGCAGTGTGTTATTAATATAGGATTATATTTATTATGGTGTGCACATAACATTCAAAATATATACAGGGCTACCAATATTTAAACCATAACATTCTTTTTTATTGTTAGTGGAAGTGCTTTACTATAATGTTTTAACATATCCAAAAAAGCTGCTCAGAAGTTGAATTCAAGTCTTCATAGCCGTATAGTAAATAATATATTTATTTATTTATATTAAATTTTATTTTATATTTTTTTTTAGCTAAAAAATCACCGCTTGGATTTTTGTACATTTACACGTCTTGATTTCTTCCTGAATACCGAAGTTGGGTTTTTAACGTTTGATCTTTGTCTGTGTCTTTTAGAATAAATTAAAAACAATTAATTTCAGGCAATCCAAATGTTGTATTTTGAATTTAATACGTTTTTTTTACTGGAAAAGTTTGATCAAGACTGATAAGTTTCAAGGAATGTGGCGTGTGAAAGTTGTCTGAATAATTTTAGATAAACTCTTTAAATTAACAACATATTTGAATTCTATGAACGTGTAGGTACAATAGTGAAACCCTCCTTACATGGAATTATTTCCCAAATAAAACTGTTTTGAAGCTTAATTTGAATTGTTTTAACCTAAGATTACACAACAGTACTCGTTATCTTACACTTTCATATTTAATCTATTAATAGTATTAAACTTCAGGGTAAAAGAAAGTCGTTTGAGTGACACACAAGGTTATTTTTATTTATTTATGTTTTTTATTATAATTTTAGTAATGATTTCAACTAAACCGAAAAAAATGTTTTATATTCGTAGTAATCGTATCTAAATATATAATATTGGGCAACTGAATAAGATTTATTCATTTATTATTAACACTATTTTATTCATTTATTTATTTTTTCACAAAAAAAATTTCTGAAACATCTCCCTATAATTAGAAATTTTTAAATATTATGTATGTATTATTCATTTTAATTCTAGGAAATCACTTAATAGTTATAATGATAAATATATATTTTTTAAAACTTTTTTTAATTGTAAATATCCGAGACTTATTTATAAATATGTTAGTATACATATAAATTTTCATTACTACTTAATTAAATGTTAAATGATCTTTGAAAGCTACATTTTCAAGGTGTGCTTGCAGGGTATGGTCCACAACCTCGAAGAAAAAAGCACAATCATGTTTATTCCCATTCTCATTAATATTAAAACTTATTTCCATATTCTCTGGAGAAGGTAAATAATCTATATCATATATAATATAACATTCTTTCTGATTACTTAGAAATTCTTCTTTAAAATGTAATATTATGACATAGAATTATATTTTGTAAAATCTGTACAGTGCGATATGATATGAAATTAAATTTTGTGAATGATTTACGATATCAGTTTAAGCGAAATTTAAAAACTGTATATCATTTAAATAAAATTAAAACTGAAGAAAATGAACTTGATCATTGCTAAAACTCTTTTATTATATGTTAAACAATTTCAACAGAAACATTTAATTATTGAACTGAATTAATCCTAAACTATTTAAATAAATGATTGTTTGCATAAAAATTTCCGCTTGAACCTTTTAAAATCATCCAATTAACTGTTACCTTTTGAAGCAAGAACTACAGTTTCTCGCAATGTCATGAAAACGTGTGAATTGAAAATGAATTCGTAATTTAATTACTCATGCCGCACTGAGCACACAGAGCATTTAATTAAATGAATAATCATTTAGATTTTACTATTGAAACGAAACCATATAAATAAGAAATTTTTGAACAATAAATAAATGATGAAACGTCTTCCAAATGCATTTTACAGAGTATTTATATTAAAATAATTTCCTTATTGTTTTAGAAATTTAAAACTCAAAAATTTTAAGTTTCCAGTTTGTCTGTGTTATATGTGAAAAAGTTCTTTGTCAAATAATAATAATAATAATAATAATAATAATAAAGAAAGGAAAAGGAAAAAAAACATTTTAATAGAAATTAATTGCTTTAAAATCTTTTGAATCTTCTTTACTACCGTTTGCTTTTGATAGAAGAATTTATTAGATTAGAAAAACTAAACAAGCAAATAAAAATACACAAGGTATCACAATTCTTTTAAAACCAAATTTAATGGACTTGTATTTCAAACTATTTTATTTAAATTCATCATTCGCACATCGAAAAATTGCTCACTGACAACGAAATAATGTGTCCTTTTTTAAAACTTTTTTTTTTTTTTTTAACTACAGATATTCTAAATCCTTCGCTTGATTTGTCAGCAATTTAAAATTCATTTACCTTTATTCCTATTCTTTATGCATTAGGCCAGTATCTATCTTCATTTAGCTATTATTTATATACAAAAACCCATTATTTGTTTTACAAAAAACAAAATTGTTTTCATTTACACTCATAATGATTTTATATAAAATTAGATAATTTTTATATATTGTTTTATTAAATTATGTAAATTTTAAAATCTGTAAATTGATGTTTAGAGAAGTTAGTTAGCATAAGAGTCTAGTTTACAAAAAGATTCTATTTCCTATCACCGTGGAGATAGGGTACTGTCATTTTATAAGTAGGGAGTGTATGTATATGTTTACCATCCACCGAAAATTCAATTTGCTTGGAAGTACCATGAAGTAAATATCTCTTTTCCAACATTTTTCCGGACTGGTGAGTAAATTTTTTCGAAGTTCATTTCTTTTCTTCTGGTGAATCTGTATATCACATTGAAGCGCGGCTTAAAGTGGTTTTCGAAAGTGTGGTTAACTTTTGATGCAAACATGTATCATAATCTATTTTTTCGTATATATGTGATTCTGAAGTATCCACCATATGTTGGGTATCCCTGCGGTGCTAGTTGGAATATTTAGATATGGGTTCAGTTGGCATACATATAATATATATTAAAAGGAGACTTAGCGCAGAATTTTTTGAACCAGTAAACAACGTCAGGACCACAAAGACAAAAACAATTTGGGAAGCAGACAGCTGTTTCAGTAGCCTTTAGCGTACCGTCTTCAGTGCATAAGGAAATCAAAGAGAAGTGTTCATATACAATAGAAAAGGGACCGAAATGCGTTCAACTAATAGTATTACGGGGAAGGTACGCTTCCCCAATTTTTTTTATCTTTGGCGTTCCTGACGTTGTAGTTTTTTACTGGATTTAATAGGTATAATACAGTTATGACATAGCATAACATTTCTTAAGGGTAGTTCATTGGCTGAAAAAACTGTCCAAGAGGAAAAGTTTTCACTCTCAGCCACCTGCCACGATAATGGCGAAAGTTTTCATTCGACTGTTCCTACAAACTCCGGAGAGCTGCCGTCATATGTTGTGTACCACTGTATATCCATCATATACATGTATATATCACCATACATATGCATGTATTATATGTTGGGTATCTCTGTGGGGCTAGTTGGCATAGTTAGATATGGGGTCAGTTGGCATATCTATAATATAGCTGTGGTATAGCTTAAGTTTCCTTCATGATTGTTCAGAGGCTAAAGACTGTCGAAGATGAAGAGTTTTCACTTCTCAGCCACCTGCTACGATGATGATGAAAGTTTTCATTCGCCTGTTCCTATTAACTCCGGACAACTTTTATATTGTTCCAAAAGGCCACATAAAACAAAAACAAAAACGAATTTTTCATAAAATCAATGGCGTTTTTATATTTCTGAATACAAAATAAATGACTTTGATTTCGTTAAGTACCGATTCCGTCAGTATCTTGGGAAAACTGACAAAACCGACAGCAATGATGCATGTTAACAGTAGACAGAAAAAGGTAAAAATTAAGAATGATTCAGTGAGGGAATAACAAGAATGATTCAATTTTGTCTGACTAAAGTAAAATTGTGCAAATATTAATCTCATTTGCTTAAATAAATGAGTGCAAAACTTTTAGATTCTTGGTTGGTTTCAAACATTGAGATAATTCTATTTAAATATTTATAGTTATATTAATAAGGTTTTTTTTTTTTTTTTTTGTGTATCCGTTATTTATTTATGGATTTAATCCGAAGTTTTTGGACAAATTTTATTAAAATAAGATGTTTCTAAAAACTGAAATATTTTTTATCGGAATTTGCTGTGTTTTGCCTAGTATACCCATCGATATGATGTTGCGCCAAATCGCCCCTATGGGTATGAAAATTAGTCTCGTAACTAGTTATGTGGCAAAGTTTCGAGCTCTAAGGAAAAGTATTTGTTTGATTGTTCAAACATGTATTTAACTGATGGATTATACATGATCGTGCAGCAAACAAGTTCAGCTTTCTGATTCAATCTTAGAATCTCTTTAAGTATTGCACAAAAAATTAGAAAAATAAAAAGCGAAATCTATGACAGCTAACCCTGGTCTCTTCTTCATCAAGTACCCCTTAAATTAAAAAAATTAAATATTAAACTTATATTCTACAGTAGCAATAAGTTTATTCATTCGATGTAACATGTAAAGTTACTGGATTTTATAGAAAATACATGCTCATTTTTGTAACTATTTAATACATACACACTTACACATATGTAATCACAGAAGAACAAATAAAGTAATTTCTTAAATGTAACAATACGTATATACAAATGTAGGATTTCAATGCATGTTTCCTCATATCATCTGTTAACTAGCGCACACCTGTCATGACGTCAGATGTGACGTAACTGTATTACGTAATCAACAGCGCATCTTCGCTTCTCTGAGAGAGGGAGGTTTATATGAGTCTGTACGAGAAAGTTTTGCTAAGCGTGCGGCAAGAAATGCCAGCATTATGTTATTCTTCTTTTCTATATTATTAAATGTTGTGATTGTTTAAAAGACTTTGCTTTTCACTCTGTGGACCCATTTAAACCAACAATGGTTATGGGCCCAGAGACACGCATCTTACTGCGGACTTTTTAAAAATTTAAATTAACATTCGCTAAAACGAAAGTGCGACTTACTGTTAAGCCTAAGGGCTGAAATCGAAAGTATTTTTGATTCTGTTTTTATAAAGAAGCTATTATAGCTGATTAAATATGTCGCAAATATTAAATATAGAAAAGTTCTCCAAAAATAATTTTGCCACATGGAAGCTGCAGATAGAAACTGTTTTAATCAAGAATGATCACTGGAGTTATGCTAACGGAACGAAAATTAAGCCCGATGAAGGCGCCGAAGACGAAGAAAAATGTCTCGAAATTGACCGTAAAGCTAGAGCCGATTTAATCCTAGCAATTACCCCAAGTGAGTTGTGTCATATTAAACATTGTACAACCTCAAATGAAGTATGGAATAAATTAAAAGAAGTTTGCGAATCGAGAGGACCGGCAAAGAAAGCCACCCTAGTGAAGCAGCTACTCTTTAAGAAAATGAACGATAGTGAAAATATGTCCAATCACCTCAATATTTTCTTTGATATAGTGGAAAAGCTAAAAGAAATGGACATTCAAGTAGCCGAAGATCTATTATCAATTTTGCTCTTATACAGTATTCCTGACAGCTATGAAAATTTCAGGTGCGCCATCGAAGCAAGAGATGAACTGGCGCAGCCTGAAGCTCTAAAAATTAAAATGATGGAAGAATATGAATCAAGAAAAAATAAAAGGCATCAAGAATCGTCAAATGCGTATTTTACGACTCGCAAGAAAAATCTTCCTGAAAAGAACAAAAGAGAAATCTTAAAGCCTGTTCAGAACAAGAACACGTATGGCGAGAGAAATTATGCAATCTTCAAATGCAATTACTGTTCAAAAGTAGGGCATAAAGCCTTAGAATGCCGAAAGAAGATCTCAGACAGAAAATTCACTTAATCGAATAAATACAAAGAAAGATCTTTTATGGTTGAAGATAGTACAGCGTTCACGATGGCAGCCAGTAACTCTTTCCAAGAACATTCCGAGTGGTGTCTCGATAGCGGTTCGACATCACACATGGCTCATGATAAAAATCTGTTTACAGATTTCGAACCTAGAATTGGATCATTTATAAAATTAGCTGTAGATGAAACAGCGGAGATCACAGGTGTTGGAACAGTCAAATTAAAAGTTCCCGGTAATCACGGTGTAACCAATTTAAAGTTAACAAATGTTTTGTGCGTTCCAAAATTAAAATGCAATTTAATTTCTATATCAAAAGCTACAGCAAAAAACTGCCGTGTTGTATTTACCGAAAATTACAGAGCAGGACAGCTCTCTGATTATAAGTGCTACGAGAAAAGGTGATTTATATTTTTTCAGCCGCAGGTGGATATAGCTGTATCAACTCAGGTAAGCAACTTTCATAAATGGCATTTAAAATTAGGACATTTAAATGAAAAAGATTTAAAATTATTAAAATCTGAAAATATGTTAAGAGATTTAAATTTTAATGAAAAAGATTCTTTAAAAGATTGTAAAGTATGCATCCAGTCTAAACAAACTGTGAAACCATTTTGTAAAGAAAACAAATTTCATAGTAAGGAATTATTAGAAGTAGTTTATTCTGATTTATGTGGCCCTATAAATGTTAAATCCCATGGCGGATCACGTTACTTTATTACTTTTTTGGATGATAAATCTCGTTACATTGAAGTAAATTTTCTAAAAACAAAAGGTGAAGCTAAGTACGCGTTCCGGAGATATAAAGCAGCAGTCGAAAATCGATTAGGAAAAAAAATTAAAATACTGCATATCGATAATGGTTTGGAATATTGTGGCGAGGAATTCAATAAATATATTGAAGAATGCGGTATTAAACGCGAATATTCATCTCCAATGACGCCTCAGCAAAATTCTAGAATTGAAAGAGAAAATCGTACATTATGCGAAATGGCGAGGTGTTTATTAATGCAATCAAACCTTCCAAATACATTCTGGGCTGAAGCAGTAAATTGCGCTGCATATATTAGAAACAGGTGTCCCACTAAACGAATTAAAGAAAATAAAACACCTTTTGAATTGTTTTTCGGTTATAAACCAACTGTTAACTATTTTAAAATTTTCGGACAGAAATGTTTTGTTCTAAATAAAAAATCAAAAGGGAAGTTTGAAGCTAGGTCACACGAACATATATTCGTTGGCTATTCAAATGAATCACGCGCTTACAGATTATGGAATAAGGATACCAGAAAAATTGTCATAAGTCGTGATGTTCGATTTATAGAGGAGTTTCAAACAAATGATTCAGCAACTACTGATCAATTAGAATTAATTTTTCCGTCTGAGAATAAATGCAATGATTGTAATATTAAAAATGAAACTCTTTTTCCTACTGAAAGCAAAAACATCCACAAGGGGGGAAACAGCGGATCGATTTCCCATCTCCCTGAATTCAACGGAGAAAGTTTCTCTTTTTGGAAAGGGGGGAAGCGAGCCACTCTCTTTCTGAAGGGGGGAACGTGGAAGATGTGAGTGGAGGGGAGGAGAGTGCTGACGGTAAATGTAAACAACAGGAAGGGATTGACAAAAACAATCCTCCTTTTAAACGTGGTCCCGGCAGACCTAAAAAAATTAAAAGTTGGAACTTTCAAAAGTCTCATAAGGAATGTATTATAGATACAAAATATAAAGATGAAACTTCTCAATTAGCTGATAACTCATTTATTGAAATTAATACCGGCGTGATCGACGTGCTAAATGGAGATTATGCTAAAAATTGGGAGAACGCGATGAAATTAGAATATGATTCTTTAGTTAAGCAAAACGCTTGGGAAATTGTAGATAGACCAAAAGATAAAAAGGTAATTGGGTGTAAATGGGTTTTAAAAACAAAATTCAAACCAGATGGTCAAATTGAAAAATTTAAAGCCAGATCGGATGCCAAAGGGTGTTCACAGAAACAAGGTATAGATTTTGAGGAAAATTTTTCACCAGTAGCCAGATTAAGTTCTATAAGAACTGCAATCGCGTATGCTATTCAAAATGGTTTCACAGCATACCAGTTAGATTTCATTATGGCATATGTTAACGGTGATATACATGAAGAAATTTTTATGGAGCTTCTCGAATTTTTTGAAAATGATATACACGAAAATAAAGTGTGTTTATTAAAAAAATCTTTGTATGGTCTTAAGCAGTCAGGAAGACAGTGGTTTAAGAAATTAGATGAGAAATTGAGAAAAATGAAATTTAACCCTTTGAATTCCGACAAATGTGTCTATTACTCAAAATATCCTTTTGATGCTATTATAATAGTCTATGTCGACGATTTAATTTGTCTCACTAAAAGTGAAGAGCACTATTTTGATATTAGAAATAAATTAGCAGAATCTTTCAAAATGAAAGATATGGGCCTTCTGCATTATTGCTTAGGCATTGAATTTAATCAAGATAGGGACAGCATCACTATAACACAAAAGAAATACATTGAAGATTTATTAAATAAATTTGATAAGGAAGATTCTAGAGTGGTGAATACACCTTTAGAAAACAGTGTAAAATTAACTAAACAAATGTGTCCAAATACAGAAGAAGAGAAATCATGCATGTCAAAAATTCCTTATAGACAATTAATTGGTTCTCTTATGTATCTGTCGGTTGCTACCAGACCAGATATCACCCATGCTGTAAATTATTTAAGTCAGTTTAATAACAATCCAGGAAAACCGCACTGGATAGCTGCTAAAAGAATACTAAGGTATCTCAATGGCACTAGAAATTTAGGAATTGTGTATTACAGAGACGATAAACCATTGACAGCATTTGTTGATGCCGATTGGGCATCGGATGTAAATGATAGAAAATCATATACAGGATATGTCTTTAAATATGCCGGTGGACCTATTTCTTGGGAATCTAGAAAGCAGCGAACCGTTGCTCTATCCACAACAGAATCTGAATATATGTCTCTGTCCGAATCCGCAAAAGAGACAATTCATGTTAGAAATTTCTTAAAATAATTGGATCCTGAAATTGTATCAAGTCCGACTGCAATCATGTGCGACAATCAGTCCGCACTGAGATTAGTAAAAAATCCTGTTCATCACAATCGCTCTAAGCACATTGACATTCGTCATCATTTTGTGCGAGAAGTTTACAATAATAAACTAATAGACATTCAGATGAACAACCTGCAGATATTTTAACAAAAAGTTTAAATGCATATAAACATGAAAAATGTTGTGATATGATAGGACTTAATACTTAGGACTGATGAACTTAAAAAAATATATTTAAACTGTGTTTTCATTAAGAAATTAACTGCTTATATTTTACGTATTTTATTTTATTATATTAACCATAATTATTTGCTTATAATTCTATTTCTTTACTAACACTTTTCTCATTTTAAGTAACTCTTGCATAAAAATAATTTTCTGTAATTTTTAATATGCTATTATAATGCATAAATATGTTTTATTTTGGAAACATTTATTGAATAAGGGGGAAATGTAGGATTTCAATGCATGTTTCCTCATATCATCTGTTAACTAGCGCACACCTGTCATGACGTCAGATGTGACGTAACTGTATTACGTAATCAACAGCGCATCTTCGCTTCTCTGAGAGAGAGAGGTTTATATGAGTCTGTACGAGAAAGCTTTGCTAAGCGTGCGGCAAGAAATGCCAGCATTATGTTATTCTTCTTTTCTATATTATTAAATGTTGTGATTGTTTAAAAGACTGCTTTTCACTCTGTGGACCCATTTAAACCAACAGGGTACATACATGCATACTTAAACACATACAAGCAGACACATATATTGAAATACATCTTCTATATATTTTATAAATTGTTCACATTTCATAATTTGCTTATGATTTGTTATTATCACTATGCCAATTCTTTCTAAAACATTATTTTCTTGGTATTTATTTTATTTTCTTTAAAATAATTTTAAACAAATTTCTTGTTAAATAATTTTAAATAAAATGATGCAGGGTTATCATTCGTTTTTAAGTAAAATTATATCTCACTCACTTTCTTTCTAATACATGTACCGAATATAATAGGTTTATGGTGAATGAGATTGACAGAGGTAAATTCTGAACAGTGGGAAGTTTGCGACGGTTACAGATGAACACCTTTTTGGGGCTTGAAGACCTGGCCACACTCTTCCGATCCTCTGCAGTCCTGATGTCTCCTCCGTTTCTGTTATCGCAAATATTATCAATTTTACTAAACACGGAGGACATCGTGTCGCAATCGCTCAGGATTAATATTTTATGTCTTTTATATTTCTTTTAATATGAGAATTCAGATATTCACAAGCCATCATTTTTTTTTCTTGGATCTAAATATAATTGTGTTTTTTATACAATTACATATTTGACGCATATTTTCCTCAAAGAATTATACAGATATCTATTTTATTTGCTGTTTCACACAATCGCAGTTGGCGAAATTATGTCATTAACACTCCGTCGGGCGAGGTGTGTCTCACAGATACAAAGCTCTGAAGTTACTTTCTTTTAAACAGAAGGGGGAATCTCATGAACTTGACCCAAAAAAAAATATCTGCTCAACTGATCACAGGGTCTTTTGGAATGTTCCCAGAATAGGTTTTAGTGTTTTTTTTTTTTTTTTTTTTTACATTTTTATCTGTTTGGGGATCCATTCGCTAGTTTGTATCTGTGAGATACAACGTGTTCCATTATGTTGTCGTATTTTGGTCTGAAGTTTTCCATTTTTGGGAAGATATTCTTTTTTTTTTATGGGTAAAAATAAGTTTGTTAGATTTAAATGATTATTTTTTCTTTCCAAATACCGCATAAGTTTTTGTTTTTTGTGGGAAATGAAGATTTAGGCAGAAAATTTCGAGAATGTGTCCAAAGGTGAAGAAGATTTGATGGGATGTAATTCTGGAAACTGCAGTGCAAATGATGGCAGAAATTTTGACGATACTGCATGCTTAGCAGACTTCTATGTAAGAACAAAATTATTCAACAAACCGAGCGAAACTAGGTCGGAGAAAAATTATTACAATATTACAACAAAATTATCTAAAATGATTATCTGCTAAGGAAATGAGAATTATTTACTGTAAAGAAGCAGTAACATGTATCACTGCTACTTTACAGTTGAAATGTTAAATATTAATTTAAACTGCACTAATATGTCTTCCAATGCATTTAAAAAATTAGAAAGAAAGAAATGCTCGTCAAATTGATACTATGTATTATTTTTTATTTAATTTTGTACTTGCGGTGTATTTTATTTCCCTATCCCTGTATTGCATTTTACTATTTTCAATGCATCTTTTTTTTTTTTTTTTTTTTTTTTTTTCTTTTTAAATAAAGGAAATAAAGAAGAAGTAAGACCCAGATGTCGATAAATGGGATCGTAGTACCGAAACTGAAATACAATTTTCTTAAAACTCATTAATTTTATGAATGACTTCAAATCGCGAAATATATCAGATACAACGTGCCCTATGGAGCAATATTTGAAGCGCGCCCGACGGGGTGCTAATTTACGTTGATAAGACGTGCTCAAATCCCGAGAAAAATCCTCGAAAACTGCCTTCGTGCCAAAAAGCATAGAACACATTTGGGGACACCAGCTATAAAGTTTAATTAATGTTTTATTATTATAATTTATAAACAAGCTGAAATAAGTTATTTCATACATAAAAATTACAAAAATTTTAAAAAAGGATTTTTTAATTTTGCCTTCGAGATTCGGGCACACCGCCATTTGTGTCTTATAAAATAATAATAATAAAATCTGCTCACCTAACATTAATTAATAAACTTTTGGATTGAATTTTTCTAATATAAAATGTGCTGATTTATATTGTTTGCTAACAAAGACCATCAAGTAACGTTGATATACTGTAGTTTTCTCCGTTTACGGAAAAGCAAAATTTTAATTTTTATAATTAATAAATTCGCCGATCTTGATTGGTGAGATGGACATTAGGAAAAGTTATGCTAATAAAACTTCGGTATTATTTCTCAATAACGGAGTTTTTATTCACTGTATATCAGCATCTGTTGGGTATAATTTCAAGAAATGACACAGATAACTTTTTTTCTTGTGAGAAGCTATGACGATAAAATTCTTGGAAACTTTAACCGGAAAGCATCACTGTTATACAGAATGATATTGAAGAAAAAATAATATTGTTAAAAAGTAAAAGCTTACTGTTAAATGTTGTGCTTTTTATAGCGTTTGTAGTGGCAATTCCAGGTAATTTAAATATATACTAGTTAATACCCGTCAAAATTTGAAGGATCATGTGCATCTTAAATCTTCATGGCATAAAGTTTTATACATCCCTATTTTAATATTCCGCATTGCTCTTAACCAGTTTAAAATCCATTGCTGTAATGAATTATTTTTTGGTTGGAAGGGAAGGGTGAATAAATTTCATGAAATTACAATATACAAAATTTAAGCGTATAATAAAAATAAAATCTGAAGATTTTTTTCTAATTTTACTCTAAATGTGACCAAAAGAATGTTTCGAGTAATTAAAAGAGAGACAGAATTTATAAATTATGGTAAGAATGGAGAAAGAAAGCACACATCAATATTCAATGTTTTTCATATATATTATGTTAATTTGCTCGCATCGATAATATTCCATTTCAGTTACAATATGACAGTGTCGCCATCTGTAATCTGTCGATTAAAAAAAAAATAAAATAAACCTCATAATTATTATTTTTTTTAATTATTTTAAAAATCATAAATTTATACGGCAAAATAATTTAATTTAAAATAAATTTTAATAGTGTTTTTGTGTTCTTTATATTCTATAATTACAATTTATTTGCACTTAGATCATGCTACACAGGGCTCGAATAAATAAGAATGCATTTAATACTTTAGCAAGTTAATTTGCTCATTAAATTTTTAATAATAAATTATTCTATGCAGATTTTTACTCGTATAAAATATCAATATTTTTAAGGTTTTTCTTTTTAAATTATATTTTTCTGTAATATAGTACAGAAAAAAAATATAAGAGATCAATTTAAATAGGTTAAAAAATAAATAAATAAAATAAAATAAAACATTTTTTGATTTTAAACATCTATCTTCATTTTTTCTAAACAAAGTTTTCAACTGATAAAAGTTAACTTTTAAAGAACAGTAAACTCCGACAATTTATTACTTTTAAAAGATTTTTTTTTCTTTTAAGAAATTGGAAAAAAAAATAATATTAGGAATATTGTATGGTATGTTTATATGAAAAGAGATGGCGCCACAAAATCTCTAGAAACATTATCCTGCGTAAGAAAATTTTCGGTGAAATGAACATGCATACGATGATAGCCAAGTATTCGCGAATTGCTGTGTTTTTAATATACTTCCTTGTCACGGAAGAAGATTGTAATTGATTGTCTTTTAATCAGTGTTCCTTGCAAAGCATGAACCAATGAATGTATCGTATGAATTTTTTTATTATTGAGCTTTAATCAGGCGTCTCCTGGCTTCGTCTGCTCCAGCTATGTGATCGATATTCATATTGCATTGTATAAAGGGGAAGGGATATTCCCGTTTCTAATTGGTTCGAAATTTTCTCGCGCATGCCCAAATCGGGCGATTTTGGTCTTAAAGAAATACCCTTGTGTTTTAATATTATATATATATATATATATATATATATATATATATATATATATAATTGTCATTTATTTTGAATTTAATCTATCTATCTATCTATCTATCTATATACATACATATATATATATATATATATATAAATAATAGATAACGTAATAAAATTTAATCTAAAAATTTAGCAATTATTAGAATTAAAACAATAACAGCACACTAAAATATAGAACTGAATTTAACATAGAGGAAAGAATGACACAAAAAGTTGCGATATAGATAAGGAACCAATGAGTTACCATATTAACTTAAAATACTTACGCCGACCTGAAGGATAATGAAAAAGGACCATTAAACTTGTGAAAGAGAAAAAAGATAATAAACCATATAATCAATTGGATACAAATGTTTAAAATTAGAAATATACTTTTCCAGAGGCGCATACTTCATAAAGCAGAGAAAGCTTATATATATATTTATCATATTTATTCAAATTTTCTACTTCTTCATGTGATACTTAATTACATCTGCTGCAATGTTTGAAAAAGTTTTCAATATATATATATCTTAATGCTTAAAAAATATTGTATATTTTTGTTGCTTTTTATAAATTTACATAAAATTTTCTTTTCCTTTATTTGTGTTTTCAATACTAAAATAAATACTTTACTACTGTGATATCGGGAAAAATAAAATAAAATAAAAGATGATGCGAATTTTTGCTTTCTTCTATATGTAATATAGATTGGATTCGCGAAGATTTCTACTTCTTCATGTGATACTTAATTACATCTGCTACAATGTTTTAAAAAGTTTTCAATATATATATCTTAATCCTTAAAACATATGCTTAAAAACACGAATTGATAGTTTTTTAAAAATGTCTGTCTGTCTGTCTGTAGTTTCGTATTTTCACTGTATCTCACGAACCAATGAATGAAATTCAACCAAACATGGTATATAGTTGGACCCTGGCGGGGCATTGTGCTGATTCGATTTGGGTATCAATCGTCCAGCAAGTGGCGCTGTGATCGCAAATTTTGTATTTTTCACCGTATCTCACGAACCAATGAATGAAATTGAACCAAACTTGGTATATAGTTGGACCCTGACATGGAATGGTGCTGATTAGATTTTGGGATCAATCGTCCAGCAGATGGCGCTGTGATCGCATTTTATGTAAACTTTTAACATGGCAGTATAGGACAAAATTCCGTATAAATGTACATAATGAGCGTTATTTTAAACTTGTGATTGTAAAATTAATATGAATTATTGATAATTGTAGTAGTTGACTACGAAAAAAATTTTGTGCATGTGGGGGTAAATTTTCAAGATGGGTATCTTTCGAAAGATCTCGTCAATACCTTTAAAACGAATTGTTGAACTATAAATATGTGATAATTTAAAACAAAGTTATCGATTTTTTTTACTTTTAACAAAAAAAAAAAAAAAAAAAAAAAAAAATAACGAAATTTATCCAAACTTGGTATTTAGTTGGTTTCCGACATAAACTGGTGCTGATTACATTTGGGGATCAATAGCTCAACAGGTGGCGCTGTGATCGCATTTTTTCTAAATTTTTAACATGGCAGTATAGGACAAAATTTCGTATAAATGTACATAATGAGAGTTATTTTTAACTTGTGATTGTAAAATTAATATGAGTTATTGATAACAGTAATAGTTAACTAGGAAAAAAATTCTGTGCATGTGGGGGCATCGTAAATTGGCAAGATGGGTATCTTTCGAAAGATCTCGTCAATACCTTTAAAACGAATGGTTGAACTATAAATCTGTGATAATTTAAAACAAAGTTATCGATTTTTTTTACTTTTAACAAAGAAAAAAAAAAAAATGTATTTATTTATTTATTTATTTTTTTTTTTTTTTAATATTGTTACTGATTGAATATGTATATAGGAGAATATAGAAGAAAGTCTTGTGGTGGCCACAACATACTAGTTTTATTAATGAGGATAAAAAAAAATAATAATAATAAAAAAAAAAATAAACAAAAAGTCTGTAACATTAAAAGTCCTATTTTACTAATGTAATTATCATGAACCTCTTTCAAATCTACTTTTATTAAAAGGTCAAAATTTTCAATATGTCAAGTAAGATGAATGGTTATCTGTAAGTTACATCATTTGTCAGCGTCGACGACAACTTCGACATTTTTCGATCAATTTTAACATTTTGTTGCACAGTTTTTGCTTTTTGAGAGAATTATTCAAGCTTTTATCTATATTTATTTTTTGAAAAATTAATATAAATTTTTAAAGCATATTTTGACATATATTTTTTTAATTACCCCTATTATGTATTACGAATAATAGAAAAATTAAGATAGCCTTTATGAAATGAAATATTTTAGTTTCTTTAAGATTACTAACACTTAATTATATTGTAAATTATTTTATGTATTAAATAATATATCTTACAAAAATACAAAATAAATCTTATCTCTAACTCTTTAAATTTATCATTAAAATAAATATAAACCTCCCAAATCTATAAAATATTTTTTGTAAAATATCATTAGGCATAAAAAAATAATGGAAGTGTTCGTTAAATCAATTAACAAACAACTTATTGAAATGGTTTAAATGTTTCTTAGGAAAATAATATTTTATCTTAAATTAAGATGATGAGATTTTTGCTTAATTTCCTAAATCCTAAATATAAAAAATCAAATAAGTATATTTATAAAGTGTAAAAAATCTTATTGATCCGGTTTAGGTGTCGAAATTATAATTTGGAATGTACATAAAATATAGCTCATAAAATAAGAATTTTTGGTAATTATAAGTTTTTATAAATAACATCATTAAGAATGTTTTGTATGCTATATAATATACATAAATGGTTTCATAAATTATAATTTAAAATTTTATATATTCCACTTACTCTTTCAGAATAATTTAAAAGAACAGTTTCAATAGTTTTAAGCAGAAATTCTAAATTGAAATCAGCTTTGTGCTTACATGATTTGTAGAAAAACTTGTAGAAATTTTTCATACAGCATATACAGTCGGTAACAAAAGTGTCGAACACTAGCAAAAATTCCTATGAAAAAAAAGTACACTTCATACGGTTTTGTTAAATAAATCCTTGTCGAATACTCTTCTTAGTCAGTGTAAGAACATGATTCGATAAGGATTTATTTAACAAAACCGTATTAAGTGTACTTTTTTTACATAGGAATTTTTGTTAGTGTTCTGACACTTTTGTTACCGACTGTAAAAGAGACATAAAGTATTTCATTAAATTACACCATCACATGTTTTTTTTTTTTTTAAGTTACGTGTTTTATTCACTTTGTTCATTCGTACTATTGTAAATATGTAAAAAATGCCTTAAAGAATTCCAGAAACCGATTAATTTTACTTCTTAAAGCTTGATTATAATAAATATAAAATTTTCAAATTGTTACTAACCACATTGCTAGAAAGCTTATTTTTATTTTGATGAAACACTGTGTTTCATAATCGGTGCTTTCAATACAAAAATAAATAAATAAATAAAATAAAATAAAGAATTAAACCAGCATCCATCGTTTCTAAATATAATGCAATCTTTTATAAACATGTACTAAATCAAGTAGAACAATATATAATTAAATGATTCTCTTACTGAGTCCTAAAATAGTTTTATATAACTTTATCTGTTAAACAGATTACAGTGCCAGATCACTTGGTACTTTTATATTAAATTACAAGTTTTACCGTTAACGTCAGTGTATCAGAAATCAAATTGTGAGTATCATAACTGGTACACCAATATATTTATTACTCCAACAACATTATTTATAATACAGTGTGATCTTATAACCTTTTAAGGTATAGCAGTCTAGCTTTAATGTATTTACTTATGAAATCTTATGCCTTTGTGTGAAATAAACCTTTTTTAATAATACCAATTTATTGTATAAATCTTTTATCCATATGTATCCTCTTCAATATTTTTAACCAATAATTCCTTAATTTTGTTTATGAAATAAAGAAAAACAAATAAAATATTACTGTTATAGAAAACGAATTAATTTCATTCAACTTTCAGAGGTATTGATATATTATGTAAGCAGCTTTAAATACTTTAATAACAGTTTACTTTTGTTCAATTAGTAGAACATTTTTATTATAGATTTATTTATTAATTATTTTTCCGAAATGTTTTAAAACAGGATACATTCTTATAAATGTTATAGGAGAATACTTAATTTTCTTACACGCAGAAATAAAATTGTTTATTGCATTAAATTTTCTTTTGTTAGAAGAAAATTACATACTTAAAATGACTCAGTAATATTATTACGCTTGTGAAATCCTAAATTGATGGTATTTATGCACAATTTTAACTTATTCAATAAATAACGTTTGTTTACTTATTAATTGGAATATAAATCTTTAAAAGTTATATCCTAATGTAATGTTAAACTTAAGGGTAATTAGTTTATTTGCGTTTGTATTAGATACTCCACTTAAATCTTAAAAAAAAAAAAAAAAAAAAAAAAAAAAAATATATTCCTATTAATTTTTTAATAACCCTATTTAATGTAAAAATTGCCACTTTTTTAACCGATAACTTTATTTAAGTAAGAATAAAATACAAGACGTAATTACAAACAAAAATAAAATTTAAAATTTTTATAACGGATAAATGTAATAAACAATTTTAAAATCTTTGAAGGCGTTCTATTAACTTTCAAGCGATGTACAGTCGGTAACAAAAGTGTCCGAACACTAGCGAAAATTCCTATGTAAAAAAAGGACACTTCATACGGTTTTGTTAAATAAATCCTTATCGAATCATGTTCTTAGACTGTCTAAGAACAGGATTCGACAAGGATTTATTTAACAAAACCGTATGAAGTGTACTTTTTTTATATAGGAATTTTTGATAGTGTTCGGACACTTTTGTTACCGACTGTACATGCAAGTACTTTTAATCTGGAAAATAATTTACAACTATGGAATAAAAAAAAATGTTTACGTATTTATCTATATAATATATATATATATATATATATATATATATATTAAAAGGTTCATATTATTAAAAAAAGGAATAAATTCTTTCTTTCTTTTTTTTTTTTTTTCGTTCATGAATACAGTGGTTCCAAAAGTCTGTAGACATTTTAAAAATTCACAAAAATTGAAGGAATTGTTAGAATTGAAGGCGGTTTGTGAAAAAGTTTTTCTAGTAAAGAGGGATTTTTTTTTTTTTTTCAAGTAAAGAGCAAATCGTATGTTTCCGTGAGTTATAAACTTTATAATGAACTATATTTATTTGCATGCAGATGTTTACAGGCATATAAATTATATTCTACGTGTTCGCAATCACCATAAATTATAGTTTGCAAATGAGTTACAACACTGCTAATTGCAGCTTCAGTTGGCGGTTTTCTACTTGACTAGAAACGTCTTCACCAATAACACTTTATCCACCAAGTCAGAATCGTAATTAGAACTTCATGTATGTGCTAGTAGGAGTCAAAATAGGAAATAAGATGTGTTAATTAGGAAATTGTACTAATACTATTATTTGCGGATTAAATTATCGGATATGGGAAGCAGAATAGATGGAATAGAAGAGAAAAATTTGAAAATAGAAGAGAGTTTTGAAGAGAAAGCAATGAAGATCGAGGAAAATGTTATGAAAGTAGAAAAGAATTTTGAAGAGAGATTTATGAAGATATAAGAGAATTTTGAGGAGAAATTTAAAGAAAACTTTGATCAAGAGCTGAAAGGAAGGGTTTCAGAGATAGAAAGCAAGTTTAAGAGAATAGAAGATGATCTGGAGAAATAAATGGAAGAAAAGTTAGAATCCATGCCCCAGGAAACTGAAAAGAAAGAGAGAAGAATCCAGAATCAGGAATTTATTAAGCTATCTACCTACGATGGCAGTTCCTCCTGGCATGTATATAAGACGCAGTTTTCCATCGTAGCTGAAGCTAACGGCTGGGACTCTGCCGCCAAGTCAGTCCACTTAGCAGCAGCATTACGGGGAGATGCAGCCGAGATCCTGAGAAATGTTTCTAAAGAAGAAAGGAACGACTTCGAGGCCCTGACTAGAGCACTGGAGCTACGGTTCGGAGAGAAGTGTTCTAAGGACTATAGTCGCCTCCAGATAAAGTCCCGTTACCAGAAAACGGGCGAAAGTTTGCAAGAGCTGGCAGCGGACATTCAGAGATTGTCACACCTAGCATTCTCAGACTGTCAAGCTGATACTCGAAACGACTTAGCTCTTCAGTACTTTATCGATGCTGTTCGGGATCCAGAAATTCAAAAAGCGCTGAGACTTTCCAACATCAGAGACGTAGAATCAGCTTTAGGCTATGCACTTAGGATAGAGGCAGATCAACAAGCCTGCCGTAAAGACCGCCATACCATAAGAGCAGTCTCATTAAACGATACGCCTGCTGGTGAAAATGAATTGAAGAGAAGTATCGAAGAGATCTTAAGGAGATTGCGCAGCCTGGAGAATAATAAGGAAATAAAGGACCGGAAGATAAAGTGCTGGGGCTGTGGAGGGGATGGTCACGTGAAGAGGAACTGCCCTGTACGACCAACTGTAGGAAATCACACGGCTTCACCATCACTGCAGGGAAACTAAGAGGAGGCCATCTCGCGGGGCGGAGGTTGCCTAAAATTAAAGAGCCCCAATTTACAGTATTTCATGTTTCATCGATGAGTGGCGGCGATAATGGACTTCACGTCTATGGCCAAGTCAACAACGCCACCTGCCGGATGATTCTGGACACGGGAGCCAACGTGACCATCATTAGAACGGATTTGGCTCAAGAACTAAAAGAGAAGATCATCTGGACTCCGCCCTGCGTTAAACTCCAGACTGTGACCGGAGACAAAATCAAAATATATGGAAAAATGAGCTTGATCATCACTTTTGGGAATGCCAGTTACCATCATATGGCATATGTGGCAGATATAAGAGATCCTGTAATCATTGGAATTGATTTCCTGAGAAAATTTAACTTTAAATTGGACTTCAAGAATAATGAATTGCATTCGAGTTCGGAAGACATAGCTGTGTTCAACACTGAAAATCAAGACATTCAGCCAATATGCCAGATAACAGCCAAGTCGGAAATTTCCATCCCTCCACATACAGAGACAATAGTTTCAGGAACACCTCCTACCAAGCAATACTTCCGCTATGGACTGATTGAATACCCGAATACAGACAATAGCCCAAGAGGAGTTCTGGTAGCTTCATCTCTAGTTGATCTCTCAAAAAGTACTATTCCTGTGAGAGTCGCAAACATCAGCGATAAGGTCCGGACAGTGAAGGAGGATGAGGTGTTAGCAACCTGCACTCCTGTTACATGCATCAACCGCCCCACGCAATCAACGGAATCCAAGTCTTCTGAACAATTAATGACGGAATTACTCAAGAATGCAGAGTTAGGAAAGGAACAGAGATGTGCTGCGGAGAAGCTACTCTAAGAATTTAAAGACCTTTTTTCTCGAACACCTGAAGACGTCGGGAGAACGAACATCACCCAGCACAGAATTGATACAGGAAATCATCCTCCAATCTAACAACATCCAAGAAGACATCCCTTTGCTAAACAGGAAGAGGTCACTGAACTTCTAAGTGAAATGCAGCACAATGATGTCATCGAGCCATCAACGAGTCCTTGGGCTTCTACCATAGTACTGGTGCGGAAAAAGGATGGTTCAACAAGATTCTGTGTGGATTATCGTCGTTTGAATGACATCACGAAGAAGGACAGTTACCCTCTTCCCAGAATTGACGACACATTAGACACACTTGCTGGCAATAAATGGTTCTCGACGTTGGATCTGAAGAGCGGTTACTGGCAAGTAGAAGTACATCCTGATGATCGTGAGAAGACTGCATTCACCACGGTACAAGGACTGTGGCAATTTAAAGTTATGTCGTTCGGATTATGTAATGCTCCTGCCACCTTCGAACGCCTGATGGAGACAGTGCTAAAAGGACTTTCCTATGAAGCCTGTCTGGTGTATTTGGATGATATTATCATTGTGGGGCGCACCTTTGAAGACCATCTACGAAACATCCGAAAGGTGCTGGAGAAACTCAGAATGGCTAACCTCAAATTGAATCCAGGCAAGTGTAACTTGTTCCGTCGTGAAGTGAGCTACCTCGGCCATATCATCTCTGCCGAAGGTGTGAGAACTGATCCAGAGAAGATCTCTGCAGTCGAGAACTAGTGTCGTCCTGAAAATGTACACCAACTACGAAGTTTCCTGGGGTTATGCACTTACTACAGGAAGTTTGTCAAATATTGCAAGACCACTCCACAAGCTGACGGAAGCCAAGCAGAAGTTCCTTTGGACAGATGAATGTGAAAATGCGTTCAAGCGACTTAAAGAGGCCTTAACATCATCGCCAATCTTGACGTATCCACAGCCCGACAGACAGTTCATACTTGATACTGATGCCAGCCATGAAAGTGTCGGTGCTGTTTTGTCGCAGGAAATTGATGGTCAAGAACATGTCATTGCCTATTGGAGTAAATGCCTGTCTAAACCAGAGCGAAATTACTGTACCACCAGGACTACTCGCCATCGTAAAAGCCATAGAACATTTCCATCATTACCTCTATGGCAGGAGATTCCTGCTCCGGACTGACCATGCATCTTTAACGTGGTTGCTCCAGTTCAAGAACCCGGAAGGACAGATTGCCAGGTGGATACAACGCCTGCAGGAATATGACTTCGAGATACGTCATCGTAAAGGGACTCTACATGGTAATGCAGATGCCTTGTCACGGAAGCCCTGCTCGGAAAGCTGCAAGTATTGTTCTAGAGCCGAACATAAATACCTGCCGATAAATCCGGTTGCCTGCCAAGTTACTGTCTCATCACCATCAGATCAAGATCTCGATCCATGGAGTGACGAAGAACTTAGAAAAGCCCAGTTGGAAGATCCTGACATAAAGCCAATATTACAGCTGAAGGAGACGACCAGCAACAGACCTATCTGGCAGGACATTTCCAGATTTAGTCCCATTACGAAAAGTTATTGGGCACTTTGGGACTCTCTTCATATCAGAAACGGCGTATTATACAGAAAGTGGGAATCTGATGATGGGAAAAGCTTCAGATGGCAGATTTTATTACCAAGATCGAAAATTCCAGCTGTTTTAGAACAACTGCATAGTAGCTCTACCGGAGGCCATTTTGGGGTAATGAAGACTCTGCAGAAAGTTCGGGAACGCTTCTACTGGTGCAAGGCAAAGGAGGATGTGGAGAAATGGTGTAAATCCTGTGATGCTTGTGCGGCACGTAAAGGCCCGCAGAAACGAAGTCGAGGAAGACTGCAACGGTATAACGTGGGAGCACCATTTGAACGGATTGCAATTGACATCTTGGGTCCTTTGCCACGGACCTCCAGTGGAAATAAATACATTCTCGTCGTGATGGACTATTTCACCAAGTGGCCTGAGGCATATCCCATTCCCAATTAAGAGGCATGCACAGTCGCAGAAGTCCTAGTGCAGCAATGGGTGTCAAGGTACGGCACGCCCCTACAACTTCATACCGACCAAGGTAGGAACTTTACCTCTGATGTTTTCAAAGGACTGTGTGAACTACTCGGCATAGACAAAACCCGGACAACACCCTTACATCCCCAGTCGGACGGCATGGTCGAGAGGTTTAATCGTACCATTCTGAATAACCTCTCCCTTCTAGTATCAAGGAACCAGCAAGATTGGGACTTGAAGTTGCCATTGTTCCTGCTGGCTTATCGAAGTGCTTTCCATGAAACCACCGGCTATACTCCAGCCCAGATGCTGTTTGGACGTGAACTTCGTCTCCCTTGTGATCTCCTGTTTGGTTGTCCACCCGATGCGCCTTCATCGCCCGAGGAGTACATCCAAGATCTCCAGGCACGATTTGAGGACGTTCACAACTTTGTTCGGGAGCGAATTCACATTGCATCGGAGAAAATGAAGACAAGGTACGATCTAAAGGCTACGCAACATGAGTTTCAGGAAGGAGAGAAGGTCTGGTTGTGGAATCCTGTTCGACGCAAAGGACTCTCTCCCAAGTTACAGTGCAACTGGGACGGACCATACACAGTCTTAAAAAGGCTGAATGATGTAGTGGTGCGGATCACTAAAACACCTTCATCAAAACCGAAGGTGGTGCACTATAATAGGCTAGCCAAGACCACAAGTAACGGTAATATTAAAAATTAAAAATGTAAATACTGGTAAAATTTGCGCATGCGTAATGTAAATATTTGTATATAAATATTTGTACATATTTGTGAATTTTGTAAATATTTGTACATAAATATTTGAACATATTTGTGAATTTTGTAAATATTTCTCACTTGATTTGTATTTCTATTTTATCGTTATATGCAACTTAGTTTTTGTGTTTTCAATTGTGTAAATTTGTTTAGTTTCGCCTCTTGACCAAGGGTTGCACTGCCCGGGACGTGCAGTCCTTGGGAGGGGGGCAGTGTTACGAAATTGTAAATAATTGTGTTTATTTTTGTATAAATTCTTTCAAAGAGGCTTAGTAAGTTGATAAAGTGCTAATTTTGTGCATTTCTAGTCGTTTTAGCGTTGAAATAGCCTTATTTTCCCTTAAAAACGCATTAAAAAGCCCCAGTAATGCAGGTAATGGATTTGGCGCCAAATTTGGCGACTTTTTCCCACCTTGGCGATTTTTTTGGCGACCTTGGCGAGAAAATCCTTATATGGGATATACCAAATATGGAAGCTGTAAGTTGATTGGTTGACCACTTTCTAGAGTTTTCTCGAAAAATCTGGGTTCCATGGAACAGCATATAAGGAGCGCTTCCTCGCCAAGGCAGTCAGTTCATTTCAGATCTCAGCCAGCTTCGCTAGTGCTTGCATTGCTCTTAAGCCTCTTTGAGAGAGACTTGCTTTATGTGTTATTACTATACAGTTTGTACTGTGGATTTGCTGTTGACAGCTGTTGTTTAAGCTGTGTTTACTGTTTGAATTGAAGCTAATACTTGGTTTATAGACCTGCATTTTTCTGGAATTTTCTGTGAATAAATTACTGAATTTTTTGTACGTTTGGCCTTTCATTCTCAGACAACTCACGAACCCCCAAGTACGCAACATAGAGGAAACTAGGGACACTTGACCCAGTTTTTAGTTTTTAATTTTTCAGATTTTTTGTATAACAGTTGGAGCTGAATAAAAAATATGAGCAAATAGTCCGTTATTTTGTATATATCGTGGCTAAAGATAATAGCACAGTTCTTATTAGAAAAGGTGCAAAAAATAAATTACTTAAATCAGCACATGGGTCAAGTGTCCCTAAGCCTAGGGAGACTTGACCCCCTACTTAGGAAGACATGACCCCCCTCATAAAAGTGAGAAAACTCATATATATTGAAAATATAAGTATTGTTTAAATCACAGGTTTTGTGAATTAAAGGTTTTCTGGTTTTATTTTGTAGAAAATTTTACTGAATATAAAAAATTGTTTATTGTTTTCTTTTGTTTATCTTAAGCTTTGCATGTTTCACATTAAGGGCTTTTATTTGCCTTTTTTTGCTAACATATTTATTATTTTCTTCTTTTTGCATATATCTTTCTTCTATTTATCTTATGTTTGGTGTGTCAGTGGCTACCATAGTCTTACCCTTTTTTCTGCTTGCAACTTTTGTTTTCTTTTTCCTGTTTTATGGTAGGGTACTATGTTTTCTGGACTGCTTACAGTAAATACTGAAGGACTGGAACAAAATTTAAACAAATAACAGCGGATTCCGATGGTGTTGATATGCCACGAAAGTTTTCAAAATATCTTTATTATTTTTCTTTTATCTGAAAAACATGTTGAAGAATATTATTTTAAGCAACCATTCCCCAGTAATTTGGCTTGTCAATATACACATAAAAAAGCTTTGTAAATTTCAGAAGTATATTTCCTGTAGATTTTCAGAAGTATATTTCCTCTTTCTTCTATTTATCTTCTGTTTGGTGTGTCAGTGGCTACCATAGTCTTACCCTTCTTTCTGCTCGCAACTTTTTTTTTTCTTTTTCCTGTTTTAGGGTAGTGTATTATGTTTTCTGGACTGCTTATAGTAAATACTAAAGGGTTGCAACAAAATTTAATCCAATAACAGTGGATGCCGATGGTGTTGATATGTCATGAAAGTTTTCAAAATATCTTTATTATTTTCTTTTCTCTGAAAAATATGTTGAAGAATATTATTTTAAGCAACCATTCCCAAGTAATTTGGCTTGTTAATACACACATAAAAAAAGATTTGTAAATTTCAGAAGTATATTTCCTGTAGCAAGCATATTTATTCAATGTAGCATGTTGCTTTTTTTTATTTTTATTTATTTTTTTTTTTTTGTTCAGAAACAATCTAAAATGTTTCAATAAATAGTGATTTTGTTCATATTTTTCAATGCGGGTTTGATTTCTATGAGTAGATTGTTTATGAGTAACCTATGATAAAAATAATATTATTATAATTTCATCGAATAAGTTTTGATTATATTCTTCTCTTGTTGTGTGTTTCTTCTAGTTAAAGAGGCAATTTACTCTTGAATTTATGTCTGCTTTATTAAATAGATTATTCAGAAAAATCGCCCCTATCATTTAGCACCAAATTTGTACCGATAGGACTGATATTTCTAATTTATTTTTGGTATTACACAAAACTGGTCTACAAAAACTTCAGATTTAAACTAATAGTTTTCCTTCATAAAAAATAGGTGTAGGGGAGAACCATGTAATATAGACCTAAGCAAGAATGCTCATAAAACTAGAATTATTTAAATAAAAAGATTTAATTTGTTGGCTGCCCATTAAGATTGTATAGTTGCTAGGTTTAAGCTTGGTAAAGCACTCTGGGAACTATTAATAATTGAAGGAAATAATTAATTTATTTAAGTATTGGTGGTCCATATTATACATACGTTCGTGTAATATGCACCAAGTGGTTTTTTCCGAAGGGGGGGTACTTCCAGAATTGTTGGCACACTTGGAATTGTAAAACGAAGTATCCAGCACGTTCCCTAATACACTTGTCCATCTTTCGGGAATAGTAGAAATGGATGAAAAATTTAATAGTTCATGGACTAAAAAAAGGAGGTCCACAGGCTATATCCAATGGGTAGAAAGAAGTGATAGCTTGATTACCCCTGCTTCTTCGACCTGTTCTGTAGCCTCAAGAATTTGAGTATGCGACATATGTACGCCGAACATTAACAAAACCTCTCTGTTTTATCATGGACCACTGGTCCATATTACACAAAAGGGCATGGTTCATATTACAAGTATAAACAGAGCAATGTTGTTTTCAATCGCATATCGCTATGCAAATTGGCGCAGATGAAACACATGTCTAAATTGTTCAGAAAATAAGTGCATTTGCTACTATTAACGCGAAAATTATATTAAAATTACCCAACAGCAGAAAGTAATACTTTCATCTTAACATATTTGTTACAACAATAATCATATAAATCGAGAGCTCAATTTCATAATCTTCCAAATACAGGTACGTATGCACAAGTCACTCCCTGCTTTGTATAACAATAATATTCACTAAAGGCAATGAGATGGTTTCACCATCTAGTGTTGAACATTTAAATTTCCTCGTTGTCCGTATTACACGATGGTCTATAATACACGGTTCTCCCCTACTTATATAATATTTAAAGGATAACTCAAAATGCACAGAACAGGTATTTACATTTAGATGAATATATTTGTAGCACCACTTGCAAGAAATTACAACACTTTTCATTGGAAAAAATTCAGCTATTGACAAAACTTAAAGGATTCGTAAGATTCCAAATGTATCTCTAGTCAAAAAGTACATACCGATTTTGACTTCAAGTGATGTAATGTGGTATTAAGATAAATCCTTCATAAAATTAATTTTAAAAAAAGAAAAAAAAAAGAACCCACAATTTTCTAAAAATGAAATATATCGCTTTTCGATCACATACTTATATAAATAAGCCTGTGATATTAAAATTATCAATCAGAGTTTCCTGTAAACTTGCCAAAAAAGATGCAGTATGGTATTTGAGGGACTCAGAAAAACAGCTCGAAATTTTTCAAGCTACAGTAACTCTTTGAAAATTTTTAATATATATATATATATATATATATATATATATATACATTTACTGGGTGTCCCATATGTCTGTAGACATTTTGAAAATTCATAGAAATTGTTGGAATTTGTAGAATTGAACGTGGTTTCCAAAAAATTTATTTTTATGAAGGGAGATCTTTTTTTTTTTTTATGAAGAAAAAAACATAGTTTAAATTTTCGTCGATAGAGGGCGTTGTACGTGAGCAAATCGCATATTTCGGTTAAAAACTGTTTTTATTTGCATGCAGATGTTTACAAGCATATATATATATTCTATACTATGTGTTCGCGATCACCACAAATTACAATTTGCAAACGAGTAACTGCAGCCTCAGTTGACGGTTCATACCTGAGGGGAAACACCTTTACCAATAACGATTTATCTACCAAGTTAGAATCGCACAAAAAAACCTCCATGTAAGGGCAAGTACGAGTCAAAATAGAAAATAAACTGTGTTAATTGTAAAACCATACAATTTTTAGGAATCGTATTTGCATATTTCTGTTTACGCGCCCGCGCTGCTCCCTCTATAGACCAAAAAATTAACTATCCTTTTTTTTTTTTTTTTTTTTTTTTTTTGCAAAAAAAGATCCCCCTCCATGAGAATAAATTCTGCTAATCAGTCCAAAATTTATATATGGGGTACCTGGTGTATATATATATATATATATATATATATATATATATAAAAGAAATTCTAAAAGAAATTCCAAAGAAAAAGAATTAAAAAAAAAAAAAACTGCTGGTGAAATAGCATAAAAAAAAAAAAAAATAATAAAGTAAATTAGAATTAGAATAATACCACCAAAGAAGTGTTCCTCGTATGAGTAATTTTCTTCTTATGTATTCGTAATTATATATTAAGTAAAAATACTCTTTTCAAAAAGCAGTGTAAATATAATCCAGGTATTAAAAATTTTAAGGAATGAATTCGAAATTTTTCCACTTAAGCTATGCATTTATTTCGTTAATTTTTAATGAGCATTTAATTTGACCGAAAAGTATATGTTGAGCTGTTTTTAAAAATAATATTTTAAAACGTCTTATGTTAAGAAAAAATCAATTCTAGCAGAGTTAACTTTTAAAAAATTATACAATGTAGTAAAATTTAATATAGAAATGTCCAACATTTATACTACAGCATAAAAATCATGTTACTTCAGGATACTCTGTAGTATTTAAATTTATAGTATATCAATTTGGCACAACATAAAATATTTTTAATATATATACATATATATATATATATATATATTTTTTTTTTTTTTTTGAGGATTCTTTAATTTTTAAAGCACATACTTTGGATTTTCTACAGTTTTTTAACTTTTTTTTTTTTTTTTTTTTTTTTTTTGAGGGTACGCATGAAACCAATTTGCGTAAAATGTATCCTCTTTAATTAGGAAAACTGCTTTATTTGTATTTTCTGTATATTCCATGCGTTATTAATTAAATAAATTATTTAAGTACCAATCCTATCAGCTAGAAAAGCCATTTGGAAATTAACATTGTCCTGTGATAAGCGTCTATTTGGAATGTCACATTATTAGGTATTCCGAATGACTGAAATGAAGAGACGGGTCCTTCATACAAGTTGTTCGCGTGATTAAGATAAAATTCTATTAACGCAATAAATTTGTTTAATTAGATATGCATGCTATATGAACTCTGTCAATTGAATGCGTTTGACTTTATATATCACGTAATGAAGTCTATGTCGATGTTATGTTATTTTATAAAAGTGGATAAATAGAATTTTACTAAAGTACTGTTAGAAAATAATATTTACATCTAATACTGTATGTTGAAATACATAGACATTTCTTACGTTGCAAGGTATATTAAGTATTGGTATATTTTATATATATGTTTTTTTCGTTCTTTATTAATATAATCTACTATACGATTTAACATATACAGTATATTTTATATCACAAAGATTAATTCCATTTTAACTTTTTTTATATAGTTTTTTTTTCACATTGCAAGTCTAATAAAGCCCAAAGCATTTTTAACTGTACTATATAAAAAACGAATTTATGTGATAATCACTTAGTGAATATTTTTAAATATAAATTAATTACAATAGCCAGATATTAAAAAAAAAAAAAAAAAAAAAAAAAAAAAAAAAAATCAAAATACCTTTATTATTTTCTCTTATTTGAAAAAACAAATTTTTAAGAATATCATTTTAATTAACCTTTCTGAAGTAATTTGTTGTGTTTAAATACACATAAATGAACCTTGCAAATATTTGAAGTACAGTCGATAACAAAAGTCTCCGAACACTAGAAAAAATTTCTATATATAAAAAAGTACACTTAGTGCAGTTTTGTTAAATAAATCCTTGTTGAATCCTGTTCCAAGTCAGTCGACAAGGATTTAGTTAACAAAACTGCATTAAGTGTTTTTTTTTTTTTTTTTTTTTTTTTTTTTTTTTACACAGGAATTTTTGCTAGTGTTCGGAGACTTTAGTTACCGACTGTTTATTCCTTGCAGCAAACTATTTAATCATCGTAGCATGTCGCTATTTTATCGTTCAGAAACAACCTGAAGTTTATCAATAGTGTGTGGTTTTGATTATATTCTTTAAAGCCAGTTTGATTTTCTATGAGTAAAGTGTTCTTTCTGTGCAAATGTTCTCATCATAATTCCATCGACAAGTTTTGAACATATTCTTCTCTTTGTTTTTCTTCTGATTACAAAGAAAATTTATTCTTGAATTTATTTTCGTTATTTTTAATAGCTGACAAAATATGTCAACGACCATGTATTATTTAGAACACTGCAACATTATAGGTACAGAATTACTTAACAAAAACATTAAGATTTCATGTCGTTTTAATGAGGTATAATTTCTATATTTTTAATTCGGAGATTTCAGCTTTTTTATTTTTACAATGTTTTTCTTCGAAACTTTAGTAAATATTGTTTCAAATACCTTATCGCAAATTGATACCACATTCAATCCAAAAACTACCCATTAGTCTATCCCATCCCCACGCCTTCTGAGAGGAATGTCAATCTACCCAGGGCTAGGACCTCAGCGTAATCAACCGACCATATTCCACACAACTGAAAATTATCCCAATATTTTAATAGTTAACTAAAATATTGGTTTACTGTGGCGAACCTACTTTACAAGTGTTTTAAAACTAGTTGGCATAGGTGGACTCTGCTCAGTTCCCCCTCCTATTTATGTTCTCATAAATTTCTAGTTTGAGACATATTATAATCATGGTAAAAAAATGAATTTGACCAAAGCTTGATACAGTGACAGAATTATATCTTCGCCTAATAGGCTATCCACCATTCACTTCGATATATTTATCTTATTCTAATCTATTAATTTATTTTATCAGGGTCAATTCTGTTGTTTAGTTTTCATGCTACTATTTCCAATGCAATAATCCTCAAAATTCATATTTATATGAAAAATTTACAATTTCGCTATGTTGATAAATCGTAAATTACGAATAATTTACGAAATTTTCCTGTTAGAATATTTGTATTCAATCATGTTCAAACAAATATCATAAATGTAATTTTGAAGTTGCCTAATGTATTTTTGATCCTCAAAATGGAAGTTTTTGCTCAATTTTGACTTATTCTGGCATGTTAAGTAAATCGTAAATTCCAAATAACTTACGAATTTTTTTAATTGGAAAAATCATAGTCTATGATATTCATGCCAGTATCCTAAATAATATTTCAAAAGTGGTTTGACATCTTTACGAGGAAAATATCTCTCAAAATTGACGTTTATGTGCAATTTTGGCCATGTTAAGAAATTCGTAAATTTCCAATAACTGAGAAATTTTCAAAGTAGCATATTTATAGTTACTGATGTTCATGAAAGTTTCCATTTAATGCACGTTTAAGTGAATTTTTGTCCTATTCTCCCATGTTAAGAAAATCGTAAATTTCTAATAACTTACGAAGTCTTTTAATTCGAATGTTGCAAATGAATAGGGTTCTTGCCAGTATCGAAAGTAATATTTTAAAACTGATCTGACCTCTCTGCGATCATTTGTTCGTGAGATATCGTGTACACAGACTAACAAACTAACGGACTAACGGACTAGCACACTAACAGACACCCTACAGACAGACACCATAGAAATTTTGTCATTTTCGGATTCCTCACACCTGAAAACGTGTAAAAAAGTAAAAAAACCGAGGTCGAAAATTTTCCCGATTACTTAAGTTCCTCATACCTATAGTATGATGGGGAACTAAAAAAAAAAAAAAAAAAAATCAAACTTTATTTTAACAAATTAAATGAATTTGTTAAAATTAAAAGTATATGATTTAGTAAAAGTATTTTTAAAAATCCATTTTATGATATTTAAGGTGAACTTGCATTTTTCTCATAATATATTTTTTTAATTTTTAAAAGTCCTGCAGTATCTTACAGTTAATTAATTATTTGGAAAAAACGAAGTATGGTCGTAGAATTGATTTATTATATTTTTCATTCTTATGTAGAACTTTCATAAAGTCATAAGCAAATATAATTTCACAATATCATGTCCATGGAAAATATTTCTTAAAACTAGTAACAGAATACATATTACACTACATGTTAATTACACTTATCCATAAAAACATATTTTGAGAAATGCGAACATAAATTTTCCGCAAAATTGATTAAATTTATAGATTTTTTTTTTTGCTTTTTTCAGTGAAATTAAACTTAAAAAACTGTTATTTACTGAATTACAATAATAATAATAATAATAATAATTACACTCTATTAATCATTGCGAAATTTGTAAGAATTTTACATATTTTTCTTTCTATTAAAATTCTACATAGGTATCCTATAAGAGTAAATTTCCTTTTTTTTTTTTTTTTTTTTTTTTTTCATTTAAAAGAAAACAAAAATAGTGTATTTGTCTTTAATTGTGTGAAAGGCTACATTATGTTCTTTCTAAAACTTTCATATGCATCTTACTATTATAAGCATTTAGGAACATATATATATATTCAGTAATAAAATTCTTATGAATGGATATTCACAATCTTGGAAATCAGTATTTCATTTTCAATAATAAAAGTTAGCCATAAAGCAACTTTCCCTTTTTCATCTGCAGCGAAAGCTTATTAACGAATGTATAATATTAAAAATAATGATAATAATTAAAAAAATAATAATTAAAAATCACGACTGTGGAAGACATAGGGATTTCTGCAAAGAGAGATATTAGCAAGAAATGTCGTCGGAATTTGATATTTTGCCGTTATTGAAATTTGCACTATATATTTTGCAAAACTGAGCAGATTATGGAAATTTTCTGGTTCATACATGGTGATTTTGGAGCTGATAGAAACGAAATATTATCAATATTTAGTAAGCATTCACATAAGATTAATTCTGTAATACTTGATAAATAATCTTTCAAAAATGCACATGGATAAATAAATGACATACAGTGTTAAACAACACAAAAAATATTATTTAAAAAAAAAAAAATAATAATAAAAAAAAAATTAACGGTCCCCAGGACCACGTGCACCATGTGCAAATTTATAAAACCGAGGTGGGTTTTCAAATTTTATGGTCATTATGGGACAACAGTCCCATTAATTGTTTTAATGGAAGAGCTACGTTAAGTCAGCAGTTATTTGATTAACTGTTCATGTGTGCTTAAAATATATCCAAATATATATGATCAGGCTTTGATCATAAAACTCGTTTATAGTAGAAAGTGTAATGCTGCAGCGGCTCTCAGGTAATTTAAATAGCTTCAAAACTTGCGTGCAATGTCTGTTGTGCCACTAATATATACAATGAAAAATTTTAAGGATACTATGTCTCTGACAGTTAGAGCCGGAAGAGGACAAAAATCAATATTAGATGTAAAGTAACAAAAGTTGCCACGGCAGTGTTCGTCAAAAAAGACAGTAGCAGTGGTTCAAGAGCTCTAAATAGATATGTCAAGCAACTCTTTGGAAAGTCGTACGTAAAATGTCGTATTTATATCCATATATGATTGTGAAGGCGTTACTTCACATATATGAGTTTTAATTACAGTTTTAAATAAATGTAATAATTAATTACTATATTTTCAATAAATTAAATGTCTAATAAAATATCTAACGAAATTCTAAATTATCTTTTATATTTAATCGCATTTTGTCTCTCTATAAATAAATATCTTAATTCTATTAATATTTTATCCGTTAATCTATTAAATAAATCTTCTGAGAACAAAAACATATTCTTTAAAATTAATAATTTATTTCTGCGAGTCATCTTTTTAAATGACATCTCACAGAATTCTAATCTCTCCTAAATCATTTAATAAACCAAAATATAAAAAAATATTATTTTCATCTATTAACCTTTGTGTATACATAATTACATTTTCATTCTTTTAAATTACGCAAGTCCACTTTGTTATAACTAAATTAAGCAATACATTTTCGTTGTAATATCATTAAGAGGTAATTTATATTTCTAAGTAACAGGATGTGGTAATAAATCGTAGTCTTTCTGTCTCCCATACGCAACGATTTTCTGGCGATAAAATTTGGCATAGGTGTTTGGCGTTAATTCTTTAACGGACTTTCTAAATTCAAAATATTTATATTAATTTATTCGAGAGACAATAGATTCTGTTTGGTTATAAATTTGGCGTTACTTTGGAAAACTTGTCGTGATTCAGCAGTTTGATCTTGTTTGCGAGATAGAAAACTTCAGATTTCGCTCCCAAACTATTGCTTGAATAACACGTTATCGCAAAGCTCTCTCTCTCTCATCTAACCCTCTGAATGTCTTTAAGACTGATTTAAATTGTTGTTCAAGATACTATTACTTAATACATTTCCACGCTCAGATGATTAAATAATGTTTGATTACTGCAAATTATTGGTCTCCTTCTTCCCGGCCTGCATTTTATTGTTCCTGGCGTTTTGCGGACGTTGTCTAAATATTTTAAGTTAATTTTTCCTCTACAATGATATACCATGTGCAAGAATTGAAACTTACAGATTTTGAGAAGTGGTTGAATTTAGGCTAGCATTTCTTAACTTTTCAAAAATCGATAATAATTGGTTTTAGAAAATATTGTGATTTGATGAGGACCATTTTTATATCGATGAATTAGTCAATGTGCACAAAATCATAATTTTAGCAATTGGTCGGTCGAAAATTATACATAAAGGGCAATTTTACTCTGAAAACATAAGTGTATGATGCGAATTCCATAATACGATCATGCTTTCTTAAGATTATCACCGTCACATGTCCTATTAGAAGCATTACTGCTGCAGAAATATCGGTAAATGCTTTATACTTTTGAAATTACTTGATTATAATAAAATAAGTGGTTGGACACGACAATTTTTTTGTGAAGATGTATTACGACAGCATAGAATTCATCCGGTACATAAACTGTTAAATTTATAATTTGGTAAGCATACAGTTATTAGCCAATGTTTTCGGTAGTTCTCCGTTTATCTCGCTCTCCCGACATCGACATCACCCAATTAAAATTTTGTCTCTGGGTTACGTTAAATGCCGTGTATGCTTGTGGCTTTAAAAACTTGCGTTCCTTGAAAGACAACATATTATCGGTTGTTCTAAATAGCCATGGTGACAAATTAATCTTAGTAGTAAAGAAAGTCATTTTACGAATTAGTAGCCTTGACACAATTGAGGCCCAGTACACTAGACATGTTACACACTTTCCACAGTACTTCAATGTTGATTAATAAAAGGATATTTTACGTAGCTGTCATGCTTTATATCTGCTTGTGCATTTTTGTTCGAATATTAAAGAATGCTTGCATAATATATTTTTTTATGTATACATTCAAAGTATTGTTTTTTTTTCTATCCAAGAGTTTTAAAATCACGTATGCACTAGAAAAAAGGAATAATATACATCGATTATGCAAATTTAAGAGTACATACGGAATGTTAACGTGAAAGTCTTCAGTTTTAACGACTTTTTTTTTTTCTTGACTGCTTTCTCTTTATGCCTTCCATAGTCTCTATATCAAATATGGCATTAATCTGTTCAGTCTTTTCGTAGTCCACTGTGTTCCCAGATTTTGCAATATTTTTATTCAACATCCAATACTAAATTTTAAATGTAATGTTTACCTAATCACATCGAAGCTTAATCGTCTGTTATGTATATTAAATATTACTACTCAAAATTATTGTCGACTATTCAAATATATATATATATATATATATATATATATATATATATATATATATATATATATATATATATGTGTGTGTGTGTGTGTGTGTGTGTGTGTGTGTGTGTGTGTGTATGTACGTATATTACAGAGATAAATAATAACTATACCAATACAATAACTATACAAACAATAACTGTAAAATAATTGTAATAAAATAGTAAAAGAGGATATGTTTGCAAATATTTCTATACCAAATAAGTAATAATCGCTGTTAGTTTGCCTTCAACGAACAATTTAAACTTTAAAAACTTGAAAGCGCCCATTGGTTAATAAAAAAAAATAAAAATAAAAATAAAACACATGAGGAATTAAAAAATAATAATAATAAAAAAATATGCATTAGCGTGCAAAACATAATCATAAACTTTATTTTCATATTCATATAAAAAATATCTAATCGTCTGAAGCATGCAATTAAAAAAAACAGGGTAAATAATTTTACATATAGATTAAAAAATATATAAAAACTATCTAATAAATTTAGTACACTGATAAAATGTTAGTTTAAACATTAAATAAGAGGAATATCTTAGTTACTGATTACGTTAAACTGAACTGAATTTATCTGGCAGTACATTTTTACCTTCTCTTACCCATAAGAAAGTATTATTTTCGGGTCAAATTTTCGAAACTGACTTTTTGTTATATTTACACGTTTTGACGTCCCCTGAATCCAAAAATCATGTTTTCAGCGCGGTTGGTCTGTGTGTGTGTGTGTGTGTGTGTGTGTGTGTGTGTGTGTCTGCTCGTCTGTGTGTCTGTCTGCTCGTCTGTGTGTCTATCTGTTATCAGTATATCTCAAAATATTATTACAGAAACCCCAAACTTGGTATTCTAAATGTTTATCATATAGAGATGCTACACTAAACTTTTCGTTGAGATGAAGGAAATGGCTCGTGTACAGGGACACCCAAGATAATTCAAATACATTACGTCTATGGGGGAAATTGCAGGTAAGTGGAGTTTAACATCTATAGACTGCGCTAAGCCAAACGACATGAATATGTATTTTTTATATGCGTAAAAAAGTGTTTCATGTAGAATATGGTATGGAAATCTGTCAATGTTCGTTTGCAGGGCTGCACAAAATAAATAGATTATTGTGTGACAATGCTTGAAAATCGATGAAAGTGTATTTTAGGTTGTGCGGTGTGTTATTAATATAGGATTATATTTATGTGCTCCATTTAGTGTGTACATAACCTTCAGAAGCTATACAGGTCTGTTAATATTTAAGCATAACATTATTTTTTATTGTTAGTGAAAGTGCTTTACTATAATATTTTACCAAATCGAGGAAAGCTGCCCAGGAAATGAAATTAATTCCTAATAGCCATATGGTGAGCAATGTATTTTTTTAAGTTATATATTCATCGATTGGCTTCTTCCATATTTACACGTTTTGAGGCTTCCTGGACACCGAAGTCAAGTTTTATAGTTTGTTGTTTGATTGTGTCTGTTAGAGTAAATTAAAAACCAATAATTTCAGGAGATTCCAATGATGTATTTTGAAGTAAATACGTTTGTTACTGGAAAATTTTGTTCAAGATTGATGAGTTTCAAGAAAGGATGCGTGTGAAAGTTTTCTGGATAATTATAAATGTACTTTTGAATTTAATAACAGATTTTAATTTTATAAAGTAGATACAAAAACAAAACGGTGGGTTGAGAGGGGCGGTAACCCCCTCACATAGAATTATTTGTGAAATAAAGCTGCTTAGAAACCTAATTTGAATTGTTATAACGTAAGTTTACATAACAGTACTCGTTATCTTACTCTTTAAGCTTGAATCTGTATTTATATTATTGTAACGCACTAAATTCAAACTCCTGCGGATATGTAAAATAGCCTATCGATATTGAGCCATCCTCCTTATCTTTAAAAAAATATATAGACGGCGCTGTCGCCATTCTTGGCAAAATATCTGATGACATTTTGGCAATCCACAAAGTGGAGTGAAAACATTTTAATTTCAGAAGTCAGTCTTAAGTTAATGATGTAGCTGTTTTCGTGTAAATTTTCGGTGGCCATGGGCCATAGGTAGTGTCCTGTATGAAGTTATAGTCGTCTTAAGTAACCCACATCAACTGTTCTGTTTACTGCATACGATGTATATATTTAAATAAGTACTCGTATATCTGTATGTAGTATAGTGAATTCTGTTATTAAAGTGTTTATATCGAGCCTGGAGTAATTATTTCGTCTAGCTGGGTCCTGGTTCCTTATAAAAAGTGGCGCCCAATCGAGTGGCACGAATGCACTTGCCAGCCTCGTCAATATGGCTTTAATGGCCAATTTAAATCTGTTTTGGAGTCGTCATTGTTCCTGGTGTAGAAATGTATTCTAAAAGTTATGTGTGGAATCTGAATCATCCTGATATAGTGCTTTATGGAATCATCCAGATTCTTTGTGTTTTTTCAAATTAAAATGAATGGGATTCTGTACTCCAGTTCAAATAATAAGTGCATTATAAAAAGAAGAAAAAGAGCTTTACTTCGTTGTAAATAGCCATTTTAAAAAGAGGCAAACCTGCTTGTTTAAAAAGAAATATTAGTGTTCTTATTTATCGTGAAGAAATCTGCTTGCTTAAAAGTAGTATTAGTGTTGTGAAATGTGTTTCCGTTTTTTTTTTTTTTTTTTTTTTTTTTTTTTCAGAACAAAATTTCACCTTTTATAAAAGTGGCAAATCTGCCACAAAATTTTGTGTTCTGTGAGACATTTACGTTTATTTTAGAACAAAATTTTGTGCACAGTCAAGAACATTTGATTATGACTATTGCTATTATTTTAAGAACTCTTTCAAGAGTAACATTATTTTAATGTACTAACCAAGTAAAAGTAAGTCACTTATTTCTTTAAAATTGTCATTTTATTAAGTTATTTTGTTAAAATATTGCCGATTAAAGTTTTTAAAATATATTCAGGTTTAACTATTTGAAATTTTTTCTGAATGTTTAAGGGTAAATAATGTGTGAATCTTTGAATTAATTTGGCGCCATTCATTTTATCATTTCTCATTCTTTTTAGTGTACGTGCACTGATAAAATACATTGGTAAAAATAAAGTAAAATTGGTACTTATTTCTTTTAAATTTCTGCTTTATTCAAGTTATTATCGTGGAAAGTGAATTTCTGTTTTGCTTGTAAAGAGAAGAATATACAATAAACGAGTTTTCTTTTTTTCCCTACAAATAATATTGCATGCGATCTAAGAAAAGAGACAGTAGTTCTCTTTATTATCATTTATGCAAGTTACCCCTCCCCCCCCCCCCCCGTTTCATAATCAAAGTAATATATTTATGTCTCTTCATCTATATAAATAGATTAATTGGATCTATTTCAACTCACCAGTTTAAAGGTAATTACATATTTTTCTTCTATTTTTCTTTACTGAATTTATTAAAAGGAAAATGTTGATATGTTTTATTCCTTATTGAAATACGTATTTCTGTTTTTTGTTTTTTTGGAAGTTATTTGTGCAAAAATATTTTTTTTTTTTTTTTTTTTTTTTTTTTTATGAGTTGTTCTATTAAATATAATTTAAATATTCCTGAGCTCATAAACATAAAGTATTGATATCAGTGATATTTTATTTAATAATCTTTACTGAATTATCTATCTCTGTTTCTTGACGAATGCTATTTATTTTTGGTTTTGAAGTATTTTGTTTTATTTATTAGTTGGTCAAACAAATTTGAATGGGTAATTTATTCTTTAAAGGTGAAACACACACATCATGGAACGTGTTTATATTGATTTAAATACATTTGTTTTTTTGGTTTTTTTTATGGTTGTTCAGATAATTAAACGTGAATGTAAAATGCTATTTCTTAAGAAATAAGTTAAAATAATGGTTTATTTATATTTAATAAAATATATTCTAATGTAATTCTAACATAGAAGAATAAATTAAGTAAATCATTGCATCGAGTTGCTTAGAGTAAATTAAGAACAATATTTCTGTTTTTCGGCGCCTTTGTTTTACGAGAAAAATAATCTGGTGTGTCACTCACACAACTTTCTCTTACCCTGAAATTTAATACTATAAATACAGGCTGGAGATTAAGAGGTAAGTAAGTAGTGCTATGTAAACCTATGTTAAACAATTCAAATTAGGCTTCGGAAGAGTTTTATGTGATAATTAATTCTGTGTGAGGGGGGCTACTGCCCCCCTCAACCCCCCGTTTCATTAATGCACCTAGATTTATATAAAATTTAATTCGGTTATTAAAAAATAATTCTGTTTTTAAAAAAGAATTTATTAAAATTATTATTTAAAAAAAATTATCTTTTAGGATAATGCAGACGATTTCCATATTAGAGAAGTAGTATAACACTAAATATCCAAAAAGGAGTCCATTTTATTCTCAATAGAAAAAAAAAAAAAAAAAAAAAAAAAAAAAAGATTTTTTTTTTTTTTTTTTTTTGTTAAAAGTGAAAAAAAATCGATAACTTTGTTTTAAATTATCGCAGATCGATGGTTCAACCATTCGTTTTAAAGGTATTGGCAAGCTCTTTTGAAAGATACCCATCATGAAAATTTACTCCCCTCGAGGGGGGACTTCACCCCCCCTTCGGATTGGAGACGAAGCTCCTACATACACAAAATTTTTTCCCAGTTGACTATCGCTATTAAAAAGTGTATATATTTGTTTCATTTGGTTTAGTGCAGTCTATAGACGTTAAACTCTACTTATCTGCAATTTTCGCCATAGACGTAATGTATTAGAATTCTCTTGATTGTCCCTGTACACGAACCATTTCCTTGACCTTAACGAAAAGCTTACTGTAGCATCCCTTTATGATGCACATTTAGAATACCAAATTTGAACTTTCTGCCATAATTTGTTTTTGAGATATGCTGATAACAGACAGGCACACACACAGACATACACACAGGCATACACAGACCATTTGCTAAAAACATGATTTTCGTATTCAGGGGACCTCAAAACGTGTAAATATAACAAAATTTCGCGTTCGAAAATTTGACTCAAAAACAATACTTTCTCTACCATATGGGTAAGAGAAAGTAATAAACAAGTGAACTTTCATTATTATGGCGCAACTTCAATCGCTTTCAGGAAAAGCGAAAAGAAAATGTTTTTGTTTGCTTTATGATTTATTATGAAACTTTAAATGATTAAATAAAGGTTGTTGATTAAATATTTTAATCATATTGAACATATTTATTTATGATTCATGAATATAGAATAAATATTATTTTCTATTGAACACAATTGAATTCTATTAATTATAGAGTTAATAAGTACTTAATAATAATAATAATAAAAGAATGAATAAACATTTTTTTTTTTTTTTTTAAACCAATTTTCAACAGATTTGTTAAATAAAGATATATTAAATAGACATCTAGCTTGTTTTGTTAAATATGAGATTTTAAATATCGAGTTGATAAATGTATTCTTATCATTTGCATTAACAATAAATGTTTGGTGGAATTTTTACATCAATTTGAAATATATTGTATTTTCAGTTTCGTAGGAATGTTTCAGGAATAGTATTTATTACTTACTCTCAAATAATTATTTGAAAATAGGGGTTAAGCGAGTTATGATTTCATTTTTATCTCCTTTATTACTTTAGTTCTTGAATGCTTATTGGAATTTATCTCGTTAAGAATTCTGCTTATTACTTTCTCTTACCCATAAGGTAGAGAAAGTATTGTTTTTGGGTCAAATTTTCGAACGCGAGACTTTGTTCTATTTACATGTTTTGAGGTCCCTTGAATATGAAAATCATGTTTTTAGCAAATGGTCTGTGTCTATGTATGTGTGTCTCTGTGTATGTCTGTGTGTCTGTCTGTCTGTTATCAGCATATCTCAAGAACAAATAGTAGCAGACATTCCAAACTTAGTATTTTAAATGTGTATCATATATAGATGCTGCAGTAAGCTTTTCGTTAAGATCAAGCAAATGGTTCGTGTACAGGGACAGTCAAGAGAATTTTAATACATTACGCATATGGGGGAAATTGGAGGTAAGTAGAGTTTAACGTCTATAGACTGCACTATAACCAAATGAAACGTATATATATATTTTGCAATAGAGATAGTCAACTGGGAAAAAAATTGTGTATGTAGGAGCCTCGACTCCCCCCCTGGGGGGGGAAGTCCCACATCGAGGGGAGTAAATTTTCATGATGAGTATCTTTCAAAAGAGCTCGCCAATACCTTTAAAACGAATGGTTTGACCATCGATCTGCGATAATTTAAAACAAAGTTAACGATTTTTTTCACTTTTAACGAAAAAAAAAAAAAAAACTTAGATAAAAAATAGTTTTTTTTTTTTTTTTTGAGAATAAAATGGACTTTTTTTGGATATTTAGTGTTATACTACTTCTCTAATATGGAAATCGTCTGCATTGTCATAAAAGATAATTTTTTTAAATAATAATTTTAATAAATTATTTTTTAAAAACAGAATTATTTTTTAATAACCGAATTAAATTTTATATAAATCTAGGTGCATTAATGAAACGGGGGGTTGAGGGGGCGGTAGCCCCCCTCACACAAAATAAATTATCATATAAAACTCTTCCGAAGCCTAATTGAAATTGTTTAACATAGGTTTACACAACATCGTTATCTTACCTCTTAATCTCCAACCTGTATTTATAGTATTAAATTTCAGTATACGAGAAAGTCGTGTGAGTGACACACCAGATTATTTTTTTTTCGATTAATACTTTGAAAATTGATTTTAATTATATTTAATTGTAAAGGGAAGATGGACAATTTAACGGTATTTTGTGTTTACTCTGGGTCGACGCAAATAATTTCATTGATTTAAAATAGAAATTAGAAAAAAAAAAAAAGACATATAATTTAGCATTAGAACTCGGAGTTAAAGTTACTGCTGAAAATAAATTATAGATTTCAGAAATGTGCGCGCTATTCAAAAGTATTTTAAGGCCATCGTCACCCTGTTTCAAAGTTATTTTGAGGGTATCGTCGCCCTGAGCTAAAGTTAGTTTGAAAGAATTGCAGTGATTCTAAGGTATTATGGAGCCGCAACGGTATTGTGGAACCGCCATGGTTCAGTTATTTTTAGGGAATCGTCTTGCATTCCGCCGTATTGTTAAATCAACCTGGTTCAAGTTTAATAGAATCGTAGAGATTCTGGTGTATTGCCGAACCATCCTGGTTCAAAGTTGTTTCAAATAAAAAGCCATATTTCTAGTATAAATTAACTTGATTTATAAAATTAACTAAATGCGGTAGAAATGGTAATATAAATACAAGTGTGTCAATCTTGTTTAACTAATATGTTCCGAGAAGGGGCAGAATATACTACCTTTGAAATAGTCAACCCTGATTAAATTAAGATGTAGATATCTATCGCGCATCGACCCTCACACTCATTTCAAAATGTTATAGTCACAGAAGCTCTGTATATATATATATATATATATATATATATATATATATATATATATATATATATATATATATATATATATATATATATATGTATGTATGTATATATCCGCGGAAATCTTTAAGTGCTGTTTCCGCCTCGAGACATACGCTCGAGAACAGCGGGGAATAATGTAACGCACTAAATTCAAACTCCTGCGAATATGTAATATAGCCTATCGACATTGAGCCATCTTCCCTATCTTTAAATATATATATATATATATAGAAGCCATACTGTCGCCATTCTTGGCAAAATATCTTATGATATTTTGCCAATCCATAAAGTGAAGTGAAAACATATTAATTTCAGAAGTGAATCAGAATGCAATAAACAACTCAAGGGAGATTTAACCTTTGAAGACGGGCTCTTTTGAATCTCCACAGTGGCTTTGGAGCTCCTCTCTAAATGTTAAAAACGCTTAAAACCGCTGCATAGTGGTGAGCGTCCTCCTTCCTTCTTAGAATTTTAGAATAGGTTCTTGCTAAATGATGTATCTGTTTTCGTGTTAATTGCCGGTGGCCATGGGCCACAGGCAGTGTGCTGTATGAAATTATACTCGTCTTATGTAACCTACATTCAATTGTTCTGTTTACTGCGCGCGATGTATATATTTAAATAAGTACTCGTATATCTGTATGTAGTACAGTGAATTGTTATTAAAGTGTTTGTATCGAGTCAGGTGTAATTATTTCGTCTAGCTAGAGAAATATAGAAAGTAGAGAACTACAGAAAACCTTCTATAGAAACAATTGTATATATATATATATATATATATATATATATATAATTAAAGAACTAAGTAAAATTTGTAAAACTAGATATGCGAAATTTTTTAAAGAAAGTACTTAGATATTCTATATATATATATATATATATATTTACTTTTACTTTTCGTATTTTGTTACTTACATCATAACAACACAAATAATATTACACGTAAGACTATTATTTTTCCTACAACTAAGCATTTATTTATACATAAGGTGGTTACAATTTAAATTCAATTATGACCAGCATCCTGCAATTAAATAGACTTGTCATTTTTCACCAAATTTCGTATATGGAGTATTAGTGGCGTGTACTTAAGAAATTTCCTAAAAAAATATATTAAAAAATTCAACTAGATTGAATTTTGAATAGGGAAACACATGTACAATAAATAAATAAATAAATAAATAAATAAAATAAACAGATACATAAATATATAAATAAATACAAATACTCAGATAAAACCTCTAAACATTTTTTTATCCGATTTGCCGCGAATAAGTCAGTTCAGTTATTGAATTTACCATTTCTTATACAAGAATTAGTGTGAGGTCACGCAAAATTCATTTCGCTGAACTTCTAGAACATATTTTGAAAATCGTTCATTTAGCAAATGTGTTAGTAAATCGTTTGTCCGTTTATAGCAAAATGTTAATTATAACCTCTATGCATATGAATATATTTTGGCATGAAAAATATTCAATTTATTTGAAAATAGTTACTCTCTCTCTCATATATATATATATATATATATAAACCTACATTAAATTTAATCAAAAAGACATAATGTATAACACGTATAATATAATAGTAAAAATACTTGTCTAAAAATCTAAGTTCATTTTTTCAATTGTAAATTTTTGTTAAGAGTTTTTAAATTGATTTCTATTCACATATCTATTATATGTCTTTTATTTATTTATTTATTTTATTATATTGTATTTTATTTTGCTTCCTCTAAAATCACATATTCACTCATAATTAATATATTTTATATAAACATATTTCTTGAAAACTTTCTTATTAAATTATAAAACTTACGCTATAATTATTTATATATTTTTTATGGGGTAATACATAAATAAAAAGTAATACTGAACCGATTGATAATACAAAACATAATTCTTTATTCTTTACCATTTATTTATCTTAATTTTGTGTTATTCTATGCGTGACAGTAGGAATTGGGTTTGCACGCAATTTTCCATTTAAGTTAAATCTGTTTACAATTTTTGTTGATAATGCATTAGAATACTTTAAAATATATTTTCAAATATTCTATGACAGAAACATGTTACATTGCAGTGATTATATACGCTTTTGTTTAAATCTAGTGTAATTGTAAGTTTATATTTGTTTTCTTTTACGTAATATAAATGTTGAACTTTTAATAAATATTCATATGATACAAATAACATATATTATTATGCTTTTAAGAATATTTTTACTCGAATAAAAAAAATCTTTTATAATAATTCTGTTATAAAACTACAAAATTCTATTCACAATATTTCGAGTATCAGAATTTTATTTCAAATTATTGCTATATAATATTTTTATTGTCGCTAATAATCTGTTCACATTAAGTATCATCTTTTTTTGTGTTATATTTAAAGAAACAAATATAAACTAATAAACAATAATTGAGATATTATGACAATTTTGTAAAGCACTTCGAAATGTAACAGCTATCATTTATAAAAAATTAGTTTGGAATGAGTATTCATTCACTATTCACATTAAACGCAAACGTTATAAATTACTTAAAAATATTTCCAATTTTCTTTAAAAATTTTTATTAATTTTTTTAATTATAACAGTACAAGAGAAATTCATTAACACTTGTATAATAAATAAATCAACTATGATAAATTTCCTTTGTAATAGCTTTAAAGAAAGAACATTAAGTTTAAAGATTTTTTTAATTATTAAGAGACAAGCTTAGAATGTTTGAACATGGCACTATTAGTGCAAGTCTAGAAATTTAAACAGGTTGCATGCGTTAATGTATAGTTATGACAAATTCTTCATAGAATAGCATGGGGATTTGATACTCGGCGACAGTACGTATTACATACCCTTAAAAATAATCAAACACGTTATTACCGATAAAGCTCTGATATTGATTCCAAAAAGAAAAAATATGATTCTTGGGACTTCTTAAATGTCAGTAAATTTTTCCTTTAAATTTATTTCTATAAAATTTCTCAAAAAATACGCACACGTATTTTTTAGACATTTTTTCTTATTGACTAAAAAAAAAAAGTTTTTTTTTTTTTTTTTTCATACAAATCTCATATGCAACTTAGCTCACAGAAAATAATATTAAATAAGCCACACGTAACTTCATTTATCAGCATTATCATATTCAAAATTGTAATTTAAATTTTAAGTATGCTTGATTTTTTTTTTTTTTTTTTTTTTAATAGTCGAAAGTTTTACTTCAATATTTGTTTCATACTAATATGAAACTTACATGAAGCACGATCGTACGACGAAAAAAAGTATTATTTGAAAGGTTTTTCTTGAACTGATTAAGTGACACATTTATTCATATATTTTATATTTGTTCATCATTTGAATGAATAAATATAAAATATATTTGTTCATTCCCTAAATTTTCTAAGCCCGATTTTCTGCACCTCGATCCTGATTCACAAATAACCATTAAACCAAGAATTTTCACATCCGTTAAATTAACTATTCTTCCTTTCAACCTTTATAAATTCTAGCGATGAAAACCAAAGCAAGTTTAATTAAAAGCTTCACTGCTAATTAGCGAATGTGCTTGTTTATTATTCCTGCTGTTACCCAAATAATTGTATAAATAAACGTGATTAACATTTGACAGATTCACCACTGAACTTCGTTTAGCATATTCCCGGTATTTAATTACTAGTTTCATTTAAGTGGAATTATGTTTTTCCAAAAGGCCCGGCATCTTTGAAAATCTAAAGAGTTTAGAAATGTGGAAGTAATTTTAGAGCATCTTCTTATTAGATAGAGGAAAACATTTATTATTCAAAAGAAATTTCTCAATGTTTATTTTTGATGTAAATGCAAAGTATAGAAAGATACTTAGTTTTATTTTCATTATTCTTTGTAAAAAGATAGAAATTATTTTTTATTTGTAAACTTGTGTATAGTTATAATCATATTTAAAAGTTAATTTATATTCAGTATATTTAATCATTAGTAAATTCTCAAAATAATTATAAAAAAAAAAAAAAAAAAAAAAAAAAAAAAGTTCAAACGAGATTTTTTTTTTTTGCAACGAAATTTATTGTGTCTAGCAAATTAAAAATAAGTACTACGATATGTATTTTTATAACTTATGCAAGTTATTTAAATGTATTATTATTTTTAATATCAATTACACTAAACTTCATAGCATAATAAGTATATATATGTATACATATATATTATTTATTTTTAGTAATGAAACCTCTATTGCTAAAAATTTTCAATAATAAAAGAATTTAAAAACGAAACACAAAGAATTAAATTATATAATCCTAAATATAAGGAAAACATACTGGTATCGAAAATAATTGTCGCAATACACCCATAATGAAATTACAATTCTAAATAACATATGATTATTCACGTAACTATAAGAATGAAAAGAGGTTTTATTTAAATTAACCAATTAACCTGGTGTGGCACTCACACATCTTTCTCTACACTCCCTGCAGTTGAATTTTATAAAGACTGATTCCGGATTATTGTGTATGAATATACAAAAAATAAAAATAAATAAAATAAGTAAATAAATAATTAAAACAGTTCAAAATAGCTTTAGAAGCAGTTTTGTTTGACATATACTACTGTGTAAGGGAGACAACCAATTATTTTAATACCAAACACCTAATATGGTAATTAGTTATATATGTATATATATATATATATATATATATATACATATATATTAACTAAGACTTATATTAAACTTAAAAGAATATTATATACTCTTGAGACAATTGTCAAGCACACTACTCCATAAATCGTGATAGTACTTTATAAGGTTTACCCTCTCATTTAATTTTCAAATTGATTTTTCGGATATGATGATAAACGAAGTAGATACATATAGACTTTTAAAAATCTTGATTTTCATATTCAGGTAAACACGAAACTCGTAGTTACACGGAAATTCAATCTTGAAATTTGTGTTGGTTGTCATATGGGTATAAGAAATTAACTATCATTCCTAAACGAATATCCTGGAATTAGTCAAATTTTGTAACGCACTTTTATTAAGTGCATTTTATTTATTTATTTATTTTTATTTATTTATTTTTATTTATTTATTTATTTATTAATTTTTTTAAGAACATTTTCGTTCATTTTTTATATTGTGTAAAAATTAAATAAACTCATGTGAAGGTGTTTCTTCTCATATTTTGGCTTAAGTTGCCTTTTTAAATAAATTTAATAATTAAATATTATGTTTTCAATACATAAAATTTCTTTCAAAATATTTGAATAAATCCTAAATTATGTTTTTATATTTAAAGGAATATGTCTATCTACAAATAAATATCTTAATTTTAATAATATTTTATCAGTTAATCTGTTAAATAAATGATTAAATAGATTATTTGAAAATTAAAATGTATTCTTTAAGAAATAATATTTCATTCCTTGCAATCTAAACCCCATCCAAAACTGAAAATAAAAATTTCACATTTTTTTTCTTTGGAGCACTATATCTACTTGCATGCATTTTCAATTAATTTAGATAAAATGACAGAAAGTAAACATTTCGATATATTTTACTTACTGTTTTGGATATCGTGACGCAAAAGATAGAATAATTCATTGAAATAAATACATTTCAGTACATAATATAAGCTTAATGAAAGTGAGATATTTGACAGCGTGTTTGAAAATTAAAAGTAATATTTCAATGTGCAAATATACTTTAATACGCAAAACAAAATAATTGCAGTGAAATTTAAAAACAAATCATTTAATGTATCACCCCTGCGTTGCTGGAATTTCATATAATTTCTTTTAAAACACATATTTTCCTATTATAAGAGATGTGAATGGAAAGGTATCAGTGAGTAAATTCTATATATTATTTTATGTGTAAAGTAACTTTTACACTGTAAAAAAAAAAAAAAAAAAAAAAAAAAAAAAAAAAAAAAATCATGCAAGAAAATCTATGTACATTTTAATTAATAGCAAAGGGCCACTGGAAATTTGACATAATTATTTTTAAGACCCGTATTTCTAATTTTTATAGACATAAAGTACAGGGCTGCGTCACAAACTTTTAATACATGTTAAAGATCTGGTACCGTGTAATAGTAGAAAAAATCATAACTTACGGGGTTGGAATTTGGGGGGGGGGGGGATCTTTCAAAAACAGTAAAACTCAAACTCTTCTCTCTTCAAAGAATTTTCTTATTGCAAATTTCCAGGGGTTATAGAACTATTTCCACTGACGCATTGACGGTGATCACCGGGATTCCACCTATCTACCTAACAGTTAAATATGAATTTCTTAAAACTAACATTCTACAACTCAGTAACACTTCACTGCAAAATGAACACTTTCCCAATTCAGAAATACAACGTAAAACATGCAATTGGCATATTCACCCTGTAGCTGATACCTCTCATGCCCTAGTCAATGTCTCAACTAATGCCTTCTCTCCTTCTGCTCCAGTGGCGGTGTATACTGATGGGTCAAAGACAGAACACGGAGTCGGCTCAGCTTTCTGTGTCCTTTCAGATGGGATCTTGACTCATCAGTGGGCCTCAAGACTGGGAGATTACAACACCGTATTTCAAGCCGAACTATTTGCCATCTATCAAGCCCTCCTATGGATTAATGAGATAAAAAATAGATTTTACTCAGTTCCAATCTACAGTGACGATCTCCCAGCCTTACAGGCAATACACCGCAATCGGTCTAAACACCCTCTCGTAACGGAAATTAAACTACTTCTAATTAACCTGCAAGAAAATACATCTCTAGCTCACGTTTCGGCGCATCGGGGCGTCATGGGCAATGAAAAGGCTGATGAGCTGGCTAAAACAGCCACTCAAAATCCGGACATCGGCTTTTTCCTCCCTCCCCCCCCCTTCCTTTATCAAAAAGTCCCTTTTCCGTAATCTCCAAAAAGAATGACAAGCTGAATGGGATACTTCAGACAAAGGACGCTACACCTATGCCCTCATTAACTCAATAAAAAATTATAACTTTGATTTGTCTCCAGCAATTTCAGCCTTTCTGACGGGTCAGGGACCTTTCAGAACCTACTTATTTAGTTTTCATTGCTCGAGGACCACCCGATGCGAGTGCGGAGAGGAAGGCTCTCCTGGACATGCTTACTTTGCATGTCCCCTCACAGCCCCATATCATTTACTCAATCCTCCAATTAGACCCAATAACTGGCTATTTAACATTTTAGAGTGTCCCCTTTTAAAAACTAAAATAACTAAAATATTTGTGACCCTAATGGAACTATCCAATTTAACAAACTAAAAACTAATCTTACTAACTTTTCCAAAGTCCCGCCGCAAAAATTTGAACTTTTTTCAGCTGCCTACGAATTCTCCTCATTAGTAGCCTAAATTTTGTTTTTTATTAACTGCTGCCCCCTTCTGTCGCGTGGGATTTTATATCCGGCAGCAAATGTAATTTTTTTTTTATTTTTTTTTTAGTGTTTATGCAATAAACAACGGGGGAGACTTAACCTCTAGAAACGGGCTCTTTAAAAATTTCACATTCTTATGTGACATTTGTTGGCAGAGCCCCTCTTTGAAGGTTAAAATCGCTCAAAACTGCTGCATAGTGGTGAGCGGCCGCCTTCTGTCTTTGAATCTTTGAATCCGTTAAGGTTTTTTTTGTATTGATATCATTACATTTAGGGGTAAATGATCAAAACCTAAAATTAAAGGAGCATGGTAATGAGTTATAAAACTGTATAAAAATAAAGTTTTGTTTTATAAGTCATACTGGAACAAAATAACAAACTAAATGAAATTTTAAAATTTTATAAAAAGTGATAAATAAAAACTTTAAAAAAGAATATTTTTTGAGGGATGGAAACATGCAACATTACAAAGGCATAATATAGTAAATTTTAAAAGTGACAAAAATTTCCACAAATAAAATAAAATAAATAAAAAAAAAATAAATAAAAAGATATTTCATTTTATTCAATATTCAATTTCTTATATAGCTAGTTGGTTCAACTATTTCTTAGATAGTCGAACAGAAAATTTAAAATAAATGTTTTAAAAAATAATTTGTGTACGAAAGTTTTTGTAAAAAAGTGTTACGAATAAATTTCTGAAGAGCTCAATTTACCACATAGATTTTGGTTAGATAAGAAACTAGTATGTTGTGGCCACCACAAGACTTTCTTCTATATTTTCCTATATACATATTCAATCAGTAACAATATAAAAAAAAAATACGATTTTTTTCTTTTCTTTTTTTTTTTTTTTTTTTTTTTTTTTTTTTTTGTTAAAAGTAATACATATTCAACCAGTAACAATATTAAAAAAAAAAAAAAAAAAAAAAAAAAAAAAGTACGATTTTTTTTCTAAGGTTTTTTTTTTTTTGTTAAAAGTAAAAAAAATCGATAACTTTGTTTTAAATTATCACAGATTTGTAGTTCAACCATTCGTTTTAAAGGTATTGACGAGATCTTTCGAAAGATACCCATCTTGAAAATTTACTCCCCTCGAGGGGGGACTTCACCCCCCCCCAGGATGGGAGACGAAGCTCCTACATACACAAAACCGGTGCCCCCACATGCACACAATTTTTTTCGTAGTTAACTACTACTATTATCAATAATTCATATTAATTCTACAATCACAAGTTTAAAATAACGCTCATTATGTACATTTATACGAAATTTTGTCCTATGCTGTCATGTTAAAAGTTTACATAAAATGCGATCACAGCGCCATCTGCTGGGCGATTGATCCCAAAATCTAATCAGACCCTTTCCATGTCAGGGTCCAACTATACACCAAGTTTGGTTCAATTTCATTCATCGGTTCGTGAGATACGGTGAAACATACGAAATTTTGCGATCACAGCGTCACCTGCTGGACGATTGATCCCCAAATCTAATCAGCACCATGCCCCGTCAGGTTCCAACTATATACCAAGTTTGGTTGAATTTCATTCATTGGTTCGTGAGATACGGTGAAAAACACGAAAATTTGTCCTTTACTGCCATGTTAAAAACTTACATAAAATGCGATCACAGCGCCACCTGATAGGCTATTGATCCCCAAATCTAATCAGCACAATGCCCCGCCAGGGTCCAACTATATACCAAGTTTGGTTGAATTTCATTCATTGGTTCGTGAGATACGGTGAAAAAACTAAACCACAGACAGACAGACACACAGACAGACAGACACACAGACAGACATTTTTAAAAAACTATCAATTCGTGTTCAGGACATCCCAAAACGTGTAGATCCGTCAAAAAACGGAGGTCGAAAATTTTCGCGAATCCAATACTTTCTCTATATTACATATAGAAGAAAGTAAAAATTAACAAAAAATTTTAAATGGTCATCCGATTGAACAAAAGATAAATATTTTGTTATTTTTAAATTGAAGTTGCATAAAGTAAAAATGTTCAAGGATATGACAGTAATTTTCCAAAATACCTAGCACCATAGGGTTATGGTTCAGATCCTCTCTTGGAAACTCTGATAATGCTAAAAAAGTTGCTTAATCAGTTTGAGGGAAATTTTGTTTGGTTTAAAATTAATTCAGCTGGGGAAAATAGGAGAGGGGTTACCAGTTTGATAAATTTGACATTTGATTCTCAAAATCGCTTTTTAATAATTTTTTTCTAAAAAAACATGCAGTAAAATGTTATGCATCTAGTTTTATTTTATCTAATTAAACATACTGTACATAGTCTCCAGATTCTTCATAGTATTTCGGAATCACTTTAGAATTCTTAAAAAAATTCTAAAACTTAGTGTAGGGATTTCGACTTCGCCTCATTTTTGAAGTAAAATATAGAAAATTGCAATATATTTTTCATATGTGTAACTAATTTCATTTAGTATCTTTCTGTTATTCATTCTATTATATTTTCAGTAAGGTTAATTTTTTAAACAATGTATTAACTATCGGAAGAGATTTATTTCAATGTTTCTTTCATACAAACATGAAACTTTAACAAAAATTAAGTACAATCTTACAATGAATAAAATTTAATATTTTATTTTATTTTTTCTTTTAAACTGATTATTTGAAACTTTTATTCATATATTTTATTGTTTATACATGTTTGAACTGTAACATTCTAAGCATAATTTTCAACATTCAGATCCTGAATCACAAATATCCATTAAACCAAGAGTTTTCACATCCGTTAAATTAATCATTCTTTCTTTCAACCTTTGTAAATTCTAGCGATGAAAGCCAAAACAATTTTAATTAAAAGCTTCACTGCTAATTAGCGAATGTGCTTGTTTATTATTCCTGCTGTTACCCAAATAATTGTATAAATAAGCCTGCTTAATATTCTGCAGATTCACCAGTGAACTTTGTTTAGTATACTACGAGTATTTAATTACCAGTTTCATTTAATTGGAATTATGTTCTTCCAAAAGACCTATCTTTGAAAAACTAAACAATTTGGCAATGTGGAAATAATTTTAGAGCATTTCTTTATTTGATGGACAAAACATGTACTATTCTTAACGAATTTTGCAACATTTATCTGCGATGTAAATGCCAATTGTAGCAAAAAATTAATTTTTATCAATCTTTGTAAAAAAGATGAGTATTATTTCTTATTTGCAAGCTTGTGTATAGTAATAATAATAATTAAAAGGCAAATCATTGTTTGTATATTTAATAATTAGTGAAGTCTGCAATATAATAATAATAATAATAGCGGAAACAAGAATAATTTCTTTTCAAAGAAGTGCATTTTGCCTAAGAAATAAAAAATTCATACTACGATATATATATTTTTTTAAATTTGGATTTTTTTTTTTTTTTAATGCATTATTATTTCTTATATGAAACACATTAAACTTTATAGCATATGATTTTTTTTTAATGCATTATTATTTCTTATATGAAACACATTAAACTTTATAGCATAATAAGTATACTTTTAAATGCTACATTTTTTTATTTGTCTTAGTGAAACTTCTTTTGATAAACATTTTTTATTAATAAAGAATTTATGAACGAAACTGACAAAGTATTCATTGATATAATCTTATTCATTAAGGTAACATACCGGTCATACTTTAATAATAAAATTACTATTGTAAATAAATTATGTTTACCTACATATACCTACAAGAATAAAAAGTAATTTTATTTAAAATAACTTGGTGTTGCTCTCACACAACTTTTTCTTACCCTGGATTTAAATATTATTAAGACAGATTGCATATTAAAGGTTATAATAAGAAGTGTTGTATATGAGTATACTAAAACTAGTAAATAAAACAGTTAAAATAGTTTTAAATTTTTTTTATAAGAAGTGTTTTATATGAGTATACTTAAACTAGTAAATAAAACAGTTAAAATAGTTTTTTAAAAAAAATTTAATAAGAAGTGTTGTATATGAGTATACTAAAACTAGTAAATAAAACAGTTATAATAGTTTTAAAAAAATTTTAATAAGAAGTGTTGTATATAAGTATACTAAAACCAGTAAATAAAACAGTTAAAATAGTTTTTAAAAAATTTTGTATGACATGTAAGTAATACTCTGTAAGGAAGACAACCAATTTTCTTAATCACACCCTCAACACTCACCGTTTCAATATAGTAACTAGTCTGAAAAAAGCACAACTAAGATTTATATTAAATTATATATATATATATATTCTGTATTATTCAGACAACTTGCACATATACCTCTCCATAAAACTTGATCTTACCTTTTGAGGGTTACTATCACATTTGATCTTCAAAATACCAATTTTTAATTTTCTACAAATATTTATTTTTAAGCAATGTGCTGATAAACGACATAGATACATATGAACTTCTAAAAACTTGAGTTTTGTATTCAGGTAAACTCAAAACGCGAAATTATAGAGAAATTCAATGTTGAAATGTACACAGGGTGTTAAATGGGTAGAATAAATTAATTATCATTCCTATCCGACTATACTGGATATACAAGGAAACATTCAAAAGGTGTCGTCTTCAAAAGAATATTGAAAACAATATATGTGATTCTACTCTTCCTAAAACACCAGAAAGTGAAAAAAAGTCGTTTGAAACGAATTACTGCGACCACAAAAAATTATCAAAATTAAGCATATTTGACGATTTCACATTTTTAGGCGATTGGTTTTGAGTACTTGGCGGAGAAACAAAACACAGTTCTGTTCATACACGGCAACCACGGTGCTAGCGAACTGAACGCCTAGCAGTGCTAAATTGCCAAATATGCTTAATTTTAATAAGTTTTTTTGGTCGCTGTAATTTATTTCAGCCGATGATTTTTTCACTTCTTGATGTTTTATGAAGAGTAGAATCACATATTATTTTTTTTCAATACTTTTTGAGGACGACAACTTTTGAATGTTTCCTTGTTAGTCAAATTTCATAAGGCATTTCAATTAAGTACATTTGAAAAAAAAATCTTTCAATGTCATTTCGTATATTGTATATAAATTATATAGACTCGCAACATAGTACTATTAAATTCAGCACAGTGTGAAAAATACATAACTCGAAATGCATTTTAGAAATTTCCATGTATTGATTTAATATTGTGGAATTTATTTGTGTGAACCTGTAAATGAATAGTTAATGATTTTCAAGCCATATTTCTTAAGAAACATACTTTTACAAGTATACAAAATATCTGTTTATTTCATTAAGTTTAGCACAGTCTAAAGATAACTTTACTTACCAGAAATTTTTCTCGCAGACGTAATGTGTTTGGTTATTGTAGATTTTCCATTACACGAACTATTTGTTTTATATAAACAGTATCTCCCTATGATAATGATATAGGATACAGAGTTTTAACTTCCTGTTAATGTTTATTCTTTATTTATGGCAATAACAGAGTCATAGACGAACATAGACACATAGACGAACCGTTTGAAACCTGTTTTTCAAATTAAAACGATTAACCTCAAAACTTGTAAACTATTTCGAAATCTTATTTCCAAAAACTTAAATCAGAAGTGTTACTTTCTGCACCTCACATGGGTAGGTGAAAGTGAATATAAAATTTCTCAGGCATCAGATTACAAATGGCGAAATACTTTAAGAAACAATTTGATTCTGTTATCGATACCAAAAGTTCTATTTTCGAAATTCTGGGAAAAGGCTTTTTTCGGGCAGCTATAAGGAAAGGGCACGCGACGTAACTCGCAGTCAAGTTATGGGTAGAGAGAGAAAATATTGGTATTTCCACCAATACAAGTTGTTCTTTTGCCACTCGAGAGTGGCAAAGATTGATTGAGGGAGAGTTTGTTTGTAAACATGCCCTTTCCTTATTAAATGCCTTCCTGGAAACTTCTGACCATCTGCGTTCAGTGGCGGCTGGACTCCTATCTGTCCCTTTTGTGAAAACGATCCAAATTCGCAAAACCCCTTTAGTGCGCACTTACACTTTATGTTCTTTTATCTGAGCGAGTTTCAAATATTATTACTGGTATGTTTTACTACAGGTTAATAGGTTAGTCATTGAGCGAGTGAATGTGTAAGTGGAAGTCATATTTTTCTAGAGAAATTATATAATAATTAAAATTGTTTTCATTTTGTTGTTCAGTATTGTAAAAAAAAAAAAAAAAAAAGAAAGGAAAAGAAAGAATAATAAGCCATTGGGTTATTTGATATGAAAAAGTGTTTGAATTTGCATTGATTTTTCAAAATAATTTTAAAGGAAAATTCTATATTTTAACTATCTCTATTAATCAAACATTGTTTAAAAATCTGTATATATATATATATATATATATAGATAGATAGATAGATAGATAGATAGAGAGAGAGAGAGAGAGAGAGAGAGAGAGAGAGACTATCTTTAAACAAATTAGAATATAAAATTAAATTGAAAAATCATAATTTAACTATCAAAGTGCAAGAAGAATGTCAAAATTGCCTGTATATGCACTTTACTTTTTTAAATAATAGACAACGGATGATTTTCTTTTTTCGCAACTTCCATTAACTTCATATTCTCATAAATATAAATAATAATGAATTCATAAATATAATTAATAGTGAATTAGTATAATATTTACTTCATTATATATATATATATATATATATTTAAATATAATATTTACACAAGTTCCTTTTTTACGTTACTTAATACTTTTCAAATATATATATATATATATATGTCTGTGTGTGTGTTTGTGTGTCCGTATAACACACAGACACACTTGTGTTACTTCTGCCTCACATCACTACAAACAATTTGTAAATTTACAAATTTCGACATACAATAATATATAAGGATTAATTTTACCCATTGCAAATGAGAATAAGAATATTAATTATTATTTTTGTAGCGTTAAATAAAATAACCTTCTGAAAAGATTTATGGTATAATATGACAAATTGCAAGTGGTTGACACATTTGATATGTCAGATATGATGGATGACAATTTTCTTATCTATCATTTAAAAGAAACATCAATTACGATGCATTTTTTATTCTTTTGATGTTTGTTTAATACTTTTTCGTTTAGATCATGTTTATTTATTTATTTACTCTTATTGATACATTTTTGCGCGTGGGATTTCCTTTTACTTTAATACAATTTAGAATTAAGACAAATATTAGTGGTTATGGTTATTTTCAATAAATATAATTTGAGATTTTTTCTTTTTTCATCATAGCAATTTCTTGTGAAACTAAAACACATTTAATAAATATGTTTTGTAAGATGTTAAAAAGCATATATTTTATGTTTCAAATTATAATTTTTTTATGAAAAGATTGACGAGATTTTCATATACTATTTATTTTTTAAATAATATATATATATATATATATATATGTGTGTGTGTGTATGTATATGTACATTTATATGTATATACAGGACTGCCACAGGCTGTTTTTGTATTATTTTCGTACCACCATTTCCATAATATAAAATTTATAATAAATTTAAGCAGGAAAAGTTCAGATTTACATGCGAAAATATATTATAATTTTTTTTTCTTGTAAATAGTGGTTTGAAAAGTATATAAAACTAATCGTCTGCGGCAGCCTATATATGTGTACATACATACCGGGTGCGCCAAAAGTTCGTTAAAACTTTAAAAATTCATTAAAAAAAAGAACAAATGATGATAAAAAAGTGCGGTTTGCACGAAAGGTATCATAAAGAGGGCGAATTTTCTTTAAGAACAAAAAAAAAAAAAAAAAAATTAAAAAATGACCGTTAGGTGGCGCTGATGTTGAATACCTTAACCAAATTAATACAGATGAGTCATACATTAAAATATAATGAACAGAAACAGAATACCAATACAGTTCTACATTTTCAAAGATTTATTTAAGCTGAAATTTTTCAACATGACCTCCGCAACATTGTATGGAGCAAGTAACGCGAGTCACAACACTTGTGACAACTGAATACATCATGTCTGGATGAATCCCAGAAGATTCCATGTGCATTCAGGTGTTTTATTGACAACCTAATTTGCATAAATCAGTTTCGTGTATGCACCGCAGCACCACCTATCGGTCATTTTTTCCCTTAAATAATTCCGCCCTCTTTCTGATGTTATTCGTTGAAAACGCGCTTTTTATCATCATTTGTTCTTTATTAATGATTATTTAAAATTTTCACGAACATTTGGCGCATCTGGTACATAATGTTTCTTTCTTCACATTTATTTATTTATTTATTTATTTTAAAGATGCTTCATTTATTATCTATTTTTAATGATATTTTTAATATATTTTAACCTTGAATAAGTTCTCGCTGTTTCGTAACTTACTGCACTACCAGGACGACGTGCATTTAATTTCAGATGGCTCTGCATTACAAAGATGTACTGTCGGTATGTTATTTTACCACCGTGTAAAACGATTTTTTTTTCTTATCTTAATTTTGAAAGAAAAGTTTTCGGGCTATCGGTTTTCGGAATCAAGTTTTCGGGCTAGTGAAGAGTATTTGCGGGGAGTTTTATCGAACTATTGTATTCAAAGAAATCTGTAGCTGAAGTACACAGAATTCTTGTTTAGACATGCGGTCAGCATGCTTTGTCGTAAACGACATGTAGACACTTGCTTTGAAATTTCAAAAATAATGAGTTTGATCTTGGAGATAAAGAACGCTCTAGTGCACCAAAAATGTTTAAAGATGAAGAATTAGAAGAATTACTTGATTAAGACCCATGTCAGACGCTAGCTGAACGTGCAAAATCATTACGAGTAGATGATAAAGCAGTTATAAAATGTTTGAAAGTGTTAAAAATGATCCATAAGCAAGGACAGTAGGTGCCGTACAAAAAAACGAGAATCAAAGTTCTATGAAATTCTAATGACATCATTTTAAAACCAAAAAAGCTTCGGAAATGTAGCTTTTAAACTTTAATATTTATAACTAATTGCGCACGTATACTTTCATCGATTAAAAATAGATTTTACCACGAAAAATGCATAAAATAACATATTAAACAACTTTGTTTAAATAAAATAGAGAAGAACGCAGTTTTTGTTTTCTAATTTACCATTATACATTATTTTATTTTGAGTAATATTTAATCACTAAAAGAAAACCTGATAGACGTAGTACATATACTTTTGTATTCGTAAATCAAAACTCGAATACACTGATAAAAAATAATTGGTGATGTATAGGAAATGCCGTCAATAGTTCAAATGCATGGACCATACAGTCAAAAAATACATATATGTATTTTGAATTATTATTTAAAAAATTAAAAACATATTTATGTAAGTACGTTAAAGGTAATTAAACAGAAAAAAATTCGTAAATTTTATGGAATTTGTAATTCTTTTCCAAGAATTTCAATAGCTAAGTCATAGGGGAAAGTTGTCCAAAACGGGGACGCTAACATATCACTGTCCGCAAAAGAAAATCTATACATAACGAAAATTCGGTAAAGCATTTCCTGATTAGAGCAAGACTTAGACTATCAGATGGCAAAGTTATTTTTAAAAAAAATGTTATTAGTACAGGCAGAAAAAACATTTTTCTGAAAAATGTGCAAAGTCCCCCGTTATGGACAACCGCTTGGATAAAATAGGGTACTCATAAGAAATAGCGTAAATTCAAGTCCTAATGCGAATAAGAACTTAATAAACCTCCTTATTATAAAAACTTGGATTACAAAGAAAAAGTGAAGTTAATGCAAAATCAAAATGCAGATAAAGTATTTTGTTATCTTTTTCAACAGTTACTAGCATGACACAAAAAATAATCAAACACAAAAGTCACATGTGACATTGATATAACTTTCTTCAACACTTGAATAGGCTTCATGTGCCCAACCTCAACAGCTGCTACATTGAATGCACACCTTTTTGTCTTTCGAGTCAATGTAAAGTTCATCACAAAAAATGCAATCGTCCTCGCTATTCTGTTCTTCATCAGATGATAACATTGGGTCTTGAATTTTTTTCCTCTTTTTTAGCTTTTGTATAGCTAGGATTAGGTTCGGTGGGTTTCTTGAGCAATTTCCTTTTTTGTTTATTTTGCTTTGCATTTTTCTCCTGTTCCACAGCTTCCAATTCTGCTTTGTAAGGTGATGAAGTGAGTATGACAGTTTTACCTCTCCTCTTGTCATTCACTCTGTTTTGCAAACGTTCAGTTTCTTCTGGTAGATTTATTATTATTTCAGGCGAAGTGTAAAAAGTTGAACATTTCTGGGGTTCGACGTCCCCGTTTTGGACAACCGTCAATGTCCCCGTTTGAGCCGACCATGACGTGTGCTAAAAACGGGGCCTCTCTTCGCACACGTTTCAAACAAAACTATAAAGCAGTGTGTGAAAATGTATATAAAATCTAGACGAATCCATAACGTACTTACCAAAATCGAACGTTCAAAGGCCACTTGATAAGATTGTTAGCAGAGAACTGCCAACTGGGGACACTTTTAGAAATTGAAAGTAAATTAGAATTCAGAATTTAGATTTAGAAAAATACAAGCTAATGAAACTGAGAGAATGAAAACTGAACTAAATATCAAAAATTCTATATTCAGAGCTACATCAAACATAAAAAAATTTTCTTTTCATTACTTCTTAATTTAAATAAAAAAAGGAGAGACCTTGGTGATCGTTTACGTAATTTGTTAGTGGTGTGCTAATTACTTAAAGCTGGGGTGATTACCCTGAAAAGGAAATATATCTTAAATGAAAATAAAAAAGGCATGCACATTAAAAGACATGAGAAAATGACTTATCAAACATCTTTTATTTTATTGGGATGTAAAATCATGTATTAATCCAAAAAATAAAGCAGTGTTACCACTTGAAAAGACAACATAACACTTACACAAAACGTAGGCACTAATAGCACATGTACCTTCTTGATTATAACAAAATACTATTTAGGATAAGTGAAATAACACCTAATTGAAGGCTGCTATTGTTCAGATTATGGAATGTTCAAAATAAAAAAAAGGAACGAAAGTCACTTCAGTCTTTTCAAATACAGTCGCCACAATCGTTAATTAGTTGTTAGAAAACTTAGCTGCTGGTATCTATATGTATTTTCCAAAAATGCCGTAACGGTTGTTGAATCACCACATTCGTTAATTTTGTTGATAGAGAACTTAGCTGCTGGTATCGAGATGTAGTTTCCAAAATGCCGTAACAGTTGTTGAATCATCACATTCGTTAATTTTGTTGATAGTAAACTTAGCTGCTGGTATCGAGATGTAGTTTCCAAAACTGCCGTAACAATAGCAGGACCATCTTTGATTATGAATGAGCTGTCGGCGATTCGTCAGCAATGCTATTCTTGAAGGGAAAATCTCTAAAAGGTAGAATTAGTTCAAGGATCGTGGATGATGTTTTATTTTTAAGCAGTACTTCCTTCACGGCACATTCCTCAGAACCTAGACAGCTCGGACATTTTCACATTTCTTGAAAAAGTTAGGTATGCTCAGCTCCATTACTGATCCGTTGGTAATATATATATAAAAACAAAATCTTTTAAAGATTATTCGCCGATAAACTTGGTCAGTTCCTATGATCTTAAAAAAAAAAGCTTACGTGCCGAGCCTTGGCTCGGGAGAGAGTCCCGGCTGCAGCTTCGCGACACCACCTCACCGTACAAGCCCTCGCCAGCCAATGAGCGCGCGCGAAAGGAACGCCACTGACGTCAAGAACGGACGCCAGGAATCTTCCGGAGTATTCTAGAACATCTCTTCCCCCTCTGAAAACGCGGGAAAGTCGAGAATTTTAAGCAAACATGGCTGACCGCTGGATTTAAGAATACAGTAAATAAAAAGAGGTATTTTTTGATATACGATTTTTTGATGAGAAAATGATTTAATTTTAAGCTATTTATATGAGCGATGGCTCAAATTAAAGGAAATAAAATAAGCTATCAAATGAAATTAATGTTACATATAAATAAACTTAGAAAAATAATTTTAAATGCAAAATCGGGACACTGATTGCTGACAAGATAATTTAGGGTTTTACTGATTTTATACATTTTAATTTTAATTTTGCACTTTTAGTAATTTCTCTACTATTATTTTCTTAGTGATTTTTGCACAGAATATCGCTTACGAAATTATATTAATACGGAATTTCTGTATTTATTTTTATTTTATTTTATTTTTGAAAAAAGCAAATTTTCAAGTAAAAACGGAAATCTTTTAAATAAATAGATCGCGATCGATTTTGATGGAAATTTTCGCAGAGTATAAAATAAATTTTGAAAGAGAAAACTTTTTAAATAAAAGGAAACTGAAAACCTATAATTTTAAATAAAATGGTGCTAAATTATTTGAAACTTAGGAATAAACTAGTGTTATGTTTTTTAAAACATAACATTTCCCCCACCAAAAGGAAAAAAAAAGAGAAAAAAAATGTTTTGCCTGTAACTTAAAACTTTTACGTAAACATAGAACCAACTGAACAGGAGCAGCAAAATCAACAACAAATTTATACATATTAAATGGTAAGTCATGTACATAATAGAGAAAAAAAAATTTCACTCAAGATATATTTCAACAAATGTCTCAGACAATTGAAAAAGCACACATAAATACATATATATATAATAGTAAACACAAACAATTGGAAAATATATAAAATTCTGGACTAGATAACCAATATCACATATAGTAGGAACTTAGCAACTCATTTGTTAGACTTGGTACACTTTGGAACAGACAGATGGTAAGTATTTACATTAAAGTAAGTATCTAAAATTTTCTATACTTTTTGTTATATTAAATAAGAAGAATTTGAGAATATTTATCCTAACATTTATAACCTTATTTAAAGACGGTTGAAGACACTATTGAGTAGGCTCAACCCTTTTTAGTCTTTGTAAGGAGTAATAGGAACCCAAATAAAGCATAATTCTGTGCACAGAGAATTGAGATAAAAAAAAATTTAATATATCTCTTAATTTTCAAATTGATGTCAAATTTAGTTTGCCTGAAATGCTCCAAGTATTTCAACAGTTTATAGTGACCTTGTGCATTACATTTATGATAAACTCAAAATATGCAAGTTATAAGAAAAAGGAAAAAAAAGTTTTCCTTTGCAGAATCCCTCGTCATAATATTATGGTGTTAATGATCTACTTGTTTAAGGTAAGATTATCAAATGAGTGCAAATTAAAAGAGAATTTCAGTTTCTTGTTATGATGTGATGATACTTAAAAAAATAAAATCAAAAGTTTTCAATACAAAAGTAGCACTGAATGCCAGGACCAGCCTGAGCACAAGTAAGAGATCCCGCCTAGGCCTTTGACAGGACTCTCTATCAAAATATTGTCAACCTTTTCTGTTTCCTCTTTTTTTTTTTTTTTTTTTTTTTTTTTTTTTTTTTACAGTCTACAAAAGGAATATGTGCAAGGATTGAAATTGATCTAACTGCATATTGCACAAACTGTCTTGGAATGTTGCTGTTGCTGTATATTACTCATTATGTGAATAAATGTAAATAAATCCCTAACATAAAATAAACAATATTTGTACTAAATAAATGTGTATAATGTAAAAATGAATAAAATAAAGATATATTTTGCAAACAGTGGACTTATTTTTTCTGGAGTAAAATTTTGATTTAACACACAAACATATACCAACTAAAATAGGAATAAAAAAAATATCTATATACAAATTAATGTTTTTTGAAAAGTTTTGAAACATTCACTTTAAAGGGTTTTGCCGTATCATCATTCGCATCACGTATTTGATAGTTATTGTTTCTGAACTTTCTTAGAACAACATAGGGACCAGTGAATTTTGGCATAAAGGTACAGGGTGGGTGTAGGGCTTTCAAATACACAATGTCATTTAAATTAATTTCAGGGTTTGGAATACCTTTCAAAAATTTCTCATGCTTATCAAAGTAATTCTGTTCATATTGTTTGACTAATTGTTTTGATTCATGAAAATGTTGTTTTTGTCTAAGCCAATATTTAGAGGGTGGTTCAACAAGGTTGGGTGGGTGATTTATGTCAATGGGGAGGTTCAATCTTCTACCAAAAAAAAGTTGGGCTGGTGTAAAATTTGTTACAGAGTGCTTCGCATTGTTGTAATGTAGCACGAAAAATTTTAAACGTTCTGACCATTCAATTACTTTATCCGACAAAGAAGCTATAGATTGTTTCAGAGAGCGATGTATCCTTTCAAGAAGACCATTTGACCTTGGAAAATAAATAGAAGATTTTCTGCGTTTAATGTTGAGAGATTTCAAATAAAATTCAAATTTATCGGAAATAAAATTCGGAGCATTATCAGAGAGAATTATCTTGGGGATGCCATAACGTGAAAAATAATCATTAAGTGTTTTAATTATAGAATGTGAAGTAATGTTAGGTAATGGAATTGGCTCAAGATACCTGGAATAATGATCGACAATGGTTAATATGAAAAATTTGACATCATGTGACCTCGGCAGTTTGCCAACTACATCTATTGCTATCATCTCACCAGGGGCAAGATTAGATTTGGGAATACATTTAGGTTTAGTATCAGTTGGTTTGGATTTATTTTGTAAACATCTATGACATGCGTTACAAAATGATTTGACCTGTTCAAACATTTTTGTCCAAAAATAAATTCTTTTTAAGTTCTCAAAAGTTTTTTCTATGCCAAAATGAGGTTGATGGGCAATTTCAATCGCTTGAGGCTGTAATGAAGTCGGAATTACAATCTTATCTGTAGAATCGTTCTGGCTTTTATCTCTATACATAATTAATTTAGTTTGCTGGTCGATGAAATAATTAGATTTTGATAATTTGTTTTTATTAATTTTGTTTCTGATATCTGCTAATTTTGGGTCCTCTAATTGATTTTTTAAGATGTTTGAAAAAGATCGTAAGTTTTCCTCAGGAGCAAATAAATTGATAGCATTAACATTTAAGTTTCTTGATTCATCACTGTCAAAAACACGTGTAAAAAAATCTGCGGGGTTTGACATGCCTGAGATATGCTCAATTGTATAGTTGAAACCCTGTAAATACATTAACCATCTAGCAATTATATCTGGTTGTTTGGTTAAATTTATATGGTAAGTTAAGGCTTTAGCATCAGTTAAAATTTTAAATTTCCTGCCGTAAAAGTGTTCATGAAAATGTTTAACAGAAGAATAAATAGCAAACAATTCACGTTTAACGGAAGGATATTTAGATTCTGCTGGAGTTAAAAGTTTGGAAAAGAATTGAACAGGATGGAAAATGTTGTTATGGCTTTGCATTAGAATACCACAGATTGCATGGTGTGAAGCATCGGTTACCAGGTAAATATCTTTATTTTCATCAATATTTTTTATGGTCGGATTCGCCAGTAAAATGTTTTGAATTTTCATGAATGCCTCCTGACAGTCAGCTGTCCAATTAAACTTTACCCTTTTTTTTTGTTAGATTGATGATGGGTTTCAAGATTTCTGCAAAAGTATATATTAAAGGTTAAAAATAGTTAACCATGCCTAAATAAGATTGTACCTGTTTGACATTGGTAGGGATTGGGAAGTTACTAATTTTGTTGACATTATCCGAAGAGGGTGAATAGCCATGCTCATGTAAATTAAAACCAAGATAAGTTATGTTAGGTTTACAAAGTTGTATCTTTGCTGGATCCAAAGTGAGGTAAAATTCTTTTAGTTTGTCAAAGACTTTCTGTAAAAAAAACATCATTTCTTCTAAATTATCTGCTGCTATAATTATATCATCCAAAAAAAATTGCACGTTGTTACCTTTAAGATCTGCTAAACTTTTGTTGATAAATGTATGAAAATAGGAAGTGCTGTTTACAAGGCCAAACGGAAGTCTACAAGGTTGAAAATTTCCAAAGTCAGCAGCAAAAGCTAATTTAGATTTGTCGGATTCTTGAAGTTTAATTTGAAAAAAAGCCGCCTTTAGATCCAGCACAGAATACAATTTTTTTCCAGAGATGCTTTGAAGAATATCATTAATTTCAGGGAGACTGATTTTAAAGGACTCTGTTATAGAATTAAGCAATCGATAGTCAATTACCATGCGAAATTTTAATTGATCAGGAGGTTGATTAGGTAAGGATTTTTTTTTGACAAAAATTACAGGAAAACAATAATTTGAGGAGGATGGTTCTATGATACCTGCATCTATTAATTGAGCAATTTCTTTTTTCGCAAAGTCTTTAGCAATTTTAGGAATGGGATAGGGTTTCGTTTGAAGTGCAAAATCGTGAAGCAATTTAAATTGTGGAATAACTTTATCTGTGGAACCAAGAGTTTTATAGGAGGTAGAAAAAACTTCATAATAGTCTAAGAGTAATTTAAAATTCTGGATTTTTCAGGAGGAGAAAGATGATTTAAGTTGAAATTTTGAGGGGATAATTCTTCTTTTCTGAGTTTAAGTATCTCTTGTGAATTTAATGCATTTATTTGAAAAAAAGGCTGTTCACTACATTGTTTAATGTCATCTTTCTCTAAAAATTGAATAGTACCCAATTTTGTTCCCTTCCTTAAAAAAATTTTGTGGTCAGAATTGTTCTGCACTAAAATTAAGAAAAAATTTGAAAATTCTGTTGAATGTAAACTTTCGTCCATTTTAAGAGGTAACTTTGTCACAATCGGGGAAAAAGTAATAAACTCAGCGTTGGATTCAATCTTGGGAAATTTAAGAACAATAACTTTTGACTCTCCAGGTTTGAATTTTACAAATTTGAATGAACGAGCAACTAAATTTTGGGCAATTGAATTTTGATCTTGTTGGGAAATTACGAGATTGTTTGAATTTGTTGGTGATGTAATGTTGGGAGCTTTGTTTTCAAAAGGAAGAGCCAGATTACCAATAAACATTTTTTGATTAAAAGAATCTAAAACTATCTTATTTCTGTTTAAAAATCGTAACCTAGTATAAAATCATAATTTCAAGCCCAATTATTTGAAGTTACAAAAAAAAAAACATTTGAAAACCATCTATCTGAAATTTTAAATTTTAAATCTACTGTTGAAAAATAGGGAATTGTGCAATTATCTATTGTCTTAATGTTTACTGACCGTGATAAAAAATTTAGTTTCATATCATCTTTTAATTTGTCTATTGCCTGTGGTTGTGCTAAACTTAGGTTAGCACCTGTGTCGAGGAGTGCTTGAAACTGGTATTTTCCTATTTTTATGGTGACTATGGGTAAATGTGCATCAAAATTTGTCACTGAAGAAACTAATTTAGTTGTATTCTGATTAAGATTCAAATCCTGGGAGTTTACTTTATTTTGTTGCAGTAGTCATTGACCCTGCCTCTTAGAATTTTTATAATAAGGGCGCGATCTGTCCCTGTTGAAACCAAAATTACCTCTAAAACCTCTTCCCCTTCTTTCATAGTTGGAGCTTTGATTAGACGTTGATGGGTAATTGTAACAATGAGTTGTTAGGTGGCCCTTACCACAAATGTGGCAAGTGACTGTTTGGAGTTTTGTAACTGTCTCTGTGAGTTCCGCGATTTTTTTTTAATTTTCGATTTGAAACTGTATCAAAGTTTGTATGTAGCTGTTCCGGGCTGTCACATTTGCTACGGATGCCTCATTATTATTAAGGGCACGTTCGATATTTTTAGCCATGGTAATGGCTTCTTCAAAAGTGTTGGGTCCCAATTTGGTCAATTCAAACTTAATGTCAGGACGAACAGCTTCCAAAAATTTGGAAAACATCAAACTATGCCTGATGTCTTGTATCTGGGGGGCATTATCGGGATTTAGTATTAGATTTTGTACAGTGACACGGATATGATCTGCTAAAGCAGTCACGTCTTGCTTGGGGGCTTGTTTGATGGCTGAGAAGTTCGATTGTATTTCATGGGGCGTTTGGACTTTTTCAAAATTGTTCTTTAAGAGTTGGCATAAATTATCGAAGTTTTCTTCATTTGAAGCTTCTGGATCTGTGTTAAGGAAAGTCAAAGCTTTCCCTGAGACCTTTGATCTTAAAATAATCCGCCTTAGACTATTACGCCAATTGGCATGATTTGCCATTTCTGTAATGGAGCGGATGAAATGGTTGACATCCTGCCCTTCTTCCCCAGAAAACTTTTCTAGAGAACCGACTAAAGAATACATATTCATGAAGAAAAAAAAATATCCAAACAAAAGGTCAAAAGAGAAGCCAACCAAACAAGCAAAAATAAAAAAAAATTTGATTTAGGAGGACATTAAATTAATTCTAGTAAAATTTAAAAAAAAAATCAGACATCAGGCACAGTTCAAAAAAGTAAAGTGAAATGCTCACCGGAACAGTTACTGAAAGTTTTTAAAAAAAAAAATACATATATGATACCCCAATATAGTTACTGAAAGTTAAAAAAAAAATACATATATGATACCCCAATATTCCCCTTCCAAAATGAGAAAAAGGAAAAAAAAAATTATATTTGATACTGATTAAATTAATCAAAAAAATTACTTCAAATCTAAAACAAAAATATACTAATGTTAAATTAATAAATACACTTAAAGTCTCAATGTTAAAAGTATGAAAATGAAATAACTTAATATATATATATATATACAAATGCAATCAACTGAGTAAAGAAATACACAAAAAATTATCTGAGACACCTGAAAAAAAAAAAAAAAATATTTTAAAGTATTTTATAAAGAAGAATCACTCCAGCTTTAAACCCAAACCTGTGGTAGGAAAGAAAAAAAAATATTTAACAAAGTTTTAAGGTCCGTTTTTCGTCACGGCTCCATTAATGTTAGCAGAGAACTGCCAACTGGGGACACTTTTAGAAATTGAAAGTAAATTAGAATTCAGAATTTAGATTTTGAAAAATACAAGCTAATGAAACTGAGAGAATGATCTCTGAAAAGTTACTAAATATCAAAAATTCTATATTCAAAGCTACATCAAACATAAAAAAATTTTCTTTTCATTACTTCTTAATTTAAATAAAAAAAGGAGAGACCTTGGTGACCGTTTACGTAATTTGTTAGTGGTGTGCTAATTACTTAAAGCTGGGGTGATTACCCTGAAAAGGAAATATATCTTAAATGAAAATAAAAAAGGCATGCACATTAAAGGCATGAGAAAATGACTTACCAAACATCTTTTATTTTATTGGGATGTAAAATCATGTATTAATCCAAAAAATAAAGCAGTGTTACCACTTGAAAAGACAACATAACACTTACACAAAACGTAGGCACTAATAGCACATGTACCTTCTTGATTATAACAAAATACTATTTAGGATAAGTGAAATAACACCTAATTGAAGGCTGCTATTGTTCAGATTATGGAATGTTCACAATAAAAAAAAGGAACGAAAGTCACTTCAGCCTTTTCAAATACAGTCGCCACAATCGTTAATTAGTTGTTAGAAAACTTAGCTGCTGGTATCGATATGTAGTTTCCAAAAATGCCGTAACGGTTGTTGAATCACCACATTCGTTAATTTTGTTAATAGTAAACTTAGCTGCTGGTATCGAGATGTAGTTTCCAAAACTGCCGTAACAATAGCAGGACCATCTTTGATTATGAATGAGCTGTCGGCGATTCGTCAGCAATGCTATTCTTGAAGGGAAAATCTCTAAAAGGTAGAATTAGTTCAAGGATCGTGGATGATGTTTTATTTTTAAGCAGTACTTCCTTCACGGCACATTCCTCAGAACCTAGACAGCTCGGACATTTTCACATTTCTTGAAAAAGTTAGGTATGCTCAGCTCCATTACTGATCCGTTGGTAATATATATATAAAAACAAAATCTTTTAAAGATTATTCGCCGATAAACTTGGTCAGTTCCTATGATCTTGAAAAAAAAGCTTACGTGCCGAGCCTTGGCTCGGGAGAGAGTCCCGGCCGCAGCTTCGCGACACCACCTCACCGTACAAGCCCTCCTGCTGTTCTGCCCGAAAACTCTCGGAAATTCGCGCTCTCTTCCGAGCCAGCCAATGAGCGCGCGCGAAAGGAACGCCACTGACGTCAAGAACGGACGCCAGGAATCTTCCGGAGTATTCTAGAACATCTCTTCCCCCTCTGAAAGCGCGGGAAAGTCGAGAATTTTAAGCAAACATGGCTGACCGCCTGATTTAAGAATACAGTAAATAAAAAGAGGTATTTTTTGATATACGATTTTTTGAAGAGAAAATGATTTAATTTTAAGCTATTTATATGAGCGATGGCTCAAATTAAAGGAAATAAAATAAGCTATCAAATGAAATTAATGTTACATATAAATAAACTTAGAAAAATAATTTTAAATGCAAAATCGGGACACTGATTGCTGACAAGATAATTTAGGGTTTTTCTGATTTTATACATTTTAATTTTAATTTTGCACTTTTAGTAATTTCTCTACTATTATTTTCTTAGTGATTTTTGCACAGAATATCGCTTACGATATTATATTAATACGGAATTTCTGTATTTATTTTTATTTTATTTTATTTTTGAAAAAAGCAAATTTTCAAGTAAAAACGGAAATCTTTTAAATAAATAGATCGCGATCGATTTTGATAGACATTTTCGCAGAGTATAAAATAAATTTTGAAAGAGAAAACTTTTAAATAAAAGGAAACTGAAAACCTATAATTTTAAATAAAATGGTGTTAAATTATTTGAAACTTAGGAATAAAGTAGTGTTATGTTTTTTAAAACATAACAAAGATACAATACAGTGTACGGCCACAATCGAAATGAAAATCAATAAAATTTGAAAACTTCGTAGAAAATTATAGATGCGGTAAAATATGTCAACAACTAGATTCAAACTTGCTTATAGCCGAATTAGAATTATCGTAGACTGTTGGATTCAAAGAGGACAGCACTAATCAATGACAAACTGAAAGTCCCCATTTGACCCACCGTCCCCGTTTTAGACAACTCTTCCCTACATGAAAATAAACAATTTTCTTGAAAAATATGAAAGTGTATTCAAAGATATTTCAAACAAAATATTCCTATAAGTTTATCTTTCTTCAAAGATATGTTTTTATGTCCAGTACTAGAAACCATTCAAAGCAAAAAAAAAAAAAAAAAAAATGAATTTTTCTTTTATAAACACTTTACAACAAAGTTGGAAAGTGTCAATTTGACATTTCAATTTCTCTCTCTGTGCACGAAACTCCCGAAAGTATTAATAAAATTTCCTGAAATTGATATATGTTGTTCAAATTCACTATCAGATGTTCCCTATTGAAAAAGGAGTAAATGCCGACGCTGGTTTGTATACAATTGATACCTGAATGTTTTCCAAAGCATTGCGTTCTGTTAGAGGTTTTTCTTTAAACCATACTTTAATACCTATATTTTATACAAATCTTAATGAAATTGAAATATGCTATTCAAATTCACTATCGGAAATTCCCTATTGAAATTAGAGAAAATACCACTATCAATTTGTATGCAGGGACACCTAAAAGTATTTCAAAGCATTGCGTTGTATGAGATATATTTCTGTAATCCATACTTTAATATCTTTACTTGGCACAAGTCTGAATGAAATTGAAATATGTTATTCATATGCACAAAATAATGCTTTCTATAGAATATAGTATGATTAGCATTAAAATTTACAGGGCCACACAAAAATATTCAGTTACATTAAGGGCTATTATTGGAAATTTGCTGGAATTGCATTTTCATTTACATTATTTTTAACAATTTCGAACAATTTTTAGGAGGGAATATTGGAATTATTTTATCTGTTTGTCTGCGTATCCGCCTGCCTATCTGTCTGTGTACCCGCCACCAGCGTTCGTAAAGATTTTCAGAATTTCTTAAAAGGGATTTATGCAATTAATGTTCACTATGGAATGTTCTTCGAGTAAAATGACATTAATAGGTCTTATACACAACTGGTTTGTGTTCAAGGAACCCCCCTCCCCCACCCGCTTAAAAAAAAGGCAATGCATTGCGTTTTAGGAGACACATTTTAATAAATCGCATTTAAATAACTTTTTACTACAAGATTCATAATAAATTGATTTTTTTGTTAATATTTTAAAATTTTGTTTTGTGTAGAATATGATATGCATGCCTTCATATATACAGGGCTACACTAAATATTTAGATACATAAAGAGTTGCAACTGGTAGTTGTTGGAATTGAATCTTTGTTTTTAACCTTTTCAATAACGTTTAAGAGTGATTATGAATTCAAATAAGATTATGGGGGAAAAATGTCTTCTTTAAGAATTTTACGTATTTAATTGTTTTGGGTCGAAAGAAAACGTGACCCCTCGTCAGGCGAGCAAAGTAGGTACGATTGCTACAATTAAAGTGGATGTGCACCGCTTTAATTGCAGCACTAATTGTCGCTTTAATTTCACACTCGTGCCTACTTTGTTCGCCTGACGAAGGGTTGTGTTTTCTTTCGAACCGAAACAATTGCTGCGAGTTTATTCTATTTTTTTGGTGTTTATTCGAAGTTTTGTACTTATTACTTTAAAACGTCAGTTCTTTGGTGCTTTCTTATTATACCATTGTATTGTTGAATATGGTAATGCTATTTGCGAAGAATGAATTTCAAAAACAGAAAAAAAATGAAAAAGAAAACGATTGCTTTCATTTTTGTTTAAAAAAAAAACGTAACAAAAATTGTATCAGTCATTTAAATCTAATAGTTGTTGCTATTATTCTATAAACCAAATTTCAGACAAAACACTTATTTCATGACGAATGTGGTTATACATTGTATAACCTCTCTTTCCTTTTTCTTTTTCATAAAAAAAAAACCCCAATGCATCTATTGATTAATGATTTGTATTTAAAACCATTAATCAAATAACAGGAAATATAATCAAAGAACAGCAAAATAAAAAAAGATAGATAAACGAAAATCACAATACGATAAACCAAACATAAGAATCTCTGATATATAGAAGATGCCTCATTAGTCTTATTCACTATCTTATCGTGTATATCAATTACAGAAACAACTTTTATCTGATTATATATAATAGAAGATATTCCTTAAATTATGGGAATATTAGCAAGCTGAATAAGTTTGTAAAAAGACATCATTTTCAGCAATGGACCTTAATAAGAACTTTTGGATTTTTCTTACTGGTATTGCTTATTCAAGCAAATTTATTATAACAAAGCTTCGCTTTTAAACTTCAAAATAATAATAATAATAATAATAATAATTTTTGAACATGTTATATGTGATATTAAAATTCCACGATTGTGACTTTAATGATTATTTCTCTTACATATATATAGTAATGATATTATTAAATAACAAAATTAATTTCAAAACTACGTAATGAGTAATATTGACATGAAAAAAAAATATATATACATAGTTAAAGAAAAAAGAAATTTTTATTTTTATTGTCAAATTTTATAATTTATGAATAAATTAGTTGTAATATAAGGACTATTTTCACTTCCATTACGCATCTATCGTAATAATAGAAGTAATAATAGAAGTAATGCAATTGGTCCCAAATTTCTAAATCTAACTTTGACCAGATTTATATGTTTTAAGACTTCTAAATAAATTAAATATATATATATATATATGATAAGTACATTTGTGTGATTTTATGTGTGTATGTAGGAGAGAGCATCTTCTATCTAACATATCACCAAAATTGAAAGAGACAGAACTATGAAACTTTATAATTAAGACAGGCTCATTGTACAGAAGAATTTGCTAACTTTTACTGAAATGTGAAAAACATTTAGATGCCGTGTCGTACCTATTAGGTGGTACTGCAAAAAAAAAAAAAATTAGTCAAACATGTTTGGTTGATTAATTTTTGGTCGCGGGTGCAGATATGTTAAAAAAAAACACTTTCATGAACTATTTCAAACTCCCCGTATTAAATCACTTTTAGGTTCTCTTTCGTATACATTAGTTCATCTCCCCTTGACAAACGAGAATGCTAAGTTGTGGTGAGAATCAGATGTGGGACCGAAAATCGGTAATAAAAAAAAAAAGATGATTTTCTTCTAATTTGTTGTATAAAAAAAAAACCTTTTTTGTTATATGCATTAATTGATTAATACAGGAAAATTGATAAGCATCCATTTTATGTTGGTCAGATTAATATTTTGGAAATGGGTGTATAAAAGTGATCTGTACGTTTTTATCTAACTAGTTACAATAACTCTTGTTTAGATACCTTTACGATATATATATTAGGTAGTTAGTACATCAAAAAAGGTGGGCGTCTTATTAGTAAAGATATTTTATAAAAAAATGTCTTCAATCTTAAATATGATTTTAAAAATACATAAAATACTGCTGCGCAGATGGGCAATTGGAGACGGTCTGGGACACACCCCTAGAGGTGGTCCGGAGACATTATCTTCTGAAGATGAACATTCAGAGCTAAAGCTGGTAAAAGAGCCAGGAGCTTTTGAGAGACTAGGTATATGACTAACGTGTTTTTCAGTAGATGTCCCTGGGATAGAAATTTGTTTTCAATTTTTGGCACTATTAATTATTGTAGGGGGGTGGGGGGGGGGTTCAGAAACAGAAATTGGAGCAAATGTTTCCTGCGGGATTACATTGAAAGGATAGATAGGATTTACACGATAGATACTTATCCTTGTGAATCCACTTTAACGTTAGAAGGTGCCATAGCTTTGTCCCAAACTGAAAGAAATATTCTTTCAGATCTATCTTTTATGAAGTTTTCATGGCTGATGAGTTCCAGAAACAAAAGAACTTCTTGGTATTGAAATTCCTCGCCTAAAACCGAATTTATCCAAAGCCTGCATATCATGGGTTGTTTTAGAAGGTGAACAAGGTAGAAGAATATAATTCTTTTCATTCTCATCCACAATTAAGGAATCAAGATATGACTTGAACCTCATCAAACGTGAGGAGACAGCGTCCTTTTGATTTCAATTTTGATACGTGCAGATAATATGATCACTGGTCATATGACCAATAATAACGAGTTTTAAAACAGCGCTCATAATTCGGTCTGAAAACTCAGCTATTGAAATTCATTTATCTAGTTCAAAAGACCATTAAACCAGCTGAAATATCACGTATAATAGTAAATGCAGATATTTTTTTTCAATAAGAAATGTAACAAAATTAAAAGAGGCAAATTTATAATATGCCAATGCAACTAGCAAGAAATCGACAATGACTGCCACTATGTGCACGTGATCAAAACTTGCGGGCAACGAAGAACTAAAGTATATTTTTCTGACTTCAAGCGAATAGATTCAAGCAACATTTTTTTTTTTCACTGAAATTAATAACATTAATATAGAAGATTGCGGTTGGCCATATTTCACACATGTACCTTATTATTATATAACTGTATACATATCTTGAATGTTTTAAATTGTATGATGCTTCATTTTCATATGTAGTTCTTTGATGATTAATTCACGTCTTCTTTCCTCGTGTTTTACCATTTTAACGATAAATTATATATATAGACATAAGTAAAGCATTTAATCTCGTAAATTTTAAAATAACAAACAAATCATCAAATATCATTTACATATATTTTTAACCTATCAAATAATTTAAAGTACTTAAGTTTCCCGAAGTTATTTCCCATAAGATGTATAAATTTGATGTACGAATACCAAATACTTATCTGCTGTTAAAAAATTAACGTAAGTAAAGTAATAATCAATACCTTGATATGCGAGTAAAATGTTTCTAAAGTGTGTCTACGTCATGGTACAACAACTTCGTGTGTTCTATAATGTATTATTAAACAAATCTTAACAATACTTTAAAAAATGGTCTTAACGATGTTTAATAAAATCTATTAATATTGTTACCATTATATATATGTATATATTTGTATTTAGAAAAATGGCTTTATCATTTTAAATGAACTTTTGATTAGTAATTTTATTTTTAATATTTTTAAGATATGGACTAGTCCATATAAAACAGAATTCTTGAGTAATTGTATAATAGTTTACCGATACAAATCGGAATTTTTATTTTATTATAATAATAGCTATTACATGAAAATCAAACGAATGGAAGTAAACTTGTGTACATAATTTTATACATAAAACATTTTATTACATTATCTATTATTTCACTTAGACAACTCAAAAGTGATCGATAACACTATGACTTAAATAATAAAGCCGAACAATTCAATTATTTCTCGTTTACGAGGTCATATATTTTGAAATACAGATTTAAAATTGAAAACATTTTCTATAAAAATAGTAACAAATATTACATAACATTTTTGTTTATTTTAATAACATACCGATGTTTTCGCTTTACTTTTCATATATTTGAAAATATGGAATAGTTCATATAAAACAGAATTCTTGATATAAAGACCAAATTTTTCTGTAAGAATTTTTATTTATTATAATATTAGCTATTCCATAAAAATAAAACGAAGGGAAGTAAACATGCGTGCATAATTTTATACATGTAATAATTTGTCACATTAACCTAAACTTCATTGATAACGCGGTGATTGAATTTAGAAAGCAGAACAATTCAACCATTTCTCCTTTACAAGTTTATGTATTTTTAAAATCATATTTAAAATTGAAGACATTTTCTATGAAAATAATAACAAATTTATAATAACAACTTTATAATAATAACAACATGCATGTTTATTTTAATAACACACCGATGTTTCCCTTTTATTAACGTGTATTTTATGCTTAATAGCGTTAATATGAGTTAAAACTTTTTCAGTTATACGAGCGTTAATATTTTATGGAATAAAAAGATAAATAAAATAAAAGAAGTACGATGAATCATGAAGTTCGTATAGATTAAAAGTACGTTCCAAATGTACGTACAAATTTTAACCTTCAATGCACTTTTCGTACGTGATAATATAATATACTGACAGAAAAGCAGAAATACATACAAATAGACTAACCGAATTCGTAATCATTCTTAAACATTGTTGGAAAATGTTAAAAACGCTTAACGCAAACGGAAATGCAATACCAGTAATTTCAAATTGTAGCTCTTAATGTATCTGAATATTTTATTGTTCCCCCGTAAATCTTAAAGCAAAACATGCCATGTTATACATAGATACTTTTTAGCGTATGAATAATTAATATCAATACTTTATCATTTTCACAGTACAAATATATTTAAATGATTTATAAAAATTCCTTTAATAAAACACAATGCTTTAGCATTCTTTTGGGTGTCCCTGTACATAAACAAGTTTGGCTATCTATACAAATTTAAACAGAGGTCATACATAGAAATTTTAAGTAGTATTTACGGAAGCTAGAGGCGGACAGATGGACTGAGAGACAGACAGTTAGATTAAATCAAATCATATTTTTTCTTAACGTTGTCAAGAAGTGTTAAAAGCTCTTAAAAAAAGCGAAAATACAATTGCAGAAATTTCCAATTATAGACTTTAGTGCATCTTTAAGTTATTGTTATACGCTGTAATTCTTATTGTTAATCATGCTGTATTCGATAGAAAATATTTTTTGTGTGTTCGAATAATAACTGCCAATTTCGTTTTTATTTGTGCAAATAATGTTGTTTAAATATAGTTTATACAGTCGGCAGCAAAAGTATCCGAGCACTAGTTATAATCCTTGTCTAAAAAACGTACACTTAATACTACTTTGTTAAATAAATCCTTGTCGAGACATGTTCTTGGTCAGTCAAAGAACATGATTTGACAAGTATTTATTTAACAAAACAGTTTTAATAGTACTTTTTTGGTATTGGAATTATTGGCAACTACTCGGACACTTTTGCTGCCGACTGTAGCATTTTTTTGGTCTCCCCTGTTCCCAAAACAGTTCTGCTACTTATACATTTTAAATAGGGATCCTGCCATAGCAAACTGGAATATAACATATATCAGTTTCAAAGAATTCCATGAATATTTATGGAAGTTAGAACCTGGATAGGCGGACATACCTAAAAACTTTAAAACCATAAAAACTTTTCAACTTTGTTGGAAATATAATAAATATGTATATAGATAGGCTTAGATAATAAATAGGTTTTAGATTAACATTAGGATATGGGTTTAATAATATGATAACATTTGAACAAATATTGGAACATCATTATTTATCTTACTAATTTATTATAAAAATTGATATTTTGAAAAGAATTTAAGTTACTTTTTCAATCATGAATAAATTTGGCGCGTAATAGAAACACAATTATAGTTATTATTTACAAAAATCGGAATGAATTGGAATAAGTATTTATTAAATGATTGTTTTAGATTAAAAAAAAAAAAATCAAATATTATTGAATATTCTATTAGTACTATGTAGATAGTATTGAGTACATCATAGGGTGCGGACGAGAAAATCCAAATAAAAGTATTTAACTATTAGTTAAAATTTGTTCACTAGCTGACATTTTCGATAACGATCCATTTTTCATAGTAACGATCGTTTAACATGTAGAATGCTGTTTAAGTTTGTGGTTTAACCCTTTCAGTCGCAGTGTTCCCGCTGATGGAACACCTAATTTTAATTCTCACGTGCAAAAACTCATCCCGGAAATTTTTTAGCAAAAATTTACATTTATAACATAGCAGAAATGTTCCTTTTTTAACGTGAAAATTTAAAATTTCTTCTATTTTAATTTTGTTCGTAAATTCCGGTGGCAGTGCAATGTAAATGATCCGAATTCCCTTGCGCCGCAAAGGGTTAAAATACTCCAGAATAAATTGAAATGTTGGGATCTATGCAACTTTTACGAGTTTTTGTTGTCGATAATGTTTACTTATAAAGTGATTTATTTATTAAATTAAATATTATTTGAATTTAATAAGGTTTACTTACAGATGTTTCAAACCGAAAATTTCTCGAAAAGGAATAATGCTAATTTTTTATTTTTAAAACATTTATGATCAGCTATGTGTCTAAAAGCCATTTTTAAAATTAGTTTAGTAATTTTTAAAATAAATTAAGTAGTGAACGTTAAAGGGTTAATAATGGCCACAATATATGCATGCCATTTCAAGAAATCTCGCACTCATTGCCGTATTTCAAACATTAATTTTAGAAAATTTAGTAGGATTAAATTCCTACTGTGTTAGAATAAAATTTAGTATATTTGGTATTGTACAAATACACTTAGGTATTGTATGAAAACAATAAAAATAATCTGGTGTGTCACACATACGACTTTTTCTTACCTTGCATGTCAATACTTATTATAAAGATGGATAGCAGATTAAGTCGTTAGATGAATAAGGTAAGATAATGAATTTCAATCTTCTTTAAGAAAAATCTAAAATCGGTTTAGGAACAGTTTTATTTGACATGTAATTTTGCATTAGGGTGTAAACTCTCGTTTAATTACACTGCCTAAAATTTATTTTAAAAAAAAATAAGGCTGTTATTAATTTGCCTTAAAACTTGTCAACGTTGATCAAATTATTTAAGACACTACCTAATACGAAATTCTAAATAACACATTTGAATTTTCCAGAGTTATTGGTTTTTATGTTATGCGTGATATACATAGGGATAAACAGCTAAAAATTGGCCTTTAAAATTCAAGGCACCACAGAACATGATATTATACAAAAAACTGAAAATAAAACTTCAAAAAAAAGATCTTATTTACAGTATAGATATGATAAATTACTTTTCTTTCCTAAGCGGTATTCGTCGACGAGGTAAAATGTAGTAAAGCACTTCCATGAATTACATTCAACAGAAAAGTACGTTTAGCTTAATTTTGGGTAACCCTGTATATTGTCTGTAAACTATACGCGCATGATATTGTATGCCTAATTTAGTTTTGTGTAAACTCTCATTTAATTACACTGCCTAAAATTTATTTAAAAAAAAATAAGGCTGTTATTAATTTGCCTTAAAACTTGTCAACCTTGATCAAATTATTTAAGACACTACCTAATACGAAATTCTAAATAACACATTTGAATTTCCCAGAGTTATTGGTTTTTATGTTATGCGTGATATACATAGGGATAAACAGCTAAAAATTGCCCTTTAAAATTCAAGGCACCACAGAACATGATATTATACAAAAAACTAAAAATAAAACTTCAAAAAAAAAAAATCTTATTTACAGTATAGATATGATAAATTACTTTTCTTTCCTAAGCGGTATTCGTCGACAAGGTAAAATATAGCAAAGCACTTCCATCAATTACATTCAACAGAAAAGAACGTTTAGCTTAATTTTGGGTAGCCCTGTATATTGTCTGTAAACTATACGCACATCATATTGTATACCTAATTTAGTTTTATACTAAAAACACCTAACTCAAAATGAAATACACTTTAAAAAATTTCCAAATGTGGCCCATATATATCTAAATATTTTGGGTAGTCCTGTAAACGAAGGATAATTGATTTCCGTCCCACAATCTACAACTCATGCTTTTATGTAAACAAACAAACAAACAAACAAACAAAAAGGTTAATTCCATCATTTAAAGGGTCTAGAATGGTAACACTGCGCTAAACAGAAATTTCCCTTACTTATGTAATGCATACTTGCCAACCATCTCATTATGAACCGTACAATTTTTAGTACCCGCCTTTTTTTTTACACCAATAATTGTTTAGAGAAATTTTATTCTTATTTAATCGTAACAACATTTGGAGAGAATAACTCTAAAAATTTAGTGGTGTGAGAAAATGGGCGTTTTTTCAGGGGGCGTTAACAATTGTACGGTTATTAATGAGATGGTTGGCAAGTATGGTAATGTATATGAATTCTCTTGGATGTCTTTGTACATGAACCCTTTTCTTGATGGCAACGAAAAGTTAGTGTAGAACCATTATATGATGTAGATTTAGAATGCCGAGTTTGGAAGTTAGAAACTTCCGGCTACTATTTTTTCTTGAGATATGCTTATAAAAGACACACAGACAGACAAATAGACAGACGCACGGACACACACTGACGAATACACAGACCAACAGATAGAAACATAGTCTTTGGATTCAGGGGATCTCAAAACGGGCAGATATAACAAATATTCAATTTCAAAAATTTTACCAAAAAGCTATACTTTCTCTACAATATATATTGATAAGAAAGTGTTAAAAAACATTTAAATTTCCATTTTTTTTTTCTTAAATTTGTAAAGAGTGACAATTTATGAATCCCTTTTGCAAGTTTCAAAAAGAAAAGAAAAGCTATTGAAATAGATAGAAATGGTCTTTTTTATAGGTATTAGAACAGTAATTTAAATTATTAATTAAAAATATATTTATTATTATTTATTGTTATATTCATATATTTGTTTGCTAATGAAAAAATACAAAAATATATATAATGATAATAGTAATAACAATATATATTTTAAATAATTTTAAATCTTGTAATAGTTTTATAAGTGGGAAATTTATAGCCTTAAATGGTTTATTTTAAGTTTTATTTTTGGTTTTATTAAAATAGAAAATATTTTTTATATGCGTATATATATATATTTAAAGAATATTTGATAATATCATATAATTGAGTCATTTAAATATTTTGTATATTACTCGTATTTAAAGATTTTAAAAAAATTTAGCTTAGAAAAAAAAAAAAAAAATAAGTTTATCGATTTTTTACGAGTGAAATATTTTTTATTTTAATGTTTAAATGAAGAGCAATGTTAAATTTGAAAAACAACGAGGAGAATTAAAAACTATGTTTATGTATACAATTTTTCTCAACATTTCAACAGCTGATATATCAAGGCTTGTTTGCGAAAAAGTTTCTTTGATTCTTCACAATAGTTTTTGTTTGGTGTCCTATCATATATGGAAAGTATAAAACAGCATTTTCGGCATATTTCGTTTTCTTACTATGGAAAATTTAAAATGCTATTCAAAATAGAAAAAAAAAATCGTATGTACTATATGGAGAATATACATATTGACAAGAACTTCTGTGACAAAACTAGTTTCCAAAATTCCGTTCCGGCAATTTCTGATGTGGAATTTGCACAGCGTCATGGAAGCCAGTTGAAGTTGATGAAGACAAAATTAAGACACTGTTTAATGCAAACCGTCGAATAACAACTCGGGAGATTAATAAAAAGTTAAATTAATCGAGTTCGACCATTCATGAGTAAGTGAAACGCCTGGTTTAACTCAACATATGAGTTCTAGATTTCATTACAGTAAGCAATTTGTTCAGTCGTATGTCTGTGATTCGCTTAATCATCACTGTAGATTAGAAATGGGATGTCTACAATAATGTTAAACGCAAGAGATAATGGAGCAGCAGAAATTAACCGACTTAAAGAACTTTGATATACATAAAAACGTATACATATATATACTCGATATACATAAAAAAAAAAGTGTCGCTGTGTGTTTGGTGGGAGTTGAAGGAAATCGATTTTTAGCTTACGGGACTCTACCACGGTACATTCTGAAGTATACTGTCAACTTAACACATTGAATGGCTCATTCAAAGCGAGAAAGCCAAAGTTCATCAATAGAAAATTTGCAGTGTTTCATCAAGATAATGCGAGACCGTATACAAGTTTGGATACTCGACAATAGCTTTTACAATTTCGATGGTATATACTACTAAATTTACCATCTTCTTCAATTCTGGTACTTTCGAATTATGACTTGGTCTGGTTTTTACAAAATTTTTAGATTAAAAAAAAAAAAAAAAAAAAAAAAACTTTTCTAATTTTTTTTACATTAAAGATCAGAAATTTTATAAACGTGGAATCGTGCTATAGCCAGAAAGATGACAAATCTAGTAATCCAAAATGAAGGACTTATAACTCGATAAAATAACTATGGATTATAAAAATGTAGTCTTTCATTTCAAACATTCAAACATTCCAAACAGTCAAACATTTCTAACATTCCTATAAGATTTTTACAGAAATTAGAAAAATGTAATTCGTTCCCTTTTGCAAATCATATTAAAGAAGAACGCTAAAAAAAAAAAAAAAAAAAAAAAATGAAAGAAAGAAAAAAAAAAAATGAAAGAAAGAAAGAAAAAAAATGTAAAGAAAATTGCGTCTAAGAAAGTATTTTTGAAGAAAGATACATAGTATGTTTTTTGTAATATATTTGTTACAAAAATTTATTATTAAACTATAGATGGAAAATAAATAAATAAATAAATAAAATAAACTCATGTAAAAATTCATAGTACAAAAACTGAACGTGCATGACATTTTTTCATAAAACTTCTTTTTTAGCACCATTAATTTTTTTTTCACCTTTTTATAAAATTTCTTTCTTAGCACCACTAATTTTCATTCATTTTACGGAATCTAGTAATGCATTATTTAAGCAAATAATGCATTAAGATAATTAAATTATGGATACTAAAAGCTCTAAACTACCCAAAACCCATTTCCCTCAAAGTATATTTTGTTCTTCTTATATTTTATTAGGATATTTTTTTTTTACTAAATGAAGTTTAAAAAAAAAAAAAAAAAAAAAAAAAAAAAAAAAAAAAGTACAAAATTGCCAAAATAATTGAACGTAAAATAACGAGAAATATTATTCAGTTATTTATTTGAATAAAATTTTCCGTATCATTGGATGAATTTACTTAATCTTAATCATAGAATATGAAACTGTAACAGTACACAGGCTACAAGAAATACGTAACTCTGTACCATTTACCTATTACATTAACAATAATTAACATAACATGTAGTTACATTTGAGATTATTTTATTAGTTTTAAAATAGTAAAAAATAATGTTATGACACATTTTCAAAACATCATGAAAAGTGACGATTGGTTAATATAAAACATAAAAATAAAAGTATTATTTGTGTATTTTTGAAGGATCGGAAAGCTTGTAAGATAAAGATATAGTTTTTAATCAGAGCACTAACGTTCAATAAAAAAGTAAATATAAAGTCATCGCAGCTTTCATCATCCGAAAATAAGTAGGATCCTCATACTTAAGTTTTGGTAGCTTTAAGCATACTATGTTCAGTACAAAATATCCAGGAAGATTTTCACTCCTAAGCATTTAACGAAAGAGAATTCTATGAACGTTTTAACAACTAGTTAGTTTGTATGAATTAAGTATAATTATGTAAGGTGTAGTTAAATTTTAAAAAAAGGCTAAATCAATTTAAAATTTTCCAAATTCGGAGGGGCTGCTTCAGACTGAAAGCGTCACAATGAAAGATACATGTATGATTTCATAATTGCTGATTATTTTATTGAAATAATGTTAAAGGACTCTTAAGAAAACTTAAATTTATTTTTTTGGAGGAGGGGGGGGGGGGGGTTAGGATTAGGATGAGTACATTTGGAAACCATATGGTTTTTAGGCAATAATATTACATTATTAAAATCGAAAATTTAATTTCCAGACAATTTTATTCCACAAATTTGTTTATTATTTAATCTTTTAAAGATATAACTATCGCAAATTTCCCAAATATTTACACTGGGAGTAACCATAAATTTCTCGTTATTTTTTTATTTATTTATTACACTTTTACAAAATAATTACTCTCGACCATAGTCCTACAGAATAGGAAAAAATCACGACATTTGAATAATTTAAAAAATTTTAAAATATAATTTTATGAAATTGCGTACCATTGAACTTAATAACCCATGAATGAGCAACTGATCATCAAACAGAACAATTGCTTTAATTTTTTATTCATTACTCAAATAGCAAATCCAATGGCTTACATACCTATGGAAGAACTATTTTCATATAATTTTTCCAAAATATATTAGTCAAAAGTTTCTGGAATCCAGTTTGTTATAAATTCGTTTAATTTTTTTTGTTTTTAATATCATTATTTAACATAACAATTTTATTTATCAATCTGGCTCTTCTATGTAAACCTAATTCGGTCGTCCATTTGGAATGTGTTTAAGTGTAAAAGTATTTGAGAATATACATTTCTTTCTTCCTTTTCTTTTTTTCCATTAATAAATTTATTTAATCAATTCTTGGTTAAAATTCAGTTTGATTGCAGATCTAAACAAACTGAAAGATTCTGCTCTCAAAACTAGTAGACGGTATGAGTCGGGTTCGAAACCAAGGTGAAATCGTTACCCTAGCCGTTTAAAATTTTCCATTTTCTCACGCCTTAAAAATTTTACCACGGTGGGTACACCGCTAAAGTTTCGAACCCTTGCGAAATTAGTTGGCCTTAATACCAACACAACCATTGATCTTTAAGTACTGATATTTTTTAAGCAATAGATCACTATTTTCGAGCTATGCACTAAATAGATCCTGCTTAATGTATCCCACAATTTCTGTATAACCTTCAACGTGTTATGTACCAAAGTGGCCCTGTAGGACAATAAAATGTTGAAACGCGCTTTTCTATAACTTACATTAGTTAAGACACATAATACATCTACTTTGTATAAGTTGTGAATAACTAGTTGCCACTATTAAATGTGGAACAGTTGCATGTTTCCCACAAAGAGATTTAATGTAGTCTATAGTCATATTATATAAACTTTCTAATGTCCTTTTGTAAATTTTATTTTTTTTAATCACATGAATATGTTATTAGAATAACTGCATAATAAATTATCTAAGATAAAGAAAAACACTTTTTTTCTTTCTCTTAAGAATATATTTTTCTCCCACTAGTATAAAGAAATATTTAAAGAAGCGTAATTTAAAAGCAATCTTGTAATTCTGTGAGAGAGAAGCTTCAGTAAAAAAATTTTAGGTTTATATATAATAATTTCTAAGTATAAAATTAGTATTAATTTATTTAACTATATTTTACAAAATTCGGTTCATAAATATTACTACGGGTTAATTATAAAGACTGAAAAAAATATATTTCAATTTCCATTTTACTATACCATAATATCATAATTTTAATAATGTTACAACATTTAAAGAGAAATATATCAATTAAAATAATTTTTTGAAATTATAAGGGTGATAAAATCTAAGAACAACTGATTTGTTAATTTCATTTCATTAAATTAAAAATGCACATTTGTAAAAAAAAAAAAAAAAAAGTATATTCATACAAATTAACAAAATGAAAAAATCTATTGTAATAAAAGTAAAGAGGACTTATGATTTGATTTATTTATAATCTTAAAGGTAACACTGAATCGCCTAAATAACCTTATTTTACTAAACATTATATGAAGCAGTATAATAATTTTGTTATAATAATTAGTAAATATTGTAACAATTATTATTAAATCCATGATAATAGGAACGAAAATTTAATTGCTCTTATCAACAATTCATGTGTTTACTATTGATGTTCATTCATTGAGGAACTATGATTTAAAATTTCGATGACATTCCTTAAGATATAGCAAACAATAAAATCAATATGGGCATATTTAACTTAAAAAATGGTCCGCAATTTATAAATTATTAGATACTAGCTTCGTACCCGGCGTTGCCCGGGTGCATTAGGTGTTTTGGGCACAATTGCCATAAAAACGTTGTCAACATTGCTATTTAACATAAATTGCGAAAGCTATTAGAATAGATTATTGTAGGAAATCTTTATAAACAATGTTTCGAGACTTGTTTTTCTCTGCATATATATACAAATTTTTGGCCCTAGACACACGTGAGCAGCCAACGTAGAGCTGTCCATGTGAAAAACATGGGGTGCCCAGATGGATGCCTGCCACTTTAAAGGTTTGCCCTTGGCTCTTATTGATGGAGATAGAGAAGGCCACTTTTAATGGGAACTGCAAACATTTAAATTGAAAAGGCAAGTTTGTTGGAATGATGGGTATTCGCGGTATTAATACCGTCTCTCCCTTTGCACTGCCAGTAATGATGGTGGCCTGCACAACATTCCTTTTCAGCTCTATGATGCGCAACCTTGTGCCATTGCACAATTTTGGTGCATTCAAGTTACGCATCAGTATAACAGGCACACCCACCTTTAACTCCAACTAGTGGGAGAGCACTCCGGACAGCTCTAATGAGTTTAAAAACTCTACGGGGTAAGCAGTTGTGTCATCAGAAGCCATTACTGAATCTATTGATGAGTAGATGGTCACCTCACCAGGTAATCGACAAATAATATTCTTATTAATTTTCGCTACCGTTTCATTTCTAGGTGCCATTATTGCCCTCTCACACAACCATTCCTCGTTGCTGAAGTTTAGTTGCAAGTTCGGAAAAACCTTATTAATTAATTCACTTTCCGAGCATACAACACAGAAGGAGCTTTTAAACTCTATGAGCCCTTCGGCATCCATTGGCATGCGACCTTCGCCGATTTCCAGGAGACACTGAGCAAAGTTCCCGGCTCACAGTCATTGAAGAGTTGAACTCTCATATTAGTTCTGAGTTGTAATCTTTCTACTTTTGCCCACATAGGCGATGATTTCAGGCATGCATTAATTTCATCTGCTGCAGTGCCTCGCTCAATTACTGACAGTGTCTGCCGGAAGTCGCCTGCAAGCAAGACGACCACTCCACCCATTAACATTCTATTGCCGCGGATAGCTTGCAATGTGCGATCTAGTGCTTCGATTGCACGCTTGTGCGACATCGTGCATTCATCCCACACGATCAATTTACACTGCTGCAACAGAACGCTCCGATCACTCCTCTTGCTTATATTGCATGTGGGTGTTTATTCACCCGCCAGGTTTAAAGGTAGCTTGAATACCAAGTGAGCAGTTCTTCCTCCACTAAGTAAAGTTGCAGCTATTCCAGAAGATGCAACAGCTAGCTCAATATTTCTGTCCTTTCGCAACTGTGCAAGCAGCAAATTCAACAGGATTGTCTTGCCTGTGCCACCTGGCGCATCCAAGAAAAAGAGACCCTCTTGTCCACACTCTATACGATTCACAATTTTCAAAAAAATTTCCTTTTGCTCTGTTAATAACTGGAGTTCAGTTTCGGCTACTTGAGCCTCCAAAGCAGCAGTGTCATAACTGAGCTACTGTACTGTACCTCCATCCCTGATCGAATCGGTGGACAATTCTCCCATGCGTTGTGGAGTGGGGAAGCCAGAATCGGCAAGCTGCTTACCTACCATTGAAAAAATTTTCTCTTCAATAAGTTTCAGAGCCTCATTAAAATATATGGTATCATCACTGGCAAGTGCTGTACTTTGGTACCTATGAGCAATGTCTTCGGATAAGTGTATTCTATATTTTTCCCAAAGTTTCATTGGGTTTGAGAATCCACATGTGCTCAACATGATAGCAAAGAGCTCTGGAACCTTAGCTGCTGACCGGCACAATACAGCATCTTCCAACCAGTGATTGTCGTCTTCTAAAAGTCCCAGCACTATACATGCTTCTCGGAATGTGGATTTTTCATGTCCATTGACAGTTTTGAGAGCCTGAAAACTGGTGGGTCCCCTCACACGGGTCAGTAGCAAACGTATACAGTAACACTCAAAGTGTGGCAAATGAACAGTATAGATTCTGCCCAGGGCATCTTATGCCTTCACACCATGTCAGCCTTCGATAGGGGTGCCCTGCAGTTGTCGCTTCCATTCTTTTCGTGATGAATTCCAAGTATAATATTTTGGCACTTCTGTATACAATAAAGTTTGAACAAATTCATCAATCTGGCACAGACGGAAGAATGCAGTAAGGGTGGTTGTAGGTGGGGTCGCGATTCGATCATGTAAGTTAGCTTCTGTGAAATACATACGCTCACCATTGGGGAGGTGCACTGCAAGATGAGTCACAGTTGGGTGCCTCTCGTGAAGTGGCAAGCCCAATATCCACCACGCTGCTTCATTGCTTCTGACATAGCGGCCTGCTCTGAACATTTGAACCTCATTTCTGGGTTCAGTATTAGTATTGCCCTGCTGCTGAACAGTAAATATTGCCTGGTCAGAGACCTTATTCATGTATTTGCAAATGTATTTAATTGCTTGGACTGTGTTACAATATTCCACATTAATGTGAGCATTAAAGGTTTTTGAAAGAAGTGGTGAATAAGGGACCACAAAGCTGTTGTCTACTATAACGTCTTTTGCAGTACCTCTGACTTTAATTGTGACTGTACCCTCCATCCTTTGGTGCTCTGCGTCTGTACAGTGGATACCCATTTTTCATTGTTTGTGTGTCTTTTAACAGTGCACGAAGATACTTTTTAGTGCACTTTCCGTCCTTCATGCATGGGGACATAGGGTTCAGCACTCCACAAGGACCATGGATCTTGTTTTAATGACCGTATCATAAAGTTCTTTCTCTATGTTGGGGTCTGGCAGTTCTGCTGATATCCCCTCATCAATATGATTTGGCCGCAATTCTTCCTTTAACCATAGCAGCAAGTGTACATGCGGTAGGCCGCGCTTCTGCCATTCAATTGAGTACGTAAAGCACAGCACCTCACCAAAAATGCGGCCTTTGGTAAGAAGGGCCACCAGTTTTTGCACTTTTATTTTAAACACTCGTGCTACAATATCATGACGGTTTCTGGCCAATCATTAGTTCTTGCTTTATTTCATTTCAGTCCAGGCTGAGTTACACGTGAAAGTTATAAATAAGTCCGGCCGGCCATAGTTTCGGACATAGGAAGAAGCATCCTGCGTGTATTCATGCAGATACCGCGGACTATTCACGAACGATGAAGGGAGGATCACCATCTGCGCTAAGTTGTTTGCATTCACATTGCCGTCATTTGCAATGGTATCTTGCAGGTGGATGTAATCCTCTGAACGTATTTTTTTTTTTTTTTATTTAGTGCTATGAACCTCAGACGTTCACTCTCCATTTTTGCGTACATGTCTACCAAAAATTGGGACAGAAGTGTTCTACACCGCAGCAGCAAGTTGAAGTTATGTTCACGCACCATCAAATTAAATGCATATAAATCCATGCAGGATACTTTTTTCCTTGGATTCGGTTGTCAAGTCACTGGATTTGTTTGAAGGATACTGAAGTGATATCCCTCATGCCCTTTCCAGAACATAATAGCATACTGTAGAGCATCATAAAAACGATGCGTGTCTGCAATCCTAGTGAGGGAGTCATGTTTGCGAAAAACGATATCACTTGGGGCAGTGAAATCGGTGCCTGCGACAACAGCTGCAACCTCAGAGGCGGCAGGAGCATTGTAGCGACGTGCATGCTGTTCGTTCGGCACACGATCAGTATGTATCACCACTTTACTACTATCATCTGGCATGTTCATCTGGCATTGTGATCATGCATAACTTTTTGTATTTTCAAAACAGTTTCATGTTCAACACCCTGAATAATTTGGCAACGTCTATGAGTCTCAGTCTCATCATCATCTCCCATAAAGTAAACCTGCAAAAATTGTGCTTGACTGTTGGACGGAGGTAACAATGACCCTATTTTATGATGCACTTGCCCCTGTACTGTAAATGTAGGAGAAAATCCAGGCATGGCAATAATTCTATCAGCCCCAAAAGAGGTCATGTGAAAACAGGAATTATATTTTTTGATACAGTTTAAAAAGTGTCTTGACTCATAAGTCTCACCACAAAACAATTCCTTTAAAGCATCTACTGGTTCCTCTAATGTGGGAATGATTACCTTGCCCCGAGAGCAACACATTCCCTCAGTCCCCTCCTTCCATTTCAGTGCTCCACAATATCTGCGTGTCTTATTCATATGATCGATTTTTATGAGGCTGTGATTACTATAATCTGAAGTTGGGTCATTGTCAAAAGCACAGTTTTCAAAGAATTTCCAGGTATTTCTTGCAAATATTTGACGACGTTCATGGCGGTGTTCAGCATCGGAAAATTGGCGCACGTGTCTCTCTTCGAATGTTTCAGAGGCACGGAGAGAAGCCATATGTTCCGCCATATCCCGAAGTCGAGCTCAAGGTTTCAGCCGCTCGAATATTTGCTTGACGCTCAGCTTGCTCAATTCTCCGTATTTCAGCATCTTCTGACGACTCTTGCTGTCTAGCTATTCTCAAAGATCGAGCATTTCGCGAGATATACATAAGATTTGATTTTCGTCTGCGTGGCATTGTATTTAAATAAATTTGTTAAAATAGTTTAATCTAGCTTTTTAGCGCCATATCAAAAAGTATCAATGGTCAGCGACAATAAACTAAAAAAAAAAAAAATAATAAACTAAAAAGGATGGAGTTGTGAAAACTACTTCCTGACATTTGATACATTAAATGATTTTTAAGAAAAAAAAAATATTAAAAAAGAAATCCATGTTGAGAGAGTGAATAAAAAATCCATGATAAAAAAATATAAAAGCATTTTCGTTTTTTTTTTTTTTTTAATTTATTTTTTTAACATTTGGGAAAAAAAAAATTATATCAGCTCTAAGGTAATGAATCTTTATTTAATTGCTTTGACAGGTAGCGCCACCTATGATCTTATAAAAGAACTATTAATTATTGAAAATATACATTATTTTATTAGAGCTTCGCTAATTTGCGCATGAAAATCACATTTTTTTTTTTTTTTTTTTATGAAAAGGTAAATAAAATCAATAATCCATGTTTAAAAAAATGTAAAAGCATTTTAGTTTTTTTTAACATTAAAAAAAAAAAAAAAAAAAAAAAAAAAAACACACAAAGTGGTTCTTTTGTGAGGTAGATTTTTCATCCATGTTGAAAAAATATTAAACAATTTTCGTTTTTTTTCTTTCTCCTTAACAGATTTAATTCATTTTTAAGGTAATGGAATCATTATTTAATAATAGTTTGCAGCGATTAATGAAATTTGATAAACAATTCACATTTTTTTTTTTTCACATCTTTTGAATATTCTTATTACAGAGAGACTATTTAGTATTGTTTTGTTATCAATCGGGATTTTTTTTTTTTTATGGCATTTTCTACGTGTCATTTTCTACGTGTTAGATTCGTTTAATAAAATAATCCCAAAAAATGTTTTCGAATAATTTTTTCGCGTTTGTGGCGCTAGATAGCGCAAATAATCAATATTTTTTTCTCAGAATACAAAATTGCTATTTTATGCATAAAAATCACAAAAACAAAGTTTTATTTTTTTCGGAATAAAAAGCAGCCGACTTTGTACTTTAGGGTATATGCTATCTCCATTACAAAATTTATCGAAATCCATCGAGCAGTTTTGGCGTGAAACTCAGTCAAATAAATTCACAGACATTCACATTTATAATATATATAAGATAATATTAATGTTAATTCTTCTTTAATATATATAGATAGAGGTAGATAGATAGAGAAATGTGAGACATTTATTTAGGCAAAAATGTTTTTGAGAAACTTAGTAATTCCATTTTTTTTTTTTTTTTTTTTTTTTTTTTTTTTTTGAATGCCGAAACGCTAACTAGATTTTTTCGTTCAGACTCAAGATTTTTTTAGTTTTTATATGTCTGTTCCCCTATATGAACATCTGGAGCATCATCGAGATTATCCGACTGAATTTAATTTTAGTACGGTAATACATTCAGATCTTTAAAGCAAAAAAAAAATTGTTTTACTCATAAACACAAAATTATTTGTATTTACAATGAAGAAGGTGCCTTTAAAACACAAAACAACATATATATTTTTTAGTTTCGTAAATAATTACCGTTACTTCGATAATTTGGTGTACATATTATACCACCATGCTAATAATGCATATACATATTTAAATAAACTTATGTATTGCATACTGATTATTTTCCGTCTTTAACTTTGCATATTTAAAGTAAGTTTCAGTTGTAAATTTACGAAAACAAGTTTTTGATTTACCTAACCACAAGGATACTCGGCAAATGGAACACATCTACATTGTTCGAAGTTTTTTACTTGTAGCACTGCACTTAACGCTGTAAAATATCATAAAGCTGTAGATTGTTCAGTCTGGTGCTTTAAATTTTATGCGCATACATCTTTGGTAAGAAAAGTTATGTGCTTGAATAAATACACTTGCCTAATTTCACACTGATATGGTTTTATAACCATCCTATGCTTATAATATAAAATAACTATTATTGCAACAAAATTAACAAATCGAATGTACATACCTTTTTATCAAATTATATTGATCTAATAAAAATAAAAATATGTCTGCATAACAATACGTTCTAGAAAAAACACATTGATTCGAGACAGTTACATACGTAGGCAACAATACGACAGTCTCTAAAGAATTTTGAAAACTTTCTGCAGTAATGGATAACTGTCGCCCTCGATACTTGAAAAATCGAAGCATTTGAACTTAAGTAACAATTGGTAGTAAAAATAAAACAGCATGTAATGACCAAGGGGGGGGGGAATGCTTGAATACGTGTTGTATTTACTTTATCATTATGCTCTAAAGAGTTAAGCATATTTAGCTAACACACATTCAGCTGTGTAGTTTCCGAAGTATTAAGAAGTTGTAACTCTTGTACAGTGACACGCAAAAAACTTAATTTCATTAAGGTCTAATAAGGCATTTGTTAACGAGAATTTCCATATCTTTACACTACATTTAGCGCAGCAAATTAGCACAAATTTACTAAAACCCTTAAAACAACTTTTTCTGTAGGGTAATTCCATGGCAAAATGTAATGTCCTTCACAAAGAAAGATGAGGTTTCCTGCCACTATTACCACGAAAAATCTTAATCTTATTTTTACAAATTTTTTCCGGGATTAAATAGGATAATGTGTGTTATCAAAATATACTAGTGGAATCAGAAATATCTCTGAGCATGACTGACACTGTAATTATATAGAATAACCCTTTAGAAAATACGGCACATAGAGGAAACAGTTAGTTTGTTGGACTACACAAAAATATTGCGAAGCACGATGCACTATAGCTACTCTATGTGATTTTAAATAGTTGTGTAGAGACCTGATTCGGGAAGCTGGATTTGAACCTGAGATGTGAGGCATATAAGTCCAAAGACAAATGGTTAGCACATTGTTCATTTGTAAACTTTGATAATCTATTCGAGAAATGACATTGATGGCCATACTACAGTACTCCAATTCACAGAGAGTATGACGCCGTACGAACGATAATGCTCGTGTAGACGGTAGTGTTTACCAGATAGTACTGTTAGTTTGCCGTTTCTGAAGTTGCACGGCTTGGGGCTTGTTAAGCTTTGTGCTGTGAATATTTCACAGGTTTTTCTACTAGGAAGGTGTGGTACTGCCATCTGTTTCCATCTAAGGAAATTTATAACTTGTTGCGTATTTTGTTTGGAGCGTCCGGATCACTAATCGTAGCGACGTGATGCGGGATGCTGGATTTGAACTTGGGACCGGATGCATAGAAATCCAAAATGTACCTCTGGGCAAAAGGTTATCCAGTTGTTCAACGGTAAGCTTTGATAATCTGTCCAAGAAATGGCGTTAATAGCGCCACTACAGTGGTATAACAATACAGGGTAAAAGAGTCAACGGCAGAGTTTAAGAATTTGCAAAAAAAATAACAAATATTTTAAATACAAGCCGCTAAACTATGTGGTATGCTATCACTGAATCTATGAATGAATTAGTTCATTGATAACTACGTGAAATACTCCTTATCTTGCAGTTTCCACTGAAGATTTGATCTCTTCTTCTCTTATGGATAATTGCTTAGAATACAACATCGGCCCGATGACAATCGAAGCGTGCTCCATAGAATAACTATATACCTATATATGTATCAGATATTTTGAAGAAGGCGCTATGGAAATTATGTTGTTTGCTCTAAGTATATCGGTGATTGATGGAGGTTAAAGTAACAAGTTAGATATGCAGTGGTCGAAAATAAATCTTAACTGTTGCCGAACATGTTGTATAAAATCATCATTCTTAGTGTTACGAAATTTGTTTTAAAAGGGGTACTATCCTGGCAAAGCCGTATTAATCTCAGGCCATTTTTTTCCTACAAACAGAAGTCAAGTTATTTAGTTACTATACCTTATAATTATCGTTAGTCCATAAATAATAACGCCAGCACCTACCCAGACGTTCATCCCAATTGCAAATATAATTCCAGCATGCCGGCATGTCACGTCAAATTATTAAACTTTGTTTGTCCAGATCCATACGCACTTTCTTATAGTCGAAGATTGATTTGGATGTTACCAATGATGATGTGTGATTCTCGAGGATTATTTGGTGAAATTACCGATTTTCTTCGACAGAAAACACTCTTCCTTCTCGCACGGGAATCACCTGTGTTACGTCGTTTTCCATTCCTCGCCGTCTGTCACGTGATGAGGAGCTTTTCTGGCAGTTTTCTTTGTAAGAGTCTACGTACTGGAGAATTCCGAGAAAGGTAACACTAATGCTCCCAAGACTTTCCTGTTGTGGGAAATTCCTTATCATGGGTATATATATATAAATACCGATTGATACATTCTGTGATGCATGAATAAAATGCATTACAAGTTTGGTGCATTTAGAGATGATTCACTTTCCATTCACCTGCATATGGCAGTACCATTATCATAATGAGTCATAAATATAGGTCAATTACAAATACCGTTAAAAGGATGTTACGCTTCCATTATATTCAGTCACGTTCTTTATCCAATTAATTGCTGGAATTTTACTCTTTTACTCTCTAATACCTCCGAGATTTTTTTTTCATGAACGTTTCGTTCCATTTCTATTACAGGACGATGACCGCACTTTCCAGATTAAAAATTTGTTAGCTTTTCTGACTAGAAACTACCCAAGTAGCACAGGAACGTTCTGTGAACGTCTAATAACGGTTTCAATAGTTCAAACACCGTGTTTCGTGTCAAAAGAGCGTTCTAAAACACGTTCAGAAATAGTATTATTTAGAACGTTCTGAAAATGTTTGATTTGTACCATCTATAAAACGTACAATTCTAGTTCTATATAGAAAGTTCAAGTGTGACACCGTCATAACACGTTCTGTAACAGTGTAATTATAACGAATATGACAAAATGACTTTTTAGTACTATTGGTTAGGAAAATAGGTTAATCATGAAAATTTTTGACTTCAGTTTTTGATTTTTTTACACGTTTTGTGGCGTGAGGAATCCGGAAGTCAAAAGGTTGGTATGGTATCTGTTAATGTGTATATGCTTCGGCACCTATTAGTGTGATAGCCCGTTAGTTCATGTACACGATATCTCAAGAACAAATGATTGCAGAGAGATCGGGCCAGTTTTAAAATATCACTTATGATATTGATAAGAATCTTATTGAGAGATTTGCAACATTCTAATTTAAAAACTTCGTAAGTTATTCGAAATTTATAACTTTTAGCATGATAGAGAATAGAGCATTTTTTTACATTTTCAGTTTAACGTTTTATTAGCACGTCAGTAAAGAATGCTTCTTAATAATCAGTAGCGGTGAGGTGAAAAAAAATTACAAAATTTTAAACTCATGGAAAAATTTTGTGGATTTTGTATTTCAGGAATCAATGTATGGAATTCAACCAAACTTGTTACAATATTAGATCTTGCCCTAAATTGGAGTTTATTTGAATTTCATTTGGGATATATCGTCCGATAGATTGCGGTGCTATGCAATGAAACCCTCCATTTATGGGACGGCTATATCTCAGCTTCTATAGTGTACAAATGCATTAAACTTGATATATTGGCATGTATCATCATAACCTTTGCTAATACAATTTGGATGTATACATTGTCCAACAGGTGGCGTTGCTAATCTGCAATTTAATCATTTTAACGGAAAGGCAATATTTTAACTCTTGTGATTTAACAATAAATTTTATGATACACTGAAGCTATAAGTGAAATCGATTTTATGTAAAGCTTTACTGGTCCATTTTGGATGCACATCGGCCAACAGGTGGCGTGGCTATGTTGCAATTTAATCTCATAACGGAAACGAAAAATCTCAACTTCTGTGATTTATAAATATTGTAAATTTGGTAAGTGAAATTAATATTACGTAAAACTCTACAGATTGCCTTTGGGCGCATATCGGAAGACAGGTGGCACTGCCACGTTCCAAAATTTTTCATTCACAGAAAGGCTATCTATCAGCTTCTGTAATATATATACTCACCAAACCTTCTGCGTGACATACATTTGATATATATTATTGATTCAATTTGGATGTATAACGAGTAATAGTCAAACAGTTTTTTTGTATTATTATTATTCATAGGACATTGTTTTTCCCCTAGGAATAAGTATACATCATCCCTGGGGGATGGGGGAGGGGTGGATAAAAATTTTCACTATGATTATCTTTCAAAAGAATTCGATATCACCCTTAAAACGAATAATTGAAACATCGTTTTCTGATAATTTAAAACAAATTTACCGTTTTTTTTTTTTTTTTTTTTTTTTTTTTTTTTCATTTGTAATAATAATAAACCCTTAGAAAAATACATTTTCTAAGATCTTCTATACAGCATAAAAATGATTGTCTTCTGTCATGAAAATCTATGCATTCCCCAGTTTAGATACAAAAAGCTAATCACGGATGTTATTGAATAAGTAATATAGTGCTTTACGCGAGTTTCAAAGAAAATCACGGGAAAACTCCGAAAACCTAAGTCGACGAGCGTGACCAGGAATCGAAACCAACACTTCCCGTCTGTAAAGTTCGAGAGTAGAACCTCGCGGTCTCTAATACTCATCGGGAAGTTACAGAAATGAGTTTTTTTCTTCTTTTCTTTAAGTTATGGTTCTATTTAAGTTTAAATGTTACTGATAAATTATCAATATTGATCATGTGGTTAAATCATTACTCTGTTTGATTGGTCTTATTTTATTTTATTTATTTTCACTGAATATTTTGTTCAATACTGAAATATACACTAAAACAAGATATGCTTTTCCGTTTAATTCGAGATTTTAAAATGGAAAAACAAAGTGATCTCATAAGTTTTTAAAATACTTTATAAAAATTTAAATAATTGTTTAACTCCACTAAATTTTTCCTTAAAATATTGACTATATGTTTTCTACAGCTATAAATGCTTAATAAATTTCTGTTTCAAATGTTGAACTTTGAAACATGATTATTGCGGATGCTAGAAGGGAGAGCAGATGGTAACATCGACATCTGTGGATTGCATTTATTTAATTTTCGCTGACCGTGCAACTGCAAAGTCAAACGCCAGGCGCGGCGCTGGGTCTATTCTGGCCTGTTCGCTTCGTTAGGTCTTGGGAAAGTCGTGTCGTTATGTGAGGCGGTAATTTTAAAACATGTAATCTGATTTGTTCAGTTTTAGCGTTATAAAGACTAGGATAAGCTTTAGAAAAGGTAAAAATGTAATATTTTTAACCTGTAATATTCTCTATGTTCTATTTATTAAAGTCTTATTTTAATATCAATTAAACAATCATTTTCATATCTGCGTAAGTTCTTAAGCCAAACTTTTGGTACTTGAAAGCAGCGATGAATCGCAGAAAAAACTGCTCCTGTTACAGACAACCGCTTAGAAATTATGGATTCATTTTATTAATTTAGTCTTCTGATATGGAATTTGTTAAAATAACTATTTTTGGTTATTATAATTCTGAATGAAGTATGAAGAAGTCACAAAGACTTTGCAAGATAAGAGCTAATTTTAAGTGAATGCCTTTCCGACTGGTCATTGTGTATTTTAAAATGCTAGTTGGAAGGATGTTTTCTTGAAGAAAATTCTTATGAAAATTCAGAAGGTTCGTAATTCTTTTTTTTCTTTTCTTTTTAAATTCTGAAGTATTTATTTAATGTTTATATGATAATATATATACAATCTAGGTTATGCAAATTGCACATTTTTAAAATAATATCCTAAGTTTCACTGACTTACAATTTTAAATATCTCTTTACTGTTATTTATTAAATAAAATATATGAAATTGTTTAACTGCATAATAAAACAAAGATTCAATTCAATTTTATTCCACATCTTTATAAAAAAAAAAAGATATTCTGTTTAAAAAAAAAGGACGATTTACTATATTATTTATTAATACTAATAATATTTACATTTATTAATTATTTAATATGCCGTGATAGCATAATTGCATCAAATGAGGTAAAAATTGCGTTGACTCAATTTAAAGAAATTTAAACAATTAAAGAATACCAATTACATTGCCATGTGGAATAAATTTAAATACCTGCTAACATCTTTTTTGTAAACTGCTGCTGTAAACTGAAAATATTTATACACACATGCACTGAAATTTAAAAATATGAAGTATGTTAAATATTTTAGAAAAATATTTTGATTAAAAATATATATATGTATTTAAGTATTTGGAAATTTTTAAAATTTCCTCCTTCTAACTAATTTTTAATTTTTTGTTTCAATTTCTTATTATTATAAATTAACAATATATTCTAAACTCAATTATATAATATTTTAGCGGTGTATTGGTACATTCATTTTTGAAATTATTTTTTATGTTGGAATATTAAAACTTTTTATGAACTTCAGCATTCAAATATATTTATAAACTATCCATGGACTTACAAAGTAGTACCCAGAAATGTTTAGAATATACAGGGTGCAAAGTCGAGAGCAGGCCTTTATTTGCGCAACAATTGGTCTCAGACGTCCTCCAATAAGAAAATGTATTTAAAAAAAAAAAATGTAAGAATTCATTATATGACATGTTTAAATTTAAAAAATCAATTTATTAAAACTCACAAAAACTGATAATTTTTATACAATTTTCATGACACTAATAGTGAAAGTTGAGTTCCAACCTAAAAAACCTATATAACACAAAAAGTTTTACTTTTGTGCACCCAAAATTGTCTGAGATAGTTAGTTTCAAAATTTAGGATTATATCGCATTTTCTCGGGCTTTATTAAAAAGTCAACGAAAAATTCTTTAATAAACCCAGGGAAAATGCAAACAAAGTCCAATTAGGATTTTTAAACCGATCCCTTATTGAAGGCCGAAATATGTTAGAAAATCTAAACTTTAAATATCTTGTTCCATTTTGGAAGAATATAAATGAAACTTCTTGTTAGGATGAGTGTCAATTTTTCTAAATATCACTATAGGGATCTGGGACTGTACAAAAATTTAGTTTTTGTAATTTTGAAAAAATAGATATTTTAAATTTAAACATGTCATACCACAAATGCTCATATTTTTTAAAACATTTTGTAACTGAAACTATATGTTTGCGACCAATAGTTGCGGAGATAAAGACATTCTCGTGACTATCTTTGCACCCTGTATTTAAAAAAAATTAATATATATATGTATAAATGAATTTTTAATCGTAGTTAAAACCAGGCAACCGATATAAGATCTCTGAAACCACATAGAACAATGAGAAGGAAATTACAACAAATTTAAATAACCTGTGGAGACTGATTGTGATTTAATGAAAAATTTATTTTTTGTTTAGTGATTTTTATTTTATTTAACTTCAATCTAATCATACATTTATTCCTAGATTATTCGTTGCAATTTTAATAATTTTGCCGGTGCGTAAAAACGACATGAAACTCAAATCAAAAGATACAAACAAGCAACGAGAAAAAAAAAAAAAAAAAAAAAAAAAAAAAAAAAAAAAATTTTTTTTTTTTTTTTTTAAGGAAAAGCTCAGAACGGTGAAAAAGAAGGAAAAAAAAAAAAAAAAAAACTCGTCAGTGGTGACCTTTTTCACCATTGAGCACCAATGTACGATTTCGTTCGTTAGCAGCTATAATAGCAAATCGCCAGCGGACACCAAATCGTACAAGAAATTAATTGAAGTTAAAAATGAAGAATAAAGTGGAATAAACAATAAACTATTAATTCAAGAAATCAGAAAATCAAACAGAAAACAACTATAAAAAACAAACATTACTCACAGGATGATGCATTCGGAATCCCAAGGATTAAAACAAGCAAAATAATTCAAGAGTTTAGTTGTACATAGCAGATAAAGAATGATACAACACAGCAACAGGGATATGAATTAAATTTTTTAAAATTCAAATAATGTTTGTGAAAATTTAACATACTTAATTTCAACGTATATGCATGAGAAACTCCATATTCTACGACAGTAATTCCCAAAAATTGTCATAACATCTCTATATACCTTAAAAAGTTCCTTAAATTTTTGCATTTAAAAAAAATTTCTTTTTTTCCCCTAATCTGAAGATAATGGCGTTATAGTATTAATTACGAAACTTTAATAAACACCATAAAAGGCAAGAACTCGCAGCTGCTAAAAAAAAAAAAAAACGGCAACGCATTCAACACACTCAACGTGCTTGTTTGCAGCTCTCGCGCTTACATTGTTCGCCTGATGAAGGGTTGTGTCTTCTTTTAACCCGAAACAATTGTTTCGAGTTCTTACATTTTATGGTGTTTATTCAAAGTTTTGTAATTAATACTGTAACTTCATTATCTTCAGATCAGGGTAAAAAAAGAAATGAAAAAGAAAAAAAAAAAAAATGAAAAAATTTAAGAAATTTTTTAAGGGATAAAGAGACGTAATGGCACTTTTTTCGGAAAACTGTCATAGAATATAGAATTTTTGATTCATATACGTTAAAATAAAGGAATAGTAAGTATGTTAAAATTTCTCAAACATTATTTGAATAATAAAAAAAAAGTAGTTTATATTCCTGTTAATGTGTTTTGCTTCATTATTCGCCATCAGCTATGTACTTTTTAATAAAAAAAACACCACAAAACTAGCGTTGTAAAAATTATTGCTTACAAACTTTGAATAAACACCATAAAATGCAATAAACTCGCAACAATTGTTTCGGGTCGAAAAAACACACGACCCTTCATCAGGCGAATAAAGTAAGCACGAGTGTTGCAGTCAAAGCGGCAACGCAATTGGTGCGTTGCCGCTTTGACTGCAGCACTCGTGCTTACTTTATTCGCCTGATGAAGGGTCGTGTGTTTTTTCGACCCGAAACAATTGTTGCGAGTTTATTGCATTTTATGGTGTTTATTCAAAGTTTGTAAGTAATAATATGTACTTTTTTCTTTTAAACGCCCGTACTGTGTTTTTTTTTTTTTTTTTTTTTATAATGACGTCACAGTTTTTTTTTTCTACACTATTTTAGAACGTTTACAGTACGTTTTCTAGAACGTTCTGAAAATGTGTATAACGTTTTGAAAACGTTCTAAAAACGTTTAGAACGTTCTGAGACCGTATACGTAGAACGTTCTCAGAACGTTTCTATAACACCGATGGTAATAGTTACACGTTCATTGAACGTTCTCTGAACCGTACTATTGTCCTGATTCAAGATGGACAAATAGACGTCTATAACACGTTCAAAGTGAACGTTCTTAGAACGTGTTTGTAGAACAATTTTTGAACGTTCAGAGAACGTTTCGGTGCTGCTTGGGTAAGTACGAAGTGATTTAATGACCACTCAGAATGAATCACATGCAAATGTCTTTGATAATTACCCACCATTTGATTTGAATTTGCGACACAGATTATTCCGTTATATTGCATCACTGTCTGTGACATTTGTACTACAGGGCATTTATTTATGAATGTATAAATCGAAGTAACATATATATATATGTGTGTGTGTGTGTGTCGACTCAACAATATATATATATTGTTGAGTCGATTTAATCGTCCAAATTTAAGAAGAATTTTAACATCAGTGAACGCATAGATCAATACATTCATTTTTATTTGAGCTTAAATCATTTAAAGTGTATTTTTTTAAAGGATATTTTTTAATCCATAACAAATGGTGCATACTATGTCATTTTAACACCATTTTTCGCGGAAATGTGTGATAAGTTTTCTTCAATTAGGAATTCTGGCTACACTTACAACATGGTATAATTTTTAATAAGGTTTCGTTCACATATTAAAAATTGCAGCAAATTTACTTTTCAAATAGCAAGCCAAATGATGAAATTATTTTTTTTTTCCCTACAAAAATAAAAGATATATTGATTTAGATAATTACACATATTTATTTAATTATACAATAAAATTATTCACGTGAATTTAATCTTGATTTTAATTTTAAACGTGATCATTTCATTTGAATAAGTACAAAATATGATCATTGTTTTGGGTCTCTGTATTACTATAAGATGAAAAAAAAAAAAAGGATAACTTAACTAGTTTTAAAGTTTAGAAACTAAAACTCTAAAAAAGATCAAAGTACTGAAATCGCATTGAAATTACTCAGAGAAACAAATACACTGTCTCTAAATTAAACCATAATAATAGTAACTATGCCGAATGTATGCTTTTCGCAAAATCTAATATTTCAAACATAATAATGCTTTTAATCATTAGCAGATAACTATAAATGCACTTGTAACGTGAAATAGCATTCTGTAATTCAATAACTCAGTTGTCTAGAATGAACTTATAAGAGGATTGTCGTCAAAGATGGAAGCATAAATAGATTCTAATGCATTATCCACTATTATACAAATCATTTTAAAATTTAAATTTTGTTTTAATTTTAAATTTCTTTTACTTATTAGCGAAAGTTATCTTTTCGTCAGTGCAGTATAAAGGAAAAAACAATCTTAAGAAATACGATTTAATATTATATAATACTATTAAATTATTCTTTAAATATTAACAAAGCGACATAAAATTTCTCCATTCATGTCGATATTCAATTATACGGCGAAATTAAATTCACAATAATTCTAAAACGCACAAAATAACAGAACTTTATTTATTATTTTTTTTAAAGAAAATTTAAAACCAAATTCCAAGATTTTTTAAAAAAGAATCTGAACAATGCAGATTTCAAAATTATTTTCTTTATCGATATATTTTTTATGTAATGTGTTGTTCCATGTCAAATCAACACAAAATAAGCTGCATTTTTAACCTGACCTTATCTTTATGAAATTAGGCTCATTTATTTCTTTTATAGAGAAATTAATGTTTACTAAGTTATAAATCCCTGCCTCTTTTAGTTTTTGACATACAGCGCAGCAAAAATGGATAATAAATGCAATTTTTCAAATTTCTTCTGCTACAAATGTACTCATACTTTGTTACTTAACTAACTTAGACATATAAGATTGGTACCATTAGAAAACTTATAATGCAGGCTTTTAAGTTGTATATCACATGCATATAATTAAAAAATTTTTCATTTGAAGGTGAAACATTTTCTCTTTTGAACTTCAATATCTTGAAAATTATCTTAAAAATACCTTAAAAAAAATGACTTAAAAATTCAAATGGACATATTTAATTTTTCTTACGTTTATTTTCTATAAATATTGTGAGTTTCAGCATGAGATAGCCGTAGGATCCTGAGTCATAAGTTAAAATGAAACCCTCTATCAGTATGTTCATACAAAATTTACGTAATTTTTTCAAAAAAAATATTTCAAATATAATAAAATATTAAATGTAAGTGAAACTTGATTGCAACTTTCAACTGCTCTTATTCAATATTTGTACCCTGTATATGAGGGATTAGTGATAATTGGGACCTAGGTGCCGTTAAGTTCGCCAGAAAAGAAAAATAAAATAACGCGCTTATAGCAATAAGAGTAATTTTTGGCAGGGTTTAATTATTATTATTAATATATTGTTATTGTTATTATTATTATTATTAATATTATGCATCAATGAAAATTAACACAGCGAAGACACATACAAAAAACTTTAGTATTGTGTTATTTAAAGGAGGCTTTTAAGCAATTCAAGGATAAGTATCCAGACATTAAAATTGGATTTTTTACATTAGCGGAACAAAAACCAAAAAACTGCATTTTGACGGTCGAGCAAGAGGAACACATTCTGCCTGTTTTTGTCATATACATGAAAATGTTACATTAATGCTGATTTGGGTGCATTTTGTAGGAACAGACTATAGAAGAAAAGAATCAATTAAATTGATACAATAATTGCATAAACTTAATCGATTTGCTACTAGACAAAAATTAACTCTATCTTCTTAAAAAAAGCTCACTGCCCGTGTATCTTTTAAATTAACTGTAAAGTTTTTTGCCACTGCAAACTGCCCCAAATCTTCGTAAATATAATTGTACAAAAGGTAAGTTTTTTTTTTTTTTTTTTTTTTTTTTTTTTTTTTTTTTTTAAATGGGAAAAGGATTACTTATTATTATCTTATTATTATTGTTTTATCATTTTAAATTAATATTTTAATATGGCTGTAAGATATTTATATTTTCAATCTACTAAAAACCGGAAATTAACCCCCCACCCCCCTCCCTCGCATACACATATCAATACAAGCTGATCTCTAACGTTTAAGCCATAAAATGGTTCTACTTACAAGGGAGGGCCACCAACTGTTCAAAAATTATTTATATTATATATCATCTGAAAGGCCTTAATGAGCTGACAATGAAAATATCCATCTTATTGGCAAATGCGCCTCCTAGCGCGAGTTATTCTCAATTAAAATTTTTAAATTACAGATTCTTTAGTAATGTACTTCGTATAGTTTCTATCATTATAATCAGTTTTATAAAAGATTCTCATTCTAAAAAACATTGTATATATTATTAGTAAAGGTCGCTCGTATATTGTTGTGGTTAGCGTCTCTAACTCCCTCACAGCAGGGCCGGGTTCGAATCCTGGACAAAGCATGGATTTGTTATCCCTGGCGATGGGCGCCCATTAGGTACTCCTTCACAAATGGTTATCGGTTCAGCGACCGTACAGTCAATGCTCATTTGCAAGTATCGTGCCATTGAAAAATAAATAAAGGAATGTACGCGTTATTATTATTATATATATATATATATATATATATATATATATATTATTACATACAAAGTATTTTACTGTTTAATAATTACTTTGTGTTAACAATAAATTTATACATGCTAAACTGTATGAAAAAAATAAAAATAAAATAAAAATAAAGTAAAAAAGAAGGTATTGTAATTTTTATAGTAATGTGGAAAACTATTACTTTATATATTCATTTTCATAATTAGCACGAGAATATGTTAAAAAATTGAATCTAATGATAGAAATTCTTCAACGTACATTACTGAAGAGCCTGCATTTTACAAAATTTAATTGAGAATAACTCACGCTACGGGCGCATTTGCCGATAATATGGATATTTTTATTATCAGCTCAGTTAGGGCTTTAAGAGGATGTATAACATGTAAAAATACATTTTGAACAGTTAGTGACCCTCCCTTGTTAGCAGAATATTTAAAAGTAATGATCAACCAGTAGATTACCATTCCAAAATTTCAAGTTTTCATCATTCAGTTTTTATTTCTTTCTTTTTCTTTTCTTTTCCTTTTTCTTTCTTTTCCTTTTTCTTTCTTTTTTTTTTTTTTTTTTTTTTTTTTTTGTGTGTGTGTGTGTGTGTTTCAGACAATTATTAATTATGAAAAATATTGTAACTAATTATTTTCCTTAGAGAACTTTCTATACACGTTAATTTGGTCCATACATATGGAATCATAAAATACTCTATATACAATTTCAGTGCAAAAATACTGATGGAAAGAGGCATTTTAATTTATAACTCAGCATACCATGGCCATACCATGTTGAAACTCATAATATTCATAAACAATAAACGTAAGAATAATATATATTTTTAAAAATAAAGTTAAATATGTAATTTTTGAAACATTGAAGGTCAAAAGACAAAATATTTTACCTTCAAATTAAATGTCTTAAAAATATATGCATTGGATATATCATTGAAAAGTCTGCATTATAAGCTTTCTAATGATACCAATTATACCTTGAATTTAGTTAAAGATCAAAATATAGATACATTTGTAGTAGAAGAATTTCGAAAACAGGAAAAACTATACATGAAAAACTAAATATTATGATATATGAAAATCTAAATTACTTATTATATACGAAAAACTAAAACAGATAAGGATATGTTTATGGGTATAAATTTACTTCTCTATAGAAGGAAAACATGAATCAAATTTCATAAAAATCAGAGGGGGTCAGGTTCATAGCTTTGTTAATTTGACATGGAATGGCCCGTATTTCATTTATTTACATGCAAAACACAATAATATCATACATGAAATAATACATAACACATGTTTTAAATTAGTCATATGAAAGTACAAATTTAATTTTAAAGTTTGGAAAGGAAGAAACTGCTTTTATAAAGACACTGAAAAAATTCAAATAAGTGAAAATATAAATATGTGATCTAAAATTATATTTGTAACTTGTAAGAAATATTAACCATACAAAATATTCTAAAAGTTTTAGGATGATTTTCCAGAAGTTATATACATAATGATTATAATTATTGTAAAAAAGAAAAATATATATATAATGATTATAATGAAAATATACATATTGTTTATAAAACTTAATTATTAAATAATAAATCCTTTCACATAACTTTAAAAGAAATCGTGAAAGTAAATAATCCAAATGGCAAAATTTATAAATAACTCAAACTGATTTAAAATAAATTCTCTCATACAAATAATCTTTAAAACAGCAGTAATTGTAACTTTATTTAATTAATAATTTCAGTCAAATAAATTTATTGCCGCATCAAAATTCTCGAAACCTGTTCTGCCTGATTAGCATCATCAGTAATATAAAATATACATGAAAATTTTATATGAAGGCAGACCGTAAGATAAGATTGCCAAACGCCATGTAATATAAGTTATAGCTAAACATTATATACAGTGTAATCATAATTTTGCTCTGACGATAGTAAATATTTCGACAGCAATTACGGGATGTATATGCATAAGGATGAAAATGGAACTTCTCATCACACGAATGAATGTCAGTAATTTCATGCTAGGATTGAAGCACATTCTCCATTATTGAACACTGAATCCATTTGCTAAACTATTAAAAATAATGTTATCTTTAGGAAGTTTTTTAGTTAAATGTTAATTTATTTCTGTTTTAAGTTTAAGTTTAGGAACTATGAGTTTAATAAAACTAAAAAAACTTAGAAACTGGACTAATAACTTTCCTTAAAATCCAATTGATTTGTTTGTTGAACTTTATTATGTAAAGAAAATAATTAGAATATAATTAAGATTAAAAACTATTAAAAGTTTAAAATTGTAAAACATTTCACGTGTAAAAATAATATATAAAAGGTAACAAACCACTTTAAAACACGTAGATAAAATATTTTTATTAAAAACTACACAAAGCTTTTCGCCATCATAACAATAGCATCATCAGGTATAATTGCGTTACATAGAACCAGCAATATATAAATAAAGAAGTTCAAAGGGTTTTAAGTTACGGTTACATTTTTTTTTTTTTTTTTTTTTTTTTTTTTTTTTTTTAAGTTCAATTCTAGTAGACTTTCTTTACGAGCACTCTGAAGCTATTCCTCTGTGGACCCAGTCCGAAGTTATTTCAGCCCCTCGCGACTTTCAAGACCTGCTAATGACAGAAGCAGTAAATATTATCAAGTAGAATAAAGTTTATTAACTCCAAGGATGCTGCATCACTTCATAAAATATGGCACGCGTTATGCTCATAGAGAAAAAAAAAATACTGAAAATAATATTGAAATGAAAAAAAAAAAAAATAAATAAATAAATACTGTAACCGTAATAAAAAAAAAAATATTGTAATCGTAACTTTAAACCGTTTGAACTTCTTTATTTATATATTGCTGGTTCTATGTAACGCAATTACACCTGATGATACTATTGTTATAATGGCGAAAAGCTTTGTGTAGTTTTTAATAAAAATATTTTATTCCGATAACATTATTTGAAATAAAATTTAAGTGAGAACTTTTATACTGTTGAACAATTCTTTATATATATATCCTATCATTTTGCGAGATAAAACAGAATGTACTTGCCAAGACAATTCAGAACAAGTTCTTGCCTTGTTATGCTAAAACCCAAATATAAAATGTAGTTTGAAAAAACTATTTTTCGTTATATTTTTTAACACAGAGTGATGTTCAAAACAGATCAGAATATTGTTTCGCGAATTGTTCAGAAACGAAAAACGTATCCATTAAATGAAGCATTTTTTTTTTTTTTCTAGGCCTTATATATAACTCACTGATATTCTAAATATTAAAATATTTTTTGCATTACAATTTAAGTTGTAAACTAAAAATTGCTGCTGAATTTTAAAATATAATTACTAAAATAATCATTATTAATCAAAGTATTTTGAAAATTAAAGTATTATATATTAAACTATATTAGACTCTTTACACAAATAGACTTTAGATATAATTTCCATTGAAAATGAAAAAAAAAAAAAAAAAACAGTCATTAGTTCAAAGTAAATCAAAAATAAATTTATTTGTTTAAAATACATTCAGTTATAATTAGAAAGTTTTAAATATATTTTATGTAAAAAACTTCCTAAAAAAAAAAAGATTAAAATATGAAATATTCGATATTCTTTATTTATTTGTGATACTTTAATTAGCAAATATGACTTCTATTTCAAGAAAAATTTTTGTATAATGGACAACATTAACAATTCAGTGTTTTGAATTATTAGTACTTTTTGACCGTTTTTGACGAAGAATGAAAATATTGTTGTACAACATGCAATGTTTTACATTATACAATCATAGTTTAGTTGAGAGGAATTTACAGTCGATTAACATGTGCATTATTTTAAGTGTATATTAGGGAAAATTATTTTAATATCATTTTAAAAATGTTCAGATATTTTTTTTTTTTTTTTTTTTTTTTTTTTTTTGGTAATTTTGAACTATACATTTATTATTTTTTACTTATTATTATTATTTTTTTGTTTTAAACGTTCATAAGAGATTTTATTGTAGAAACAAAGTTTAAAAATTACCTAAAAATTGTAGTCTACAGAAATTATTAAAAACAAAATTTCAACTTTTTATTAGAAATTACATCATTTCTTAGTTCTAGTAAATAAAAGTGCTTTTAAATGAATAATATTTGGAAAATAAAATAAGTTTGTAATATCATTAGGTTTTTTGCGATACTTTTTATTTTACAACTTGTATGTTAATTTAATAATTAAATAAACTATTGTACAATTTGCGCAATTTATCAAAAAAGGTGCACTTTTAAAAGAAAATATAAGTTAATTTATTTGAAAATACCGTAACCAAGTTATCGTGTTCTCTTCATTGATTTTCTGCCAAAATACAATTATTCTTTAAAAAATTATTTAAGTATTTGTTAATCTACAACAAGATTTTTTTTCAAATATTTAAAATAACACATTTTTTTTCATTTAACAAGTTCCTTTAAAACACGATTTCTATTTAAAGAATACTGCCTCATCCAAATAATTTTGTGATATAGTTAGATATTACTTTTCAACTGGTAGATTGTGTCCGCTTCGATTTTAACTACATGGGATGAAACTTGCATCGAGTTTTAGGCCATGGCAGTCTCCCTTTTGCCAAGCTTTGCAACCTTGTGATTATTAGATTAAGCTTATAAGCCCTCACACATATACACACATACACACTGATATTTTTCTGTATTTATATAGATAAAGGTAAAAAGCAGCTTGAAAAGCTTTTTTAATTGAATTTTTAATAATTTTAAACAGCAAATAGGAAACAAAAACGAAATCTTTCACCTAATAAAATATTGCCTAGAATTTAATATGAGATAGCAGTAATATTTATTGAAATTAACTCATTTTTAACCTTCTTTAAGAAAAAAAATCTTTCTTACAAACTCACTTTCTACTGATTTTTATCTGAGCACTAGTTTTACACAATATTCCTTTTCATTATTTAATATATATGCAAAATTCTGTAACTAACAAAATTTAAAAATGTTTTTATGAAAAAAAAAAAAAAAAAACAATATATATATATATATATATATATATATATATATACATATGTGTGTGTGTGTGTGTGTGTGTATAGCCACTTTCAACGTGCATTTATTTCCTACACAAATACAATATAAACAATTATTTAAACAACTAGGGGTCTCTGCCCCCTGATCGCTCCGCTCACCAACTCCCGACTAATTTTACTTATTAGCACATGCAGAGCTCTGCCCGCCAATTCACAGTTTTCTGTCACTGAAAAGGAATATTAATAGTGCATATTACAAGACAAAAGCAGAAAATTATTATGAAAATCCTTATATCCAATGTCAAATTAAATTATATAATATTTATATATTTTTTTAATAGAAAGAAATTTATAATATCTGGACCATTTTGAATTACAGCTTTAGTATATGACCCTTTTTATTTACTTTTTACAATCTTAGATCTGGACCGCAGTACCCCTACGTAATTGGAAGATTGCGCGTTCGGTTCTCGAGACGGCCAAAGACCATCGTGTACACTAATGGTGGCAGGTGCACGTAAAATATGTCGTGGCCGCAATATCCTCCATGTTCCCATCAAAATTATATTTCTGGAAGCCACTGAAGCGGGGGACTATCCCCTTCGTTTAGGACCAAAATTGTGGTGGCATGTCTCCGCAACATCCGTAGGGGTGCATCCCAGACCGTCGAAAATTATCCATAGCGCAGTAATGGTGCGACGTCAAACACAACCTACCTGATTATCTACCTACCTACAACCATGGATCATATTTTAATTTTCCCGTGTAAGAAAATAAATTTTCTAAAAGTAGAAAAAAATGTTGATATTTATTTTCTTTCTTTTCTACATCATTGGTTTCGGGCCGCGGTACCCTAGTCTGTAAAGCGCCGAGCACGTAATTGGAAGATTGCCGATTCGATACTTGAGCCGGTCTAAGACCGTCAAGTACACTAATCGTGGCTGGTGCATATAAAATCTGTCGTGAACGTAAAGTCCTCCAAGTTCCCACCCACACTATACCTCTAGGGATCACCAAAACGGAAGGGGGGGGGGAGGGGATCCCTTCCTTGAATGATCAAAATTGTGATGGCATGTGACCGGAACGTCCCAGACCGTCGCCAATTACCCATAGCGCAGTACTGGTGCGACGTTAAATCCAACCTACTTACCTACCGACGTACAACCATGGATCATATTTTAATTTTCCCGTGTAAAATGACTTCATGACAGAAGAACGTCTCTGGGAGAAACTTTCTTCAAAATGGCAAATAGAGTACCTTCATAAACTTGTCGTTTTTAGTTAATAACTTCTTTAATTAAAATGATAGAAATTTCTAAGCAGCTGAAATATAAACCTTGGAGTATTCGAAACACATTGATATCTCTCACAACGCGAAGGACACTGCCCTCTGTTAGAAGATGCTGTCGCAGACAAAAAAATTGACGCCAGTGACAGTAACATTTTTTTTTAATATGTAGAGATTTCGATCATTATTACAACACACTTCGCATACATAATTTATATTTAATTAATTTCAATTAAATAATAATTCAAGAAACATAATAAAGTTTCTAAATTTACCTTTTTTAAAATAAATACGTTTTCAAAATAATAAATAACTGTCTCATGAGCTTAAACAATCAGAGAGACAATTTGTTTATTGACTCAAAAAATGAATAAATAAAATAAAATAAATAGATAAATGTTGAATAAAATTATAGATTTCTTTACTTTGCACAAGTTTTTTTCCATTTAATTTTGCTACTGTAGATACTTCATAAGAAATCTCTTTAAGATTGTTTGAAGAACAGATCATGACGAATATAAATTTATATAACATGATAAATGTCTTATCAATTTTCATAATTATAAATATTGAGCTGTTTAATATTAAGATATGATTACTTTTACGTAATGTTTCGATTATTTTTTGTTATGTATTTATGTATTTATTTATTTATTTATTGTACAATTATTTCTGAAAATTTTGAAAATAAACTTTTTTTTAAACGTATGAAATTATCTAAAATTTTTAAATTACTGGAATAATGTACGTTTTCAACAGAAGAATTGTAAGCAGTCTTTTCTTATTTATCTAAAAAGAAATATTGTAGATAGGATTTTCAAAATTTTTACGTATATGTTCAAATAATTAGTTAATTTCTTATGTTGGTATAATATAAAAAAATATAGATTCACAAATTCGAATAAAACGAATTAACTGTGGATACAGATGATACTATTAAATATATATAATAGCAAATTTCTTTATAATTTGATTTTTTAACTCTTCTAAATATAAAGAATATTCTAGTTAAATTTGATCAATACTTCTAGTGTGTTAGAAATATAAATAAATTAGCAATACATATCCGTTGTAATATTATATCATTTATAATTATTTTACTTTATTTTAGCATTAATGTAGCGTTTACACCAAATATGATTTACATATGCATGCTTACGTAAGATAATTTATCTAATGTTTTTAGGTATATATTATATTTAGAATTTCTCTATTCATTAAACCGGCTAACAAAACTAGATAGTTAATTATTAATACATGCGTAAGAATTAGCTTTGCAAGAAGTAATGTGTTCAACCTCCAAATACAGTCATATAATATCTATGTTCCTTATTAGTAAGATAAACAAACGAATTATTTTGACAATGTCATCTTATAGCATGAAGTGTAATAAACTGTCACAACCATTATATAATAAAACCCCATTGTATAAAAAATCTTTCATTCTAGTAGAAATTTAAAATTTAAAACAAGACTATGGATGAAATTCTCTCTATGACAGAATTTTATTTAGTACTACAGGACTAATTATAGTTGTGTTTTAACACCCTTAAATAAATAAATATATATATATATATATATAATAGAGGGCGTTCAGTAAAATTCCTAAGCACATATTCAAATAGTATATTAATTTTTAATTCCAAATAAATTATTCAAAATTGAATGCATTGATTGCATAGTATCTTTCCCTAATTGCTTAATACTTATTTACTAAATATTTTAATTTTTAAAATAAACTTAAAAACAATTTCGCGTTTATTGTTAATAATTAACAGTGTCAATTTCTACAGAACAAAACATAATATTAAATATATATACAGTGGTGGACATAATTATAAGACACCTATCTAATTTGACAAACTGTGAAAGAAAAGATTCAGAACTTAAAAATGTTTTATCAAATACGTCAAAAACATAAATTTATTCTGTTATCACACGTAATTGTTTTACAGAAATGGTATTTTTATAGAGTTTAATAAAAAAAATTAAAAATACCATGGACAAAATTTTAAGACACCCTAACATTTTAATTAAAACACCTGCCTTTTTCCAAAATAATGTGCAATATGCAAATTTTCTGCACGGTGTTATGACGTCAGCAGTTAACAAAAGCAGGCGATAACCGACTTCACGCATTTATAAACATGCCACGAGGTACAGAATTATAAGAAAGTGAAATTCGCGAAATTTGGAGATTAAATGGAACTGGTGCTTTAATTAATAATATTTCAAAAGTTATTAAACGCTCTAGATGTGCAATTAGAAACGTTTTGAAAAGAGAAATTAATGGATCGCTGATTAAAAGATCTGGACATATCCCTTGCTTGTCCTCTAGAGACAGACGCCATGTGCTTTCGCCCTCTACACAGATTAAGATAACCACTACACGCATTAAAAATGCTTTGAAACTGAATTGTTCAAGAAGAACCATTCACAGGGTGTTGCATAATGCTTCCTGTGTGAAATATAAAAAAATGAAGACAAAACCACCGCTTCTAAGCCGGCACAAAATGGAGCGACTAAACTTCGCTAAACAAACTATGGCCTGGACCTCCAAACGATACTCTGTGTTATTTTCTGAGGAAAAAAAGGTTAACCTGGATGGTCCAGATGGGTTTCAATATTATTGGCATGATATATGGAAGTTTCCTCATGTACTAATGAGCCGCCAAATGGGTGGAGGCTCAGTAAGGGTTTGGGCTGATTTTTCGGCTCAAGGGAAAACGGATATTGTTTTTGTGCAATACAGTGGAACAAGTTGCCCAGCAAACACATTCAAGATATTTGAAGCATAGGTTCACTATCCAACTGTGGTTTAAATCAGTGCAGTGTTTCAAAAGTTATTGTTATGGCAAATTTTCAAGTGGCAGTCTAAGTGGCTGCTACTTGGAAACAAAATGGCTAAACAAGTTGCCCAGTGAAATCATCCAATATATTTGTATGATAAATTCCTTGTCCAGCTCTTGTTCAAATTAAATCAGTATTTCAAAAAATATCGTCATAAGAAATTTTCAAGTGACACCCATTGGAAAAAAAAAGCGGAGTGAGATGCCCAGTGAACTTATCTGAGATATTTGAATGATAAATCCGCTATCCAAATTTGATGCGAATTGGTTGAGTATTACTAAAGTTACCTTAATCATAAATTTTCAATTGGCCACAACTTGGAAATAAAATTGCGGATCAAGTCACCAAGTGAACTTATCTAAGATATTTGGACCATAAATTCACTATCCAACTTTTATTTGAATCAGTTTTGTATTTAAAAAGTTATGGTGATGACATATTTTCAAGTGGCAGTGTGATTTCAAGTGGTCACCACTTGAAAACAAAATGGCAGAGCAACGTGATAAGCAAACTCATCCAAAATATAGATTCACTGTCCAAATTTGGTTTGATTTGGAGTATTATTTCAGAAGTTATCGTGATTTTAAATTTTCAAGTGTTAGCCTGATTTCAAGTGGCCCCGCTTCACTTAAGATATCTGCCACTTTATTAAAAATGGCGGATATAGTTTATTAATTAATTTAATTTTGATCCTTATGTGGTCTGTATTTACATCAAAATTCAAACAAATTCGGAATACGCTTTTTACAATTTAAATTTGAAATTTTCAAGTGGTCTCCACTTGAAAACAAAATGGCGGAGCAACTTGGTTAATAAACTCATCTAAAATATTTATAATATAAGTTAAGACACTGTCCAAATTTGGTTCGATTTGGAGTATTATTTCGGAAGTTATAGGGATTTTAAATTTTCAAGTGGTAGCCTGATTTCAAGTGCTCCCGCTTAACTTAAAATATCTGCCACTTTATTAAAAATGGCGGATAAACTACATTAACAAACTTCATCAAGACCCTTATGTGGCCTGTATTTACATTAAAATTCAAGCAAATCTTGTTTTAAATATGCTTTTTACAATGTCGGTTTGAAATTTTCAAGTGGCTGCCACTTGAAAACAAAACGTTGGAGCAACTTGGTTAACGAACTCATCCAAGATATTTATAAGATCAGTTCACTGTCCAAATTTTGTTCGATTTGGAGTATTATTTCGGGAGTTACCGTGATGACAAAATTTTCATTATAGATAGATAGATAGATAGATAGATAGATAAACGAAGTGATTGCAATAGGTCGATTTCTAAAGAAATCAATCTAAAAATACATACAGAAGTTTTTACGGATTTCACAAAATATTTTAAGATAGAGAAAGAAATTAAATGGTAGAACTAGTTATTGGAAGGCATTTATGAATTGGAATACTATAAATTGGTAACGACGCAAAATGCCAGATTGAAAGAAATAGTCCAGTCATACCGATATAGCATGTTAATTATAATTAACATTTGGAAACATGAGCCAAAAATGAAAAAAAAAAAAAAAAAAAAAGAATATTTAATTTTTTTTTTTTTTTTTTTTTTTTTAATAGTAAATAAATGTATCGTTAAATTATCTATGAAAATTTGTTTCGGTATGAATTCCACAAGCTTCTAGATGTAGAAAAAACTACTATATTTAATCACTCTCACATAGCACGCTGTTAGTAAAATGATATTCCCACCACTAAAAAAATGTTAGTTCAAATTGTGGCTATAAATATCGACTTGCGCAAAATTACTTAGGTGTTTTTGAAGTGAAACACTATAAATTGGTAACCACTCAAAATGCCAGATTGAAAGAAATAATCCTGTCGTACTAATAAAATATGCAAATTTTAAAGAAAAGTAAAATGCACGATATTCTTTTATAAGTGCTTGAGAAATCTAAATAAATGGTAGCATATCATCGAATATTTCTTGTTTTATTTAAAACTAGCAGGCTTTGCCTGCTTCAGAGGCCACTAAATTTAAAGGAAACTCTTCTATATAGCTTTATAAAAATAAAATACTGAAATTGCTCAAAAGATCGCTTCAGGTCCCTGCTGCCATCGGCAGCGATTTGGTCACCCACTAAAACTAGGGCACCTCTCAATATTACCTGCGACATTGGTTTACCAATCGGCTTCCATTTAGTTTCGAAAGTTAACAGTTCGAAATAGATAGTATACAAAAACTTGAAGTATCCCTTTTATATTTGAATCCCCATTACACACGATCAACCCTATACGTGTTGCACATAATATTTTGCTTTCACGTTATTTCCTATGTTTATTTTGTTTATCCGATCAACTATAAAATGACAGCAATCTCACGCCAAGTATTACAATATGCTATGACTGGCTACGTCTGTCGCATGAGACAATTAATTTTTGTGGTTATATATAATTCATGGATTGTAAACCTGATCATTGTAAAGCCTTAATATAGTTCTCTTTGGCGACTTTTGAATTTTTGTCGCCATTTCAAAAATAATCCCTTGTAACAACAAGTCCCTTGTAACAATATGCTATGAGCGCTATTTCTGCCGTATTTTATACAACTAACCTTTTTATGGTTATGTATATGTTTCCGATTAAACATATTTTATTTATTTATTTATTTATTTAAATATTAATTTGAATTAATCAAGTATTTCTGTTCGACAGCGTGCAAGTGTAGTCACTTACAGAGGTTCATTTATTTGAATGATAAATTAGCATTGCGATTAGTACATAAAAAAATAAATAAATATGTAAACACAACTTTATTATGTTGCTGCATTGACGGCTTTTGAATGTTTGTCGCCATATTAGCGACTAATAATTTTATCAGACATCTTTTTTTTAATATATAAGAATCCTTTCTATTCTGTTTATATTTTTAATGGTTTTTAGGTTTAAAATAGTGCTTACTTAAATAAATTTTGCTATCTTTAAAACTGCATTTTTTCTATAAACTTTCTATAAAAATAAATCATTACTATTTAGGATTAATATATATTTTTTCTTTTTGTAATACTTTATACTTTTTTTAATATTTTTGATGGGCTACTTAGATTAAAATAGCTGTTGCTATATTAAACTTCTTGTCGGAAAACATTCGGTGTACTTCAACACCAAAATTTAAAAAAAATGCCCAGCAGGACCTATTAATGAAACTGATAAAATAAAAATATGGATCATAGAGTTAAAATAATCTATTTTAAAAAAACTTTTAAAACCCAAATTCTTAATATATCCTATCACGAAAACCTTATCGAAGTTAGAATAAAATTTAATTTACAAAAAATGTGTAACTTTTTGGTTTGTTAAGCAAAATTGATGAAATTGAACTGTAAGTTGGTCTTGTGTTGTAAAAAAATTCAGATAAAATGTAGGCTGTATATTATATGTTTGTGTTCGTGAGAGAAAAAAAAAAAAAAAAAATGAAAACTGCAATTTTTATCCCACTTCAAAAACATGTAACTCATTGAGTAACAGAGTTTTTTTTTTCCTCCGAACGGTTTCCATGCAATCATTTGATGTTGCCGACTAAAATTCATGCTTTAGTAATTTAAAAAAATCTAATTGTCTGATCGATAAGCTCTTTAATCCGTCGGATTTACAAAAATTGCCCCTTTCATTTGCTACCTTATTTGTAACGATACGACAGATATTTCTAATTTATTCTCTAATTTTTCTAATTTATTTTCCTCATTTTAAGTAAATGTACTTTTTTCTTCTTCTCTCTCTCTCTCTCTCTCTCTTTTTTTTTTATTCCGTCTAAAAAAAATGGCAACAATTAAATTATAGCTGAAATATAAATGGCTAATTTATCAGAAATTAGAAGGTTATTATTTTCACATTTTAATTAATAAAAAAAAAAAAAAAATAAATAAATAAAAAACTAATCGAAAATTCGAAATCGGGCTTCGTGGTACATCAGGAGAGGTCATTACGAATCTCCATGCAAATGTGTGTAGCTCTGCGATCAGCCGCTTTCCTAAAACGCTCCTGATATACATACACAATGACACACACACAAACATCTTATTTTATTATATGTATTGATAAATTTGATTTTAATGATTCGTATTCATTTTTTCGAAATGGAGATTTTTTTAACCGCAAGTAAAAATAATAATTGTTATTCAGAGTAACATTTCTAAAAAAAAAAAAAAAAAAAAAAACGGAGGTATGAATTAAAAATGTTTCTTATTTATTTTTTTTTTCTTCTTATTATTTTTTAATATCATTTATTTATATTGAAATCCTATAAAAATGCATTAGGTTGCAATTCGTTTAAAAATGATGTACTATTATTAACTGTATAAATTAAAAAAAAAAAAAAAAGAAAGAAAATTATGATTGTATTTTCTGACCTTAAATTTGCCTTTTAAAACATTAAAACTTAATATTAAAAGTTAGTATTTTCATTTTAAACTTAAACTCTAAAATTTACGATATTTTACTCTTCCAAACTAATGGCAATGTGTTACATTAAAAAACTGTTGCACTATTTAATATATATATATTTAGAATGAGAAAAAAGATTAGATTTTTCAAGTTCATTTTTGTCCGTTATTTCTTATTTTTTTAATCGTACTTTGTGTAGAATGCTTGTTGAAATGCGTGATAAAAGTGAAAGTAAAGCAAAGTTCAACACGCAAGAAGCATCTTTGAAAGAAATTGCTTACAGTTTTCGTTAATTTGTTCTTTCTCCAAAAGATAATAATACATGTTAAAATTCTTTAAACTATCTTCGAATAATAAGTTTATATAGAAATATGTCTGCTTGAAATGATTTCAATGCATAAATAACGGAAGCCTTTTGATAAAATGAATATTTACCAAAAACACAATTACCTATACGAAATTTCGATAAAAATGCATATGTTATATTTCACAACATACCTGTTAAAAAAATACTAAATATACTTTATGCATTATATTTTAAAGAAATGGTGGAAACTGATAATGAATGTGTTATTCTTTAAAATTAAAATTGATAATCAATAGACTTCTAAACATAGACTATTTAAAGAAACCATTTTATTTCTGTTTTTTCTCATTTTCTTAATTTTACGTCATCATCAAATTATAAAAGACATTAAAAAGCCTTACGCATTATATTGCATACTTAAAGCCTTTTCACACAAAAGGAATAAATGCAGGTACATTTTAATGAATTTAAATATTTATGCTATGGTGTTTCTTTAATTCATGAAAAGGGATTATAGAATAGAACTTTATAGTAACTTGAAAGCCAAAGAATAACAAAGGAATTAAGAAACTTTTATTAACATAATAAAAATTCACGATATTTTGCATGGAAAATAGTATTAATCATTGTTTGTTGGATATATTTTAAAATTTCTTCAATTAAATTCGCTATAAAGATTTTAACTGTGGATATAGAAAAAAAGCTGTACATTTTTGGCTAAAATGTGTTTTAAAAAACAAGTTCTCTGCAGAATGTTTCTAGTGTAATTTAATGTAAATGTAATGTTCGTCACACAGATATGTATAAATATTCACTAATATTCTCTGACAAAAATCACTATTCTTTTTAAACACAAAAATCTGTTGTAAATATATGATAAAAAATTGTGCATGATAATAGTCGTAGGACAATTTATTCTATAGGACTTATATTTTCTTCTGCCATGAAATCTATATATATAAAAGAACACTTCCTGAGGGGGTGATCTATCAACGCCCAGACCAAACACCTGGACCTAGAAGCATGAAATTTTGTGACAATGTTCTTTCTATGACGTAAGCATCCACTAAGAAGCGATTTTACAAAATTCGCCCCCCAAGGGGGGGAGGGGGGGGGTCAAAACGTGATTTCACAAAATCCTTCATATCTCAAACAAAAAAACAGATATCCGTAAAATTTTTGCTTTCAAATATCGCTAATACAAATGTCAAAAAATCAATTTCTGGAATTTTCAAATTCGGTCCCCAAGGGGGGCGGTGGGGGGGCAAAACGTGATTTCACATGCGTAAAACGTGATTTCGCGTAATCCTATATATCTCAAACAAAAAAATAGATATGAGTGAAATTTTTGCTCTAAAATATAGCTAATGCAAATATCTAAAAACAAATTTCTGGAATTTTAGAAATTCAGCCCTCAGGTGGGGCAGCAAGGGGGGGGGGAGGGGGCTAAGGGGCAAAAACAAATAGAAATACAGTTAGGGCGTTCAAAATTTAAACAGATATGTTTTAGAGGCCTGAAAGTCGAATGAGGATATTTTCGATTGTGTAAAGTTATTAGGAGGGGCAGGAAGGGGGGAGAGGAGAGGGGGGAGAGGGGGGGCAAAAAATAAAAATAGAGTTAGATCGTTCAAAACTGATGTATAGAGGTTTTTGATACCTTCAAATCGATTTCGGATATTTTCGAATTTGTAAAATTATTAGGAGGGGCGGGAAGGGGGGGGTATGGGGCAAAAACAAATAGAAATACAGTTAGGCCGTTCAAAATTGGTACAGATAGGTTTTAGATGCCTGCAAGTCGAATGGGGATATTTTCGAAAGTGTAAAATTATTAGGAATGCCGGGAAGGGGGGGGGGTGCAGAGGGGCAAAAAAAAAAGAGTTAGATCATTCAAAATTGGTACATAGAGGTTTCCAATACCTACAAATCGTTTGCGGATATTTTCGAATTTTTAAAATTATTGGGAGGGCGGGAAGGCGGGGGAGTAGAGCGGCAAAAAAATAAAAATAGAGATATTTCGTTCAAAACTGGTGCATAGTGGTTTTTGATACTTACAAGTCGATTGCGGATATTTTCAAATTTGTAAAATTATTAGGATAGACAGGAGGGGGGGGGCAAAGTGGGAAAATAATAGAAATAAGGGTTAGAGCATGTTGGGATTTTTTTCCGAAGGCAGTGAGAACCCGGTGCGACATTTTTCCTAATCAGATTTTGTTTCTCTTTTTTTTCACGTGATAAAAATTAATGCAATTTTGAGAATTCATTATAGTGATTCATTTAAAAATAGGGACCAGCGAAGCGGGCGTTGCCTGCTAGTTACTCCATATTTATAATATCTTTCAACATTTTGTTGCCCAGTGGTACGGGATTCTCGGATAAACCACAAAAAAAAAAAAAAAAAAAAAAAAAAACTGGAAGTGAAGGGCAATGCCATTAACATTATTCTAACTCAAAAACGTAATTCTATTGTATATAAATCACAATATAAACAATAGAAATATTCACAATTAGTATTTTTTTTTATTATAGAGTATAGGATGAAATACAATAAACTAAAATAATGTACATACAATGAAGCTAAAATACAATCTGTGAGCTTATGCACTAAATTAAACAGTACCGTAGACCTTCCATAATTTTAATTTAATTCGGAGAAGCAGTAGAAATATCCGCATTTTTTACACACTACTCTATTATAAATGAAATTTTCTCCGTTATTAAATGACAAGAAAAATTAAATGACATTACGTTATTAAATGACAGGAAAATACCCTCTAAAAAAGTGATGTAAAAAAATGGTGGGGGGTCTAACAATTCTCCCTGGGATCACATTTTACGCTTTTATTATTATTATTATTATTTAAGACACTTTAACCAGTTAGTAGTCGCATATCGGTCTAATTGTCTGTCATCGCTTATAAATTCCTCATACAGATCACCCCTTAAAAATAAAGTGGGGAAACTTTGTGTAACTGACTGACCTTGGGTGGATGTTCTCTAACATAGCATGTTTTCAAGTCATTCCTGCTATTTTTTGAGCAATTAAAAACATTATGCTTTTCAAATCGGTCTATTTGACCGCGGCGCGACCAGTAACGTTGATTAATTTTTTCTCCCCACTTCCGGTTTTTCAGAAGGTTAGAGTTTTGCGGGAAAAGCTCCGCGTGAATTAAGGGCAGTTTACTTTCTCTACTGACTTTCTTTTGACTTTCCCCCAACAATAAACAGTGGCGGGGGATTGACCGAAATACGGCTACTTGCGTTATAAAAAATGACGCGACGACTCTCGGGTTAAGGAATGAAAAATCTCCAGAGCTTTTGCTACTACTACGTTTATAGAGAAATTCTTATGGTATTTTCTTAGTAATGTGTCGTGATAAAACTTGATTACGTAGAAAGTGATGACACTTCAGCTGATGATAGAGGTGTAAGTTTGTTTGTATAAAGGTAAAAATACGATTGCAGCTATCCTGTAAGGGGACGTGAGAATTACATTAAGTAATAGAGCGCATGGCTATGCCTAAAATTTTATTTAATGGGAGACAAACTAGCTCTACACGTTTAAATATGCAATTTCATCCGATCGTCCGCATTTCGAATGTCAATAACGTTGAAAATTACATTTTCATTGAAAATATTAGGTTCAGTGGTATGTATTTTACATCTGGAACTCTTATTATAGAACTGAATTTTTTATCATTAGTAATTTTTTTACCTTGAAAAAAATGCATTTTCTACCTAATGTACAATTTTGCCTTGTGTAAATTTTCGATTAGGTTTATTTATTTATCAGTATCTTATACGAAATCTATTTATTACAGCATTTTAAAATGAAGTAAATTTAATATTTATGCACCATATTTTATAAAAAACAGTATAAAGAACTATATTATCCTTGTTTAATTAAAATTTTAAATTATGTATCTGTGAAATAAAATCGCATTTTATTTTAAAACATTTCCTCTGCACAATTTTGTTTTATACGTATTTACCTTCCCAAATCAACTTTGAATTTGGTAGTTATTATATGAGTATGTGAAAAGTAATCTATTACAAAAAAGAATATTCTAGAGTTTTCGAATTCTAGAATATTATGTTCTAGAAAATTCATCAATGGTATGTAAAGTGATATAAAATTCCGTTTCCTGTGTTATTTCGCTTTAGTGTTTCTCCACAAACATTATGTAAGTCTAATGTATATGACAGTTTGGTGGAAGCGCCCTGTAACGATAAGTAAAACTCATAACGGAAAAACTACGCATAAGTACGTGACTTCAAGAACTACCTCCAGAATTTGAAAGTCTTCCCAATGCAAAACGAAGTTCAAGGACGTTGTATAAAACGAGCAAAAGCCCAAACATGTTGCCACAGTACCAATCTTGCCATATTATTTATCTAGAGATCCATACACCTTTTCTGGAGACGACCAACGAGATGGTTATAGATGGCTAAAGGACTTTCAACGCATTGCTATCTACAACCAGTGGGATGTCAAATGTGCCTGACCACCCAGACCTGGCTGGATCAACTAGGCAATAGTTTTATAACAACGAGGACACTTTTACTTTTTGACTGTATTTCACGATGCTTTAAAGAACATATTTTACCGGACGATGTGAGACGACAAGCTGAGACAATTGCTTATCCGTGTGCAGAAAGTTGGAGAGATATCTGCGTCTTACATCCAAAACGTACTCACCTTGTGCTGAAAAATCACTCAACCCTTCTATGGAAATAGAAGAAAAGGAGCTCGTCTTATGATGTGTGTTGCGTAAAGCCTCTACGATATCGTGTTGATGGAAAATTATCAGACAGTGGAAGCTCTTACGAAATATTTTTTCCAATAAAATGAACCTGAATCTTCAATGGACATTGTCTCGGTGTTCCAAGAAGAAGTCATGGAACCTTTAGCTCCTCCTACAGGACAAAGATGCAATATCAGTCCTCGATATTGAGTCCCATTTAGGCCTCAGCCAAGACTTGGATCCAGAAGTAACACCACTCCACAATATAAGACAGACCTATGGTGAGCTATCAGTAATGTATCAGTCTCTTACCATTGCGAATGTCGAAGACACGGGCTGAAGTACTGTAGAGAAAGATGACAAACATTTGCAGACGCAAATAATTCTGGGATATACAGATTTCGGATGGCGATATGGACAATGAATCCCTAAATATTTTTGATGACAACTACTTGCAGACTAGGTCTACCTGGTCTGCAAGTCTCTGGCCTCGACTGCTGCTGAAAAGGCGAATTGTTCAATCTGCTAGAAGAATTTACTGACATTTAAGCATGAACATAAAAATTAAAAAGTCGAGATATGACACTGTAAAGCACAAGATAGACAAGGATGATTGTGCTCCAATCAAGCAAAGACCTTATCGCACATGAGCTACTGAAAATGTGTGATTGAAGAAGCACAAAAAAAGAAGATGTGATATAGCCATCAGGCAATCCGTGGTCATCTGTAATTGTACGCGTAAAGAAGAAAAATGGTGAATGGCGCTTTTGTGTCGACTGCAGGAAATTGAACAAAATCACAGGGAAAGACGTCTATCCTCTACCTCCGACTGATAATGCTTTGAAATGCGTTGCTTGCGCAAGAGTTTTTTCTATGATGGATCTGAAGTCAGGTTATTGACACATAAAAGTTGATGAGAACAATAGAGGAAAGACTGCTTTTGTGACACCAGGTGGCCTTTATGAATTTAAAGGGATGTCATTTGGTTTTTGCTATGCCCCAGCTAATTTTAAACTAATGATGAGCACGGTACTGATATGCCTTAAATGAAACATCTGTCTACGCTATCTACATAACATAATAGTATGTGTCCCGAAGTTCCAAAAACACCAAGTACATTTGAGAAAAGTTTTAAAATAATGTATTCAAGAGGCAGGACTGATGCTTAACTCTAATAAATGTGCTTTCGTAAAGAGAGAACTAACGATATTGGGACATGGAGTTGATCAGCCTGGTATCTATCCTGATCCAGAGAAGATAGTAGCCGTAACCAGATTTCCTGTGCCGGAAAATGTTGCATATATTTGAAGTTTTCTAAGCATGTTTTCGTATTATCGACGTTTTATTATAAGATAGCTAATATTGCAAAGCCTCTACATGACCTATCGAAAAAAATGCAAAGTTCGTGCGGAGCGCTTCGCAGAAAAAAGTTTTCATTACTCTTAAGAATTTACTAATCAGTGGTCCTGATTTTGGTCCTTTTCTTCAAGACGCAGAAACGAAGATACATTCAGCCGCCAGTGACTATGGCATCGACATTGTACTATTTCAAGTCTAAGATGGTAAGGTACAGCCAATAGCCGAAGCATCCAGGCCTCTGATTGTATCTGAAATGCATTATTCTACAACTGAAAAAAATGTCTTGCTGTCATATGGCGGTCAGCAAATTCAGCCCTTATCTCCTAGGAAAGTCTTTCACAGTAGTAACGGATCACCACTCTTTATGATAGCTGGCTAATACGAAAGACTTTTCCTGGAGACTTGCTTGATGGGCCCTGAGGTTGCAGGAATATGACATCAACATTGTCTGCAAGAGCGAACAAAATCATTCTGAAGCCGATTAACTTTCGAAGAAAGTCCTTCAAGAAGCAGTGGTCGAGCCTGAGAACAACGGTGGAATTTCATTCCTTGCAAACATCACAGACTACAGAAAATAGCATCTAAAAGATAAGTAATTAAAGTTAATTATTAAAGTTATAAAGAGAGGTGAATGATACCAAAATTATCAGTTAAAAGTCGGTATCCTCTGTAAAAGAAACTACCATCCTATGGGACAGCAATGGCATTTGGAAGTACCGAAACAACTCCGCAATCATATTCGAAGAAGTCCTCATGGTGCTCCAACCGCTGGACGTGTCGCATTTGTCAAAACATACAACAGAATACTAAAGAAATACTCTTTGCCAGGGATTTATTTGTGCGTACGACGATATGTGACTCATAGGTGTGAATGTCAAAGAAAAAACTCCTAAATTGCCATCAAGAAAACTACAACATATAAAGCCTCCTGAATCAAAATTCGCTAAAATCGGAATGGACTAACTTGGACGCTTTCCATTAACCCGAATCCGCAAGAGACATGTAGTTGTTTACACAAATTATCTCACGAGATTCTCAATTACAAATTATTTACCAACTGATGAATCGACCGAAATTGTTAAAGTTTTTGTTATTAAAGAAGCCACACTGAAGCATTGTGTGCTCCGAGAGAAATGATAAGTGAGAGGGGATATTCCTTTATATATAATATTCTAAAAGGAGTCAATGGAGTCAGTCATCTCGTCTATTGACAATCGCCTATTATTCACTAACTAATGAATTTACAGACAGATTCAATACAACCTTGGCAGACATGGTATTTATGTACGTTTCCGTTGATCAAAAGAACTGGAATAATATATTGCCTCTTGTAACATTTGCCTACAACTCGGCGAAACAAGAGACTATGGGATTCATTCCTTTCTTTCTCGTTCAATACAGACGCCTCTTTATGTAATCTTTCTACACGAAAAAAAATTGATTATTAGGTACAACATCTGATCACCAAGGCAGAAAAACCAAGACAATTAGTAAAATTTCATATACTTGACGTCCAAGCAACGGACGAACGACGATACGACGAACATAATCATCCAATCAGCTACAATGCTATAAATTTAATTGTCTTCATTCCAGTACGAGACGTTGGATAATCTCAAAAATTTGTAAGACATTATTTCAGACGGTATTGAATAAGAAAAAGACTATCTGATGTATTATACGAAGTAGAATCCATGGAAGGACACCGAAGACGAAATCCTAAAGACATAATCCACGTGTAGAGATTAACACCCTACTGTGATACAAAGGAACAGTTAATTGACGAAAGAGAGCAGGAAAGTTTCAGGCTACCGATTACAAGAAGCTAATCAAGGTTGCGGTGGGACGCTGTTTTCTCCTATGGGAGGGGAAATGTAACGAAAGTTGTTTTCCCTGTGAACTTCGTGGTTTCGAGGAAAAGAAGTGGTGTACGAATCTCGAGATTGTGATTTTGATCCCATTTAAAAGAAATTGTTTAAAAATGTTTTTTGGTGAAATCTAAATTGTTTATTTCTGTTTTAATTTAAATTGTTTATTTATTATATTATTCTGTTAATTATGTTTATGTTAATTTTTCGATTAGTGTTATGTAATTTCTAGACATTTTGTATTCTAGAACATTCTGTTCTAGAAGATTCATTAATTGTATGTAAACTGATTTAAAATTTAGTTGAGTTGAAAAACAAAGTTATCTGTGTTATGTCTCTTTACTGTTTCTTCTTGACAATATTAATTTAAAGATTTTAAATTGATTGTTTGCTGGATAGAATTCTGCTGTGATGGAGGAGTGATCTAATAAAGATATACTTTTTTTTTTTTTTTTCATTTTACATGTAGTTTGCATTTTTAATTTATATAGTTGTGTGTAAAGAACTGTTTAAATATTCTGAAATTTCTAATCGGTATTTACTGATTGTTTAGTCATTTAGTTCCAAAACAGAAATTTAAATTATTTAGCAATTATTTTAACTTACACATATGTATATATTAAATATTATTATATGAATTCAGTTAAAAGAATATTATTTCCACCAAATACAATGCAGTTGCATAATAATTTTTACTAAAGTTTTGTAGCATTTAATTTTTGAAAGATTTCATTTATTCCGTATGCAGTATGACAATAAAAGGAAAACTACACGGAGAGCAGTTCTGTGGAGAATGCGACCTTGTGTTCAGAAATAAATTAAAATATTCACAGATCCAATAGCGCACTGTACAGTGCAACAAATGAAACAAAAGTAACATATTTCTTTATATTTACTTTTTTTTCTTTAAAAAAACACAACAGTTTGTTTTTATCTTTTGTTCAGAACACCGTTTCTCTCGACCCACTCTTTTCCTGGGAACGCCAATAATCGGCAGCACACATAATCAACTCGCGGACAATTTAATTTTACTGTGTAAGATACTTATGTACTGTGTCTTATGATTATAATTAATTGTAGAAGAGCTATTTTAAAAGATATATATATTTTTTTTACATTACATTCCAACCTGTTATGTTTAATTACAATTTACTTTATTAAATGTATTGAAAATCCATGTAATATGATCAAATATATATTATTATTTAAAAGTATGAAAAGAAAATTTTTAACCTTCTTACCTATACTGAAAATTAAGAAAGTATTTCATCTATAATAGTAACAAACAAAATTATAAAGCTCCACAACTGAGATTTTCATTTATTCTTGAAAAATGATTTCAGATGAAGGCTTAAAAATAATAGTAATAACAATTTTTGTACAGAATTGAATATTCTAGGTTTTTCATTTAACATTTTTATGGATTTTTTTCATTTTTTTCATTTTTTTTTTTCAGATCTAATATAAGAGGAAGAATATAAAATTTTAACATGTTAGGAGATTTAAAATTAATTAATGTGAACAAAAATGTAGTTTAAAATATAATTTCTTAATTTAATTATGTAAATTAACTTTTAGTTTCTCTCTGTTTTAATTAAATGACTAATCCTTCGTATATGATGTTGAAAATAACAAGCTCAAGAGAAAATTCATTATTTCCATATAGTGAAATATAGCAGGAATTACTTATTTATTTATTTATTTTTATTTTTATTTTATAATAATAAAAAAAAAATATTCAAACGCTGAAATAATCTCCTTATATTATATTGTTATTAAGCATTGCTAAATTAATTAAAAATTTGTTTTTCTAGAAATTGCTGTAATCACTTCTTTTAAGTATGTTGTTTACACAATTTTACTATTGAGAGTTTTATTGTTACAAGTGAAAGTAATCCATACAATTCGTTTGGTTTTTAGAAAAATAAAAATTTTAATTTAATAATTAAAATAGTGTTTAAACACAATTTAAACTTTTGATTAATTTTTTTAATATTTGTAACATTATTTATGTTCAAATGAATTTAGAGACTTGGAGAATTTAGATTAAAACATTGCTTTACGTTATCACCATTAACGTAAGTATATATGTATATGTGAGTAGCATAAAATGCATAAGATATTTTCGTATTTACCTAGCAAACACACATTTATCGATTTTAAAGTTATGTTTAAAAATTTTCAACCAAGGTTAGAAATGAATGAGTACAAAACTTTGAATACATACCGTAAAATAAAATATTTGGAAAAAGACCCGAAAGAATTGTTTCGGGACGGAAAAACAACAGGACCCTTTGCCTGTCGAACAGATTAGGCACGAGTGCTGCAAACAAAATTTTGTTCTTATTACTTATATATGGCAGTTTTTGTGTGCTTTTTTTTTTTAACCTTCAAAAAAGAAGGAAGGTTCTCAATTCAAACCGTATGTTTTTTTTTATGTTTGTTAGCTCATAACTTCTGAACGGATGCTCCGATTTTGATACTTTTTGTTTTGTTGAAAAGGTCTTGGTCTGAAAAAGGTCCCATTGTAATATCTTTACGATCTAAGAAAATACAGGATGCCCAAAAAATCAGTCCCAACTCTTTTAACTGCTAAACGGCTGCAGCTATATTGATAAAGATGGTGTGTAAGTATAGCAAAGTGACCATGCAGTACAAGGTTAAACCGCTTGTAGCGCCACCTGGTGGAAAATAGCGGAGTTAGTGTTCCTATCTTGGAAACGGTTCTAGAGAAAAAAGTTAATTACAAAGTTGAAGAGTACCATCGATTTAGTACAAAAAGATAGTTTAGACATTCATGCTAGCGTTCCTACCTTGGAAACGGTTCAAGACAGGAGGAAAAAGTGAATTATAAAATTGCAGAGCATCATCGATTTAGTACGAAAACATAGTTTAGACATTGATGCTAAAAATACAATGCTAAAAACGTGCATTTGTTTGTTCGAAATTTCTTACACTATGCACACTTGAGCTACATTGCACACGTTGTAACGTAGCTGGTGAGACATACGCTATATAGTTTAAAATACGGTTACTTGATAATTTTTGTTTTGTTGTAAAGATCTTGGTCTGAAGTAGGTCCCATTGTAATATCTTTACAATCTAAAGAAAATAAAACGCCATCTGGTTAAAAACAGCGGAATTAGCGCTCCTATCGCAAAAACGGTTCAAAAACGTATTCACTGTAAAGTTCAGTATAGATGCCTAACAGAATTTTTGGTTACGAATACAGCGTATCCGTTCTTTACATTTCTAAAGACTTTTTAACTTAACGTATGTTCATTCAATAGATAGTTTTTTGCTCATGTCTAATAAAGGCAAGAAAAGTGACACAACTTAAAAATGCAGCATTTGAGATAAATCAACTTAAACATAATTTGACTAGAATAAAACTGGCACAACTGTCTCTCGAGTGGATAACTTTCTATATGGAGATATAACTTTTTTGTTCACATTGGGTGCATTTCATGTATTTTTCAGTAACATAAATCATTTTTTGAGTTATGTCACCTTTCTTGGATTTGTGATTTGTGAAGCTGCCGTCGAACGTCTTCTGATGCTCTCCTGTATGAGTAAGTTTTCACTGAAAAGAGAAAAAATAAAAACTTTTTGTAAGAAAAATAGAACCGACTCCAAAAAGCAACTACTATTCAAACAACTAAAAAAAAAAAAAAAAAAGGTATGAAAAGAAACTGTAACTTGCGCCTAAAAGTATAAAATAATTTCCTTCGCCAAACAACCTATAACACTACAATTAATCATAACTTTTGAAGTCGGCGCAAAATTAAATAAAAATTTATAACTTTATTCAATACAAAAATCAAATCCTATTCAATATACACTTCTCACATTGTCACCTGCAAAACGCAGCCTAAATCTACTTTGATTCAAGAAAACAAATAAGATTTCGTAAGCAGCAAAAGTTGGCAAAGATGCTGATATCTGACGTCCTTGGTGAAAGAAAAATCGCAAAATTTTCTGGCAAACATATTTAAGTTCTTTGGGATATAATGATTGTTTTGATAAGGTATATTAAAAGAGTAATCAAGATTATGAAACAATACATCGTACAATATATATTATGAAAATATACATCTTGCGTGTATAGTTTTGCATTACGTTTTGATCGCCAAATCCAAAAGCCACCAAGGATGATCAAAGTGATACCAAATTTGCAAAGGAAACTCTAACTTCGTAGAAACATAAATACCGCATTGCTCACTGTTCTATGTAGATGCTACTAATGGACCAATTGTATAGAGTGATAAAATAATAAAGGAAGCATGAAAATGGATAATTCGAGACAACAGCATTTGTTGCTACCTATCTAAAGACAAACCTTTAAAAACTAATTAAATTTTATTTAATTTTGCGCCGACTTCAAAAGTTATGATTAATTGTAGTGTTATAGGTTGTTTGGCGAAGGAAATTATTTTATACTTTTAGGCGCAATTTACAGTTTCTTTTCATACCTTTTTTTTTTTTTTTTTTTTTTTTTTTAAGTTGTTTGAATAGTAGTTGCTTTTTGGAGTCGGTTCTATTTTTCTTACAAAAAGTTTTTATCTTATAAAAATTTCTAAGGCTGAAATTTTTTTATAGCTTCACCTTGCCTGAAATCAAAAAATAAATTACCACGATAATCTATGAGAGCCTAAACAATTTACTAAACAACTAGAATAAAATCACCATATTTTTTTAAAAAACGATATGAATAACGACACGAATAACTTAATCAACATATATAAAGAAAGTGAAGGAGATGTAAAATTTAAAAGAGATCGTTGTACGTCCACGGATATATGTATAATAGCCTCATGCAAATTTATACACATAATTAGAAGAAACCTTATAATTATACGCTACAGCTAGAATGCATTTAACGCATTATTGTTTACAGGAAAATTCAAAACATTTAAATTTTTATTTAACCTTTATTTATCCTTATCGTTTTCGGGGCAAAAGTTTAGCTTAATATCTCATATGAAATATGTCCCTACACCCCTGATGTTAACGAAAATTCCTCAAGTGCTTTTTATGACATTTGTCAAAACGGCTAAAATAAAAATTTTCGGGCCATTTATGGACAAACTATGTGTGTATATATATATATATATATATATATACCGGATGCGTATAATTCAAAAGTCATAAAAAATATATTATTCAAAATGTATTCATCATAGTACTATGCGGCTTTCACTGAAATCCACAGAAAAGCATGTAATGTTTATACAGGGTGATCAGTTTAAAAGAGTTCGCGCGGGTTTTTCTTGTAACCCTCACTTCTGACGGATGTGACAACTATTCTAACACTGAAGTATGATTGTTTGAACCTTGTTTAAGTTTGTGAGAAAATTTCTAATCTTGTTGGACTGTTACTACTTTATTTGTGAGGTAAAACAGAAATGGAGAAGCACAATTTTTTTAATCCTGTAATAATTTTATTTTTGAAAAACATAATTCAACTCGATTATTTTACATTATCATTCCCCACAGAAAATGTTGAAAATGTTCCCAAATTTTTTAATGCAAAAATGAGCGCGTCGGACCAGATTTTTTAAACACTTCGTAGCATTGCTGGAGTTATTGTCGACATTTCTTCAGTTATGATCTGTTTTAATTGAACGATGTTTGCAGGACTTTTCTGAAAAAGCAAATGATAATGTAAAAATGATAATGGTAATGTAAATGTAATGTAAGAATGATAATGTAAAAATATTTAATTAAATTTTGTTTTCTATAAAGAAATTTATTACTGGATTAAAAAAAAAAAAATGTGCATCTCGAAAATCCGGAATTTGAGAAATTTGCCACCCAAAATTGATTTTCCTCTCCCCCTCCTTTAAAAATTTAAAACTTAAAAATCGCAGAACGTGTTTTTTTTTATTCTCATGTCTAATCTCTCCATCTACAATTTATTCACCATGAAGTAATTTAGAGCCAAGTTGTGCTTACAAACGTGGTTTTTGCCTCCTGCCCCAGTGGGAAATTTTGTAAATTTAATATATATAATCTTAAGTAAGGTAAAGACCTAAATTTCTGTAAAGTGTCGTGTAATTCCGTCCAGCCATTCTCGTGTGATACCCGAACAAAAATAGCGTACAGACATACAGACACATTGACACACACATAAAACATTTTCTGAAGTCATTTTCGGCTTTCATGGTGTGTGAAACGTGAAGTTATCGCAATTTTTTTTATTCTCACAAATTTACAGACTACATATATACTAGCAGGCTTTGCCTACTTGTCTAGACACTATTTAATAGAGTTGTTAAAATCCCATATCTTTATTAATAACTTAAAGTTTCCGCTGTGTTCTATAGAGGTTTTACCCGCTCGCAACGTGAGGAATCTGGGTCCTTACTGCCTCCGGCAGCAACTTACCCGCTTCTTACTTCCCCTTCCCCAGCGGGTAAGTTCGAAGTTTTGCCAAATCCAGCAGGTACTATAGATTTACCAAAGCAAATTTAACGCTAAAAGGTGAGGGAGGTCCTCTAATTTGCTCAGTCGTAACGCCCCCCCCCCCAAAAAAAAAAAAAAAAAAAAAATCGAAAGTCACAAATAAACGAAAATGTGTTTTTGGATATATCATAAAGAATACACATGGCTGTTTTCAATACCTTTGCCCTATTTTTAGCAAACCTCTACTTAAAAATCCGGAATTTCTGGAACTTCCCCAAAAAACGATTTTTCGCCCCCTCCCTCCTGTAAGAACAAAGAATTCCAAAATCGTACATAATGTTTTATTTATTTTGAAATCTAGTCTCCTCATGTGCAAATTCTTCACCGTGAAATAATTTAGGGACGAATTATACTCACAAACGCTTTTTTGCTTCCTGCCCTCCCAGGGGAAAAGGGGACGAAACATCAATAAATCCCGTTACTTTAAGGGTCGGATACATATAAACAATCCAAGCACCAAACTTTGTGACTGCAGCTCACATAAGCTTCCAAGGATAAATGTAGTGCTGAAAAGGGTTTCTCGAATTTGCCCATCGTAACACATACACCTCTCCCCCCTAAAAAAAATAGCAGATCGCAAAAAATCAAAAGCATGTTTTGGAAATATCCTAAAGAAGGCGCATGGCTCTTTTCGACATTTTTGTTCCATTTTTAGTAGAGTTTTACTCAAAAATCCGGAATTTGAAAAATTTTTCGCCAAAAACCGATTTTTCCCCTGCCTCCCTTTAAAAATCGAAATTTCCTAAATCGCAGAAATTTTATTTGTACGCGTGTGTAGTCCCCTCATGTAAGATTTATTCAATATGATCTAATTTCTTGCCGAGTTACGCTTACAAAGGTGTTTTTGCCTTCTGTCTGACCCAATGGGGAAACGGAGTTAATTTAGATAAATTCAGTTACATTAGGTGTCGGATACATATAAAAAATCCAAGCACCAAAATTCATTCGTGACCGCAGCTACCATGGATTACTCAGGATAAATTCAGCGCTAAAATAGATATCCAAATTTCCGCCCTCGTAACCTCCTACCCCCCCCCCCCCCCAAAAAAAAAAAAAAAAAAAAAAAAAAAAAAAACTTGTTTTTGCAAACATGCTAAGAAAGTCGCATAGCTTTTTTCAACATCTTTTTTCCATATTTGGTAGAGTTCTACTCAAAAATCCGAAATTTCCCATCTAAAGTCTTTTTCCCCTCCCTCTCCTCAAAATCTAAAATTCTAAATCGCAGATAATGTTCTACATGTACTTATGCCGGGCCTAACCATGTACAATTTTTTTACTGCGAAGTAATTTGGAGCCGAGTTACGTTTACAAACGTGTTTTTGACTTTTGCCTCCGAGAATGGAGGGAAATTTCGAAAAAATATAATCCATATAATTTTAAGTTCGGTAAACGTCTAAATTAACGCAAAGCGTCATTTAATTCCGTCCAGCCATTCTCGCGTAATACTCGGACAAAAATAGCGTTACAGAGATACAGACATTACTACACACACTCACACTCACACAGACAAAATTTTCGGAAGTCATGTTTCGCTTTCATTGTGTGTGAAACGTGAAGATATAGCAAATTTTTTTGATTCTGACAAATTTACAGACAAAAGTCTGATTTTATTACTACAGATATACTAGCAGGCTTTGCCTGCTTGTCTAGGCACTGTTTAATAGAGTTGTTAAAATCCCATATCTTTATTAATAACTTAAAGTTTCCGCTATGTTCTGTGGAGGTTTTAACTGCTCGCAACGTGAGGAATCTGGGTCCTTACTGCCTCCGGCAGCAACTTACCCGCTTCTTACTTCCCCTTCCCCAGCGGGTAAGTTCGAAGTTTTGCCAAATCCAGCAGGTACTATAGATTTACCAAGGCAAATTTAACGCTAAAAGCGGAGGGAGGTCCTCTAATTTGCTCAGTCGTAACGCCCCCCCCCCCCAAAAAAAAAAAAAAAAAAAAAACTAAAGTCACAAATAAACGAAAATGTGTTTTTGGAAATATCATAAAGAAGACACATGGCTGTTTTCAATACCTTTGCCCTATTTTTAGCAGACCTCTACTTAAAAATCCGGAATTTCTGGAACTTCTCCAAAAAACGATTTTTCGCCCCCTCCCTCCTGTAAGAACAAAGAATTCCAAAGTCGTACATAATGTTTTATTTATTTTGAAATCTAGTCTCCTCATGTGCAAATTCTTCACCGTGAAATAATTTAGGGACGAGTTATACTCACAAACGCTTTTTTGCTTCCTAACCCCCAGGGGAAAAGGGGACGAAACATCAATAAATCCCGTTACTTTAAGGGTCGGATACATATAAACAATTCAAGCACCAAACTTTGTGACTGAAGCTCTCATAAGCTTCCCAGGATAAATGTAGTGCTGAAAAGGGTTTCTCGAATTTGCCCATCGTAACACATACTCCTCTCCCCCCTAAAAAGAGTAGCAGATCGCAAAAAATCAAAAGCATGTTTTGGAAATATCCTAAAGAAGGCGCATGGCTCTTTTTGACATTTTTGTTCCATTTTTGGTAGAGTTTTACTCAAAAATCCGGAATTTGAAAAATTTTTCGCCAAAAACCGATTTTTCCCCTCCCTCCCTTTAAAAATCGAAAATTCCTAAATCGCAGAAATTTTATTTGTACGCGTGTGTAGTCCCCTCATGTAAGATTTATTCAGTGTGATGTAATTTCTTGCCAAGTTACGCTTACAAAGTGTTTTTGCCTTCTGTCTGACCCAAAGGGGAAACGGAGTTAATTTAGATAAATTCAGTTACATTAGGTGTCGGATACATATAAAAAATCCAAGCACCAAAATTCATTCGTGACCGCAGCTACCATGGATTACTCAGGATAAATTCAGCGCTAAAATAGATTTCCGCCCTCGTAACCTCCTACCCCCCCCCCCCCCAAAGAAAAGAAAAAAAAAAAAAAACTTGTTTTTGGAACTTATGCCGGGTCTAACCATGTGCAATTTTTTTACTGCGAAGTAATTTGGAGCCGAGTTACGTTTACAAACGTGCTTTTGACTTTTGCCTCCGAGAATGGAGGGAAATTTCGAAAAAATATAATCCATATAATTTTAAGTTCGGTAAACGTCTAAATTAACGCAAAGCGTCATTTAATTCCGTCCAGCCATTCTCGCGTAATACTCGGACAAAAATAGCGTTACAGAGATACAGACATTACTACACACACTCACACTCACACAGACAAAAGTCATGTTTCGCTTTCATTGTGTGTGAAACGTGAAGATATAGCAAATTTTTTTGATGAAAAATGATATAATCATGATATTGTTATGATAAATCATGATATTGTTAAAAGAGAAAGCGTTGTTAGTTGAGTTCACGATGAGAATTTTCAATCTCCAATGTCTTTCAACCATTCTCATGAATGACAGCCACCACACTGAAGCTTTACTGTCCTTGTTCAGCAGTTGACCGGACTGCGTTACTATAAAAAATGTATTTTTTTCAATTAAAGCAACCTGTTGGAGAAAAGTTAAACGAATTTAGCAATAAATCTTCTGTCGCTTAAAAAAAGAGAAAAAAAATCTGTTTGCTTTCTGGGAAAATCACATTGTGCCACATTCAAATATTTTTCAACAATATAATTTTTATTTTTTCTGTGACATTTGAATCACTCAAGTATATATAAAAAAGGTGATTTTTAAAAGGAATTTCTATATTGTGTGTGTGTTTCATAATTAAAGATGCTATCAACCGATATCGCATTGGTCAAAAACTTATTCCTATATTTTGTTGGTAATATATCTAAAATGTTGTAACCTTTCAAACTTGTCAATTCCTGCTGCATCTTCCTTTGAAAGTGACTAATTAGACAAAAGATAAATCTTTTTGCCTACCAACTCTCCTTAAAGCAGTTGATTAATGGAAAAATGCTCACAATATAAATAACACTGAATACTGTCAGATTCACAAGCTAACGAGGAGAAAATATCATAGATGAATAAAAAATTGCATACAACCTCCATTTTCTTATAAATTACTTTTTACTAGCACATGGTCAGAATTATATTCTGTCTTTCCTAATAGTTATTATACCCGAAAGGTCACTGAAATTTTCCTTTTTAAAATTTATGATATTTTGAAGATGATAGGCACAATTTCGCCAAAGAAAAACATATGTACGTTTAATATTTACATATTTCATTCATGACATTTTAAATACGTATTTAACAATAAATCTGTTTCAACGAAAATTTTTCAACGAACCTCTGTTGACAAACTACTTTCTAAAGCCTTTATTTTTGTTCCTTTTAAATTAAAATATTGCTGTATATATCATTGTTATGAAGAGTCCAATTAATGTTTTAATTTTTTTTCTTTAAAATTTAGAGTCAAATGTATTTGTACAATTGTATACTCTAATTTTATAATTATCTCTTTGAATTGCATTTTATTAATGATGAATTACTGATATAGATGAGCATTATTCAAATTTGGAACACTTTATTGCCTATATATATGTAGCAGATCCTAAATTTGACGCTTTTATTGCAGGTATATAATTTTCATTTTTTTCTGCTACTTGAATTTTATTATATTGTTATTTTGGAATTCATTATGTTGGTACGAATTTGTAAATAATTCGTAGTTATTTTTGTGTAAATTCATTCAAAGAGGCTTAGTCAAGTGATAAAGTGTTAATTTTCAGCATTTCTGACTTGTTTTCTCATCACAATAGCTCATTTCTTGTTAAAAACACATTAAAAAGCCTCATTAAGGCAGGTAATGGCTTTGACGCCAAATTTGACGACTTTTTCGATCCTTGGCGACTTTTTGGAGACCTTGGTTAGAAAATCCTTATTATCGATATACCAAATATGGAAGCTCTAACTTGATTGGCTGTGAAGTTTCTTGAATGTCCCACATTTTTCTACGCGGGTATTTAAGGACTTGTTTCGCGCCAAATGAGTTATTCACAGTTGAGTTTTCACCAAAGCTTTCATTGCTCCTGAAAGACCTCTGAACCTCTTTGGATTACAGTTGATCACTGTATGTTAATGCTCTGATACCGTTTGTACCGTGAATTTGCTGTTGACAGCTGCTATTTAAGCCGTGTTTGCTGGCGAAAGTGTAGTTGATACTTGGTTTATAGACCTGTACTCTTCCAGAATTTTCTGTAAATAAATTGTTAATTTGCTTCGGCAAGTTTCGCTTATCATTGAGAGACAACTCACAAACCCCAAGTACGCAACAAAACTATTTATTGAGGAAGTAAAACTCATCCTTAGTTTTTAAACGCATCCTTAGAAAAAAATTGTTAAAATATATAAATTTGTATATACTAATATTTTCCTTTAATACGGTATTTATTTTCTATTTTCCATTAATACGATGCTGATGATGTCCATTTCATTCATTGTTTAAAATTATTAAATTTACTTTTAAATGCTGAAGATTTTCTAATAGTTTAATCAAACATTTCTTGCGGAACATTTTAAGGAAAAATTTTACTTGTGAAAAAAAATATATATATTATAATCGATATACGTTAATAAATTTATTAACAAAACCAAAAAAGAAGAAATAAATAAGAAATATATTGCAACCAGTGAGTTGTTCCAGAAATAATTATAAATGAAATTATATATATATATATTTGTACTAATACTCTTTATATATATATATAATTGTTTTCCTTTACAATAACAAATTTGGAATGTTTTAAAAGTTTATATTATTTTTATATCTTTTAAAGGTATGTTTTCTAAAACTGAAATAATTAATAGAATTAGACTCATCACAAAATAAATAAATAAAATAAAATAAAAATAAAATAAAAAATGAATGTCGCCATTGGAGTCTTTTATTAAAGCTTTCGTGACAGGATAAATATGAAAACTAAGTCTTCAAATATGAATTTTATTTTGAAACATTTCTTTGAATGATTTAGTTTAAGTATCATTAGCATTTCATCCCCCCAAAACTAATAATAATTTGGCTCTGGTGAATTAAAATTTTAACTGAATGGTGATATTGTTAAATGACTTATAAGATTCAAAATTTAAAGGCAAATAAAAAATAATGATTAAAAAAAAAATGTTTAGTATAGGACTCCTTTGGCAAAATTTGAAATGTGGCACCGAAGTAACTCGGACGCTCGCAAAGGTTTTTAAACTAGCGCAATTATGATATCCGCATTTTAATTTATTAAAAACAATTTACAACAAAAATTATTATATCAATGGCATCCCAACTCCAATTCAAACTTAATTATCTTTTTTTTTTTTTTTTTTTTTCCATTTTACACGCGTGGCTTTTATTTCCCAATTCAAAATTATTAAAATAGTGTTTGTTTCGATACTGATTATTATTAATTTTCTTTTCTTTTTTTTTCAAAAAATAAAAAAAAAAATAAAGATTTTGATGAAATTCTGGCAAAAGCAGTATTTATGAGGACTATTATTTTTATTATTTATTTATTTTAAAAGTATAACATCGGTTTAAAATTATTCAATTATATTTTCGATAAATTTTTAATTTCGATAAATGTCCAACTATCGTAAAACTGGTGTCGTAAAAGTCCTCAGATCGAGACTAATAGTCCTCAGTACTAAAATAAAAAAAAATAAATAAATAAATAAAATAAAAAAAGAAACATATTTTCAGTGTTTTTCGTTTGATTAATATATATATATATATATATATATATATATATATATAACAAATAAAGCGACGCACCAAGGAGTAATGCAAAGTGGACAAAAAATGACATAACTTACACACTTACAGGTTTCGATAGAAAATGTTAAATTTTAAAGTTTGGCTGCCATCGAATAAGCATGCGACGCTGCAGCGAATCTTAACTGCGCAATTGCCATAATTTTAAAAGTCAGAAATTTTGATTCCAGGTCATAAAAACTTCGAGAATTTTATTCCATCTTCTCAGAAAGACAGTAACAATGCCTCGCATACAGGTGCGCAAACAACATTCGCAAATGTCAGCATTTGAGTGTGGTTTGTAGTTGGGCTCAAAGATGCCGGTTGGTCTAATCTGTGATTTTTTTTTTTTTTTTTTTTTTTTTTTTTTTTGACAACTGGATAGGAACGGTACCACTATTAGATACTATTGACAGGAATGGGTGTACCATGGCCGAACACAACGTCAGGGAAGAAACGGTCGGCCTAAAGACAGGACAGAAACTGAGAATCAGTCAATCGTTAAAGCGGTACTCAAAGCTCCAATTCATCGTTATCATCGATCCTACGTGCAACTGGTACTTCATTGACTTCAAAGACCCTTAATAGGCGGCTCAGTGAAATGGGGTTGAACTCAGTTCCTGGATCTCTCTTCAACTGAGGACGTTTGGAGCAACATGAAAACGGTCCTACAACCAGCTCGGAATTTTACCAATCTAACGCAACAATTGGACAGTATTTGGCACGATACGTCACAGGAGCACATCTGCCAACTCTATGAATTATTACCAAGCCGAATAACTCCGTACCTAATTGCCAGATGTGGACCAGCGCGTTATTGACTTGTTTAATTAGTGAGACTCTTTCTCTTGATTAAATCATTCAAATTTTCTGAAACTGTAATCCAATGTTTTCCTCCACATGTACATCACATCTACCTATTTATGTCCCATTCACATAACTCCTTTTTTTTTTTTTTTTTTTTTTGTTGTTGTTATAGAGTGTATATAAACATACCTTCCCATATTCTCATATATTTAATATTCCGTAATATTGCAATATTGCTAGCAGTACCTTTTTTCATTCGCCAGAATTTTTTTAGAATACTTTTCTTATTATGAAATCGTATCGTTTGGAGAATATTACTCTAGAAATTTACTGGTGTGAGAAAAAGAGCATAACTAACAAAACTGCGGAATATTAATTAGAGTGTTGGCAGATATGTATGATTAAATTTTTGCTTTAAACTAGCAGATAGTACTATACATTTGCATAATTTAATATCATAATATATATATATACATATATATATATATATATATATATATATATATATATATTAATGTAAATCATCCAATTAAAAAATTTCCTGTACTATACGGTGTTTTCTGTTTAAAATTAACAGATAGCATTATTATCAAAATAGTATTTAGTAGAAATATTTCCTGTCAAACAATATTTCCTGTTCTACTTTTTCCTTTTATACTGTTATTTCGAAACAGTAAAAATGCATTTATTTTACTATTCTTTTGCTATTTGAAAAGATACAACATTTTTCCACTTCTAAACACCTTTCGCAAATATCGTATTCTTATATTGTGAGAAAATGTGTTGCATACAGAATCTTACATGTTTCCTAAAAATGATATTTTCATGTTCAGTTCTGCATTATTGAAAGCATTCTAACTGAAGAAAAAATATAATATTTAATTTAAAATTACAGTTTTGGTATAAAGATGTTTTTAATATTGTATCACTTTCATCTTTTTATTTTTATTTCTGTTAAAAGCTTATTTTTAATATCTAAGCACTGTCTATTTACAAAATGAATTAAAATATTGCGTTATAAATCATTCAATGAAATGTCACCCTTGTCCCAAAAATTTAAAATAAATTTTTGAAATTAAAATATTTATACAGTTTTGTTATTGTTTTATTATAAAACCTTTCCTTATTACGTCATATTTTAAAACAATAGCAAACAGGAAATTATGGATTGAAAGGTTGATTTTTTATACCAACTATGTGAAAAATACCAGAGCCAGAAATCGAACCCGTGTCTTCTTCTTTACGTACGGATGCTCAAACCATGGAGCTACCCTGGCTGATTACCAGCTAGGCATTTGTTACATAACATTCGTTGGAAAAGTCACCGAGTCTGCAAACACAGCTGTATCATGTGACATTATTAATCATGGCACAACTCCAATAGACCATGAAATTTTTACTTTCTTCTATATGTAATATAGAGAAAGTATTGGATTCGCGAAAATTTTCGACCTCCGTTTTTTGACGGATCTACACGTTTTGGGATGTCCTGAACACGAATTGATAGTTTTTAGAAAATGTCTGTCTGTGTGTCTGTCTGTCTGTATCATTTTTTTGTGGACGCTGTATCTCACGAACATATGAATGAAATTTAACCAAACTTGGTATTTAGTTGCACCCTAACATGAACTGGTGCCCATTAGATTTGGGGATCAATAGCTCAACAGGTGGCGCTGTAATCGCATTTTATGCAAATTTTTAACATGGCAGCATAGGACAAAATTCCGTATAAATGGGCATAATGAAAGTTATTTTAAACTTGTGATTGTAAAATTAATTTGAATTATTGATGATAGTAGTAGTTAACTAGGAAAAAAAATTTGTGCATGGGGGGGCATCGGTTCCCCCCCTGGGGGGGAAGTACCCCCCCGGGGGAGTTAAATTTTGAAGATGGGTATCATTCGAAAGATCTCGTCAATACCTTTAAAACGAATGGTTGAACCATAAATCTGTGATAATTTAAAACAAAGTTATCGATTTTTTTTACTTTTAACCAAAAAAAAAACTTAGAAAAAAAATTCGATTTTTTTTTTTTTTTTTTTTTTTTTTTTTAATTGTTAGTGATTGAATATGTATTAATTTTCACAAAAAAAAAAAAAAGGAAAAAAAATTTTTTTTTTTTTTTTTTTTTTTTTTTTTTTTTTAATATTGTTACTGATTGAATATGTATAGGAAAATATAGAAGAAAGTCTTGTGGTGGCCACAACATACTAGTTTAATTTAATTTAGAAATTTATTCATCAAGCCTGAAAGTTCATTTCAGAAAATCATGGATTAGAAAGCTGATTTTTTATATCAGCCCTCCACTCCATAATTTTCTGAAATGAACTTTCAGGCTTGATGAATAAATTTCTAAATTAATAGCAATCAGTTTTGCTCTTGCTTTAAAATATAACATAGGAATCATAAGTAGTTTTTAAAACAATAATAAAACAATTTCAGTGTTTAATTTTCTAAAATATTTTATTTTAATTTTGTAATGGTTATAAATTTTCATTAAATGGGCATTATATTTTATCACAAAATATAATATTTATTGTAGCTAAAATAAAATATCATGCATTAAATATAGCTATTTCTGTAAAAATAATTTTTTTCTTGCTTGTTATTATCATGTATTCCACATCTAATGCTTATTATTTACCTCACTATCAAAATATGTATAAAATTAGAATTTTCAGATATAAATTTTCAATTTGTGATAAAGAGCTTTTTTAATTATTTTTTCTTCATTATCACATCTAGAAATATCTCATTTTAACGAAAATGAAACTTAATCGGATGTAAAAAGTAATACCTATAACCTATCACAGGATAGCACATGTAGTAGCTGTTGTAAATACATTTAAACAGATATTTTTGGTTTGTTTAAAATAATGTGCTAAATGAATAGTTTAAAATTAGTACTTACTGAGATTAAATGTAAAATATTTTTATAACATTTTAAAATCTGAAAACAAAGCTGCAAGATGTTATGTTATTAATTAAGTATTCTAATTTAGGACTTGCATATTTATTTACTTTTCAGTAAAATTATTTCAATGTTGTAGCGTTTATCTTGTCAAACTGCAGAAAGTAAAAATATTCATTGGAGAAAATTTGTGTACGTGAATCACTGTTCGTGAAGTTTTTCACATGATACGTTAATTTTGATAAATTAAAACAAAAACAAAGGAAGGAAAAAGAAAACAATACATTCAGACTATGTCTAACAATAATGATTTGCAGTATAAAATTTCTATTATTTATTAAAAATACGACAAAATAGAAATATAAAGCTCATATATGATTGTCACATTAAGTCTCTTCTTTAATTTTTTTTCCTTCTTCTTTTTTATTTATTTACATATTTATTTATTTATTTTGAATAACTGTTGTAATGCAACAGTAAAATAATGATTTATTTAAAAAAATATCATTTAATTACTTTTGTTCTGAAATCTAATTCTGACTTTATTACTTCGATATAAAGAAATGGAGTTTTTTCTTTTTCTTTTTTCTTTAAATTATCACGATAAGAAAATCGAAAATATTCTTTTAAATTTCTTAGAGAATAAATATTAAAAAGAGTTCAATTACAATGTGCAAAAAAAATATTTATATCAGGCTAATAATTCTAAAAATGATATCGCTTTCTTGTTGTCTTAATTTACTTCATAGATATAATAATTGTAAAATATAATACAGAGTTTAACATTTTTAATGATATATTTCATATTGCCTTTAATATCGTTATCAGACCTCTTTTATCGGTCTTACATTTTCAGGCAACTTAATCTTTAAACGAATTTTGATGTCTAAAACTTTATTTCAGACATGTGAAGCTTTAAAAAAAAAATCAAAAATATTCTTTCAAGAGCCTGCAAATATTCCGATTTTTAAAACCCGAATAAACTACTACTTCATAAACGCCAAAAGAAAAATATTTGCGATGCATACAGCTGTTTCAGTACCCCTAAGCGTACCGTCTTCAGTGCAAAATAATTTTTTTTGCACTGAAGACGGTACGCTTAAGGCTACCGAAACAGCTGTATGCATCGCAAATATTTTTCTTTTGGTGTTTATGAAGTAGTAGTTTATTCGGATTTTAATATTCCAACTCCAAGTCTCCTGTTATTATTCCGATTTCTTTTAATTCTCGATAACGCGCACCTCAGCTCAAAGTTGTACTTATTAAATTTACATTCGCATTTCTCTGCAATAAGTATTTACATGATTCAACGCCTTTAATTTAAGTAACAAACAAATGACAGAGGAAAAACTTATTTCTATGTGTTGATTGTGTGTATTTCTATCTATTGGATCATTGCTGTTACAAGCATAAAAAATTTAATGATTGCATTAATTATATGTAGTTTTGTATACACACACACGCACACTTATATATTTATATATATATATGTCTGTAAGTGTTGCACATACGTTTTTTAAAGGTCTTTAAACGAAAAGAAAAGATAAATTTTAAAATACTACATTTAGTAAAACTTTCTTTTACATATTATCTATTACATAAATAAACGCTGACCTTTTTTTAGCAGAAAAATACCTAAATTTACGATATACACTTAAGTATTTGTATTTGGCGACAAAATGACACATTCTTTGTCAATAAATGATAAATTTTGTCGTATCTTGTTTTCAATATCTTTTCAATACTTTTCTTTTTGTTTCTATATTTGTTGCATTTCTGTAGAAAATGTAATGGTATCACTCATTTCAAACTAGTTTTGGATTATATATATATATACTCTATTTATACATTTATAAATATAGACATTACCGCGCCTATTTTTCTATAAAATCCGTCATATAAGTGTCAATTGCTCCATTTTCTTGCCATTACGCTGTACAAGATTTCTTATTATTCTGTGTCATATTTCCAGCAGAATTTATTATGGATTATATTATCAGCAGTTAAATTGTTTTTGTATTGAAAATTTTCTGAAACATAAAATGTTTTATTTATTCTGTAATACGTATTAAATAGTTTGGATTCTGCTTAAATTACTAATATATTTTAAAACACACACACACACACACACACACACACACACACATATATATATATATATATATAATGATATTATTTTTTTAATTAATTGATAGAATGAAAATTGTATTCGCTTCAATAAATATTTTAAAATAAAGGAAATAATGTGTACATAATTTTGTAGCATATGAAATGTGAATTACTTTTAAATAATATTTTCCGAAATAAATTTCATAAATAATTCTTAAAAATCATTATAAAAAATTATTATTTTCTTCGCACAATTTTTTTACAAACTGAAAAAAAAAAAAAAAAAAAAAATCAGTTAAATAATCAGATGTAAATAAAATACGTAAAAACATACGTTTTACTTTATAAAAACATGAATTAACACTTTTACAAAATAATATTAATTATATTTTATTTCTTTTTATTAATTAATAATTTTTCAAAATAAAAATTGTATGTTTACTAATAATAACGATGAATTGAAATAAATAAAATGTACACTTTTTGCTTGTAAAAGTACCAATGCTTAATATTTTTTCCTGAAATTGGCACATTTTTATTAAAAGATTATCACATTTTTATTAAAATTTTCTATCTTTATTAAATAAAGTATGTGTGCTAGCTCAAAAGAAATAAGGTAGAATTACTTTCGCTATTAACGTATTTTGCTTAATATAAAAATGTGTAACAATTCCTCTATTATGTTTATTGAAATTTTATTTTTCCTACTGAGTGAAAATAATGCCTTGACCAGGACTCGAACCCCGGATCTTTGACTTACAAGGTCAAGGCTTACAAGGTTAAGGCATTATTTTCACTCAGTCGGAAAAATAAAATTTTAATAAATATGATTTTCTTCCACAGTTGATTGTGTGATTTTAATAAAAATTGAATTCCTCTATTTTCCAATCGGGAGAGAAAGAGTTGTCATATCTTAACGAAGGCACACACAGAAAAAAAAAAAAAAAAAAAAAAAAAACTTATTTTAATTTTTTATTGCATTCTGAGAAATGCACTTTTTACATTGCACTTTTTTTTTTTTTTTTTTTTTTTTTTTTGGGGGGGGGGGAGGATTTGTATTGTATAGTAAAAGTGTCAATAGCGAATAAAGTACCAATACATTCTAAAAGGATTGTTTCCATTTGACATTAAGATGGCCGAATTTCGTCAATGTACAGTCTCTTTTAATGCAGGGTCTCTAATTGTTTTAGATTATAGAAAAAATAAAGTGCATATAAGTGTAAAAACTCCGATATCATTTATTTATTTATTTATTTATTTATTTATTTTTGTGAGAAACCATTAGATGATTAACGGGGTTTTGTTTTTTAATCTCATAATGACTTGCGCGCTGTTGTTTGAGTCTCATTTGAGTGAATCCGATTTCAATGAAATTGTAGTTATATTCTCTAAGACATATTGACTACACTAAGCCCTAGGCCTAAAAGTATAATGCCGTACATCAATGGATCTGTCGACGGGCACAATATGGGATTTAACTTGGCACTTCCCGTGTACCAGTTGTGAGCACAAAATCACTTGGTAGGGTGAATAGGGTGAGAATGAATATATCGTTTAGAAATTTCTGGATCAGGTTTTTTAGATTTTGTTTCTTTTGAAACAGGAAGCAATACGTACTCGGAAATCTTGAATATGGTTTTTACATTATTTTTTAGGACATGTTATACACGAATGGTGTTATTATGTTTAAAAATGTATGCATAGGGAAATAAGCATTAAAAGAAAACAAACAAAAATTTTCGATCTTCAATCCCGTGTGAAATTGAGCAGGCAAGGCGTTAAATGCAATATACATTTGGTTTTAAAGTTTTAAATTTAACGAACTTTTTTTCTTGTGTAAATTTTAATGCACTAAAAAATATAATGTTACCGCAAATTAATGGAATAAAAGTGATTTGTAACAATAAAACATATGGGTCTTAAGATACTAAAAATGTAGTTTAATCAGGACTTTTAACACGCCATTTTTACATTGTAAACAATTCAATTTGTAAGATTGCACTCAATTTAACTTTTTTTTTTTTTTTTCTTGTGCGTTTCGGTCACGATTTAGGCACTGATAGGCTGAAGAGAGGGTTTAATGTTTATGATATCTGAAAGGGAGGATTTCATTTTTATTTATTTTATTGTTTTTTCTTTTTTTTTAAGGTTTAATGTGTTTAACTTTTTTTGTATATGTATTTTTGATATTAATATATTTTACTTTGAATTCGATTGCTACCTAATTTTTGTGCTTTCATCTTTAAGGGGTTGGGGCTAAGGATGTATTTTCAGGTTTAACGCTTTCATCCTTTCAAAATGATTTCAAAGTATCTTTCCCTGCATGGAAGAGGAATGTTCCTTGATGAAGAGCTCTATTGTTTTGGAATTTCCATAAATTATTTCATAAATTGAATTTCCACACGCACAAGCACATATATATGTTTGAGTGTACAATTTAAGTAAACGAAATTATGTTTTATTTGTAAATTCCAATATAAATATTAAAATCTAAACTTAAATTACGATATTATTTTTATTTATTTATTTATTATTATTATTATTATTTTATTCTTTTTTGGCACACATTAATATTGAAAGTAAAAAGTGTTTTGGCAATAAATGCCTACGGACAGTACATTCTTCAGCATAAAAAATATATTTAATGTTTTAAATTTCAAATATAGACTTTCTTTGAATCTCTCTTTTTCATAGAGAGCAATATGTATCCCAGAATGACGTGTTGATATGTTTTTCATAAAGCAGTTTTCAAAACTGAGTATTTTAGTGTATATTTCAAAAGAGAGTAAAAAAATGAATAATATGTACGTCAATAACTTACTATGACATTTCTTTCTTTGCTGTCCAATATTTGACATATGAATGGAATTTAGTATATTTGTTGTACAATGGATGGGTAAAGAAAAAGTGAAAAAAAAAAAAAAAAAAGTAATAGTGAATTTAAAAATATAGAATGAAATAAATCGTATTTTTAAGGTATACTTTCTTTTCATTCGACAGTTTCAAATACTTTGATATGTCCACTATCAAGCAATCTAAAGGAAATAATCTAGTATGGCACTCAGTTCTTACCTTACATTTCAATACTACAATAAATTTCAGGAAAAAAAAAAGATAATAGATATATAAATCTGCGATAAAAGAATTCAAACTAATTTTAAGAATAGTTTTATTTGAAACATATTTCTGTGTAAAAGGTACTATCGTCCCGTTCAAGCACCCGTTTGAATATAGTACCTGTATCCCTACAGAATTCAAGGCTATTATTAAATTAAAAAAAAAAAAAAAAAAATTACAAATTATTCAGAAAACTTTCGCCCACACCCTTCCTTGAAGCTTAACAATCTTCATTAGACTTTTCAAGTAGTAAACTCTCGTAAACTAAAATCAACAACAACAGTTTAATAGCCTACAACTGCATAGCCTACAACACTAATAAAAGATTCACACAAAGGTAAAATATTAAAAAAACTTTATCTTAGTTTTCAGGGAACCTCTAAATTCGTAATTATACAAAAACATACTCTGAAAGTTTAACTTAAAAATACTTTATTTAATAAATGCGTATAAGAAATTAATTTTCATTTTTGATCATTTTTCCTGCAATTTCCACGTATATATTTCCATATTATATAAAAATTTTTTGGGGCCAGCCCTGTAATCGAATAAGTGATTTTTTATAACATTCTCATCATATGCATTTTATGCATACACAAAAAATGAGAAAAATTGCATGAAACGAAATTTTTTAAAAGTTCTAATAGGAATATCGAAAATACATGTTGCAAATATGCACGTATTTCTTTTTATAGAAAAGAATTCCTAAACTAAACGTGCCATAGTTTGTACTCTACGTCAAACACAGTCAGGCAAATTATTTCTTCTATTAATATTGATACCTTTTCGAAATTTGAAATTTAGCAATGAAATAGCTCAAACGTTCCTCGCCAATGGCTTTACTTACGCAGTAGAGATAGTCATCTTAGTACATCGCAAAAATGAAAAAAAAAAAAAAAAAAAAAAGATACAAATAGCAATAAAAATAAACATAAGAATTAATATATAAATAAGTAAAATGTCGTCAAGGAGATCCTTTAGCAATGCTGTACCTTATCTATTTACCAATACATTAATTTTTAATTCATATAATTAAAATTTTTCTACCTTTCGAAATTCCTTCTTTTTAGGAACTTTTCTTTAAAATATGCCTAAACACAATTTTATAAACAGTTATTAATATTGCCTCACAAACACATAAACTCATATATTTGTTGTCTTTTTCTATATCAATCCAATTTTAGCTAAAATTTGTTCATCCGTGCATAGCCGGACGGGTCAGCTAGTATATATATACATGTGTATATACATTTACAGTCTAAAAATATAAAAGCTTTATATAAAACATATAGAGAAGAAAATGTCCCAAAAATAATAAACTAAATAATCTGCTCACTAATGCTTTGTCCACGAGATTCATTCCTACTTTAACAGTAGGAATGAAAAGGTAATATTTGCATGGTGATTAAAATACACATGAAAAATAAATAAAATATATATTAATAGCAGGCATTGCCTGCTTCTCTGGGCACTATACTTAAATGAATTGTCAGAATCCCATATCATTATTAATAACCTAAGTTAAAGTCCACTATGTGTTCGGTAGAGGTTTTCATGCTCGCAACGCGAGGATCCCGGGTCCACACTGCCTTCGGCAGCAACTTGCCCGCTTCTTACTTCCCATTCCCCCGCGGGTAAGTTTAAAGTTTTGCAAAATACCACCAAAGTACATAATGCGTACACTTAATCAACATTTACACACCAAAATTAGAAAATCTAAGATAATTTAAAGCTAATTCTAACAGGAAAACGTCATTTTATACGTGTTTATACCTTCCGACCACGGAAGGGGGGGGGGGATATAGAGATAATTTCGAGAAATCCCGTTACAATATGTGCCGTATACATATAAACAATTTACGCACCAAATTTTGTGACCGCTAATCGCATAGATTTCTCAAGACAAATTTAACGCTAAAAGGGGGTCTCGGTTTTGCTCCTACGTAACGCCTCTCCTCCCCACTCCCCCCAAAAAATCGAAAATCACGAAAAAAAAAAATGTGTTTTTGTAAATATCTTAAAGAAGACACGTGGCTATTTTCAATACCTTTGTACCATTTTTAGTAGAGCTCTACTAAAAATTCCCCAAGCAACGATTTTCCCCTTCCCTCCTGTAAGAATTAAGACTTCCAAAATCACACATAATGTTTTATTTTTACTTAAGTCTAGTCTCCTCATGTGCAAATTCTTCACCGTGAAGTAATTTGGGGCCAACTTATGCTTACAAACGTTTTTTTTTCTTCGTGCCCCCTAGGGGGGAAGGAGGGGAAATTTCGAAAAATCCCGTTACTTTTGGAGTCAGATAAACTATCCGAGCATCAAAATTTGTGACCGCAGCTCTCATAAATTTCCCAGGACAAATTTAGCGCTAAAAGTGGTGTCTCGACTTTGCCTTTTATAACACATACTCCTCTGCTCTCTACCCCCCCCCCCCCTAGAAAAAAAAAAAAAATAACAGATCACAAAAAAACAAAATCGTGTTTTGAAAATATCCTAAAGGAGATGCATGTTTGTTTTCAACACCATTGTTCCATTTTTAATAGAATCCTATTAAAAAATCCGGAATTTACAAAATTTCCCGCCAAAAATGATTTCCTCCTCCTTTCCGTTAAAAATTCCTAAATTCCTAAATCGCATATAGTGTTTTATTTGTACTCATGGGTAGTCTCCCCATGTGCAATTTCTTTACTGTGAAGTAATTTGGAGCCGTTTTACGCTTACAAATGTGTTTTTGACTTTTCCTTCCCGGGGGGGGGGAACAGAGGAGAATTTCGAAAAAGTTGTTAGATATAATTTTAAGTTGGATAAAGACCTAAATTCCTGCTAAGTGCTGTCGAATTCCGTCCAGTTGTTCTCACGTGATACCGGACAAAAATAGCGTTACAGACATACAGACATACAGACATACAGACACCATGACACACACGCACACACATACAGACAAAATTTCCTGAAGTCACTTCAGGTTTTCATGGTGTGTGAAATGGGAAGATATCGCAAAAATTTTTGTTTCTGAGAAATTTACAGACAAAAGTCAGATTTTATTAATATAGATTAGAAAACATTGAACAATAAAAAATCATTCCTTCACTATGCGTTTTTTTCTGACGTAGAAAATCATGGGATTCTTTTATATAAGAGATAAATATTCGTTACATCTTCACTAAAATATGGCACTGTATTCACTGTTCCATCTCACATTTTAAACAGATCCGCCTTCTTAAATGACGGTACATTGCGAATACTGATTAATCTAACTTCAGTGTGTCGCATATGATTTCAGATTATAAAAAATAATTAAATTAAAAATTTACTGCTCCTTACTGCTTTTAGTAGTTTCAAAAAGAAAATCACGATATTTTTAAGAGAGAAAGCATTGTTAATAAAATTGTTTTATGGGAATTTACAATGCAGAACGTCTGACGGCAATTATCACGAATGACTGGCAACACATTGAACATTTATACTCTTAGTTGTGTACTCCTGTAAAAGATTCCTTTTCAAATAACTTAACTTGATTGAAGATGTAATAATATTATAGTTTTAAAAAATTAAAGAGCAATCTTTTATAGAAATGTGAACTAAAAAGCACAAAATATCTATCTTAGTATTAAAATGCAGGGTAAGAGAAAATCGTGTGAGTGTCACACCATAATATTTACATATATTTAAATCTTTAATTAAAATAATTTAGAATTAAACAAAAAACATTTTTAAAAGCCTCCCCTCACTGGGCTCGAACGCTAGATCTTTAGGTTCGTAGCGCGGAGCTTTACCTCACAGCCACAGCGTTCACGTAGGGAATGTCCTTTTTTACAATATAGATTTTTTGTTTTCTCCCAGAGCGGTTACAAACATACATACAGGTGAAGCTAATAAAAGTGTGTTAAAAAAGCGTGAAGTTAATAAGAATTGTAATTATTGCTGAAAAATTTTAATTTTTGGCAGCAATAAACTGTTTTTCGTTTTTTTTTTTTTTTTTTTTTTTTTTTTAAGATGAATAAGCCTACTTAAGTAAATTACCCTATAAGTATTTTTATAATTAACAGGAAATGCATTGATCAATTTATTTCGCTATACAAAGATCTTTGTTTCCCATATAAAAGAAAAATCATTTACAGACGATAACAAATCATTCCTTCACCTTTCTCTTCTTTTCATGTCACTTCTAAAGGACAAGATTAACAGTCTTTTCTTATTAGAGAATAGTTCTGACAAAAAGATGTATGAAAGAAATAACTTTTATTAGCAGGTCTAAAGTGAACAATAGCTTTCGTATGAGTTAAAATTTTTCATATACGTATTGTTTGTTAGGTACAAAAAATATGCTCCATACACTATGCTCCATTTTGCAAAATACGTATTTTTCAACAAAAGTTATTTCCAAATAAAAAGAACGTTTTTTGTCATAATAATCACTGCAGTCAAATTATATATCAACAATATTTCAAAATATACAACAATATATTTTTGATATATACTTACAAGTTATTTTAAAGTAAGTGTATTAAATTTATGCAGCTTATAATTTTTAATAATTGAATTTATATATTTATAATTGCTTGCATTTTAGTTGATAATAAGTGTTTTAATATTAGAATGTTTTCATAAATTGTAGGGTTTTTTTTTTTTTTTTTTTTTTTTTTTTTAGTATAAATTAACTATGAGTTATATATATTGCAGTTTATTACACGTTAATGTAGACAAGTAGACAAAACATAATAAAAGAGAAACAGGCATGTAAATTAAATTCTACGTGTGGTGGTATGTAAAAAAAAAAAAAAAAAGCAATATTATTGATAGGTTAATTATTATAAATGTATATAATATGTGTTATTTTAAGGATGTAAATATATCCTTATATTGATATCTATATCTAATATGTCTAATTATGCCTATATTGGTATTCTGATTATAGGCTTCTATCTCTCTCTCTCTCTCTTTTTTTTTTTTTTTTTATTAATTAAGAATATTATTCCTTATATATATGACACAATTTAAGGTCATTTGTGCTTAATTTGTAATTTCAAAAAAAGCTTACACATAAATATTTTATTGAAACAATGATAAATTTGTGATAAATTTCTATATTGGTATGCTCTTTGTAATTTGCTATATCTTGATGTGCCATTCCTTTTTTGAGTAAAATTATTTTGATATTAGACATGTGCCTTTCAGAACGTTAAGTTGTGAGCTGTAATAATAAATAAATAAATAAATAAATAAATTTACTCAGTTCGAAATTCTGATACGGACAGCTCACAGAATTTTAAGCTGTATATCCTCCCCCCTTTTGAGAAACTTTTATCAAAAAATAAAATCATTACAAAAAATAAATGTAGGTACTCAAATATTGACATAAAAAATTCTTATGTGGCATAAAATGTTGAAATAACGTAGAAGAAAAATATGAAATATAAATTAGAATAACACATCTGAAACAAAATTCCTCCCGAAAATGGGTATTAACAAGAAAAAGCAATCAATGGTGTTAAAAAAATTAAAATCGATTAAAGAAATTAATTTTTTTTGGGAGTCATGGGAAGTTCATTTACTTAAATAGTTATGAATGTTAAATTTATTTAATAAATTGGTAAAATGAGATGGCCTTTTGCGTATATTAGATAGCCGATCAGATTAGATAGAACCAGTCGCGTGTAATCTCTTTGTCAAAATTGTAATATGCGGCAATGACTAATCCCCCACATCCTCATATGTCAACTATCAATCAAATAAATTTATTTTGCATTAAGAAAAAACTTATTTTAACCATGATCTCTTTTAAGTTACAATATCTGTACTGATAAGTATAAAGGATTTAAGTCCATATTCTTGATTTTTCAGGAGACGAAAAATAAAGTTAAACTAATTAAAAACTAATCAGCAGAATCGATTAGGAAAAAGGGATTATGTTGGTTTATACACTTTATACCGTTCAGTGATTGTCAATCTTCATTTAATAAAGGGAAAAAATTGAAGTAAATATTTTATACCAAAGGTTAATGCTAAATTTCTGACTTGAATCTTTTTTTACCAATGGATTTTTTCAAAGACAAAATGACATAGATTTAAATCCTTTATACCAATCGATAGAGAATTTGTTTCTGAGTCTAAAAATGTACTTAACTAAAAATCGACATTTTTGGACTTAAACCCTTTATACTTATCAGTACAGATATATACACATGAATTTAAACGGATAAGACACGAAAGGACAATTATCAACAAAAAGACTAACGCTTATATTGAAAAATAATACCCATTTTATAAAATGCAGAGGATGCTATCATCCTTTTCAGTGATATGAGTTACAAAAACCGATTTCTCAATAAATGAGTAGGGTTTTTTGAGTGCAAAAGGAGTGAAAGGTTCCTGTAATCTTACTCAGACATCCTATGATGCTAGTTTGGATTAAAAAAAACATCATTTGACACTATAGAATGTCCCTTAAATATCTAAATGGGCTAGAGTGATAAAATTACTTCTTGTAATGTTCGGTTTTCAAATAGAGTAACTGCCGGAGTTTTTTTCACGATCTTCTCTTTAGATATCCGAAATGCCTAGAATGAAGTCAAACATATGTAGAAATTTCATGCTCATGCAGAAAGAATATTAATCCATTAAGTCTGTTTTTAACTGATATTCTCGATTTATTGATTTTCCATTTACTAAACCACGATTAAGTGAATCACCCTTATTTAATATTAAAACTCGAATAAACTACTACGTGAGAAATGCCAAAGAAAAATATTTGCGATGCATACAGCTGCTTCGGTAACCTTAAGCGTACCGTCTTCAGTGCAAAACGAATTCTGAATCGGGAGACGTGCTCGTATATATAGGAGAGGGACCGAATTTAGTTCAACCAATATGATTACGGGAAAGGTGGGGAGTGTGGCCAATAGGAAATTAGGAATGTTAGCTGTGTAAACAACAGAAAAGTTAAAAAAATGTGGACTGAATGTAAAATTTCCAACAATTAGACAAATAGGGAACAGCGAAATCACGATTTACAAGGTTTTAAAAAATGTTATAACTATGAAAAGCTTCAAAGAAATCGAGTTCATGAATGGATTCAGGTCTGCAAATTATTTTAGCTGAATTAAATTGAAAATTATGATTTTCCTCCCAGAAATGTTTAGAAATAGCCGATTTATTGGTTTCTTAATAGCTGGAAAAGTTAAACCTTTTATCTTTTTCTTCTAATTACACACACACACACACACACACACGCGCGCACACACACACACACACATATATATATATATATATATATATATATATAAAATAAAATTGATAGCCTCCTTTCAAATTAAAATTTCATTTCTCCAACTTAAATGATTCTGCCTCAAACTAATCCACTGATAGCACTCTAATTAGTTCTTTAATAATCCGTTTTCTAAATATTTCAGTAATTCCAAATACTTAACTTGTTATCAATGCTTAAAACTATTTAAATTCATTTTCCAATGAAACAAAACCGTTATTTCTTATGTTGTGCAATTCTAACGTAATTTTAAGCTAGAATCTTCTGTCCCCTCCTCACGTGTATTGTACGACTTCCCTTGAATAAATAGGGGCAGGTGCGATCGCGTGAACTCGGCTAATTCCAGGCGAAACATATTTTTTAATTTAGTTCTTAAGTTGTTTTTTAAAATGTGAGTTTTTAAGAGGACGGTTTACCCTCGCGCGAAGGATGTAAGCTTTTGGAATTTATTAACCATTTGACCGCCGCTGACGGATATATACTGTTACTGAGCTTTCCCTTTCCCCGCAATACACTTACAATTCAAAATGATATAATTATGGAATTTTGTATTGTTGTTGAAGTTTGAAGTTCTTAAATAAAAGCAAAAAGGATTATAATCATTTACATACATGCATTTTTAATCACACGCTGAAATATATATTGATTTATTTCATTGAAAAACAATACAGCGAAAACTGTTCACAATTTGGCAGTTTTCAAAGGCGTTCAGATGGAACCCTTTAGGCCAATGACTGCATTTTAATGGATTGAGAGTACTTTGTCTGCTTAATACGACAGATATATATATACATATGTATATAATTTACAACCCTATTAATAGTATATAGATCACTTGTTCATAGACTTAACTAAACAACTGTTTATAAATAAAATTGTAAAAAAAAATTCATTACTTTATGGTCACCCTAAAGTTCAAATTCTTAAAATTGAATATTATGTATTATTCGCTTTTGAAAAGAAGACCAACACTGAAAAATGTAATAAATGTTTTCTTATAACTGAAAACTAATATGTTTATGATAAGCGTTTTTCTCTTTCTGCGTTAGTTTAGATGTGACGCAGTCTGTTGGTGTCAGATGTTTTTGTTTTATAAATATAATTATGTTTTACGCCATATTTGCCTCACCATACAAAAAAGAGCAATTTATTAAAAAAAATTAGTAGTTTTTACACATTTATTATTATTACTAGTACTATTTTTTTAATTTTATAGCTGCCAACTTGAACTTTTCTTTTTTTCTACCAGAAAGTTTTAGTAGAAATTTTTAATAAGATTTTTAACATTTTTCTGTAATTAAACATGATGAAATATTATGCAAAGAAATAATAGTGGTGTTAAAAAATCGTACAATTTGGCACCTATATAATATCTATCTTTACTTCAATAAGATAAAGAAAACTATTTGAAAATTTGACATGAAATATATTTATAATCTATACTAAATTGGCAGTTAAGTATAAAAATAAATTAAATATTTTAATACCTGGTATATAAGCAGCAGATTAGATATATGAGTTTTACACTAGAATGTTCATTTAATAAATGGCACTTTCTCATCGTTCACATATAAATATATCTAAAAGTTGTTATTTTCTTAACCCTTTGCCTGCCCTACTTAATTTCACTCCTTTGATCAGAGTTGCAAATTTAAAGACATTTCTTTATTCAATATCCAGTACTAAATTTGAACTGTAACGGTTGTCTAATCACTTCGAAGGTTATTCGTGCATTATGCATATCAAATATCACATTCAAAATTATTGGTAGTAGTTGAGTAGAATCCCTAAATTTGGAAGCATTGTTTACAGTGCTCTAGAGAATTAGGGTCGGCAAAGTTTTTAAGGATTTTCTTTAATATTTTTATGTACTATTTATTAATGTTTTACCTTGTTTAAAAAAAGTACAAATTAAATATATTTTCCTTAATCTTTAATTACCTTTATCGCCACTAGATGGTGATAACAAATAATCAGCAGGTTTTTTGCAAGTGCAAGATTCTGTTTCCAAGTTGAAATTTCGTAGAAATTCTCAAATTATTTACCTTTATTTTGCTACTTGCTTCAGAAAAACAATTAAAAGCAAAATAAACATTTGTTGAAATTAACTATATAGTCTGTCCATAAACGTCCTTATTAATTTTTGGAATACTATACCTAAACATTCTCACATTTATATGTCTGTGCTTCTTATTTCTATGAACTAAGGGATTTTTGCAATTTAAGTTTTTTAAGCACCATTCTCCATTGTTTTTCGGTACCCCTTTCTTTTTCTCTCTCTCTTTTTTAAGATTTTTCACTGATTTATTTTCAGCACATTTTGTAAATGGAAGTCAGTGTAGGTGCATGTCATGTGAACTAGATTTTTCACATTTCCATTTTCTTCGACTTTCGCTCTAAAATTTCAAATCCGAGCATCTATGAGTAAGCCTATACCATTCTAGATTAGCATCGTAATTTAAACTGTAGGACAATTAGCTTCTTTGCACATTGTTTTACGTACCATTTTAGCATACACTTGTATGTTTTAGCCTCTTGTAGCTGAGATCCATAACTATTATTCCTTATAGCACTAAATGTTTCATATGATCTGCTACGTTCAAAATATTCATACTTATAAATATATATATTCACCTCAATACTTACTGATATTTTTCGACACCTAAGACCACAATTCCACTCGGCCCTTGAACGCATCGATAATATTACTTAACTAAGCATTGAAAGGAATTTTTTTCTTTATAAAACCTTAAATATATTTAATATATTTTAACATATTTTATATTTAATATATTTAATATATATGTAATACCTTAATATATTTTAAGCCTATGTATACACACAAAATCAAAAAACTTAACAACCTTCCATTTGTTTAATCTGTACAGGCTGTCCTGAAAATGGGACAATGGATTAGGACTGTCATAAGGAAACATAAGGAAAAAAGACCATTTATATATATATATATATAATTGTTTTATTAGTACAAAAGTGTAGAATATTCCCTCAATAAATTTATGTATCCGTTATTCTTGAACGTAAAATATTTTTCGATAACAATGTGTTGAAAATGTAATGAACGTAATAAATCTTCAAAAATCGTCATTTTAAAAATTAATATACACATGTATATTAAATGCAAATTTAAACTAATGATAAATACATATGAATTTATTGGACTTTTAAATAATACATCGCCTTTAATTTAAATTAAAATATTCCAAAGAATTTAAATAAATATCCCTTATGCATGGTGTCCTATTTATAGGACTATGGTGAAGTATGGGTTAAAACACACTTGCTTCATATGACCACAACGATCTAATTAATAGGCATAAAGCCTACGTCTTTAACTCCATTCTCTGACTTTTATTTATTGTCTGATTATTTTTCTCTGTCTTTTTCGCTTTTCTAAAATCTTTGGGCGTTCACTTCTCCTCGGAGATTACATCCTGTGTTGTACTTGTTATTTATGCATTTATTAGAGAAATGCATTGCCGAAAATTCTTATTGTATTTTTTTCAGACCTATTTCCGATCTGTTTATACACAGAGTGTTTGCACATCAGTCACAAAAGAAAAAAAAATGGCTCATTACAAATTACAAAATTATTTTTCATTCCCTAACCTTTCTCTGAGATAAATAATTATGTCCTTTAGTTGTAAATTTTAAGCTTTTTGCTTTGACTAATTCTTAAGCTCTAAAATATCCTTTGTCCTTATATATATATACACTCTATAACAAAAAAAGGACGCACCAAGAAGGAGTAATGCAAACTGGACACAAATTGACATACATACAAGTTTTGATGGAATCCAAGCACCAATTCATCATTATCATCGATCATACGTGGAACTGGTACTTCAGTGACTTCAAATACCCTTAATAGGAGGCTCAGTGGAATAGGTTTCAGCTCAGTCCCCGGATCTCTCTTCCACTGAGAACTTTTGGAGCATCATAAAAGGGTCCTACAACCAGCTCGGGATTTTACCAATCTAACGCAACAATTGGATAGAATTTGGCACGATTCTTCACAGAAGCACTTCAGTCAACTCTATCAATTAATTCCAAGTCGAATAACTGCGTACATAAGGGCCAGAAGTGGACCAACGCGTTATTGACTTGTTTACTTTGTGAGACCTTTTCTCTTGATTAAATCATTCAAATTTTCTGAAACTGTACTCAATTGTTTTTCTCTACATGTACATCACATCTACCAATTTTTGTCCCATTCGGACCACCCATACCACCCCATCTACCAATTTGTGTCCCCACTCCTTCTTGGTACGGCACTTTTTTTGTTATAGAGTGTATATATATATAGAGAGAGAGAGCTAGATAGATATATAGATAGATATATCTTCTGCTTTGTTTTCTGATTTTTCAGTTAATTTATCTAAGAATGTTTAGTTTAACTCCGTTAGCTCTCTCCTTCTTGTATTGGAAAATGGGTGAAGCAAGCTGTCACGATGCTTCTGGCAATACAAAACATAATATATTAAAATATAAAAAATGTTATTAGTTGAAATAATATTAGTTCATAATTTTTTTAAAAGAGTTATCATTTTTAAACTGTAATACATTCACACATATTTGGCGCGGGTAAGCTTTCTATCCAACATCAAATGTCAAATTTATTAAATTGCAAAATAGGTCTCAAAAGGTTTAGTATATTACATTATAATAATATTTATTATTATGGGAATTGTTTGTCATATTAGGTATTATTTTTATCAAGAATAAATATTTTTTTATTATTATTATTATTTATGCCCAGAACATATTAAACTTTTTTTTATAATGCAAACTGGCTAAGTATGATGGATAGATGCTTTACAAAACAAAACGAGGGCAAAAAAAGATATATATATATTATTTCTTTGTCTCATAAAAATGGCAAAACATTCTTTTGATGTTGTATCAAAAGACTTCTTTGATGCTCCAAACACCTGACACCTATTACTAAAACAGAGGCTTGAAGTTTGAATAAATAAGAAAACTGTTCACATTTCCTGCCATTATTTATCACCCACAAATGTTAGAATAATTTTTGTATCGCTTTTATTTTAAATTTAAAGTTGGCTTTTTTAAAAATAGTTTATTTATGCTGAATATTTAAATACCGTAGAATTTTTTTTAAATAATTTTTTAGATTGCGCTTGTGTTAGTACAATAGCAAAAAGTTAGTGTTTACTAGCTAACATTTTTTCTAAACCATATCACAATTAAATATTATAAACATTACCCATTAAATAGTTCATATCTACTACCAATAATTTAATAACTTATGTTTAAAAATTTTAATGTTATATAAACTATAATATTATTTTTTATGAGTAAAATATTTTAACAAATCTTTTAACTAATTGTACCGACTAGAAATTCTCGTTCATTTCGTCTATTCAGTTCATTGGCTTAACTCATACACATAGATTGGAAAACTATATTTCAAGTTTAAGGAATCATAAAATGACTATTTATTCATTCTAGATAACTGCGGTATATGTATTTTTCCCAGTCTAATGATTAGCACTTCAAGCGATATTAGAGAAATAATATAGCAAGGGTACCACGCAGTCTACTAGCTAATATATACTTGAACATAATCTCCTTAAAGTCTATTTGTGTCATCTTATGTATTTTGGTTTTATGTCAGTCAACTATATAGTCAAAATGAGAACCAAGAACCGGCATTTCCGATCAAAGAGGTCGTATAAACTCTCAAGAGCTTGATAAGGATAGTGATGATGAAATCTCTCAATTTTCCATTACAGAACAGTTAGAAAAATTGGTTGCTTATCGAAATAATCATCGGTTAAAAATTTTTCATTGTTTTATTGTTTTAATAATATTATGTATTAAACACAAAGCAAAAATTGGAAATAGTTTTTAAAATTATTGTGCATGAAACATTTAATTAACCTACAGACTTCCCACCCCACCAAAAAAAAAAAAAAAAAAAAAAGGAAAGCGCAATATTCGTGGTGGTTACATTGAATTCAAAATAATGAATTTAATATTTTAAATTTTAAAAAAAGTTAGAAAAATCAAGAATTATGTATTTTGTAATCTTAGTAGGTATACAAATTGAAAAATCGAAAAATAAACACTTTTTTTTTTTTTTTTTTTTTTTGTAGTTTTTCAGATAATTTTAAATTATATATGTATATTTTTTAAATAACTGAATTATAGTTGTCAACAATTGTTTCATGTGATACTTCTGAAACTATGTTTATTCTGTTTATATATCACCAATAATGAGTCCTTGGTTACAATCTAATTAATGTCAAACGGAGCCGTTAAATTATATAAAGAATATAATACATAATGTATGGAAACATAGATGTACCTACATGTATAAACGCATAAGAGATTATTTAGTTGTCTAAATGTAAAACATCCTTAGTGCATAGTGATCAAACAATACTCTAATATCTGTTGTGGCAGTTACTTATACAAATTGGAAATTCCGAGTTCCGGTAGTGAAACTAACCGAATTTAAGGCGGCAGGGGGCGTTTTCCGTTTTAGAGAAGTACCACTAAAGGTGGAAGAACGATTTAGCTCGTTAAGCAGCACCAGCAAACAAGAGGCTCTCGAATTTTGATCCAGATCAGGACCGAGTAAATTAGTTATCTACTAACCCTAAAGCTGTAATTTTGATGGTAACTTGGATGATTTTGCGACAACGACAGATTTAATGTGCACCACTTGCCATTAGCGCACACTACAGTCTTCGGCAGGATTAAGTATCGAATCCACAATTAATCCGAGAGTAGTCACGTCATTTTTTGTAACGCTAATAGTCGCGTGTATGTATAAATAAAACTTTTTGCCGCCGCTGTTTAGTGTTGGGGGAAAGCCGAAAGAAAGCCAGTACATATAGATGAAGTGCCTTCTTTAATTCACGAGAAGTTTTTCCCGCAAAACTCTAACCTGTCTGAAAAACCGGAAATGGGGAAAGAAACGAATCAACGTTAGTGGTCGCGTCGCGGTCAAATAGACCGATTTGAGAAGTAAAATGTTTTTAACTGCTGAAAAAATAGCAGGAATTACTTGAAAACATACTATGTTAGAGGACATTCACCCAAGGTCAGGTACATAGAGTTTCCCCACTTTATTTTTAAGGGGTGATTTGCAGGAAGAATTTATAAGCGATGGGCGGGAAAAAGACCGATATGCGACTACTAACGGGTTAATTACGAATTAAAATTAAAATTAAATCCAGTATTTTACATTTTCTTTTACATGGTACATACCATTTTTCTGTAACTTATTGCATTAAAAAATACTGTGTAATTATTACTTTTATACTACACAATAGAATTTAGCAAAATCTTGTGACATTATCTCACTTTTCATCAAATTGTAGCTCTAAATTCAACCATTTAAATTTATTTTTAAGATACAATTTTGTAAACAGTCAAATGCAAATACTGTTATATAGTACTGCATATATTTTACACATTATAGTTTGGAAATAAAAGTGAAAAAAAAAATCTTAATTAGGATAAAGAAAAATATCGTGAATTCTGTTATAAATAGAATTAAAAATCACTCGTACAGGAAAAATGAAAAATAAAAGATATATACTTATTTTTATAGATAAAAAAGTATTCAAATTTCTACAGAATCTTTAAAAGAGAAAGAGAACTTTTTTTAATTTGTAAAATAACGTTAAAAATAATATAAAATAAAAAAAAAAGTAATAAATATCGCAAAAACCGTTTTGCTATAAGCCTTTATCACATCTCAGTTTTCACTTTCTGGGATATGACATAAAGATATCCCCACTGAGACTTGATTTTCTATTGCATAATGTATGAGAGTCAAACTGAAATGGAACTGAAAAGTAATAAAATAGTGTCTGTTGTGGCATATGTTTTAGATGGAGCAATACTTAAAAAAAAAAAAAAAAAAAAAAAAAAAAAAAAAAAAAAAACGACGTCTATGTTTCGGTAATTCTTCAGAAAAAATACTGTCAATATGAAATTTGCAAGTATTGAAATGAAAATGTGAAATTTTATTTATGCATGAAACTTTCTATAAAATTTTAATATAATAAGAAATATTTTTCAGTAAATATTTTTAAATGATTATTACTAAATGAAATATAATTAACAGTAAAGTTTAGCGTATGGTCAATTAAGGTCACTGTGATTGTAAAAACAATGTACATTTTTACAATGTACATTACAAACAATATACACACAATGTACATGTAGATTTTTATTTTATTTATTTATTTATTTATTATTATATTTTTTTTAATACTTCGTATTATTGAAAACGAAGAAATACGAAATAAATTATTACAAATAGAGTTTTGTTTAACAAAGTTTCTGAAAATTCTAATATACATAAAACTTTAGCTTCCCAAAATTCTATAAATTCATAAACATAAACTAAAAATTCTATAAATTCATAAAACAACACTTAAAAAAAAAAAAAAAAAAAAAAAAAAAAAAACAGACAGTTTTACATTTTTTTTGGAAGCAAATTTAAGTTGCATGAAAAATATGAATTAAAAATAGAAACAATAGATATCATGGAAATTATTTTTAACATAAAGTTCAAAATCCGTTTGGGGATAAATCATTAAGGTGTACACATAATATTGCTTGTTCAGTCGAAAAATACGACAGAAATATTTTCAACGATAAATTTATATATGTTTCAAATTTATAACGCACAGAGAAAAAAAGAAACAAATGTGTTACATGGTTAACATAAAGAAGGCTCATATCTTTTGATCATACTAAAAATACGTATACCATAATTCTCTGTAATACTTTCATAAAAACATTAGATTATTGAATATATTTTTATTTCTATCTTATAGTTTTACAAATTTTATATTTTAAATTTCGGTTCGTAGATTATTCTTAAAGCTTTAATAAAACATTTTGTTTAAAAAATTTATTGTAGATGAAACGAAGTAAAATTCGACATTTTTCTTTAATATTAAAAATTTTTGAATAAAAAAGGTTGGTTGTTTAAACAGTATACGTTTAAAAAGGATAAACCTTTAAAATATATTTGGTTTTACATATTTGCTTTAAAAAATTAATTTTTAAAAATATTTCATAAATTTAAAAGGAGGAGTTTTGAATTTACTAAGATATCTTCGCTATTTCTCTGGCATATGTATTCTAATAAAAAATTAATAAAAAATAAGACTATTTCATTTAAATAAAAATTCAAACGTAGCTTTAGGTGGAAAATAAATTAAAACAAACAACGGACAACCGAAAATTTTTCACTATTATTAATTGTTAAAAAAAAAATAGTTTTTAATAATATTGTTCTTATTGTTGTCGTTTTTGTTGTTTTTAAAAATGTAGATTTAGTAAAAAATGCAATAATTGTTATTCGCGTATATATGGCTATGTTTACTATTTTCATTTATGATTACTTTAGGGAATATATGATAATACTAAATAAATGTTGCATAAGAATGTAAAAATAATTTCGCTTCTAACAATTTTCACTTTAATTAAAACGGTTTAGATATAAATATTTACGCAGGAAATATTACAAAATTCATTAGGATATGAATTTAATTACGATAACGTGAACGTTTAGTTGTGCCGCCATATGATATGTGGCATGTGAGAATTTTATAAAAGTTATCACTTGAAAATTCTTACATCTTCATGGTTGAATTCTCTAATTTTCAGTAACGAGGCACGTATGCACAATATCTTTACGTAAACACAATATCTTTATTATAAATAAACTTTTCAGTTAAATTCTAAAAATCTGCGTAAAACTTTATGAAGTATGTTATACTATTCTATTTTTTATTACACTATTCTTAAAATTAAAATACTTACTAATGCAGATACAATATTATTAGGATGCACTTAACTCATTTCTACGCTGATTTTAAAACAGTTATCCATGTTAGGATAAAAATAAATATATCCTTTAGTTAGTTGATCAAACTGTTGTACAAATTACTATTAAATAAATGTCTTAATAATTCTAACTAGCATGAAAATCCACTAAAATCTTTTGTATATCTTGAAACAATTAAACGCAGAACATCGTCAGTTACAAGCGATGCGGAAAAAAAATCGTTAGCGTAAGAGTATTCTTTTTAATTTTTTTTAACGGCTCGCTCCGCTCACCAACCCTCGAGGGAGGTTTGGTCTCCCCCGGCTCACTTTACTTATTAATACATGAAGCACGCCTATTCGCTTCTTTCCTTTTACTGCATAAGAATATATTAATAGTGCATAGCACCAGAGAAAAGCAGAAAAATCCCCATACTCAGTGTCAAATTGAAATATTTAATATTTAATAGCCCATTATTATTTTGGGCTGCGGTAGCGCAGTCGGTAGAGCACCGGCCTCGTAATTGGAAGATTGCATGTTTGGTACCGCGCCGGCTAAAGACCCTCGTGTACACAAATGGTGCACGTAAAATCTGTCGTGGCCGCAAAGTCCCCCATGTTCCCATCAAAAATTATACCTCTGGGGGTCACCGAAGCGGGAGAGCCATCCCTTCCGTGGAGGATCAAAATTGTGATGGCATGTCTCCAGACCACCTCTAGGGGTGTGTCCCAGACCGTCGTCAATTGCCCATCTGCGCAGCACTAGTGCGACGTAAAACCCAACCATCCATCCCATTATTATTTTTATTTATTTGTATGAAAATTATGCTAAATAATCAGTAACTTTACTTTTTCCCCTTTTTGAACAGAAAGAAATTCGTAATATCTAGACCATTTTACATTACAGTTTTAGTATATGACCCTTTTTTATTTATTTTTTACAACCATAGATACGGACCGCGGTACACCAGTCATTAGGGCGCCGTGCTCATAATTGGAAGATTGCGGGTTCGGTACTCGAGCCGACCAAAGACCATCGTGTACACTAATGGTGACTGGTGCATGCAAAGTCTGTCGTGGCTGCAATGTCCTCCCTGCTCCCATGAAAAGTATACCTCTGAGGGTCACCGAAGCGGGGCAACCATCCCTTCCGTGTAGGGTAGGGTGACCAAATTTTCAGAAGCCGAAATGCGGACATGTCCCCATTTTTTACTTTGAAAATGGGGACACCATGTATTTAATTCAGATTGTTTATCAAAATACAATAAGTATGCACTTAACGTATATACGCAATACATAAGCATATATTTTTCCTTCCAAGAGCTTCACGCATATATCTCAGGATTATAACACCTTATAATGAAAAACACTTCAACATTTCTATGGTTCGAATAGTCAAAACCACTGAGCTGAAGAACAACTGGAGCAAATGGTTCCAATATCTTTACACAGTATTCGTGCCTGCCGGTTTTTCAAGAATTCTTCTGCTATCGTTTGCCGTACAAAGTCAAACGTTGTACGGCAGGCAACATCTGTCGGGTCGTCCATTACTATTATACTCTTTAAAGAATTAAAATTAAAAATTGTAATATCATGTTCTGCATATGGTTGTACGAACAGACAACATTTACATTGAAATATAAAAGTATCAAATGCTTTCTTCTGTACAAGGGTTGACTTTGTACGGCAAACCATAGCAGATGAACTCGTGAAAAACTGGCACGCGAAAATCGGTCTAGCATTTCCTCCAGTTGTTCTCCAGCTCAGCGGTCAGAACATGAAGTTATGATATACTGACCAAACGTCTCCATTTTCTGGGAACAAATGGGGACGCCCTTTTTTTTTAAGGCATTTTTCTAAGTTTTAAAAAATTGTAGAAACTAAATTATTAATCTATAATACTTTATTTTTAGTCCTTATATATTAGAAATGAAAAAATGCATCCATCATTTGATAATTATAGCAATTTTTAATGCATCTCTATTATAAAGGTACTTTGATCTGGTCAGCCTAAATTATGATTACAAATGATGCGGTTTCTAGTTCTAATATAAGTCCCTTCCTTGCCCTACATTCAAAAACATTTTTCACAATGACCTCACATTTTGTTTGGCCCCAAGAATATGCTGAGTCAAGAGTACTTTCTTTAACATTTTGGGCAGGTAGTCGATTTCTCTGAAAGTTTATGCATGTCAGTATGATAAGTAAAAAAGTCTTCAGCCAGAGCAATCTTCAAACTGGAATTATTGGCTTTCAAAATCCTTTCATTGTAGACTATGTTGATACAACTATAGAAGCTTTTCATGTTTTGAGTCAATATGAGTAGAAAGAGAAATATGTTTTTTTCACAACATGAATTATGAATAAAACGAAAGAAGGAAAAAGTAAAAAAATTATGAATACTGAAGAAATTTTTTGAAATTTGGAGACATTTGGGGACAAACGACAGGAAATGTGGTCCCCAATCGCTGTTTTTGTTTTTGGGGAGAGTCCCGGAAAATGGGACCATTTGGTCACCCTAGTGTAAGGTCAAAACTGTGGTGGCATGTCTCCGGAACATCCCTAAGGATGCATCCCAGACCTTCGCCAATTATCCATAGCGCAGTAATTGCGCGACGTTAAACTCAACCTACTTAACTACCTACCTACCTACAGTCGGCAGCAAAAGTATCCGAGCACAAGCAATAATCCCTTTCTAAAAAAAGTACACTTAATACTGCTTTGTTAAATAAATCCTTGTCGAGTCATGTTCTTAGTCACTCTAAGAACATGATTCGACATGGGTTTATTTAACAAAATACTATTAAGTGTACTTTTATGATATCGGAATTATTGGCTAGTTCTACGATACTTATGCTGCCGACTGTACAACCATGGATCATATTTTAATTTTCTCGTGTAAGAAAATTAATTTTAGTAAAATAAGAGAAAAAAAAGTTACTAATAGCATCGTTGGTACAGTCGGTAACAAAAGTGTCCGAACACTAGCAAAAATTCCTATGTAAAAAAGGTACACTTCATACAGTTTTGTTAAAAAAATACTTGTCGAATCCTCTTCTTAGTCAGTCTAAGAACATGATTCGATAAGGATTTATATAACAGAAGCGTATGAAGTGTACTTTTTTTACATAGGTATTTTTGCTAGTGTTCGGACACTTTTCTTACCGACTGTAATTATTTTATTTCTTTTTTACAACCACGTTTCCCGGCCGTGGTACTCCAGTCTGTAAAGCGCCGAGCATGTAATTAGTAAATTGTTAATTCGACCCTTGAGCCGACGAAAGACCATATGTATACTAACGGTGGCTGGGACACATAAAATCTGTCATGTCCGCAAAGTCCTCAATGTTCGCATCAAAACTATGCCTCTGGGGATCACGAAAGCGGGGGAGCTATCCCCTCCATGGAGGATCAAAATTGTGATGGCATGTCTCCAGAACATCCCTAGGGTTGCATCCTAGATTATCATCATTTAAGCATAGCGCGGTACTGGTGCGACGTTAAACTCAACCTACCTTCCTACAGCCATGGATCAAATTTTAATTTTCCTGTGTAAAATGACTTCATGACAGAAGAACAACGTCACTGGGAGAAACTTTTTTCACGGTGGCAAATAAAGTACCTTCATAAACCTGTCGTTTTTAGCTAATAACTTCTTTAATTAAAATGATAGAAATTTCTAAGCAGCTGAAATGCTCCCCTTGGAGTATTCGGAACACATTGATATCTCTCATGACGCGAAGGACCTCGCCCTCCGCGAGAAGATGCTGTCGCAGACAAACAAATTTGACGCCAGCTACACTAACTTTTTTTTAATATATAGAGAAACTGTATAAATACAATTTTAAATCGGTTTTACATTAGGTTTCCGTTAGTTTTATAAATCGTAATGAGGAATTTGCAGGTTTTCAAATTTTATCTTTAAAAAATAGAACATAAAATCTAAGAAGTGTAATACACATATTTTTTTTTCCTTTATTTAGAATCTTAATTATTAATTTATAATAGTTTTAATGTCGCACTACAACCTTTCCTAAAGACGTAGCAAAATACGTATGACATTACACTTACAGTCGGCTGCAAAATTATTCGAGCACTAGCCAATAATTCCTATATTTAAAAAGTACACTTAAGACTGTTTTTCTAAGTAAATCCTTGACAAATCATGTTCTTAGACTGATTAAGAACATGACTCAACAAAGATTTATTTAACAAAGCTGTATTAAGTGTACTTTTTTTGGCAAGGATTATTGCTAGTGCTCGAATAATTTTGCAGCCGACTGTATACAAACGACGTTTTTTACTATCTCGTAAGCCTCAATTTATAAACAAGAGCAGGTCTGTCTTCATATCTCGTTTTTCAGCTTGTCCTTCCTTTAATATCTCCTTATATTATTAAAATCTGTACGCGTGTGTCTGTGTGTGTGTGTGTGTCTGTGAGAAACGGCTTGACGCAGCAAAAGCTCGGCCGCTAACGGTCGCACGGACTTCGAACAGGTACCGATGGACAGAGAATTTATCGCAGATCTGGGTTATCTAATTTGCTAAACGATGCGACCCTAATTAGCGGAGATATTAATTAAAATGTCGACCATTGTCTAACGAAAAAACGATTCGAAATCGCGGGCGACGGCCATTTTGTTACAGAACAGCCTACCTCGAAAGAAAAAGCAAAGAGAGAAAATTTCGGGGGTTTTTGTAAAGGGATCCTGTTTGAACGGTTCGAGATATCGAAAATACACCTGTACCAAAAGAAAGAGCATTTATTACCGATTCTTACGGTATAATTAAAAAAAAAAAAAAAATACGGATTTTTTATATTTTTAAAAAAAGGTTTAAAAAGAGTCGAAAATTTCTCTTTTTCGCGGTCGTCTTTTTCGAAACGCCCTGTACGACCAAATAACTCTTCCATTTCTTAACATCTGGTATATAAAGAAAGGCCATTTAATCCTCTTTCGACCCATATAAACATTTTTACAAAATACGGATTAGCGATCCATATTTTTAGATTTTACGAAACATCGATTTTTTCGCAAAACATTTTATAACTCAAAAGCGTTTAGAGATAAATCATTTCTTTTTTTTTTTTTTTTTGTACATAGATCTCGCATTCATAATTTAATTCCTAAAAGATTGAGAGAAAATTTCAAAAACTGAATGAGTTATAATTTTTTTAATTTCACGCTTTAAACCCATTGAAACAGAATACCGACCTTCCTTCCGTCAAATGAAGCATTGCAAAATGAATACCGTAATCAAATAATGCAGACGTCCATTGCGTCACCATTACAACCCGTTCAATTTCTCGACGAAAGCGAAAAAAAAAAAAATAATAATCTCCTTATATTATTAAAATCTGTGCGCGTTTGTCTGTCTGTCTGTCTGTCTGTCTGTGAGAAATGCCTTGTCATCGCTAAAGCTCCGGCGCTAATGGTCGCATCGACTCGAAACTGGTGTCGACAGACGCAGAATTTCTTCATCTCGTCATCGCGATAATTCGCTAAGCGATGCGACCCTAATTAGCGGAGATATTAATTAAAATGTCCACCCATGTCTACCGAAAAATGACCCAGAATTCATGATTAAATGCTTAAAAAGCGACATTTTTACGGAAAAAGTGGAAAATTAATTAAATATCAGTCGCATTGTTACAAACAAGATACCATTGGAAAGGGCTTTTTTTTTTCTCAATCCGATGGTGTAAACGGCTTATCGATCGGACAATTAGATTTTTTTAAATTAACTAAACTAAAAAAAATGGTGGCAACAAATCACAAGCATTTTAACTTGGCAGACGATCTTGAACGGAAAGAAAAAACATCTGGTGTTTAATGACGTCACGTGTTTTTGTACTGCGATTAAAAATTGGAATTTTCTATTTTCTTCAATTTTTCAAAATTCGCACATTTCAATTAGTATACAATCTTAACACCACAAAACAAACTTGCAATTTAAATTTCATCGATTTTGGTCAACAAACAAAAGATTTACATTTTAATTGCAAATTAAATTTTATCTTTACACGCCTGACATTTTATCTGTCGAAAGAGGATACCAGTTTCAAAACGACAGAAATACACTTAGGGTAAAAATATTTCTTTTTCTATTTACTTCCATTAACCGACTACCGTAGATAATGGAATTCGAAATTTCACCTGACTTACACGTTTTGAGGTCTCATGGCGCTGTCATAATTTAAAATTTCAATATTTAAAAATCTAATTATGTTTAATTTTGTTTAAATATGTCATTGTATACACATTTTAAAATACGGTTACATTATCGAAAGGGGAATTCGAGATTTCACCCGATTTACACGTTTTGAGGATTAGGTTTTCCTGATTAGGTTTTCTTTTGCATCGCAATAGTGGAATTCGAGATTTCAGCTTATTTACACGTTTTGGGGTCTCCTGAATGGGTTATCTTTTGTATATCAGCTACTAATTAAAGTATCGAAAGTGGAATTAGAGATTTCACCTGATTTACACGTTTTGAGGTATCTTGAATGGGTTTACTTTTGTCTCAGTTACTAATTAAAAAATTTTCAAAAGTTACTCTTAGTGATTCATTAATTTTAGTGATTCATTTGAAAAAAATTACAGAAATTTCTAACGCCAGATGGCGCTGTAACATTTAAAAATTTTTATATTTCAGATTCTAATTATGATTAAATTTTTTTTAATACGTCATTTGAAAGATATCTTAAAGTACTTTTATATTATCAAATGTGTAATTCGAGATTTCACCTGACTTACCCGTTTTGAGGTCTCCTGATTAGGTTTCCTTTTGTGTCTCAGCTACTAATTACCAGATTTACACGTTTTTTGGTGTCCTGAATCAGTTTTCTTTTGTATCGCAGCTACTAAAATTTCACCTGACTTACACGTTTTGAGGTTTCATGGCGCTGTAATATTTTAAAATTTCAATATTTCAGATTCTATTTATGATTAAATTTTTTTAAATACGTCATTCGAAAGATATTTTAAAATATTTTTATACTATCCAAAGTGGAATTCGACATTTCACATGACTTACACGTTTTGAATTGTCATGATTAGGTTAGTGTAATTCGAGATTTCACCTGATTTACACGTTTTGAGGAGTCTTGATTTGGTTCTCTTTTGTATCTCAGCTACTAAATAAAATAATTTCATAACTAATACATCATTTGAAAGCTTTGTTGATTTGGAATTGAACAGTAGATTACAGAATTTTTTACCGCCAGATAGCGCTGTAATATTTTAAAATTTCACTATTTCAATTTCTAATTATGAATAAATTATTTTTAATACATCATTCGGAAGATATTTTAAAGTACTTTTATATAATCGAAAGTAAAATTCGAGATATCGACTGATTTACACGTTTTGAGGTAACCTGGTTAGGTTTTCTTTTGTATCTCAGCTACTAATTAAAACAATTTCGTAAGTAATACATCATTTGAGAGCTTTGTTGATTTGGAAATGTATACACTGTGAACATCACAAGACAAAGTTGCAGTTCAAATTTCAGCGATTTCGGAGATTAAACAAAAAATTACATTTTGAAATGAACAAAGCTTTCAAATGATTTATTATTTACAAAACGTGTAAATCGGGTGAAAACTCGAATCCCACTTTCGATAATATTAAAGTACATTAAAATGTTTTTCGAATAATGTATTAAAAATAATTTAATCATAATCACAATTAGAATAAGAAATATAGAAATTTTAAAATATTACAGCGCCGTCTTTCGGTAGAAATTTCTGTAATCCGCTGTTCAATTCCAAATCAAGAAAGTTTTCAAATGATGCATTATTTTTTAAATTATTTTAATTAGTAGCTGAGATACGAAAGAAAACCTAATCAAAACACCACGAAACGTGTAAGTCAGGTGAAAACTCTAATCCCACTTTCGATAATATAAAAGTTCTTTAAAATAGCTTTCGAATGACGTATTAAAAATAATAATCAGAATTTGAAAAACTGAAATTTAAAAACATTACAGCGCCATCTGGCGGTAGAAATTTCTATAATCTGCTGTTCAATTACGTATGAAATGCTGATGTATTACGTATGAAATTATTTTAATTAGAAGCTGAGATTTAAAAAAAAAAACTTAATCAGGACACCCCAAAACGTGTAAATCAGGTGAAATATCGAATTCAACTTTCGATAATATAAAAGTACTTTAAAATGGGTCTTGTCGCTTAGCGAACTATTGCGATGCAGAAATGAAGAAATTCTGCGTCTGTTGACACCGGTAATGGCGCTGTAATATTTTAAAATTTCAATATTTCAAAATCTAAATATCATTTTAAGCTTATTTGATATGGAATTGAACATTACATATCAGAAATCTCCACACTAACTTATATTATAACTATACCAAAATACAGGGATTAAAATCGGGTGACAATTTCTCTTAATTTTGAATAATTTTTTCACAAAAAATCCAATGGACGTCCAGAGTCACTTATATCCGCGATTGTAATGAAATGCTCGCCCTCTGGTGGGCTAAGGTGAATATATCATACCACTGATAGCTTTCACGCTCAAACAACGATAGAACAACAAGAATGAACAATAAATTAATACACGTGGCTATTATATTTACTAACAACTGCAGTTGAGAAAGCCCCATCTATCGATCATTACAAACGCGGATAAACCTACACCCAAAAACGGATAATAAAATCGGGAGACAATTTCCCTTAATTTTGATTTATTTTTTCTCAAAAAATCCAATGGACGATTAACGTAGAAAATTTTTTGCTTGCCTATACGCAAAGAATCTCTAAACCAGACACCCAATGACGTCATCACTTCGACCGAGAAATTCGCTGGATGGTGACTCAATGGCTAAATTTGCAAACGATAATGCAGTTTCAATTTTCGGCATGGCATCAGGCATATCAGGATACTCTTCGCAGATTTTGTGTTATTTTGAATGCTGTAGGACGCATTTTTTTAATGCTCTTAAAATTTACAATTAAGCTCGAAGTGAAAAGCTCAGTATCAGGAAATTATCAGGTAAAACAATTTGTTTTGCTATTTTCTTATTCGATTTTTATATTATTCATCTTTTGATTCAAACAACAAACCAAACATTCGGTAATGTTCTTTTTTTATTCTAGAACAATAGTATGCTTTCAATTACACTACGTTCTTTCTTTCTTTTTTCTTTTTTTTTTTTTTTTTATTTCAATTAAATTCCTATTACAAAGGCAGTGGGGACACGATGCTACTTTTAACCCCATGAGAAATTATTTTCTTTTTAAATTTCTTTTCTTAAGAATAAAAGTCTGAGTTGAGAACGCGCACATGTAAATTCGCTCATGCGCGCGCGGCGCGAATTCTGTTTTTATTTTTTTGTACTTATTACTTATCCTTTTTCATAGTTCATTTCTGTTTTTATTTATAATTAAATTTTAGTAATCTAAATATTTCATTTTGGTTTGTTCTTTAAATCAATAGTTGTATTGTATAAATGTTTGCCTTAAATTAAACTCCACTCTGTTCCCCCCCCCCTATTATTTGTGCTGAAATTTCGTATTAATTAATAAATTCATAATATAGTTTACTTATTTTACTGCAATTCTATCAAATAACAGGATTGTTAATTTCTTTTAATTAAAAATTCGTAGTTCAAATATAAATAAGAGAAAAAATTATATTATTTTCTCCCCCTTCCCATTAAAACTTTCATTGAATGTTCTTCACAAAAGAAATATTTTCATGCGTACTGCGTATTATTTAAAAAAAAATATTTTAATGTGTGTTATGTATTATTTACTATTAATTCGACTAAAAATAATCTTTTTTTAAATGATGTATTAATAATAATTTGAATTTGAAATATAGAGGTTTTTAAATGTTATATGGCCATCTGGCTGTAGAAATTTCTGTAATCTGCTGTTCAATTCAAATCAACAAAGCTTTCAAATGATGTATTAAATATAAAAGTACTTCAAGATGTCTGTCGAATGATGTATTAAAAATATTTTAATCATAATTAGAGTGTGAAATACGTGTATTAGAATAAAATTTAATTTGCAATTAAAATGTAATTTTTTTGTTTATTCTCCGAAATCGCTGAAATTTTTACTGCAACATTGTCTTGTGATGTTCACGGTGTATACAATTCCAAAAGCAAAGCTCACAAATGATGCATTACTTATAAAATTATTTTAATTAGTAGCTGACAAACAAAAGAAAATCTAATCAGGACACATCAAAACGGGTAAATCAGGTGAAAACTCGATTTTACTTTTGATAATATAAAAGTACTTTGAAATATTTTTCGAATGATGTATTAAAAATAACTTATTTCAAATTTCAATATTTCAAATTCTAAATATTATTTAAAGCTTATATGATATGGAATTGAACAGTATATAACAGAAATCTCCACAGTAACTTGTATTACAACTATACCCATATACATGGATTAAAATCGGGTGAATATTTCTCTTAATTTTGAATATTTTTTTTTACAAAATATCCAATGGACGTCCAGAGTAACTTATATATACCTACACCTAATAAAATAAATCGGGAGACAATTTCCCTTAATTTTGATTTTTTTTTCTTTTTTCCCCACAAAAAATTCAATGAACGATTAACATAGTAAATGTTTTGCATGCCTGTACGGGCGCCCAGTAACGTCATCACTGCGACCGAGAAATTCGCTGGATGTCTTACAGTGCGTATCAGTGTAGTAGCGTGGCGGGGGGGGAGGGGGGGGGAAGGCTCCTTCCCCGGGCGGCACTTCACGGGTGGGGGGGGGTCATGTTAATCGGTAGGTAGCACTGTCATCTAAAATGGTATAGAAGAAAGTTTTGGATTTGTGAAATTTGTTATTTCCGGTTTTCGATGAATTTGCACGTTTTAAGATGTCCCAAACGTGACTCGCTCATTTCTAGAAAATAATTATTTTTTTGTGTATGTATGATGTGTTAGGGAAATTTTACAGTATCTCATGAGTGAAAAGGCAGAATTTAAACACGATTAACAATTGGTTAGACTTTGGTTTAAATTGGTGCTGATTAACTGTTGGAATATATCACCCAAAAGGTGGTGTGCTATGTTGTGTTCATTCGATTTAAGTTAAGGCTATATCTCAACTTCTGTAGTGTATAATAGTATAGAAGAAAGCTTTGGATTTGTGAAATTTGTTATTTCCTGTTTTCGATGAATTTGCACGTTTTAAGATGTCCCAAACGTGACTCGCTCATTTCTAGAAAATAATTATTTTTCTGTGTATGTATGATGTGTTAGGAAAATTTTACAGTATCTCATGAATGAAAAGGCGGAATTTAAACACGATTAACAATTGGTTAGAGTTTGGTTTAAACTGGTGCTGATTAACCGTTGAAATATATCACCCAAAAGGTGGTGTGCTATGTTGTGATTCATTCCATTTAAGTTAAGGTTATATCTCAACTTCTGTAGTGTATAAACGTACCAAACATGGTATATGATATGGACATTATGTAAAGTTATTCTATTTTAATTTGGGTGCATACGGTACGGAGAAGCGTATTTACAGAACATACATTTTTCGGAATCACCTTGGCGATCTTTTCTTTTGGCAGGGATAAAATCGCGCCATGGTGTCTCGCGATTGGCAACACAGTTGACCTCAAAGCATAAAAGATCGACGTGTTCAATTAAATGACGTTGATTTGCCAGACAGATGCATTATTGTTAAAACAGATGACAATTCTTCAAAAATTTAAATAAATTAAAAAAAATAAGAATTCTTAATTTATACACATAGACAAATTGACTGTTTATTATTTAAAAAATGGTTTTATTACTACATATATAAGAAGAAAGTATAAGATTTTTTAAAAAATGTTGATTTCTGGTTTCCGATGAATTTACACGTTTTGAGATTTCCTTGCATTTCAATTAACTGAAATTGACTACTTCTTTTTATAAAAGTGGATTTATTACTGGATTCTGTATATGTAAGAAACAAGTAGAAGATACGGGAAAAAATACAGTTTCCGGTTTTCGCTAAATTTACACGTTTTGAGATTTTCTTGCATTTCAATTAACTGAAATTGACTACTTATATTAAAAAAAAAAAAAAAAAAAAAAAAAAAATATTATTCTATCTTCTGCCTATATAAGAAGAAAGTACATAAGGTAAAAAAAAAAAAAAAAAAAAGTTATTTCCGGTTTTCGATGAATTTACACGTTTTGAGATTTCCTTGCATTTGAATTAACTGAAATTGACTACTCATTTACAAAAAAAAAAAAAAAAAAAAAAAAAAAAAAAGTATTTATTACTAGCAGGCTACGCCCGCTTTGCTGGTCACTATTTTTAAATGAATCACTAATTAATTAATTCTCAAAATTGCATTAATTTTTATTATATGATAAAAAAAGAGAAAAAAAAAATTCTGATCGGGAAAATTGTCGCACCGGGTCCCCACTGCCTTCGGAAGCGTAGACCCGTGCGCGATGCCCGCGTAAATCGGGTGAAATCTCGAATTCCATTTTCGATTTTGTAAAAGTACTTTAAAATGTGTATCAACTCAAATAAGCTTTCAAATGATGTATTACTTATGAACTTTTTTTAATTAATAACTGAGATACAGAAAAAAAAAACTAATACAGGACACCTCAAAACGTGAAAATCTGGTGCAAATTTTCGATAATTTAAAAGAACATTAAAATATTTTTCGAATGATGTATTAAAAATAATTTAATCTTAATTAGAAATTGAAATTTTAAACTATTACAGCGCCATCTGGCGGTATAAATTTCTATATTCCACTGTTCGATTCTAAATCAAAAAAGCTTCCTAATGATGTATTACTTATGAAATTATTTTAATTAGTAGCTGAGATACAAAAGAAAACTGATTCAGGACACCTCAAACGTGTAAATCTGGTGAAAACTTTCGATAATTGAAAAGAACCTTAAAATATCTTTCGAATGATGTATTAAAAGTAATTTAATCATAATTAGAAATTGAAATATTGAAATTTTACAATATTACAGCTACATCTGGCGGTACAAATTTCTGTATTCCACTGTTCGATTCCAAATCAAAAAAGCTTTCTAATGATTTATTACTTATGAAATTATTTTAATTAGTAGCTGAGATACAAAAGAAAACCTAATCAGGGCACCTCAAAACGTATAAATCGGGTGAAATCTCGAATTCCATTTTCGATAATGTAAAAGTACTTTAAAATGTGTATAAACTCAACAAAGCTTTCAAATGATGTATTACTTATGAAATTTTTTAATTAATAACAGAGATATAAAAGAAAATTGATTCAAGAAACCTCAAAACGTGTAAATCTGGTGAAAACTTTCGATAATTTAAAAGAACTTTAAAATATCTTTCGAATGATGTATTAAAAATAATTTAATCATAATTACAAATTGAAATATTGAAATTTTAAAATATTACAGCGCCATCTGGCGGTAAAAATTTCTGCATTCCACTGTTCGATTCCAGATCAAAAAAGCTTTCTAATGATGTATTACTTATGAAATTACTTTAATTAGTAGCTGAGATACAAAAGAAAACTATTAAAAATAATTTAATCGTAATTAGAAATTGAAATTTTGAACTATTACAGCGCCATCTGGCGGTAGAAATTTCTGTAATCCACTGTTTAATTCTAAATCGAAAAAACTTTCTAATGATGTATTACTTATGAAATTATTTTAATTAGTAGCCGAGATACAAAAGAAAACCTAATCAGGGCACCTCAAAACGTGTAAATCGGGTGAAATCTCGAATTCCATTTTCGATAATGTAAAATTACTTTAAAATGTGTATCAACTCAACAAAGCTTTCAAATGACGTATTACTTATGAAATTTTTTTAATTAATAACTGAGATATAAAAGAAAACTGATTCAGGACACCTCAAAACGTGTACATCTGGTGAAAACTTTCGATAATTTAAAAGAACTTTAAATTTTTTTAAAAACATCATTTCAAAGATATTTTAATCATAATTAGAAATTGAAATATTGAAATTTTAAAATATTACAGCGCCATCTGGCGGTACAAATTTCTGTATTCCACTGTTCGATTCCAAATCAAAAAAGTCTTCTAATGATGTATTACTTATGAAATTATTTTAATTAGTAGCTGAGATACAAAAGAAAACTGATTCAGGAAACCTCAAAACGTGTAAATCTGGTGAAAACTTTCGATAATTTAAAAGAACTTTAAAATATCTTTCGAATGATGTATTAAAAATAATTTAATTAGAATTTGAAATATCGAAAAGCTGAGATACGAAAGAAAACCTAATCAGGACAATCCCAAAACCTATATATACCACGGTAGTCGGGTAATGGAAGTAAAAAGTAAAAGAAAAAGTATTTTTTAGTTCCTTCAAATGTATTTTGTTGCTATGGAAACTCCTATCGTCTATTAAAAGATAGATTACGTGTTGGAATAAAATTTAATTTGCAATTAAAATGTAACTGCTTTGTTTATTAATGAAAATTGATGAAATTTTGACTGCAGGTTTATTTTGTGCTGAATAGGTTGTATATTAAGTGTTGTGTACGAAAAAGAAAATTTGAAGCACTTTGAAATTTGCAATTTTTAACCCCAGTTAAAGATCATGTGACATTAATCACTTGCACATGTTTTGTTTCCGTTAGAGACAGCCGTTAAAATCGTCTGCTAAATGCTGATAGAATGCCTCTTTTTAAGCAATAAGGATTTTTGGTCATTGTTCGATCGACATGGCTGAATATTTTAATTAATATCTCCGAATCTAATTAAGGTTTTTAAATTCTGTTTCGAGGAAAACATCGGAAAGGCTCCAGAGCATTCGTATGTCAATTCTTGTACTTCTGCGTTCAATAGGGGCTGAACGTATATAAAAGAACAGACAGACAGACAAACCTTTCCATTTATTATTATAGATTATTCTATCTTCTGCCTATATAAGAAGGAAGTATAAGATTAAAAAAAAAATTTAGATTTCTGGTTTTCTATGAAGTTACACGTTTTGAGATGTCTTGAGCTCAATTTGACCATTTTTAGAAATTGTCTGTCTTTTTGAGTTCGAACCCTGTACTTCATGAACCAATGGACTTAATTTAACCGAACTTGATATTTGGTTGGAACTTGGTTTAAATTGGTTATCATTAGATTTAGGGCTATATCATCCAACAGCGAGCGCATCCACATTGCGATTTCTTCTCATTTCAGAAAAGGCTCAGCATCTACAGTGTACCAAACTTATAGGTATATATTAAACTAGCAGGCTACGCCCGCTTCGCTGGTCACTTTGATCACTATTAAATGAATCATTATAAATAATGAATTCTCAAAAATGCATTAATTTTTATCGTGTAAAAATAAATAAATAAATAAATAAATAACTGATCGGGAAAAATGTCGCACCGGATCCCCACTGCCTTCGGCAGCGTAGACCCGTGCGCGATGAGCACGCGCGAATGCATATATATGAGCGTTGCGCGCGCGTATTTCTTCACCACACTTATGATTTCTCAAAATTCTATGTTATTACTCATAAACTTTTATTCTTAAAAAAAGGAATTAAAAAAAAAAAAAAAAAAAAAATCATTTCTCATCGGGTAAAGACTTACACCGGGTCACCTCTGCCTGCATCTCACGAATTCATATATACGCTCGCTGCGCGTGCGTATTTTTTCACCACGCTTACTGTTCCTCCTTAATTTTACACTTTCGAAAATATCCTCATTCGACTCGTAGGCACCCAAAACCTATATATACCAATTTTGAACGGTCTAACTGAATTTCTAATTTTTTGCTCCCCTTTAGGACACCTTAAAGCATATAAATCAGGTGAAATCTCGAATAATTGCGATTAGCACCCTCTATTGGATAAATTTGATGTAGGTTATTCGATAATATAAAAGAACTTTAAATTATCTTTCAAATGATGTATTAAAAATAATTTAATCATATATAGAATTCGAAATATTGAGATTTTAAAATATTGCAGCGCCATCTGGTGGTAGAAATTTCTGTAATCTACTATTCAATTCCAATTCAACAAAGCTTAAAAATTATGTATTACTTATGAAATGATTTTAATTAGTAGCTGAGATACAAAAGAAAACCTAATCAGGACACCTTAAAACGTGTAAATCTGGTGAAATCTCGAATTCCACTTTCGATAATATAAAAGTACTTCAAAATATCTTTCGAATTGTGTATTAAAAATAATTTAATCATATTCATAATTCGAAATATTGAAATTTAAAAATATTACAGCGCCCTCTTGTGGTAGAAAATTCTTTATATCTACTGTTCAATTCAAAATCAACAAAGCTTTCAAATAATGTATTACTTATAAAATTATTTTAATTAGTAGCTGAGATACAAAAGAAAAACCTAATCAGGAAACCTTAAAACGTGTAAATCACGTGAAATCTCGAATTCCATTATTTACGGTAGTCGGTTAATGGAAGGTGACAGAAATTTGTGGCGTCTACTCTTGAAATTCAATTCAAATAATTTTCAAAATGACATATTACTTTTGAAATTATGCTGATTAGAAGCTGAGATACAAAAATGATATAAACACTATTATAAAACGATTCATTCTGACTTTTTCGTGGTTTTCTCCGAAACTTGCTTAATTCCGGGCTAAATACTGTTAAAAATCCATAGTATGAAATGTGAAAGGAGTATCAGAATTCCGAAACTCTGCAAAGTATAAAATAATAAAGGCGTTCTGGATTTTCCGTTGTTTTCTCCGAAACAACCGTTCCTTTTCTACCTTTTTGCCCCTTCCCCCCCCCCCTTTCCGTACTTTCTAATAGTTTTACACTTGAAAATATTCGCAATCGATTTATCTTTCCTTAAACCTAATAATACCAATTTCAAACGCTGTAACTCTTTTTTTTTTTTTTTTTTTTTTTTTTTGCCCCTTCGCCCCCCCTCCCCCTCAAGCCCTTCCTAATAATTTTACACTTTCAAAAATATTCAGAATCGAATTACTGGGCGTTAAAACCAAATATTACGAAATTTCAACGGCATATCTCAATTTAAAATAGTGCAAAATATTAAACAAAATTTAATCTAATTTTTTTTGTTTATCCACATATTTTCATGAAAATTGAACAGTAGCTTGAAATATGCTGTCTAGGCCGAATGTTAATTCAAATGTAACGTGAATGAAAATTTTAAAAAATTTGAAAATTGCAATTTTTTCCCCCACTACAAAACACGTGACATCTTGATCGGTTACAATCATTTCCTTTTACATGGCAGACGGCCGTCTGGCATTTGAAATGATGTTGCCACAAAAAATGCATACTTTAGTTAATTTTAAAAAATCTAATTGTTGTACCGATCAGCCACTCGCACACTTAGATTCAGAAAAAAATCACCTTTCATATGGAACCAAAATCGTAACGATCGGACAAATATTTCTAATTTATTTTCTACTTTTTCTGCTTTTAACTCCGTTAAAATATCTTTTTTTATGCAATGGTGGTGAAATCTCAGTCATTGAGATAGCTTTTAGATTAGACATGTGTGGACATTTTAATTAATATCTCCAAAACTAATTAAGTTACAACTTTCATTTTTGCGGCGTTGAGTTTCTCGGGTCGTAAACATTTACCGTGCCGAATTTGGTCCCGCTCGGTGAAACGGCCTAGGATTCTATAGCGGACAGACAGACAGACAGACTCTGCTCTTTTATATATATAGATAAATCTCTGCTGATTCAGTTTGAGTGCATATCAGCCAACAAGTGGCGCTGTTAAATTGCAATTTAATCCCATTTTAGGGACGACAATAAGCTTCTATATTGTGTAAATGTACGAAACTTGCTGTAAGAGATGGTTATTAGGTAAAACTATGCTGATTCATTTTGGATGCATATCAGACGATAGGTGGCGCTGCTATTCAGCACTATTTTACGTTTACGGGAAAGTTATAGCTCAGCTTCTATCCTATATAAATGCACCAAACTGGATGTGTGAGTACATATCAAAAATTATTTATATTGTTAATATTTTAATGCGGTTTCTCCTTGCTATATCTTAGCATCTGTTGATGAAAATTGCACTGACTTTTACGAGAAAATATATTCATTAATTTTTTTTCGTGTTAATCGGTAGGTGGCGCTGTCATTTAAAATGGTATAGAAGAATGTAATGGATTTGTGAATTTTTTTATTTCCGGTTTTCGATGAATTTGCACGTTTTAAGATGTCCCAAACGTGACTCGCTCATTTCTAGAAAATAATTATTTTTCTGTGTATGTATGATGTGTTAGGGAAATTTTACAGTATCTCATGAATAAAAAGGCGGAATTTAAACACGATTAACAATTGGTTAGACTTTGGTTTAAATTGGTGCTGATTAACTGTTGGAATATATCACCCAAAAGGTGGTGTGCTATGTTGTGATTCATTCCATTTAAGTTAAGGCTATATCTCAACTTCTGTAGTGTACAAACGTACCAAACATGGTATAAGATATGGTCATTATGTAAAACTATTCTATTTTAATTTGGGTGCATACGGAGATTAAAATCGGGTGACAATTTCTCTTACTTTTGAATAATTTTTTCACAAAAAATCCAATGGACATCCAGAGTAACTTATATATATCTACACCTAATAAAATAAATCGGGATAATAAAATCGGGAGACAATTTCCCTTAATTTAGATTTTTTTTTTCACAAAAAATCCAATGGACGATTCACATAGAAAATGTTTTGCTTGCCTGTACGGACGCCCAGTGACGTCATCACTTCGACCGAGAAAATCACTGGATGTCTTACAGTGCGTATCAGTGTAGTAGCGTGGGGGAGGGGGGGGCAAAGGGGGCCCCTCTCCGGGCGGCACTTTGCTGGAGGCGGCAAATTTTGATATAAGTCGAGTTTTTATCGCCTCAAACTTAATTTATATAAGTTTTAATTTTTTTTTTAATCCCCTTCAAAATTTGCCAAATTTTTTCGCTTGCTCTTGTGTTAACCAGAAAACAAAAAAAGCGTATGTGTGTGTGGAGGCGGGGGGGAAGGACGAAAACAATTCACTGAGACAAAAAATTGTAAAGAAACATCGATGGCTGTAGAATTAATCTATTGAAGACATCTTTCCTCTAATTTTTCTTGGTATTATTTAGGGAGAAAAAAAATCAATAAGCAGTTCTCCATCTCCAATCCCCATCGAAACTGTAAAAAATATGTTCTATTTGCTGCCAGAAAGTCTCTTTAATTTGAGAAAATACGCGTAATTTACGAAAACATTTTGTTGTCAGAACGTATTTTTTGGAATTACAGAAAATTTCTGGCAGCAAATAGGACATATTTTTTACAATGCACCCCACCCCATATACACGTGATGCAATCATAGAAAGCAATATATATTTTAATACAGCTATAACTATATTAATTTTTAATGCATCTTCGTCTTCATGGTTGCGTATTTATAGAACATACATTGTTTCGGAACCACCTTTGGCGATCTTTTCTTTTGGCCGGGATAAAATCGCGCCATTGTGTCTCGCGAAGGGCAACGCAGTTGACCTCAAAGCATAGACGATGGACGTGTTCAATTAAAAGACGTTGATTTGCCAGACAGATGCATTATTGTTAAAACAGATGATAATTCTTCATAAATTTAAAGAAATTAAATAAAAAGAAAATCTTTATTTATATACATTGAGAAATTGACTATTTATTATTTAAAAAATGGTTTTATTACTGCATATATAAGAAGAAAGTATAAGATTCAGAAAAAAATTTTGATTTCCGATTTTCGATGAATTTACACCTTTTGAGATTTCCTTGCATTTCAATTAATTGAAATTGGCTACTTATTTTTTATAAAAGTGGATTTATTACTAGATTCTGCATATATAAGAAAAAAAGTAGAAGATAAGGAAAAAAATTCAATTTCCAGTTTTTGCTAAATTTACACGGTTTGAGATCTCCTTGCGTTTCAATTACCTGAAATTGACTACTTATTAAAAAAAAAAAATGGATTTATTATTCTATTTTCTTCCTATATAAGAAGAAATTATAAGATTAAAAGAAAAAGTTATTTCCAGTTTTCTATGAATTTACACATTTTGAGATTTCCTTACATTTCAATTAACTGAAATTGACTACTTATTTTTATAAAAGTGGATTTATTACTAGATTCTGCATATATAAGAAAAAAAGAAGAAGATAAGGAAAAAAATTCAATTTCCGGTTTTTGCTAAATTTACACGTTTTGAGATTTCCTTGCATTTCAATTACCTGAAATTGACTAATTGAAAAAAAAAAAAAAAAAAAAAAAAAAAAATAGATTTATTATTATATCTTGTGCATATATAAGAAGAAAGTATAAGATTAAAAAAAAATTAGATTTCTGGTTTTCGATGAAGTTACACGTTTTGAGATTTCCTGAACTCAATTTGACCATTTTTAGAAAATGTCTGTTTAGGAAATGTCTGTTGAGTTCGAACACTGTACTTCATGAACCAATGGACTTAATTTAACCGAACTTGATATTTGGTTGGAACTTGGTTTGAACTGGTTCCGATTACCTTTTGGGATATATCATCCAACATCGACCACATCCACGTTGCGATTTCGTCTCATTTCAGAAAAGGCTCAGCATCTACAGTGTACCAAACTTATAGGTATATAGTAAATAAATCTCTGCTGATTCAGTTTGACTGCATATCGGCCAATAAATGGCGCTGTTAAATTGCAATTTAATCCCATTTTAGGGACGACAACAAGCTTCTATAATGTATAAATATAAGAAACTTGCTTTAAAGGATGGTTATTAAGTAAAACTATGCTGATTCATTTTGGATGCATATCAGACGATCGGTGGCGCTGCTATTCAGCACTATTTTCCGTTTCCGTGAAAGTTATATCTCGGCTTCTATTCTATATAAATGTACCAAACTGGATGTGTGAGTACATATCAAAAATTAATTTATTGTTAGTATTTTAATGCGGTTTCTCCTTGCTATATCTTAGCATCTGTTGATGAAAATTGCACTGAATTTTATGAGAAAATGTATTCATTAATTTTTTTCATGTTAATCGGTAGGTGGCGCTGTCATCTAAAATGGTATAGAAGAAAGTATAGGATTTGGGAATTTTTTATTTCTGGTTTTCGATGAATTTGCACGTTTTAAGATGTCCCATACGTGACTCGCTCATTTCTAGAAAATTATTTGTGTGTGTATGATGCGTTAGGGAAATTTTACGGTATCTCATGAATGAAAAGGCGGAATTTAAACACGATTAACAATTAGTTAGACTTTGGTTTAAATTGTTGCTGATTAACTGTTGGAATATATCACCCAAAAGGTGGTGCGCTATGTTGTGATTCATTGCATTTAAGTTAAGGCTATATCTCAACTTCTGTAGTTTGTCTGTCCGAATGCGAAGCAGCACTGATCACGGTTAGTGCTTCGGAGGGATGCCTCAGTACTGGTCTACGAAAGAGTCCGAAGGTGAGACGATGTCACCGTCAAGTCCTGGACTTCCTGCGTAGGTCGTCGAGCTATTAAAACGCGAGTGCCATCACTCCGTAGAAAATCAAAATCGTGATGCCACTTCTCCGGACCGTCACCAATAGCCCAATGTGCAGTCTAGTGCGACGTTAATCAATGAACCAATCTAATTTAACGTTTTATCATCTTTGGAAAATTTTATAATTATAATAGTCGTATTTTCTTTGGGTGTAGTAAGGGGGCGGCAAATGTGGCATCTGCCCTGCGTTGCAGAAACCTATGCTACGCCGCTGGTGCGTATTATGTATTAAAGTGATTAGAATCTTCAATTTAATAAGCACCTAATTATACAATTAAATGTTAATAAGAGAAAAGTTTTCATAATTTTCTACCCCTCCCCTTAGAACTTTCATTGTTGGGTTTCCACAATTCAACTTTAAAACCTAATCAGGACACCTTAGAACGCGTAAATCAGATGAAATCTCGAAGTTCACTTCCAATAATATAAAAGTACTTTAAAATATCTTTCGAATGATGTATTACAAATAATTTAATCATAAATTTGCAATTTTTAATCCCAATCAAAAAACACGTGACCTCAATCACTAACACAGGAATTTAAAACATTTCTTCTTCTATCTCTGTGAATGCGAGTTGCCATGATAACCTAAATATGAACTATTGTAATACGATTCGATCGGAAACGTGATAAGCAGGATTCAGAATCTTATGAAAAAGTACAGGGATACGGAAAATTAAAAAAAATTATAACTGATTGAGTTTTTGAAATAAACTTTGAATCTTTTGAGATCTGATTCGTCTAATCAAGATCTGTTAATAAGAGAAAAGTTTTCATAATTTTCTACCCCTCCCCTTAGAACTTTCATTGTTGGGTTTCCACAACTAATTCAACTTTAAAACCTAATCAGGACACCTTAGAACGCGTAAATCAGATGAAATCTCGAAGTTCACTTCCAATAATATAAAAGTACTTTAAAATATCTTTCGAATGATGTATTACAAATAATTTAATCATAAATTTGCAATTTTTAATCCCAATCAAAAAACACGTGACCTCAATCACTAACACAGGAATTTAAAACATTTCTTCTTCTATCTCTGTGAATGCGAGTTGCCATGATAACCTAAATATGAACTATTGTAATACGATTCGATCGGAAACGTGATAAGCAGGATTCAGAATCTTATGAAAAAGTACAGGGATACGGAAAATTAAAAAAAATTATAACTGATTGAGTTTTTGAAATAAACTTTGAATCTTTTGAGATCTGATTCGTCTAATCAAGATCTATGTACAAAAAAAAAAAAAAAAAAAAAAAAAACGGATGTTTCGTAAAATCTAAAAATATCCAAAATAATCCGTATTTGTTAAAAAATTTATATGGTTCAAAAGAGGATTAAATGACCTTTCAAAGTATTCAGTTGTTAAGAAATGGAACAATTACTCTTTTGTATAGGGTCATTCAAAAAAGACGATCGAGAAAAAGAGAAAATTTGCACCCTTTATAAAAAATTTTTAAAAATATAAATATCCTTATTTTTCAAAAAAATTGAAAAAAAAAAAAAACATTCTTTGATTCAGTACTTCAAAATATACATAATTTTTCCTCCCTCCTTCCCTTATTTTTCAACTTTAGCTATGCCGAAGAGGAAAAATAAAGGTATAACTGGTGAAGCCCAAAGACGTCGCAATGCTGAGGCTCAAAGATTAAGGCGAGCAAGACAGGCTGAAAATGAAGCAACAAGTGCTAGACAGGCTGAAGTTGAAAGAACAAGTCCAAGACAGGCTGAAGGTGAAGCAGCAGGTGCAAGAAATCCTGAAGATGAAGCAGCTGATGCAAGGCAGCCTGAAGATGAAGCAGCTGATGCAAGACAAACGGAGGTACAGGATGCAGAAGAAACACAGATTATTCATCAGGCAAATGAAAACACCATGCAGGATGAAAATGATATAAACATAACTGTAAATCCATGTTCAGGTAGGCTTTCAGCTGAAGAAAGTGAAGAGAATGCAATGAGGAGAAATGCACATAAGCAATATATGAAACAAGTCCGAGCTCAAGAAACAGATAAACAGGCACTCAGTAGAAAAATCGCAGATGCCAAACGTCACCGTCTTGCACGAGAACAACAAACTAAAGAGGAGGCCAACAGGAGGAGAACACAAGATACTGAATGTCACAGTCTGGCTCGGGAACAAGAAACTGAAGAGGAGGCCAACAGGAGGAGAACACAAGATACTGAACGTCATGGTCTGGCTCGGGAACAAGAAACTGAAGAGGAGGCCAACAGGAGGAGAACACAAGATACTGAACGTCACACCCTCGCTCGGGAACAAGAAACTGAAGGGGAGGTTTACAGGAGGAGAACACAAGATACTGAACGCCATACTCTCGCTCGGGAAGAAGAAACTGAAGAGGAGGCCAACAGGAGGAGAACACAAGATACTGAACGTCACACTCTCGCTCGGGAACAAGAAACTGAAGAGGAGGCCAACAGGAGGAGAACACAAGTTACTGAAGGTCAGCGTTTGGCACGTGCCGAAGAAACTATTCCAGTGCGAGAGGAAAGGCTTCGTAGAGACAGGAACCGTCGCTCAAGAAGAAACACTCTCCACAACATTGGAAGAATTCAGAGTACTTCTGACGTAAATCAGCACACTTGCGGGAGTATGGAAGGTTGCTGTCCGCTATGCACTGGGCTGTTCTTCCTAGCTGAAAAGAACACCAGAGGAAAATATATGCGCTGTTGTCATGATGGAAATATCGTGGAGGCAGAAAGATTATATCCCGAGGATATGAAGAACTTAATTACAGGCGAACATCCTCTTTCAGCGGAACTCCTCTGCAATATTAGAAACTACAATTCTGCTCTAGGTTTTGCATCATTAGGTGCCAACATCGATTTGCCTCCAGGTTCGGGTCCCTACTGCTTTAGGATACATGGAAGCATATATCACAACACTAGCCATCTTCGCCCTCCTCGCCCAGGAGAAGAAAAGTACGCACAACTTTACATTTTGGACTCGGATCAGGCACTGCGACAGAGAATGAGACTATCTGTAAATCAGTCTTTAAATGAGGAACTCTTGACATTGTTGGATTCTATCATTAGAAACGTTAATCCATATGCCCAAGGATACAAGATGATTAAGGAGTTGGAAGAAGAAACACTCAGTGTACAAGGTGTCGACAGTGTCACAGATATCAGAATGTACATCAAGGGAGATGTCACTCCAGGTGAATACAGGGGACGTTACGAAACTCCAAAACAAAATGAAGTTGCAGCTGTGTTCAAGTCGTCCGATGGTGCTCCTTCCAACAACAGAGACATCGTGATATATCCGAGACGCAGTGGACTCGTCAACATCAGTACCCTCAATTTTAACTTGGAACCGATGACATATGTATTATTCTTCCCACATGGCGAACAAGGTTATAGGATCAACCAGGGTCATACAGAGCTTCAGTTCTACAGCCATAGAATTTCTATCAGGCGTGATTGCTTCAATCCCATTTTGTATGGCCAAAAGTTATTTCAACAGTACGTCGTCGATGCCTACGTGAAGATTGAAGGAAACCGACTGTGGTATCTAAAGACAAAACAAAAAGACTTAAGAGTTGACACCTACATTGGTCTGTCCGACCACATTCACAGAATTGCAGAACGGGCAGGTGCAAGGTGCGGCGTGCCCGTCATACTACCTTCGACTTTCACAGGAAGCCCAAGATACATGCAGCAGAACTATCAGGACGCCATGGCTATTGTGCGAGACTTTGGCAAGCCAGATCTGTTCATCACATTTACATGCAACCCAAAATGGCCAGAAATTTAAGAAAACCTGTTGTCAGGACAAAGAGCGTGTGATCGTCCCGACATTGTTGCCAGAGTTTTTGACATCCAGAAGACTGCTCTACTGGAAGACTTGAAGAAGAATCATGTTCTTGGAGTGACTGTCGCAGACATACATGTCATTGAATTTCAAAAGAGAGGACTGCCACATATGCACCTATTACTCATTTTGGACGAAGAAGACAAACTGAGAGATGCAGAAGCCATCGATACGTTGGTGTGTGCAGAAATACCAGACTGCACCATAGACCCTATTCTCTACAACACAGTAAAGTCTTCTATGATTCATGGCCCATGTGGCACACTCAACCCTAATTCGCCGTGTATGGTTGACGGTGTCTGTTCGAAAGGATTTCCTAAAGACTTTCAGGAAGAAACTGTCGACAACTATAAAGGATATCCAGTGTACAGGAGAAGGAACGATAGCAAATTCATTTTGATCAGAAACGAAGTTATTGACAACAGGTGGGTCGTTCCTTATAATCCTTTCCTCACAAAGAAGTACAATGCCCACATTAACTTGGAAGTTTGCAGTTCAATCAAGTCAGTCAAATACCTTTTCAAATACGTGTACAAGGGACATGATGCAGCTAATGTCGTCATTGAACAGGCTGGCCAAGAAACAGTCGTCTGGGACGAAATCAAGAACTTCCTAAATGCCAGATATATATCTGCTCCCGAAGCCGTATGGAGAATTTTTGAAAAGAAGATGCACGACCAGTCGCACTCCGTCATCAGACTCCCAGTTCACCTGGAAAATATGCAGTCAGTGTATTTTACAGAGACAGAAGAGAGAGAAGCTCTGCAGAGGGCTGCACAAAGAAACACTATGCTCACCGGTTGGTTCGACCTCAACAGCAGATTTCCAGAAGCCAACGAGTATGTGTATGCAGAAATTCCCAAACACTTCGTTTGGAGAAATAAGACCTGGCAAAGACGTGTGAGACTTGCAGACAAGATCATCCCAAGAATGTATTCTGTGAGTCCAAAAGATATTGAGAGATTTCACCTGCGAATGCTGCTGTGTCACATCAAGGGAGCCAAGAGTTTCAATGACTTGAGGAGATTCGAAGGCGTGGAGTACACTACCTTCAAGGATGCCTGTCGCGCAAGAGGGCTGCTCCAGGACGACGAGGAATGGAGGAACTGCCTCACTGAAGCAGTCAGTTTTCAAATGCCATCCCAACTCAGACAGCTCTTTTCATTCATCTGTGTGTTCGGAAACCCCGCGGAACCCATTGCATTGTGGGACAGTTTCAAGGATTCGCTCTCGGAAGACTTCGCCAGGACCTACTCTACAGAGGATAGCTGCAGCCTCGCGCTCAGGAGTATACAAGACCACCTAGCAGTCCACAATCTTTCCCTTGCTGAACTTGGTCTCCCCGAGCCTTCAGCCACTGTTATGCCAGTACCAGCTGTTCCACTCTATGACAGCCAGTTAGAAATGCGAGAAGCACAGCAGTTGAAGGACATGCTAAACAATGAACAGAGAACAATCTACGATGCCGTTTTGGATGCTGTGGAAGACGAGAATCTTAACTCTCAGAAGACTTTTTGCGTGAATGCATTTGCTGGAACGGGAAAGACTTTTCTTTTCAAGACCATTCTTCATGCCGTTCGTGGGAAAGGATACGTCGCCATACCAGTTGCATGGACGGGAATCGCTGCTGCCCTGTTGGACGGGGGAAGGACTGTTCACTCGACATTCAAGCTGCCTATTCCTGTAGTGGAGAATTCTTCGTGTCGCATCAAACAAGACAGTGCTGAAGGAAATCGCCTGATGAGTGCCAAGCTCTTTATATGGGATGAATGCACCATGACACCAAGCCATGCCCTCGATGCTGTAGATAGGCTCCTCAGAGATCTGACGCGACTGGATGTACCATTTGGAGGTAAAACTTTAGTTTTGGGAGGCGACTGGAGACAAACTTTGCCCGTCATTTCACACGGAAATAAAACGACTGCTTTGGAGACCTGCCTCAAAAATTCTTCTATGTGGAGCCACTTCAGACAGTTCACTCTTACCAGGAATATGAGACTGCAGACGGAGGAGCAAGATTTTTCAGATTGGCTACTTCAACTCGGGGATGGTACTCTAAGAAACGACAGTGGGTTGGAAGGAGACATCGTCGAAATTCCACCTGCATGTGTAGTTGATGGCTCAATAGTAGATGAGATTTTTCCCAACATGACTAGCCAGACGGAATACTTTTCCGAAAGAGCCATTCTGTGCCCAAAGAACGACGAAACACTTAAACTAAACGAAGAGATTTTAGCAAGATTTCCAGGTAACGTCTACACGTCCTATAGTGCTGATTCAATAGTTTGTGAAAACGAAGAAGAGCAAGATACCTACCAGTTGGATTTTGTCCACAGTCTTACACCGTCAGGAATGCCCCCACATCGCCTCAGTTTGAAAGTTGGTATCGTAGTGATGCTTCTGCGTAACATCAATGCAGCCAAAGGACTCTGCAACGGTACACGTCTCATCATTAAAACAATTATGAGGAATGTTTTAGATTGTGAGGTCATCTCTGGACAAAATGCAGGATCCAGAGTTTTCATACTTCGAATAGATCTCTCTCCTTCGGATTCCAACTTGCCATTCCAACTCAAGAGAAGACAGTTCCCCATCAGGTTGTCTTTTTCAATGACTATCAACAAATCTCAGGGTCAAACTCTAAAGAAGGTTGGAATATTCTTGCCTAAGCCTGTGTTTAGTCACGGAATGCTCTATGTTGCGTTTTCTAGGTGTACCTCGATGGACAGCGTCCGTGTGAAAGTTCAAGATACTACCAAACAAGGCCATTTGATCCAGAATTCGAATAAAGTTTTTACAGAAAATGTTGTTTACAGAGAGGTTCTACAATAATAAATTCCACACAGATTCTACAGTAATATTCAGCCTGAGTATGGAGTTCTTATTTTATTCTTAGAGTACTTCATATGTATACCGAGATTGGAGTTGTGTATGGAGATGTAAAATTTATGTGCAGTGGAGTATTTACAAATGTAAATATCTTTCTGTAACATTTAATTATATTTGTAAATATTTATTTTTGTGTTTTAACATTTTGCTTTTTATTGTTATTTCTTACTTTTTTTTAAATTATTATTATGCATTAAAACATTTTTAAAATGTTTTTCATTCTTTCTATGTTATGTATTATTTTCATGATTTTCTTTTAATTATGGACCTATTTTTTATGTACATGCAGGTATTCTATGTTTTTCATATACTTGTATTTTAATTTTTATATATATTTCTACTTATTATTGGCCTTATTATATTTCATTATTATTTATACTTTTCATTATTATGTTGTAAAAAAAAAATAATAATAATAATAATGAAAAAAAGAAAGAATGCAAAGCCAAGCATTCAGAATTTTTTAACCACGCCAAAATTAAGCCATTAAAAGTGCACATGAAACATTTATCTATATTGTACTTTCAATGGCTTTTGTTTTGACAGTCCTAAGCCTGTATGAAGTGGGAAGGTTTTTTCTTTTCTTCCTTTATTTATTATCTGTTTTTACGTCTAAAAATCACCTTTAGTCTAAATTTTGTTACATTTTTATTTTTTTCTTTTTTTTCTTTTCTTGACTGCAGTTTTTAATATTCCAAAGATAATCACTTGATGTTCATTTCAAATAATTTCTTACTTTACTTGGTTTATTTCTTCAATGTTAGTTTTTTTTTTTTTTTTTTTTTTTTTTTTTTAATTTTTAAACATCATGTGGCCCTTGACTTGATACTTGAGTTGTGGGAAGAGTATGGCACCTGTGCGAAAAATAAACCCTACAACTATGATACTGTGAAATAGGCCCGCAAGTGTAAAAATGTTCACTTCTGAAAAGATTGAAACATTTTTTCAAAAACTGAATGAGTTATATGGCATAAAATATTGAATATCGCGTTCTTGACCCATTCGATTTCATGTGGTGGGTTACCATGGCAACTCTCATTCACAGAGAAAACGATATCTGGCGAAAGAAAAAAAAAATCTTTTACCGATTGAGATCACGTGGTTTTTGTACTGGGAATAAAAATTGCAAATTTCAAAATGCTTCGATTTTCTTCAAAATTCTTTTAAACTGCACAGTGAACATCACAAGGGATAGTTGGAGTTCAAATTTCATCAATTTTGGAAAAAAATTACATTTTAATTGCAAATTAAATTTTATTGTAATACGCGTATTTCAAATTCTATTTATGATTAAATTATTTTTAATACATCATTCGAAAGATATTTTAAAGTACTTTTATATTATCGAATGTGGAATTCGAGATTTCACACGATTTACACTTTTTGAGGTGTCCTGATTAGGTTTCCTTTAATCTCAGCTACTAATTAAAATAATTTCAGAACTAGTACATCATTTGAAAGCTTTGTTGATTTGGAATTGAACAGTAGATTACAGAATTTTTTACAGCCAGATGGCGCTGTAATATTTTAAATTTTCAATATTTCAAATTCTAATTATGATTTAATTAGTTTTAATACATCATGAGAAAGATATTTTAAAGTATTTTTATATTATCGAATGTGCAATTCGAGATTTCACCCGATACACGTTTTGAGGTCTCCTGATTAGGTTTTCTTTTGTATCTCAGCTACTAATTAAAATAATTTCATGAGTAATACATCATTTGAAAGCTTTGTTGATTTGGAATAGAACAATAGATTACAGAAATTTCTACCGTCAAGGCAGTGGGGATCCGGTGTGACTTTTTACCCGATCAGAATTAATTTTTTTTTTATTTCTTTTCTTGAGAATAAAAGTTGCTATTAGTGATTCATTAATTATAGTGATTCATTTAAACATACAGACCCGCTAGCGGGCGAAGCTCGCTAGTAATAATAATAATAACAGCTGGCACTGATTGAGAATCGGAGGTATTTTGAGTAAGATAAAAAGTACATTTTAATTGCAAATTAAAATGTCGCTTTAATATTTTAAAATTTCAATATTTCAGTTTCTAATTATGATTAAATTATTTTTAATACATCATTTGAAAGATATTTTAATGTTCTTTCATATTATCGAAAGTTTTCACCTGATTTACACGTTTTGAAGTGTCCTGATTAGGTTTTCTTTTGCATCTCAGCTAATTGAGTTAGAACGTTCAAAATTGGTATACGTAGGTTAATTAGGACGGGCTGAAAGGGTGGGGAAGAAATAGGCGTGCACCGCGCACGATGCGCGCGAGATTTTACCCGATTTACACGTTTTGAGGTGTCTTGATTAGGTTTTCTTTTGTATTTCAGCGACTAATTAAAATAATTTCATAAGTAATACATCATTAGAACGCTTTTTTGATTTGGAATCGAACAGTGGAATACAGAAATTCGAACCGCCAGATGGCGCTGTAATATTTTCAAATTTCAATATTTCAATTTCTAATTATGATTTAATTATTTTTAATGCATCATTCGTAAAATATTTTAAAGTTCTTTTAAATTATCGAAAGTTTTCACCAGATTTACACGTTTTGAGGTGCCCTGAATTAATTTTCTTTTGTATCTCAGCTACTAATTAAAATAATTTCATAAGTAAGACATCATTAGAAAGCTTTTTTGAATTGGAATCAAACAGTGGAATACAGAAATTTGTACCGCCAGATGGCGCTGTAATATTTTCAAATTTCAATATTTCAATTTCTAATTATGATTCAATTATTTTTAATACATCATTCGAAATATATTTTAAAGTTCTTTTAAATTATCGAAAGTTTTCACCAGATTTACACGTTTTGAGGTGTCCTGATTACGTTTTCTTTTGTATCTCAGCCAAATTAGTTAGATCGCTCAAAATTGGTATACGCAGGTTAATTAAGAGAGCCTGAAAGGGTGGGGAAGAAATAGGCATGCACCGCACGCGTATCCCTAAACTTGTGCGCGCGCAGAGCGCACGGGACTGCGATGCCGAAGGCAGTGGGGACCTGGTGCGAGTTTTTACCCGATCAGAAATGATTTTTTTTTATGGGGCACGAAGGGTCAAGGAAGGGATACGCGCGCGCGCAGCGCGCACGGGACTGCGCTGCCGAAGGCAGTGGGGAACGGTGCGAGTTTTTACCCGATCAGAAATGATTTTTTTTTAGGGGCACGAAGGGGCAGGGAAGGAATACGCGCGCGCAGCGCGCACGGGACTGCGCTGCCGAAGGCAGTGGGGACCCGGTGCGAGTTTTTACCCGATCAGAAATGATTTTTTTTAGGGGGCACAAAGGGTCAGGGAAGGAATACGCGCGCGCGGCGCGTGTATCCCTTAAGTTGTGCACGCGCAGCGCGCACGGGACTCCGCTGCCGAAGGCAGTGAGAACTCGGGCCGACTTTTTACCCAATCACAAATGATTTTTTTTTAAATTTATTTTCTTAACACTAAAAGTTACTGTTAGTGATTCATTAATTATAGTGATTCATTAATTATAGTGATTCATTTGAAAATACTGACCCGCTAGCGGGCGAAGCCCGCTAGTCTCTTATATTATTAAAATCTGTACGCGTGTGTGTGTCTGTGTGTCTGTGTGTCTGTGAGAAACGGCTTGAAACCGCAAAAGCTCCGCCGCTAACGGTCGCACGGACTTCGAACAGGTACCGTCGGACAGAGAATTTATCGCAGATCTGGGTTATCTAATTTGCTAAACGATGCGACCCTAATTAGCGGAGATATTAATTAAAATGTCGACCATTGTCTAACGAAAAATGACCCAGAATTCATGATTAAATGCTTAAAAAGCGACATTTTTACGGAAAAAGTGGAAGATAAATTAGAAATATCAGTCGTATTGATACAAACAAGATACCATGGGAAAGGGCTTTTTTTCTTAAACCGATGGTTTAAATGGCTTATCGATCGGACAATTAGATTTTTTAAAATTAACTAAACTATAAAAAAATATTGGCAACAAATCACAAGAATCTTAGCTTTGCAGACTTTTCGTCTACAGCAGTCTTCAACGGAAACACATCTGGTATTTAATGAAGTCACGTGTTTCGTACTGCGATTAAAAATTGCAATTTTCTATTTTCTTCAATTTTTCAAATTTTACACATTTTACTTAGTATACAATCTTAACATCACAAAACAAACTTGCAGTTTAAATTTCATCGATTTTGGTCAATAAACAAAAGATTTACATTTTAATTGCAAATTGAATTTTATCTTTACACGCCTCACATTTTATCTGTCGAAAGAGGATGTCAGTTTCAAAACGACACAAATACACTTGAGGTAAAAATATTTCTTTTTCTATTTACTTCCATTAACCGACTACCGTAGATAATGGAATTCGAAATTTCACCTGACTTGCATGTTTTGAGGTCTCATGGCGCTGTCATAATTTAAAATTTCAATATTTCAGATTCTAATTATGTTTAATATATATATATATATATATTTAATACGTCATTCGATACACATTTTAAAGTATCTCAGTTACTAATTAAAATAATTTCATAAGTCATGCATCATTGGAAAGCTTTGTTGATTTGGGATCGAACAGTGGAATACAGAAATTTGTACCGTCAGATGGCGCTGTAATACTTTCAAATTTCAATATTTCAATTTCTAATTATGATTAAAAGATTTTTTAATACATCGTTCGAAAGATATTTTAAAGTTCTTTTAAACTATCGAAAATTTTCACCAGATTTATACGTTTTGAGGTCTCCTGAATCAATTTTCTTTTATGGCGCTGTAATATTTTCAAATTTCAATTTCTAATTATGATTAAATTATTTTTAAAACATCATTCGAAAGATATTTTAAAGTTCTTTTAAATTATCGAAAGTTTTCAACAGATTTTCACGTTTTGAGATGTCCTGAATTCGTTTTGTTTTGTATCTCAGCTACTAATTAAAATAATTTCATAAGTAATACGTCATTGGAAAGCTTTTTTGAATTGGAATCGAACAGTGGAATAAAGAAATTTGTACCGCCAGATGGCGCTGTAATATTTTCAAATTTCAATATTTCAATTTCTAATTATGATTAAATTATTTTTAATATATCATTCGAAGGATATTTTAAAGTTCTTTTAAACTATCGAAAATTTTCACCAGATTTATATGTTTTGAGGTCTCCTGAATCAATTTTCTTTTATGGCGCTGTAATATTTTCAAATTTCAATATTTCAATTCCTAATTATGATTAAATTATTTTTAATACATCATTCGAAAGATATTTTAAAGTTCTTTTAAACTATCGAAAATTTTCACCAGATTTATACGTTTTGAGGTCTCCTGAATCAATTTTCTTTTATGGCGCTGTAATATTTTCAAATTTCAATATTTCAATTTCTAATTATGACTAAATTATTTTTAAAACATCATTCGAAAGATATTTTAAAGTTCTTTTAAATTATCGAAAGTTTTCAACAGATTTTCACGTTTTGAGATGTCCTGAATTCGTTTCATTTTGTATCTCAGCTACTAATTAAAATAATTTCATAAGTAATACATCATTGGAAAGCTTTTTTTGAATTGGAATCGAACAGTGGAATACAGAAATTTGTACCGCCAGATGGCGCTGTAATATTTTCAAGTTTCAATATTTCAATTTCTAATTATGATTAAATTATTTTTAATACATGATTCGAAAGATATTTTAAAATTCTTTTATATTATTCAAAGTTTTCAACAGATTTACACGTTTTGAGGTGTCCTGAATTCGTTTTCTTTTTTATCTCAGCTACTAATTAAAATAATTTCATAAGTAATACATCATTGGAAAGCTTTTTTGAATTGGAATCGAACAGTGGAATACAGAAATTTGTACCGCCAGATAGCGCTGTAATATTTTCAAATTTCAATATTTCAATTTTTTATTATGATTAAATTATTTTTAATACATCATTCGAAAGATATTTTAAAGTTCCTTTAAATTATCGAAAGTTTTCACCAGATTTACACTTTTTGAGGTGTCCTGAATCAAATTTCTTTTATGGCGCTGTAATATTTTCAAATTTCAATATTTCAATTTCTAATTTGGTTTAATTGTTTTTAATACATCATTCGAAAGATATTTTAAAGTTCTTTTATATCATTTAAAGATTTCAACAGATTTACACGTTTTGAGGTCTCCTAAATTCGCTTTCTTTTGTATCTCAGCTACTAATTAAAATAATTTCATAAGTAATACATCATTGGAAAGCTTTATTGAATTGGAATCGAACAGTGGAATACAGAAATTTGTACCGCCAGATGGCGCTGAAATATTTTCAAATATCAATATTTCAATTTCTAATTATGATTAAATTATTTTTAATACATCATTCGAAAGATATTTTAATGTTCTTTTAAATTATCGAAGGTTTTCACCTGATTTACACGTTTTGAGGTGTCCTGAATCAGTTTTCTTATATGGCGCTGTAATATGCGCAAAGCGCACGGGGCTGCGCTGCGGAAGGCAGTGGGGACCCGGTCCGAATTTTTACCCGATGAGAAATGATTTTTTAAATTTTCTTAAGAATAAAATTTTGACCTGAGTAAGAATATGTGCGCGCAGCGCGCATTTGTCTGCGCTGCCTGAGGCAGTGGGGACCGATGGGAGTTTTTACCCGATCCGATTTTTTTTTTTTTTTTTTAGGAGCCACGAAGGGTGAGGGAAGGAATACGCGCGCGCAGCGCGTGTATCTGTTGTGAAAAAAACAATTTCCACATATATTAAGTTAGCAGAGTTAGCAGTGCAGTGAAATGATAGTTGCTCAGCTCTAAAAAGCTATAAAAAAGATAAATATATGTGGCATTCATTGAAGACAAAAGTTCAATTAAAACAGTTTATTAAAGTTGAAACAAAATGATGAATAACATTAAATCAGCTGAAACAATTGTAGAATCTTGCTGACGAAAGGTTAAATACCCTTAAAATACTGCCATACTGAGTTCAAATAGAAAGCTACTTTTCATTGTGAAATAACTAGATACACTAAACGAACAAGTCACAAAAACGTAATTTACAATCATAATAAAACTAAACAGTTTATAATTATATTGAAATACCAGCTCATGACTTTGAGCTAAACTGAAAAATCATAAAAGCTTAAAAGATTAAGGGCTTCAGAGCTTAAGAGACTGATTACATATTTCCTACCTCCTTTTATAATCACGAAACGGACTCAAAGTAACAGCTACTAGATGCTGTAGAATAGGAACGCCTCCCATAACTATAGCAACACGACGCTGCGAGTCGGCCGCCATCTGTGGGCTAAGCAAAAAGACTCTGCAGTTGAAAAAATATTACATCTCCTCGCTAAGTAGCGAAAAGAACAATCCGTAAAAGGATTTAAACATATTTTTCTTTAAGTTAATTTTAATAAAATATGCTTTTAAATATGAGGTAAGTAATTAAAGTTATTTCAAATGACTTAAACATAAATATATTAATAAGGAATATAATTTTTAACTAAAAGTAATTATCATTAAGCTTTTTAATTTTAATATATCTTTAACTCAAATGGCAGCATCAAAAGAGAAAATAGCACTAAACGCTATAATTCATTTAATTAATAACTTAAACTTTAAAGGTTATAAAGTGAATTTAAATCATATTTAAGTAGTGAATGAATTTAAATTTAAATTTGAGAATCAACACGGAAAGGGTATAAATTTTACAACAAGGCCCTTCACCGTGTTGATTCGACAAACACAAACGTCAGCAATTACAATATAAACTTTATTAGAAAAGAAATAAAAAAAAAATTCCTTGAATATTTAGTGACTTGATGAGAGATTCACATATGTCTTCTACAGAATATACTTCACACAAAGCTAGAAGGCTTGTCAATCATAAGATCAAGAGTCCACAAGTCCAACTCACAATCAAAAAAAAAAGTAGCACTATCAATATTCTATACATATCTACTAAAAGAAAGAACAAGATATTAATACAGAGCAAATATGCACAGCATTTCAAGGAAACCTTTTTTTTCCCCCATTCCCCATTGTCAAAATAAGAAAACGATGATATTCACAAATATATGAAACATTTACATAACATACACATAACCAATTACACGTAGCGCTACGAATTTCTCTCATACAAAAGTTAAACTAAACTATACATCACTACACAATGGAAAACGTAGGAAAAACCCACCAAGAAAATGCATACATATCCCTCTAAAAAACCATTTTTTCAGTTTCAAAAAATTCAAATATATATTATACGTTCAAAAAAAAATTTAAATTTACTCTATATACATTTACTTAATAAATACCTTATTTACAAATTTAGACATATCACCTTTAGTAAGGGGCTTTGTGAAGGGATCGGCAAAGTTATCTTTAGTATTTACATATCTTAAATCAAACCGTTCCTCAAATAACCATTCACGGATGAAAAATAACTTTACATTAATATGTTTGGATTTGTTATTCTCTATAGGAGACCTCGTAAAATTAATTGCCGCTTGGTTATCAGCAAAAAGTATTGGTGGTTCATATGAAATAGCAATTAATTTAAAATCAATACAATCTCGTAATATATTATCAAACCACATTAATTCTTTAACCCCGTCACACATGGATACAAATTCACTTTCCATGGTTGAAAGGCAAACACTTTTTTGCTTAAAGGTTTTCCAAGAAATAGGGCTATTATCCAAAAATAAAATTTGTCCCCCCATTGATACGAAGTCATCTCTATTCATCGCGAAATCAGCGTCAGAGAAAGCAGTTAAACATGGATTAAAACAATTCAAATTTAATTTCAAATCTCGAGTACACGAAACATACCCAAGCAATTTAATTAACCCATTCCAATGATTAAACCCCGGTGAATTTTGAAATTGACTGAATATATTAACTGCGTAGGCAATATCAGGTCGTGTCCTGTTTGCAATGAAAGATAGACATCCTAAGATATTCCGATATGGAAATCTAGACATTTCATCAATTTCATTTTGATTAGTAGGACAATCTTTTTTCGAATACTTAATGCCTTTTACAATAGGTAATGAGCAATAAGGAATATTATAAGATTTAAACCTGTCATACACTTCATTAATATATAATTCCTGAAAAATTTGTACTGAATCATTTTCATAATTAAATTCAACACCAAGTAATTTCTTGGTTTTACCTAAAATTTTTATATCAAATTTACATTTTAATAAACTAAGAATTTTATCTATTTGAAATTGATTTTTACCAAACAAAACTAAATCATCTACATAAACTAATAAAACAATATAATTTTCAAAATAATATGAACAATTACACCAGTTAAATTTATTAAACCCTAAATCTAATAGTACTTTATTTAACTCATAATACCAGAGCCGGCCACTTTGATGAAGGCCATATAACGCTTTGTCCAGTTTACAAACAAGATTTCCCCCCCCCCCCCCTTTACAACATATCCTTTTGGCTGAGACATATAAATTTCTTCTTTTAAAGGTGCATAAAGATAAGCACATTTTATATCGCATTGAACATTATGCCATTTATAACATGAGACCAACAATGAAAAAAAGAAACGTATTACTGAGAAATTAACGACGGGTGAAAACGTCTCGTCATAAGTGTCCCCCTTTATCTGATGAAAGCCCTGGGCCACGAGCCTCGCTTTAAAGCGGGCAACGTTTCCTAGCTCATCTCTTTTAACGGCGTATACCCATCTATTTCCCAAAACTTTTTCCCCTCCGGTAAATTAACCAGATGCCAAACTTTACGAGTTTTCATATTATTTATCTCATCATCCATGGCATTTTTCCATTCAACACATTCTGAAGATTTAACGGCCTGATTATATGTTTTAGGTATAGGGATAACTAGTCATGATTTTTTATGAGTTAAACTTGAAGTTGGGTTATTCGAGTTTTGCTGATCAACTACCCCCTCGAACTTATTACTACTAGAGAAATAAAAAAAATTAGAGTCAAAAATTAAATTATTTTTATCACAATATTGCTTGACATCGTTCATTGATCTCAATCTAGTTTTAGTGTTGTCCGGGTAATAGAAGATGTCAACTCTGTCGCTCATTTTTCTGGGTACGGGTTTTCTATTCCAAGTAATTGAAGAAAGAGGTTTAAGAGAAGATTTATCTACAGGAGTTTCATCGACGGGCTCGTCACTAGAATCATCGGGCTCACCTCCGAAAACAATGTCAACAGGATCGGAAGCTTGACAATCAACTGGACTTTCCGGAAGTAAGTCCAATTCCTCCAGTGAGGTGCCCATCACCGCTCCACTGCATTTACTAAATAGCTGATCAGAGAACGTTACGTTTATGGTTTCAACTATTTTATCCTCATCCTCCAACCAAATTTTATACCCCTTAGTCTTTAATGAATAACCTATTAGTACTCCCTTTTTAGCCTTAGGTTCAAGCTTATGGTCTCTATGCTGTTTTGGGATCCCAACATACGAAATTAATCCAAACGGCTTCAGGTGTCTTACGGATGGTTTAAACCCAGTATATAACTCAAAAGGAGTCATAGTTTGTCCCCTGTGGATTAAACGGTTCCAAGTGTACGCGAAATACAACATTGCATCGGGCCAGAAAGAAAAAGGCAAACCACTATCCGTGATAATAGCTCTAACACAATTTAAAGAAGTTTGATTAAACCGCTCACTTAACCCATTTTGCTCAGGTGTGAACGTGTTAGTTAACTCATGAACAACTCCATTTTTACTACAAAATGATTTGAAATTGTCATTTACAAATTCGGAACCATTATCCGTACGAATAGCTTTTAACTTTTTATTCAAACTACGTTCAGCCCGTGCAATGTGCCTCTCGAATACACCAAAAACCTGAGACTTATCCCTTAAAGGATAAACAGCAACCCTTTTAGAAAATCCATCAATAATGGACAAAAAGAACCTTTCCCCATTTTTACCAGTTACCTTAATTGGGCCCCAGACGTCCATAAATACTTTCTCTAACGGTGATTTAACGCCATGAACATCAGATGATTTAAAAGACACACGGTTTTGTTTACTAATCCTACAAGGTTCACAAAAAAAATTTCTTAAACTTAAGTTTAGGAAGGCCCCTCACCCCGTTCTTCTTGCTAGTATTTACTATAGTATCAGGACTTACATGCCCAAAACGAGCATGCCAATACCCAATTTCATTAACTTTTGCAAGAGAAGCTGAAGGATTTTCTGGGTGCCCCCCATTCACTTTACTCCCCTTTTTAACTTTAGAAACATTAGGATATAAATAGTAAACACCGTCTTTAATTTTAGCAGTAAAAATATGTCTTTTATCTCTACCGAACACCGACACTCGACCCTTACCGCCAGTGTATGTGGCACCGTTCACATCTAATTTAGGACCCGATATTAAATTTTTCCGTAACTTTGGGGAATATAACACATCTTTTAAATACAATACATTTTTACCAAAATTCAACTTAACAGTTCCTTTAGCAGTAATAGGAAAACTAATACCATCGATCGCGACAAAAAGCTCCTCTCCCTCCACAGGAGTATAATGCTCAAAAAGATCTAAATTTCTTAGAAAATGATTTGAAGCAGCAGTATCAAAAATAAAGCTGTCATCATCACTTAAATTACTAAAGTTAGCTTGAGCTATGTAGTAGGAGGGGGGAGATTTGCATTTGTCACGACCGTTGGAGTTATACTTTAAATTTCTAGGTTTAAATTTAACATTACTATTCAAAAAACAGTTTTTCTTAAAGTGGCCAATACGGCCACACTTAAAACAAGTTAAAGGTTTTTTACCTTTGTGCTGGACGTTCTGTATCTGAACACTGCTATTGGCATCTTTCTTAATATCACCGTCACGAAGCTGTAGACGCGATTCCTCCGCTGTTAACTCGGACACAATATTCTGGAACTTGAACTGGTCGTTCTTCCAACGCAACAAATATTGCACTGCAGATTCAAACTTGGATGGTAGGTGTTGCAAGAGCTGGAAACAGCAGTACACATCCTCCATAGCATGACCAATTTCACGCAGCTGGTCCAGTGTTCTTGATAACCGGGTTACAAAAGAATTCACTGTTTCATTCTCAGACATTCTACAATTAATGAACTCTATAAACAGTCCCATATGATGAGCTCTTGAGTCTGATATAAAGGTCTTCTTCAAAGTCTCCCAGGCATCAATAGCACACTCACAATTTTCAATAATGCTTCTGACTTCAGGCGATGTATTCAGATATATTGTTGATAATGCAACTCGACTACGAGATTTAAAATCCTCCACTTGTTTTGAAGTTATTCCGGCCTCAGCATCTTCAACAGGCAGTTTTTCTTTTTTACATATTATATTCCAGCAGTTTCTTTCAATTAAAATAAATTTAATGTCCTTGACCCACGTAGTATAATTATTCATCCGTAATTTTTCAATCGTGGGGTTTAAACTTACTGCCATTTCAATTTCTTATCTTCAAACACTTAGAATGCCATAAAAACTATTATCAAAATTTTAAATGCTATGAGCTGACAACGAGCCAAATTGCCCATAACCACTTGTTGTGAAAAAAACAATTTCCACATATATTAAGTTAGCAGAGTTAGCAGTGCAGTGAAATGATAGTTGCTCAGCTCTAAAAAGCTATAAAAAAGATAAATATATGTGGCATTCATTGAAGACAAAAGTTCAATTAAAACAGTTTATTAAAGTTGAAACAAAATGATGAATAACATTAAATCAGCTGAAACAATTGTAGAATCTTGCTGACGAAAGGTTAAATACCCTTAAAATACTGCCATACTGAGTTCAAATAGAAAGCTACTTTTCATTGTGAAATAACTAGATACACTAAACGAACAAGTCACAAAAACGTAATTTACAATCATAATAAAACTAAACAGTTTATAATTATATCGAAATACCAGCTCATGACTTTGAGCTAAACTGAAAAAACATAAAAGCTTAAAAGATTAAGGGCTTTAGAGCTTAAGAGACTGATTACATATTTCCTACCTCCTTTTATAATCACGAAACGGATTCAAAGTAACAGCTACTAGATGCTGTAGAATAGGAACGCCTCCCATAACTATAGCAACACGACGCTGCGAGTCGGCCGCCATCTGTGGGCTAAGCAAAAAGACTCTGCAGTTGAAAAAATATTACATCTCCTCGCTAAGTAGCGAAAAGAACAATCCGTAAAAGGATTTAAACATATTTTTCTTTAAGTTAATTTTAATAAAATATGCTTTTAAATATGAGGTAAGTAATTAAATTTATTTCAAATGACTTAAACATAAATATATTAATAAGGAATATAATTTATAACTAAAAGTAATTATCATTAAGCTTTTTAATTTTAATATATCTTTAACTCAAATGGCAGCATCAAAAGAGAAAATAGCACTAAACGCTATAATTCATTTAATTAATAACTTAAACTTTAAAGGTTATAAAGTGAATTTAAATCATATCTAAGTAGTGAATGAATTTAAATTTAAATTTGAGAATCAACACGGAAAGGGTATACATTTTACAACAGTATCCCTGAAGTTCTGCGCGCGCAGCGCGCACGGGACTGCGCTGCCGAAGGCAGTGGTTACCCGGGCCGACTTTTTACCCAATGAGAAATGATTTTTTTTTTTTTTTAATTTCTTTTCTTAACACTAAAAGTTACTGTTAGTGATTCATTAATTTTAGTGATTCATTTGAAAATACTGACCCGCTAGCGGGCGAAGCTCGCTAGTATATATAATAAATCTTGAAAATTAGTAGAGATAAAACTTGATTTTTTTAATAAAAAAACGTAAAAAGTTTTGTGAACCAACGCGGAAATGCAGCAAAAGGAAATATAAAACCAATATAAATAAACAAACTGATAATAAATGAAAAGTAATCCCAAAGCACATGGGGAATTTCGTCAGGGGACCCCCGCCCTCTCCTCATGTAGGAAATGGAAAAGTAGAAGTTTCTGAAGATAACGTATGCTTTTAAGACAGAAAATGCATTTCTAGCCCCTGAATTATCATAGATAAAAGCAAAAGTATATAGCAAACAAATTCAAGATTAGAATTGAATTAATACAAAGCATTAAAAAGGAAATTAAATTCATAAATAAAGTATAATAGTAAATATATAAATATAAATATACAAAAATATAAATATATATAAGGACAAATTACATGACAAGTAGATTGAAAAATCCCCCCACCAAAAAGAGAGAATACTCTTCGGCTGTTAGGGCCACTTACCAATTCGTAAATGTCGTTTGGGATGAAGAAAAAAAAATAACTTAACTTAAATTATGTTCAGGAAGATTGAAATGTTTATCTAGTAGGAAAACAGGATAGTGGAGGATCAAAAGTGTGATGGCATGTCTCCGGAACACCTATAGGGGTGTGTCCCAGACCGTCGCCAATTGCCCATCTGCGCAGCACTACTGCGACGTAAAAACCCAACCTCTAACCTCCAACAGGGTAGTGGTTGACACTTAAAATGTGGTTAAGATTTCCAAGAGCTAAATTCAAGTCTAAATGGATATTGAAAATAATTTTAATTCTGTTAATTTGGGTAAACATAATATTTTTTTAAACTGTATGACTAATACAGGAAATCGTCAGATTACTAACTTTAATGCAAAAATTCTGCCTTGTATCATAAATATAGGATAGAAAATGTTTTAATTTTAGGGAACAGTTTTAATATTACATACCTTTTTTTTACTTTCTCTTACCCATAAGGTAGAGAAAGTATTGTTTTTGGGTCAAATTTTCGAACCCGAGATTTTGTTATATTTACACGTTTTGAGGTCCCCTGAATACGAAAATCATGTTTTTAGCAAATGGTCTGTGTGTATGTGTGTGTGTGTCTGTGTGTCTGTGTGTCTGTATGTCTGTGTGTATGTATGTCTGTCTGTTATCAGCATATCTCAAAAACAAATTATACCAGAAAGTTCAAACTTGGTATTCTAAATGTGTATCATATAGGGATGCTACAGTAAGCTTTTCGTTAAGATCAAGCAAATGGTTCGTGTACAGGGACAATCAAGAGAATTCTTATACATTACGTCTATGGGGGAAATTTCAGGTAAGTACAGTTTAACGTCTATAGACTGCACTAAACCAAATTAAACGAATATATATTTTTTGAAATAGAGATAGTTAACTGTGAAAAAAAAATTGTGTATGTAGGAGCCTCGCCTCCCCTCCTGGGGGGAAGTCCCCCCTCGAGGGGAGTAAATTTTCATGATGGGTATCTTTCAAAAGAGCTCGCAAATACCTTTAAAACGAAGGGTTGAGCCATCGATCTGCGATAATTTAAAACAAAGTTATGGATTTTTTTTAACTTTTAACGAAAAAAAAAAAAAAAACTTAGAAAAAAAATGGAATTTTTTTTTTTTTTTTTTTTTTCTTTTTTTTTTTTAAATATTGAGAATAAAATGGACTTTTTTTGGATATTTGGTGTTATACTACTTCTCTAATATGGAAATAGTCTGCCTTATCAGAAAAGATAATTTTTTTAAATAATAATTTTTATAAATTATTTTTTAATAACCGAATTAAATTCTATATAAATGTAGGTTAATTAATGAAACGGGGGGTTTGGGGGGGGGGCGGTAGCCCCCCTCACACAGAATTAATCATCATATAAAACTCTTCAGAAGCCAAATATGAATTGTTTAACATAGGTTTACATAACAGTACTCGTTATCTTACCTATTAATCTGCAACCTGTATTTATAGTATTAAATTTCAGGGTAAGAGAAAATCGTGTGAGTGGCACACCAGATTATTAATGTAAATTTCATAAAAATCCATTAAATTACGTTTCGTTACTTGTGAAAATTGTAGTTATAATTATAAGGCCAGTTAAAAACTTTTTTATTTACTCAATAGTATCTTGAATACTTTAGAGTCTGAGGATAACTGTCATATCATTAAAAATAACTACCAGATATTAAAACATTCTAAGGAAAACTCAGAATATATATTAACAATTAATACCTATGATTTGAAAAATCTAAAGTAGTATTCTTCATTGTTTAGTTTTAGAAATTAAAAAAAATATATACGATGAATATTCGCAAGTAATTGATTGTGAAAAACATTATTAAATTAACTTTATTAAATTCTGTATCTTTGAAAATGTTTTATTTAACGGTATAGATTATTTTTACAAATTTGCTGCATCCCAATGGGAACCAGCTACTCGAGTGCCTTCGCCAACACTTTGCTTCATATGTTTGAGAGAAAATTTAAAAACATTAAGTTTTATAGATATATTGATAACGTAATAGTAATAAACTGTGAAAATTTTCCAAAATATGCTGTTGAAATCTATCCCTCCGACTTTATCTTAAATCGAACTGACAGTGAAGATAAAATTTCTTTCCTGGATAAAAAAAAAAAAAAAAATAAAAAAAAATAAATAAATAAATAAAAAATAATAATAATAATAATAATAATAATAATAAGTAAAAACTGGCTAATGGTATTTATGATACAAGGCTGGATTTTTGCTTTAAAGTTTGTAATCTGACGAATTGGTTTTCCTGTATTAGGCATAGAGTTTTTTAAAATATTACGTTTACCCAAATTAACAGAAATAAACTGATTTGCAATAACCATTTAGACCTGAATTTAGCTCTTGAAAAATCTCAAAAACGTTTTAACTGTTTTCCTAATACATAAACATTTCAATCTTCCTGAATATAATCTAACTTAAGGTTTATTTCTTCATCTCAGGCGATATTTAAGAACTGAAAAGTGGCCTTACCAGCCGAAGAGGGTTCTTTTTTTTTTTTTTTTTTTTTTTTTTTTTTTTTTTTGGTGAGGGGGATTTTTCAATATTTTTCAATCTACTTGTCATGTAATTTTTTCCTTATATATATTTATAATTTTGTATTTTTATATCGATAGATTTATTATTGCACTTTATTTATGAACTATCAGGCTACGCCCGCTTCGCTGGTCACTATTTTAAAATTAATCACTATAGTGAATGAATTCTCAAAATTGCATTAATTTTATCATGTGAAGCAAAAAAAAGAGAGAGAAAAATATCCTGATTGGAAAAAATGTCGCACATGGTCCCCACTGCCTTTGGTAGCGCATGCCACTGTGCGCTGCGAACGCGCATTTATGTTCGAAGCTCTTAATGAATGTAAGGGAAAACATAATTATATATATATAAAAAAAAAAAAAAAAAAAAAAAAAAAAATTCCCCATCGGTGGAATAATCGGTCCGTGCCGCTACTTCCTGCGACAGCGTATACAGGCGCGCACGGCGTGCATAGTCCTTCACCTACCGTTCCTACACCTCAAAATTATTTTACACTTTAAAAATCCTCGCAATCGTTCTATCTGGTTTTTAAACCTAATAATACTAATTTCTAGCATTCTATCTGAATTTCCTTCTTTGTACCCCTGCGCCCGTCCCCCTTCCCGTCCCTCGTAATAATTCTGTACTTTCGAAAATATCCGCAATATATTTATCGGAACTCAAAACCTAACAACACTAATTTTCAGCGCTCTAACTCTTATTTATTTTCTAACAATTTTACAAATTCAAAAATATTCGTAATCCATTTGTAGCTATCAAAAACCTCCATGTACAAATTTTGAGCGAACTCTTTTTTCGAACTCTTTTTTTATTTTTTGTCTCAACACCCTCCCCCTTCCCGTCTATCTAATAATTTTACAAATTCGAAAATATCGGAATCGCTTTGTAAGTATCAAAAACCTCAATGCACCAACTTTAAACGGTCTAACTCTATTTTTATTTTTTTGCCCCTCCGCTCCCCTACGCTTTCTGACCCTCCTAACAACTTTACACTTTCGAAAATATCCTAATTCGACTTGCAGGCCTATAAAAGCTATCTGCACCTATTTTGAAAGATCTAACTGTATTTCTATTTTTTTTTTTTTTTTGCCCCATAGCCCCATTTTTTCGCCCAACCTGTCACGAATTTCTAAAATTGAAGAAATTAGTTTTTATGTATTTGTGAGAGCTACATTTTAGAGGAAAAATCTCCCATATATCTTTTTTTCTGTTTGTGATATAAAGGATTATTTCAAATCACGTTTTTCTCCCTCTCTCCCCCTCTTGGGGCTGAATTTCTAAAATTCCAGAAATTGGTTTTTAGGTATTTGTATTAGCTATATATTAAATCAAAAATTTCTCGTATATCTCTTTTTTTGTTTGAGATATAATAGGAGTATGTGAAACCACGTTTTGCACATGTGAAATCACGTTTTGCCCCCTTTCCCCCCTTGGGAACCGAATTTCTAAAATTCCAGAAATAGGTTTTTAGATATTTGTGTTAGCTATATTTAAAAGCAAAAAATATACGGATATCTGTTTTCTTCTTTGAGATATGGAAATTTTTGTGAAATCACATTTTGCCCCCTACTTCCCTTTGGGGGGGGGGGGCGAATTTCGCAAAATCGCTTCTTAGGGGGTGCTTACACTATATGTTCCATAATCTGACCCAGTTTCGAGTCAGTGGCTCCAGTAGATTTTGCTGTGCGTTGATGAGTCAGTGAGTGAGTGAGTAAGTGAGTGGAAGTACTCTTTTATATGTATAGATTTAATTGCCCTTTTAATGCTTTGTATTGATTCAATTATAACCTTGAATTCGTTTTGTTATGTATTTTTGCTTTCATCTATGAGAAGACAGAAAGCAGGTCGGAACACAAAGGGGGAAGAGCAACGCTGGTAACCAATAGGAAGCGGACTGCCAAACCAAACAGAGGAGAACTCAACTAAAAAACAGGATACAAGAGTACGAATACAAAAAATGGAGGGAAGGGGTTTTAAAATAATTAATTTAAATATTTTGATTTGATTTTTATGTAAACACTTAGCATTTTTTTTATTTTTTTATTTTATTTTTTTAATTGATTTAATTAGTTTTAGTTTATATTTATTTATTTAATAATGATTTTTATCTATTTTCTTTATTTTTATTTTTCATTCATTCTTTCTTTATTATTATTATCATTATTATTATTATTATTTATCAATTTTAATTTATATTTTTACTTTCCGAACACTATAGTGAGGAAAGTATTGTAATCATGTCAAAAATCCGAATTCGAGATTTTGATGTTTCTATACGTTTTGAGGTCCCCTGAGACCGTTTTCACTATTTTTACGATGATGTATGTATGTGTGTGTGTATGTGTGTATGTATGTGTGTATGTCTGTGCGTGAACACGCTAGCGTCTAAACGCTTTGTTCGATTAACCTGAAAGTTGGTACGCATATTGTAAGTCACCATAGTACGAACCCTATAGATTTTGGTGAATCTAGCACTTATAGTTTTTTTACAGGGACACAAAGAAAAATTCTTTATCATTATGGCCTATGGGAGCAAAATCTTAAAAGTGCGATAGCATCTAAACGCCTTATTCAATTGAGCAAAAAATTTATACACATATTATAGGTCACAAATACTCAATCTGTATAGATTTTGGAGAATCTAGCACTTATAGTTTTTTTACAGGGACACAAAGAAAAATTCTTTATCATTATGCCTACGGGGCCAAATTTTTAAAAGTGTGATAGCGTCTAAACGCCTTATTAATCTGAGCAAAAAATTTGTACACATGTAATAGATCACAGTTGAACTAACTGTATAGATTTTGGAGAATCTAGCACTTACAGTTTTTTTACAGGGACACAAAGAAAAATTCTTTATCAATATGGCCTATGGGACTAAATTTTTAAAAGTACGATAGCATCTAAACGCCTTATTGAATTCAGCTGAAAATTTATATGAGTATTATAAATCACTGTTGCACTAACTATAAGCATTTTGGTGAATCTAGCATTTATAGGTTTTTACAGGGACACAACGAAAAATTCTTTATCATTATGATCTATGGGCTCAAAAGTCAGTAGCGTTAAATAAAACATCGTGTAATAGATGGAGAAAAATACTCCATCACTCTATTATGGTTTTCTCTCTTTTGTTTGTTTAACAACTCCTCTTTCTTTATTTTATCTACAAAACTGTTAATTACTCAATGTTCGGAAAGTCGAGTGGAGTCACTTCAGATTTTTTTAATTATTTTTGCAAAACGTAGGAAATTATTTATTCGAATTAAGCAATTTTTTTCCAAGCTGTAGACAGCACATTGTAATCAGCTTTTTCCTTTAGAATTTTATCGCGATTGGGGTAGATAGCTAAATTTTGCAAGAAATCCAATTCGGAAACGCGTTTGGCATAAAAGATAATTTTGGCTTGCTGAAAATTAAATTTATTGTCAGATTCTGAACTATGCTTAGCAATAGAAGATTTAGAAGTATCTTGTTTAGCAACATACCAAGAATGTTAAAAAAAAAAAAACAGCAATCAAGATTTCTTTTAGTTTGACATATGTATGATAAATCGCTGTAATTACCATGGACATATAAATACCCCACTTATGAAGCTTGAGAACAGAGGATTTAGTTGGAGGAAATTGAAATCTAATAAGAGGTTTAAAAATAACATGGAAATTTACACATATAAACTGTCATTTAATTTAATCCTTGCATTAGTGGATGTCATAAAACCCTTTACACGTGATCAGTGCAGGAAAATTTTTTTTTCATAATATTTATACTTTTATTGTACGGGAAAATGTTTGTATTTAATAGGAAAATTTTGCATCCTACGGGAAAATTCACAAGCAAATGAGGAATCTAAAATCACATATAGTGTATAAATTAGCCTCAAATCCGGAAAAAGAATAAAGTCCATTGTGTAAAGTCGTCGAGTAGTGATAGAAAAATAGAGTACGGATTCCCTATACTGGCAACGGAAAAAAAATCCTCGAACATCACTGTAGTTTTTGCGCCGTTTTTTGGCGATAATCGTTTTTTTTTTGGCAAGTGGTTCTTGGAATTTCCCATGTATTAAACTAGTGGATCTGCAGATGAGGAGCCTCAACGTCCTATTTGCATCAGACATTATTCAAAACGTCATTTTTATTTAATCATTATTATATAATAGTATATATTGATTCGATCGACTTATTACCATAATCCGATACATTCCTGAGGGGGGGCAGCCGCCCCCCTTAACCTCCTGCTGTATCTCTCTTTGTATACCTATTTGTATATCATATAATGTGCTACGGAATTGTAAGTAATTGCATTTATTTTTTGTAGAAATTCTTTCAAAGAGGCTTAGTAAGTCGATGAAATACTAATTTTGTGCATTTCTAGACGTTTAGCACTAAAATAGCCTAATTTTCCTTTAAAAACGCATTAAAAAGCTCCATTAAGGGAAGAAATGGATTTGGTGCCAAATTTGGCGACTGTTTCCCTCCTTGGCAACTTTTTTGGCGACCTTGGCGAGAAAATTCTTATTAGAGATATACCAAATATGGAAGCTCTAATTTCCTTGGCTGATGAGATACGAGAATTTTCCAGAACAGTCTGTGTTCGATAGAATAGTATAAAAGGAGCATTTTTTTAGCCAAGGTGGCCAATCTCAGAAGTGTGCCAGTTTCGTCAAATGCTTGCTTTGCTTTGAGCCTCTTTGAATGAGACTTGCTTTATGTGTTATTGATAAACAGTTTGTACTGTTGTTTTCTTGTTAACGGCTGCTGTTTAAGCTATGTTTACTGGCTGAATTGAAGCTGATACTTGGTTTATAGACCTGTATTTTTCTGGAACTTTCTGTGAATAAATCACTGAATTTTTGCAAGTTTCGCCTTTCATTCTCGGACAACTTACGAACCCCCAAGTACGCAACAATATGTATTCTTAATAAACGACGGTCTTGTATTACTTCCCTGAAATTCATAAATACCAAATTTCCTAACTATCAAATTTCATGCAAAAAAAAAAAAAAAAATGCATATCGGAAATATTTTGCGTAATTTTAAAACTAATTATCAATTCTATGCCCACAAATTTCAACAGGAAAATATGCTTTTAAAATTCTAATAAAATTTGATTATATTTGATGGGGTGTAACCATGTTAAAATACACTTTTAAGAAATACCGACTATAAACCGTAATACTACGAAATTCCTTTATGTATCCCGGAAAAGTAGGCATAGTCATTATAAACGCCAATAATAAGAATAAACCTAATTAAGTATAACTCATTAATTTTAAGTTCAATTCAGCATAATCGCATTAAAGTGCGCGCTTAAATTAAAAATTTGTCCATAGGCTCTAATGTTACGAAATTCTTTCGTGTGTCTTTGTAAACGAACCATAAACATTGTATAAACCAGTAAAAACTATTCAGCTTAATTTGAGTTTAAAATTAATAATTGTTCCAAATTTAACATCGTTTGGATTACTACGTGACATTGTCAGAACACTTTTGTAAGGTCCTGTACATTAATTAGAAAGCTTAAGAGCACATATTTTTTCAAGCAACATAAGTTTAAGCATCTTACTCACGTACGCTAGTTTCATTCTCTTCATTGCAAAGTAATGATATTAAAATGCGTTTAAACGAAATTCACTCCATAAGCCGTAATGTTAAGAATTTTGGCGTGTCCCTGTACACAGTTTATAAAAAATATAGCAATAAAAATTATACTGCTACTTATATGAAAAGCTGGAACGTGTGCGCCAATTTGCAATTCAATCAAAGGATTTTTGTGGCCGCTATTGCGGTACATACAAATTCTTCCCATAGGCCGTAAAGATAAGAAAAACTTTGGCGTGTCCCTGTACACGAACGACAAATGGAATACACATCTAACACTATACACATAATTCTGTTGGGCTCATAAATATGTGTACCAAATTGCAAGTGAATAGCGTTACTTTGGGGGCCGCTATCGCGGTACATTCAAATTCTTCCCATAGGCCGTAATGATAAAAAAACTTTGGCGTGTCCCTGTACACGAACTACAAATGGAATGCACACCCAAAACTATACAGCTGTTCGTGGGGATCATGAACATGTGTACAAAATTTCAAGTCAATAGCGTGATTTTTGCGGCAGCTATCGCACGACAGAAAAACAGTTAGACGGACGGACGGAACCCAAAATCCTTTTGAGTCTCAACAAAGGGCCTCCACTGACGTTTCGGCAAAAATTGGAAGTCAATAGCTTGAGTTTTGCGGTGGCTATCACGGTACATACAGATTCTTCCCATAGGCCGTAATGATAGAAAATATTCTTCGTGTCCCTGTACACGAACTACAAATGGAATACACACCTAAAACTATAGAGCTGATTCCGTTGGGCTCCTGAACATGTGTACCAAATTGCAAGTCAATAGCATGATTTTTGTGGCCGCTATCACGGTACATACAAATTCCTCCCATAGGCCGTAATGATAAGAAAAACTTTGGCATGTCCCTGTACACGAATTACGAATGGAATACACACCGAAAATTATACAGCTGATTTCGTGGGGCACATGAACACGCGTACCAAATTGTAAGTCAATAGCGTGATTTTTGTGGCCGCTATCGCGATAGATACAATTTCCTCCCATAGGCCGTAATGATAAGAAAAACTTTGGCGTGTCCCTGTATATGAACTACAAATGGAATACATACCAAAAACTATACAGCTGATTTCATTGCTCTCATGAAATGTGTACCAAATTTCAAGTCAATAGCGCTATTTTTGCGGCCGCTATCGCGCGACAGACAGACAGACAGACAGACACAGCCCAAAACCGTTTTGAGTCTTAACAGAGGGCCTCCACTGACGTTTCGGCAATGATTTGTTTCTCTTACCAATAAAAATCCAAAGAAAAGTCAAACAGAGCTGTTTTCCATCAATAACAAGGATTAGAATACTTTCTTTTTATTTCAGCAAGTGCAGGTTGTGGTTTAATTTATACCCAATCGAAACATAAAACAGTGATAACAAAGGTGGAAGAAACTTGCTTTGGTGGAGATGGGACTTCGGTTTGGCGGTAGAAAAATCAGTTTGGCGAAAGAATTTGAGGAATGGTGGGAATGTGATGTTCGGAAACAAAAAGGTTACTTGTCTGGGGTCTACTCTAATATCTGGTCAATGTGTAAAATACTGGATTACATACGTTAATCTTGTCTTCACTATGTCATCGTCAGCTTTTGATGAGAGCATGTCCTTTCTTCTGAATAGAGTCGTGCAAGGAGAAATCATGGAAAGTTAAGTCTAGCGACCGAGTTGGACGGACGTAACTAAACCGCAAGAAATGCTATATAAAGTAAACTTTGGGCGTACTGGATTTTCGTTGTTGATTTTGTTTGAATCCATAGGAACTCATTTTTTAGGGTAATACTGTTTAATTTAAAATCAGAGTTTCATGCATTTATTTTCTGCTAAAATTAAATTCTGAAAAAAAAAAAATAATAATAAAGAAAGAAAATAAAAGAAAGAAAAAGAAAAAGAAAAAAATATCTGTATTTTGAAAGAATACATTTTATTTAAAACTACAACAAATTAATCTTGTACAGAAATTTTTAAATTTAAATTTAAAATATCAGTTACGTAATTGTATCATATAAACTGAGACATCATTATATATAATTTCTTTTAGTAATTAGCTATTCTTATTGACACAATTGAAAAGTAATTAACATTTAAAATTTTCCTTTCATACCTGAATACGCAATATAAAATTTTTGCTGGTGCACCAACAAATAGTTATTGAATCCTAAATAACGGATAAAGCTGTTTCGTGATTCAATCTGTGCGGTTATATAATCATGTTTTAATTCCATTTCCATTTCCATTGAAACTTACGTTCTGAGTCATAAAGCTTTGCTCAATCTATATAAGTCAAAGCATTTAATTGGTTGGTCTGAGTGGGTTAACAAATGTCATTTACATTTAAAATAAAATATATATTAAAATTCCTACACAGCTCTATCAGACCATGTTTGGAATAATAAATTTAATTCAACGTAATCATAATAAAGTGAAAGAAAAAAAAAACTTGTTTTATTTAAACATTTAAAGAAATATTTAATTTTTTTTTCTTTGTAAATTTGCGCTGAAATTGCGTGAAAGAAAATAATTTTTACAGAATATGAAACGTAACGAAGCTTTTCATTAAAACAAATTAATGATAATTAAATAAAAATTTGCATATTATGGTAATTTAACGATACTAGTAATGCATAAATGCGTCAAAATATTTGGACGCTACATAAATCTGTAAAAATGGATTAAGTTAATAGCCAAAAATGTTTTATTAATATATACTGCATTTAATTTCAGCTAGCTTTTTTCTTTTCTTTTTCTTTTTAAAGTATCATCATTTTCACTTTTTAAAATTTTATGTTTTTCATTTTTTATTTAAATTTATTTATTACGTTTTAGAGTTTTCAGAATCTAAACTGACTGTTTATTTAAATATACACTTAAAATAAAATTCACTTTTTTTTTTTTTTTTTTTTTAAAAAAAAACAAAAGTTTCAAATGCTGTAGCTTATAAGACAAAATACAGCGATTTAAGACTCTTTGTGATTTAGTTGATATATAACGTAAATCAATATTTTTGCGATATTGGTTTGATTTTGCAAATTAAGTTTCGCTTAATAAACCAATTAGATTTTCACTTCAAAGACACTGCATTCATATTAAGTTATATCATAAATTAAACCTGACATTATATTAAAAAGGCGTCGTTTACAAGAATCTATAAATATTTATTATTTATTGTATACGACCTTATCAATAACATTTGTTGTTTGTTTTACATTACGCGTAATAACTATACCTGAAATTTTAAACGTATAAACACCATATATTTTAGTTTTGAAAATGAACACAAGCAAAACATTTTTTTTTAGTCTTTGGAAAATTTAATTTTTAGTTTTGGTTTTCAATACTGCATAAAATTTGTCGTATAAATTAAACAGGTTTCTGTCTGCATTGATATCTGATTTTTTTTTTTTTTTTTTTTTTTTTTTTTTAATTCTTGTGCATATCAATAAATTATTGTATAGACAAGAAATTCACCCTTTAGAGAACTTTTAAGGCGTCTTCGCATTCAAAATTATTAATTATTATACTATTTTTAATTTTTATATTATACTAAATTTAAATCTCATCTTGTTTACTCACTGTACATGTCAAGTTCATTGATGTATAATTGACTTTTTAGATATATATACTATAGATATAGATATATATTAAACCAAAACACAAGAACAGCTATAAAACTATTTTCTAATATTATTTACTCTTTGAAAGTTTTATGTATATGCTAAAAGAAAATTAAAATACATTTCTTATATCTATCCAATATAAAGAACACTTGAAAAGGAAATAGCTATCGATTTTAAATATATCGATAAGAAATATCTAACATCTTCTTCGACTTAAATTATTTATTCATAAATCTTACTTGACAGAAAATTCAGCTTTATCATCATGCAGCTTGTAATTATTCCAGTGAATGACTAATTAATCGATTCGTAACTTTTCTGGCATACCACTTTCGCTATACTCCAAATGATTAATGAACTATATTGGAGATTAATTAGTCTGAAACGGTGACAGATGAGCGAAATGAAATAATAGAGTCTTCAAAATATTCTATATATATAAAATTTGAGTTAAAACATGTTTAATATTCTAAGTTTAGATTAAATAATTTACATTACACAATGATTTGTTTATCTTTGTTTGATTTCTATGGAATTTTTTCATAAATATTGTTCCGTAGGAACATTCTACATTTCTTTATTTGCATTTATTTGTACATTTGAAATGCAATACTTATCTGTATAAATTACCTCAAAATAAGAAAAGTTAAGACTGTAAATTTCAAAAGGAATATCATTTGTGTTTAAAAAATATTTCGCATACTTTTTAAACAATAATTAACTTGAAAATAAATGTATATATCCAATGTATAGATTACGCATACAAAGGAAAAATAAGGATATTCTCGAGATAAGAAAACATTTGGGAATTATTAACCCATTAACACACGAATTAATTTTGCGAAATATTATTAGTTGGTTATTTCACTTCTTAATTAATATAGACAACTGACAGTAAAATATATTAACTTAAACAATTATTCTGATAGTTCTAAATTTAAAGTCTATCCTCATTTATTGACATTTAGTGTTCTAGCGAGAAAACTTCGAGATAGAAAAACTTCGAGATAACAGATTATTTTCCTATTATATGTTGACAAAGATCTCGAAAGTAAAGTATTATGATATATATTATTATTCAAATTGATTTAAGTTAGTATACCTGAGCAAAAAGCAGATATATGTGCAACGAATGAAAAATCAAAAAATGACTATCCAAATTATGAAATAATAATTAATAGTAGTCACATAAAACTTTCAGGGATCATTTAGAGTGACGCTATAAACTGTCACTAAAAAGCAGAAATTATTCCAAAAAAACACAAAAAATATACGTGCTATTTTATTAGCTGTCCTCAAATGAGGACACTGAACGTTAACCTGTTAATAAGATACATTTGATAAATTATTAAGACTAGGAGGACTATTAATTTCAATCTGTGTGAAAACGTTGTCACCAGTTTTTGTAGACCAGTTTTCTGCAACACCAAAAAAGGAAAAAAAAAAAAAAAAATTGAAATAGAAATATCAATTCTATCGTTCTAAATTCGGGGAAGTGAAAGGAGCGGTGAAAGGGGTCAAATGAAGGAGGAGAATTTTGTGAATCCAGAGGAATCGACACGACAATTAAATTTTTTAAATTTACTAAAGTATGCAATTTAGAAGGAACACTTCATTTTAATTCATTTCAGCCATTTTAAAAGGTACGTGGCCCAGTTTTATGGTCAAACATTGAGACAAAAAATAAATAAAAAACTTAAATTTAAAATTTAAATAAAAATAAATAAAAATAAAAATTTTACAGATTGAAATTTATAGTCCTCCGTACTAAATTAAATTCTGTATTTGGCAGAATTTTTTATTCTTAATGGATGCCGAAAATGAAATAGTTGACAACTAAGAAAAGTTAATGTTGCGAAAGTTGTTTCTTATTTAAAATTTTTATGCGTTTGCATTTTTTTTTTCTCAGAAGTATTGAAATAATTTATTTTTAAAAATTATTTTTACTTTCTTGAACAAAGTAAAAAAAAAAAAAGTATTACGATCCAGAAAAACGTATCGTATGTTTGCCTCGTACAGTCAATAATAGTTAAATGAAAAATGCTTAAATTTGTGTATTAATCTGTTTTATTATCTAATTGTACTGTATGTATAACTCCCATTTTGTCACTACAGCATTATTCATGTAAGAGATATCAGCGATTTGCCAAAATATTTCGCGTTGTGTGTACGTACGATGTACTGTTATATCTGCCAATATTCTAACTCCACTATTTCTAAATAAATATTTCTACTTTATTCAAATATTCAAATTGTAGAATTAAATAAATTAAAATTACATTCCTAAAGTAATGATGAAAAAAAAAATCTGTGGTTCTGGAAAGTACGTTTATATTTGCATCGGTATGTGAGTGCCTCACATAACCCAAAACAGATTAAAATCTTTCATTTAGGAATTTTGAAACATTTAGTTTTGAAACTTTTTTCATTGCGATGCAACTTTGTCTTAAATAAACACAATGGTTTCCAAAATTTAACTGGAGAAACTGGAGATACAGTAATTTAACCCGTACAACGCACACTTTTATTGCAAAACATGTTGTCAAGAATAAACAGTCTGCGTTATTCTCTGGTTTTATAAAGAAGTTTTTAAATCCAAATTTCTGCGTTATTTGGCGATAGATAACAAATGGCTCAGCACAAAACGTCACATAATCTATGGTCGAGACATAAGCCCCCTTTAACATATAAATATAAGACAAAACAAAATGAACTAAAGCAAATTGTTTTACACACACACACACACACACACAAAAAAAAAAAAAAAAAAAAAAAAAAAATCACATCCCCAATCTGATTAACTACTTGAATTGGCACCCACTGCCGTTAATTCAGACGCTACACTGTCCATTAATTGACTGCCGTACACTGACGAAAACACCACACCAGGCATCTTTTGTATGGTTCCAGCAATTATATATATATATATATATATATATCTAAAATACAAGCTCAGGATTAATAAGGTTTTCAATTTTAAAAATTCTCTTGAAGTGATACCATTTCACAAAATGTAAGTCAGTTCAGCAATTCGGCCAATGAATTAAGCCAATTTAATGACTACCAATCCACACGAATCTCAGAAGTCACTATTTTGAATACCACTTTTTAACATTGCATTATTTTTTCGAAGAAATGTATTACAAACGACTAATGAAGTCTACTATAAAAATAATTGTATTTAAAATTGTGACTTCTGGGAACCCTACACAACATCATACCTGTTACATGAAAATAAAGATGTTCCGCGCATTCATATCATAATGGGTTGGAGCCATGTCGTGCTGAAAATACAAGCAACATTTTTTTGTATCTTCAAGCATGGTTGAGTAGTTTGGTACCCGTGCAAGGTAGGAATACAAAGTTTATATTATCACTCAGGCAACTGGCAGAAAGTCGTAACCAATTTGATGGCCTTGTACAATTCCAGCATACACTCAACAACGGCATGGGAATTACGCTGTTTTCGTAAAATGTAGATTATTTTTTGCTTTGATATAATAGTTATGGATATCTAATATCCCTTGTCAATGTAATGTATATTTATCTGTAAATGCACGTGCTACAAAAATCGATCCACAGCGGTCTGTTTCAAGAACAGTATAAAAAATGTGACACGTGGCGCTTAATACTCATTAGACACTTCTTGAACCCTCATGGTAGGAATGCATTCCGTCTTCTCGAAGCACTTGCCATATAGTTAAATGGGAAACATTTAAAGTTTGCGAAAAATACATTTAACTAAACATTTGACATGGGCGTTATTGAAGGCAAACGTCATACGGTGAAACAATCAAACTTTCTTGCGAGGGCTTTGAGACAACTCCACTCATCAACACTTTGAAAAAGTTTTCAATGTATAATTTTTACTATTTGGAGTGTTTTGTTAAAAAAAAAAGGCAAACTGGAAGCTGGAATATGTAAGAAATAAAAGAAATATTGCGGAAAAAAAAAAAAAAAAAAAAGAATAGAATCTGATTGTTTTAATTGATTTTCTTTTGTTTTCTGTGCGCAAATCCCCTCACATTTCCTCCTCACTACAAATGTTCGTGTTTTAGAATTTTCTACCTCTGTAGCTCCTCAGGTTAGAAGACATTTAACGGTTAAAATAATTATTATTCCTCTCCAAATCAAACTGATGGTTATAAAATTACCAAACAATGATAAAAATGAGGGAGGGATGTATCTAGAAAACGGTTAGTGATTGGGCAAAATGGTGGTCATATTCGGATTCAGGAGGTCATTTTACATAAGACTCTGCAAGAATAGAATCAGATCTCGACTTTTTTTTTTTTTTTTTTTTCAGAGCAATGTTATCAATGCAAGTGTCACACATTTCCAAAGAAAGTTGCATTAAAATAACGTGGTTGTGCTTTATACATCATATACGATTTTTTTTTTAAGTCTCCAAATAATGGATGATTGTTCTACGCAGATGCGAGATATAAGCCGTGATATGAGGTGTGTATTTAAGACATTTTTGTAGTTACGTTTTGATCATTATTTAACGCTAAAAAAATTTAATATTTTAGTTATTAATAATTATTTTTTCATAAAAGCGTGCTTTTACAGACGTTTCGTTTGTTTGGCTTTCTAAAGAAACTGGAATAAACTTATCGTGTATTATTCAACTCGTGTATTATTCATCTCGTGTATTATTCTTCTATAGATTCTTGCAACACTAGAGATTTGGGTGCTCGGTTACCATAAATCTTTGAAAACAGAGTTTTAAGAAATATTTTGCAGTGATTTTTAAATGCTCATAACGATTTCAGAAGCTTCGAGATTGGCCTTTCTCTAGAAATTGCCAGAACCAACTACAAAAAGAGCAATGGAAGCATGGATTCCAAGAGCGATGCTATTTGTTAGTAATATTCTTCTGATAAATATTTGCTTGAAATTTTATTTTTCCGACTGAGTGAAAATAATGCCTGGACCGGGAGTCGAACCCCGGATCTCTGACTTACAAGGTCAAGGCTCTACCAATTGAACTATCCAAGCCGACAACCGGTCAGCATTACTCACTCAGACAACCTTTAGGCAGAAATATCTGGTCTATCGTTTAGATAGATCGACAGAAATAAGCCGCAGGTAAAGGAAAACACCATTAAACAATGAGAGAAAGATATACAAGTTTTAAGTCAAAGATTTGGGGTTCGACTCCCGGCCCAGGCATTATTTTCACTCAGTCGAGAAATAAAATTTCATTAAAATATGTATTTTTTCCAATTAGTTGATTGTGATTTTAATAAAAATTGTATTTCTTTCTTCCATTGCTTAATGGTGTTTTCCTTTACCTGCGGCTTATTTCTGTCGAGCTATCTAAATGATAGACCAGATATTTCTGCCTAAAGGTTGTCTGAGTGAGTAATGCTGACTGGTTGTCGGCCTGGATAGTTCAATTGGTAGAGTCTTGACCTTGTAAGTCAAAGATCCGGGGTTCGACTCCCGGTCCATGCATTATTTTCACTCAGTCGTAAAAATAAAATTTCATTTAAATATTATTTTCTTCCAATCAGTTGATTGTGATTTTAATAAAAATTGTAAATCTTTGCTTGCCTAGAGTAGTAAACAAGAATTGTTGTTTATGATTTTGTATCGTTACTGTTAAAGCTAGTTTATTGTTTATTTATACGAACTTTTAATTGCTTGAACAATATCTTGTAACATTAAAAATATCATTTGAAAGGCTTACAATGAAATCATGTGGCGTTCACATCACGTTTATTCCTGCAGCTCAATAAAATGAGTTCTGCATTAAAAATCAATAATTTGTAATTATTAAAGCAAATAGTATGATTAACCCATTCTAAACTTTTCTATCAAAATATTGTTTTTGTTATTTTTATTTAATTATGAATCTAATATAATTTATTTACTTTTTATTTAATCTTACTAAAGTCATCTAAAATTTAAGTTTTTTTTTTTTTCTAGTTTAAAACACTCTACATTTCATAAACTGTTTTTTTTTTTTTTTTTCACTCATGTCGATTTTATTCGTATTTTAAATGATATATATATATATATATATTTAATATGCATTATAATTAAAATATGCATTATAATTAAGAGTTTATGTAATATAGTATGAAAATTTTGCTTATTTTTCAGAATTTATTATAACATACAAATTAATTGTGCTAAAGTATTACTAATTAGTCCAATCAAATTTTAATTAAAACTGTCGTATCCAGAAGATATTTTCATCGATTTTCAACATTAACTTTTAAGTTTGCATGTAATTCTTCTGTAACCCGTTATTTGCCATCTGTTAATTATTTACCATTATATTAATACTATCATATAATTGTACTAATAAGGTATTATATTAGTACAAACTCCGGTATATTTATAGGCTTACAAAGAAATGACTTTTGTTTGTAATATTTTTAAATGATGTCACAAGCACAATAACTATAAAAATATTTCATACACTTAATAATTTTTTACTCATATTTGAAAAAAAAAAAAAGTTAAAGTTTTGCAACATTTGCATTAACATGTGAAAGTGAGTGTCTAAGTTCTTGTTTAAGGGTCTCAGAATTTATTTAAATAAGAAAATTGAAATCAACTCTATTATTCATGAATCTGAAAAAAATTTTATAATGTTCATTCTTTTCCCACAGGAAGAACTTTTACATTGCTCGTAGATTAAAAGATTTTAAAAAAAAAAAGTTCTCTTATTGTTTGATTGACAATAACATAACTCTGGTGTTTTCAGAAGGTCTTAATTCAATTTTCGTCTTTATCTAAAAAGGGAAGGTAATGGAAACGAAAGTGACGATGCACATTATAAATTTAAATTAAGAGACAGACATACATTCTACAAAGAGACTTCAGCGTAGTTTTTAAACCCGTTGTAGATAATCCTTTCAAATTTTGCGCAAAAAAGGTTATTTTAAGGAAGTAAAAATTAACTGTTATATAACTTAACTTTAAACTTCATTAACTGCAATAGGCGGAAATTTGAGATCATGATAATCACAAAATATTTTAGAAAATATTTTTCAAAACTTTTGTGTATAAATAATAGCATGAGTCTTCATTCGGAGAAAAAAAAAAAAAAAACTTAGGCATAACTGTAGCATGAAAACAGCAACGTGTTGATGCCCTAGTAACCACTTTATTTCGTCCGGTGTAGGCCGTGGTATGGTTTCTACCTGAATTAGGTAGTCTAAGTTTTGCATTTGTAGTGTTTTTTTACACAATTTTTAAGTCATTAGTTTCATGAAATTTACCGCAATTTGTTTAAGAAGTCTAATTTTAAAAGGACACTAAACAATCAAGTTTTCATTGTATATATATTGAATTGAAATTTACAGGCAGATGCTCTAAATTAGGAAAATCCAATTAAAACTCTTAAAATAATAAATTTTCCTTAATAATGACTTGAAAAAAAATACATATATGTATGTATATGTGATCTATCATTGAATTATCTTTAAAAATAAACAATTAATTAATTAAAATAAAATAAAATGACCCTTTTTTTCCCTCTGCGTTTTATAAGAAATAGTATAAATGCGAAAAAAAAAAATTAATATTCCTAATAATCGGTTTCAGTACTCGAAATCAATTACATTCGAAAACATGAAAATTTATGATATTAATAACAAATGCCCTTGGTATAACTTGCTAAATATTTATGTTCCTAATAATAAATGTTATGTTTCCATTATAAAATTAATATGCAAAAATTAGTTTCAGAAATTTAAATTTGTAAGCAAAAGTTATAAAAAACAACAAATTATTTTAAGGTAAAATACCAAAAAATAAAAGAGGAATCATATAAAATGTTTGAGGTAAAACAGGTTGGCCTACAAAACGTTATGAGAAAAATATAATAATACATTTTGCCATTCCTTTCTCTACTTAAATAAAATCAATCATACTGTTTTGATGGTGAGGGATGGAAATGGAAAGTTATTATGTGTTTGTTAAAAGATGTAACAGTTATTTGTTTCTCATTACTTAAAATCCCTTTGTAACATTTTTCGGATATATATATACATTATGTGTGTGTGTGTGTATGGATGTATGTATGCATATAGAGGAAGAAATTTTATAAATTATTTAAAAATATATAACAGTTAATTACTTATAGTTTATATTTATATATATATGTATCTATATCTATATCTATCTATATATATATAAATTTTAAATTAATATAAATATATTCATATATTTATAAATTTATTACATAATGTCTTAAACAGAAGCCTGTTTTTAATAGAATAACATAAAAAAAATAGTTTTGACTTATAAACTAAATACTAAATTTTTTAAGGTAATTTTTATTATACGCTGCAAAAAAATGTATTGTAGTCTTTATTGCAGTTTTTTTGGCAAAAACGTGTGTCAGCACATTCTGCTGTGAATAGTAAAATTTACAACTGAAAACCCTTTAAAGAAAGACTCACATATCAGATAATACAGGTGTAAAAAGAATTCTTTTTGTTATTTATCAGTGCATTAGAAATATATCAAAGTTTTTATTTGAGTGGAAACAATCTTATATGAAAGCAGAAATAATACTGAACTTAAAATTTAGCATTTATTAGTAAATCATTTGTAAATTGAACAATTAAGTATTTCATTTTACTACGATTTACAATCTTCCAATTCGATAATTATTAATAAAGTACTGTGCATGCAAAAACTAACTCAAAATTAACAAATAAAAAAATATATAAATATATATTAAAAAAAAAATATATATATATACTAAAATTAAGAACTTTTAGATGAAGCAATGGAAAATAACGCGTCCAAGAAATGTCAGATGATAATGAATATTGTTTGGCTTTTATATATTTTGTATCATGACAGTAGTTGTAACATGTTTTTACTATAAAACATAGAATTAACAAATTATTAATCAATTGTTTAGTTAATTTTTGAAAGCACATTTTTAACATTACAATGTGAAACATTTAATGTATCTTTGCAAAATTCAGAAACGAAAATTAAGTAAAATTTTAAATTATAATCTAATAAAATAATTAGGTAATTTTTAAGCGTATTTATTTCAGTGATATTTTTAACAATGCTTTATGGATTTTATGTTCTGCAATAAAATCACGGATGTTGAATTTGTAATGTTATAAATATGCACATAGATGGTTTTAGTAAACTAGCTTAAGACAAAATAATGACTGTAGAGTAAAATTTAGCAACCAAATAATACATCTATTAATGAATAACATTTATAACTCCTAAACAGTAGACAATGTAAAAATATAAAACTACAATAGTAAAAAATATCTAAAAATTCCCCCGTTTTTAAAAAATTACCCACTCAGCCAATTACATCCACAAGATATCTATAAAAGTTAAAATATGACCCATTAAACTCCCACAAACATCCTAACAGGTATCTATTTTTACGACAAATGTCGCTCTTTTTTAAATCCATTACACGCCTGTTACATATCCAATAAATCTCCAAATATCCAATAATTGGACTTGTTAGACCTAATATATATTTAAAATATCCAAATCTTGTTTTGATCTAACGTGTTACGTCTATTAGACATTCAAAAAGACACGTCTGCATTTAGTCTACATTTAAACATTTAATAGGTATCTATAATGAGTACAGAATATTCAGGACTTTTAATGGACATTCTTAAGATATTGTGTACCTTTTATGTATCATTAGAGGTAATTTAGATCTCTTATGGATATAAGTGGCTTTGTGGGTACACTCAGCGCATTTGAATAAAAAATGAAATTCGAATGATTTCTTCTAAGAATTAATTATAACTTTGAATCTGGATTCGGTGCTCATTTAGAAGTGTTGATTTAGAAATTAAAAGAAGTAACTGAATGATTTATGACAAAATGTTATAGACTAAAGTAATATTTTAATAGAAATAAAAAAAATAAACTATAAGTTGTGCTTTAGTTATTTGGCTGATATATTAAAATATTTTTCAACATATATTATGTCCTTTCCGCTGAGTAGACAGAGTAGGTTGATTTTTTTTTTTTTTTTTTTAGTGCTAGAGGCCTATTTCAGTCGGTACAGCACTGTCGAATTTTTATACGTCACTCTTAATAGTGCTAAGGGCCTATTTCAGTCGGCTTATTGAATGGGGATTTATTGAATGAAGTACCCCCAAGGCCCAACTTTGACATGAGTCCCCCCCAGGCCCAACTTTGACATGAGTCCCCCCCAAGGTACAACTTTGACATTAGTCCCCCCCAAGGCCCAACTTTGACATGAGTCCCCCCCCAAGGCCCAACTTTGACATGAGTCCCCCCCAATGTACAACTTTGACATGAGTCCCCCCCCAAGGCACACCTTTGACATGAGTCCCCCCCAAGGCACACCTCCCCCTCATTGGGAAAAAGAGAAAAAACGTTGTTTTGCGGCTATAAGACAGTTTGGACTTCCAACGTTATTTGTTACAGTATCTGCAGCTGAAACACATTGGTTTGATTTAATGAAAACTTTATCATGGAATTTAGATCGTCACGAATTAACTAAAGAAGAATTTGTCGATATTAACAAGTTTAGCAGTAGGCCTATGGCCCTAAATTAAAATCTGTCAATGTCAGATTTTCATGTTTTAAATAATGAAATAATGTCGTGTCTGTATAATTTTTTTTTTTTTTGTCTGATTAAGTTAATCGCCATTTCGTAATAAGCTGTAAAGTTTATCGATAACATTGGTGGAAAAATTGATGTGGATTATGTACGTGCAGAGTTTCTGACAAATCGATTCACAAATACAATTTTTTGTGAATTTGAAATATTCAAATGGCCGTCATTTGGAATGAAGATGTTGGATTAAACTGGGTAACGAACATATCAAATATATTTCTGAGGTAATTCTGCTGTCCAAATTTGTTTCAAAGTAATTCAGTACTTTGAAAGCTCACATAATGCCAATTTTAAAGTGGTGAAGGGATTTCCAAGAGGTCGAAACACAAATGCAAGAGCAAAATGCCAAGTGGTATCACCGAAGACATTTATAAGATACGTTAACTGTATAATTTTCGTTCGAATTAGTTTAGTATTTCAAAAGTTGACTTGATTGAAATTTTTCAACTGATTTGAAGTAGCCGCAACTGAGAAACAAAATGGCGGAGCAATGTGACTAATATACAAATACAAGATATACAAGATATTTGTAACATACGTCCACTGTACAAATTTGTTTCGAAATCACTCAGTATTTGAAAAGTTGTCATGGTGGCAAATTTTTAACTAGCAGTCTGATGTAAGTGGTCAAATTAAATTACTGCATACGCCATTTTGAAATAAAATAGGAAGTCAAATTTATTGAAAAAAATTGCTGTAGACTTGATATGGTCTATGTATACATCAAAATTCAAGTCAATTGAGTCTTAAGTACGTTTTTTGCAATATTTGAAATTTTCAAGTGGCCATCACTTGGAAATAAAATGACAGAGAAACTTGGTTAACGAATTCATCTTAGATATTTTTAAAATCCATTGTCCAGATTTGGTTCAATTTTAGCTTTTGTGTTTACTATAATAAAATATGTACACAAAATATTAAATTAAAATAAATAAATAAATAATTTCATAAACACAAAAAATAAAAAATAAATCCCTACTTTGCATACTTACAATAATAATAATAATATTTTTTTTTTTTTTTATGTTGAAGTTTATGTAAATGTATTTGGACATTTATTATGTTTTCTAGTTTGAAAAACAAATTATTTACTAAAACATTCAGGGTGTAAAAACATTGGACCAGTTACATGTCGGGAGAAATGTTTCTCAAAAATACAATAAAACAAAATAAATAAAACACAATAAAATAGAAACTTATTCAGTGTTAGTAGAAAAATACTAATGATGAAAAAAAATGACATATTTCTGTTCAGACAACAAAACTAAATTAAAAACTGGTGTATAATCAATATTCAAACTTGAAAACTTCTTCACACACCATAAAATTTAAGCCAGCACACCCGTTTTCGAAAGGACGAGGCCTTTCTTCTTCAGGTGCAAAAACACGTGCTACTGCCTTGGAGGCAAAAGCGAGAACAAATGTAGGACGAAAAGTTGTTTTATCCCTCGCTGTTTGTCTTTGCTGGCTGCTTCCTATTGGTTAGTTTTTTTGCTCCTCCCTCTCTGGTTTTCGCCTTGCTTTTAGTCTTGATTTTACCTCCACGTGTTTTTGCACCTGAAGAAGAAAGGTCTCGTCCTTTCGAAACCGGTTGTGCTGGTTTAAATTTTATGGTGTGTGAAAAAGATTTGAAGTTTTAATAATATAGATAACGTTGAAATTTTAAACAGAACATTCTTATTTTATCATGTATATTTGAATTCCAGTAAAATACGACAACACAAATTTGATATAATTTTTTATAAATATATTTTCTTTCTTATCACAGATGGTGCTAAAATTAATTAACAAAATGCAGAAATACAAACACACACACATTGAAAAAAAAAAAAAAAATATTTTTAAAAATATTGTTTTATTTGATGGTTTGAAAGATTACAAATTATACATGTTTAATATTTTTTTAAAACTTATCCAAAAAAAGTAAATTTCACCGTTCTCCAAGAGGGACATTGGGCAACTTAAAAATTCTATACATTTGTCCTTTCTGTTTACTTTAGATTTAGGTATTACATGTATAAACTTTTTTTTTTTTTATGCAAATGCTCAAATTTTGTCCTTTGTTTGATCGAAATTAAGCGATGCTTATTTTAGATTCAAAAGATACGTTAAAAGATGAAATAGAGTCGCCAGATCCTTGTATCCATGTCATTGTCTAGTTTTCTTGGGGGGATATCAAAGACCCTGTGTACCTGAATGAAACCAGATACAAAAGTTTAATAATAAAAAAAAAAAAAAAAAAAAAAAAAAAACAGAAAGAAAGAAAGAATTATCTACAAAATTCAAACTACACCGAAAAACATTCTGTGACTGAGAACAAGAAACTTATGATTCTAGTAAAAATAGTTCCATGTCATTTTTGTAAAACCTCGTTCCTTTTGCTAGAAAGTTCTAAACTTCCCTATTGAAAACTCTCTGAAAATGAATGCGAACGCAAGAAGCAAGTTTTAGTAACTATAATTTTTATTTATGACACAATTCTAAGAAATAAAACGAGAATTTCTCGTAATAAAAGGATTCAGAATATTCATAATATTCATAATATTATTTCACCATCTACAAGTAGAAAAGTGTAGTATAGAAACTCTCGATCCTTTCACCGATCTAGGTTATTTGTTTGCCTTATACACATATCTCCTAAATATATATTTCTTGTTTAGGTATATAGAAAATAACTACTTATTCGCTCTACATAGAGTCGGTATTTTTTTCTCACTTTATGAAGCCCAAAATAGTTTAAATATTATACTTGTATTTTCTGATCGATAATATTAGATTGAAGAGCAGAGATATTTGAGCATTTACTATCAAAATTCAACTGCACACTTATAACATTTAAGTCTACAATAAAAATTCATTTTTCATTTTTTTTTTTTTTATTATTATCTTCCCAGAAAGATGACGGGAAAGGTCAAATCTATAATCTGTGGTTAGCATTTAAATATATTAGAGTGTATTTTTTTCTTTTTGTATAATTCCTACTTTACCACGCTTTTGTTAACTTGCTTTCTTGTTTGTCCAGTACAAATATTGCAATCGATTTTTAACTATCTTCCCGGCACGCTAGACATTTAAAATTTTTAGAATAGCCCAGTACACGACGACAATGCATTATATTATTACTTTTAGCCATCTTTAAGCAGAATTGAGTTTTCTTTCAAGTTCATGGTATAATTCATCAAAAATATTTTTAAAAATATAATTGTTAATATATAGAACTGTCAAGTTATATGATTCAACATAAAATTAAAAAATCTGGTATATAAAAAGTTCCTTTAATATTGTAATTAGAACACCTATAATATCTCCCCACTACTGGATTTGGCGATTATTTTTAATCGATTATGGCTAAATCATAAATCTAAAAATCATAAATCATAAATGATAAAATCATAAGTTAAAACATAAATCATAAATTATAAAATCATAAATCTAAAATGAACAACATGCAGGCTGCAATATTATATGGCAGAGAATCCAGAACGACATCGTTATCATTCAAAATGGCGCCAAAGAAAAATCGTCAAATCCAGTTGTGGGGAGATACTATAGTTATGCCTTGTAATTAATTAAATGTTCGTTTTCCCATTTCATTTTCAGGAATTTTTTTTAAATACTAATTACAGCCGAATAGTCTTAATCAGAGTTCCTGTAATCCAAATTTATCTAAATTTCGCATTGTTTCATTACCACCAAATACTATTAATTCATGTTTATATAATCTGCAGTTACATGTTAAATGAACAGTCATTTTCCATTTTCGTACAGTTGTTTTGTGCTATTTCATATTCCTTCCACAAACCTAATTTTATCTTTCAAGCATATTGTAATTCAAGCACTTACGTGAATGCTTTCCTCACAGCCTTATTGCATGCGACACTTTAAAAATGTGTAAAATATTTAAATCTACTGTAACAAAATTAAATGAAAAAGAATATTGCTGTTTATCAACAATTATTATTAACTATTTTAATTTTAGCCATGCTTGTTAATTGTTCCTTTTTTGTTAAACTTTTTATAGATTGAAAAAAAAAGAAAAAAATATTGGTATAGTAATAGTCTAATAGTGGTATAGTAATTTTGAATAAACTATGATACGAGTACAGGTCTGCCATGACTTTTCTTTCCTTCAAGTTGATGTGCTTTTCTCGTGTACAATTGGTGGCTGATTAAGGAAAAAATATTCAAAATTTTCTATCATGTACTATTTTAAAAATAAAGGGGGATTTTTCGACAGCAATGAGCTTAAAATTCAACTTTCTTAATTGCTATCTCAGTTATTTTTAGGAAAATCTGAGCAATCTGACTAAAGAACAGGGACAGCGATTTCATTAAAAAACCAAAGAAATAGAAAGGGGGTATCAGGTCAGATAGAATGTTAACATGCAAGAAGATTATTTTTGGATGCTTCATAGAGCATCCTAAAGCCGTACACAAGTGAAAAACTGTGAATGGAGCTTCAATGCAATGAAACAGAGACATTTGAAAGAGATAATGCGTAAATAATAGTCTATTTTAATGCGTTTTACGAATAAAGTTTTTCGACTCCATTATTACATCTATATAATTAATAGCTCTGTCTCAGCTTCTAGGCAATATAAATGTGCAAAATATGATCTGCGAGTACATATTATCAATTATTATCCTTATTGAATTTTGATGTATGTAGGCCGAAAACTGGCGCGTTAATACTTTATTCGGTTTCTCATTTCATGTGTAAAATATAATTATGAGAAATTATACTAATTAATTTTTGTTTATGTTTATCGTTAGGTAGTGCTGTTATATCAAATGATGTAGAAGAAAGCATTGGATTCCTGAAAGTTCTTGACTTCCAGTTTTCGATGAATTTATACGTTTTGAGATGCCCAAAACATAATTCGCTCGCTGTTGTACCGCAATTTATTTCCATTAATGAGAAGGCAATTATTTCGATTTCTTTTGCAGAAAGTTATCTAGTTTCGACCACTGGGTGATACTAGTCGACCGCAAATTCTTCAGATCTTCACCTTATTTTGTTAAAAACTCTTACGTGATAGAATGAAAAGATAAGCTATTCAGAATTTAACGTATGAAAAAACATTAGAAGTATTCAAAGTAGTGAAAAAAAAAATAATTTACTATTTCACAGACCTCTGCAAACAACACAACCTTCATTTCAAAGTTGTGTGAATTAATGGTTTTCTGCTATACTTATTGTTACTTATTTTTCTGTTATGAAGTGTCTTCTTCAAAGAAAAAAAAAATATTTTTCTTACATTAAGTGTACTTAGATTCAATCCTCCAAAAGTGTAAAAAATATTAATTCCAGACAGTATTCTTTAAAATTCGTTATTTAGCGATTAAATATGTCTAATTAAATCATAAATGTATTTTTAATTCTAATATTTGCCAACTTGAAATATCTTGTCTCCAAATACATAAGCAAAATAGTTAATTGGGAAATTTTGATTTCTTTTGTAATTAGTCTAATTAATGCTTCCATTATCCCACAAAATTATATGTAAGAGTCAATAAGAGTTTTCACGAACTATAGCATACATGTTAAGAAAGAACTAAATATTTTTTTCTCATTACAAATTGATATCTTAATTACATTATTCTCTTCGTTGTTAAGGTGCTACTTAAAACCTATCAGCTCATTGGGCACTTTTTTCTTTTTTTTTTTTTACATTTTTACAATGCCACTAATTAAACCAGATAGACTCAACAGATGTTTTACGATATTATACAAAGAAGCTAATTAATTCTTTTATTTAAATGCGAAATAATATAAAACGTACAAACTTTGAAAAACAAATAAGCATAATTCATTTTGATGGCTTTTGATTTTCCAACTTTTGTATTTTAAAGTAGCGACACTTTATTTATTACTAGCTATTTAGCAGTAGTTTTAATTTGAAAAATGTATAGAGAAATGTTAAATATTAATTTGTATTGTCATGAATTTGTAAATAGTAGTAATTTTTTTAAAGTAATTTCATTCAAAAGATTTAGGCAGGCTATAAAATGTTAATTGCTATCATTTGTAGATTGTTTTTGTGTTAAAATGTTTCAACCCGTTAAAAAAGATTCACAATTGCACGTAATTGCCTTGGCGACAAATGTGGGAAATTTATCGCTAATTGGCGATTTTGGAGAGAAAAATACTTATTATCGACATTTCGAATATCTAAGATCTAATTCGAATATTTCAGTAGTTACTAGAAAATTCTGTGTTTAGAGAAATCTAAAAAAAGAATCACGTTCTCACAGCTGTGAGTCAGTTTCCCGCCAAACGGCTACAAGCCAAAGAGCTTCTCACTGGTTCTTTGATTACAGCGCACTGCTATGTGTTAATGCTATGGTATATTTTATGCTGTAATTTTTATGTTTTCAGCTGTTATTTAAGCTGTGTTTTCTGGTGAAACTGAAGTTTATAACTAGTTTACAAACCTGTAAAATTTTGAAAAATTTTGGTGATGAAACTTACAGTCGATAGCAAAATTATTGAAGCACACATCCACAGTTTTATTTTCTTTTAGTTTGATCGATAATTTTATCATAACTTACTTTTTTATAAGCAGCATAAGATAAAGATCATGGCTCGACAAGCAATTACTTAATAAAACAGTATTATATGCACATCTTTAAATAAGAATTATTGTTAGCTCTTCAATAATTTTGTTGTCGACTGTGTAAGCTTCTGCAAGTTCATAGACAATTCACGAGCCCCGAGTATGCAACAGTATATATATAAGTTTGAATATGTTATTTCGAAATATTTCTTTTTTTTTTTAATTTTGCATTTTTTTCGTCGAATGACCCCCCCCCCCCGGCCCTCCCGCAAAAAAAAAAAAAAAAAAAAGAAAGAAAAAAAAAAAACTACGTTACTATATTTGGAACATATCGTTTAAATAGTATATGGTATTAAGTGTATGAGATTCATTGTCTTTGATAATTCAATAGTGCCTATATATGTAAATACATCACAAAAATAATATAGTTAGTTTAACCAGTACAAAACACATGAGCGTAAAAAATTAATTCTTAATTAGAAAGGCTGCTTCAATGAGTATTTTTAACGATAAAACACATATGCTTAAAAAATAGAACTTTTAATTATATACGCGAGTTTCGGAGAAAACTACGGAAAATTCCGTATGGCTAGGTCGATGAGCGTGACTTGGGATCGAGCCCGGTACTTCTCCTCCGCCAGCTTTAAAAGCTGACCGCTCGCCTGATGGTGGACGAAAAAGTGAACGGAAAACCAGAAATAATATATATATATATATATTAATTATAAAGTGTGAATAAAATATTTTGTTAATTACGTAGCTGTTTGTGCAATTACATTTTACCTTTATAGATATATAGTAAAACATCGTTTTTACGTCTTTTACATTTATACGTCCTTTTAGTGAAGTCTCGATTCATTCCTATTCATTTTAGGGCAAAAATTCTTCGTTTACACGCCGCTAATATCGGTTATACGTCTTTTCTACTTTGCAAAATTTCTCGACCTGTCATTATTTTCCATTCTAAATAAGACTAATTTTTCCTAGAAAGCATCTTAAATGGAGGAACACGGAAAAAATCGAATAATATTGATCAAAGAATCAATTGAATTCACACTAGAATTTTAAATACTCATAGACAAGCAGCAATTCAGACGAATATTAAAAAAAATAATAATGTTATTAAATAACTATCTGTATGGACATAAATCGTATGCTTATTATTAAAAACACACAATATATATAATTAACATTCAAAATGTGTTCATATAGTTCTTAAGAAATGTAATATAATACTCAATATATTTATGATATATGTAATTAGTACCTAGTCATGTATTATGATTTTTCTCCCTTTTTATAATAAATCTCCTTATTATTATTGTTGTTGTTTAAAAAAAAAAGTATAATATACATTTACTAACTTAAGAAACATTTTTAATTAATATTTTCATATAAATTTTGCTTAAGTGTCATTAAGTTTGTGGTAATCAAAGTGTTATTATTATAATTTCTATTATACGTCTTTTCATTTGTATATCCTTTTACATTAGTCCCTTGAAAGACGTATAAACGGTGATTTACTGTATTTCAATTGTCACAATACATGATTCCTTATAACTTATCTAGGATTGCAACGGATTAAATCATAATGCAATATCATAAATTTACGTATATTAAAAATACTGTTAAAATTCATTTTGTATTAAATAAATTGTTTTATTTGCATGGTTGTTTAATTTTCAAGATTATCTTTTTATAAACTGCTAAGTTCACTAATTTTTTTTATATTGTTATATAAAATTATGCTATTGTTTTACAAAATATCATTGATAAACATTTATATTTAAATTATTTTCCTTATTATTTTTTTCTTAAATAATAAAAAAAAAAAAAAAAAAAAAAAAAAAAGAAAGAAAAAAACATTACTTGAATGCGTATAGATATTAAGCTTTATAAACAAATGCACATTAAAGTTTACTACACTTTGTATGAATACACAGAAATATATTTTTTTCATTACTTATGAATAATGTTTGGCTTTTCTGGTTAACAAATATTAAATTAACGGAGAAAAAAATATCTTTTTTTTAAATTAACTTTCTACTTAAATTTTACATTTAAATACTAATTACGAAAAAAGAATAACACTTCACCTTTCTCATTAAGTTAGTGGGAAAGAAATAGTCTTAATAAACTTTTGTAACGTCATTTGCATTAAGAAGACAAAAATTATCATAAATAAATTTAAAGTCATCCAGTAAGGTTCCAAGAAAAGAAAAAATATATAACCGACTTTTTAGTGATAATTTTATTTTAGTTTAATTAACTTTTGCATCTTCTCCTTAGGATTATATTTAACATTTTTTTTTCTGCAAAGATTGTCCTTCAGATGTCAATTAATAGAGACTTAACATTTGTTTTGAACCAAAATGGTCTTTTTTTTTTTCAGCATATAAAGAGATTAGTATGTAAGCACTGCATAATGAATAGTAAATTTCAACGAAGAAACTTTCGAATATTCAGTTTTATTTTTTTAAACAATATTTATAAAAGTTGAACACTATTTATATATATATAGATAGATATATATAAATTGAATATTATATTATCTATATCTATATATCTATTGTTATATTGAAATTTTTCATGTCGTTAATAAACTAACTTAAAACACATTAATTTGTTTACTAAACGAACTTTTTTGTTTTTTAATATTTGACTCATTTTAGCTTATCTTTGATTATGATATAATTAAAACATAAATTAATGCAAACTTTTATTTTTTATGTTTATGTAATGGTATGATAAATTTTGTGTATTCAGATGTCAGTTAATAGACTTAACATTTGTTTTGAACCAAAATGGTCTCTTTTTTTCAGCATATAAAGAGATTAGTATGTAAGCACTGCATAATGAATAGTAAATTTCAACGAAGAAACTTTCAAATATTCAGTTTTATTTTTTTAAACAATATTTATAAAATTTGAACACTATATATATATATATATATATATAGTGGAACCTGTCTAAAGTGACCACCCTAGGGACCGGCTAAAATGGTCACTAAATGCTGGTGGTCACTTTATAAAGTCTCTTTAAAATTGGAAAATGGTCACTTTAGTCAGGTGGTCACTTTACCAAGGTGGTCACTTTTACAGGTTCCACTGTATATATATATATATATATTGAATATTATATTATCTATATCTATATATCTATTGTTATATTGAAATCTTTCATGTCGTTAATAAACTAACTTAAAACACACTCATTTGTTTACTAAACGAACTTTTTTGTTCTTCAATATTTGACTCATTTTAGCATATCTTTGATTATGATATAATTAAAACATAAATTAATGCAAACTTTTATTTTTTATTTTTATGTAATGTCGTGATAAATTTTGTGTATTAAAATTATTCTTTTTCGTATTTCTTTTTTATTTCTTTATTTTTTTTCTAATTCTAATTTATGACTTGATAATTATTTTGTTTCAGAAAAATCAACTTTTAAAACATGTTATTAAACAGTAATACTTCAAAACTTTTCTCTGAATTACGTCTTACAATATTATTAACTACAATAAATGCTTCACATATATCTGTTTGGAATTTCAACACTTGCTCTTTGGAATAAAAATCATTGAATTATAAGAAGAACAAGCCATTTCAGACACATGTATGTCTGAATTTTGAGTCATTCAATAATTTTGATTTACAGTGCACACACACACTCATAATATATATGTACAAAGTTTAACTAAACAATTGTGTCTTTATAAGAATTCGTATTAACATAAATTCCAAATTTCAAAGTGTTTTAATTGAAACTTTTAAAACATTTCATCATCACATACGGTGGAATCCTTTTCAGAACCATTACATATGCTCATAGAATATGAATCGTATTCTCATTTTAAATATCATTCAAGTTCGCATTATAAAAGTAGTAAAATATCGAATACAACTTATGTATACATTAATTTCTAATATTTCATTTATAAATCTAAAATATAATATATATATAAAGAAAAACAAATCTAGAAAGTATTTTTTTCTGATTTTTTTCCCAATGTACTAATATATATATAACGATGATAATAATATTTTTTTCAATCGACAAAGAATTTATATTATTCGAGCTAATTGAATGATTTTATAATATTAAAATATATTTAACGCATTTTTCTTTGTTTTACTTTGTAATTTCGAAACAAATTAAATAAAAAAAATCTCGTGTGTCACTCACATCAGTTTCTCTTATCCTGAAATCTATGTGAGGGGGCTACCGCCCCACTCAGCTCCCGTTTCATTTTTGTACCTATATTTATATTGAATTCAATCCTGTTATTAAATTCGAAAGTTCATTTAAAATGATTCAGGCAACTTTCACACGAAACATTCCTTGAAATATATTCTTGAACAAACTTTTGTAGTAATAAACGTAAAAACTTCAAAATACAACATTTGAATAGACATAAATTATTTGTTTTTAATTTAATATAATAGACACACACAAAGATCAAACGTAAAAAATATGACTTCAGCATTCAAGGAGCTTCAAAACGTGTAAATATACTAAAATACAAGCGATGAATATTTAGCTTAAAAAATACATTATTTACCATATAGCTATGAGGAATTAATTTCAATCAGTGAGCAGCTTTCCTGGACATGATAAAATATTATTGTAAAGTACTTCCACTAATAATGAAAAAGAATGTTATGACTTAAATATTGGCAGTCCTGTTCATCTTCTGAAGATTATGTACACGTTACGTGGTGCCGATAAACATAAATCTTTAATATTAGCACACGGAACAACATAAAGTACACTTCCATCATATTTCAAGCATTGTCGCACTATAATGTTGATATTTTGTGTAGCCCTGTAAACGAACAGTGAATGATCTCCATACCATATTCAACATGAAACATGTTTTTACGCATGTAATATATATATATATATATATATATATATATATATATATATATATATATATATTATTTTCATAATTATTAAAGTGTATTTGCATAAACAAGATGACCAATGCCTGTTAATCCTCTTTATTACTTTCCGAACACTATAGTGAGGAAAGTATTGTAATCATGTCAAAAATCCGAATTCGAGATTTTGATGTTTCTATACGTTTTGAGGTCCCCTGAGTCCGTTTTCACTATTTTTACGATGATGTATGTATGTGTGTGTGTATGTGTGTATGTGTGTATGTCTGTGAGTGAACACGCTAGCGTCTAAACGCTTTGTTCAATTAACCTGAAAGTTGGTACGCATATTGTAAGTCACCATAGTACGAACCCTATAGATTTTGGTGAATCTAGCACTTATAGTTTTTTTACAGGGACACAAAGAAAAATTCTTTATCATTATGGCCTATGGGAGCAAAATCTTAAAAGTGCGATAGCATCTAAACGCCTTATTCAATTGAGCAAAAAAATTTATACACATATTATAGGTCACAAATACTCAATCTGTATAGATTTTGGAGAATCTAGCACTTATAGTTTTTTTACAGGGACACAAAGAAAAATTCTTTATCATTATGCCTATGGGGCCAAATTTTTAAAAGTGTGATAGCGCCTAAACGCCTTATTAATCTGAGCAAAAAATTTGTACATATGTTATAGATCACAGTTGAACTAACTGTATAGACTTTGGTGAATCTAGCACTTACAGTTTTTTTACAGGGACACAAAGAAAAATTCTTTATCATTATGGCCTATGGGACTAAATTTTTAAAAGTACGATAGCATCTAAACGCCTTATAAAATTGAGCTGAAAATTTATATGAGTATTATAAATCACTGTTGCACTAACTATAAGCATTTTGGTGAATTTAGCATTTATAGGTTTTTACAGGGACACAACGAAAAATTTTTTATCATTATGATCTATGGGCTCAAAGTTCAGTAGCGTTAAATAAAACATCGTGTAATAGATGGAGAAAAATACTCAAACACTCTATTATGGTTTTCTCTCTTTTGTTTGTTTAACAACTCCTCTTTCTTTACTTTATCTACAAAACTGTTAATTACTCAATGTTCGGAAAGTCGAGTGGAGTCACTCCAGATTTTTTTTCTTAAAAATTGTCTTTTCTGCTGCTCCCACCCACTGAAGAGGTAGCAGATAGGAGTTTTTCACATGAAGTGTTATTTTGCAAATGTTTTTCCGATACTTTAATTCGTTGTTTTTGTAATTATTATTTTTTTTTAATTTCTTTTTGTGAACCACACCCACTTATCTTAAATTTTACACCTATGCATTACTTTCTATTTAAACATATATATATATATATATATGTGTTTCATGCAGTGTATAGATCTTAAACTCTACTTACCTGCAATTTCCCCCATAGACGTAATGTATTTGAATTTTCTTGGGTGTCTCTGTACACGGACCATTTGTTAATCCCAACGAAAATTTTCGTGTAGCATCCCTATATGACACACATTTAGAATATCAAGTTTCGATTTTCTGTTATTGTTTGCTCTTCAGTTGTCCTGATAACAAATAGACACATACACAAACACACACACACAGACCGACCGCTGAAAACATGATTTTCAGCTTCAGGGGACCTCAAAACGTGCAAAGGTAGCAAAATCTCACTTTCGAAAATTTTACCGAAAAACATTACTTTATCTACCATATAAATGGGTAAGAGATAGTAAATATTCTGGTGTGTCACTCACACGACTTTCTCTTACCCTGAAATTTAATACTATAAATACAGGTTGCAGATTAATAGGTAAGATAACGAGTACTGTTATGTAAACCTATTTTAAACAATTCATATTAGGCTTCTGAAGAGTTTTATATGATAATTAGTTCTGTGTGAGGGGGGCTACCACCCCCCTCAACCCCCCGTTTCATTAATGCACCTACATTTATATAGAAATTAATTCGGTTATTAAAAAAATAATTTATTAAAATTATTATTTAAAAAAATTATCTTTTATGATAAGGCAGACGATTTCCATATTAGAGAAGTAGTATAACACCAAATATTAAAAAAAAGTCCATTTTATTCTCAATATTAAAAAAAAAAAGTGATTTTTTTTTCTTTTTTTTTTTTTTTTTTTTCGTTAAAAGTAAAAAAAATCGATATCTTTGTTTTAAATTATCGCAGATCGATGGTTCAACCATTCATTTTAAAGGTATTGGCGAGATCTTTTGAAAGATACCCATCATGAAAATTTACTCCCCTCGAGGGGGGACTTTTCCCCCAGGGGGGGAGGCGAGGCTCCTACATAACCAAAAATTTTTTTTCCGAAATAACTATCTCTATTACAAAAAAAAAAAAAAAATATATATATATATATATATTCGTTTCATTTGGTTTAGTGCAGTCTATAGATGTTAAACTCTACTTTCCTGCAATTTCCCCCATAGACGTAATGTATTAGAATTCTCTTGATTGTCGCTGTACACGAACCATTTGCTTGATCTTAACGAAAAGATTACTGCAGCATCCCTATATGATACACATTTAGAATACCAAGTTTGAACTTTCTGCCATAATTTGTTTTTGAGATATGCTGATAACAGACAGACACACACACACACAGACACACACACACACACACACACACACAGACCATTTGCTAAAAACATGATTTTCGTATTCAGGGGACCTCAAAACGTGTAAATATAACAAAATCTCGCGTTCGAAAATTTGACCCAAAAACAGTACTTTCTCTACCTTATGGGTACGAGGAAGTAAAAATTTGACCCAAAAACAATACTTTCTCCACCTTATGGGTACGAGAAAGTAAAAAAAAAAAATAGTAAATTTTTTTTATTTATTTATTTATTTTTCAATTGCGGTACAATTTATATTTTAAGAATTTTTTTATTAATTTATAATATATTAATTTTGATATAATTTTAACTTCAATTAAAGAAATAATAATAACAATAATTATTATACATGTATGTATGGTTTAAAAATAGTTGCAAAAAATGAAAACGTACAACGCCCCCTTTTTTTTCCATTTTAACTAAAAAAAAAAAAAAAAAAAAAAAAAGTTTTAATTTTATTGCAATCGTAATACTTAATAAGATGTGCATTAATCGAGTACGTATCGACATTATTTTTGATTTACAAGTAAATCGTAGGAATGCGAAAACAAGTACTTAATTTAAATCTATCGAATGATATTGAAATCACAATATTGTTGTAACCCTATTGTTGTTCCCAATATGTTTCAAAAAGAAAATTAAGCGAAAATTATCTCAATAGTCTAATTTTGTTATCTTTATTAACAAAGTTTTAAAAATAAATATAACTGCAAGCGGATTACTAAAAGAAGGAGTAGCTCTATTTAGAAGTGTACAAATAAAACTGTTTCTCAATCTATTTTCCACGTTTTTAAAATACTCTGCAAGATGTACAAATAAAAAGCATTGTATCTTCCCCCTGTAAACTACTTTTGTAGAAAAGCAGATTTAATGGTATTAGTACGAGTGCCATTCTATAATAATTTTCATATATTAATGTTTCACTTGTACAGTGCTTCAATTATTAAAAATATGAAAGCATCTCGCAAATCTAATTTTAATAATTTTAATAGTTTTCTTGATCGAAAAGCGTTTTCTTATTTTGAATTAAACGGCTCTGCAGGAAAATGGACCCTAATACCATTCAGGCAAATTCTTAAGCAAAATGACTTCCTGAATCCGAATATGATGCCCATTTTGCCCCATCACACACCGTTTTGGGGCAACGCCCCCCCCCTATTTTATCACTTTTCGGTAATTTTACGACTATGAATTTTATTTGGAGGGGGAGTGAGGAGTATTTTAGCTTTTAAATATCTTTTAAGGGGCTACAGAGAAGAAAATTTCTCAAACATGAACATTTGCAGCCAGAGGGAAATTTAGGGGGGTTTCGACAATGAAATTAGAAATTACATTTCTTTATTTTATTAATCTATTATTATTATTATTATTATTATTATTATTTTCTGTTTTTAAGTGTCAATCCCTTTCCACCCTCCAAATTTAAATTCATGGACATAAAATTGCCGAACAGGGATAAAAATTTGGGAAGGTGGTGACGTTCCGCGAAAACGGTAGGTGATTGGGCAAAATGGGGGTCATGGGTCATGTTCTGATTTTGGAGGTTATTTTAGATAAGAATCAGAAAAAAAAAAGATATAAGAGCTTGCATTTTTATTTATTTATTTAATTATTTTATCTGTAGCGCAGTGTTATTTAACCAAAAATGTTGATATACATATATCATAGTTACCAACACTTTAGTTTTTCAAGGTAGACATCATAGCAGAAATTTTCTATAATAAAATTATAACTTAGGAAATACGAATGATCGATTTCTTTTTAAATTTTTAGAGATAAATACGATTTAAAAATTCGAGATTATCAGAAAAAATATTTGCATAAAACAGTAGGCAAGAAACCTTCCGAGTACCATCTATCATATCTATGAAAATTGTAACGAAAACCGGGAGGATAATATTTTTAAATATAAAAAAAGGTATTGCTCAAAAGTAACTAATATCTAAGTGCATATCGAAATAATCTGGTGTGTCACTCACACGACTTTCTCTTACCCTGAAATTTAATACTATAAATACAGGTTGGAGATTAAGAGGTAAGATAACGAGTACTGTTATGTAAACCTATGTTAAACAATTCATATTAGGCTTCTGAAGAGTTTTATATGATAATTAGTTCTGTGTGAGGGGGGCTACCGCCCCCCTCAACCCCCCGTTTCATTAATGCACCTACATTTATATAGAATTTAATTCGGTTATTAAAGAATATTTCTCTTTTTAAAAAATAATTTATTAAAATTATTATTTTAAAAAATTATCTTTTATGATAAGGCAGACGATTTCCATATTAGAGAAGTAGCTTAACACCAAATATCCAAAAAAAGTCCATTTTATTCTCAATATAAAAAAAAAAGTAAAATTTTTTTTCTAAGTTTTTTTTTTCGTTAAAAGTAATAAAAAAAATCGATAACTTTGTTTTAAATTATCGCAGATCGATGGTTCAACCATTCGTTTTAAAGGTATTTTCGAGCTCTTTTGAACGATACCCATCATGAAAATTTACTCCCCTCGAGGGGGGACTTCCCCCCCCCAGGGGGGGAGGCGAGGCTCCTACATACACAAAAAAAAATTCCCAGTTAACTGTCTCTATTACAAAAAATATATATTTGTTTCATTTGGTTTAGTGCAGTCTATAGACGTTAAACTATATTTTCCTGCAATTTCCCCCATAGACGTAATGTATTAGAATTCTCTTGATTGTCCCTGTACACGAACCATTTCCTTGATCTTAACGAAAAGCTTACTGTAGCATCCCTATATGATACACATTTAGAATACCAAGTTTGAACTTTCTGCCATAATTTGTTTTTGAGATATGCTGATAACAGACAGACACACAGACACACACACACAGAGACACACACACAGACACACACACAGACACACAGACCATTTGCTAAAAACATGATTTTTGTATTCAGGGGACCTCAAAACGTGTAAATGTAACAAAATCTCGCGTTCGAAAATTTGAGCCTAAAACAATACTTTCTCTACCTTATGGGTAAGAGAAAGTAAAAAAACATGTTTGTCACTAAATATTAGCGCATACTATTTTTAGATGCCAATAATAAAATAATCTAAGAATTTATCATTATAATAGTAAGTTCATATTTCAAAAAGAAATGTTTTTCAGAATGAAAATAATTTACATTAATTAGGAAGAGACAAATAAACATTGAAAGTAATACAGAATATTAGCACGTTTAATAGATTCCACATTGAAAAAGGCATACGTTTAGACAATAGTACGTCCAATAAATATTTGTATAATACCATGAACCAAAACATTGTCCAAAATTCTCACCGAATGCGATAAGATAAAACTAGAAATGCTAACAAAAAACAGGAGGATAAAAAAATTTCTTGTTGAAGCATAGATCTTACATATGTACGATTCCAATAAATATTTGGATAATTTTCAAATTTAGCCTTTTTGTCTAATAACTACAAAAATTCTTCGTGAATTATTCTTGAAGTATAAAAAACATGTTATGTCTCATATATTTCACCAAAAGTTGTGTCCCCCCCCCCCCCAAAAAAAAAAAAGGTGGGGGACCGGTAAAAAATTATATATATATATCAAAATGTTTTGGTTCTCCCTGTAAAAAGTAATGCTTGAAAAGAATTTTGTCTGTGGCATGTAACTATAAAGTTTCTTCTAATTTTCCATATAAATTTTTATGAGGTTGCGACATATATTCATGCTAGATATTCAGGTAAATATATCCATGGAAATATATATATTCGGGGAAAAATATGGGAATAATACAGTTTCTTTCAAAAATTATTAAAACGAAGGTCATTCAATTCCTACTATTAGTTCACACTCTCCCTATATATATATCTTGTGCAAACCTTGCAATCGATTTTTAACTAACTTCCCGACTAGCTAGAAATTTGAAAATTTCAGGATTGCTCAGAACATGGTGACAACACAATACTTCGAAGTCCGATTTTTGAATTTTTTATTAGTTTTTTTTTTTCTTTTCTTTTCTTTTTTTTTTTTTTTTTTAATATAATTAATTAAAATATGAAAATATTAACATCCTAACAGCGTTCATACAGCCATTAAAATATTAGCTATAACTTAACTGTTGCAAAAAAAAAAAAAAAAAAAAAAAAAATTTCGACATAAATATAAATGCATTTAATTAAACGTGAATATTGAAAAACTATAAAAAGTTAAACTATGCATTTCACAAAAACTGACATCATTGCCACTATAAAAATTTTATGCACATTGATAAGAGCTCTATGATTCATCAGAAAGTTTAAAACATGGTATATATAAAGATTCTTTTTTTTTAATCTTATAATTATTTTTCTTTTATTTTGCACGCGCGTTTTTTATTTCCTAATTCAAAATTATTAAAAAAAAAAAAAAAATCGATCCGCGTTTGTAATGATCGATAGATGGCGCTTTCTCAACTGAAGTTGTTAGTAAATATAATAGCCACGTGTATTTATTATTGTTCTTTCTCCGCCATTACATCATGGAAAAACGATTGCATAATAGGATGCAATGAAAATTATCGCGTTTTATTATTTAATAATTCCACTGTATTTTAACTGCATCTATTCGTTATCTTACAACAAAGGTACATTAAAATAAATAAATAAATAAATAAAAAGTAAATAAATAAATAAATAAAAGCAAATGAATAAAAATAAAGGTACAACTATAGAGTTGGTCCATAACTGGATTTGGCGATTTTTCTTTGACACCGATTTGAATGATAACGATGCTTTTCTGGATTATTTGCAATACAATACGCTTTTGTTTACGCTTGGAATCCATCGCAACCATTTGCAAAAACGGCATTTCGCCATAATAACCAAAGAAAAATCACCAAATGCACTTGTGGACCAATACTATTGTTGTTCCATGACATCCATGAAATATGATCGTTTTGCTTTTGCTCGTTAGCGAAGGAAACGATCAGCTTTATCTAAAATATTTTATAATTAAAACAAAATTAAACGTATTATTACTTGTGAAATCCTCAGGTGCGAAATGTTTCGAACAAACAGTCTTTTTTGACGATACTTCTTTCCGAATTCGTAAACGTCTAGTACATTCAGACTTTCTACTAACTAAAGCTTTATAGCGGTGGCAACTGGATTTTTTTTGTCATTTGGAAACAAATGGAAGCTTAATTCCGGATTTCTTGATCCATTGGAGTTACACTGTGGCACACAGCAGCATGTGTTATATTTTTTGCCGGATTTATTCATCCTATCGAATATACAGCAGCAGCAAGCAATGACGCCTTGATGAAAGCGTGAAAGCTATCCGTTCAGTGGTATGGTTAATTTCACCTTAGCCCACCAGAGGGCGAGCAATTCATTACAATCGCGGATAGTGTTTGTAAGTAGGAATTGACTTTAAAAAAAAAATCTTTTATAATACTTGTTTTTTAATTATAACGCATAGATTATTAAACCCAATGCAGAGCCATTTTTAGGAAACTTGGTATACTACATTAGACACAGCATACTGCAATCAGAATGAAAAAATATTAATTATCTTATAAAATATGAGATTTTTACAAAATAATTTTTAACTACGCAAGTACAAGTAAAAAAAAAAAAAAAAAAAAAAAATCCTTTGTATAATTTAATTGTCAAATGTATCTACCTGCTTCATGAAAATCTCTACAAATGTAACAAATGTGTAATTTAAATGACTATATGACGATATAATAAACTGAAATTTAGTTCTTCTGTACAGAAAATGAAGATTAAATGGAGTTTATCAATATTTATTTACAATCAATGAACATTATATTACCATTGATTGAATTAAAATAAAAATAATAATGGGAGTAAAGCTACTTATAGTTCAGGTTTTTCTTGAAATGAACGGAATGTCAGTTCGATCAATCACCAATAAAGTTTACATTCTTTTTTTTTTTAAATCGCCAACAACTAATGCCATGTTTTCTATAGCTTTCTTTGCACTGCATCTAATACCATACGTGTTGTAATTGAAATAGTGGTAAATTATTTTTCAATTTTTTAAAGAAATTGTTATATCTCCATTAATATGTGTCATAGTCACATAAAAACTTATGCAGATAATTAGAAGGAGCTTCGTAATTACATGCCACAACCAAGTAATATTTAAAATATTTCTTTTTACAGGGTTATCCAAAATATTTTTAATTTAATTTAATTTTTTACTGATCCTATTTTTTCCTGACGGGACAAATTTTTTGCTGAAATATATTAGGTATAATACGTTCTTTATGCTCCTAAATTTCAAAATAAGTCTTAAAGAATTTTTCAAGATATTTGATAAAACGTGCAAATTTGAAAATGTCCAAATACTTATTGGTAGATAATGTATATACGTAATGATATTTTATTCAATTTGCATTATCTCTCTCTCAAAAACAAAAAAAAAAAAAAAAAAAAAAAAAAAAAAATCAAGCTTTTCTTATGGAACTAGTAACATGCACCTAATTCAGTTATAATTTAACAGTAATCATTTTATTACAAAATACCTAACTTTATATCACTACATTTCATTCGGAGAAATTCTAAGTCAAAACTAGAAAAAAAAGATAAAATTTGATATTAGATTGCTTAAAATCCATTAAGCGTTTCGTACAAAATCCTAAATTATTCGCACGAGACAAATTTAATAACTCTAGATTAATCACTAAGTAAACTGCAGATGTGAAGAGCTTAGAAATAAACATTCCTCAATAAACTGCAGATTGCAAACTGCTTTTCAGTCGATTAGTTTTAATTATTTATGATTCAAAATTCAACTCCACAAATAGTTAACAGATTGAACACTTTGCGAATATGTTATAACATATTAAGATATACTAGAATTATTTTCAAATCTATCGACTAAACTATCTGAATAATTCAAGGCTCTAAATCATTAAATTCGTTAAAGCATTAGAAATATATATGTGCACTTTAAAAAGATTATTATAATTCTTATTATAAATAAATATTTGAACATAAATATTCGCAATTACATACAGTATATCTTTTTTCTTAAAAAAAAAAAAAAAAAAAAAGAAAAGTAATGTATGTTATAAACAATTTTTTTTATGTTATTTCAAGATAATTTTATTATTATTTCGTGAAAATAAAAAATTTAAAAGTTTCTGGTTGAGTACACTGCAAATTTCTGTAAAAAAAATCTGAGATTTAAAAATCCTATACTAGAACTAATTCTTCTAGATTTGGCATAGTAATATATATATATACGAGTATATATATATTTAATATTTAATTGATACTTTTTAATTTATATTAATATAAAATAAATTAATAAGAAAAAATACACAGAATTATTTACTTTAATTAAAACAAAACTCTGAATTTTAATAAAACAAATACCTCAAAATTTCAAAATTTTGTCAACTGAAACGTGCCAAAACATAATTTTCTCTATATATTAAAAAAAGGTTACTGTCACTGGCATCAAATTTTTTTGTCTGCGACAGCATCTTCTAACGGAAGGCAGGGTCCTTCGTATCATGAGAGGTATCAATGTGTTTCGAGTACTCCAAGGAAGACATTTCAGCCGCTTAGAAATTTCTACCACTTTAATTAAAAAAGTTATTAACTGAAAACGACAAGTTTATGAACGTACTCTATTTTCCAATTTGAAAAAAGTTTCTTCCAGTGACGTTGTTCTTCCGTCATGAAGTCATTTTACAGCAGAAAATTAAAATATGATCCATGCTTGTACGTAGGTAGGTAGGTTGGTTGGATTTAACGTCGCACCAATACTGCGCTATGGTTAATCGGCGACGGTCTGGGACGCAGCCCTAGAGATGTTCCGAAGGCATGTCATCACAATTTTGAACCTTCACGGAGGGGATCCGCCTCCGCCTTGGTGATACCCAGAGATATAGAGGGGAGGGTAACATGGAGGACTTTGCGACCACGACAGATTTTATGAGCACCAGCCACCATTTGTGTACACGACGGTCCTTGGCCGGCTGAAGTATCGAATCGGGAATTTTTCAATTACGTGCTCAGCGCTTTACCGGCTAGGGTACCGCGGCCCGAAACCATGGATGTGAAAAAAAAAGGAAATAAATATCAACTTTTTTTTCTCTACTTTTAGAAAATTAATCTTCGTACACGGGAAAATTATTTTTATTCTTACTTCTTGAAACAACAAAATATCTGGGACCTTTTGATGCATATTTTTTTTTTCCAAATTATAAATATTTTGTGAAAGAACATTGAAGTATTAAAAGACTCATAATACTATTTACCGAGCTACGAGTATAACCATGAAGGATAACATTGCAAGGCTGCATCATTTTGTGGACAACAAATTCTCTACCCCGACTTTTGATAATATATGCCAATACAATTTTAAAAAAATGTTTAACAGAAGAAAGTAGCCCTGTGTTTTGTACAATAAAACAGTTGAATTGACTTTAAAATTGTCATTTAGTTGTAATACTCTTGCTGACAGCTATGCAAAAATTATTATTATTATTATTTATTTATTTATTTATTTAATTTTATTTTTTTGTGTGTGCTTGCATCTTTTTAGAAACACTTATGCTTCCGTAACTTCTACTCGAACAATAATTATTAAGTTTTTGTAAGGCCGATTTATTTTACTTTAATGAAATTATTCCAATCAAATGCAAATAGTTTGCGAATTATCATTCTTTTGATCAGTGTTATTGTTGATATTTTTTTTATCAACTAACTGTTGCGAATGGCATGTCTCGTGGAATATTTATTTCTGACTTGTAGTTTCATTGGTGTTTTATGGTCCAAACAGAAACTTCTTTTATACTGGAACTCTTTTACAAAACCTAGAGCAAACAGACCAGACACATTCCTAGTGATACAAAAATTTCTAATTTGTTAATGTTGGTTTTGAAATACTAATCATGGAAAATTCTAATCCTATTAATTATACCTCCAAACCTTTTTTTAAGTTACTTTGAAAATCAATATTTTGAATCACAAAATGTAAGTATGATTTCAGCATTACAATAAGTTTTTGAAAATATGTTTTTGATATCTCTGATATCTTAGTGTGAAGTTAAAATTTCGTGTTTATTCAAATTCGCAAATATGGAATTCATTCAAGACTATCAAATGTCACAGGAATCATTTAATAGAAAGGCTTTTTACTTTCTTCTATATATAATAGTAGAAAGTATTCGATTTGTAAAAAAATTCTACTTCGGGTTTTTGATGGATTTACACGTTTTGAGACCTGTAGAACACGATTTGACAATTTTTATAAAATGTCTGTCTGTCTGTCTGCGTGTGTGTGTGTGACAAAATATTGTGGCAACGGTATCTCAGGTACTACTGCACAGAATTTCATACAAATTGGTATGTAGTTGCACATTTACATAAATTAGTGCCTATCAACTTTTGGTAAAAATTGTCCAAAAACTTGCGCTGCCATCCCGTTTTTCTAAATTTTTAACATGGTGGTATAGGACAAAATTTTCTATAAATGTGTATAAAGATAATATTTTTTTAATAGTCATTATGAAATTTAAAAGAATTATTTGTAATAGAAATACTCAATTGGGAAAAAAAATTGTGTATGTAGGAACCTCGCATCCCCCTCCTGGGGGGAAGTTCCCCCTCGAGAGGAGTAAATTTTCATGATGGATATCTTTCAAAAGAGCTCGTCAATACCTTTAAAATGAATGGCTGAACCACCATTCTGCGATAATTTAAAATAAAGTTATCGATTTTTTTAATAATCCTGAGAATAAAATTGACTTTTTTTTTTATATTTAGTGTTAAATTACTTCTCTAATATGGAAATCGCCTTCATTATCATGGAAGATAGTTTTTTTAAATAATAATTTTAATAAATTATTTTTACTGAGTGAATTTGTATAGGAGAAAGTCATGTGGTGGCCACAACATCCTAGTTTATATTATTTTTACAGTCGAAAGAAAATGTATTAAAGCACTGGCAATAAAACGTATTTAAAGGATGTGCACCTAATATAGTTTTTAAAGTAAATATTGGTCTAATCAGGGTCTTAGTCTTTATGATGATTATAAAATTGTAAGTTGATGATAAAAATTAGCAATAAAATAATAATAATTATATAGATATATATATTAGGGTGGAGCTTAAAAGCCATGATTTTTTATTATTGTTATTTTTATAAGTCTTAAGCTTTTAATTTATTTCTTTTGATACAAAAACACTATATAAAAAGTTTGAACAATAAATTTTAATATTTAATGGTAGCTCAACTGATTCAAAATTTATAAACTTATCAAAAAATAAGAATATTAGCTGTACTGTAACAAATACGAACAACTTACAATGAATTTTTTGCTTTAAGTTTAACAATTTATTTTCTTTACTGTATAAATTATTAGCTCTACATTAAAATTTTATTGCCTTTGAAATGGTTGAGACAGTTTTTTTCCTGCTATCTGGGTACATTTATGATGATCTTCAACAACTTGTAGCAGGAACTGTAGTTACATTTCCTCATGAGTTATCAAACCACTGTATTATTGAATAAGTGCAACTGCTTGCTCAGCATGGTCATTTACTACTTGTAGGGATTTTATTATCCCTTTAGCCTGTTTAGTCCTCTCTTGACTCCTACAAGTCAGGATCAACTTCAAGATATCCAACTCTCATGCTGCAAAGCATTGAACATGCGTCTTTTGGTTAATAAACTGACACAGCTATCAAATAAAGACAAGCCAACCAAGTCCTTGTGATAAATACCACAAATGCTTAGCAAATTTATGTGATGATGACATGCAAATTACTGAATGTATTGATGAGTATTCTAGTAGTGATTTGAGAACAACCAGTCATTATAAACGGCACATGCAGCTTGAGATCCAAGCTTTCAAGTATACACGGACTATGAAAACACACACATCATTGTACACCTTCTTCCTCTTCTGAAGTCAGTTTAAATTGAGCCTTGAACATCCAGATCTTTAAGCAAAATATATCACTTTGGCCATCTAACTGGCATGGTGCATTGCACCTGGTGACATAAATCTAACTCTCCTTCCTGGGAAAGCACCAAGATAGATAATTACAAGTTCTAAAATTTCTTTATAATCCCCCCTTAGCTTTATTTCTCTTTGTTCTTCTATGTTCTTTGCATAGTTAATCGTTGCTTTATATCTTCTACTAAATTTGCGACATCATCAAATGAAATTGCCGGTTCATACTTTTCTCTATCAATGAAGCTCCAACATTTTTGAAAGTGTTTAAATAGTGCAACTTCAGGAAAAGATTTGACTCCGATACATATTTCAAACACAGTACTAATTATCAGTTCTATAATGTGATGCCCACAAGCAAGTGATAAGAGCTCTTTTTTAAACTTTTGCTCTGTAAGACACATGCACCAGAATTATGGCCAGTATTTGAGCTGGTACACATTGCCCTGATATTATCTGCTATTCCCCAGTCTTGAATGGCTTCAAAGACAGCTGCTGCCTGTGCTTCTCTTATTGCAGACGGAATCTTGGCAACGATCAGTAGCTGAGAAACTCTTTTCCCAGCAACTAATACTGGTAACCTATCATTTTTTTCTTTTCCACTCAGACCATAGACTAATTTTCCATCCCAATGAATGACAAAAATAGTGTTGCTTTGAATCTTTTTTTTTTCTTTTTTTTTTTTTTTCATATTTTTTAGTTTTCTTAATTATTCTTTGTTGACGAATCGAGTCTGTTTATAGTATATTCATCAATGCTCAGTCTTAAACTTTTGGCAGTTTCTGATAATACAAAAACAGCCTTTTGGTCCGACACTTTACTATGACCTAGTATCTAGTGCTGCTGCAAGATCTGGAGTAATTTCCATTCTTCTCCAACATGAACTGCATTGTTTTCAGTTTTTTCCAACTTTTCTAAATCCCTTTCTGCTGAGATGTTTTCAGACTCATCATCAGTAGATGACATACTTTAAAGGGTGGAATGTAATTTTATTTTCTATGACATAGTGTATGTATGTGAGTATGCATACATTTATCATTCCATACATTAAAAACGTCATCATTGAGCTACCTCTAAATAATGTTCATTTGTGCTAATATTTCGCCTGAATTTTTTTTTCATAAAAAGGAACAAATTTAGAAGGTGAGAAGATCATATTTTCAAACTTAAAAAATAAGCTCCACCCTAATATATATATATATATATGTGTGTGTGTGGATGCGTGCTTCAATAATTTTGCTACCGCCTATATCTACTTTCCACTATTTTCTATGTTGTTGAATAACTCGTTTTCCGCTTTCATCGAGAATTTCAAACACATTACGAGAAAAACAAAAACGAACTCTAAATTCAATTCACGTGCCATTTTTCTTTTTTTCGATTTGAAATAACAATACAAGTTATAAAATAAGAGAATCGTTGCTAGGCAACATCATTTACTACAAATATTGTAAGGTTTCTGTAAAATTGTTGATGAATACAATATTTTATGGAGCTTAAATACAATTTTACTTTTTCGCTGACTGAAATCTCGTTACATTATTTAAACACATAGACAGAGACAATCTGGTTGCAACTACTTTTAAACTTTGTTCACAAAAAAACACATTAATTAATTTCATTTAATTCAACTTTTTTCTTTGTTTGTACACAAAGTTTGCTTGACTAACCTTTTGAAAAGAATTTCATACACATTTTCTATTTAATTATTTTTTTTTATCTTTTTCTTTTACTGTAAAATACAACTTATTTAATTTTGTGGTGACTGTGACGTCATAATTCCTTTCAAGATATCCTTTTTATTTCTTTCTAGTTATATTGTTTTTTCTGATTATTTCACAATTATCACTTTTCTGAAGGTTTTGCATTTTGTTTTTAAGTATCAATATTTAATTTTAAAAACAATTGATAATTAAAAAAAGAAAGATAAATTACTTTAAAAAAAAATAAAAATTAAATTTTTGGATTAAATATAATTTAATTTTACATGGGACACTCACGAACTCACACCGATGGTAATCAAACTTTACAGGTATTTAAAGGACGTGAAGATATATACTCCCAACGGGAGAAATAAAGCAGAGTGCTAATTCAATGGTTAATGGATTAGCTTTCTATTGTTCAACATGAACCACGTGATATAACCCAATATATTGCTACGTTTAGCCCTTTATCTTTTTTTTTTTTTTTTTTTTTTTTTTTTGGCATTTAAAATTTCAGCTCGGCTAATTACCATTATTATTAGGTAACACGACAGTCATATGACTGAACTAGATTGTTTTAAAAATAATTTTTGAGATATTTCACATTATAATAAATTATAAAATATTTTCTTTTATTCCTTATTTCCTAACAAACTTTAAAAGTGTTTAAAAAGAAAATTTAAACTTTTGAAAGAGCTAAATTTAAAAAGAAATAATAATTGCTCAGCTATTTTTTAATATTTTCTCAGCTAAAATTTAACTACACGAAATAAAAAGAGGTAAAATAAAAACTAAAATGATTTAGAACAAATAAAAAGTAAATTACGTATGTGAACAAAAACATTGGCGGCTATGACTTTCGCAAAGTACAATCTCCAAGCAGTTGCCATAGAAATTTATTGAAAATAATCCGTAACCAAGAGAGCCATTACATAGATGGTCCATGTGTACATGACTCGTGTTGTACCCTTATACCTATTATAAAAGTTGACGGGACAATGGCAACTTTTTTTCATAGATATAGTAATTTATATAGATGTATCATCCCCATGTTAACGAGCAAAAGATTTTTGATGCCGAAAATGTTTATTTTGGCATCATCCATTAGAGAGTTAAAACTTGGTTAAAACTCGAAAATAGTAACATAATATAGAATGTTAATCAATTTTGAAAATGCCGAAATATTTCGCGACTTTTAAGTGTTCTAATAATAAATATATGAAATGAAATGTGATAAGTTATCATAAGTTATATTCAAGTAATTTATGAAAAATATAGCTTTTATAATCAGTTTCTTTGTTTTATTATTATGAAATAATTACTGTCTTCATATTTAATGGAATACTTCTTTTTTTTTTTTTTTTTTTTTTTTTTTTTTTTATTTTAACATTTTTCAAGATTTTATATTAGTAAGTAATAAGGAATTCTCAAATTTCTTTTAAATCTAGTTTGCAGTAACAAAAGTTTTAATATATAACTAGTATGTTGTGTTCACCACAAGGCTTTCTTCTATGTATAATCAATACAAATTTACGCAGTACAAATAATTAATTAAATTATGATTTATTAAAATTATTTTTCATGTTGAATGCAGACGATTTTTATCTCAAAGAAGTATAGTAACAAATGCCGAAGGGAAGAATGTCAGTTTCTTGCAGGCATGAGTATACTGGAGCATAGTAAAAAAAAAGAAGAAGAAGAAAAAGAAAGAAAAGGAAAACGAAGAGAAAGAAAGAAAACTGGGTAACTGAAGTTTTTCATTCTCTTTTAGTACATAAATTTTATTTGCTAAATTATCTGTGTGTATTGCAGTGTATATTCACTCGGGCAAAAACATTCATAAGAGAGTAAAATGGCTGTCTTTTCCCGAGGAAAAAGGTATCACTTTTCTCCTCATTGATCAATATATATCTTATTACTACATCTATACTTTTTTTTAGTGGCAAAGATAACTCATAAAAAGGTCCTGTGATTGTTGATCTACAGGAAGCCAAACTGGCCAATATTCAAATTTACTCGCAATGCTCTAAACTCTGCTTTTTATTAAGCAGACGATATTCTCCCTTTTTCTTTGAAAGTTCTTTTTAAAATTTTTTTTCTCTTTAAATAGATTACTTTGAATTTAAAAGAAATTTTACAGCAAGAAATAGTTATTAGATGCACTTTAGAAGTCCTAAAATTTATGTAAATTAAGGATTTTATTTCACAGTTAAGATTCTTTTTAATATTTTATTATTTCGTTCTGTTTAAGTAATTATTTTTTATAAAATGTTTATAATTGCTATACTGAATTCTCTAAATTGAATTAGTTTAAATTTATTATACCATATATGATTTGAAAAATGTCCATGATTTATTATGAGAGTTAAAGCCATAAATATAGTAATATATATAGATGTATCATCCCCATGTTAACGTGCAAAGATTTTTTATGCCGAAAAAATTTTTTGCCATCAGCCATGAGAGAGTATAAAACTCGGAAAAAATAATGGAATAGAATGTTGATACATATTGAAAATGCCGAAATACTGCGCGGCTTTTAATTGTATAAATACATTTATGAAAAGAAGTGGAATAAGTTTTCATAAGTAAGCTAAATTTAACTAATTTATGAAAAATATGATTTTTTATAATCAGTTGCGTTGATATCATTATGGTTTAAATACTGTTTTGATTTTTAATGGAATACCTTTTTTTTTAATTTAAAAATTTTTTAAGTTTTTATATTAGTAAGTAATATCAAATTTTCAAAATTCTTTTAAATGTAGTTAGCAGCGGCAAAGGTAAAGCCCGCTTGTTTTAATATATTATAACTAGTATTATCACAAGACATTTTTCTATATATAATCCTATACAAATTTACGCAATGCAAATTATTTATTAAGTTATAATTTATTAAATATATTTTCCATGATAAATGCAGACGATTTTTTTTCTTGAAGTAGTATAATAATAAATGCTGAAAAAAAGACTCATTTTTGTGCAGACATGAAAAGATATACAGTCGAACCTCGTTAGCGTGAAACTCAAGGGAGATCAAAAATCTGTTCATGGTATCAGTAGTTCATGCTATCAGTAACTGATCGTCTTATAACTAAAGTGATCTTCATTTTGACGGGGATTGTGGTAACAGTTCATGTTAAAAGTAATTCACGTTAGCAGTGTTCACGTTAACGAGGTTCGACTGTATATATATATATATATATATATATATATATATATATATATATATATATATATATATAACATTAAAAATAAAAGAAATCGGCGGTAGCTTCGTTTTAAATAATTACAGATCTATGGTTCAACCATTCGTTTTAGAAATATTGACGAGTTCTTTCTAAAATATCCACATTGAAAATTTACACAGGCCCCGGGGGAAGGGCACTTCCCTCCCAGGAGGAAAGCAACGCTCCTACATGCACACATTTTTTTTCAACTATTATTAATAATTCATATACATTTTACATTCATGCGTTAAAAATAACTCACATTATGTACATTTATATGAAATTTTATCCTGTACTGTCATGTTAAGTACATACAGAAAAAAAATAGGATGGCAGCACCACCTGTTGAGCGATTGATTCTCAAATATAATCAGCACCAGTTTAACTCAAGGTCCAACTGAATAGAAGTTTGGTCGAATTTCGTTCATATTAGGGGCTATAATTCGATATTGCTAGAATTACATTTTTAGTTGTGTTAAGCGTTTCTTACAGTTTCTAACAAGGTTTAAGAAAATATTATGACATTAATTAGTTTTCTGCCTGTCTGCGTGCCCACTTGTCCGCGCTCCATTTCCGAGTAAACCTAATTTCTGCTATATGTTGTGACTGGCCGTTAAAGATTTAACGCAAATTTTCTTGAAGATGAAGATATGTCCAATCGTTTTAGCTCTCTAAAAAAACACTTAACCCCAAAATTTAATCAAGACCATTACATTTATTTGCGAGTAAACCTAATTTCTATTACATATTGGGATTTACAGTTAAAGAGTTAAAGCGAAATTTCCTGAAGATGAGAATATGTGCAATTGTTTAAGCTGTCTTAAAAAAAAAAAAAAAAAAAATACTTAACCCCAAAATTTAACCAAAAACGTCACATTCACGCGATGAATCGTCATCATACGCGAATTTTACTGAAGATGAGGATATGTCCATTCGTTTTAGCTCTCTGAAGAACACTTAATCCCAAACTTTTATAAAAATCGTTATATCCATTTTCGAGTAAAACCAATTTCTATTATATGTTGCGATTGTCAGTTAAAGGGTTAACGCAAATTTTCTTGAAGATGAGGATATGTCCAAACGCTTTAGTTCTGTAAAAAAAAAAAAAAAAAAAAAAAAAAAAGACACTTAACTTTATATTTTAATCAAAATCGTTATAACCATTTCTGAGTAAACTCAATTTATACTACATGTTGCGATTGGCAGTTAAAGGGTTAACACTAATTTTCTTGAAGCTAAGGATGTTCCAATTGTTTTAGGAGGTCTCTAAAAAGCACTTATCCCAAACTTTTATTAATATCGTTATAACCTTTTCCGAGTAAACATAAATTGCTATTTTATATTGAGATTGGCAGTTAAAGGGTTAATTCGAATTTTTCAAACGATAAGGCTAAGTCCAATCGTTTTTTCGACCCAAAAAACTCCTAAACAGACAGAAATAGTAGATGGAAACTATAAATCTCTTTAAATGTCGTTATTCCATACAAAAAAAAAAAAAAAAAAAAAAAAAAAGAAGAAGAAGAAAAGAGAGAAAGAAAAATGGGTATCTGGAGTTTTTTCATTCATCTTTAGTATAAATTATTCATAAATTTTATTTGCTAAATTATCTGTGTGTATTCCCGTGTATATTCATCTCACTATTCATTCATCCATAAAAGAGTAAAATGGCAGTCTTTCCCCGAGTAAAAAAAGGCATCACTTTTTCGCCATCGCTGATCAATCTATGTCTTATTACTATATCTATAGTTAAAGCGAATATAGACAAACCGAAGTTATAAACACTTTTGAACTTTGTTGGAAAGTGTTAATAACAAGGTAAAAATAAATTTCAGCAGCTGTTTCGTTTTACACATTTTTTTTTTCTGTATCTTTTAATAATAATAATAATAATAATTACATTCAGAACAAAAAACTGCCGATAACGCTATAAATTCCAAACAAGAAAGAAAAATCATGCAGTACGAATTGATTAGTAACACTTTCCAACTGTACGCAATTGTCTCGAATAACTTTAATATTCTTTGCCTACTTTATCACACAACAGACAGAACGACTGAAACACATGCATATAGACTAATTGATTTTAAAATTACTCTTAGGCATTTTGGGAAGTGTTAAAAAGGCTTAACGCAAAAGAAAACGCAGCCGTTATATTATAATTACAGCTTTTAATCTCTCTGAATATTTTAGTGTAGCCCTGTAAATCTGACAGTTAATCATATCATGTTCTATAAAAAACAATATTTTAGAATATTAATAATGCATGTCAATGTTTCTATGATTTTTAGAGTAGAAATATTTTTAAATATAACTTTTAAAAAATTCTGTCCTAAAACGTAATACATTGTTTGTTTTTTTATTGTTGTTGTTGTTGTCCCTGTAAACAAACTAGTTGTACAGGACCTATTAATGGCATTTTAAATAGAGAACATTCCATAAGGAACTTGAGTGTATAATTTTTTAAAAATTCTCAAAGTATTCACGGATGATAGGAGCCGTAGACAAACAGATAAGAAGGTAGACAATCGGATAGACAGATGCACAAATTGAAATCATATCCCCACTAAAATTATAAGAACGTTTTAAAACGCTCATGTAAACAAAAGTGCAATTCCAGCAAATTTTTATTTATAGCAGCTATTAATGTAACTGATTATTTTTGTGTGGCCCTATAAATCTAATGCTAACCATACTATATTACAGAGAAGGTACTCTTTTGTGCATACGAATAATATATTTCAATTGCGGAGAAAAAAATTATCAAAATTTGGTTTATAAAAATAACTCTCATGCAACACAATGCTTTGGAATAATTTCAAGTGCCCCTGCACACAAACCAGTAAGAAATGGGCTCTATTTTACATAGGAAACATCCGATAGGGAATTGAATAATATATTAAAATTTCATTGAAGTTTCTATACATTAAAGGTATTAAAATATGGTTTATAGAAACTCCTCCCATAGAACACAATGCTTTCGAATATTTTTGGGTGTCCCTGTACACAAACCAGCGGAGGTATTCACTCCATTTTCAATAGGAAACATCCGATAGTCAACTTGAATAAAATATATCGGTTTAAAGAAATTCCATTAATATTTACGGGAATTAAAGCGCAGTAAAACAGACAGACGGACAGACAGAGACAGACGGACAGAAGAATAGTCAGACAGATACAGAGATTGAAATTATATTCACACTAAAAAAATGATAGAAAGTTTCAAAAACGCATAAAGTAAACGAAAGTACAATTCTAGCAATTTTTTTTTTAATAGCTCTTAATATAACTGAATATTTTTGTGTCACCCTGTAAATCTAATGATAACCATGCTATATTCTATTCAAAGCATTCTTTTGTGCATATAAATAACATATTTTAATTTCCTAAAACTTCGTGGAAAGTAAAGTTATTATAATTTGATTTATAGAAATATCTCGCATAGAACGCAATGCTTTGGAATACTTTTAAGTGTCCCTGTACATAAATCAATAGTGGTATTTGCTCCATTTTATACAGGAAATACCCAATAGGGAATCTGAATAACATATTGAATTTAATTGAGATATGTCTACAGTAAAAGTAAGAAAATATGGTTTATCGAAATACCTCTCATAGAACATAATGTTTTGAAATACTTTCGGGTGTACCTGTACACAAACCAGTAGAGGTACAAACTCCATTTTCAATAGGGAACATCCGATCGTAAACTTCAATAACATATATCAGTTTCAAGAAATTCCATAAATATTTACGAGAACTAGAACTCGGACAGACAGACAGGCAGACAGACAGACGGACAGGCAGATACACAAAACTGAAATCATATTCACACTTAAAAAATGTTAGAAAGTGTTAAAAACGCTTAACGAAAACGAAAGTACAATTCTAGAAATTGTTTATTAATAGCTCTTATTGTAACTGGATGTTTTTGTGCCACCCTGTAAATCTAATGCTAATCATGCTATATTCTGTGCAAAGCATTCTTTTGTGCATATAAATAACATATTTCAATTTCCAAAAACTTCGTGGAAAGTAAAGTTATTAAAATTTGATTTATAGAAATATCTCTCATAGAACGCAATGCTTTGGAATACTTTTGAGTATCCCTGTACATAATCCGATGGTGGTAATTCCTCCATTTTATACAGGAAACATCCAATAGTGAACTTGAATAACATATTTCAATTTCATTCAGATATGTCTACAGTAAAGGTATGAAAATATGGTTTATAGAAAAACCTCTCATAGAACACAATGCTTTGAAATACTTTCGGGTGTCCCTGTACACAAACTAGTAGAGGTATAAACTCCATTTTCAATAGGGACCGTCCGATACTGAACTTGAATAACATATATCAGTTTCAAGAAATTCCATAAATATTTACGGGAGTTAGAGCGCGGACAGACAGACAGACAGACAGACAAAAATAAGTCATAAATACTTTTCAACCTTGTTGGAAAGTGTTAAAAATGTTACATAGTGTTAAAAACGCTTAACGTAAATGAAAGTACACATCCAGCAATTTTTTATTAATAGCTCTTAATTTATCTGGATATTTTTGTGTCACCCTGTAAATATAATGCTTATCATGCTATATTCTATGTAAAGCATTCTTTTGTGCAGAAAAATAACATATTTCAATTCCCTAAAATTTCGTGGAAACTAAAGTTAATAAAATTTGATTTATAGAAATATCTCTCATAGTACGCAATGCTTTGGAAAACTTTTGAGTGTCCCTGTGTATAACCCGATGGTGGTATTCCTTCCATTTTATACAGGAAACATCCAATAGTGAACATCAATAACGTATTTCAATTTCATTAAGATATGTCTACAGTGAAGGTATTAAAATATGATTTATAGAATTACCTCTCATAGAACACAATGCTTTGAAATACTTTCGGTGTCCCTGTACACAAACCAGTAGAGGTACAAACCCCATTTTCAATAGGGAACGTCCAATAGTGAACTGGAATAACGTATTTCAATTTTATTAAGGTAAGTCTACAGTAAAGGTATGAAAATATGGTTTGTAGAAATACCTCTCATAGAACACAATGCTTTGAAATACTTTCGGGTGTCCCTGTACACAAACCAGTAGAGGTATAAACTCCATTTTCAATAGGGACCGTCCGATATCGAACTTGAATAACATATATCAGTTTCAAGAAATTCCATAAATATTTACGGGAGTTAGAGCGCGGACAGACAGACAGACAGACATACAGACAGACAGACAGACAGATGGACAGACGGACAGACAGACAGACAGACGGACAGACAGACAGACAGACAGACAAACCGAAGTCATAAACACTTTTCAACCTTGTTGGAAAGTGTTAAAAAGGTTCGTTTTTCAACAGTAAAGTGGTTTCATCTTTGCACATTTTCTCCGTCCACTCTTATAATAGGTCTATGGTTGGACCATGTCAGGGTTTCTATTTACCACTCCATTTTATTTATCTTTTTGTATATACTCCTACCAATTTATATTGGCAAACATTACTTCAGAACAGAGGTACTAGTGTTCGAAGTTGGAATTATTTTTTTACCTACATAGTAATATCACTGAATTTTTTTATTTGCCTTTTCTAGATACTGCAATTCCCCCCCCCCCCCCCCCAAAAAAAAAAAAAAAAAAAAAAAAAAAAAAACGCTGTTGCTTTATGTATTTAATTTGTATTTTTTAAACCGTCTGCATGTGCATATTTGTCTTGCTCTAGAATTCTTTTTTTTTCCTTAAAATAATATTATGTTTTTGTACAACAGAGATTTTAATTACGATTTTTAATACTTTATGTAATTCTTATTTTATTTTATTATATAACATAATAATATGAATCGTGTCAAGCAGTTAATAATACATGGCGAGTGCATATTTTCAGGTCTATTTCGGTTGAATCTTACAAGCATATATGTCTACATTCTTTTTTGCAAGCATTCTAAAATACAATTTAAATAAATAAATCATGTTTGGTGAAAAAAAAAAAGAAAGAAAGAAAGAAAATTCATATATATAAATTGAATGACGTCACAATATAGAAAACAAATAGTTCCAATTTCGAACACCAATATATCAGCTCTGAAGTAACGTTTGCCGATATAAATTGATAAGAATGTATATCATCGTACCCTTTAAATACCAGTAAAGTTTGGTTACAATCAGTATGTCACAGTCAACGTTCCCAGATTTCAGGGAAATTATTATTCAGTAGCCACCGTTAAAGTTTACTTGTAACGGTTATCTAATAACATCGAAATTTTATTTTAAAGAGCTTTTGAAACAATTAAGAAACCGTTTTAATTAAAATTTAGCGGTGGCTGTTAAGTAAAAATTTTCCTCAATCTGGCAGCACTGGTCACAGTTCGTGAGTGTTCCTTATCAGATAAAAAATGGAGAGCGTATCATGAAATATAACTTCTTATAATTAGCTGTAATTTGTTTATTTTACCTTGGTGTAAATAATAATAATAATAACATGGAAACCCAAAAACAAAAGATTCACCCAAGCAATGAGAGAATAAACAATTGAAATACATTTTTATATATATAAATCACGGGCTCGATAGTTTTTGTTTTCGATATTTTTTATTGCGTTTATACAAACAAGGATTTATTTATTTATTTATCTTTATTTATTTAATTATTTATTACTTGCATTACCCTACTACCGTAGGTAATGGAAGTATTGTATTCGGTCTGAAAATTCGATAAAGGGTTTTCACCTGATTTACACGTTTTAAGGTCCCCTGAGTCCAAAAAAGTGGTTTTTGGCAATTGGTCAGTGTGTATGTATGTGTGTATGTGTGTATGTATGTGGAGAATCTTCTGGCTATTATAGCTCAGAAACTAATAAAGATAGAGCTACGAAACTTTAGAATTCAAATACGTCTGTCGTACAGATGAAATTTCCAAATTTTGGTGAAAATTGAAAAACTGGAAGTGGGACATCGGAAACCGGAAGTTGGATCGTAAGTCCGTATCTCAAAAACGGCTCTAACGATTTTCTTCAAACTTGCTATATAAACACTCTATTAGATGTCCTTTCGAATGATATAGTTGGTTAGTTCAAGAAAATTGATAGGCGTCCTGTATAAATAGCTCAATTTCAGGCCTCCCAAGGGCGTTCCTTTAAAAACGGTTGCACGGATTTTTTTCAAACTCGCCATTTTAACTCAATTTTAAATATGCTTTTGTATGTAATTATTGTTTTCCTGTCAATAATTGAGTTTAACCGGAAATGGGACATCGGAAACCGGAAGTGGGACCGTAAGTCCGTATCTCAAAAACGGCTCTAACGATTTTCTTCAAATTTGCTACATAAACACTCTATCAGATATCCTTTCGAATGATATAGTTGGTTAGTTCATGAAAATTGATAGGCGTCCTGTATAAATAGCTCAATTTCAGGCCTCGCAAAGGCGTTCCTTTAAAAACGGTTGTCCGGATTTTTTTCAAACTCGCCATTTTAACTCACTTTTAAATATGCTTTTGTATGTAATTATTGTTTTCCGGTCAATAATTGATTTTTTGTGAAAGTTGGTATCTCAAAAACGGCTCTAACGATTTTCTTTTTTGGTCACTTTTATGTTTTCTGATCACATTATCTCTCAAAAATGCATATAGTACATGTAATAGCGGGTAATGGAAGTCGTGTGGTTGTTTCACACCAGATTTTTTTTATTTATTTTTCTGATATAAATTACCTTGCTTTCGTCAAAGAGATTAGAATAAATCGGAGATGAGAGGGGAGGGGGATACATCCTATCAGATATGAGAAAAATTGTTCAATTGTTTCTAGAGTAATTTTAATCAAATTTTTGTCAGTGAGCTGATTAATAATTCTGAAATAATTATTTCAAACAGTTTAGTTAAAAGAAGGTTATTTTTCTTTGTGATTTTCGTAATGTATTAATAATTTTTTTTAGATATTTCTCATTTCCCTCGTATGAATAAGTATCTTAAAACTATTGCTTTTAATATGAAATACCTGGTTCATGCCAAATGGGTAGGATCAATCAGAGATAGGAAGGAATCTGGGTGGGGTTTGAAAAATTTTTATACATCAGAGATTTTGTTAAATTACTCGCATAACACGTTACGTGTCATTGGATTTCCGGAAATAAATAGCAACCATATTTTTGTAAAACGCTGAATATTTCGAATCATTATTTCAAACAGTTAGTGTGAAAAGTAGAAGATTTTTTTTCCTCGTGATTTGCTATTTTATTCATAATATATTTATTAATTTTCGTTTCCTATATTTCTTATTGCATACGTACGAATAAAAATATTAAAACTGGTTGTATCTGATAGATAAGGCTCATCACAAGTGGGAAGCAGGGTAATAAAGTCTTATTTGACATAAACGCTTTTGTTAAATTGTTGATAGATTAATATATTACCTGGAACGACGCTTTTCAATAGTAATTTCAACTAGTATTTTGATAGGAACTGAATTTTTGAAATAATTATTTCAAACAATTTGGAAAAGGAAAAATTTTTCCTTGCGATTCGCTATTTTTATTATTATTACTATTTAAATATATCCATATATATGATATTTATTATTGCATTCGTAGGAATAAGAATCTTAAATCTGTTTTGATTACTATTATTAATTTTATTATTATTATTATTATTATTAACTGACTAGATAGTGTCAATGGGCAGGAATGAATTAAAAGTGAGAAGGGCAAGAGGAATTGGAATCTTATTAAACATCAACAACCTTGTTAAATAATTGACAGATTACCACATTAATTACACATGTCTATAAAAATAATGTTGACAAACTTCGATTTCATAATTTTAGCTAATAAATACGTTTTTTTTATGTGCTGAAACCAAAAATGAAGCCAGTTTTTCTATACCACCTGTAGAACTTTGTCAATACAGAGTGTCTACCGAAAACTTTCTTCATTTTGACAGTTTCTAGTATGCTTCCATGATTAATTATAACTAATTGTGGAAACCTACAATAAAAGTTGCCATGTAATTATATTGGCGGAAGAGTCTCGGAAGAAACTGTGTCGTAGACACCCTGTATTAACAAAATTCTATACGTGATCGAGAAAAACTGGCTTCAATTTTGGTTTCAAGATTCTAGAAAACATAAAGATCACACAAAATTATCAGATCAAAATTTTAGATGTAGACCTGGGTTATTATTGTATTTATTTTTATTTATTTATTTTATTTATTTATTTTTATTTATTTATTTTATTTATTTATTTTTATTTATTTATTTTATTTTATTTTTTTATTTATATATTTTCAAGTAACTTTAACTAGATTATTTAAAAAATAAATTACATTCTTTCTTCACCCCTTCACTCCTATTTTTACTTTCTCTCTTTTTAATGGAAATTTAAATTCTAAAGTCATTGTTAGTTTAAAATTCAGGATTGAGGCATATGTATGCTAAGAATTAGGTGTTTATCACTGGTGATACTTATGGTAACCTAGGTATTTGGTATTAGGCTGCAGATACTGAATTACTGAGGTTAAGAGTCGAATGTTTGTAAAAGTTATTTCAAAAGTTGATTCAAAATTAGAGAATTCTTATGTTAAATGAAGTGAAATATTTTCAATGTTTCTTTATAAAAAAAGTATGAATGAGAATTCTTTACTCGTTAGAAACATGTCAGATAAATTGACACAGTGCGAGAAGTTATTACACTTTAGGCATTTAGATAAAGATGTTATAAATATGCATGCCCCGCAACATTCCTAAAATTTTACTTTCGTTTTATTATATTGTCACCACTATCGTTAAAAAGAAATTTTCATTTAATGTTTTAATGCTAAAACGTTATATATATATACATATATATATATACTAGCAGGCAACGCCCGCTTCGCTGGTCCCTATTTTTAAATGAATCACTATAATGAATTCTCAAAATTGCATTAATTTTTATCACGTGAAAAAAAAAAAAAAAAAAAAAGAGAAACAAAATCTGAGTAGGAAAAATGTCGCACCGGGTTCTCACTGCCTTCGGAAAAAATTCCCAAAATGCTCTAACACTTATTTCTATTATTTTCCCACTTCGCCCCCCCCCCTCCTGTCTATCCTAATAATTTTACAAATTTGAAAATATCCGCAATCGATTTGTAAGTATCAAAAACCTCTATGCACCAGTTTTGAACGATATATCTTTATTTTTATTTTTTTTGCCGCTCTACTCCCCCCAATAATTTTAAAAATTCGAAAATATCCGCAATCGATTTGTAGGTATTGGAAACCTCTATGTACCAATTTTGAATGATCTAACACTATTTTCTTTTTTTTTTTTTTTTCGTCTCTGCCCCCCCCCCTTCCCGGCCGTCCTAATAACTTTACACTTTCGAAAATATCCCCATTCGACTTGCAGGCCTCTAAAACCTATCTATACCAATTTTGAACGGCCTAACTGTATTTCTATTTGTTTTTGACCATAGCCTCCCCCTTACCGCCCCACCTAATAATTTTAAAAATTCGAGAATATCCGCAATCGATTTGTAAGTATCGAAAACATCTATGTACCAATTTTGAACGATCTAACTCTATTTTTATTTTTTTTGCCCCTCCCTCTCCCTTCCCCCTTTCCCGGCCCTTCTAATAACTTTACACTTTCGAAAATATCCCCATTCGACTTGCAGGCATCTAAAACCTATATATACCAATTTTGAACGGCCTAACTGTATTTCTATTTGTTTTTGCCCCAAAAACATTAAATCATTAAATTCATTTTTTTACTTATTTTTATTTTATATTATTTGACGCGTACTTTTTATTTCCTAATTCAAAATTATTAAAAAATCTTTTTCGATATCGCTAGTAACGATACTGATTATTATTAATTTTCTTTTCTTTTTCTTTCAATAATAATAAAAAAATAAAAATAAAATAAAAAAATAAAAAAAGATTTTGATTAAATTCTGGCAAAAGCAGAATTTAGTTTAGGACGGAGGACTATTAGTTTTTTTTTTTTTTTTTTTTTTTCTCTTTTTAAGTTATAGCATCGCTTTTAAATTATTCAATTACACTGCATAAAAAAAGTAGACGACACTTACTTGTAATACTTTAAAACCATTTATTTCTCTAATTAGAGACACGAGGTTCATTTCTCTAATATAATTATATTCTTAAAACATCATATATTATTATTTTTTGGATATAGATTCAATCCTTTTGAATTATGTAGTGGAAAAATTCAGGAAACAAAATTGGTGCATATTTGCACTGTAATTTTTTTAAAAAAAGTAGACGGACACATCTTGTATCTCTAAAATAAAACGTTTTTAGTAAGGGGTTCGTCTCAAATTTGCTTTAATATGTTCGTATACTCTGTTAGGCATCGAATCAATGAGATTCTGAATCTTTTTTTGACAGAAAATTTCCCGAATGCTTGTAAGAGATTCTTTGAGCTGGGGAATTGATTCATACTGGCGTCCACCCTCATAAATTTTATGAACAAGTATAGCCCAAATGTTTTCTACCGGATTCATATCAAGACTCTTGGCTGGCCAGGGTAAAACATTGAAGTTGTTGTCATGAAACCATTTTTTAACGTTGTTAGCGGTGTGTATTGGCTCTCCATCTTGTTGGAAAATCCAGTTTTCTCCTCCCAGGTCACGCGCAAATGGCAAAAGCTCACTGCTTAATGTTTCAATATAATCTTTGTGAATCTGCTTCTTACTTAGGAACACTAAATTTGTCCTTCCACCATAGCCAACAACTAGCCACTCCATCACGCCACCACCACCAACTTGCCGAGTAGAGTACACTTCGTCTTCTTTCTCCAAACTGTGCCAATAATATTGATATTCGTCTGGGCCGTCTAAATTAAATTTTTTCTCATCTGAAAAAAACTACAGATATCCATTCTGTAGTCCAAGGTTTTAAGCCCATTATAGGCGTTCTGTCACGTGGTGATCCTTCCAGCATGGATGATGTTTTCTCTTCTTATATTGAAAGAGCTTTGAGTGCTTAATGCAGTTAGTAATTCCTGTGCTTATTCGAACTCTGGGAATTGATGCTCCAGTTTTTTCAGCTCAGTGAAAATTTTTATTTGGTCTCTAAGCGAAAGTTTCTTTGACCGGCCACTCTTTTTCTTTACGTCATGGGCTTCAGGAGCAAGTAGAAAATCGCTGATGCTACTTTTGCTTATTAGAAGTAGCCTACTAATTTCTCTGACTCCTTTATTAACATTTTCAGCACTATAATCCGTCCTTTCTGGTAATCAGTTAGAGGAATTCCTCATGGCATGGCGCATTCATCTCCAAGAAATTTAACTACGTAAAACCATCTTGTCAAGCACGTTAGCAATTGGCAAAATGCCAAATGTACATGTACATGCAGAACTGGTATTCCTCAAGAAACACCCACTTAGATAATTGCAGTTTTTGACCAGTGTCCGTGTACTTTAAAAAAAAAAAATAATAATAATGTGCAAATGTATATCTTTTCTGCATTTCCCTACATTAAAATTATAAATAATTGAATATTTTTATTTGTCTGTCAAAAATTTGAAGATTGATAAGTATAAACATGTTCAAGAATTTTAATTGACATTTCCTATTAAACAAAGACGGGGTTTTAAAAAATTGTAAAGAAGTGCCCGTCTACTTTTTTTATGCAGTGTATATTTTCGATAAATTTTAGATTTCGACAAATGTTCAACTATCGAAATCGACAACGCAAAAATCCCAGATTGAGACTAATAGACCTCCAGTCCTAATAATAATAATAATAAACTTTTTTTTCAGTAAATTTTGTATGAAAGAACTAAGTCTGTATCCTAAAAACATTGGTATATAACACAGAATTGTTATTTATGTAGGCAAAATATTTAAATAATGGAGGCTTGTTTTATAGCATAGAACTACCTTTTCAAAGCATCAGACAGTATCTTAAACATTGTAAGAATAATATAAAGTATTGTGTTTTGAGAAAGTTGAGTTGCTAAGTAAAATATAATTATTGCAAGTAAAAGATATTTTTTTAAATGAGAAATATTTCGATACACATGTCACCGACAGATATCCATTTCTTCTAAATAAATAAATAAAAATAATAATAATAATTTAATAAATAAAATACTAGTCCTATGATATCATATTCTATTATCTACAAAAACAATTTCAGAAACGTGACTACAGAAAAAAAAAGCAATATATTGCGTAATGTAAACACAAATGTAAATAACATCTGAAATGTCAAATGAAATGTAATAATAGAAAAAACCCACTCATAGTATAAAACACAACATCAATTTTAACATATCTCCACCAACAATAATTATACATCTCTAAGTTATAGCTGACAAAAAAAAAAAAAAAAAGACTTCGATATATATATATAAGTAGAGGAATAAGGGCAGTGACATGCCACGCGAAGTGCGGTGGTGGGACGTGCGGTGGTGGGACGTGGTGGTAAAGCCACAGTAATTCATAGCGAAAGCTTTTCATTAACCATTGCATTTGCAACATCAAGCCAACTTCTAAAATCATACGATTCTTCCTTAAAACAACCATAAATAATAATAATAATTACAACAGAATGAAACTGACAATATAAGAGGCCAAAGAATTGCCGCCCTACAGTTATGGATACCACTCAAAAAGCTTGTCCGGAACGGTACTTGAAGAATGTGTATGAATTCCGTCTTACGCGTAAGTGATTTTCTGTCGTTGGTTGTAGTAAGGGCGTAAAAAAATCCAGGCAAATCATGTTCCAGGAATTTTAATTACTTGTTACATTACCTTAAAACACATGCATACCTTTTATTCGAATCCCCAAGTATTTTAATTCAAACATTTAAACCGAACCGGGCTTTATTTTTTTTTTCTCTTGCAAATGTATTTTTTAAACATAACAATGTCTATTGCAAATATTCAACATACCATATCTAGAGAAAAGTGAATCACTTTTTCACAGAATTACTTAAGAACTCGTATTCTCTAATATCTCGTTCAAAACACTAACAACAAAAAATTGCCAATCTTTGGATACCAATCTGGTGTATGGCAATAATGTTTTTTTTTTTTTTTTTTTTTTTTTTTTTGACAGTTTGAAATGACATGAATGTTGCTTAATAATTATTGTATAACATAATCAACAGTTTATTGTTCGAAATTTTGCCTTCAGAGGAATAAGGGCAGTGACATGCCACGCGAAGTGCGGTGGTGGGACGTGGTGGGACGGTGGGATGATGTGGGTCATCATCTTGGACGAGGGGGTTAAGTGCGGTGGTGGGACGGTGGGATGATGTGGGTCATCATCTTGGACGAGGGGGTGTTGCCACTGGAAGAATAGAAACTTTCTGTTGTCACCGGAAGACTAGAAACTTTGGATATCGGAGTCATTGTCTTAGATGAGAAGTTTGGTGGTGCCATCTGTTGGCGAGAAGGGGAATTTTTTCATAACTTTCGGGACTTAGTATTTTTTTTCACAATTTCGAGGACTTCAAAATTTTTTCGAGTTGGAATTTTTGCGGGAAGTGTGATTCGAACCGAAGGTAAAATAGTTTCACGGTTTGATAAGTGGATAAGGGTTTTATTTATCAAGCCATGAAGCTATGATTGTGAATGCACTTATGAGGTATATAAAGAGTGACGTTGCGCCAGTGAGTCATTGTAAAACGTGTCTTCGTACGAGGAAGATATGATGCGCTTTCGTGTGAATGTGAGTCATAATAAAATTTTGTGTTGTAACGATGGAGGTGTATCAGGACCCAAGTCACGCAGGAAGTTTTGGTGGTGTAAATGCCTTATTTCGTGCTGCCAAAGGCAAAATCTCGAAGAAGAAGATTCAGGAGTGGCTGAGCGGAGTCGATGCATACACGTTGCACAAACCTGTTCGAAGAAAGTTCCCGACCAATCGAGTGATAGTCTATTCCATCGATCAACAGTGGCAGACCGACTTAGTGGATCTCGGCAGTTTGCAAAAGTTCAATCAAGGGTACCGCTACATCCTGACTTGTATAGACATTCTGTCTAAATTTGCGTGGGCGGTCCCTTTGAAGCAAAAACGGGGTGAAGATATTATAAAGGCGTTTCGGTCTATTTTCGCGACGAGGAAACCCAAGTCCCTGCAATCAGATGACGGAAAAGAGTATCAAAACAGAGTTTTTCAAAAATTTTTGAAAGAAGAAGGCGTGCGGTTTTTACAACGAATAACAATACGAAAGCATCTGTCGTGGAGCGATTTAACCGAACTTTGAAAACGAAAATGTGGAAATATTTTACCCATAATCATACCTACCGCTATTTGGACGTGTTAGATAAGTTGTTACACAGTTATAATCATACTTACCATTCAAGTATCAAGAGAGCTCCAGTCGAAGTAACCGCTGAAAATCAAAGTCAGGTATGGTTTACATTATACGGTGACATGGAAAATGCAAAACGAAAACCCTGCGTGTTTCAACCGGGAGATGTTGTACGAGTTTCCAAGCAGAAATTAACCTTCGAAAAAGGATATGAAACGAACTGGACGGAAGAAGTGTTTGTGGTGACTGAATGTGTGAGAAGAGACCCTCCCGTCTACCGAATCAAGGACCTGTTAGAAGAACCCATTAAAGGAACCTTTTACCCCCAAGAACTTCAGAAAGTGAAACCAAAAGAGAATTATACGATTGAAAAGATTTTAGACAAGCGGATACGGAAAAAGCGTGTGGAATACAAAGTGAAATTTAAAGGTTATCCCAGCAAATTTGACCAATGGATTCCGTCCTCTGATTTATTCGCCTTATAAAACAAGTGTTTGGATTGTTGAAAGATCATTTGAAAGCATGTCGTTCTACGTGACGTTACCTTCGGACAGTTCCAGGAATTATTTTCCTGAGAATAAAATTTCTCATTTTATTACGCGATTGCCCGCCCCCGTTGAATTGAAAGGGGAATGGGAAGTAGGCCTCGTCGAATTTATTTACCCCCACACCTGGTATAATGTAAACCAAAATAATAATTTATTTGGTTTCGATTTGAATGATCGGAAATCCCCATTTGGTAGACGAATTTCCCCTGGCTTTTACGAATCGGTCGATGACATTTTAAAAGCGATGTCTATTGAAGAGATTAAAAATAAAATTTCTTTCACTTATGACCCGCACACGAAAAAGGTGTGTATTAACGTAAAAGATAAAACAAAACTGATATTGCATGAGGGGATAGCGCAGATGTTGGGATTCGAACCAGGTGAAATCGCATCGCCGGATATAAATATCGAGCAAACTATTTTTAGTACCTATGTCGCAGATCCCTGTGCGCATTATAGAGTGTTGATGGTTTATTCGGATATTGTAGAACCCCAAATTATCGGAGATGTGTTAGCACCCCTTTTACGAATTGTCAATGTGAGGGGAAAAGATGGAGAAATGATTTGTGAGACATTCGACCGACCGCACTATTTACCTGTGAGCCGAAAATCGTTTGACTCTTTGGAAATCGTTATAAGGAACCACCTCGGCGAACTCACGCCATTTGAACGTGGGCGCTCGTACGTGAAGCTTCACTTTCGTCAAAAATACCTCTCGTGATGTTTGTTCCTTACCAGTGTTGTGCGAAATCTTTTGAAGATTACTATTCCCATCAGTCGGGTAGTGGTCTAAATTATTATCAAGGCACTGCTTTACAAAAAGGATATGGATTCGGTGGACTGTTTCGATCCCTTTTTCGTGCAGCAGTACCCCTCTTCAAATCGGGAGCGAAAGCGGTCGGCAAGCAGTTGTTTCATTCAGGCGTGAACGTGTTGAGTGACCTGTCTCGCGGAGAAGACATTAAAGTGGCCGCCAAGCGAAGATTAAAAGAAGCTGGGCAGACCTTAACCGACAAAGCCGCTACTAAAGTGAAGACGATGATTGGATCGGGCAGCCGGTATAAAAAGAGGAAGCGTTCTACTAAAGCAGTCATTCGACGTCAAGCCAAGAAAGTGAAGGTACAAGATATTTTCGCTTAAAGATGTCTGGACTCATCCATAAAGATTCTGCTGCCTGTGCGAAATCCGAATTGGATTTATTTTTGATCCCACCCACGCAAACGGCTATTGAAAAAGGATACTTTGTTGAATACCACCCTCTTGCGAATATTCGAGACGGCGGACCAGTGGAATTTAATATTTCCGGAAATGGTGAAGACTATATTGATTTATCGGCTTCCTATCTGTATGTGAAAGTGAAAATTACCAAGTTTGATGGATCACCCTTAGCGGAAACGGATGCAGTCGCCCCCGTGAATTTATTTTTACACGCCTTGTTTTCTCAAGTGGATATTAGCCTGAACGAAAGAGTGATCTCCTCGTCGAGTAACACCTACCCCTACCGCGCCTATATTGAAACGCTGTTGAATTATGGAGAAGATGCCAAGAAAAGTTTATTGTCCTGCGAATGTTTTTACAAAGATGAGAATTTGACTGCTACAGATCCTGCTGGAGACAACCCCGGATTGAAGATACGTTACGCACTCACGAATAAAAGCAAAACGTTAGATATGATTGGACCTTTGCATTGTGATATTTTTCAACAAAATCGATTGCTATTGAATATGGTCGACTTGAAAATTAAGATGACCCGAAGCAAGCCTGAATTTTCCTTAATGTGTAAAATAGATGCGGCGAAACCCATTCCCAACTACAAAGTGATTTTGGAACATGCTTCTATTTTCATACGTAAAGTGAAAGTGGGTCCAGGTGTATTACTGGGTCATGCCAAGGCCTTAGAGAAAAGTACAGCAAAGTATCCCATCGACCGAGTGTTATGCAAGACCTATTCGATCTCGACCGGAAGTAAATCCTTCATGCAAGACAATGTGTTTTTAGGAGCCATGCCGAAAAGAATTATTATTGGACTTTTAGAAAATAGTGCCTACACTGGACAATATGATTTAAATCCCTTTTATTTCCATCATCACAAGGTCAATTTTTTAAGTGTTTACGTGGATGGACAACCTGTACCCAGCAAACCCTTGGAATTGGATTTTGAAGAAAATAACTATATAAGAGCGTATCATCGTTTGTTTTCGGGATTTAATCGGGATACCGGCATTTATCTGACCCGAGATGACTTTGCGAACAGGCATACTTTGTATGTTTTCGACTTGAGCCCTGACATGTGTGACGGACCCCATCTGAATCTACAGCAACAAGGAAATTTGCGAATTGAAATCAAGTTTGCAGACTCCTTAGAAAGAACCACGACTGTATTGGTGTATGCGGAATTTGAAAACATTATAGAAATTAGTAAAACACGACATGTGTTGTGTGACTTCCCCAACTGAAAATGAATTCTATAGAAATCGACACTATTTTATCCCACGATCCAGTGACCAAGAAATACTTTTCCGGTGTTTTCCCCAGTGATCAATTACCCAAGAAGATCGGGCGTTATCCTGCTTGTTTTGTATGCAACGTGGACAAGTCTACAGAAGCCGGAAGCCACTGGGTGGCTTTCTACCTCCCCTCCCCTACGGAAGCGGAATTCTTTGATTCCTATGGAAACAAGCCGAACTTTTTTAAAGGACCTATATCGAACTATGTATCTCAATTTTCACGAGTGGTGTTTAATCCACTTCCGCTGCAAAGTCATGTGACAGCTGTTTGCGGTCAATTTTGTGTGTATTATATTTATTGCCGATGTCGAGGCAAAACTTTGAAAGATTTTTTAAAGCAGTTTGTAACTGAAAATATATGTAACGACCATCGAGTCTATAATTTTGTATCCAAACGATTTCGTACACGTGCTCCCTTTTATCAATAAAAAACTATTTATAATGTATACCTATGTGTCTGTGTTTATTTAGAATGGAGTTTCCACGCTTTCAACACCCTTTTACAATGCTCTTAGCAGGCCCCACGAGGGTCGGTAAGAGTTGGTTTCTGCGGGATTTACTGCCAGAACGACGGCGTATGTTTAACCCTCCTCCCGATAAAGTCGTTTGGTTTTACGGCATCTCTCAAAAGCTTTACGAGGAAATTCCCGACGTGACGTTCGTGGAAGGGTTTCCTTCTAATTATCGGGAATATTTAGGTACCCATTCTTTAATGATTTTAGATGATCTAATGGTGGAATGTGGGGGTGACGAACGATTAACCCACCTCTTTACCAAAGGAAGTCACCATTTAAATTTAAGTATTATTTTTATTACTCAAAACCTTTTTCATAAAGGTAAAGAAATGAGAGGTATTTCCTTAAACAGTCAATACTTAGTACTTTTTAAAAATCGTCGGGATATGAGCCAAATTACGCATTTGGGTAGACAATTATATCCGAGATCAACTCAGTTTTTTCAAGAAGTGTTCGAGGACGCTACTAAACACCCCTTCTCCTATTTGTTGGTGGATTTAAGGAGTGAAACCCCCGAAGGAATGCGACTTAGAACGCGTATATTACCGGGGGAAACCCAATTTGTGTACGAGCCCAAAAAAGGTTTAAAAGGAAAGCCCTACCGATTTTAATTCAGTTGTGATCATGACGTTAACGAAAAAACAACTTTGAGATTTGGAGCTTATAAAGTCTTGTCCTAAAACCTTACGCAAGCATTTGTTAAAAAAATTACCGACTCGATCTGTGAAGGCTATTTCTGAATGCACCCTGAACGTATTAAAAGGAAACGTGCCTCTCTCATCTCATCAGAAAAGGTCTTTAAGAAAATATAAGACGACTCTTCGAAAAATTGGTACCAAGAAAGGAAGTTTATTCAACAAGAAAAAATTGATTGTTCAACACGGCGGATTTTTAAATATTTTAATCCCGGCTGCATTATCTGTTTTAACCGGCATCATCAATGGAATTCGCAGCTAAGTATGCGTTGGTACCGGAAGAAGAATTTTCTAAGCATACGCCTTCTAAAAAGCAAATGACGGAATTTGATTTAGCTATGGCTAAAATATTAAATAGTTCTCTACCGGATCACGAAAAAATTCAGCACTACTACGAACTCTTAAAAAGAAAAATGGATTTGCAATAATATAATTTGCCATGGATGTCTAAACAATCCGAAGAAGAACCTGAAAAAGTGGAACCTAAGCAAGTGGAGTCTATAAAACAAGAACCCCAAGAAGACTATGAAGTCTTTGTGTTATCTTCTGTACCTAAACCCATGAAGAAACAAGCCGAAGCCTTATTAAATTTTCTCAAGTCTCATTCGAACAAGTTTAAGTGGAACCCGAACGGAGAGATTACTTACAACGGAAGGACAATGGAACATTCTAATTTAGCGGAACTCTTTCATCTCATCTTTTCTGTGAATAAAAAACCGCCTATTACAGGCCAAAGTGAATTTTTGCAAGCCTTGAAAGATATGGGAGTACCCCAAAGTATTATTAAGAATCGATATTTGTCTTCAAGAAAAAACATTGTCAAACCGAAAAAGAAACTTATTGTAAAAAAATCTGTTGTTAAACTCAACCCTGTAACCTGGGAAACATACTAAATAAAATGAATTTGTATCTATCAATACGTGTTATTATTTATAGAATAAAATACACTTACCTGAAAACACCATCCGACTCCAACGGCTGTCTTGAGAGAAATGAACGATAAGGAGAGTTCTTATCAGCGACACCAGGTCACGTGATCACAGTCACGAGGTCAGTGACGTCACGAGTGATGTGATTGGCTATGCTCAGTCACGTGGTGAGTGGCGTCACGAGTTATCTGATTGGCTACCTCTGGTCACGTGACAAGAGTCTTATCTTATCATAGATTGCTTATCAGCGAACACGGCTCATTCTACCATTTGATTTCGTGTGTATTGGTTGTCTCGTCATGTCTGCAGTGAGTTTTACGGAAAACGGACTGAATGTCCAGTATGTTTCAAACTTCATCGAAAAGGAGCAAGCAGATCGGTATTTTGCCGAATTAAAAACTTTACCTTTCTACACGCCAACGTTTAAAATTCATGGAAAAAGTTTTAAACCTAAAAGACAAGTTCTGGGATACGGCGATTCAACTTTGAGTTATGCCTTCAGCGGAACCCATGTGCCTGCTAACCCTTGGACGCGTCTGATATTGGAGCTGCGGGACCGAGTGGAAAAATGGACGGCTTCTACCTTCAACTATGTTCTGCTAAACCTCTATAGCAATGGTTACAGCTACATACCTCAACATAAAGACAACGAAAGTGGATTAGATGCAACTTTCCCTATCGTAGTTCTCAGCTTTGGTGCCGAACGAACAATTGAATTCAAGAAGCCTAAAACACCTTCGACTTTGATTTCTTTAGAACATGGTTCTCTCTACAGTATGTTAAAGCCTACCAATGAAATGTTTACCCACGGCATTGCACCGAATCCTATCATCAAAGATATGAGAATCAGCCTGACTTTTCGTCATTTAATACCGAACCCTATCATGCCACCTTTAAAGAAACCAAGACTTGATATAAGTGATGCTTCATCCAGTGCATGCGATACTTTGAAAAACTCTCATTGTGATACTTCGAAAAACTCTGATTGTGATACTTCTGTTAAAAACTGTTCTCAAGACATGTGTGAAGACCTGAATGTGAATGACTGGTTAAACGAATGGGTACGTGAACAATCTTCGGACCCCATACGGGGTGAATTTAATTTAAACTGGAGCAGTTTTTTGCAAATTGTAATAGAAAAGAATTTTAATGTGAGAATCCATATTCGAAATTTTAAAGAATTACACACAGGTCAATGGATACCTACTAAAGAGGGCGTTGTAATGACAGCTCAGACTTGGTATTATTTTCAAGGTAAGATTGAAAATTTTAATTTTGAGTCGGTGAATAATAGTTTTATTTGTAACAATCAATTAATAATGACATACATAGATGAAGATTATTGTACTTTACAGCAAATGTTTTCTTTAAATCCTTCTGGCTTTTATTTAAAACCTAATGTTATTAAATTATCTAAAGATCAAATTTTTAGGCTTAGAGAACTCAAAATGAGAATAACTCATTTTATTATTGATGCAATATTCACCGTTCAACTTCCTATGTTAATTCTAAATAAACCCTTTGTATGTATTTCTCATGAAAATGAGCAAAGTGCTAAGGAAATCTTACTCGATTTTATCGTGAATGAAATTCAGTTAGGAATTGAAAATTTATTTCATTGTGAAGGCTGTTTATTTAATGCACCTGATCAAAACTCCCATAATTGTTTAATGAAATCTATGTTTGAAAAATATCAATTATATCGTGAAGAAATACTTTTAAAATTAAATATGCATACTATTGTTAAAAAAATAAAATGTAGTTGTCATTACAACGACTTCTTTTTTAAACAATTGAATATGACCTTGTATGAAAAATATATTGAAGATACTTTATCCAAAAAGTAATGTGTGTTTATGACAACGACTTCTTTAAACAATTGTATCCAAAAAGTAATGTGTATATATATATATTTATGGATTTTCAATAAATAGATTGAAACTGTATATCTGTGTCTGTCTTATTTAGAAATATTTTATTGATTCAAAAGTAAATGTTTTATTTCTTAAAAGATTCAATCATCAATGAATTTATAAGTTTGAAATGACTGTTTAATTTCTTAAAACAATTTATTTTTAAGAGATTCAATCATGAAAGAATTTATTCACTTTCTATGGATTAAATAATTTATTTAAAAGATATATTTATTAAATCATATAATAAAACCATTTCCTATAGATTCAATAATTTATATTCGGAAAAAAAAATATTGTTTCGAAAAGATACATTTTATTTCTTAAAACATATAATAAAACCATTTCCTATAGATTCAATAATTTATATTCGGAAAAAAATAAAAATATTGATTCACGAAACAATCCAATTGAAAAAATATTTTTTAATAATCAAATTGAAATAATAATTATTATTTTCCTTTAATTAAAAGTGTATATATTATCCCATCATTAGAAATATGCAAATGTGGATAGCCTCTGATTGAATCAACGAGTATGTTTCATATTTCCCGTAACATACCGTACATGTACGAACAAGGAGGGTGACTCTGCTTGGAAAAAACACGAGGGAAATATGCAAATGAATCAACCTCTACGACGATGAATCAGAATTCGAGAACTTTCTCGTAAGATACACAGCGGTAAGTCAGGGTGACTCACCTCTAAGGGGGGATAGATAAGGGGATTTCCCCTTATCTAGATAAGACGCTGCAAGTCATTTCTTGGTTCATTCGTAGATTATCTACTGCGTAGGCAAGACGTGCTTTTACTCTGTGCTTTACCGACTCTCTCGAAGTTTTCTTCCCGCAAATTAGTATTCAGTATTTCCGTACCTGGAAATTTTACTAACCGTTTCTATAATGGAAGGTTTCAGCAACGAGAATCAAGCTATGGATTTTGAAAATGCAGTAAGTATATTTATTATTATTTATCTAGTAATCATTGATTTTACTTAATTAATTTTTCTAACTGTGTTTAACCATTTTTTTTTAGTTAAAAATGAGTTATTAAATTGTAATAAGAATTCTTTAACTTAATTTCAAATCTTTATTTATAATGTGTTGAAAATAAATTTGATTTGGAATCTTTATTTTGATAAATGGGAAACTATTTTATTTCATTCAATAAACTAAATAAAGTGAAATTTAAGTACGTGTAAAATATGTTTATGCTTAGAAATTATTTATTATATAAGTGAAAAACTTTGATTAGAAATTTTAATAAGTTTAATTTGTTTTTTTACAATCTTATCACATAGAAATCTAAGTTATTTTTACATCAGGAATGAAACTTAATATTTGTTGTAGTACTAAAATATTGTGTGTGATATGCTATATTAAACTAAAAATTTATGGTTACACTCGAAATTATTTTTTCTACAATTGAAAAACTTTTTTAATTAGAAGCTTTAATTAATATTTATTGTCATAAGTTTAAACTAAAAATTTATTATTCTAATAAATTATTTCCTTACAAAATTTATCATAAGTTATTTATAACTCATACTTCGTTTAGACATGCTTTTTATATTATTTAAATCAAAAAGTTATTTTTATTATTATTATTGTTTACTTATGAGAAACTTAATTTGCCTTCATTATGAACAAAAATTTAATTATTAACTAGAAAATCTGTTTACTTATAAGAAACTTAATTTTCATCAACTAGTGTTGTTTACAACATCGTATACTTTGTGATTCATATAGTAATTATCGCTTATACAATAAAATGAATTTTGCTTATAAAATGTTAGTGTTCAAGTAGATTCATGTTTAGACATGTTCAGACATGTTTAGGATGAGTCATCGTTTGATGAGACATCGAATAGATTATACCTATTAAATTTATTTATGTTGTATAAAAGTTAGATTTGTATAACCTTTTGTATATTAAATCTTTAACTAGGAGAATTTATTTAATAAAAATTTTTAAAGTTGCATACCAAATTCTATGTTTAGATAGATAATGTATTGGTTTATTAAAATGCTAGTGTGCGTAAAACTGTTCTTTCAATGAAGTAGATTCATGTTTAGAGATGTTTAGGATGAGTTATCGTTTTGATGAGACATCGAATAGATTATACCTATTAAATTTATTTATGTTGTATAAAAGTTAGATTTGTATAACCTTTTGTATATTAAATCTTTAACTAGGAGAATTTATTTTTTTCTAAAAAATTTGAAACGTAGTTTTTAAAGTTGCATATCAAATTCTATGTTTAGATAGATAATGTATTGGTTTATTAAAATGCTAGTGTGCGTAAAACTGTTCTTTCAATGAAGTAGATTCATGTTTAGAGATGTTTAGGATGAGGTATCGTTTTGATGAGACATCGAATAGATTATACCTATTAAATTTATTTATGTTGTATAAAAGTTAGATTTGTATAACCTTTTGTATATTAAATCTTTAACTAGGAGAATTTATTTTTTTCTAAAAAATTTGAAACGTAGTTTTTAAAGTTGCATACCAAATCCTATGTTTATAAAATGGTTCGTTTATTTTCAGTTGGATATTTCCTTCGGTATACCCGATGACGAGTTAAGTATGCTTTGTGCTGTTGGAGAAATGAATGATGAGGAGTGGAGATGCCCCAAATGGGATGACTCCACCCAGCCTGAGGTCCAACCTGAAGCCCAGCATGAAGCTCAACCTGAACCTTCTAAGGTATGCATTGATTTACATTAAAAATCAGTATTTGACGAGAGTGTTTCCTTTTACAAAAAGTTGAAAAATTGTCAAGTGTTCTCTTTTACAAAAGTTTAAAAAAATTGTCTTTCTTTTTATAGGTTCGACCTGTTTGCCCTACCTGTGGGAAATCGTCTGTGGATAAGTCAAAATTGAATCGGCATATGACAACACACAACACGGAAAAAATGTTCGTGTGTCTCATTTGCCACAAACAATACTCTAGAAAGGATGCCTTAAATAGACATCGAAAATCCCATGTGACAACAATTGAATCGCAATCATCTGTAGATCCTCAGCCAGGTCCTTCTAAGGTATGTATTATTTTTTAATTGTTTTATTTCTTATTGTTTTTGTTTTGTGATATTTCGAAAAAATTGTAACACTTTGATTAAAAATCGTTTTTTATTCTTTTATAGGGTTTATCCTGTTCTGTATGTCAGAAGGAGTTTATCAGGAAAGACGCTCTTAAGCAACATATGCAGTCGCACAACAAGGAACTTGTGCAAAACCTGGTAAGTCCAATTTTTTTTTATTATTATTATTTCTAATTTTATTTATTTATTTATATAATAGAATGCTTAAACAAATATTATTAGTATTTTCTTTTTTTATATATAGGATAAAATTTCCTGCACAGTATGTGCGAAGTCCTTCACTCGATTAGATGAACTTAAGCGTCATAGGATCTCTCATGAAAATGAATTGAGAAGACAACACAAGTGTGATGAATGCAGCGAGGTCTTCGCAGCAAAAACTCATCTATTAGCACATAAACGGACATCACATCCTCTCAAGCGCAAGAACTCCACTGTCAATCCTTCCTGTTCTAAAAAGACAAAAACCAGAAATGTAGTTCAAGCCATCAATGGAACTTTCAATATCATCACCATTGAACCTACTGAAAACAATGATCATGATTTAAATTTTTTTTTACATTCCAGTCGTGAAGTCATACATAATGAAATTCTATTCCAGCTAGAAACCCTTGAAGCAATAAAATGGAACGGCGTTGTGCATGCCAAGCTAAAAAGAACGACTCAGGATGGAGAAGAAGAAGTGATCACCGCTTATTTCGCCTCCAAGTTTGTCATTGAACTTACAAAAAACAGCATTGCTTCGCACATAGAGGAAGCCTTCACGAAAATAGAAAACACTTTCGAAAAATTTACGCAAATGGGCTCAGGGTGGATTTTAGATAGGATTCTGAAAATGGAGCTCAACGTAGCAAAATATCACCCCCTAGCAGCAAGTTCCTACATGCCTCTCCCAGATGAAATTAAGAGGAAACGGGCTGTTCTCAGCATAGAAAATTTGGATCAGAAATGTCTTGTATGGTGCTTGTTGGCTCAAAAGCATCCCGTTCAGTGGAGAGATAAGCCTCAACGTGTCTCACATTATCAACCCTTTGAATCTGAAATTAACTTAGGAGATGTAACCTGCCCAGTTCCTGTGAAGAAAATTCCAGAAGTAGAGAAACTGAATAACCTGCGAATTAATGTCTTCGCATGGGAGAAAGAAATCCTTCCTATCTATATCTCCGAACGAGAAGACAGCGAATGTTTTAATCTACTACTGATTTCCAATGAAAGAAATCATCATTATTGTTTAATAAGGAACTTTTCAGCACTCATGGGTGATCGCACCAAGCATGATCCAAAAGCTTTCTACTGTTATCGCTGTCTGCACCGGTTCAGTAGAGAAGAATTATTAGTAGATCACACCCCTTTCTGCAAACCGCATTTCGCACAAAGGATTAAAATGCCAAGCCCTGAAGAAAACGTCATGAAATTCAATAAAGAACACTATCAACATGCAATACCATTCATCATTTATGCTGACTTTGAATCAATCTTAGTGCCTATTTCATCAGCAGAGCCCAATGAATCTACATCTTATAATAAACCACTGAACATGCATCAAGCCTGTGGATACGCCTACGTCATCGTAGGAGCTGAAGGACAATCACACAAACCCATTCAGTCTTACCGAGGAGAAAATGCCATCGACCACTTTTTGAAAGCCATTTTAAAAGAAAAAGAAGAATTGATGAAAATATTGTTACACAATATTCCTATTCACATGACAACGCAGGATGAAGAAAACTTTAAAAATGCCACACACTGCTATTTGTGTAAAGAAGTTTTCCACAATGACAAATGTGCAGACCATAATCATCTCAATGGACAGTACCGAGGAGCCCTGCATAGATCCTGCAATTTGAAATACAGACTTAGAAAATTAATACCAGTCGTCTTCCACAATTTAAAACAATATGACGCCCATCTCATCATGCAAGGACTTGGAAAAATTGAAAACCACCAATTCAGTGTTATTGCTAATAATATGGAAAAGTACATTTCATTTTCCATTACAAAATATATGAATAAATCATCAGTGTGTCTACAGTTCATTGACAGCTTTCAGTTCCTAACAGCCTCGTTGGAAACCCTTGTTGGAAATCTGGAAGAAAAAGATTTCAAGATCTTAAAAGAAAATTTTCCAAATGCTTCAATCAATTTGCTGTTGCGTAAAGGTGTGTACCCCTATGAATACATGACTTCCATGCAGAAATTTGAAGAGACAAGCTTGCCACCACGAGAAATGTTTTATTCTTCCCTGACACAAGGAAATATCACATAAGAAGACTACGCCCACGCCCAAGCTGTATGGCAATCATTTAACATCCGAAACATGGGGGATTATCACGATCTTTACGTGAAAAGTGATGTCCTCCAGTTGGCGGATGTGTTCCAGAATTTCCGTATGCTGTGTTCGCTGTTCTATGGCTTAGACTGCGCACACCTTTTAACGGCCCCTGGGTTAGCCTGGGAGGCATGTTTAAAGATGTGTAATCAATCATTGGAATTGCTTACTGACATAGACATGCATCTTCTCATTGAAAGTGGAATTCGTGGTGGTATATCTATGATTAGTCAGCGATGAGCAAGTGCTAATAATCCACAAGTTCCAGATTCAGATCCTACCAAGCCCAATTCATTCTTTCTATACCGAGACGCCAACAACTTATATGCTCATGCGATGTCTGAACCCCTTGCATATTCAGACTTTCAATGGATTGAGACAGATGTGGACGCATCCTGGGTTCTTTCACTCGACGATTATGGTGAGTTTGGCTATATTCTCGAAGTTGACTTAGAATATCCACCTCACTTACATGACTTACATAACGACTATCCACTCGCTGCTGAAAAGATTAAGATTACGAAAGAAATGCTCTCTCCCTATACTCAGAGACTGGTTGAAGATATGCCTTACACATCATCTGAAAAATTAGTACCCAACTTAATGAACAAGACCAAGTATGTTGTTCACTATCGAAACTTGAAATATTACATGCAATTAGGGATGAAACTAACCCATGTTTATAAAATTATTCAGTTTCGACAAAAGGCATGGCTCAAGCCCTTTATAGACTTTAATACGGAACAAAGAAAAAATGCTACAACAACCTTCCAAAAGAATTTCTTCAAATTAATGAACAACTCCGTCTATAGAAAAACCATAGAATCTGTCAGGCGGCGAGTGGATATTCAATTAGTGAATACTGAAAAAAAATCAAAAAAAATCATAGCAGCCCCAACGTTTAAGGCTTTCAAAATATTCAATGAAGATCTCGTTGGGATTGAAAGATTGAAAGCAACAGTCACTCTGAATAAACCCCTCTATGCTGGATTCATTATTTTGGAACTGTCCAAGCTCCACATGTATAAGTTTCATTATGAATATATTAAAAAAACATATGGAGAAAAAGCATCTTTACTTTTTACAGACACAGACTCCTTAACCTACCATATTGAAACTCCGGATGTCTATGCAGACATGAAGCTAAGATTGGACTTATTCGATACCTCTGATTACCCTCAAACTCATCCCCTCTTCAGTGTCATCAACAAGAAAAAAATAGGATGCTTCAAAGATGAAATGAATTCTAAGCCCATTTATGAATTCATAGGACTTAGAGCGAAAATGTATTCGATTCTATCATCTGAGGGAGAAAAGAAAACTGCCAAAGGGGTTTCAAGATGTATTGTGAAAAAGAAAATTAAGCACCAAAATTATAAAGAGGCACTATTCAAGACAAAGTTGTCCAGAGAGAAACAATATCGTATTCAAAGTGAGCGACACATAATTTACACAATTGAACAGAATAAAGTCTCTCTCTCACCACTGGATGACAAGCGCTACATATTAGAAGATGGGGTACACACCTTAGCCTATGGTCACTACCAAATTGGATAAAGCAGCATGAAAAAAAAAAAAATTAGAAAAGTGTCAAAAAAAAAAAAAAAAAAAAAAAAAAAAAAAAAATTAGCTCTGCATCCTGTATATATCAATTGTTTCTGCACCTATGAAGATTGTTCCTGCACCCTGTATATATTTTTAAATTGTTCCTGCACCCATGAAGATTGTTTCTGCACCCATGAAGATTGTTCCTGCACCCTGTATATATCAATTGTTTCTGCACCTATGAAGATTGTTCCTGCACCCTGTATATATTTTTAAATTGTTCCTGCATCGGTATATATCAATTGTTTCTGCACCCATGAAGATTGTTCCTGCACCCTGTATATATCAATTGTTTCTGCACCTATGAAGATTGTTCCTGCACCCTGTATATATTTTTAAATTGTTCCTGCATCGGTATATATCAATTGTTTCTGCACCTATGAAGATTGTTTCGCAACTATATTTTATTGTTCCTGCACCTATGTAAATTGTACAGATTTTTTCGCATCTATGAAAATTGTTTCTGCATCCATGTTTTGAAGACAGCCTCAGAAAAATTGTTTTGAAGACAACCTCAGAAAAACTGTGTAATGAGTTCATCAGGTTGTAATTTTTTCATTTTTTTTTAAAGGAACTAACTCCCGCCTTGCTCTACGGAGCGAAAAGGGGCACCGCAGGGCCTAGGGAGGGAAGTCTCCCAGGCGCTCAAGGTGATCTTTCTCTTTCTACCTTTATTCTTTCTAACTCTCATTTCTTAAATTATAAATTTTGTATTCTCTTTCTAACTTTTTTCTATACATTTTTCTAACTCTCATTTCTTAAATTGTAAATTGTGTATGTATCTCTGTTCAGGTTATGGAAAAAAAAGCTAAGTCCGAAAAGTTGTGACGTTATCTAACCCCCCTGCAAAAATTCCAACTCGAAAAAATTTTGAAGTCCTCGAAATTGTGAAAAAAAATACTAAGTCCCGAAAGTTATGAAAAAATTCCCCTTCTCGCCAACAGATGGCACCACCAAACTTCTCATCTAAGACAATGACTCCGATATCCAAAGTTTCTAGTCTTCCGGTGACAACAGAAAGTTTCTATTCTTCCAGTGGCAACACCCCCTCGTCCAAGATGATGACCCACATCATCCCACCGTCCCACCACCGCACTTAACCCCCTCGTCCAAGATGATGACCCACATCATCCCACCGTCCCACCACCGCACTTAACCCCCACGTCGAAGATGATGACCCACATCATCCCACCGTCCCACCACGTCCCACCACCGCACTTCGCGTGGCATGTCACTGCCCTTATTCCTCTACTTATATATATATTAAATAATACTAATAATGATAATAATGATAATAATAACAACAAAAATAATATTATTTTTTGTTGAATAAGCATGCAAATTAGAATATATTTTGAAAATGTAGAAAAGTTCTATAAGTGGCTGTTTTCCAATATCTAAAAGAAATGTTCCATTACAGATATTTGGCGAAGTTCAAAATCTGATCCTTGCCAAATTCTAGATGTATCAATCCCCTAAAATTTGCCCAAATTTAACAAACATTTTCATATTCTGCCTGTCATTTAATGAGCTTATAATGACATTATATCAGTAAACTAATTCAGCAGTAATTAAGCCATTTATTTGAAATAAATCAAGGCTTTTGTCTAAATATGCATAAGATGAATTTTATGGAAACAAAATGAAAAGTTATAAGCAAATTTGTCACTTTTCTGTATCCTCAGACTTATATGTGAATATCTTCCAGTCTTCTTTCGCGAGTATTCCACTAATGAGCATAAAAATAGAGTTTGTCTCATTATTAGGTCAGCTACTTTTACATTTGCAGTTTTCATTGCATTAACATTTTATAATTTTACCTCAATACAACTATTACTTTCGGAATATCTTCACTTCTACGTATTTTCTAACTTCTAGTAATTTTGTGCATTGTTTAAAAAAAAAAAATGGCTGACATTCCATTGTGTTAGTTATATTATTTTTTTAAGTTAATATCGAATTTTATTAATTTTTATGTAAATATTTGCATTTAATTTTTATTTGTTGTTTTTAATGACATCAAAATGTCATATCCTCTATTATTTAATTGATAATCTTTGTTTTACAGAAAAAGCATATAAACGTTTGGGTTTTGTCAGTGTATTATGAATTGGTAACTCTAGGATAAAAGAGTAAAAGTTCCGTTTAGGTAGCGTATACCGAAGTGTACTAAATTGTGCAGTTTTTTTTTTTTTTTTTTTGTGGTTGTTTTTTTAGGATCTCATCGAAGGTTTAGAAAGCTTGGCTCGTATAAGAACTCGTATGAAATGACTAGGAACGCTGCTCTTTCACAGTTAAAAAGACAATCTGGATGAAGTGGGATATGATCTAATAAGCTTTCCAGTATATTTGCGAGAGAAGGCAAAATTTCGAACAATAAACTATTGATTATGTTATACAATAATTATTAAGCAACATTCATGTCATTTCAAACTGTCAAAAAAAAAAAAAAAAAAAAAAAAAACATTATTGCCATACACCAGATTGGTATCCAAAGATTGGCAATTTTTTGTTGTTAGTGTTTTGAACGAGATATTAGAGAATACGAGTTCTTAAGTAATTCTGTGAAAAAGTGATTCACTTTTCTCTAGATATGGTATGTTGAATATTTGCAATAGACATTGTTATGTTTAAAAAATACATTTGCAAGAGAAAAAAAAAAAATAAAGCCCGGTTCGGTTTAAATGTTTGAACTAAAATACTTAGGGATTCGAATAAAAGGTATGCATGTGTTTTAAGGTAATGTAACAAGTAATTAAAATTCCTGGAACATGATTTGCCTGGATTTTTTTACGCCCTTACTACAACCAACGACAGAAAATCACTTACGCGTAAGACGGAATTCATACACATTCTTCAAGTACCGTTCCGGACAAGCTTTTTGAGTGGTATCCATAACTGTAGGGCGGCAATTCTTTGGCCTCTTATATTGTCAGTTTCATTCTGTTGTAATTATTATTATTATTTATGGTTGTTTTAAGGAAGAATCGTATGATTTTAGAAGTTGGCTTGATGTTGCAAATGCAATGATTAATGAAAAGCTTTCGCTATGAATTACTGTGGCTTTATTTGTTAAGTGAGCACGAGCGTGTATGCGATAATTAGACGATCCAAATTGAATAGCTGGTCGTATTTGTAAAGATTTGTGAATGAAACTACCAATAAATGTCTTTTATAACAGATATGAAATGGATATATATATAATGCTCTTGCATTTGTATTTGTGTTTTTGTTGCTTTTCAAGACAGTTAATCCTGAAAATAATACTTGTGCTACAAAATATTTACGTCAACCTATTCTATTTATCTTTTCAATTATTCTTAGCTCACGCTACATAAGAAAAAAAAATCATTGTAAAAATTTGGTTTAAAACTAAATTATTATTAATGTTCTAATGAAACAATCTTGATTAAAATTTATTACTGTCAAACATTTGCATAAAAATCAAACTATTGAAAATCTGACTGCTTTCAAATTAAGTGTTTATTCATACGTCTAACGTGATAGAAATTTCATCGTTATTACCAGAGAACAACCAATTATTCCAGCGTATTCCTAATTAATGGTTTCGTAACTTTCAGCTGCCACTTTCTACTTGCTTCAAATGATTAATGATATGTATTAAAGATTAATTATATCCCAGTGAAAACTGATGCATCGAGTAAAAGAGGTAAATCATCCAATATCCCACAAAATTTACGTAACTAATATTCCGCCTTAATAAAGGAAATTTAAATGAATTACAAGTAGGCAGCAATATTTGATTGTGTGTTTTATTCATCATATTCCATTAATATAAATAATGTTTTTTTTTTTTTTTAAGAAGCATTTTCAATTCAAATATAATTTTAATGAATAGTCATGTATTTTTTTTTTTTTCTTTGGTAAATAAATAAAATAATGTTCTTTTTTTTTTTTTTTTTAAATAAACAGAGGTTGAAGTAACATTTTTGCCTAAATTACAAATATTTATTAAAGTTTAGAAATAATTGGAATTTAGAAAATCCACAAAATTTGCGCAAATTATTATATACAGCTGAAATTATTTTTAGAAAAAAAAAAAAAAAAAAAAAAAAAAGAGGACAGATTGCTTTTTGGTACAATGTGTATATATGTGTCATATTCCTGTAAATCTTTCATTACTTCCACTATCCGGATATCGGAGGTAATGGAAGTATTGTATTCATTAAATTAGTAAAATATTTCGATATCGAAATTTTACCTTTTTTACCTGTTTTAAAGTCTCCTGAGTGTAAAAAATGGTTCGTAGTAATTGGTCGGTGCACGTGTATGTAAAGTGAGAGTGATCAAATTTTTAGACTTTTTTTTTTGGTTTTCTAAAGAAATACTGGATGAAATCACCTTGAACTTCGCACAAACAAACAACATTTATAAACCCACATTTTACATTATCGATTATATCCAGGATGCAATAAGAAGACTAACCACAAATTTCTGAAGAACACAAATAATTTTGATCACCCTGTTTCATAAAAAAATTACAAAGGGCATGTGACTTTAACATATTATTACACTTACTATTTTTTGTAGGAATTGCATAATTATTTAGGAATATATAAATTTTCTTTTTCAAAACTATTATTTTTTTGGCTTTTTTTTTTTTTTTTTTTTTTTTTTTTTTTTTTCTTTTAACAAGAATTGATTCCAATAAAATTTTACATAACTTGCTAAAAAATTTAAAAATATTACTGAAATCTTATTACTGAAATATTACTGAAATATTACTGAAACATGAAATTCACACTGTTAATATTCGCTGAGATATAAGCAATAGTACAGTTGGCAAACCCCCCCCCCTCTATTTATTTTCGCCATAAGTTGTCGTAGAAACATGTGGCTGGTACCAATCGATTTGTAATAACGTCTAGTATATAATGGTATAGATAGATTTTGCTTAAGGAGTCGTCTACATATTAAAACTGGCATCCACTTCATTTTTTTTCAATAGTAACCCCCATTTTTTATATATTTTTTTAATTCTTTGGACCAAATCATCGCGGAAAATGGTATAGTTTATATATATTACTCAATTCTTCACAGAGTTATAAGCTGTCAAAATATGAAGGTGCTAATGTTAAATGAATGTGACAAACATTAATTCATATCTTCCAAAATAATTGTGATATTCTAATTCTTTATATATATATATATATATATATATATATATATATGTATATATATAATAGAATGAAGTGACCCTAACATATTCCATGCATATTTTAATTTTTTTTTTTTTTTTTTTTTTTTTTTTTTTTGAAATAGGAAAATTATTAATAATTACATATTTGAAAAAGTTATGAATTATGACCTATGTTGAATTTTGCATAAATAGAACGGGCATCATAAAAAACATGGGTTTCCAAATTTACAGCTCGTTCTTAACATTATTTTTTGAGTTACAGTGATATTTCATTTTTTACTGTTTTTAGGGGGCCGTCACTTATAATAATTTGTATCGTTTGTGAGTAAATATCTGTATATATTTTGACGAATAACAATTTTCATTTAACTTAATGTTATTCTAACTGTTTTCTAAACAACATTTCGATGTTTATGATACAATTTTTTATAAAATTATCGCAATGCAAGCGAGAGATTGTGAAAAAATTCCAAAAGAAATGAAGCCCCGCTTCTATATTGCGGAAACAATATTAAAAAAACTAGTTTCTGTATTCGTATATGACTCTCTATGTGACGCTGGTATGCATAAATGTTAATGGTATTTACTACATCGAATGCTGAAGACAAAATTTAAATGATTTAATTGGAAGTATGTAAAATAATTTTGTTTTATAATGCAAAGTTTTAGAAACATTGTGTAAAGGCCTGGCTTCCGTTGCAAAAAGGTGTATACTCGATTCTGAAATGTTAAGTCTTTGTTTTTAAATATTAAATAACTTTTCCTAGTTTCTCACTGCTAAAATTCTATTTTATCCCTTTTGTCTTTTGTTTTCAACTTGAATATTCTAGGATCCGTGCATCTCAAGTTAAATATCATGATTTAGAAAACGCGGTAAGACTAGGATTATTATTTGAAAGAGCAATACGCAGTGAACAATACTTTTGTTTTTCCTTTTTTTAAATGAATATAATTAATTTTTTATTGGATTTTTTAAAACAAATTTTCTGTTTTAATCTTGTTGTGACATTTTCGCATTCGTTTACTCTACCTTTTATGCTATTTATATTTTATCACATGACGTAACATAATAAAATATAAAAATTTTATTAAATGTTTTTTTTTTTTTTTTTTTTTATACTGAATAATATAGTGGTATTTTTTATATTTTATTTTATTTTTTTAAGTTCTTAAAATCTATTATTGAAACAAAGGGCAATATTATTTATTTTCGATTATTCTAATCACGGCGTAAAACTGACGTCACATTTATCACGGAAAAAGAATTTAAAACAAAGTAATATGTCTTATTACTTTTAAAGATATAGATTTTACACATTTAAAATTAAGAATTCAAGTACAGTAGACGACTGCAGAACGGGGAGTATTCGTACTAGGCAATTGGAAACCGTTTTTTCTATATCCATATTTATTTTCATATGGATATACATAATAATTATACTCTTTCTAGTGAAAGTACTTGTATTCATACTATTTTGTTCATATAAATATGAATATAAGGAATATTCTAAAGAAATATCGTAACAGACATATTGTGAAAGAAATGCCCACTGGAGGAGTTACAGATTTCCAAATGACGGGAAACTACGTCAGTAATCGCTAAAATGTTAAATATCCTTTCTCAGATTTTAGTTTAAATCTTGTTATCTACATTTTTGTATATTACCTATTGCTGGTTTCTACGCCTAAAATTAAATGTAAAACTTTATAGTAACATTTTCATGCGGGGCTTACTGTATAAAATAAAAATATACCCAACAAGAAGTAGATAAATCTTTTTCTATAATGTTAAACACTTTTTTTTTTTAATTTATACCGCTATTAATATTATTATTATTATTACTATCATTCTTTTAGCTTAGTAACTAGATTTTTGTAATTCAACATTGTATATGATTCAAGCTATTTAATTTTCTTCGTATGAAGTGTTGTATTTAACTATTCAATGTTTAATAAATAGATTTAGAATAAAAATGTTTTAATTCATAAACAAACACAGTAAGTTCTGGAATTAGAATCGTTTTTTATTTTATAATTAACATTTCTGAACCTTTTTTCCTGTGTGAAATTTAATAAATAATGTATATTGTGTGGTAGATCACGATTTATTTTTTCTAAATCTATAGACAGTCCCGTAACACATTTTCACGTGTAACTCTGTTTAGAATTGATTTAAAGTAAATATAAATTGGTAGGTTTTCCGAACTGCCTTGATCTCAGAAATCTGAATATGATGGGGGGATGATGATATAAATAGGTGATGATGACCCCTATGATGATATAAATAGGGGTCGTCATTGAAATATGCCTGTTCATGCATGTTTTAATATGTAGATGACCCCTTAAGCAAAATCTAACTACACCATTAGAAACTAGACGTTATTACAAATCGATAGGTACCAGCAGCGTGTTTTTACGAAAATTTACGGCAAAATTCAGTTGGGGGAGAGTTTTTTTTTTTTTTTTTTTTTTTTTTCGACTGTACATACATTTTAATGCGCATGCGGGATAAATAGAAAATAAATTATTACACAGATTTCAAGCTCTCTCTCTATATATATATATATTGAGCAACATATGTCAAAAAATGACTAATTTTAGTAAATAAATATAAATAATTTAAAATTTCAAGTCCAAAAGGAGGTGTTTCATAAAACCCTTTATGGGTAATTAACAAAATTACAGTTTCTTTTCACTTGTTATTTCTGGTGTGAACATTCCAAAATATAAAATTGAATTAAAAGAGATAATTACACAAACAAAATTAACTGCGCAATTTAAAATTTTATGTATATTCTCTTGAAACTACAGATAAAAAGAACTAAAAAGCGTAATGTTTATAACGAATATAATAATTTATTCAAAGTTTTACAAGAGATTTAGAAATAGTATTATTAATTACATTTAAACATATGATGCAAGAAAATACTTTTGTACAAATTTAATTTCAAGTAAGGTAAACTGAGATAATGAAACGTTATTATATTTAAAAACTAAATGTATAGATCTCGGTTCGATGGTGTAAATGCATGCATAATTACAGATTTTCTCCTCCAAATACACATATTTTAATGAGTCGTTTAAATATTTTATTTAATTCATATATTTCGAATTTTGTTCATCAGCATTAACATCTATAATACAACTATTTGCAGGCCAATTATAATTTCATTAATTAAGTTCAATCTAATGCGCTGATTTAAAGTTTTTTTTAATTGCTAAATTTTAAAAGCAATAGTTAGTGCAACTAAAAATTTTTCTAGTGTTTATACGCAAATATTAAAGAATTAAAATAGTAAAATTATATTAATATCTCTAAATACACTTAAGTTTACGAAATTTTAACGAATGCTAAAGAAAGTAATAAACTTATTAAAAGCCAAAATACATTAGTATGATAATTTAAAAGAGAAATTACATTTTCACAACATTCTGTTGATTTAATAAATAAAATTAAATGAATTTTATAATACCCTTTTCTTTCTTACTTTTTTTTTCATGAAAATATTTATTTGTATTGTTTTAGTACTTACAAGGGAAGTATGAATCAGCAAAATAGCTATTGAAACCAAACCATGCTTCAATTAAAGGTCATGATCGAAAACATGGGGTACAGTACAAATTTGCAGCGACAAACCCCATGGGGGCTTGATATGCCCCTAATAGTTTTAGTTATTTCTATAAAAGACAACAAAATACACGTCACAGAGTGAGCGAATGGTGTAGTGGTAGTGTGCATGGCTTCTGATGCAGAGGTCCTGGGATCGAGTCCCCGCAAGGGCGTTTTTTATTTTAATTTTTATTTCAACTGAAGTATTTATTTTTGACATTTTGAATTAAATTAAATCATTATATTAAGAGAAAATATTAATTATATTAAAAAAGTTTTTCTTCTTTCTTATTCTTTTTTCTTTCTTTTCTTTTTTTCTTTTCTTTTTTTTTTTTTTTTTTTTTTTATCGCGGACAATTTAATATATTTTTTTTTAATTTTTAACTAATTTATTTATTAAATTTAAAGAAATTAATAATTTAACGGGAAATACTTTTATATTTCATTTATATAAGGTTTTGTTAATGATTATATTCAGATAAAATTTTGTTAATGATTATGTTTTATGTAAATTATTAATCACTATTTTTTAACGACGACGTTAATGCTAAGAGTTAATCATCTGCTCTCAGTTGCATTATTTATTCATGAAATTTTTTGCATGAAAAATCCTGAATGAACAACAGCTTTTCTTTAACTTTTCGACGCCGCATTTAACTTTTATTTCAAATATTTCAGTTAACATCTGTCAAATTTGGCGGTGTCGGAAGAACTGATAATGATATTGAACAGAAAGACTAATTTTCTCAAAATGATTTTACTAATTTATAATTAGTTTGCATTAAAAAAAATTCAAAATCTGGGTCAATGTGAATTTTACAAATCTAGTAATCTCGACGAAAATCCAAATATTTAACAGAATGTTCGTGGCGAACAATAATTGGCGGTGAAAAAAATTGTGATTCAAAAAATTGTGATGAATCTTGTTATATTTCTTATTCTCACTGTGAAAAACGTTTATGTTTTCATGATTTTTTTACTTTTAATCATAATTGTTAGAAATTATATTCGTAGTTTTAAACATGATTTTCTTCTTTATAAATAAAAAAAAATATAACTATATATTTCTTAAATTCACAAAAAAAAAAAAAAAAAAAAAAAAAAAAAAAAAATCTTCTTCATGTAATAAATATTTTCTCTTAAATTAATAATTTAATTTAATTAAAAACGTAAAGTATATATATATATATATTTTTTTTTTTTTTTGAAAAAATTACAAAACGACCTTGCGGGTCTCGATCTCGGAACCACCGTATCAGAAGGCAAGCACGCTACCACTGCATCATCTGCTCTTACTACAATGAGTGTTTTGTTGGTTTTTATAGAAATAACTAAAATAATTAGGGGGGTCATATCTCGCCCCCATGGTGTTGTTGCAGCAAATTTGTACTGTAACCTATGTTTTCGATCATGCTCTTTAATTTAAGCTTGGTTGGATTTCAATAGCAATTTTACTGATTCATACTTCCCTTGTTAGACATAAAATTTGTAAAGAGTAAGATCTCACACAATCTCTTTAGTATTTAAGTGCTCGAAATCGCGTCTAGTTGTTCATGGAGTGTTACTTGGAAGAGTCAGAGTCACTAATTGGACCTAGCGTTAAATAGCTTCACTCCAGATATTTTTTAAAAATACATCTTGACTTTTATAAAAAATAAATTAACGAACAAGTGATTTAAAAGTTTAAATAAACTTATTTAAAACATTAGAAACAAACTTCTTATAATTTTCCTATGCTTGTTTTAAAAATATCAATAATAGATCAATGGTCGTTTTCAAGATATTTTTTCTATATTTTAGGTTCTGTATGAGTGTTAGTTTGGATTTATTTTAGTACATTTTTGCTTTCATTCTGAGAATTTAACTTTTCATTTAACTTTTCATTGGGTTATTAAATTTTCTATGATGAAGGGTCATAATTAAATTTTAGATCCGAGACAACTATTCTTTTTTAAAACTATTACCTTTACAAAGTTTCTTCTGTCATCACCAGTGTTTTTAAAATTTTACTGAAAGCAGATCAAATATCTGTCTAGAATATTTTGCATGTTAATATTATTATTTTTTATTATTTCCACCTGCTTTTGATCTAATTAGGAATAAAAAAAAAAGAAAGAAAGAAAAACATAAAAGGCTTTTGTTTATAGTTTAAAAAGAATGTATTTTTGATGTTTTCATAGGAAAACGTATGCAGTAGATATATGTAAAAAGTGGTAATTTGTATGCTTTCGTTCAGAATATTTCGTTTTTAGGTGAATAAATTATAAACTACACTGTAATACTAGTATGTTGTGGCCACCACGAGACTTTCTTCTATATTTTCCTATACAAATTCACTCAGTAACAGTAATAATAATAAAAAAAAAAAAAAAAAAAAAAAAAAAAGTGGGACTTTGACAAAATTTTGGGTAAAATGTGAAAATTATTCTAAGTTTGTCAAAACACGGAAACCGTGGGACTTTGACGAAATTGGGAGAAAAATGCAAAAATTTGTTTAAGTTTGTCAGAACACGGAAACCGTGGGAGTTTGATAGAATTAAGAGGAGAGGAAAAAAAAAAAAAAAAAAAAAAAGTGGGACTTTGACAAAATTTTGGGTAAAATGTGAAAATTTGTTAAAGTTTGTCAAAACACTTAAACCGTGGGACTTTGACAAAATTAGGGGGGAAATGCAAAAATATGTTAAAGTTCGTCAAGACACGGAAACCGTAGGACTTTGACAAAATTAGGGGAAAAAAGCAAAAATTAGTTTAAGTTTGTCAGAACACGGAAACCGTGGGAGTTTGATAAAATTAAGGGGAGAGAAAAAAAAAACAGATTTTTTTTTCTAAGTTTTTTTTCGTAAAAAGTAAAAAAAAATCGATAACTTTGTTTTAAATTATCACAGATTTATAGTTCAACCCTTCGTTTTAAAGGTACTGACGAGACCTTTCGAAAGATACCCATCTTGAAAATTTTTGCCCTATATCACCCTGTTAAAAATTTAGAAAAAGCGGGATGGCAACGCAACCTGTAAGACGATTTTTACCAAAAGTTGATAGGCACTAATTTATGTCAAGGTGCAATTACATACCAATTTGTATGAAATTCTGTGCAGTAGTTCCAGAGATACAGTTGCCACAAAATTTTGTCACACACACACACAGACAGACAGACAGACATACATTTTCTAAAAATGGTAAAATCGTGTTCTACAGATTTCAAAACGTGTAAATCCATCAAAAACCCGAAATCGAAAATTTTTACGAATCCAATACTTTCTTCTATTGAAGATAGAAGAAAGTAAAAAATTCACTAACGTTACTCTTATGCATATGATACGTTCCTGGTTTTAATAAGTTTGGTCAGGTTCTTGAGAATAACAGGTTTTCGTCCATGAAACGTTTCTGATCTCATGAATGTAGTATTATTTTGAATGTGTTTATGTTTGATGGTTACTGATATTTTCAAAGAACATTACTGGTAAATATTGGGCACATTAGCTGCCCAAAATGTACCAGGAAAGTGCCGGATTTTTTTTTTTTCTCACAATGTTGTTGATATTTTTAAATATATTAAATTTTATTTGCTGGCGTGAACTGTAGTAATAATAACAATTACGTTACGCATTAACTAATTATTGCAATTTTTATTGCAGGGAAATGTATATATAATGCAATAAAAATATTGTGTGGTTCGTTACTCTTTTATTTATTTGCTTAATTATTAAATAAATGTTATAATATAATTTTCTTTTCAGTTTAAAGAAAGAAAATGTGACTTAAAAATGGTAAGTATTATAAATAAAAACAAATTTTGCCTTTTAGGGAAATTTTTAAATTTGATTTTAAGTTTTATGTTCAGTTCTGTTGTGTGTTTTCTACATTTTTTCTACATTTTTGTTTGTTTTGTATATATGCTATATTTACAATACATACGAGATGTCATTAGTTTCCCGAGTATTATTATTAATTATTGCTAAATTAAAATAGCAATAATAAGAATAATCTGATGTGTCACTCACAAGACTTTCTCTTACCCTGAAATTTAATATTATAAATACAGGCTGGAGATTAAGAGGTAAGATAACGTTATTAAACCTATATAAATCTATATGTTATATAAACCTAAGGTAAACAATTCAAATTTGGCTTCGGAAAAGTTTTATATAATTATTAGTTCTATGTCAAATGCTAACCCCTCCCCCTCAACCCCTTTTCATTCATGCACCTACATTTATATAGAATTTAAATCTGTTATTAAAATTAAAAGTTCACTTAAAATTATTCAGACAATTTTCACAAGTAAAATTCCTTGAAACTTATCAATCTTGATCAAACTTTTCCAGCAACAAACTTATATTAACTTCAAATTACAACATTTGGATATCCAAAAATTATTCGTTTTTAAATCACTCTAAGGGACACAGACAAAGATCAAACGTTAAAAACTTAACTAACGGTATACAGGAAGCCTCAAAACGTATAAATATACAAAAAACAAGCAAATAAATATTTAGCTTAGAAACATATATTATTTACCATATCTCTATGAGGAATTCATTTCAATTCCCGAACAGCTTTCTTGGAAATGGTAAAATATTATTGTAGAGCACATCCACTAACAACAAGAAAGAATTTTATAGCTTAAATATTTGCAGCCCTGTATATCTTTCGAAGATTATATTCAGACTACATGGTGCACCTAAATATAATCCTATAGTAATAATACAAAGCCCAGCCTGAAATACACTTACCATCAATTTGCAACTATTGTCGCACTTTTATCTACTTCTTTGTGTAGTCCTGTAAACGAACAGGGAATGATATCCCTACCATACTCTGCATGAGACATGTTTTTACGCATATAAAATATATACATTCGTTTCATTTGGTTTAGTGCAGTCTATAGATGTTAAATTTTACTTACCAGCACTTTCCCCCATAGACGTAATGTATTTTATTTCTCTTGGGCATCCCTGTACAGTGTACACGAACCATTTGCTTCATCTCAACGAAAAGCTTAGTGTAGCATCCTTGTATCATACAAATTTAGAATACCAAGTTTAGACTTTCTGCTAGTATTTGTTCTTGGATAACACATACACAGACAGACAAACACACAGACACACAGACCATTCGCTAAAAACATGATTTTCGTATTCAGGGGACCTCAAAACGTGTAAATATAGCAAAAACTCATGTTCGAAAATTTGACCCTAAAACAATACTTTCTCTGTCTTATGGGTAAGAGAAAGTAATAAGAATAAGAACAGTTTTACATTCTTTAGGAACAAAATGAAACAGCTGCACGATAAATATGAATTTAAAAACACATAATTTATATTTATCATAAAAGAAGAAATTCAACAGTAATGAAAATTATTAAGAATTTCCCAAAGTATTATTTATTCAGCAGAAAAGGGCGTTTAAATATCTACATTTTTTTTTTTTTTTCTTTTTTGAAATTGTAATACGCACAGAAAAATGCGAAAGAAAAAAAATGTGTTGTAGAGTTAATAATAATAATAATAATGTTTGTATCATTTTAATCTTAGTAAATGTACGCGAATCATAATTTTCTAAAATACGTCCAAGAAAATAATAATTACTCAGAATTTTTTGTACCTGATAGTTCTTCAAGATTTGCGCTTTATTTTCTGTTTTAAATTTCGTAGATTAATCTTGAATATTTAAAATAAAATTTCTATAACGAAGACACTGTACTGGCAACAATGCGTATTCATAAAATATTTTCAAAATACTTATTTTCTTAAAAAAAAAAAAAAAAAAAAAAAAAAAAAAAAGATCTAAGATTTTTTGACAATCATAGTGAATGTTTGAAATTTCATATTTCATGAGCCTCAGAGACAAATCAATTTATTTTACCATGCCATTATAACTACCCTTTAAAAAATGTAGCAGTTTTTTGAAAATTTTCATGACTGTTTTTCTTGAATTAGTAATGTTTTTCATATTTCTTACTTTATATAATGTCTTCTTTTAATTTGTAATATTTTGTTGACTGCTAATTCAAGTGTTTCCTATTTAGTTTTTAAACATTATAATTTTAAAATAATATTAAATATGGGATCATATTTGTAATAAAATTATTTTGTGGATCGATACACTTTTATTTATTTACTTAATTATTGAATACATGTTATAATATAGTTTTCTATTTAGTTTAAAAAAGAAAATGAGACTTAAAAATTGGTATATGTATTGTAAATAGAACATTTTTTCTTTCTGGGGAGTTTTTTGAATTTGATTTCAAGTTTTATGTTCAGTTCTGTTGTGTGTTTTCTACATTTAATGCTTTTGTATATATGCTATATTTATATTAGAAATGAGATATCATTAGAATCCAGAGTACTATTAAAATATATTACTAAATTTAAAATTAACGTTTTGCATAATTTCATACAAAATTAAACAGTTGTACGATAAATATGGTTGGTTGGTTGTAGGATTTAAGGCCGATTGACTCCTGATGTGTCCTAGGCCTACAGGAGGAATGCCCTCCGTGGGGGACTTTCTAAGGGATCCTAGCCCGTATTTACGCGAGTTTCGGAGGAAACCACGGAAAACTCCGAACGGCTAGGTCGATGAGCGCGACCTGGGATCGAACCCGGCACCTCCCATCTACCAGCTTTGAGCGCAGAACCGCTCGGCCGCTGGTGGGCACGATAAATATGAATTTAAAAGACAAATTTAAAAAACACAGAATTTATATTTATCAGAAAAACAGGAAGATAAAAGATTAAGAATTGACCGATAGAATATCTATTTAGTTGAAAAAATGTGTTTAAATATTTTTATTTGAAAACATTTCTTTCTTTGAAATTCTAAAACGCACAGGAAAATGTAAAATAATAAAAATGTGTTTCACAGTTCAGAAAAAAAAGAATGTTTACATCATTTTAATCTTACTAAAACTAAGCAAAGAATAATCCTCAAAACACTACCAAGAAAATATTACATTACTCAGAATTTCTTTGTACCTGATATTTTTTAAACTTTTTAAGTTTTATTTTTTGTTTCTAATTTCTTAGAATAATCTTAAATCTTTAAAATAGAATTTGGATTAAGAAAATGTATTGTACTAGAAACAATTCATTATTCTCTGTTTTATTTTGGTATTTACAAATGCTTTCTCATCTTAAAAATGTTTTCTCATCTTCTTTTATTAAACAAATAATCTCTTTACTTTTTTTTTTTTTTTTTTTTTTTTAAGAAAAAAAAATATTTGTGAAAAAAAAATATTTGTGCTTTATTTATTTATATTTATAATACAATAAATAAAATTGAAATTCTTTTCTAAAAAAAAAAAAAAAAAAAAAAAAAAAGGTCCAACATTTTTTTTTTCTTCAATTTCAAGTTATTGTTGATATTTAAGTGCTGTTTGGTAGTGATAGTGGAAGTTTAAGATTTTATATCTTAGTGACTTAGAAACAACTCACTTTATTTACCCTGCCGCTATAACTACTCTTTAAAAACACAGCAGCTTTTCGGTAAATTTCATAATTATTTTTTTTTATTTATTTTTTTTTTCATTATTTCTTACTTTATATAACGTCTACTTCTTATCTGTTATATTTTTTATTCATTGCTAATTCAACTTTTACCTTCCTGGTTTTTAAACATTATAACGCAAATATAATACTAAATATGGGTTCATATTTTTTACCTAGCTCCAGTTATTGCAATTTTTTCTATTATTTTTAATTATAAATTTCAAATTTAAATTATAACTTGTACTTCTTCGTCCTTGCAAGGTCGATCGTGCCTATGGTATTTTGCTCAAAGTAGCTTGCTATAGAAGGAAATCTTGCAGTGTGTTCCTCACTGAAAAGATAGCAAACCCTGATCAATTATCTCTTTAGTTTGAGCTTCTTTCTCCTGATTAAATTGTCGATAGTTCTTATGTTAAGGTAATACAATATAGTTAGATCCTTAATTGGTATTATATTAACCCTTTGCGCTCGGCATATGAACAGTAAGACACGCCTTTTGGTGTTCCTTTGAAACGTCACACGTATAGTTTCCAACTTACTACCTTTTGGCTACCGATAAATTGTAATATATTTGTTTTATTTTAGTTCATCATAAAATAAAATAAATATTTCTGTTAAAATTTTCCGGTAGCCGAAAGATAGCCTATATTTACACGTTTTAGAAAAATAACATTTCATTTGCAGAGGAACACCTTAAGACGTGGCACGATTTTTTAATGTACGCTCAGAAGGGACATACGAACGATAAGGTTAAAGTAAGTACTGTGACCATTTTCATATCTTTATTAAAATTAAAACTCGACAATTATTGGTATATTGTTTTAAAAATATTAATAGTGATTTTTTTATAGTTATTTATTAATTTATTTGGGCTCTTGTGGAATATGGTGGTATTTTATGATATCTTTTTGGTGCATTCTAATTATTTTGTTACAATATGCATAATTAAAGGATGCCAGCGGGGTTTCCAGTTATTTGATCATCAATTTGGTTTCAGTTTTTACAATGCATATCTGTATATATATATTTATATACAGATATGTTAAGGAAAGTAATATGTTAAGGAAAGTTCGGAAAGTAAATATATATATATATATTTACTTTCCGAACACTATAGTGAGGAAAGTATTGCAATCATGTCAAAAATCCGATTCGAGATTTTGATGTTTCTATACGTTTCGAGGTCCCCTGAGTCCGTTTTCACTATTTTTACGATGATGTATGTATGTGTGTGTGTATGTGTGTGTGTATGTATGTATGTATGTGTGTATGTATGTGTGTATGTCTGTGAGTGAACACGCTAGCGTCTAAACGCTTTGTTCGAATAAGCTGAAAATTGGTGCGTATATTGTAAGTCACCATAGTACGAACCCTATACATTTTGGTGAATCTAGCACGTATACTTTTTTTACAGGGACACAAAGAAACATTCTTTATCATTATGGTCTATGGGACCAAAATCAGAAAAGTGCGATAGCATTTAAACGCCTTCTTCAATTGAGCAAAAAATTTATACACATATTATAGGTCACAGTTACTCAATCTGTATTGAGTTTGGAGAATCTGGCACTTACAGTTTTTTTACAGGGGCACAAAGAAAAATTCTTTATCATTATGGCCGATGGGGCCAAATTTTTAAAAGTGCGATAGCGTCTAAACGCTTATTTAATCTGAACAAAAAATTTGTACACATGTTATAGGTCACAGTTGTACGAACTGTATAGATTTTGGTGAATTTAGCACTTACAGTTTTTTTACAGGGACGCAAAGAAAAATTCTTTATCATTATGGCCTGTGGGACCAAATTTTCACTTTCTTCTATATTCAATAGAAGAAAGTATTGGATTCGTAAAAATTTTCGACCTCGGGTTTTTGATGGATTTACACGTGTTGAGAACTGTAGAACACGATTTGACCATTTTTAGAAAATGTCTGTCTGTTTGTCTGTCAGTATCTGCGTGGGTGTGACAAACTTTTGTGGCAACTGTATCTCAGGAACTGCTTCACAGAATTTCATACAAATTGGTATGTAGTTGCACCTAGACATATATTAGTGCCTATCAACTTTTGGTAAAAAATGTCTTACAGGTTTCGTTGCCATCCCGCTTTTTCTAAATTTTTAACATGGTGGTATAGTACAAAATTTTGTATAAATGTGCATAAAGAAAATTATTTTTTAATAATCATTATGAAATTTACCAGAATTATTTATAATAGAGATAGTCAACTGGGTCAGTCAACTGGGATAGTCACTGTTTGTGTAGGAGCCTCGTCTCCCCCCCCCCGGGGGGAATTCCCTCCTCGAGGGGAGTAAATTCTCATGATGGGTATCTTTCCGTTTTCACTATTTTTACGATGATGTATGTATGTGTGTGTGTGTGTATGTGTGTATATGTGTGTGTGTGTATGTCTGTGAGTGAACACGCTAGCGTCTAAACGCTTTATTCGAACAAGCTGACAGTTGGTACGTATATTGTATGTCACCATAGTACGAACCCTATTGATTTTCGTGAATCTAGCACTAATGGTTGCTTTACAGGGGCACAAAGAAAAATTCTTTATCATTATGGCCTACGGGCCAAATTTTTAAAAGTGTGATAGCGTCTAAACGCCTTATGAATTGAGCAAAAAAATTGTTCGCATGTTATAGTTCACAGTTGCACCAACTGTATAGATTTTGGTGAATTTAGCACTTTTAGTTTTTTTACAGGGACACAAAGAAAAATTCTTTATCATTATGGCCTATGGGACCAAATTTTTAAAAGTGCGATAGCATCTAAACGCCTTATTAAATTGAGCTAAAAATTTATATGAATATTATAAATCGCTGTTGCACTAACTATAAACATTTTGGTGAATCTAGCATTTATAGGTTTTTGCTGGGACACAACTAAAAATTCCTTATCATTATGATCTATGGGCTCAAACTTCAGTACCGTTAAATAAAACATCGTGTAATATATGGAGAAAAATACTCAAACATTCTATTATGGTTTTCTCTCTTTTGTTTGTTTAACAACTCCTCTTTATTTACTTTATCTACAAAACTGTTAATTATTAAATGTTCGGAAAGTCGAGTGGAGTCACGGATGGCGTCTAATTTCACACCTCTAACTTTGGTCTTGACACGAGCTGCCGATTCAGAGATAGCTACGATTTTACACGATTTCTCTTGACGTCTATATATACGTGTGTGTGTGTGTGTGTGTGTGTTTCGAATAACGCAAAACTAGTTGGACGCAGAAAGTTTAAAATTAATAAATACATTTGTTATGACAACTAGTTGTGCACCTCCATTTTTGGTTATTCTCTAACATTACGTTTTGGAGGTATTTACGAGAATTATAACAAAAATGCGAAGTTTTATGTTAATAAACTAATGTTTGTGAAACACCCGAAAAAAACAATCATTCAAGTTTAGAAAACAGAGTTAAATACAATACAGAGCAGGAATTTCGCTAATTCAGAAACAAAGTCAACCGCGCAGTTCGAAGACAATTTGAATTTATCGAGAGTCTCATCAGTGATTTAAAAATTTTCGAGGTAGTTCTCAGCTAGAAACCAATGAATTATTCCTATTCCAGAACTCGACTCTTATTGAAGTTAGAGATTCTAAAATTTGGAAATCCTAAATTTCCACCTTTTGCCAAATTTGGATGTTAAATTCCTTGATTTAACGGTAAGTGAATGCCAATATTCATGTAAATGAAAAAAAATGCAATCGGTTTCCACTTTTACTGTAATACTCTATATAATGTAGTACATAAAGAAATAGGCACGTTCTATTCCACAATCATCAATAATGATTTTTCTTTTTGTATAACAGCATTGTTAGTAATTTATGGAAATTTCGAATAAGGTATTTCTGCGCTGGAAACTAATGAATCTTTTCAATTGCTATGTTCTTACTGAAGTTAGATTTTGGAAACTTTGCTAACCCTAAACTAGAAATTTTCGTCAAATTTGTTTGCTGAATCACCAAAATCGATTCCAAGAACAAAATCTACATTGGCGTAAAACTTGGCGAGTTGACGAGATTAGCGATGAAATTTGGCGAAAAATATTTTATTGTTAAAATATTTTAATGTTCTCAGTTTTAACAAAGTTAATTATTTTAGTATAATACAGTAGGCCATCGATCCGTCGTTTTTCAAGGTGTGCGTGAATATATATATATAACGACGAATGCGGGAAACGACGAATGCGGGTTAAACTCAAAACATGAAGAAAACAATGTTTATGAATTAATACGCATATCGTATACAATGTACAACTAATAAACTGTCAAAGAAATACATCAATGTTGTAGAACATTAAATGAAATTTATTTTTAAAAATCAATAATTTTATGCTGGAATTTTTCTTTCTTTAGTATATTAAACAATTTTTCCAGGTTTATAACATTTTTCTGGTCCTTTTTTGCAAATTCATGTTCTTATATAAAAGTTCTTGAATTTTCAAACGCCATAATTGCGTCATCGGCTTGAAAATTATCCTCTGCTTCTTCACCATTATTTTCATTTTATGAAATCACACATTTCTTTTATGTTTTAGGATACCGCATGTCGCAACATCTTGATTAATGCAAATGTACTAGACACATCCTTTTCTACACACAACCCCTTTTCATCTGCATTATCATCATCATTTTCTTGCTATTCTGTTTGGTATTCTTCATTCTTTCGCACATAACCGCATTTCACGAAATAATTTTTTGGATTACTAAAGAGGTTACTTCCGGTCATGTTGGAATTACAAAACATATAGATCGTCCGGAGATATGACATCCCAATTTTGGTCTTCCATTGAAATGGAAGAAATATTTATTTTAGAATGAAAGAAGTAATTAATTCCAGTTTGTATGTCACATGGGACCGCTTAACCTTAACCCTTTGCGGCGCAGGGTAATTCGGATCATTTAAATTACACCGCCACCGGAATTTACGAACGAAATTAAAATAAAAGAAATTTTAAATTTTCAGTTTAAAAAAGGGGCCTTTTCTGCTCTGTTATAAATGTAAATATTTGCTAAAAAATTTCCAGGATGAGTTTTTGCACTTGAGAATTAAAATTAGGTGTTCCATCAGCGGAACACTGCGACTGAATGGGTTAAGGAGAAAATTTTTACAAGGTCAGTGGAAAATTTTTACTTTAACGAATGCGGGAAAACGACTTTTTGAAGCACGATACATGCGGGTTTCGTTAACATTATTTAAATACTATTTGTGCAGGGACCATAGAAATAAAACGATCAATGCAGGTAAATGATGGATGCGTGAACGATAGATCGGGGTTTCACTGTATTTCGTATCTCGCCATTAATTTTTACAAAAGAGAGCAAAAGAAGACTGCCTACACTCGAGTGAATTATATTCAGCTCCTCGCTATGCGTTTGCTAATGAGGGATTCTGTAATATAATTCTATTTCAGAACAAGCAATATTCATTCTCTGTGGTGTATATAAACCTATTATCAAGACTTTTGTTGTTGGAGCAATAGTGTTCTTTGTTTGTTTTTAGGAACGTATTTATAGAACGTAATCTGACTCTTTACTTACGAACCTAATTATAATGTCACAAAATATAAGTCAATGTTTTCGTAACAATTGTTTGAATAGGTGCATAAGAAAATAGTGTAGTGTCAGCACCAGATTATTATTTTTTTATTTTATTTATTTGTTTTCAAAACTTTCATTAAAATATTCCTAGTAATCTCTATTTTTATTTCTTGCAGGAAATTTTGGCATTTGGTCTTATTATTATTATTATTATTATTATTATTATTACATTTTTGCATTCTTTAATTTTTAATCTCTCACTTACGCGCACACACCAATATATATATATGTGTGTGTGTGGGTGTGTGTGGGTGGGTGTGTATCAAATAATATATATCATTATTATCCTTAGCATAAAAATAAATTAATTATTAATTTTAAACTATCCTGTTTTGTATTATGATAATTTTAAAAGGTCAGATATTAATATAAAAATGTGGAGTTTGTAAGACGCATATTTATGGCTAGGCTTAACAACTTAAATATGCTAGTTTGCTTCAATTTATAATAAAGCAGACTAAAATTTAAATAACATTTTACGCATGATTTCAGTTTTAACTGAAACTATCATATTCAAATGAGAACATTTTTTCAAGAAGAATTAGAATGTAACTGAGAATATAAATTTTATTATGAATATGTAAAATTTCATAGTGACACCATATGATATGCAACAGGTGATGATTTTCATAAAACATTCAAGATAAAATTCTTACAATTTCAAGTGCGAATTCTTCTATTTTCGGTTGAAATACCGTATGCACCATCGACCATCGACGTATTTTGTTTAAACATTTTATGTTAAATTTATACAATGTGCATAAAATGTTTTAAATCGTGGTGTTTTATTACTTTATTCTTAACACTTCAAATAAAAGGGTCTTAAAGTAAGACATAAAAACAACTGAAACGGCATTTAAGACACGTGAATGCAGAGTTGCCAACTTTTATAATTTATTCCGGAGCAATGTTAGCCCTGCCCTTTTCTTACACCGGAAATTTTAAAAAATGATTTTTCCCTTATTTAACCGTTGTCACATATTAAAGAGAAACATTCTATAAAGTTTATGGTGCGAAAAGAAGGCGGGGTAAAATTGCTCATGAATAAATTTTAAAAATTGGCAACTCTGGTAAATGTCATAAAATATAGATTAGATGATATAGATATCTTAATTTAAGACAGAAATATGTCTGAAATACCAATTTAGACACAAAAATGCATGAAACATGTAAATACGCGAATTTTCAGACAGCAAACGCCTTTAAATTTTCAGGCACTTTAAAAATTCAGACACTTGCAATACTGAGAAATTTTTTCATATGGAATCTACTTTAAGAACTTATGCTTATGCTACTTCTTTCCACATTTATAAGTAAATTATTATTTTATAAACTAAGCATTTAAGCTACTTAAACTGTTTTCTGAAATTAAATTTTTATGGAATAATACCCAGCAAAACCTCAGATGACGGCCAGCATGAGGCCAAGTGCTGGTTGCCAGCAGTAGCTGCAGCTGGCCCGTCGGTGGCAAAAGTTAACGTTGCCGCAGGGAATATGTTACGCCGGCCGTCAGTAGGCCATATTCAATCGATCCACTGTTGGCAGCCTGCAGTAAGTTAAAAATAAGTTAGTGGGCCATTGAATGGATCGCTGCTGGCAGCTAGCAGTATGATGAAAATAGGTAATGGGCCACTGTTGGTAACCGACATTAGGTTGGAAATTGTTAGTGGGCCACTGTTGGGCTACCTGATGGCAAACATAATTTTTCTATGTTATTGCTGGAAGCCTGCAGTGGGCCAGTTGTGGCAAACATAAAAAATTATATTACTGCCGGCAGTCTTCATTGGTCCTTTATATTTCCCATTAAAGGCCCGCTTCACTCATCGTCGCCGGAAGCCGAAGCCAATGTTATTCTATGGGAAATTTTCTTTACAAATAACTTATTAACTAATACATATTTTTAAATTCTGTTTTCATATTCTGAAAATTCCCAACTGTTAAATTGACGGACCTTTTTTAAAAAAAAATATTTTTTTATTTTTTTATATTTTATTTTGAAGCTGCAAAATACGAATTTTCAATGTGTGAAATTTTTCATTTTGCAAATTCAAAATAAAATATTAAAAATTAAAAAAATACATTTTAAAAAGGTCCGTCAATTTAACAGTTGGGAATTTTCTGAATGTGAAAGCAGAATTTAAAAATATGTATTAGTTAATAAGTTATTTGTAAAGAAAATTTCCCATAGAATAACATTGCCTCAGACTTCCGGAGACGGTAAGTGAAGAGGGCCGTTAATAGGACAGCAGTGATTTAGTTATAGCTAATATATTTATTTTATTGGTGATACCCTTAATTTTATTCGTGCTTTTTTTTCTTTTTCTTTCTTTTGTTTTCCTCTCTCTTTCTTCTGAAGAAGTAGCAGCCAGTTTTTTCTATGCATCCAATATTTAATTTGATTTTGTACATATTCATTTTTAAATACTATTTACAAGTATTTTATTCATACACTATGGTTGTAAATTCAGGATTTTTAGTGCAGCATATAGGAAATAGTCAGTTGATCCATTTTCGTTATGATAAAAGTTTTATTTATTTTTTTTTTTTTCAGTGCAAATGTTTATCTATATTACATTTTTTGGAATAAAGGAGATTATGTTTTTTTTTTTTTTTTTTTTTTTTTTTTTGAAGTGTTCAAATTTCAATATGTTTAACTTTGTTACGCTATTTGATATAAATAAATGTAACTTTACATGTGAAAATTATAAATTATTGAAACAAAAATTGTTATAAAGTGAGCATTGTAAAAAACACCATAAACTAAAAAAAAATAATAATAAATAAATAATAAAAAATTGCAGCAATTGTTTCCGGTTGAAATAGCACGAAGACCCTTCATCAGGCGAAACAAAGTGGGCACGAGTGCAGCAAAAGTAATTTGCTGCAATCGTGCTTTTTGTTAAACTCACGAAGGGATGTGTTATTATTTCAACCTAAAAGATCTGATGCATCTTTTTTTTTTTTTTCGGGGGGGGGGGGGGGGCAATGATTATGTTTATTTACAATTTTTTCTATTTATTACTACAGTACAAAATCTCAAATCCGGAATCGTCCGGACCGTGCCTTTCCGGATTTCGGACTTTTCCGGATTTTAGGTCACTTTCTGATTTACGGCAATAAGAAAACGGACATCTCCATTCCGAACGTCCTTTTAGTTAATAACTAGGTTACGCCGCCCGAGGGTGCGATTTCTTAAGAAATTGGAGTATACTCTCAAGTAACATGTACAATACTTTGAATAAACACCATAAAATTTTGCAAACAAAACGGAGGCAGTAACGCTTGCGCTTTGTTTGCCGCACTCGTGCCTACTTCGTTTGCCTGATGAAGGATCATGTTTTCTTTCCATCCGAAACGATTGTTGCGAGCTCTTACATTTTATTGTGGTTACTCTTATTACTTTTAAACACCAATTCTGTGGTGCTTTTTTATTATAACTCTCAAGTATCCAGAAAATCTTGAATATTTTTATTTTCTCCTACATCAAATGGTACCCAGTTGATAATTTTTTCCCCTTCTTTTTAAAACAGCAGGGCAGATGAATCAGCTTCCTTTTTTTTCTCTCTGTGTTTATCTTCATTTAGAATTAATTATCACAGCTGTCACTCTTAACCAGGCCACCACAAAGAACTTTTTCGCGTTGTTGATAGTCCAGTGGGATCTTTACTCTCTCTCCAACTTCTTCAAAGTCCTTGAGTGAATAATTTTCCGACACGTGCCATACCGAAAGATGATTTTGCAGTTTTATACAGATGACGTTATTTGAACTTTAAGCGAATATTCAGCATTTGACCTGTGCCAATTAATTTTCATTAGGTTTGGAAAGCAGATTCTTCAGCTGAAAAAAAAATATATATATCGTTCGGTTGAGTAAAGAGATAACGGAATTAGGCAGAAAAACGAGAGTGCGTTTGTCTTTGTAGCTGTAAATATTTGATAAATTTATCCGCGATTACCTATTTGAAAAATATTTTTAGAATTCCATAAAACTCATATGTGTTATACAGGTTTTCGAGATTTACTATAGGACGCTTGTCATAAAAAGTTGTACAGGTAACCCAAATGGTTTCAGTATAAAAATTCATAAAATAATTTGGATACATTACAGTCAAAGAGACATTTCTTATCAGCGCACGTAAAAATCTTTATACAACGCTAAAATACAGATCAACATAAATTTTATAGATGCAATAAGAAATGGTTCCGATCAAAAATGATAAAATAAATATTTGTGGTTCATTTAATAATGATGCTCAAAAATATTCTTATACGTTACGGGAAATTGAGGGGAGAAGTATTTCAGTTTCGTAAAAGTGAAATTATTTTTCTCACTTGCATTTAAAAAATAATAATTAATAAATAAATAAAATAAAACAGTTTGTTATGGCTACCACTTTTTTTTTTTTTTTTTTCGTTTCCTATAATAGTTTATAGAAATTACATTTGAAAATTATTATTTATGAAAATTATTTTCTGTGATGGAGGGTTTTGAGATTCCTGAACTCGATTTGACCATTTTTAGAAAATTTCACTCTGTAAGTGTGTATAAAAAAAATTGTGGACGCTGTATCTCCCGAACCAATGGACGAAATTTAACCAAATTTGTTATTTAACCAAACTTGATTAAAATCGTTCCCGATTACATTTGTGGATCATTCACTCAACACATGGCTCTATATTTCTACTTCTTCGTAATTTTCAATATGACACAGTATAAATGATTTCAAATAAATGATAATTATTTTTTTAATTTGTATTATGAATTAAAAAATAAATATTTAAATAACTAACAACAAACTAGGAAAATTTTTTTGTATAAGTTGAAGAATCGCTCGCCCTTCCCCATGAGGGGATAAATTTTCAATGCTGGTATTTTTCAAAAGAAAATCATCAATAACTTTCAAGTAAATGACTAAATTAAATTTGTGGAAAATTAAAGCAAAGTTATAAATTATTAAAAAAAAAAAAAAAAAAAAAAAAACAAGAAGAAGAAGAAAGCATTTTTTCAGAAGTTGGCACAAAATTGATTTTATTATTTTTATTATTATTATTATTATTGAGAAACACTGTTCTAAAATGAAAATCGTTTGCATGCATTCAGGAAAATGATTTTAACAAATTATTTGCACTACGCGAATTTGCATAATAAAAAATATAGAAGAAAGTTTTGTGGTGCCACATCATACTAGTTTTTTGGTCAAAAATTAAAAAATCAATAAATAATAATAATAAATAATAATAACAATAATAAAATACTAGAAAGTTAGCGGCTATCATAATTTACTAAAACGGGTCAACTGGATATTTGTTATATATTTCTAGAAATCCTTTTGTTACAACAATAGCTTTAGAGTCAAACATTTAAAAAAAATAGTATTTAAAAAATAATACAAAAACAAATTAATAATTGATTTACTTACTCATATATTATTTTTACGAGATTTTCAATCTCGCACCCGCAGACAACAACAACGAACAAGAACGTCGTATGAAATGGCGGACAGCGAGGGAATTTCAAATCAACAGAAAAAGAATCACAGCGCCCTCTATGCATACAAATTGGTTATGGCCTAATACTTTGCGGCCACAACATGAAAAACATGATGTTGGCCGTGTGGTGATAGCCTGCATAAGGCCAACTGTGTTTATGCCACTTCTGGGCCACCGACCATTTTTCTTTAGGCTTCCATCACAGCTGGCAGCCACAAACGGCCCGCTACTGGAGTTATATGGGGCAACCGGCAACTGATGGCAAGTGCAGGATGCCAGCAGTAGGCCAAAACGAGCCCACCAGTATAAGTTTTGCTGGGTACTCTAGAGATGTGAGTGATATTTGTATGCTATTATCTTTAACATAATTCCTAAACACCATACTTAGATACAAAATTTATTTCTTAAAAAAAAAAAAAAAAAAAAAAAAAAAAATCTTTGTTTTTAAAGCTTTCTTATATTAAAAGAAAAAGTGTGAAGACGGACGCAGCAAGTAATTTGTAGAGAAGAAAGCGAATTTATAAGCAAACAATCATAAATAATTTGTGCATAACGTTTTATCTTTTTTTCTTCTTTATTACTCACGTAAAAACTTTTTTCTTTCACATATTTACCTGCATCTAAATGTAAAACATCAACTTTTCTTGTATCCATGATTACAGGTTTTTTTTTTTTTTTTTTTTTTTTTAATTTAAATATCACTTTCAGGAAATAAATCGTTATCATCAAAAGCTGGAACCTTCACAAACTTATTATGCATTATTAAAAAATTCTAGACCTCTAGATATGACATTTAAGATAATAATATTTATTAACTTTAGGATCAATACTATCAATAGTTTTATGGCAAAAAAAAAAAAAAAATAATAAAATAGAAATAAAATATAATTCGCGAACACTGGAGTATATTATGTCATAAAAACGCGTATTGCTGTATTAGACGGCGGCGTGATTGGTAATTGCTTAACTCTCGCAGAGTTTGGCAGGAGCTTTCGGTTTCAATGGACAGTGTGAGTTCCAATCCCAACGCCGGATAATGGCACTTTTTTTTTTTTTTTAATATAAATATTTCGTTAATGATCTAAACAATTCTAAAATCTATTTTTAGCAGAAAAACTTAATCGCACACCATATTTATTTATTAAAAAGCCTTAAAAACGGTAGTGTTTTTAAGCCTAACATGACGGTTTTTTTAAGCCTAAAACATGGCGTCGTTTTAAGACACTTGAAATGTCTTAATTTCAGATGCAAAACAGGTGTTAAAAAGTAAGAAATTTTTTTTTTCCGCTTACAAAATAACCATCCATATAAGACACATTTTTAACTAAATTTAAGACATTTACATTTACATTGAAAATATGAAATACTTGCAAACTGTCTACAGATGGAAATACTATATTATTTAGAAGACTTAGAGTTTTATTTATCTAATTTGTATGTAGTTTTTTGAACAATTATTTACATAAATCTTTTAACTGTAAGATCAAAAACATATAAAGTTAATGTACTAAAAATTTCTGTTGAGTAAGTATTTTAAAGATTTCAGTAAAAATAAAATGTATACCATAAATTAGCTTTAATTTAAATTGAAAATTACATAGAAAAATTATCTCTACTGTAAGTGAAATTTTTTTTTCCCATAAACTTTAGGAATAGCTTCTAAGCTGGGTGTTATAAATTTTTATTGTTACCTTTACAAAACATAATTGCAATCCTCATGTTTAAATAATGCCACGAAAAAAAAAATAATAATAATCATAAATAAATAAATCTATGTGATACATGCAGACTTGTTTTTTTCTTTTAAAGAAAAGTCATATTAAAGTTTTGCCACATTTATAAACGTAGTTTAAATGATATTTTATATTCAGGAATTTTAGGAATTCAAGAAAAAAAACCTGATTTATAATTCGAGCGATTATCAAAATAAAAATGTAAAAAACCTTTAAAAAATATTTAAATCAAACCTCCCTTCAAATAATGCACTTTTAAAGTTTAAATAATAATAATAATAATTCCTTTGAGTAATCATCATTCCTTTTATTAATTAGGCAGAGATGTAAGTTATTAATAATTTTACTTTTTATTTCATGTCTATTCCATAGCAAGTAATGCATCGATGAATAATTACCTAATCTTAAATAAAGTATGAAGCTGGCTTATTGTTTAAATATATAACCAATAATACAACCCAAATTAAAAAAAAAAAATAGAATACTTGTCACTTTTCAAAATAAAGTTTAATGTAGCAAAAATTAAGTACAAAATAGACATTTAAATGAACGTGTAACCTTTCTTAGGCTTTAAAGTATACATAACTTTTGATATACCCTTAATTCAAATTAATACAAAATTGAATTATCAAAAAGCTTACAGTGATGATGGTTTATACAGAGTCAAAATATTAGAATATTAAAAGAAAAACAAATAAAATAAAATAAAATAAAACCAATAAAATAAATAAAATTTCAAATTAAACGATATTGATACTTTGTCGCATCACCTTTTGCTGGAATCACAGCTCTGATCGTTTCAGGCATGGATTCCACCAGCTGTTTACTTTCGTCGTTACTGATACTGTTCCATGCATTCTTTAGTGCAGCAGTGAGTTCAATTTTGTTGGTGGGAACTATGTCCTGAACATTTTTCTTTAGGTGATACCACAAATTCTCAATCGGATTTAGATCCGGAGAGTTACTTGGCCAGTTTAATACCAAATTCCCTCTTTCTGTTAGCCATATACGAGTCGATTTCGAAGTATGACACGAAGCGGAATCTTATCGAAAGATAAACGCGTCTTTGCGTAAATCCTCAGAGGAGGGTATCATATAGTGCTCCAGTATATCTTGATACACTGTGGAATTTACACGTTGTTTCAAACCCTTCAGGGGCAATGAATTTAAGTTCATTTAAAATCAAATGCCACCAGAGTCTGAGATCAAGATTAGCAGAAAAGTAATAAATGAATGTTTTCAGATAAGGTAAAAAAGTAAAATTTTATATAAAATTTCTGGGATGAATTTTTGCAGTTGATAACTGAAATTAGGTGGCATAAAATATGTACCACAGCCCCTAAAAGGGTTAAAATACATAATTGTCCTTTTCCAGAAGCACCCATGCATCCCCATACCATGACGGATGTCACAAATTTGGCGGAACGCCTTATGCAAAATTTTTCAAAAGCTTCACCTTTTAAACGCCAAACCCGAACACCTCCTTCGTCAACAGATATTTGAAATAACGATTCATCACTGAATAAAAAACTTTCCCAGTCTTGTTACACCCAGAATATCTTCTCTTTGCACCAGAGGAGTCGTGCAAGCCTCTGTTTTATGTTCAGCTTTGGCTTTACTTTGCGGACATGCGATTAAAACTCCAATTTATGCAATCGCCTAAGCGTAGTTGACTTTGACACGGCAACTCCTGATTCTTTCCAACACTTATTGTAATAAGAAAAACTTTTAAACCGATTATTTTGGACGATTCGTTTTAATTTGCGTTCATCTCTAGCAGTCGTTACAAGCTTTATACTACATTTGCTCCGTTTATTTTTTAGTTGGCTGGTTCTTCTATATTCCTTTAAAACCTTCGAAACCGTAGACTGCGAAACCTTCACTTGATCCGAGATAAACTGTTGTTTTTTTCCAGCTTTAACAATGATACAATACACGTTTTCGTTGTTATACGATGACTGTTGATTTTCTTGTAACATATCCGTAATGTATGAGAAGGATATCAAAAAAGGATTTGTGTAGCAGTTTTCAAGAAAAACATTAGAGCCTGTTTTGGGATACATAATTTCACCAAAACCTTGCTTACTCAATTATTGACCAAGAAATAACTAAATATGAAATGATATCTGAAAGGGAGTTAATATGGCGATTTTGAAAAGAATGAGTACTGCCGCTTTTGAAGGAACGCACTTTCAAGACCAGAAATTAAGCTACTTAAACAGGACGATGAAAATCTTTTTTTTTTTTTTTTTTTTTTTTTTTTGACTCAGGAGTCTTTAAAACGTCAAAATGTATACGCCAAAGGAAAACTCGATATAGAATTTTTTAACCGAATACTACACTTCCATTACCTACGGTAGTCGGGTAATGTAAGTTAAATGATCAGAAAATCATTAGAGACGGTTTTGGGATACTTAATTTCACCAACACCTTGCTTATTCAATTGTTGACGAAAGAATAACTAAATATGAAATGATACCTAAAAGGGAGTTAATATGGCGATTTTAAAAGAATGAGTACCGCCGCTTTTGAAGTAACGCACTTTTAAAACCAGAAATTAAGCTACTTATACAGGACAATGAAAATCATTTTTTTTTTTTTTTTTTTGGACTCAGGAGACTTCAAAACGTCAAAATGTATATGCCAAGGGAAAACTCGATATAGAATTTTTTAACCAAATACAACACTTTCATTACCTATTAATGTAAGTAAAAATGAATATTGTAACATTTATTTTCTTCTAAATACATAAGAACAAAGCATTATATTTGTGAAAATTATTAACTATAGATTTTCAATAGTTTTACACATTTTGAGACGTTTTGAACACGTCGTTTAGATATTGTCTATTTATGAGACTATATGTTGCTATAAAATTTTGTAAATGATGTATGACTTGGAAGAATTAATGAAATTCTACTACACATTATTTTTGGTTGAATATTGGCATAAAATGGTCTTTGCGAACATTTGGTGGATATTGCTTAACATGTGATGCTGCCCTGATGCAATTTCTCTATTTAAAAAAAGGCTATATGTCAGCCTTTACAGTACATAAATGTACGAAAATTAATATATGCGACGTCAGTTATGAAAAACTATACTGGTATAATTTGGTCGTAATACAGCGCACACATGACGTTAATATGCTGCAATTTTCTTCGTGTACGGAAAAGTATATATAAATTTTTTATAATGTATAAATACTCTTTTTACGTAAAATGACCATTGTAGAAAAAAAAACGCTGATTCTGTTTGTGTGTATAACAGACGATAGATTGTGGTGTTCTGAGATTTTCCATATGTCTACATTTCAGTATATAATGTTTAGAATTGCACAAAAATGCATATATAATATATTTATTGTGATGATCTATGATTAAATTTTAATGTTTAATTTTATTTTAAATATCTAAGCTTCTGTCGCACACTCATGTTTGTGAAAATTGCAACACCATGAAGGGATTATGCAAACTGAACCAAACTTACAGTAAATATAAAGTGCGGTAAGGCATGCAAATTATTAGAATTACAAAGCGATTGTGTGTGCGTGTAACGACAACTGACTCCTTATCAGTCACTAGTTCTAGGTATAAAAAGGACTGTAAAGGCTTATTTAAATCTGCTTATCGTCCTCTGTCTTTGATAAACGTTTCGTTGGTGGTCAATATGCCACTCTTCAAAAGCGGAGGGTGCCAAACCAACAAGTAACTGAGTTCGTACGAGGCCGCATCGTTGGTATGTAAGAGGGTGGATTTTCGTATCGGAAAATCGCAACCCGCACACAATGTAATGCCGAAACAGTGATGCGTGTTTGGAAGAAATTGACAGAGGAGAACCAAACAAACCGACAATCTGGCAGTGGGGCACGCAATAGAACAACAGCACGAGCAGACAGACAACTCATCCGCATGGCTGTGACGGACTGTAGAGCGTTCTCTCGTTTGTTGACACAGGTTGGAGCACGGCTACAAGTGTTTTTTTATCTAGCTCCACGGTTCGTCGCCGTTTGCTGCAGCATGAACTGCGTGCAAGGGTTCCTCTACGCAGGATTCCCTTTTCACTGAATCACAGAGGCCTCCGACTTCTCTGGACTCAGCAACACAGCACGTGTCATGCCCAGTGGTAACAAATTGTTTTCTCCGATGAATCTCGCTACAATCTGGAGTACAATGATAGAAGAGTACGCGTCAGACGTTACAGGGAGGAAGGTCTGCACTAACAGTGTGTTATCCAGCGTCATACTGCACAAACACCTAGCATCATGCTGTGCGGAGCCATTGGGTATAATTGTCGATCTCATCTAGTGCACATTGAGGGCAACCTCAACATTGAACACTACATAACGCAAATTTTGGAGATAGAGGTCCTTCCCAATCATAGACGCATTCCAGGTGCTGCATTGCATCAGGATGATGCTCGTTCACATGTTTCTCAGACTGCACAAGCCTTCTTCAGTGCACAACGGGTTTCGCTTCTTCCATGGCCTGTTTATTCCCCGGACCTGTCGCTCATCGAGCATGTCTGGGATTTCACTGGTCGGCGACTCGATCGTACAACTGGTAGTGCGCACAGTAAGATTGATCTTTGGCCTCAAGTTGTAGCCATCTGGAATTGTATTTCCCAGGATTACATTCGGAACCTGTATGATTCACTGCCACGACATTTAAGCTCTTATCGCTGAGCGTGACGACACAATGTATTAGATTCAGACTTACTTTTTGTTTTTTGCCTTGTACATTTGGTCGTTTATTTGTACCACTATCAGTAATATGTGGAATAAATTTCATTAATTTCTGACAATTCTTTCATCGTGTTGTAATTTTCACAAACATGAGTGTATATAAATGAAGTTAACATAGGAGGTAAATGTTAGAAAAAGACTATAAAGACTATACTTATGCAACTTTGGCGTACGGTGGCTGACATGTGGAGCTCATGTCACTCTCCTTGAAAAAATTTTGAGATTGATATTATTTATGCATTCGTTGGATAGATAATTAGTTTAAGACGTTGTACTGATAAACCGTGTTTGACCTACAATTACTTAATTTTAAGGTATGGATTTGTGTTTTCTGTTACGATTTTCAATGCCCCAATTTTTATTCCAATTTTCACCAAAAGTTGGCGAAACCAGCTAATACCGGAACTTTCTTAATTTTCGCATTTTACCGTTCTACTTTTAAATTTTTTGACTATATGAAAGTTAGAGGATTCTCCACACACTTCCCACATATACACACATATCTATATATACATATATAGGCACGTAAACTGAAACATTGCGGAACCCACTTGTTTTAACTCTGCCTTACAGCTTCTAAATAATTTGAAAATAAGCTATCTAAATTTTTGACCATAAACAATACTTTTATTACCTACGGTAGTCTGGTAATGTAAGGTAAAATAACTTATAATATAATTTACTATTCAACAACTTAAAATGTAAGCAAAAACATAATAAACTGCATAATTAGTTTATATTTTTTCGTAAAGAAGAACACTTGAAAAGAAAAAAAAAAGTATCGATTTTAGATATATATGAAAAAGAAATATCTAACATCATCTTCAAAAAGAAAATTATTTATTCATAAATCTTACCTGACTGAAACTTAAGTTTTATCATTATACAGCTTGTAATTATTCCAGTGAATGACTAAATAATTTATTCGTAACATTTATAGCATAGAACTTTCGCTATACTTCAAAAGATTAGGGAACTATATTAGAGATTAATTAGACTGAAATGCTGACAGACGAGCGAAATGAAATAATAAAGATTTCCAAAAATTATATATATATATATAAACTGAATTAATACAGGTTTGACATATTGAGTGTAGGTTAAATAACTTACATTATATAATGCTTTGTTTGTCTTTATTCGACTTGTACAGATTCATAGATTGTTTTCGTATTGATGTTTATAATAAACTTGTTAAATTTATTCATTTTCATTTAATTATGCATATCAAATGAATTTTTATGCATTTAAAAAATATTTAAAATAGAAACAAACTAGGAAATAAGTTTAAATAATACGATTTGATTTCATAAAATACTATTATCAGACTATTAACAAGGTATATTTAATTCATAAGTAAAAATTTTCTATGCCTCAAAAATATATTAATATATTAAACATTATAAGAAATATATTTTATCATCTTTTGATACGTCATATTTTTTAAAAAGTAATATTTAAAGTAACTATCTGATAATTTTGAAATAAAAGATATTTTTATAAAGATATTTTTATAAAGATATTGTAATAAATTAGTTTGGTCGAAATTAATGCATAATATATTGTATTTGTAGAAATAAAGACAATTAGAAGTATAATACTGAGGATTTGTATTATATATCTATATGTATATATACAGAGAGACAAAGTAGTTGAGTGTGGTGTACCATTGCTGTTTGAACTCCCCATAATAAAATGAAGTATTTTGGATAATTTGGATACGACAATTGCTGAATTTCAGGTGTTATTCATGTGTTTTACTATTTTATGTTAGAGTATACATATAGAAATTTTGGTTAAAATAAGCTATTTTTGGGTTATATGCATGAAGCAAATATATGGAATAGTTAAGAAGAAAAATATGGAATACATATTTCTTTCAAAGAAAATATTGAATAGGGTATATTTTTACAGTAAATCATGTATAATTGCAATATAAACATTTATTCTGAAATTATATTTGAAAATAATCAGTATTAAAAATTTATATAAACATTCAAGTTTTAGGAAAATCGCCAATAGTATGGAATAGCTAGTACTCCATATTATTTGAGATCCATAATTAAATAATTATTGAATAAATCAACATCTATTACCTGTTATAGAAATACGTTATTAGACTACTAGCTAACACAACACAATTCCCCAACCGGAATTGACAATAGGTTTTTTACTCATTTTAATGCTTCGTAAATAGATTATAGCATTCTTTATACTAGAATACAAAAATTCTGCACCTTGAAAAACCGGAGAAACTGTATGACACAAAAAGCGCTCTTCTCACTGACATAAGGAGACATACCGTTTATATTTGAGTCCGACTGAAGGCATCTGACATGCTTCCGATAGGTTGCAGCACTGTACGAGTGAAATATGACGGTATTCCTTTTTGACAGACTACTCGATAGTTTCCATCATTCTTTCTCTACTCTATGTGTGTATGTGTGTTTTACAATCTAGTATGATTCAAAGGTGTTTAACTGTAAAATATTAAAATTTCACCTTTAGGATTCTTCCAGCGATCAGCCGTCTACAGTCGGTAACAAAAGTGTCCGAACACTAGCAAAAATTCCTATGTGAAAAAATGTACATTTCATGCGGTTTTGTTAAATAAACCCTTATCGAATCATGTCTTACACTGACTAAGAACAGGATTCGACAACAATTTATTTAACAAAACCGTAAGAAGTGTACTTTTTTTACATATGAATTTTTTCTAGTTTCCGGACACTTTTGTTACCGACTGTACATCTTTTTAGATGTTATCTGAATATTCAGTTTTAGATAGCTAGGATAACATAGAAAGTTTCGTCACTCCATAACATCGTGGATGTCTGCATAATATCCATCGTTCTCCATGTTTAACATCAGAGAAACAGTTTAAGAAGTTAGGGCACATTGCAACATTATCTTCATTATTATCACTTGTATCATCAAAAATATTGTCAACTGAAGAATCACTTCCGTCATCTGAGTCGCTGGGAAGGTCAGTTTTGGAATAATTAAATAGCGCATTTTTTCCTTTACTTGGATGTGATGGGTACCAGAAATTGTTTTTCAGCTGAGCGTTTTCTTTGCCTTTGTCTCTTCTTTGTCTAAAAATCTTTCATGTTTTTTCTATGCGGAAAATAAGTAAACAATGGTGCTGAATTTCCTTTTTTAGAAGTTCATGGTGCTATCTAAAACTGTCTCTTCCCAGATGACTTTAAGGCTGATGGCAACAACAGATAGCTGAACATAGACACTGGATGATATCTGATTAGTTACCATGAAGTATTTGACGTGTGGGGAGGGATCTGGGAGGATGAAAGTAGACGAAATTAAGAACTGTGAGAAGGACGAAATTGGGACTACGCTACTTCCGAACATGGTGCAGCTTTTGTACCGTTAAGAAGTACTGAACGTCCGAAGACCCACTCTATGCTACTATTAGCATCTTACCAACACAGAGTACATGCAGTGTACAGTCGGCAGCAAAAGCATCCGAGCTCTAGTAATAATCCCCGTCTAAAAAAAGTATATTTATTACGGCTTTGTTAAATAAATCGTTGTCGAGTCATGTTCTCAATCAGTCTAAGAACATGATTCGACAAGGACTTATTTAACAAAACAGTATTAAGTGTACTTTTTTGATATCGGAGTTATTGGCTATTGCTCTGATACTTTTACTGCCGACTGTATAAGAAATAATGACTAAATAATGTTCTACAAAAGACATAGTAAAAATTCTCATCTTCTAAAAACAGGATATCCAATGCATATAACAGATGTATGTGTCTTAGTAAACGAAACTCTCACTACTGACATGTTATACCTCCCGTTTTTTCTGCCTTGCGTGACAGATGGTACCATTCAAGGATGAGCAGAGAAGTAAAGGAGATGAAATTACGGAAAAGGATGAAGTTAGGCCACTTTACCTTATCAAGAGTTATGCTTGAATTCTTCGAATATTTCTGCAAATTATCATTCATCGAATTTTTATATCAAATTCAGGGTGTGAAAAATGTCTGAATGTAAACATATTTTTTTCTTTTCATTTTATTGTTATTTTTACTTCCTTGTACGACATAAAGGGAAATATTGTAAAATCGATTTATAAAACGGATTTGATCGTACATAATAATAATAATAAACAGTTAGTCTTAGAATGTTGCAAATTTATATTTAAAACTGTTGAATCAACTAATTATATACCTTTAATTTTTGCTTTCATGTGATCTTTAAAATTATCCCGAAATTAAAAAAAATTTGTGACGACTTTTTGTACATGTGGGTATATATGTGTTGGACATAAAGTATTTGGAGAAATTCATATTTACGATTGTTATAGCATAATTTTGTGCACTCGTGTTTCTGGGTTTGGAGAAAGCGGAGGATTAATCCACTCCATGGAGGATCAAAATTGTGATGGCATGTCTCCGGACATTCCTCAGAGGTACTTTCCAGATCGTTGCCAATTTCCATAGCGCAGTACTAGTGTGAAGTGAAACCCAACCATCAAACCTGGGTTGTACAAGCTTTCGTTATATATATGTTAATTGAAACTAACCTGGGTTTGGAAATATTTACAAAAACACAAAAATTTAGAGATATTAGAAGAAATTTGTAAAAATTATTACATTGTTAGACCATAATTACAAAACAGTAATTTCGTTGTTGCAAATGATAAAACTAATTAACTATTTAGATATCTAACTTAAACGAAAATGCATACAAAAATATAATGGAAGTCTTTCGCTTCGAACGAAAGTCGACCTCGGACACAAGAATTGGCTGAGAGACATCGGTTACCAAAAAAGGCAAAAATTAGCATATTTCGTTTTCTAGAATCTGGACGCCTTCAATAAATTCGAAGCGAAGTTAACTGTAATTTTAAGATTACTTTCTAATTTTATGTAAGTTATCCCCGTTAAAGAGTTCAAAAGGAGATCACATGCATTCGAGTGAATTCCATTGAAATCTGATATGTGAATTTATCTTTCTGAGACTGAGCCAGGAGTATTTGATTATTATTCCTAAAAAAGATATTCTTAGTTTATGGTGTATAAAACAATAATTTCTCGATTTCCGTAGAGCGATTAAAAGTTTTATTGAATTATGTAAAAAAATATTTGTCAAATAAGGTGCATTCCTTGATTATGCTTTATATGTTATTTTGATCTCTGCACTACATATGAAAATGTCAATAGTTTTATTAGAATGTCTAAAAGTAATTAAGTGTACGAGGAAATCGTGCGTGGCCCCCACATTAATATTATTTTCACAATTGATATTTATAAAATACATTTGAAGAAATGTTAATATGTTAAACACCCATTTGAAAAATTCATTTTTTTCTCAAACAAAAAAATAAGCAAAACTAACACAAAAATGATAGATAGTCTGAAAAAATAAGCTCCAAGTGCAAGCTGAAAATACTTAAAGAGCCTTTAACACCCCCCCATATATATATATATATATATATGTATGTATGTATTACTTGTTTCTGATCTGAAGTGTATTTCTCGAGATATTTGAACGGACCCACCTTTTTATTCACCAATTATACTTAGTTTCAACTATCCCAAACATATAAAAAATATTAGTTCTGCGAAGTGCCTCTTAATAATCGGTGTTTAGTGCTTCAACATGTCTAATTAATTCAAAAATGTATTTTTAATTCTTACATTTATCAACTTAAAATATATTAAATCCAAATACTTAAAGAAAGGAGTTAATTGGAAATTTTAGTTTCTTTTGTAATTAGTCCAGTTAATGATTTCATTTGCACACAAAATGATGTAGAAGTGTCAACAAGAGCTTTAACAATATATAGTATACATGTGAAAAATGCACTATCTATTTTTTTTTCTTTACAAATGATATCACAATTGCTTTATTCGCTTCGTTGTTAAGATAATATTCAAGACTAATAAAGTCATTCAACACTTTTTAACTTTTCACATTGCTACTAATTGAACAAGACGAATTTAACAACAGCCTTATAAATTTATACAAAGAAGCTAATTAGTTCTATTATTCAAATGCAAAAAAACACAAAGCGTATAATATTTGAATAACAAATAAACAAAATTCGCTTTGATGACATTAGTAGTTATTTCACGGGTAATATTTTTCTTGGTAGTATTAAAAAAAAAAAAAAAAGTGTTTTGAATGACGTATAAGGATTTTCTAAACATTGATTTATATAAGGTTGAAAATTTTGAGAGAATTGTTTGGATTTCTGTTTTTCTTTTTAAAATTCGCAATATGTTGCGTGCATGGAATTTCATGCAGTATTATTTTAAAAGATTTAATATTAGAAACATAGCCTCACAATTATAAAAAAGTGAAATGCGTTTGACATTTTATTCTTTAAATAACAATACTCTTAGAAATAATATACTCAATTTTGACGATTCAGACATCATCGGGCTTAATTTCGTCGTTTTGACAACCATTTCGTCAAGTGATCACGTGATTTTTGAGGAAACGTGAACTCTCAAAAATTTGACGAAACTGTTTACTCACAACAGCATGTGCTAGCTTTCATTACCACCACATTGTTTTTTTTTTCCTGTGTTGTTTCGACTTTACATTACAAGGACTTTTATTTGCCGGCCTGGTGGTTCGGTCGGTAGATCGCTACTTTCTGGATTCCCGGATCTCGGTTCCGAATCCCGGTGCTGGCAAGGATGTTTGTGATGTCCTTTGTCTACAAAATATTGTATGCGCTTGTTTCTGTGAATTTCTGTAAAAATATGGATCAGTTGAGAGATGGGTCATTGTAACTATAGGTCTCAAAGCTGTCAAATAAATGTCCAAATGACTTTTATTTGTTTGCTCTGTTTTATTTATATTTTCATTAAATATAATTGGGATATAATGTCTAAAGCAACGAAATTGCAGGTAATTTTATAATTCTATAATTTGTATTTTATTCTGTATCACGGAACTAGGATGAAAAAATGTATCTTTGCTTTTGAAGAAATTCGTATGTTCAAACAAGTGACGAAAGTAATTTTCTCAATTTGACGAAATATTCGCTCAGAAAAGATTTCGTGAAAATATAAAAAAAAAAAAAAAAAAAAAAAAAAAAAAAAATCGTGAATTTATAGTATCTATTTCTGATAGTGAAGGAAGGAAATATTTTATTTTCAGAAAATAAACCAAATATACCTAGATTAATAATACTATTTATCGATCAGAATACATTGCATTAAAATTCTTCGAAAACAGATGCAAAAGTATAATAAATAGAACACAGGCCGACATGTAAAGTCTTGATTTTATAATTTTGGTTGATCTTTATGTTTTTTGGTGTACTGAAACCGAAAATGAAGCCAGTTTTTCTCGATCACGTATAGAATTTTGTTAATACAGGGTGCCTGCCTATACAATTTCTCCCATTACTCTCCCACCAATATAATTATATTGTACGTTTCCATGATTAATTAATCATAGATGCCTATTGTTGTAATTGTGAAGCACTAGTGCGGCTTAAAACCATATCAACCAACCAACCAACCGATTGTTATGCTGGTATATATAAGAAATCATGTCTGTAAACACCCTGTATTGACAAAAAGTCTATACGTCATAGAGAAAAATGGGGTACATTTTCGGTTTCAGCATATCAAAAAACATAAAGATCAGCTGACATCATCAAATCGAATTTGGTCAACTTCAATTTTGTAGGCCTGTGTAATTAATATCGTTAAATTCTACATACGAAGTTTAATCAATTTACAAAATTAGCTGGCTCTTAGAAATTACCTTTCAATTAAAATTATTTTTCAAATGTATATTAATACTAAAATATCTGTGCATAAAAATCATTTATTTATAAAAACTCAATAAAAATAATAATGCATTTACGAAAAAATAATCTATATATATAAAAGAGTACTTCCTGAGTGAGTGACTAAGTGAGTTAGGGGAAGATTCATCATCGCCCAGACCAAACCCCTGGACCTAGAAGCATGAAATTTCGTCACAATGTTCTTTCTATGACGTAGGCATCCACTAAGAAGCGATTTTACAAAATTCGCCCCCCAAAGGCGGGAGGGGGGGCAAAACGTGATTTCACAAAATCCCTCATATCTCAAACAAAAAAACAGATATCCGTAAAATTTTTGCTTTAAAATATAGCTAATACAAATGTCTAAAAGCCAATTTCTGGAATTTTCAAAATTCGGTCCCCAAGAGGTGCGGGGGGGGGGGGCAAACTCGATTTCACATGCGTAAAACGTGATTTCACATAATCCTATATATCTCAAACAAAAAAATAGAGAAACGTGAAATTTTTGCCCTAAAATATAGCTAATGCAAATATCTGAAAACCGATTTCTGGAATTTTAGAAATCCAGCCCCCAGGTGGGGCAGCAGGGGGGGGCTAAGGGGCAAAAACAAACAGAAATATAGGTAGGGCGTTCAAAATTGATACAGATAGGTTTTAGAGGCCTGCAAGTTGAATGAGGATATTTTCGATTGTGTAAAGTTATTAGGAGGGGCAGGAAGGGGGGGAGGGGAGAGGGGGGGGGACAAAAAATAAAAATAGAGTTAGATCGTTCAAAATCGGTATATAGAGGTTTCCGATACCTACAAATCGATTGCGGATATTTTCGAATTTGTAAAATTATTAGGAGGGGCGGGAAGGAGGGGCGGGGCGGTAAGGGGGGCTATGGGCAAAAACAAATAGAAATACAGTTAGGCCGTTCAAAATTGGTACAGATAGGTTTCAGAGGCCTGCAAGTCGAATGGGGATATTTTCGAAAGTGTAAAGTTATTAGGAGGGTAGGGAAAGGGGGAGGGGAGAGGGGGGCAAAAAATAAAAATAGAGCTAGATTGTTCAAAATTGGTATATAGAGGTTTTCGATACTTACAAATCGATTGCGGATATTTTCGAATTTGTAAAATTATTAGGTGGGGGCGGGAAGGGGGGGCTATGGGCAGAAACAAATAGAAATGCAGTTAGGCCGTTCAAAATTGGTACAGATAAGTTTTAGAGGCCTTCAAGTCGAATGGGGATATTTTCGAAAGTGTATATTTATTAGGAGGGCCGGGAAGGGGGGGCAGAGGGACAAAAAAAACAGAGTTAGATCATTCAAAATTGGTACATAGAGGTTTCCAATACCTACAAATCGATTACGGATATTTTCGAATTTTTAAAATTATTGGTAGGGGCAGGAAAGGTTTAGTGGTGGGGCAAAAAAATAAAATGGTGCATAGAGGTTTTTGATACTTACAAATCGATTGCGGACATTTTCGAATTTGTAAAATTATTAGGATAGACGGGAGGGCGGGGCGAAGGGGGAAATAATAGAAATAAGAGTTAGAGCATTTTGGGAATTTTTTCCGAAGGCAGTGAGAACCCGGTGCGACATTTTTCCTTATCAGATTTTGCTTCTCTTTTTTTCCCACGTGATAAAAATTAATGCAATTTTGAGAATTCAGTAATTATAGTGATTCATTTAAAAATAGGAACCAGCGAAGCGGGCGTTGCCTGCTAGTAAAATATAAATACATATGAACTTAATTTCTTATAAAATGGAAATTTTATTTATCTAGACAAACATATCGCAATTATAGAATTCCAATGACACCGTGAATTTTATCTTTAAATTAAGAATAATTAATCTACGGGATTTCTTTAAAATTTCTCTGTTAAATTTCGTTCGTTCTTTTGTTGAAAAACTTTTTACTTCTACATATATTTATGTATTGAACGAATATAACATATAGAATTGTTTGTGATATACCACAAAATTATTCTTCACTAAAGTATCTTTGCTACTATTTTTATAAATACTGCTAAAAATATTGAAAACTTTTTTCTCAAAGAATTATAAAGACGTTAAATTATTAGAATAATTGTCTGAACTGTCACACTCGTCAGTAATTTTTGAAAATTATTTTATAAAATTTAAGTATAAGAATTATTTTTCTAATGTTTTATAATATAGGTTACTATGGTCATGTATATTTGTCTATTATTATATATACTATATCATTTCAAACAGTAGAACGTTGAAATGAGTTACTGACGTGCTAAATAAAATGTTCTCTTTATTAAACAGTAATTATACCTTCTCTGTTTTCTTTAAACCGACGAAAAATATTTTGTATACAACTCACTTTTGGTAATACCAAGGTAATGATTTGAAATATACTTTTAGGATACTACGGTAAACGATCGACATCATAACATATATTAAAAAGCGAAATACAATTAAAGATTACAATTAAAGATTAAAAGGTATACAAATATATTTTTTTATTTGCCTTGTTTACGTATCATATATGAAATAAACATGACTGGATTAAATAAATTCAACAAATTACTACATGATAGTCATATATTTTAAAAAATATGTCAAATTTCAATAATTACAATTTTTGTTAGATATTGGCGCAGCGTCACCTATTGACGAAAATTTTAACTCATTTTATATTTCGATTTTGTCAGAGCACAGCGCTACCTATTGACGAAAATATATAGATGGCACTGCGTTCTGCGAAAATAGAAAAAAAAAAAAAAAGTTTAGTTTTCGTCAGTAAGTGGCGCATCACCAGTTTGTATCTAAGGTGGTTCTTGCAGATATTTTGCATAAGACAAAATAAGTTTTGCATGTTTTGTCTGAAATATTTTGATATAAAAATATTAAATTTGAAATATACTTTTATGATACTATGGTAAACGATAGATATTATAATATTTATTAAAAAATGAAAATGCAATTAAAGATGCACAATTAAATAATAATTGTGAAAAGGAGGTATAAAAATATTTTTTCTCTTTGCCTTGTCTACGTACTATGTATAAAATATTCATTATTATATTAAAGGAATTTAATAAATTGAATTAATCACAGTTTTTACAAAAAATGTCAAATTTCAATAATTATATTTTTGTTTTATTTACCCTACTGATCACCTTTAATATGAATTATTAATTATACTGTATTCATCACAAAAACAAAAATAAATTTCTTTACACCAAGAATGTTTTGAAAGAAAGTAAAAATTAAATAAAAACCTGAATTATCGCACCTGTATTAAAAAAAAAATATATATATCTTTATGTAAAAAAAACTTTAAAAAAATATTTGTCTCGATTTTTTATTATTTATATATATATATATATATAAGTACTTTAAAAGTTCATCATAAAATCTAAATTATATATAAACCTTTTGTTAAACAACACACAATTCATGTTTTTTACGATACTTTTATTACAAATGTAAAAGTATATTTAAGAGTTAAATATTTCAGTTTTTAATTATAAAAAATCGATTAACTTTTAACAATACTTTTACAATATATATATATATATATATATATATATATATGTTACCGCTAAAGTGCAGAAATCAGTTAATCTGTGGATTAGCTAGGCAATCTGCACATTAACTAGGGTGATCCGTTAAAGTGAGAAAAATTGTTTCATTTCTCAAATTATCTTGGTAATCTGCGAATTATCTAAATAATCTGCACATTACCTACTAGGCACTCGTTAAAGTGAAAATAAGATCTCTAGTGTTGTAATTTTAGAGCAAGCTGTATTGTATTTTTTTTTTTTTTTCCATTCGAAAAAAAAAAAATGATTTGTTTTCTTTTCTTCCTTTCTTTACTTATTTTAATCTGCAGGTGTTTTAATTTTTATGCTTTTTAAAGTTATATTTGTTTTAATTTTTTTATTTATTTAATCTTTTTTGTTCTGTCAATATAAGATTAAAGATGTTTTGCATTTTTAATGTGAAATATAATATCTTAGATAGCTTTCAATAAATTCTATTTTATAAATGAATGTTAGAATTGTAATACAGTAACGCTTTCTTTTCAAATAAAAATATTTAACCATTTAAATAAATAAATAAATAAAAATGTTTTATTAACAACTTAATATTGCTATTATTATTATTTTTTTAAATTATGCACCGATTTTTAATTCGCTATAGAAATATTAACTTAGACAAATCAGAAGCATTATTTAAGAAGTACTTCAAATAATTAAAACTGCTTTAATATTTTTTAGAACGCATAAAAATTAAAATGACAGTTTTCCCATGTTTTATTGAACTATACTTTGCAGCATACATACGTATATCTGTACAATTTTAGCAAATATATTAATTTTATAATAATAATGATATTAATAATAATAATAACATTTATTATTTTACGTGATAAACTACAACGAAATTATCTGAAAAAGCGAACAAATAAATAAATAAATAAAATATAAATATAAATAAAAATATAATCATGATATGTAAAATGTATAAAGGAAACTTGAAAGAAACAACAACAACAACAAAAAAATATTGTAATGAGAAATGCTAAAAAATGCACAAGTATTTCCTATTAATTATTTATTAAATATTAACATAATATTTTTCAGAGTTAAAAATTAATACTATTTTTTTCTGTAACTAATAGTAATTTAAATTAATTTTAAAATAAGTTTTACAAAGTTGTGATTTAATAGTTTTATTTCGGGAGGAAATAATTACTGTGCTGTACATTTAATATTCATAATTAAAAGTGGAATTTCACAAGAGAGAATTTTTAATTAAGATTAGATTTCATTAATAAAATGCAGACCCTTATCAAATTTATATTGACAGAATTAAAAAAGAGAAGAAATAAAATCAAACTTAAAACAATCATAACTTACTTGTTACTTTAAATTTTGTGTTTATCATAATAAGAAACCTAATCATGCATAGCTTCCTCCACGTTTTCCGTTGCTTATCATAGCGGAGCGGAAGGGGTGAAAGTTTTAGTTTATCTTTGAAGGCCATTCGCCTATCTGTATCACGTGACTGTTTGACGTCATTGTGAATGTAAAAAAAAAAAAAAAAAAAAAGACTCGAAAGAAACATTTAAACTTTAACGATACAGAAGCCGCTAATGTGTAGATTACCTAGATAAAATGCGGAAAACTGTTGATTCCGCACTTCAACAGGAAATTTTAGTTAATCTGTAGATTAGCTAGGTAATCTGCTTTAACGGTAACACACACACACACACACACACACACACACACACACATATATATATATATATATATATATATATATATATATATATATATATATATATACAGGGTGCCCCATAAGTCTCAATACATTTTAAAAATTCATAACTATTGAATGAATTGATTAAATTGAACGCAGTTTGCAAAAAAGAAAATCTCGTAATTTTTTTTTTTTTTTTTTTTTTTTTTTTTGGGGTGGGGGGGGTGGGGGTGGGGACAAAGAAAAAATTAATTAAGCTATTTGTCGATATAGGACATCACCAATTTTTATGAAAAACTGCACTTATTCACATGCAAATGTTTACAAGCGTATAAGTCCTATTCTATGTGCCCGTCGCCATCACAAGTTACATTTTCAAAACGCGATATAACACTGCTAACTGCTGCTTCAGTCGGCGATTCTTACCTGAAGAAAATCATCTTCACAGATAATGTTTTATCCCCTCAGTCAGCATTGCAATTAAAACTTCATGTATGCACAGGTAGGAGACAAAATAAGAAATAAACTGTTTTAATCGCAAAATTGGGCAAATTATAGGACTTTCATGTGCATATTTTTCTTTCACATCCATGCGAAAAATTTAATTATTTGTTTAACTACCGTTGACAAAAAAATTAACCATATATATATTTTTTTTTCTTTACCAAAAAATCATCCCTTTTCACGACAACGACTTTTTCGCAAACCGCACATTTCACGTATTTTTTTTTTTTTTTTTTTTTTTTTAAATTCTACTTACTAATAATGAGTAACATTTTACATTATTTAATAAATTAGTTGGGTAAAAAATGCACGTATATATTAAAAAAAAAAAAAAAAAAAAAGTTCGTATAGATAATTTTTTGTAGTTCATTTGCATTCACAAGATAAAAAAGTAGCATAAGAAAGTTTAAAAGTATCTTGTAAGTTTGTTAAGAAAACAAAAAGTAACTGATTCTTGATAATAATTTTATTTCAGTTTAATTAAAGTTTTCACTTCTTCCTTAGGATTACATGTAACAATTTCCTTTTTTTTTTTTTTTTTTTTTTTCTCCAAAGTTAGTCCTTCAGATGTCAATTAGCAGAGACTTAACTTTTATTTTCAACCAAAACAGAGATTCAATAGTTCTTTTACTTTATAATATTTAAAGAGATTAGTGTGTAAGCTCAAAATAATGAATACAAATTCACAACTAAAAAATATTTAAATATTTTATTTTATTTATAATATTTATTTATAAAAATTAAACACAATATTTATTTTGTATGTTACAAATGATAATTATATATGGAATATTTTAATGGTATTTTCCAACTAACTTATTGAATAAAACATTAATTTCTTTAATTGTGTTCTAATTTATAATAATTTGTCTTCGATGTTTGATATATTTCATCATTTCGTTCATTATTATATAATGATAACATATGCTAATACAAACATTTGTCTCATTTTTATGCTATTAGAAATTTACTTTTTTTTAATAGTCCAATATATATATATATATATATTTTTTACTTTTTACTTTACAGTTGTAAATAGGTTTGTTTTTCTAGAAACAGATTTTAAAAGAAATTAGTATGAATGTCATACAATTTTTTCATGCATTAGTGTAGTACGTTTAAAATGTTTCAGTAATTAAAACTAAAAACAATGAGTAAAGTTCTTTTTTTTCTAATAACATTTACATTTTTCTGTATCAAATAGCATTTCCTGATTTAGAGTTATATGAAGAAAATATTATAATAAATGGATATTATATATATATACATATGAAATTATATTAATTTTGTTTTATCTAAAAAAAAAAAATCTAATCATTTTGTAACAAAATGTCTAACTAAACCTATATACATATGAATCGGGGCAATTGTAAGTCAAAACTACAATAATATTGCAAATTTCTATCTGACTGCTTTAAAGTCCATTATATTTCCTGCAAAATTCTAAATTATTCGTACGAGATAAATTCAATAACATAAGTTTAATTACTAAATAAACTGCAGATGTGAAGAACTTATGCATGAAGTTTACTGAATCAACTGCAGATTACAAAACTTCTTTTCAGTCGATTAGCTTTAAGTAATTACGATTCAAAATTCATCTCATGAAATAAATGGCAGACTGAAAATTCTTCGAATTTGTTATAACGTATAAAGATGTGTTCGAATCGTTTTCAAATCCGTCAATTAAGATATCTAAATAATCGTGGGATTTGTTATAATTATGTTTTAAGAAGCATTTTACAATTATTTTCATGAATATTTAAAAACAATAAATATTTATATAAAGGTTTAAAAAAAAAAAAATGCATAACTAATCGTGTATGTTATGTTTAATTTCTTCACATAGAATTATTAATTATATGGTGATATTTTAATTTTAAATATTTTGTTAAGAATGTTTAAAAGAATCTGTCTAGAATGTTTTTGGTTTAGTACAGTGCAAAATAACGTACATGTTTCAATTTTACAAGTATTGTAGTAATATTCGTACGCTATATTTAGCATAAGAAGCGATAAAAAGCATTTAATTGATTTTTAGTTTTTTGATTTCTGAATAACGATATCCAAATAGAAAAAATATATATATACATATACATGTCTCTCATGATTATCTGACAAAGCGAAAGATGCTACATTTTCTTTCTCTCTTTCTTTCTTTCCTTCTTTTTTTCACGAAGAAATACAAATGATTAAACATAATAGATTCGTATGCAAATTACGACAATAATAATAATAACAACAAACCTAATAGTAATAATCTCTAAAGTGATAACATTTATATGAAGTTATCGGTGACTAAATTTTAGTCACATGTGCTGAATCAATGGAAAAACTAAAATTTGATATTTCGACAAATTCTGTATTCGGTGATTTCCACAGATGAAAACCTTCGCATATTACCAACTTGTGAATGAGCCTACAATGAACCGCATAGACATACGTTTAGCAAAATTTCTTTTGCCAGAATTAATCCCCTAACGCGGGCGTTCATCAAAGGTGATATGAGAGTTATATATATTTAACTCTTTTTAAGAGTTAAATATAATATATTTCATCATATAAACATATGCATTTGTTAATATTACGAGTTTTATATATATATGAGCTTTTATTGGTGGGGGGAGGATTAAAAATAATAATAATAATAATTGTAACTTAGAAATTTATCAACATTTTGCATCAATAGACACATCACATATCATGAAGGGGACAATAAAATTAAATTTTTGAATTGGTCTTCAAAAATATCCGATTTATCGAAAATAGTAAACGTATGAGGTATTCTGGTTCGTCGTGTTTGCGTAAACGGTGGGCATTTTAACAGGAAAGCTGAATTAAAATCTGCCGTCCTATCAACGTGGACGACCTCATGCCACTGTACTAGTCAATGCTGAGGCTTGCTATTCTAGATGCCCATGAGGGCTCTACAAAGTATTAAACACAGTATTTATTCCTAAATTATTTTCTTTTTGCAAGTGCGTATAAATTCATGGAGCACGTACTTTTGTCATAAATAAGTAAAATTAATTTATAAAAATCCATGGCTGTATGTCGCTCATTGTTTATGCTCAAATTTCATTTTTCGAACCATACATATGCAATTCGCGTCAAACTTCCCCATTTATATCTTTTGATTACACTTTTATAGTATTCTAATACTCAAATCTAAGGTGTGTTTATATTCATGAAACACGCTGCATTTGCAACTAGCCTTAAGAACGAGATATTGCAGAACGCCTAAGTAAGATCAGTGTCTTTTAATTATATATGGTGTGTTAATTTTTCTAATTGAAATCGTTATATATATATAAATTGTAACGCGTACTATGTTTCTCTAGATGTGATACACTTTATGGACTGAAGTGATTCGCGCTTTATTTGTTGTTCATCATCCGTTTCGATATAATCTAACAAGCACTATTGAATTTGAATTCCCAATTCATGATCTGTTTCAATTTCTGAATGTTACTGCTATGCCGTTCGGTGCGTAATTTGCGTACTTACAAGGTAGAAACACCTAAGGTTTTTCAATTGATGTTAGAGGCAAATTGACAAAGCAGTTTCTGCGATGGACAAGTTGTAGAAAACCAGTTCTTTAGTTCCTTATGCCGCCATATTTTATTATGATCGGTATTTATATTTGGATATTTTTAAATAAAATATTTACTGCACAGAATTTGTCACTTTTGAAATTTTGAGCAACCGGCTTGATGAAGTACATGAAAAGCTGAATGATATTTTTTTGTTAAAAAATTACTGTGGCTTAATTTTGTAAATGAGCACGAGCATGTGAAAGATGGCGAGGTAACAAAAATTGAAAAGTGACTAATAGTATCATACATCATCCTAAAACTCCTAATAAATGTGCTTTTATATTAGACATGAGATTCATAGGTCTTTTTTCATATTTCTTTGAGACATTCTATTAATGTTTCTGAAGGCTTATATAAAATATCACTTATCTGTTTCCATATAAAACAAACGTTTATGCAATTGTGATGATATTAAATTGAAAATGAGCAGAAACTTGCATGTATTTTTAAGCATGTAAAATTCCATATTTCCCATTTTTACAGAAGAATGTATAATGTATTAAACAAAGACACAAAATATTACTAAACGTGAAATGAAATATGATTTATAGAAGTCTTCTTCAAAAGATGTCCTCCGATAAGCAATATTTTAATGAATTTCAAACATTTTAGTTAGATAGTGTTTGGGAAATTTCTAATTACAGGATTCATCGATAACTCGATTCTGAACTTAACATTGATTCAGCGCCTGTAACGCTTTGTTCATTTAAGCTAACTTGTTGCCCCTGCTATCAGCTTAAACAATTTTGTGATATATTTCAAAATATTTTCTTTTTTATACAGATGATATCGAAAAATCTATTAAAATTCAGGGAGTTTGTAAATATTTTCGGTTAATCAAATAAATATTTACCATTTTCGTTTTCATCTGTCCTAACTTGGGCACAGTACGATAGGAGAGGTTTGCTATGCTTTTCCTCTACATGAGTTACTTTCCTACCCTTTCGCATGAAATGGTAATTACAGTTAAACTTGTGAGTATTAATTATGCTAAAGCTTTTATATCAATCTAATATACAGATTCTGTCAATTATTTTAAGACCATTTAACAAGAAATTTGCATCTTAAAAATGTAACTCAGTTAAAATACTTTATATTTTTATTGAAGCAATCCTGCTTCATAGTTCATTACTGCCAAACATTTGCATAAAAATCTAATTACGGGAAATCTGAATACTTTGAGCTTAAATGTTTATTCATACGTTTAACGTGATAGAAATTTCATCGTTATCATCAGGGAACAACCAATTATTCTACCAAATGCCTAATTAATGGATCCGTAACTTTCAGCTGCCACTTTCTCCTTACTTTAAATGATTAATGAAATGTATTAAAGAATTATTACATGCCAGTGACAACTGATGCATAGGCTAAAAGAGGTAAATCATGAAATGTCCCACAAAATTTATGAAACTAATATTATGTCTTTATGAATGGATTTAATATAAATTAAAAATACGTAGGGACATTTGATCGTGTTTTATTCATCATTTTGCTTTAATATGAATAATGTCCTTTAAATACAAATTTTTAATTTAAATTAAAATAATGGATTTTTTAAATGTGTTTTTAATTGGAAAATGAAGAGAAAGAACTTTCTCTTTTGGCAAATGAAATGTTTTTAAAATAAAGGTTCCGAAAATACTTATTTCATTACTTCATTTATTTGTTGAATTGTAAGAATAAAAGAGACGTAGGAAAATTCAAAACGGATTCACACAACGAGATAGCCAAAAGAATATAGTTTTAGAAAATTAAGATTGTTTCATGTTACACGAATTTTCTATGTACCAATTGCATTTATTATTATTTTTTTTTTCAAGTAAGAATATATACAATTTTACTAAAGAAACAATCTAGAAACAATATGTAATTCCTCTTTTTTTACTTTCTTCTATATGTAATATAGAGAAAGTATTGGATTCGCGAAAATTTTCGACCTCCGTTTTTTGACGGATCTACACGTTTTGGGATGTCCTGAACACGAATTGATAGTTTTTAGAAAATGTCTGTCTGTGTGTCTGTCTGTCTGTCTGTCTGTCTGTCTGTGTGTCTGTCTGTCTGCCTGTCTGTCTGTATCATTTTTTTGTGGACGCTGTATCTCACGAACATATGAATGAAATTTAACCAAACTTGGTATTTAGTTGCACCCTGACATGAACTGGTGCCCATTAGATTTGGGGATCAATAGCTCAACAGGTGGCGCTGTAATCGCATTTTATGCAAATTTTTAACATGGCAGCATAGGACAAAATTCCGTATAAATGGGCATAATGAGAGTTATTTTAAACTTGTGATTGTAAAATTAATTTGAATTATTGATGATAGTAGTAGTTAACTAGGAAAAAAAAATTGTGCATGGGGGGGCATCGGTTCCCCCCCTGGGGGGAAGTACCCCCCGGGGGGGGTTAAATTTTGAAGATGGGTATCATTCGAAAGATCTCGTCAATACCTTTAAAACGAATGGTTGAACCATAAATCTGTGATAATTTAAAACAAAGTTATCGATTTTTTTTACTTTTAACAAAAAAAAAAAAAAAAAAAAAACTTAGAAAAAAATTCGATTTTTTTTTTTTTTTATTATTATTGTTAGTGATTGAATATGTATTAATTTTCACACAAAAAAAAAAAAAAAATCTTTTTTTTTTTTTTTTTTTTTTTTTTTTTTTTTAAATATTGTTACTGATTGAATATGTATAGGAAAATATAGAAGAAAGTATTGTGGTGGCCACAACATACTAGTTTTTTTTTTTGTGTGTGTGTGTTTAAAACTTTATAAGTACAAATATTATGACTTTAATTATTTTTAGTCAATATCTTTATTAATTTGCCGTTCAGTAATGACACCCTCGCATCGTAGTTTGCACATGCTGGAAAGACGATATAAGGTTCTGAATAACCTCTCACCCGATAGATGCAAAATTTAAATAAGCAACATTTTTTTTTTAAATATGCCGAATCTATACATTTTAGAAGCCAAGATATAGCTTTCTAATAAACAGAAATATTGCACTGATGCTCCACTACCTCTAGATCGATATGCCCCTAATTTTTACAACAACGTTCTTTAAAGATCAAGATTAACAAAACCATTTTAACACACACAATTTTTTTTAAAAAAAAGTGTTTTTATATAAAATCAAAATCTAAAACAGTACATTTTAAGATATAAAATTTATAAATTAATACCATAGAGTTTCTGTCTGTTACAAAATAGCATCTTTAGGTGACATACGTGGCCTAACAGTGAATGAATAGGTATAGCAAATCGTGTCAGTTGAAAGGTGCGTTTCACCTACTGAGAAAATCTTTTATGTTTCAAAAGATACGCTAGAAAATGTCGGTCGATAATTTTTGTAATAAAATCTAGATTCAAGTGGATAAGAAACTACCATCGTGTTTAGAGCTGGGAAAGATCGCAAGAAATAGGAGGCAAGATTAAATTTCCTGCAAAACTTAAAAAAAAAAAAAAAAAAAAAAGTAGAACTTCAATATCTTTGAGAACTTTTGTGGCATGAAAAACGTGACTTAAAAAAAAAAAAAAAAAAAAAAAAAAAAAAAGTTAACCTTATGGAAAGAGTAAAATATTTAAAATCTTAGAAAAAAAAGCGGAATTATTATTTTTAATAGAGGTTCAATTATTTTAAATAAATAATAAGGATTAATAATAACGATTTGAGTGAAAATGATTTTTTAGTAATAATAAAATTTTTTAAATGTTATATGTTACAAATTTCATAGCTCAAAATATAGTAATTTAGATTTAGTTTTTATATAAAGACATTTTTTAAATTTTATGTTTGTTAAAAATGTTTCTTAAATTTTAATTTTTCATTCTAGATGCATTTTTTACTTTTTTTTTATCTAAATATATAAATAAATAAAACAAAATAAAGAATATGTTTTCGTGATTCTTTACAATGTCCATCTCATACATCGAATTTCCTATAGTTCTACACAAAAGCAGAGAAGATATAGAATTTCCATGAATGAGGCCATCTGGTGAGCAATCATACATCTGAATCCTATGGACATTAATTTATTTTAAGGCCCAATGAAATACTTTTTATGGAACTACATCCATTATTTTATGAGATACAGAGTCTAAAATTTTTGGCAACACAGAAACACATAATACATAAATTAATTTTGAAACATATTTTTAAGCATATTTACATTTTATATTTTATAGAGCTTTATTTATGAACTATTTTCAGTCACTAAGTTAGAAACAATTTTTCTTATTCACATATACGCATGGTTTCCATGTGATATAGAACTCAGTAGTAAATATATAATGCGAAAAGAATCTTTTTATAATAAAGTATAGCTTAGTTACCGGTACAAAGAAACGAGTACTTGCATGATGGTGTCACTTTTTAAGAAGAATGCTGATGATATAAATATCATCAAGCAATCTATTAGCTATAATTAGTTAAATTACGTGTCCTCAATGAACAATAAAAATCTAGTTTAATTAGTATCATGAGTCATTTAATATTTAAGAAATGGTACAGATCGACTGAAATTTTGAAAATATTCATTTTCATATATAATTGTACTAATTGAACCTTCTGAAATTTCGAATAATTTTTTTTAACTCAATTTAACTTAGATTACTTTAAATTTTAGAGAGATTATCTATCATTATATTTGAAGTTTAAAAATGTATATGTTAAAGTTTATTTAACATTTTGACGTTTATTTTAAAGGTATTTTTATTTTAATAAACACTTTTAAGTAAAATTGCAGGAAATAACCTAGAACTTTTTTTCTTTTTTTCTTTTTTTATTTTGCGTGAAATATTTATTTATTAAATATATACATATATACTTCATATTTCATAGAAAAACGTAATTAAATTTTTTGTTGCAATATAAATATATCTATTAAATAATAGTTTAAATTTTCATAAAATATTATAATGTAACCAATGACGAGAGGCAAATAAACTTTTCTTTATTTTTAAATGTTATTAAAAAAAAATATATTTTATTTTTATTTTTATTTTTATTTTTATTATTAGTATCATATTTTGTTAAGAATTCTTATTTATAAAAAAAAAAAAAAAAATTCAATACACATTCTTTGATGTGAGTGATTGCATACTTCTATTTTTAACTTAATACACGCATTTATTTATACACTTTTAATCAGTTAGTTCGGTTTAAAAATATCTTTTTGTCGTTATACTTCGATAACGAGACTCATAATAACACAGACGCGTTTGGAGATTGTAAAGGCTTGGTTTGTCCAACACAAAACTCTATGTGGGAAGCATTGGAAATCTATTTTACACAGGCGAGCCACATTGTATAAATGCAGGAACCATATACATATAATAATTACTTCCCCATAGGATAGTGGGTATTTTAAACGGAAAATATGCATATTAAATATAATTTTATTTATAAAATAATATTATTTGACTGCAAAACAATCAAAATGTTATGATTATACATTCATAAGTATAATAATAAGAATCAATTATTGATCTAATAATATTTTATCAACATCAATGAGTGAGATATTTGTTTCTTTAGCTACGTTAAGCGGTATTTTCACTAAAGAAAATCAGAAAAAAAAATAATTTTAGAAGTTTTAACCAAAGATGTTAAATTACATATTTCTTGAATTCGTTCTCGGGACGCAGAATCTTGCACGGTTACCATATGCGGCGCACTAAACGCGGGTTGCCCATCTCTGGTATAGACATTTATAAGTAAAATTTCAAACTTTAGATAAAAAATTTGCTTTGCCATTATGGTTGTTTTTTTTATGGTGAATAGAAGCAGTTACACATAAATGCAAATTCTTTCGCTTTCTTACCTACAGAAAACATCAATAATAATAATAATAATAATAATAATAATAATAATAATAATAATAAACGGAAAAGGTATTTTAAATAATAATCTTAATTACGCATTTTATATTTTGTAAAAAAAAAAAAAAAAAAAAAAAAATTGCAATGTCTAATCATAGTGAGAAGAAAACTTATTTTTGAAATTTTCCGCTCAGTGCGAATCTAATAATAAGAGTATTATTATTATTATTTTATTTTCATGAGCTAATACAAAATTTCGTTTTAGAGATATTTACGTGTGTGTGTATCTCGCTTAATTCAAAAACGGTTGGATGTATTGGGTTGTTCGATAAATAATGTCGTTTTTTTTTTCATGTTTTTCAAAGTTAATTTATTTATATTAACAACAAACATTAACCAATGATATATTGACCATTTTGTTGGATGACCTTTTGCCATCTTTCGGTAAGTTGAAAAATTACACGTTCGAAGAAGCCTTGGGTTTTAGAAGCGAAGGTTTTAAAAAACGACATTATTTATCGAACAACCCAATAAAACATTGAAAACTGGTATATGTATATAGATTTGTTATAATATCTAGTTGTGCACCTCTTTTTTTGGAGTTTTTGCAACTTTCCGTTTTCGAGATATTTACGTAAGTTATATTTCTAATGCCCCAAAATACAAAGGATTTGGCCATTTTACTCATACACCGTGTCCCAAAAGTTTAGATAATCAATAAAATTTGCATTAAAATAAAAAGTAATATGGTTAAATTAAAATTCGTGAGATAGTTAATAAATAAAAACAGTTTTGCTGATATACACATATAAATTATGATCAAAGGTTTGAAATTATAAAATGTGCATTAAATTATATAAAAATGTGCTGTCCCAAAAGTATAGACACAATACAGTATTACATGTTCTCTTTTACATTTTTGTTCACAGAGTAAAATATTTTTATTGTCATCTGCTTCTATAAATGCAGACTAATTTTTCCCTTGAATTAAAATATCGTCTGCTATATTTTTAGCATAATAATTTAATGAGTTCAATGTATTGTTTTGTTTGTGATTCGGAAAAGACTTTTCCTGCGCATTCTGATAAAAAGGACACGTTATAAAGAAATTTCTAAAAATGAAATTATTAAGATTTTGCAGCTAAAAGCGCAAAGACAAAATCCTGTACAAATATTGAGAAGAATAAAGATATCCTTGAGCAGTATTTATACAGATTTGAGATCAGGGGGGACATGGAATACTTGAAAGCGAGTCAGAAGACCAAATAATACAATGTTACGTGATGATAGAATGTTATTAAAAAAGGCTTCGGTTGTTAATTTATCTGTGAGTGCAATTGCATCAACTTCCAGAATTTCAAAAATTACTGTACACAGAAGAATTAAAGCTTCAAAACACATTGCTTACAAGAGAAGGAAAGCAAAACCTTGCTTAAAGCAGAGCTAAAAAGATGTACGTCTAAAGTGGGATAGAAAGGTTATACGATGAAAAGTGGCTTTCTGTCATCTTCAGTGACGAAAAAAAATAGAATTTGTATGGCCCTGATAGTTATAAATTTTACTGGTATAACCTAAGAAAAGAAACGAAGAACTGTTTTAGCAGGCAACAAGGCGGAGAATTCGTAATGACCTGGGAGGGTTTTGTTTCAACAGGCAAACATTTACAGGATTTCCGGGCAGAAAAATGAAATCAGAGGATTATCAGGATATTTTACGTACCAATTTACTGCCAGTTATAGATCTGCTGGCAGGACCGGACTGTGTTTTCCAATAAGATTGGACATTCATCTATACTTCCAGGTTAACGAAAACGTGGTTTATGCAAAACAATATCACACTATTAGACTGGCCAGCACTTACTCCGGATTTTAATCCCATGGACAACATATAGGGAATCTTATCTCGTAAAATATATGAAAATGGAAAGCAATATACATGCGTAAATGATTTCAAAACTGCAATTGGCAAAGCATGGTATAAAACAACTCCTTCTCTAATGCAATGCTTAATTAATTCTGTGAAACAACGTGTATTTGATGTTATAAAGTGTCATGAGAATAAAATTCAATATTAAAAGTAAGTTTTTACTTACTTTTAAACTTACTTAACACTTACAGGTGTCTATATTTTTCTGGGACAGCGCATTTTTATATAATTTAATGTACATTTTGTAATTTCAAACCTTTGATCATAATTTATATGCGTATATCAGCAATACTGTTTTTAATTATTACCTATCTCACGAATTTTAATTGTACCTTACTACTTTTTATGTTAATGCAAATTTTGTTGATTGTCTAAACTTTTGGGACACGGTGTATATGACTTACCATCATAGATATTTCACATCAAGCTAATGATAGAGCCCTTAATGATATTTTTATGAAAGTTTTCGACGTTTTTGCGTGTAGTTAAGCTATTATTAAAGATATAAGAAGGTTCTAGTCGATGAATGAATTTTATTTAATCAATATTCAGTTTTTCATGATATTGTTGTAAACGTTGTCGACATTTTTCCTTGTAAAAAAATACATAAGCAGATTTCAGTCAATGAATGCATTATATTTAATGAATATTCAGCTCATAGATAGAACCCATTATGATATTGTTATGAAAGATGTCGACATTTTGCTAAAGACATATGCAGGTTCCAGTCGACCAATGAGCTTTATTTAATTACTATTCAGCCCGTAATATTGCCCGTAATGGTACTGCTTTTTCGAAATTTTGCATGTAGAAAGTAATTCTTAAAAGCATAAGCAGGTTCTAATCGACAAATGCACATTATTCAATGCATATTCGGCACATGGACAGAGCCTGTAATAATATTGTTATAAAAGTTGTAGACACTTTTGCGTTTAGAAAGTAATTCTTAAAGACATACGTATAATGAAATTTCCTAAAACCTACGAAAAATAAAGAAGGCTACAGAACGCACCATTAATAGAACAGACTACACATGTAAGTAATTTAAACGTCACATACGCAATTTCTTTCTTAAATATTCTTGCGTGGACCGAACTTATTTTAAAGCTGAAGTTTTGTGGTTTAATTTTTATTATTTTTAATAAAATCACACAATCAACTGTGGAAGAAAATCATATTTATTGAAGTTTTATTTTTCCGACTGAGTGAAAATAATGTTTCTGCCTAAAGGTTGTCTGAGTGAGTAATGTCGATCGGGTGTCGACCTGGATAGCTCAATTGGTAGAGCTTTGACCTTGTAAGTCAAAGATCCGGGATTCGACTCCCAGTCCAGGCATTATTTTCACTCAGTCGGAAAAATAAAATTTCAATAATTTTTATTAGTCTAGGAGATATAATAAACATATTTCCCACACACGTACGCACTTACACACTAGGCTTTACACAAAGGGAAATGCTTTCTTAAATATTCTTCCCCACGACTTCTATTACCTCTTACCACACATATCATATAATGTTTTTGTAGCTAGTGTAATCAAAAGGAATAAAATTGACTTAAACAAACTGACAACTAACAATTTTCTGGAATAGAAAACTAGCAGCTACGCCGTATAGACATACAAAACGGGACTTATTTATCGAGTTTAAAAAATTGGAAGAAATTAGAGCTGTTTTTTGAAATATCAATTTCCGAGATCAAAATTTAACATACTTAATAAGGACACATGTTAAATTTTCTGTAAAAAACAAATAATACATGCGAAAGGATAACTAAAAACTGATTTATGTATCAAAATTGAAGAAAATCAAGAGCTATATTTCAGATGCAGACTTTCAATCCACTTCCGATTTTAAATAAAAATTTTCAATCTCATCTGTTCAGAAGAAAAACAACAATTACACGCGAAAGGATATCTAAACGATCGTAAATAGGGTGCTTTTAAAGAAAATCCATGGATTTGTTTTTCAAAGAACGCATTTGCGCGACGTAAGATTGACGTACTTATACAGCATGCCTACACTTTCCTGAACTAGCAAATTAATACATAATAAAGGACATCGAAAATTAATTTATATAGCAACTTTAAAGAAAATCACTAGAGCCATTTTTGAGATACAGACCTGTGGTCCCACTTTCAGTTTTCCGATTTTCATCAGAAGTTGAAATATCATCTATATTCCGGACTTATCTTAAAGCTGAAGTTTTGTGGTTTAATTTTTATTAGTCTACGAGATATAATAGTTAGATTTACCACACACTTACACACTAGGCTTTACACAAAGGGAAATTTGCATACTAAATCAGTATCTATATATTATTTTTTTTAATAGGTATTAAGCGATATTAACGATTACTCAACTCTAAAACTACCATTTTGTGTTTTCCATTTTTTTGTGAGAGCATTGATACACATATACACACGAAACAACTGCAAAAATACTAACTTTCATTATTATTATTTTTTTCTTTTCAGACGGATAAAAGTAATATAAATCAGGTGAAAACTCGATATGGAATGTTCCACGATTAGAATATTTCTATTAGCTATAGTATTGAGTTAACGGAAGTACAAATGCTTTTTAAAGTCCTATAGGAATGATAAAAACAATGCAAACAATATATTAAAATTAAAGAAAATTCAACTAAAGATATTGGAATATATATATATATGTGTGTGTGTGTGTGTGTGTGTGCACAATTTAAATTCCCTGAAAACAAAACATATAAAAAAAAGGATTATTTTTTTGCAATCATTGCAAACTATACTACGGTAGTTGATTGACAATAACAATTGGGTTGGCAGGTTGTATCGTTTTACTTCATTTTCTGAGCAAGTAAAATTCAACTAATTATGCCGATAACACCTTTTAGATTCCTCAAAATATTTAAATGTGTTTTTATGATAATAATTATTAAATGGGCCAATAAATATACAAAAGAATTTTTTTTTTAACATTAAAAAGTAAAACTGTTTATAATAAAACAAATATTTCATACTTTTTTTTTTTTTTTTTTTTTTGTCTGATTGAAGTATGTTGTGTAACTACAGTATGCCAAGTTTTCTAAAACTGATATTGCATTGGTCTGTATGTTATGAAGAAAGATTAAAAAAACTCCGATGTTGTTCAATATATATAAATATAATTCCCCATACATTTATACGCTCTTCTCATATAACTCAAAAAAAAAGGAAGCAATTTTTACCGGCATCAGAATCAGCTGGTATACCTACAAAGTATTTGAAATATTTTTATTTTTTATTTCGTTATCTTGATATTCTTCTCTTTCGAAACAAAACACTGAATTATAAAACATGCGATTTAAACATTAGAATTTCCAATAGAATCCATTAAGTGCATATATATAAATATACTTAGTTTACTAAAAACGTAATTCTTGTCATTCAGTCGTTAAAACTGTTGATATCATGCGTTTGAATAATTTCATTTGCTATTTAAAAACAAATGGATTTTTAGTTATTTTTTATCATCTTATAAATGAAACAAAAGTGCAATGTAAATATCAGGTAAAGTGATATAAGTCATAATTTTTAAATTTTAATTTATCAGCGATCATCTCATTTAAAGACATGGGGGGGGGGTCTCTGTTTTTCTTCCTAGAACGAGTGCAATATTTTTCTAAAGGTATGTCATAGAAAAAAGAGACCGTATAAAAATTAAACTGCAAATTTCAATATGTAAAAAGCACCTTGCAGAAAAGGTGCAGTATCTGAAATCATCTGCTCTTGATTATCATTTTCTTGCTAGAAATATCATTCTATGATTGTTAGTTTATGAGATAAGTACTGTAACATCTATTTTCAATCACTTGGTATCTATATATATAAAAGAACACTTCCTGAGAGAGTGAGTGAGGGGGTGATCTATCAACGCCCAGACCAAACCCCTGGACCTAGAAGCATGAAATTTTGTGACAATGTTCTTTCTATGACGTAGGCATCCACTAAGAAGCGATTTTACAAAATTCACCCCCCAAGGGGGGGGAGGGGGGGGCAAAACGTGATTTCACAAAATCCTTCATATCTCAAACAAAAAAACAGATATCCGTAAAATTTTTGCTTTAAAATATAGCTAATACAAATGTCAAAAAAGCAATTTCTGGAATTTTCAAAATTCGGTCCCCAAGGGGGACGGGGGGGCAAAACGTGATTTCACATGCGTAAAACGTGATTTCGCATAATCCTATATATCTCAAACAAAAAAATAGATATGCGTGAAATTTTTGCTCTAAAATATAGCTAATGCAAATATCTAAAAACCAATTTCTGGAATTTTAGAAATTCAGCCCCCAGGTGGGGCAGCAAGGGGGGGGGGAGGGGGCTAAGGGGCAAAAACAAATAGAAATACAGTTAGGGCGTTCAAAGTTGATACAGATAGGTTTTAGAGGCCTGCAAGTCGAATGAGGATATTTTCGATTGTGTAAAGTTATTAGGAGGGGCAGGAAGGAGGGAGGGGAGAGGGGGGCAAAAAATAAAAATAGAGTTAGATCGTTCAAAATTGATATATAGAGGTTTTCGATACCTACAAATCGATTTCGGATATTTTCGAATTTGTAAAATTATTAGGAGGGGTGGGGCGGCAAGGGGGGGGCTATGGGCAAAAACAAATAGAAATACAGTTAGGCCGTTCAAAATTGCTACAGATAAGTTTTAGATGCCTGCAAGTCGAATGGGGATATTTTCGAAAGTGTAAAGTTATTAGGAGGGCCGGGAAAGGGGGAGGGGAAATAAAAATAGAGTTTGATCGTTCAAAATTGGTAATAGATGTTTTCGATACTTACAAATCGATTGCGGATATTTTCGAATTTTTAAAATTATTAGGTGGGGCGGGAAGGGGGGGTCTATGGTCAAAAACAAATAGAAATACAGTTAGGCCGTTCAAAATTGGTACAGATAGGTTTTAGATGCCTGCAAGTCGAATGGGGATATTTTCGAATGTGTAAAGTTATTAGGAGGGCCGGGAAGGGGGGGCAGAGGGGCAAAAAAAAAGAAAATAGAGTTAGATCATTCAAAATTGGTACATAGATGTTTCCAATACCTACAAATCGATTGCGGATATTTTCGAATTTTTAAAATTATTGGGAAGGCGGGGGAGTAGAGCGGCAAAAAAATAAAAATAGAGATATATCGTTAAAAACTGGTGCATAGAGGTTTTTGATACTTACAAATCGATTGCGGATATTTTCAAATTTGTAAAATTATTAGGATAGACAGGAGGGGGGGGGGCGAAGTGGGAAAATAATAGAAATAAGGGTTAGAGCATGTTGGGAATTTTTTCCGAAGGCAGTGAGAACCCGGTGCGACATTTTTCCTAATCAGATTTTGTTTCTCTTTTTTTTAACGTGATAAAAATTAATGCAATTTTGAGAATTCATTATAGTGATTCATTTAAAAATAGGGACCAGCGAAGCGGGCTGTGCCTGCTAGTGTATATATATACTTGGTATGTATATGTATAACTTTTTGAAATTTTATTGAAGAATTTGATTCATTACATTAAAAAAAAACAATATTTTGTAAAAACAACTATAAAATAAGAACGAACTGATACATACAAAAATTATTTGTAAAATAAAAACTTTTAATTAATTTTTATTTTCCATAATATGATTTATTTCCTTTTTTTCACTCATTTTTTAGAAGTACTAACTCTTTAAGTTTAAAACCATCTCATCTTGAAAAGAAGTATTCAGTTAATGCATTTAAAATATGAGAAAACTTTTTAAAGTAAAGATGATATTTATGACATGTGTCATGTTAAAAATAGTTAATAGATCGAAATGACAAATAAATCTAATGAAAAAAGTTTGAGATACATCATTTTTCAAAGAAGAGTGATTTCAAGACCATTTTTCAGAACTCTTTTTTTTTTTTTTTTTTTTTTTTTTCGACATGCGGTCCATTTTAAAGTTCTTATTAAAAAGATATATATATATATATAAGAGAGAGAGTTGATGTAATTTTTAATGGCACATTTTATGGAAAATTTGTGAATAAGCAACCATTAGTTGAAGAAATTAGAGTAGCATGATTTTTCATGTTTAATAATTAACATAATATTTTTAAATATTTAAAAAAATAAATACATATATACATAAATACATAAAAATAAAAAATAAGTAAAATAAAATAAATTTTGATCAATATAAGTTTTTAATTATATAATTATTACTTTTCATTTTGTATTTACTTAAGTCATTTCTTTGTTTTGCTTTATTAATTTTTTGCAGGATATTCTTTTCTTTTCTTTATTCTGGAGACACACTGAGAAAAAATTCTGTAACTGACATCTAGAATCTAAATTGTGGCTCTAGAAAAAATAGTTCCATGTCATCCTTATAAATTCTAGTCCCCATTGAAAGCGAGTTCTAGAAACCCCTATGAGAAATCTAGAGCGTTTTACTATATTCTCGAGGGCAAAGGTATTTAAAAATCTCTGCAAATAAATGCGAATACAAGAGGTGGGTTTCAGCAACTATAATCTTGGTTTATTACCCGATTCTAAAAAATGAAACGAGAACTTCTCGCAATACAAAAGATTCAGAATATTCAGAATACTGTTTCACCACCTAGAAATGTGTAGACTAGAAAGTCTCGATCATCTCGTCTATTCAGTTTATTGGCGTGCCTTATGTGCACAGCACGGAAATCTATATTTCTAGTTATGGGATTTAGAAAATGACCACTTATTCGTGCAGTAATAGCATGGTCGGGAAAGCGCCGATTTCGTAATTGGAAAAGTACGGGCTTGATACTCGAGTCAGCTGAGGTGTCTTCCACCTCTCCATACAAATTATATCTCTGGGGTCACCTTAATGGGGATACTTCCCTACGTGAAGGATCAAAATTGTGATGGGTCAACCCCATTTTTTGAGCATGTCAATATACTCAAAAATGAGTACATGGGTTTTCAAATTTAAGTATAAATTGTTTCATGGCTGTTTTAAGGCAATATATACTTATTTTTAAGAACCTATTTTTTACAGTGTAGATTTAAATTTGTAATTTCAATTAACGTGGTTATACTCGCACTCTAGAGAAAGAAATATATTCTTACAGTAAAACGCTTAAAAATTCTACATAATCTCAGAAAAATACATTATCTAAATATAAATTGAAAGAACTAATACAAACTTTAATTAAAACTAATACAAACTATTGCGAAACTTTCAAATTTTATGCGTATGAATTTTAAGTGGAAAATATTTACTTTTCCCATGTAAAGAGTATTTTTTAAATATCATTATAAAAGGGACTTTTTTAAAGCTTTTCTTTTTAATATTTTGTATAATAAAAATAATATATTGAGGTATTTTTTGTAAATATATTTCTAAATATTTATTAGATGTAAGTGTACAAAAATATGAAGTATAAAGCATTTGAAAATACATAGAGAAGTTGCTAATGAAAAATAATGCAGACTTGAATTAATTTGAAAAACTAAATAAATAAATAAATTAAAATATAATAAAAATAAATAAAACAAAATATTCCTATGGATAAAATATAACATATTTATAGAGTTTTTAATGCTGTAAAAATATATTAGGCTTAAGAATTTTATTCACTTACGGATTTAACGTAGTAAATAGTCTCATTTTTTATAGACATTTAGTTTTGAAATAATATGTAAAGTATTTTCTAACTTTCGATAATGATTTTCAAATGAATATCTCCAAGGTAGTTGTGCAGCTTCAGCAAGAATAAAATAATCTGGTGTGCCACTCACACAACTTTCTCTTACCCTGAAATTTAATACTATAAATACAGGTTGGAGATTAAGAGGTGAGATAACGAGTACTGCTAAGTAAACCTATGTTGAACAATTCAAATTAGGCTTCGGAAAAGTTTTATGTGATAATTAGTTCTGTGTGAAGGGGACTGCCGCCCCCTAAAACCCCCGTTTCATTAATGCACCTACATTTATATAGAATTTAATTCTGTTATTAAAATGAAAATTTACTTAATTTTCACACACATCATTCATTTAAACCTATAAATCTTGATGAAACTTTTCCAGCAACAAACTTACATTAATTTCAAAATACAACATTTGGATCTCCTAAAAATATGCGTTTTTAAATTACTCTAAGAGACACAGACAAAGATCAAACGTTAAAAAACTTTACTACAGTAATCAGGAACCCTAAAAACGTGTAAATATACAAAAAACGAATGACGAATATTTGGCTTAAAACATACATTATTTACCATATCTCTATGAAAAATTTATTTCAATTCCCAAACAGCTTGCCTAGAAATGGTAAAATATTATTAGTAAAGCACATCCACTAACAAAAATAACTAGTGTGTTGTGGCGAAAACATGACTTTCTTCTAAGTTTTCCTAAACAAATTCACTCAGTAAAAATAATTTATTAAAATTATTATTAAGAAAATATATCTTCTATGATAAAGCAGACGATTTCCATATACTAAATACCCCAAAAAACTTGCATTTATTCTCAATATTACATATATATATATATATATATATATATTTGATGAAAAAAAAATTATAACTTTATTTTAAATTATCGCAGATAAATGATTTAACCATTCGCTTTAAAGGTATTGACGAGCTCTTTGGAAAGACACTAAGATTATATATTAGTAATTTTAAGATGAGTATTTCAAGATAAAGAAAAATAATTGCTTTATTAGCTTTTCACTTTAAATTGATTTCCGAATAAAGAAAAATGTGATTTTTTTTAATCGTGAATTGTGTCTTATGTTGCTACGTTATAATTTTGGAGAAAGATAACTCGACGCCCCTGTGGTGAGATTTATTCTAGTATAGTCTTAATAGATAGTAATATTAAAATTTAGTTAAATTAAGTTTGAAATTATATTACGCCTTACTGCCTCCTCCCCTTAATACGTAAATTCAAAAGATTGAGTTTTAAAATATCGTATTCGTTTGACTCTAGTATACACGCGTGATAAACATAGGAGAAAACTTTCAAACTGAGGCTCTAAACCAGTCCCTACATAATTCTAAAAGAGAATAATGAATATCTCTTTAAAAATCACTACAAATGCACTAAAAATACAGAAATTTTGTAAAATTAAAACAGTTTTTGAACGTTTATCTTTTGAAGCAAATTTGAAAGGAATTAAACACTAGATCAATCAAATCATTTTATTCTGAAATTATTCGATTTTAAAACTTTTCTCTTTTATCGAAGGACTACTAAATATTGGGAAAAGGTTAAGAAAATGTTTATTTATATAATTTATACAAACTTGTACTTTTTTAATAACATATCGTAATCTTAATATAACTTATTCACCATAAGCACATTTTAATTCAACTAAAAATTATACCTTCACTTATTTTTAAAATATTGACATCACAATCACTCTGACAACTTATTAGTCGTAATCCTAAAGCATAACAAATGCCATATATCAGCTGAGGGAAACGACGTGATAATGTTTTCGTGGCAAAATTTTTAATATTTTTTTTTCAAACTAATTGACTTTTCATGAGATAATTGACTTGCGACATATTTTACAGAAAAGTTAGCATACTTTATCAGAATTATTTTAAGCTGTTTAAAATATATATCATTTAGAACGATTAAATAAAAATATATTTCAATAAAAAAAAAATTACAATGTTCGCAAAATAAATATTTTCTTTGTTTTTCTGATTAATAGAGATTATTAGTACTACGACAAAGACAAGATGTTAACGTTTTTAGACTATGTTCCATTGTATTTGGTCATTTTAACTTTTGATTATATGCAATACTAAGTTTTGCATAATGACTTATATTACATGTAATAAAATAAAGAATACAAAAAAAAAAAAAAAAAAAAAAAAAAGAAAGAAATAAATATTTATTTATTTATTTATTTATTTATTTTTCTTTTTTAATGATTAATAAGGGTCTCCAAATTTTACTGAAGCTTGCTAGATATTTTATCCATGCTCTTTGGCAGGAGAGAAAAATTTCACCTATTAAACGAAAAAAAAAAGTAAGATTATTTTACGTCGTATTAAATATTTTCTGTACTATAATTATTCTGTACTATAATTAAATATTTTCTGTAAGTTTTATCATTATTATGATAATTCTATATTTTATACTTACATTCAGATATTTACTACATTAGTGCTTTTCAATATTTAATACATACATCTATAGTAATAATGATGATCCTGGCGTCATTGCTGTAAACGCTTTTAAATAGTGATAAACGTGTAAATATTTATACAACTGATATATCAACTCAAAGCTGTTTTTGTTTTCCGAAAAATCTAAAATAAAAATAAATAAATAATATGCAGACAGCTAGCATATATTTTAACGACCTAAGTGGCCGAGGGAGGGGAGATGTTTTGTAAAGATATTATAAATCAATAAAATACTTATTACTTTCTCTTACCCATAAGGTAGAGAAAGTATTGTTTTTGGGTCAAATTTTCGAACGCGATATTTTGTTATATTTACACGTTTTGAGGTCCCCTGAATACGAAAATCATGTTTTTAGCAAATGGTCTGTGTGTTTGTGTGTGTGTCTCTGTGTGTGTGAGTGTGTGTGTCTGTGTGTCTGACTGTTATCAGCATATCTCAAAAAAAAGTATGGCAGAAAGTTCAAACTTGGTATTCTAAATGTGCATCATATAGGGATGCTACAGTAAGCTTTTCGTAAAGATCAAGCTAATGGTTCGTGTACAGGGACAATCAAGAGAATTCTAATACATTACGTCTATGGGGGAAATTGCAGGTAAGTAGAGTTTAACGTCTATAGACTGCACGAAACCAAATGAAACGAATATATATTTTTTGTTACCGAGATAGTTCACTGGGGGAAAAAAATGTGTATGTAGGAGCCTCGCCTCCTCCCCTGGGGGGGAAGTCTCCCCTCGAGGGGAGTAAAATTTCATGATGGGTATCTTTCAAAAGAGCTCGCCAATACCTTTAAAACGAATGGTTGAACCGTCCATCTGCGATAATTTAAACAAAGTTATCGATTTTTTTTTTTACTTTTAACGAAAAAAAAAAAAAAAAACTTAGTATTTTTTTTTTTTTTTATTTAAATATTGTGAATAAAATAGACTTTTTTTGGACATTTGGTGTTATACTACTTCTCTAATATGGAAATCATCCGCATTATCATAAAAGATGAATTTTTTAAATAATAATTTTAATAAAATTTTTTTTAAAAACAGAATTATTTTTTAACAACCGAATTAAATTCTATATAAATGTATGTGCATTAATGAAACGGGAGGTTGAGGGGGGCGGTAGCCCCCCTTTACACAGAACTAATTATCATATAAAACTCTTCAGAAGCCTAATATGAATTGTTTAACACAGGTTTACATAACAGTACTCGTTATCTTAACTTTTAATCTGCAACCTGTATTTATAGTATTAAATTTCAGGGTAAGAGAAAGTCGTGTGAGTGACACACCAGATTATTTTTTTTTTCCTGTGTACGCAAAAAAAAATCTTAGAAGACATTAGGAAAAATTGCCTCTAAACACAATGGAACATATTTTAAACGTAGCACAACCAATAGTGTGTGGGAATCGTATTAATCAAAACATATACTTCCAACATATCAACAGAAAAATATTCAAATAATAATAATAATAACAAATATAATAGGTCTAAGGATGATTTAGTTCTGTAAAAACTATTCAGTGAAGTTGGAGAAGTAGAAAAGTAAAATTTAATACTGGTACCATTTAAAAGTTTTTATATTCAATTCCTTGACTGTTCAAATCGTGAATTGCAATATTTTAAGTAGTATATTATAACACTGTACTTAAAATATAAATTTGAACAAAAGCAATAATAAATTAAAAGCTGGAAGTTGAGAACTGGCGGGTTCGAAATAAAGTCGTGCTGTTGGACTTTAGAGTTAGGATGTTTCGTTATTTACTACGGAACACCAGGAAATATAGGATAGAACGCACTCGTACTCTCCTAAGAATGGACAATAACAGACAGTTCCAGACGTAGAACATTTGCGTTAGATCAATCTTAGTCAAAACTTCAAAAACTACGATAACATTGAAATTTATTTACTAGCATAAAATAAATTTTCGCTGAAACATTTTAGAAAAGCTGCAAATTATCAATAAATTATCAATTAATAAATAAATGAAAGTAAATAAAGGAAAATTAAATATACACCAAGAAAATTAAAACTATTTATAATTTATATATTGCCAAATGGAACTATCATAACAGGAACATGATTTCTATCTTTAATATGCAGAACAATATATTAAAATGAATTAAAAGTAATTATCAATGAATTGCTGGATAATTCTGTAGCGCAATGTTTAAAATAACATTCATCATAATCTCTTTTTTAAGCGTCTTACTTTCTGGTAAAGTTAAATATTAAGATAACGATCAATTAAGTAATTCAGTAACCTTGCAAGTCGTAGAATATTTTTCCTGATCACGTTTCTCGAGTTACCATGAATATCATTTTGTTTCTGTGGTGTCTCGAAAAAGTCTTCTCTAATTGAATAATTATGGAAAATTCGAAGACGAACTCGAAAGAGATAATTCAACTTAAATAAAGTAAAAGACACGCCGCTTAAAAATATCATGTTTTGCTGATACTTATGCAGTTCAAGGCTTTAAGTGCATATTCAACTGTTGCATTGGAATTCCTGCATTTTCACAGTGACGATAATGCCTTTTAATCATATATGTATGCAAGAATCTCCAGAAACATAATTATGTCATGTCCGAGCAAAATATTAGAAGAATCGCTAGACATAGTAAATAGGATTTTTTTTTTTTTTTAATAAACACAATTTTTCAATTGTATCCCCATGCATATAAAAAAAATTACTCAAGTACTATTTAATATGAAATATAGAATAAGACTGTAATGCCACTCTCCTGGTCTATACAAATCTATTTCTTAAATTTTATTCATTTATTTAAAATTTTAACTTCAAAGTTTCGCAAATTTAATTCTTTGCAGTAAACTTCATGTACTTACAGGTGAAATATGATATTTCTTTTAATTCATTTAATCATTTAACTTATCAAGTCATATGAAATCTTTAAATAATGATTTTTTGAAAATTAATGAATCATTAAAAAATAATAATAATAGTTTATTCAAGTACTCTATATATAATCGAATGAGTGATTGATTATAATAGTTTTTTTTTCTACTAAAGTTCAATTATTCACTAAATTATACATATTATAAGATAAAAGATTATCAAATCTATAGATATACTGCATACAAAATATAGTTTAGAGAAATGGCGTATTTTAATTACACACATTCTTATAATTTTAAGCAATAATATGTTTATTGTGAAATAATAATTCACTTAGGTAATATTAATTTAATGCACTAAATATGTAATAATTTATTATATAGACGGTAATTCTCTCAATCATTCGCCTCTAATTAATACTGTAAATCGAAAGCATATTAAATTCTGATCACCCATTTGATAATGTAATTGACGTGTTGTGTACCAATTAAACAATTTGTACTGTTCGAATGCACTCTGTCTATCTATTCCATGGCATTAATGATTATGTGTCAGAATTTACTGTATATTCTCGAAAACATACTTTGAAGTAATACTATATAATTACTATGGATATAAATTACAATAGTTTTATTATGTGAAATTCATTATTCAATAATTATAGAAATAGTTATTTATGTAAATGAGATTAGAAAAAGTACATGATTTCTACTTACTTTCTTTATTATAAATTATTGCATAATGTGCTATTGATTTTGTATATAAATTGCATATATTTTTCAATTCTAATTTTTATAACCAATTTATTTTCTTTTTGAATTACCTAGGTAAAAAAATATATTCAGGTGTGTCTCCACTCGATTTTTCAAGCATTCAGTAATTACCTGTTGATAAATTAAATTTAAATGTAACAAGTCATTAAGAAATAGAAAATAGGAAAACGTGAAAAGTGTAAAAGCATTTCTCCTAAATTATACGTTGTTTTATGTATCGTAGTGATTGAAAAGCTCACAATATTATATATATATATATATATATATATATATATATATATATATACAGGGTGAACAGTTTAAAAGAGTACTCATGAGTTTTATAACCCTTAAGTATGACGGATGTGGCAACTATTCTATAATTGAAGTATGATTGTTTGAACATTGTTTAATTTTGTGACACAATTCCTAATACAGGTGGACCCTTACTTGTGAGGTAAAACAGAAATGGGGACGCACATTCGTTTTAATCCTGTAATAATTTTATTTTTGAAAAACATAATTTAATTCAATTTTTTTTACATTATCATTCCTCACAGAAAATGATGAAAATGTTCGCCATCATTTTGAATGCAAACATGAACACGTCAAACGAGATTTTTGACACACTTCGCCGCATTGCTGGTGTTATTGACGAGATTCTTCAGTTATGATCTGTTTTAATTCATCGATTTTACAAGACTTCTCTGGAAAAGTCTATGACATGATAATCTAAAAATGATAATGGTAATGTAAATAGTAATCTAGGAATGATAATGTAAAAAATTTAATTAATTTTGTCTTTCATAAATAAAATTATTACAAGATAAAAAAAAAAAAAATGCGCGTTTCCCTTTCTGTTTTACATCACAAATAAAGTTGTAACAGTTGTAAAGTTGTAACAGTCCAGTCCAACAGTGTTGGATTGACAATTGTCTCCTACACTTAAAAAAGATTGAAACAATTATAGTTCAGTGTTAGAATAGTTGCCACATCCGTAATATTTAAATGTAATAAGAAAAACCAAAGGGTACTCTTTTAAATTGATGATCCTGTATATATATATATATATATATATATATTATGTGTGTGTGTGCGTTTGAACGATTTAACATTAATGAAATGAAGATTAAAAAGTTTAAAAAACTATAATTCTTAATGGTTAAAAAAAAAAAAAAAAAAAAAAAAAAAAAAACGTTAAATAATAAACCTGTGTGGCTCATCCGATAATAACTTATAACATGCTTCCCAATTTATATCTTAATCGAATATTAGATATCAGAAATTAAAGGCTAACTAATTTTAAATAGTTCAAGTCTGCAGTCCTTAATAATGAAAAATTTATTTTGTCCCTTAAATAAAAGTTCTGCGCATATAAAATTTTATACAAATCGTGGAACGGTGATCTATAATATACCTAGTAATTTTTACCTGAAACGGATAAGGCATGTATACAAATCATGGAACGCTGATCTATGACATACCTAGTAAATTTTAACTTAATCGGATGAGCAGTATATAATTTAAGTCCATCGGCTATAATGAAATAGATTGTAAAGCAACGGAATAAGCACCGCAAATTCCTCGCTTTTGTCTTACTAAATTAAACTGTATAAAAGCCCCTAACAGCACAGTTAGGCTTAACTTATCCACAGTACATCTTAAGGACATTTCTGGGATGTATTTTCATCCAGAAGACATCTTGAAGATATCCTGGGGAGGCGATGTGCTGTCTGGGGCGGACGCCAATACTTCTTATTTACACTTTAAAATTATTAAAGTAGCATCTCTTGTGCTCGTATAATAATTCCCTAACATTAAACATAAGAAAATTATTCCTACGGTAAAAAATAGTTCACTAAAATTAAAAATTCCAAACTATATCAAAAAATGCAACTAACATCGTTGCTATCTTTATTCTGTTCTATTTCTAGAATAAAAAAAACAAACTATGGATGCCACACGCACCACATAATCTTTACATTTTAACAAATTTTGAAGATAGCACGCGCTCATATTTTACATAAAAATTAAAAGCATTAAATTCATTTAATTATTTTTTTTTACTTTGACATATTGTTCAGCGCGTGAACTTACAAAAAATAGAGGATAAATAATAAACAAATTTACACTGAAATTGAAAATGGCTCAGTTATTACATCCTCCCACCTTTTGATTATAGGTTATAATCAAAACCAAATGTTGCAGGTGTAGTTCTCATAACATTAGTCTTTCAGGGACTTTAATTCTCCTTCCCGCTTTGCTATATCTGACTGGTTCCTCTTCTGAAGTTAGAACGGGTTTAACAGTTTGAGCAGAGGTTTCCTTTGAATGGTATGCTTCTTTCAGTTTTGAACTATTATTTGATGATGTTACTTCTAAAGGATATAATCTTTCAATAGGTCGTAAAAGTTCATGTTGCGAAGTTTGAACCTTTACAAGTTGAACTTTCTTATCTTTTCCAGGAATAAGTTCTGTGACACGACCTAGTGGCCAGTGGATCCGTTTCTTGTTGTCAGATCCAATTAATACAATATCTCCGACAGCGATAACCTTCTCTGGCTGATTTCTATTTGCTCGCTGTATGAAAGCACCCAAATATTCGGATCTGAATCGATCTCTCAAAGCTCTGAGTAGGGACTGCCTGTATCTGAACCTCTTTGTTAAAGAATCTCGCTCAACTGCATCAACATCTGGAAGCTGAATTTCATGAACATCTTGAAGAAACATAGATGGGGAGATAGGCTTTACAGTCGCATCTTCAGAAAGGTATGTTAGAGGCCTTGAATTCACTACACTTTCAACATCAGCTAAAAGAGTTGTCATTTCTACGTACGTAAGAGAGGCGCGTCCTAAGACTCTTTTAAGAAGGTCTTTTATTACCCTAATCAGCCTCTCCCAGAAGCCACCCCACCACGCCGCCGTTGGCGGGTTAAATTTCCAGTCTATGGAGTTGACAGACCTATATTTTTGTATACGTTGCCAATCTAAGCTTCTCAATAAATTAGCTGCGCCAACAAAATTTGTTCCGTTATCACAGTAGATAACAGAGCATCTTCCTCTGCGAGCCACAAATCTTCTCAAACCCATCAGAAATGCATCTGTTGAAGCAGAGGTCACTAGCTCTAGATGAACAGCTCTATATATAGCACATGTGAAAATCAAAATCCAACTCTTCTTATCGTTCTTAAGATACAAGGGACCACCCATATCTATGCCTATAATTTGAAATAGGGCAGAATCTTTTACTCTGTTTTCAGGTAGAGGAGCACTAGATGTCCACAAAGCCCTTGAATTAAATCTTTTACAAATCACACAGCTGGCCAACACAAACTTTACACTCTTTCTTCCGTTGAGAATCCAATACCTTTCTCTAAGCAAATTTAAGAGGATTTGTAACCCCGCATGACAGTTCTTGACATGAATATAAAAAATAAGTCGATTAACAACTTCATGCTTTGAAGGGAGAATTATGGGATGGAGATAATCTTCACTATGTTTCCTGTAAGTTATTTTAGTTTTCAAACGAATGACCTCTTGCTCATCCTTACAGGTTTGTAATGTCTTCAATCTTTCATCACTTTCCGAAGAAAAAGATTCCTTTTGAACCATACGTAGAGTTTTTATCTCAGCTTCCCGAAATTCAGTAGCCGTCTATTCGCCTTTACTCCTCTTATCAGGATTTAAACAATTATGCTTAAAGCGAAGGATCCAAGCAACTAAACGTATGATTTTTTCATAACTTGAAAAGTAGCGGTAATACCAGTTATTATTGGATGGAAATTCAGGCTTCGTCAAGATACAAATAGACTTTGACCTTTCTTTCTGAATTTCTTCCTCATTCCAATCTTCATTGGAAGTGTTCATGAGATTTCAAAATTCTGCTGAATCTTTCATCCAGTGTGGGCCCTCCCACCATCTGATAAAAGCTAATTGCTTAGCCGTACAGCCTCTAGACGGCAAGTCTGCTGGATTCTTCTCACTTAGTATATGTTTCCATGATGAAGGACTGCTTAATTTCTGAATCTCTTGAACCCGATTTCGGACAAACACAGACCAGCTCTCATTTCTTGATATGCAAGCAAGCACTGTTGAGGAATCGCTCCAGTAATATCCCTTCATTTCCTGCCAACCCAAAGCATCCAAAACAGTTTTCGCCAAACGAGCGCCAATAGTAGCTGCTAATAGCTCCATTATTGGTACAGTCGTATTCTTTAAAGGCGAAACTCGGGACTTGGCAGCAAGCATAATTATTTCCTCTTGATCTTCCTTTTCTATCCTCAAGAATACTACTACTGCGTAAGCATCTTTACTTCCATCAACGAAAGTATGAATTGTGCATGCATGTAAGTTTTCTGGAGTGATCTGGTTATGTCTTGGTATCTTAACATCATTTAAATATTTAAGTTCTTGAAACCATAATAGGAATTCTTTTTGTAATTCACCAGTTATTTCGTCATCCCAATTAATTCCTAATTTCCAAGCTTTCTATAACATCAATTTAGGATAAAGCATCACTGGAGCAGTAAAACCAAAAGGATCAAAAATTTTATGAACTTCCGATAACATACTTCGCTTGGTAATCCTTTCTGTGTTGAAATCGTTTAGCCATTTCATGTTGACTTTTAATGTATCGGAAACCTTATCCCAAATCAGACCCAATACTTGAGTTTCCTTCTGGTTCGATGTTTCATCGTGATCACCAGTGTATTCCCACTGTCTTAAATCAAAACCACCATTTGCCATTATTTTCTTTGAGTCTGAGATAAATTTCTTTAGATCTTCTTCACTGTGCACACTAGTGGCGACATTGTGTACATAAAAACTATGCAAAAGCCTTTGCTTGAAATTTTCCTCAAAACTTGCACTATTTTTGATGTGATATTCAATGACTGATGATAAAAGAAAAAGGCTACACTTTACACCGAAAACGACTCGTGCATGCCTAAATACTCTAAGTTTCTTCTCTTTTAGATCTTTCCACCATATAAATCGTAGAAAATCTCTATCCTTTTCACAAATGCTAATTTAAAGAAACGCTTTTCTAATATCAGCTGTTACACCGAATTTTCTTTCTCTGAAACGTAGGAGAATATCTGGAATAAGCTCAATCAAATTTGGGCCACACTGCAGACACTGATTTAAAGATGGATGGTTAGCCAACTTTGCTGAAGCATCGAAAACCGGACGTATAGGTGTTGTGCTAGTGCTACTGGTCTCTTTAATAACTGGGTGATAAGGTAAGTAATTACCATAAGAGTTCATTTTGGTGGCAGGAACAGGAACTTCTTCTATGATCCCCTCATTCAACAAGTCCATAAATATATTTTCATATTTTTCGTACATGTTCTTAGCTAATAACTTAGAAGTTATACTTTCCAAACGTCTTACAGCCAAACTCAAGTTATCTGGTAATGGAGATGTGTCGTCAGCCCAAGGAAGACAAATTTCGTAACGACCATCCTTGTTAATTTTTACTGTCTCTAAGAAATGTTCCTTTGTTTGACGGTCAATCTCACTTTTAGATTTCTTTCTATAGTATCGGTTATTCCGATCAAGTCCAATCTCCATAAGTTTGAGATATCAGCTTCATTTCCGAACAAAGACATCACCATCATTGCTAAATTATCTGTTGAGACTTCGGTGTGAGGCGCCTTGCCCATCAATGTCCAACCAAGGTATGTTTCTATGGCAACAAGACCAGATGTCAATACTTTTCTTTTGCCAGTTAACATCTTTCCCATAATATCAGCACCAATCAATATTTCGATAACTTCACGGCAATGACTTACATCAGAAAATTCGATTCCATATTCTTTCAACTCTTTAATCCACGGACCATAAGTGACCGGTTGAATGTTTTCACACATAGTAATTTGATCCATCACTTCAAAATTGCAGGTGAACTTCTCATTCATATCCTTAACCTTTATTCTATAAAAATTATGTTGGCATTCCTTTGTTGTAACTTCGCCAAAGAATGAATGCATCATTTTTTCTTGACGAATGGGAGTATAATTCATCTCTTCTGCTATACTTTTCAAAATATAAGATTTTTAGGATGCTGAATCTAACAATAAACGAACTGTTTTTTGATTGTTTTCTGAGATGAGTTTGACTTTTAAGGTTTGAAGGAATACTTTAGCACTTTGCTTATTAAAATTTGTCATGTTTACTTCACTACTGACTGAATTTTCTTCAACCCTTTCTTGTGCAGTTTTACCTTGAGAATCACGCAAATCGCACATCAAAGGCACATGCTTCTTAGAACAGATAATGCATTTTAAAATTGCTCGACATTTTTTCACTGTATGATTAGGTAACAAACAAGCGAAGCAGCAATTTTTATCCTTTACAATCTTTTGTATCTCAGTTAAACTCAATTTTCGAGCTAAAAAGCATTCAGAGCTCAAATGTTTGCCTTGGCAAAAAATGCATACCCTTTTGAAATCTAAAGCAGAAGACGTTGTCAATAAACCTGCAGCTGTCGATATCTTATTTCGCATATAGTCTGCACTTGCACCGTTTTTCCTTTTAGAATATTTATTGTCTTCACGCTTTGTCAAAACGAAGCCCGCTACAGCTAAAGATATTCTCTCTTCACCTTCTACTTCCGTTTTCAAACTAGTATGTTGTGGCCACCACAAGACTTTCTTCTATATTTACCTATACATATTCAATCAGTAACAATATTAAAAAAAAAAAAAAAAAAGTACGATTTTTTTTTTCTAAGTTTTTTTTTTTTTTTTTTTTTTTTTGTAAAAGTGAAAAAAATCGATAACTTTGTTTTAAATTATCACAGATTTATAGTTCAACCATTCGTTTTAAAGGTATTGACGAGACCCTTCGAAAGATACCCATCTTGAAAATTTATCCCCCCCGGGGGGGTACTTCCCCCCCAGGGGGGGAAGCGATGCCCCCCCATGCAGAAAATTTTTTTCCTAGTTACATACTACTATTATCAATAATTCATATAAATTTTACAATCACAAGTTTAAAACAATTCTAATTATGCACATTTATACGAATTTTTGTCCTACGCTGCCATGTTAAAAATATAGATAAAATGCTATCACAGCGCCACCTATTGCGTTATTGATCCCCAAACATAATCAGCACCAGTTTATGTCGGGGACCAACTAAATACCAAGTTTGGTTAAATTTCGTTAAAAAAAAAAAAAAAAAAAAAAAATTGCGATATTTTTCTAAGTTTTTTTTTGTTAAAAGTTAAAAAAATCGATAACTTTGGTTTAAATTATCACAGATTTATCGTTCAACCATTCGTTTTAAAGGTATTGACGAGATCTTTCGAAAGATACCCATCTTGAAACTTTGCCCCCCCGGGTGGGAACTTCCCCCCCCGGAGGGGGGGCAACCGATGCCCCCACATGCACAAAAATTTTTTCCAAGTTAACTATTACTATTATCAACGAGATCTTTCGAAAGATACCCATCTTGAAAATTTACTCCCTCGGGGGGATTTTCCCCCCCGGGGGGGGAACCGATGCCCCCCCCCATGCACAAAATTTTTTTCCTAGCTAACTACTACTATTATCAATAATTCATATTAATTTTACAATCACAAGTGTAAAATAACTCTCTTTATGCCCATTTATACGGAATTTTGTCCTATGCTGCCATGTTAAAAATTTGCATAAAATGCGATCACAACGCCACCTATTGAGCGATTGATCCCAAAATCTAATCAGCACCAGTTTATGTCAGGGTGTAACTAAATACCAAGTTTGGTTAAATTTCATTCATTGGTTCGTGAGATACAGCGTCCACAACAAAATGATACAGACAGACAGACAGACAGACAGACATTTTCTAAAAACTATTGATTCGTGTTCTCCACATCCCAAAACATGTAAATCCATCAAAAAGTGGACTTCGAAAATTTTCGCGAATCCAATACTTTCTCTATATTACATATAGAAGAAAGTAAAAATGCATCAGATTATTCAACCTTCCTTTAGCATCCGTATTGGAAGAAGAGAGATTCGAGCGATTCCAGGCCTTCAAAAAGTCTGCTGGGAAACAAGACTCAACCATAGGGTATAAAATGTAGGCATATTTATCAGTGGTAACACCTAATGTTTCTAGCGCCCGTAAATATGACTCAAGCTTATCATATAATGAAGTAATGCAAATTTACCTTTTGTTTGCACAGATATTATCAACTTCAATAACTCTCGTACATACACTTCTACTAGAATATCTTCCCTGCCAAAACGTGCCTTTAAACTTTCCACTGCCTTTGAATAATTGGCTCCAGTTGGCGGGAAACTTTCAACAACTTCTCTTGCGCGTGAACCAGCGATTGTTGCTTGTACGAGTACTAAATACTGGAACTAGTCCTCTGGTTCAATATCATAATCTTTATCGATTTGTTCAAATTGGCTCCAAAAAGGCAACCAGTCCTTAATTTCTCCGCCAAATTTCCTGAATTCCAGATTATGTAAAGTAAATTTTCTTCTCATAGTACTATTTTCATAATTGCTTAAAATAGCATCAGTTTGAATTTGCCCAGATGATTGTATTCTCGCCAATTCTAAATCATGATTCAATCTTAATTTCACTTTCTCCTGTTCTGCTTCTTTTTCCAGCTTTAATGCTTCAGCTTCTTTTTCTAGCTTTAACTTCTCAAGTTCTTTTTCAGCTTGTTTTTCTTCTTTCAAAGCTTGTTCTTGTTTTTCTTCTTTCATAGCTTGTTTTTCTTCTTTCATAGCTTGTTTTTCTTCTTTCATAGCTTGTTCTTGTTTTTCTTCTTTCAATTTTCTTTCAGCAATAGCATTTTCTAAGATATCTTGCACAAATTCGGGATCCTTTTCATACTCTTTACTATTTAAAATCAGCTCTTTTAAGCTTGCCATTGTGAACGTCGATGGCAAAGTCTCGCCAATCTCTTCGGCTACCCACTTCAAATCTTCTTTTTCTAATCCTTTAACGGTTTTAAACATCTTTTTAATCTTAATACAATCAAAATTATTTTACTTCACTTGAAAGGTCCTGTCGCAGTGACTCCACTAATTTTATGTAAAGCATCGGAATAAGCACCGCAAATTCCTCGCTTTTCTCTTGCTAAATTAAACTGTATAAAAGCGGACGACAATACTTCTTATTTACACTTTAAAATTATTAAAGTAGCATCTCTTGTGCTCGTATAATAATTCCCTAACATTAAACATAAGAAAATTATTCCTACGGTAAAAAATAGTTTTCTAAAATTAAAAATTCCAAACTATATCAAAAAATGCAACTAACATGGTTGCTATCTTTATTCTGTTCTATTTCTTGAATAAAAAAACAAACTATGGATGCCACACGCACCACATAATCTTTACATTTTAACAAATTTTTGAAGATAGCACGCGATCATATTTTACATAAAAATTAAAGCATTAAATTCATTTAACTCTTTTTTTTCCTTTGACATATTGTTAAGAACGTGAACTTACAAAAAATAGAGGATAAATAATAAAAAAATTTACACTGAAATTGAAAATGGCTCAGTTATAACATAGATTATATTTTTGTGTTCCTCTAAAAAGAAAAAAAAAGACTATAAATGCTAGATTTATCAGAACCAATACAGATCGTGCGACTGTCAACAAAAACATACCAAACAACTTTCAGCTTGATTCAACCAAGAAATTAGTAGATATAGTTTTCACTCATAGGTATAAAAACATACATGCATATACACACAAATACATACATCATCGTAAACATAGCAAATAATCTGGTGTGTCACTCACACGACTTTCTCTTACCCTGAAATTTAATACTATAAATACATGTTGGAGATTAAGAGGCAACATATCGAGTACTGTTATGTAAACCTATGATAAAACAATTCAAATTAGGTTTCGGAAGAGTTTTATATGGTAATTAATTCTGTGTGAGTGGGGCTACCGCCCACCTTAAACACCCGTTTCATTGTTACACCTACATTCATGAAGAATTTAAATCTGTTATTAAAATTAAAGTTCACTTAAAATTATTCAGACAACTTTCACACGCAACATTCTTTGAAACTTGTCAATCTTGATCAAATTTTTCCAGCAACAAACTTATATTTACTGCAAAATACAACATTTGAATCTCCTAAATCTATTCGTTTTTAAGTCACTCTAAGAGACACAGACAGAGATCAAGCGTTAAAAAACCTGAAAACTGTTATCAGGAAACCTTAAAACGTGTAAATATACAAAAAAATGAATATTTAGCTTAAATACATACATTAATTACCATATCTTTATGAGGAATTCATTTCAATCCCTGAACAGCTTTCCTGGAAATGGTAAAATATTATTAGTAAAGCACATCCAAGTAACACCAAAAAAGAATGTTATCGCTTAAATATTTGCAGCCCTGTATATCATTCGAAGATTATATACAGACCTCATTGTGCACCTAAATATAATCCTACAATAATAATACATGGCCCAGCCGGAAATATATTTCCGTCAATTAGCAACTATTGTCGCACTTTTATCTAGTTCTTGTGTAGCCCTGTAAACGAACAGCGAATGATTTCCCTACTATATTCTACATGAGGCATGTTTTTATGCATATAAAAAATATATATCCGTTTTATTTGGTTTAGTGTAGCGTATAGATGTTAAACTCTACTTATCAGCACTTTCCCCCATAGACGTAATGTATTTGAATTCTCTTGGGCGTCCCTGAAAGGGGCTCCTGAGAAAGTAAAAATAATTCAGAAATCTTTAAAACATATAGGCGCGAAAAAATCTCACATTTGAATTTTTTCATGATTACAATGCTTTTCTTACATAATATAAGTTTGGAAAGTAATAATCGAGAAAATGTATTAAATTTTATACTTGAAAATGTCCCTTAATTTGTTCGTAAAGAAGGATATTTATTATTATTTAGATTTCCCATCCTTTGTAAGTATAACCATTTCGCTTATTTAATTGCTATTTTTAATACCGTTTAAATGCTATAATTTTACTACATTTTTAATTCTGACAGTGTTAAAATATATCACATTTTAATGTAAATGAATTATGTGCTTTAAATTCACTCCTATATCATTATAATATCTATTTTACAAATGTATCATTCTATTACAATAAAGAATTCAGAGGTGAATAAATTTGATATTCGAAATTTCATTAACAAATGAATTCTTCTCTGAAATGCATTGGAACTTTCAAAACAATACGAAATATGCATAATTGCATTCACTATTATTGAGTTTGCCATGTAGACAGAATTTTGTATCGTATTTATTAATAAAATTATTTCAACTTCCCATTTAATTAAAATGAAGTTTGTTGTAATACATGCTTCAATAACAGCAATTCATGAACTAAATGAAGTTTGCTGTATAAACAAATTTATATTGTATAACCTAACAAAAATTTCATGTATTACAATGAAGTATACTATTTCATATTATTAAGTCCATTCATAAGTATATTCAATATCCCACTTATTAATTTATTTCGAAATAAATCCATTATTATGATAACTGTGTCCAAGCAACTATTAACAAAGACACGTCAAATTGTACGAATAACTATAATGTAAACCTAATGATATAGTTTCACGGTATATAATAGTCTAATCAGACTTCATATAAAACTGTAAATATTCTTTTTATTTTTTTATTTCAATTTACTTTTATTTTATTTCATATTTAGAATAAATTATACTTATATATTTTTTATTAGCTTTTGTATTATTGTAATTTTTACCAAGTTTTATATTCAGCCAAAATTAAAAACATATAACGAGACTGTCTATTCTGTATATTTCAGTTAAAGTTCTAGAATTATATATTGTTTATTATAAGTTATTTTTGTTTAATATTTTTTGTATTCTGTATGATTAAAAACTTACTTTAGATCTTATATATATACATTTAATATACATGTTTATTTGTTCACTTTGGAGAAGGCTAAACCCTGAAGATTAATCTCTACTGTTTTAACGTAATTCTAATATTTTAGTTTTCCATACTTTTTAGTGATCCTTTCTAATTTAATTGTCTAGATGTAAGCTTTCATATTTATATGTAGTTTCACTCTCTATTTAATGACTTTTTTCAAGTAATCACATAAGACGATTTTCGAGGAATACTGCTATGGTAAGTATGATGGATTTTTCCTATGCTTATTAAAACTATCACCTGTTAAATCTTTTCACATCTTTTTAAAGATGTCACGGGCTATTTAATTCAGTTATATATTAATTAATTTCGATTTTTGAGTGTTTCGGTGACATTTTATAATTAGTTTTTCTAAATTTTACTACTTTGTTAGAATATTCAACACTCATATATATATATATATATGTGTGTGTGTGTGTGAGTGTGTGCATACATATAATTTTTAAAACCTCAAATGGTCATATAATTTGATACTTCGTATAAAAGGAATCGTTAATAAAGATTTACATAAAATATGCGCAAAATATTTATTTAAGAAAGAGGGATTTTCAAAAATTTAATATTTCTTAATAATTTACAGAAAATTGTATGCTTAAATATTCGCATATCTTTCCTGTGAATAAAAATAATTATACATGGAAATATGTTATATTATGCCTTAATGTTTTATTTTTATTTTTATTTTTATTCTGTATTATTATTTTATTTAAATAAGAATATAAAAAAAGGAAAATTTGCTGAAGAAAATGATATATGGGGACAAATTACTTTAAACAGTTCTCCTAGTTCTTTTTAAATAATAATAAGAGCGATTGGTAGGTATACATGCCAAGATACAGGACTCTTTTTACATGATTTCTACAACACATTAAAAAAAAAAAAAAAAAAAAAAAAAAAAAAGAAAGAAAGAAACAGAAAAAGACATCTTCATAATTTGCATACTTTAATAAATTTAGAATACTACAATTGTTTCAATAAAATATTTATAGAATATCTTGTCTATATACGATTTCAGAAATATTCAGTACTCAGAAAAGAAATAAAATATCAAAAACTTACTTTTATTTATGAAGATACGTTTACAAACTATTAAAAAATAATATATTCAGATTTTTCACCGCTATTATTAAAATATTATATATTAATTGGTTTATATTAATCTATCGAAGCTAACATTTTAACTATCAACTGAAAAAACTGAAATTTGGTCTGCAAAATGCAATGATTATGATCAAAGAAACTAATTCGATCTCTCTTTCATAGCATCGGAAAACACCATTTGTTCAAAGTACACCAAAGAAACATACATGGTCATTCTTTCATTTCCAAGCACATTCTTGTCAATATCTAAAATAAATCTAATTATCAAGCTCAGCAAATGTTTTACTATGTTTTGAATTTTTTGTCTGCCTGTTCGGTTATTCATCAATGGAATCTGCTAGTACAGATGATTTCTGAAATTTTTGCGATGCGATGTTGGAGCTTTCTAAGGAAGTTCTATGCAATTTAATTTTTGCCAATAATGTTCCTAGAACATGGGGAGTTAAAAAAGTATCGAACTTTATTTTTTCTCTTGTAAACCAATGAAGCGAGAGAAACTTTCTTCAGTGTACATGTAGTTGGAATACTTATACACAGTTGTGAATATTTTCCCGCCCACAGAAAGCATCAGTAGCTGGCAGTTGCCCAATACGTGAAGACATATAGTGAGTGGTCTCCGGGTTTTAGCTTTTGTAAAATGATAGAGAAACTAGAGCGGCGATATTGCATCACATTTTAACAAAAGTTTGGCAGAAACCATTCGTAAGATTCAAAAGGTTTTCGGGACGATGACATCTGACGCATAAAATAGTGGTACAAACGTAACAGTGGTACAATAAAATAGTGGTACAATAGTGGTAATTCTGCTGTGTGGTACATTATGCGTACTCACCACAAGTCCACACTATTGCACATGGGGTACTACCAGACTACCAGGAGGTCCTTCGTCGCTTTCGTGATGCTGTGTGGCGTAAACTACCGGACCTTTGGGCAACGAAAACTTAGAAGCTCCATCATGATAACACGTCTGTCCATTCTGCGAAATTGGTTCAGACTTTCATCACTGAACACAACATTCTTTGTTTTGTCAATCCTTACTCATCTGACATAGCTCCGTAGGACTATCGGATATTTTGTACGCTGAAAATTCCGCTAAAAGTGACCTGCTTTGAGTCAAGAAAAGACACTATGCTAAACTACAGCGTCTAGAATAAACAGTGTGGCAATCGCCTATAACCGTGATGTTAAAATGATGCTACAAAAATTAAGCTTACCCAGATGTCGCTGTGATCGAAACTATTTCTCAAATCGAAGACCTGATTGGCTTTTCCCAGTTTCGTCAGTTTATTCACGTGATCAAAGCATATAATTAACCTATAGAGATTCTCGGTTTTGTTGTCGTGACACTAGACACTAGACTGATCGTGACTTCGATTACAATGACATCTAGTGACAGGCTTAATTTTTTTAGTACAATTTTATTCGCCGCTATCCACACTGTTTATTCTAAACGCTGTAGCTATAGTGATCAAACGTCCCCATTTTCTGGGCACAAATGGGGACAAGTGGGGACGCCCTTTTCTTTTAAAGGCATTTTTCTAAGTTTTAAAAAATTGTAGAAACTAAATTATTTATCAATGACACTTTATTTTTAGTCCTTATATATTAGGAATGAAAAAATGCATCCATAATTTGATAATTGTAGCAATTTTTTATGCTTCTCTATTATAAAGGTACTTTGATCTGATCAGTCTACACAATGCAGAAGGCGACGGTACGGTTGCTCATAGTTCCAAAAATTGCACTCCCCACGCGTTTCTAACAATGGCAGGAACGCTGGGCGAAGTGTTGATATTATCACGGTGACTACCTTGAAGGGAGTGTTTTGGATTTCCAAATCAAAAAATGTATTTTTGCCAACTAAATGTTCGATACGTTTTTAACACACCACGTATATCCAAAAAAAAAAAAAGAAAAAAAAAAAAAAAAGAAATTCGTTTGTAGTAATTTTATTATATTTCTGATAATTAGATTTAGAAGTTTTACGGAGTATAATTCTCAGGAATCTTTCAAAACTTAAAGAAAAGACAAAAAAAGTTTCCAGTAAGTAATAGTACAATTAGAAAAGCATAATTATAGATATTTAACATGTCTTTATAAAATCCATATATGGACGTTTCAAAAAACAATTAGTGTTAGTCCAAAAGAATTGAAATTCAAAAACTGAAAACATAAATACATAAATAAATAAAATCTGCATTTTATTATAGATTTACAATTTAAAGTCAGCAGCTCAATAGTCATTTATGATATTGCCACCACTGTTTTTTATCTCATACCAATTGAGAAATTTTTTAATGTGACTGGACGTCATTTGTTTTCTCTGTTCCAGACTCAATAAGAGAACAAATTGTGAATAATGGTTGAAAATATGAGGGCTTCCGTTCTTTAGTACATAATCAGCATGCTAAATGAATTTATATCTCGTTGGATTCCCTTGTATATATACTACTGGAGGTCCAACTTTGTACTGATCACTTCGTATTACATCGTTGCATCTTCTAAAATTACATTTTTTATAAATAGCATCACTTACATAGACATACATCAGCGGTCTGTCAAAGAATTTTTACCACATTCTATATACTCTTTCACGGTGTTGCATTTTTTATATTAGGCAATATAATTTTAGTTCAATATTTTAATACCAACCCTGATCGTTCCTCGAACCAATGCAAGAAACAGAAATTATGTTTTCAGCTTTTCACTTTAACAGTGTTAACTACGGGTACAGAGTGCACTATTGGTGCTTATCCTATATAAATGTTAATGAAGAATTAATATTAAAAAGAATAAGGTCCATTCTTAATGCTTTTACACTAATTTTTTATTATTTTAGTATTGCACAATTTTAAGAAGCTAATATTTTAAAATTTATTAAAAGTTAATTATTTCTAATTTTATAGAAAACCATTTAGAAATTCAAATATTTTAATTAAAATACCTAAAATATTTTTCATCTTAATTAATATCTTGTCAATCAAACGCATATTATGAAGATGTTCGGAAGCATCATATATGCGATAGTTTTACTTATTCATATATATCATAACATAGATTTTATAGTTGATTTCTGATTTGGAGTTCCAAACTCATCCTGATTTTCAGAATTAACTAAAAGTCTAACGAACAGTGAAACTAGGTGATGTGTACCTATGATTCGTGTAGTTATGATGAACAGTCGGCATTTCAAATTATTCTCAATAACACATAGTAATTGCAAAGCTTTGATTATTAGTAATAAGTTTAACACTGTAATTTTGACGTTTATTTAAAAAAAATGATAACGCATATTAAAGTTTAAATAATCCCAAGTAATAATCATTTTTACTTTTAAGATGTATGTAAAAAAAAAAAAAAAAAAAAAAAAAAACTAATAATCAGTGAAACTAATTTGAATTTTAGATATAACAATTAGGATATATTTTATATACTCAGTTAACCTGTATTATTAAAGAGACAAACGCTAAAAGATGAGAGGATTTATATATATAGTGTGATCTAATTATATTTTTTTCAAACTAAAATTAGTAGTAGTACAAAAATGTACCTTCATCAGACTTCGCAGCGTTTTAAAATGTTAAACTCATTGTATGATATTGTCACTATTACTTTACAGATATATATATATATATATATATATTTCATAGTAATTTAGCATTAAAACACTCAAGAAAAAAAATATTTTTGACGACAATATAAAAATCGCGCATGTAAAATGTTTTGAAAAGCTTTGAGGACTGCTTCATATGTTCATATTTTACACCATATTTTAAATCATAATTATAATTTTATTATTTCTTTTTTATTTATTATATTTTTATTATATTATTATTATCTATATATTAATAGGCAAGCATAAAATTTGTTGTCCCTTTTTAACATATTAATTATGGGAGTAGAGGGTTGAAAATGGTATCATTCGAAAGGTATGGTTAGCCGGAAGGTGCGAATACAAATATTATTTTCTTACGATGTCAAGAAGGTATTTAAAAATACATTTATTTTTTATGCATTTCCCCCCATTTTTCCCTTTTATACACGTATTCCTTCACATTAAAAAATACCTAAAAGTAGAAAGTTGTTAAATCTGGCAATTTCATAAAGCTTAAATAAAACCATAGACACAGTAATTTGTATAATGTAGCATCACTATACGCAAGCGAAGTGATGACGTCACTGTCTGTCCATGGAGCCATGTAAAAGATTTTCTATGTTAATTGTCCATTGAGTTTTTTGTAAAAAATTATTAAAAAATAACGGAAATTATCTTCCTATTTTAATTCCGATATTTGGGTACAGTTATTTATAAGTTACTGTCTACATATGTTTGATTGAGTTATTTTTTCTGTAAAATTGATAAAATTTTAATTTAAAATCACAAAACTCCAGAAAAAAAAATGGCAAACTTCCAGTTTCGAATGTAAACATAAACATTTCATTTCAAAGGAGGTTATTTAAATAATAAATATTCAACTAATATACTAAATAAAAGGAAAATGGATTTGTTACTAACTGCTGCATGTATAAGTAGACGATACGGAAAAAATTCCGATTTCCGTTTTTTGCTGAATTTACATGTTTTGAGCTTTCTTTACGTTTCAATTAACTGAAATTGGCTACTTATTTTTTAAAAAAGTGTCTTTATTGCTAGCTTTTGTGGGTAGAAGCGCTCGTTCACATAATGTTAACAAATGTCGCAAAGTAAACTCGACGTTAGCGCTTCTCCTCGTGCAGTGGCTGCGGTACCCAAATAAAAGCTGTGAAAAATCCGCCCCTATTGTGCTTTCTTTAAAAATGTTATCTCTTATGGTTTTAATATAAACAAGAATTAATTCTAGCCCGAAATGAACATTATAGATGTGATTATTTACTTGAAGTTATTAGCGTACATTTGACTTTAAATACAAAATATGTTAGATGTTAGCTAATAAACAATCACATTATTATTAGTTAACATCTAACATATTTTGTATTTAAAGTCAAATGTACGCTAATAATTTCAAGTAAATAATCACATCTATAGTGTTTGTTCACTTAGAGCTAGAATTAATTAGTGTAAAATATAATTTTTTAAATCGATCTTCTAATGTTGTAAATTGTATTGTAAATACGAAAAAATTCATGTATTAGTAATTTAAGAAGAAATATTAGCGTGTGCAATTTTAAAAATTAAAATTTTGGTTAAAAAAATTTAAATTTTAGAAAAGAAATCGCTTATAAAAGATGACTTTATCATTATCTCTTTTACTAAAAAAAGTAATATGTCATGTTCCATAAAATCAATCAGACGCAGACGAAACCATTCGCAAAAATTTTATCTTCTAAACAAAATATATTTGTAATCGCTTTATAACCAAATCTATAACTAAAATAACATTTAGGAATGATAAAATAACATTTAGGAATGAACAAATATAATCAAAACTAACTTCTTCTAACCTCATAACAAATAAAACAACCGAATTCAAAATTCCATAGATATCTCTTGATCCGTAATGAATGAAAATTCAAGAGATTAAGATTTCAATAATTTTATAAATTGTAAGAAGTATTAAAAAAACAATTTTTAAGAATTGATTTAAAATATATTACTTATCTTAAAATACGGGAAAACATGCGAAATATGAATATTCTAAAAATACATGAATTTTTTCGTTTAGATGTGCATTCGTTCAAACACAGTTCCATTTAAATTTTAAATATGGAGCATCATGCGAGTAAACAAATTCTATTCGAGCATGCGCAGTTTCAGCCTGAGTAGTTCAGTCACCGCCAACACGAGATGGCTTTGTCATCGATCTATGACGTAACCATGACGCAACCATGACATAGTACGCTACCCATTGCTCCATTGTAATGAATACGCTTACTCTGTAAAGCTTTGGGTAGAAGAAGCAAGTAGAAGATCCATAAAAACTTTTGATTTCCGGTTTTCGATGAATTTACACGTTTTGAGATTTCCTTGCATTTTAATTAAGTGAAATTAGTGAAATTGACTACTTATTTTTATTTTTTTTTAAAGTGGATTTATTATTCTTTCCTCTGCATATATAAGTAGAAAATATAAGATTCAGAAATGTTTTCGATTTTCGGTTTTCGATAAAGTTACACGTTGTGAAATTTCCCGAACTCAATTCGACCATTTTTGAAAAATATCTTTTTTTTTTTTTTTTTTTTTTTTTTTCAAACACTGTACTTTATGAACCAATCGAATTAATTTAACAGAATTTGATACTTGGTTGGACCTTGGTCTGACATGGTACCTATTAGCGTCTGGGCTGTATCACACAACAAGGGGCGTTTTCACGTTGCGATTTTCTCTCATTTCAGGAAAGGCTAACATCTACAGAGAGAAATAGTTATATTAAGTAAAATTCTGCTGATTCAGTTAGAGTGAATATTGGCAAACAATTGCCGCAGCTGTGTTGCAATTGCATTCCGTTTAGGACAAGGCAATAACTTTGCTTTGCTTCGCTTTGCAAAAAAAAAAAAAAAAAAAAAAAAAAAAAAAAAAAAAATGGTCGAGTTTCGACCACTGGGCGATACTAGTTATTATTATTGTTGTTATTTTACATTCGACTATTTATTCCTCCTAACTGACTTCTAAAGAGAGCACTAAAAAACATTTGTGGTAAAATAAAAAACACACAATAAACATTTTTTTTTTCATAGCATTTTAGCATTAAAACACTCAAGAAAAAAATACTTTTGACGGCAATATAAAACTAGTTGGCATAGGTGGACTCGGCTCAGTTCCGCATCATATTTATGTTTTCATAAATTTCTAGTTTGAGAGATATAATCATGTTAAAAGAAATGAATTTGACAAAAGCTTGATACAGTGACAGAATGAAAACCCGCCTAATAGGCTATCCACCGTTCACTTCGATATATTTATCTTATTCTAATCTATTAATTTATTTTATCAGGGTTAATTCCGTTGTTTAGTTTTTGTGCTACTATTTCCAATGCAATAATTCTCAAAATTCATATTTATATGAAAAATTTACAATTTCGCTATGTTGGTAAAATCGTAAATTACAAATAATTTACGAAATTTTCCTATTAGAATATTTGTATTCAATCATGTTCAAACAAATATCATAAATGTAATTTTGAAATTGTCTAATGTATTTATGAGCCTTAAAATGAAAGTTTATGCTCAATTTTACCTTATTCTGGCATGTTAAGTAAATCGTAAATTCCAAATAACTTACGACTTTTTTTAAATTGGAAAAATCATAGTCTATGATATTCATACCTGTATCCTAAATAGTATTTCGAAAGTGGTTTGACATCTTTACGATGAAAATATCCCTCAAGATTGACGTTTATGTGCAATTTTGCCCTATACTGCCATGTTAAGAAATTCGTAAATTTCCAATAACTTGCGAAATTTTTTTATTGGAAAATTCATAGTCATTAATATTCATACCAGTATCCTAAATAATATTTCAAAAGTAGTCTGGCATCTTTACGATGAAAATATCTCTAAAAATTGACGTTTATGTGAAATTTTGCCCTATACTGCCATGTTAAGAAATTCGTAAATTTCCAATAACTTGCGAAATTTTCAAAGTAGCATATTTATAGTTACTGATGTTCCTTCCGGCATCAAAACTGATATTTTAAAACTGGTCTGACATTTTTACAGTAAAAAGTTTCCATTTAATGCACGTTTAAGTGAATTTTTGTCCTATTTTCCCATGTTAAGAAAATCGTAAATTTCTAATAACTTACGAAGTTTTTAAATTCGAATGTTGCAAATAAATAGGGTTCTTGCCAGTGTCGAAAGTAATATTTTATAACTGATCTGACCTCTCTGCGACAATTTGTTCTTGAGATATCGTGTACACAGACTAACAAACTAACGGACTTACACACTAACAGACTAACAGACTAACAGACACCATAGAAATTTTGTCATTTTCGGATTCCTCACACCTGAAAACGTGTAAAAAAGTCAAAAAACCGAGGTCGAAAACTTTCACGATTACCTAAGTTCCCCATACCTATAGTATGAAGGGGTACTAAAAACGCATGTAAAATGTTTTGGAAAGCTTTGAGAACTGCTTCATATGTTCATATTTTACATCATATTTTAAATCATAATTATAATTTTATTATTTATTTTTTATTTTATTATTATTGTTATTATTATTATTATTTACATTCGACTATTTATTCCTCCTATCTGACTTCTGAAGAGAGCACTGAAAAATATTTGTGGTAAAATAAAAAAAACACAATTAACATTTATTATTTAATTCATTTATTTAATTATTTTTATAGCATTTTAGCATGAAAACACTCCAGAAAAAAATATTTTTGACGGCAATATAAAAAAATGCATGTAAAATGTTTTGGAAAGCTTTGAGGACTGCTTCATATGTTCATATTTTACACCATATTTTAAATCATAATTATAATTTTATTATTTCTTTTTTATTTATTGTTTTTTACTTTCTCTTACCCAAAAGGTAGAGAAAGTATTGTTTTTGGGTCAAATTTTCGAACGCGAGATTTTGTTATATTTACACGTTTTGAGGTCCCCTGAATACGAAAATCATGTTTTTAGCAAATCGTCTGTGTGTATGTCTGTGTGTCTGTCTGTGTGTCTGTCTGTTATCACCATATCTCAAAAACAAATTATGGCAGAAAGTTCAAACTTGGTATTCTAAATGTGTATCATATAGGGATGCTACAGTAAGCTTTTCGTTAAGATCAAGCTAATGGTTTGTGTACAGGGACAATCAAAAGAATTCTAATATATTACGTCTATGGGGGAAATTGCAGGAAAGTACAGTTTAACGTCTATAGACTGCACTAAACCAAATGAAACGAATATATATATTTTGTAATAGAGATAGTTAACTGCGAAATTTTTTTTGTGTATGTAGGAGCCTCGTCTCCCCCCCTGGGGGGGAAGTCCCCCCTCGAGGGGAGTAAATTTTCATGATGGGTATCTTTCAAAAGAGCTCACCAATACCTTTAAAACGAATGGTTGAACCATCGATCTGCGATAATTTAAAACAAAGTTATCGATTTTTTTTACTTTTAACGAAAAAAAAAAAAAAACTTAGAAAAAAAATCGTACTTTTTTTTTTTTTTTTTTTTTTTTTTTTTTTTTTTTTTTTAATTTTGAGAATAGAATGGACTATTTTGGGGGTATTTGGTGTTATACTACTTTTCTAATATGGAAATCGTCTGCATTATCATGAAAGATAATTTTTTTTAATTATAATTTTAATAAATTATTTTTTAAAAACAGACTTATTTTTTAATAACCGAATTAAATTCTATATAAATGTAGGTGCATTAATGAAACGGGGTGTTGAGGGGGGCGGTAGCCCCCCTCACACAGAACTAATTAGCATATAAAACTCTTCAGAAGCCTAATATGAATTGTTTAACATTGGTTTACATAACAGTACTCGTTATCTTACCTAGTAATCTGCAACCTGTATTTATTGTATTAAATTTCTGGGAAAGAAAAAGTCGTGTGAGTGACACACCAGATTATTTATTTTATTATTATTATTATTATTATTATTATTTTTTTTTTTTTTTTTTTTTTTTACATTCGACTATTTATTCCTCCTAACTGACTTCTAAAGAGAGCACTGAAAAATATTTGTTTTAAAATAAAAAACACACAATAAACTTAAAAAAAAAAAAAAAAAAATCAAAGCAGTATTTGGTGACTGCCGATAGAAGTGAGAACTAAGTAACTTGTGAATTGTATTGTCGAGCTATTAGATTTTTATTTTCGAATTATTTTTGGTTTTTAATGAAGTGTTTATGATCTGTATTATATGATTCGACACAATAACTGTAGCTACCCAAATTAAAAGAACTAAGCCTTATATTATGTAAAAATATTGATTACTTATGAAATTATTTTAATTAGTAGCTAAGATACAAAAGAAAACCGATTTAGGAAACCCCAAAACGTGTAAATCAGGTGAAATCTCGAATTCCACTTTTGATAATATAAAAGAACTCTAAAATATCTTTCGAATGATGTCTTAAAAATAATTTTATCATAATTGGAATTTGAAAATTTTAAATTTTAAAATATTACAGCGCCATCTGGCGGTAAATATTTCTGTAATCTACTGTTCGATTCCTAATCAACAAAGCCTTCTAATGATGTATTATTTATGAAATTATTTTAATTAGTAGCTGAAATACAAAAGAAAACCCATTCAGGACACCTCAAAACGTGTAAATCAGGTAAAATCTCAAATTCAACTTTCAATAATATAAAATAACTTTAAAATATCTTCCGAATGATATATTAAAAATAATTTAATCATAATTAGAATTTGAAATATTGAAATTTTAAAATATTACAGCCTTATCTGACGGTAGAAATCCCTGTTCGATTCCAACTACACAAAGCTTTCAAATGATTTATTACTTATGAAATTATTTTAACTAGTAGCTGAGATACAAAAGAAAACCCATTCAGGACACCTTAAAACGTGTAAATGAGTTGAAATCTCGAATTCCACTTTCGATTCTAATGGAAAGCCTTCGCTGACGATGACGCGAGTTTCGTGATTTTTGTTTACCCAAAAATGCTCAACGCGCCTAAAGAGGATTTCACTTCAAATGGAAAACCTTCGCTGACGATGACGCGAGTTTCATGATTTTTGTTCACCCAAAAGTGCTCAATGCGCCTAAAGAAGTTTCCACTTAAAGAAAAATGTTAAATGAACCAATATTTTTTCCTACTTTTTGTGATAGACTCAAGAAAAATTCTGTCACCAGAACTGAAAGGTATCGATAACTCATTGATTGTTTATAAAGTTATTATTGACGTAGCATACCGAACATGCTCTAGTAAGAGCGATTCTTTTTTCAACCATTTTAATTTAGTTAATGGAGTCAACTTAGTTATAGAAACTTATTGCTAAAGTGACTAAAGAAATCTACACTCTATAAAAAAAAACAAAAAAAACACCATGAAGGAGTGCACCAAAAATTGGTAGATTTGATGTACATGTAGAGAAAAACAATAGTAGTTTCAGAAAGTTTGAATAAGCAAGTCAATAACGCGTTGGTCCACTTCTGGCCCTTATGTACGGAGTTATTCGGCTTGGTATTAATTGATAGAGTTAGCAGATGTTCTTCTGTGAAGTATCGTGTTCAATTCTGTCCAATTGGTGAGTTGTCAAAATCTTGAGATGGTTGTAGGACCCTTTTTATGATGCTTCTAACGTAATCAGTGGGAGAGAGATCTGGGGACTGAGCTCAACCCCATTTCACTGAGTTACCTATTATAAGAGTCTTTGAAGTCACTGAAGTACCAGTTGCACGTAGGATCGACGATAATGAAAAATTGGAGATTTGAGTACCGTTTTGCGATTGACTGGTTCACACTTTCTGCCCTCTCTTTAGGCCGGCCGCTTACTCTCCGACACTGTGTTCGGCCATTGTTCACCCATTCCTGTCAATATCATCCAATAATGGCCCCGCACCTATCCAAATGTCAAAAAATTCGCAGATTAGACCAACCGGTTTCTTTGAGCCCAACTATACATCACACTGAAATGGCAACATATGCGCAAACTGTTTGTGCACCTGTGTGCGAGGCATAGTTACTTCCTTTTTGATAAGATTAAATAAAATTCTCGAAGAATTTATGACCTGGAATCAAAATTTCTCATTTTTAATATTCTGCCAATCGCACAGTTAAGATGAGCTGCAGCGTCTCATGCCTATTCGATGGCAGCCAAATTCAAATCACAGCACAGTTATAGTTACGATAGTTAGCTATTATTTTTAATATAATGAAAAAAATGTTAAATGTTTGATAAGGTTTTTTTTAAAGCCGTGGTTTATATTTTCCTGTTTTATATCGTTCTTATGCTCTTAACAATAATTAACCAAAAATTTGACATTGATATTGATTTCCATAATATAAAAAAGTAGCTAACTACCATAACAGTATCTATGAAGTAATGAGCGAATTAATTGAAATACTAACTCACACAGCTGCAATGACGGGGAACCCAATCGAAAATTAGACAGCCGACAGCGTTAAATAATAAACATAAAAAGAAAAAATTCAGTCGGAGATGAAGCACATTACAAGCCAACCTCCTGAGGATATCCCGGCGCTGGATCAAAAAGCCATAGAAAAAAATGAACAATAAAGGTGCTGTTATACATAATTTATATTAAAATATCAGCTTTCTAATTAGTATAATTAGAAAAAAATGATTTACCATTCATATCCTGTATTTTTATTTATTTACTTATTTGTGTGTGTGTGTGTGTGCAGAAGTAATGTATTGATTTAAAAAACGTTTATTAACATAATAAACAAAATTTTTTTGTCTATTACTCATTAGAATACAAAAGTAATTACAAGAATCTGAATAAAATCGAACGGAAATGCTGTAGTCATAAGAATTAATAGTTATTGCGAAATACAACACTAAAACTTAAATTAAAAGTCTAAAAAAAATTATAAATTTACACACAAAATTATCTAAAATTTAACAAAAGATTTTTCTTTATTAAAAATATTCAGAACAAAACAAATGCACAGACAATTTTGCAGTTTTTGAAATCAATAAATTTCCCACATACGTTTAAATTTAAACAATAAACACAAGAACAAAACATCATGCTGTCTGTATTTCATCGTTTCATCATATAAACTTCAAAGTACTTCGCCAGCGTGATAACAATCCAAACTGACAAAATTACAGGATGAAAGACAAATATTTTAATTGATTTCACAATCAATCTTAAAGATTCTTGTTAAATGTTAAAACGCATAATTCAAACGATAGAGCAATTTCCAATTGCAGTTTTTAATGCCGTTAAATATTTAGTGTAGCCTGAAAATCTTCATGCTGAATATGCCTTAATCTATAGAAAAAAAATATATATAGCATATAAATAATAGTCAACTTCACTATGATTTGCACAATACAAGGTTATTTAAACATGACCTATGAAAATGTTTCAATGGAACGAAATGCATTGATTTCTTTAGGGTGTACCTGTACACAAAACAGTTCTGCTGTTTATACCATTTTAAATAAGGAACAAGTCATAATAAACTTGAATAACATATGCAAATTTGTAAAATAATAATAATAATTTCAAATTATTTGTGAGTGCTAGAAGCGTAAACAATGACAATTAGGTAGCTGGACAGAAAGACTGACAAATAGACTGATTCAAATTATATTCACTCCTAAACATTGTTTGGCCAAGCCAATCAAATCTCAAATGCTAATTCTTGGGCGGATAGGATGGAGTTTTCTTCATCTTTGAATCAAAAAAACATTTTCGATAGTGATGAGGCACGGTTTTTTGTAGTAAAACGGAATGATGGAGATTTCTCTAAGACTTCTCCATTCTTGATTCAGAAATCTTTGCAATCCATGGTAGGTGAACGAAAGAATATTAAAAAGCTTCGCTCAGGAGAATTATTGATTGAAATAATGAACAGCAAACAAGGAAGTAATTTGAGAAAATGTAAAAGCTTTGGTAATATACCAATAACTATCACTGTACACAGAACTTTAAATATAAGCCGAGGAGTAATTTCTGAAAGAGACCTGCAATATGTTTCTGAAAGTGAAATCTTGGAAAATCTAAAAGACCGAAATATTGTTGCTGTTCGTCGTATCTCAGTTTTTCGAGAGGACAAACAAATTCCCACCAAGCATTTAATTCTTACGATAGATTCGCCTAGACTTCCACATTCAATAAAAGCTGGATACCTGGAATGCCCTATTAGACCGTATATCCCAAATCCCTTGCGATGCTTTAAATGTCAACGTTTCGGCCACTCGATGACCTCTTGCCGTGGAAACATAACATGTGCACGCTGCAGTGCAGTGGGCCATGATAGTAAAAATTGCGAAGCTCCTATCTGCTGCATTAACTGTAAAAGAGATCACCCAGCATATTCGAAAGCGTGTGAAAAATGGAAAATGGAAAAAGAAATTCAGACTGTGAAAACAAAACAGAATCTATCGTACCCTGAAGCTAGTAAAATAGTAGAAGCCCGGTCACCTACCATTGGTAAATCTTATGCAGCCATTACTTCCAGCAAAAAAACTTATCATACAATAGCAACACAGACTGAATGCCTCGAACAAACCAGCCAAACAGTTATTGCATTAAAAAATAACACAATACAATCTAAGTCTAACAAACCCTGCATTCTTCTCAGCTTAACCTCAAAAAACCAACAGTGCCTAAGAAAAGCACACCGAATTTAAGAAACACCCTGTCTGACAAAAGCCATAATTCTGTATCTTATAAGCATTCTACCTCTACTTCCACTAAAAGTACAATTAAAAAGAAAAAACTTTACCTAAACCCATCACCAATACTCATAAAACTGCCACTGTCAATAATGTTACACATGAAGACTCACTTAACCTCCATCCTTCTGATGATGAGGACAGTATGTCCACTGTATCAAGACAATAACGCAGATATTTTATTCTAAAAATAATAAAAATATGACTTATTTCATTTCCTGGAATTGCCGAGGTTTTACTCATAAACGAGACGATATTAAGGAGATAATTTTTAATCATAAACCTGTTTGTTTTGCATTCCAGGAAACTTATCTTAGACTAAACGATAATATTAATATCCGTGGCTACAATTGCTTCAGGAAAGACTTTCTAAGAACTGACAGAGCTACAGGTGGTGTAGCTCTTTTAATTTCCAGTACCGTTCCACACACTAATATCCCTTTAAATACCAATATCCAGGCAGTTGCAGTCCAATTGCATATCCAAATGTTACTGACTGTTTGCTCCATATACATACCACCCAATATGCCTGTCAACCAGAATGACCTCAATAGCCTCATTTCCCAATTACCTACTCCATTCTTGATCCTTGGTGATTTTAATGGGCATAGCCCTCTTTGGGGAAGCCCCGACACAAATGGTCACGGGCGACTCATAGAAAACTTCATAAGTGACAATTCTTTATGTCTATTAAATAACGGCAGCAATACTTACTTTCATGAACCATCCAGAACGTTTCATGCCATTGACCTTGCAATTTGCTTTCCTACTCTCTTTCCATATTTTAATTTTTTTGTTTGTGACGATCTACATAATAGTGATAATTTTGCTTTGTTTTATCACTTTATAATTATGACCAGACTCATCCCAAGAAGCCCCATTTTATCTATGACAAGGCCGATTGGTTACTTTTACTTTAAATTCATCTATCACGAGAAATATGACTGAGGGCGATATCAATAAGGCTGTAACTCTTGTCAGCCAATGTATTATTAATGCTGCTAACAGCTCTATCCCAAAATCTAGTGGACATCTCTCTAAACATTCTAAGCCTTGGTGGAACGAAGAATGCAGGCTAGCGAAAAGGAAGCAACAAAAAGCATGGGGGATTTTCCGCAGGTATCCAACAACAAGTAATTATATTTTATTTAAACAAGGCACATGCACGGAAAACTCGTAGAAAAGCTCAAAAGGAGTCCTGGATCAACTATGTCTCCAGCATAACTTCTAACATTAGCAGCAAAAAATTATGGCATCGTGTCAAAAAATGTATGGGAATTTATACAAATCAAAGTATTTCCTTCTTAAAAGATAATGGTCAAACTATAACATCTACAAAAAATATTGCTAATACCATCGGGCAAACTCTTTCAGATATCTCCAGCTCTAGTTCCTATAATGAAACCTTTCTATCCTACAAGCAAAACTCCGAACGCTCCACTATAAACTTCAAATCCCGCTCATTATAAAGTTATAAAGCACCTTTTACAGAAAACGAATTAAAAGTTTGTTTAAAATGCTGTCATAATTCTGCTCCTGGACCTGATGGCATTACCTATCTCATGATCAAACATCTGTCAAAGGAATCTCTCAAAAACTTACTTCACTTGTACAATAAGATCTGGTCTGAACATGTGTTTCCTGCAGCATGGCACGATGCTATTGTCATTCCTTTTCAAAAACCCGGCAAAGATGCAACTAATCCAAAGAATTACAGACCAATAGCCCTCACTAGTTGTTTGTGCAAAATTCTTGAGAAAATGTTAAATACAAGACTGGTTTTTATCTTGGAAAGTAATAGCACTATTTCTCCATAGCAAAGTGGTTTTCGACGTGGCCGTTCAACAATTGACAATATTTTACTGCTGGAGACAAACATCCGGAAAGCTCATGTAAAACGTAATCACTTAGTTTCAGTATTTGAAAAAGCGTATGATAATATTGAAAAAGCGTATGATAAGACATGGCGATATGGTATTTTAAGGGATCTTTTTAATTTAGACTTTCGTGGAAATCTTCGTATTTTTATTGAAAATTTTTTTTAACTCAGACGCTTCCAAGTTCGCATTGGTTCAAAATACTCGGATTTCTACATCAGGAAGAAGGTGTACCTCAAGGCATTGTCTTGAGCGTTACACTCTTCTCTTTAAAAATTAACAACATTTTAAAACAATTACCGCTAAGCGTTCATGGTACTTTATATGTGGACGACCTGCAAATCTCTTGCCAGGGTAAGGACATGCGTTTCATTGAACGCCAATTACAACTTGCTATCAAAAATATTATTAAGTGGACAAATGAAAACAGGTTTAACTTTTCTGTTGACAAAACACAGTGTGTGCATTTTTGTCGTAGACGTGATCTTCATCCTGATCCAGAACTTTTTATTAATAACAGACCTATCTCAGTTGTTGACTCTGCTCTCTTCTTGGGTGTAATTTTTGACAGGAAACTTACTTTTATTCCACATATTTTAAATCTTAGGACGAATTGTGATAAAAAATTAAATATTCTGAAAGTGCTTTCAAGTACTTCCTGGGGTGCTGATCGTGCTTCCTTGCTTAAGATCTATAGAGCAATCATCCGCTCTAGGCTAGACTATGCTTGTCAGATTTATGGTTCAACTCGCAACACGTACCTTAAGAAACTTGACACAGTGCACCATTCTGCACTTAGAATCTGTTCTGGTGCTTTTCGTATATCTCCCATTCTTAGTCTATATACTGACTGTGTAGAGCCATCTCTCACTATGACCAGGCAGAAACATTCACTTGAACTGTATTTCCGCATTCTATCACATCCTCATCATCCACTCCATCCTCATTTTTGCAACAATTATCACATTTTATTCCGTAATCGCCCCTCTTGCATTCCTCATTTTAGCCTAAGAATGAGGAACTTTCTTGTTGGTATGCCTCACATTGACACTGATGTTCGTAGTATTACACTACGTAATATTACACATTTACTCTTGGCTATTACACCATGGAACTTTAGGGTTATTTCCTGCATTCACCCTTTTAAAGATTTTGACAAATCGAACACAGATGCTTCAATTTTCCGGTCACTATATGCTTCTCATTGCTGCAGTTACAAGGACTACATCAAAATTTTTACAGATGGTTCAAAGGTAGGCGATAAAGTTGGCTGTGGTGTTGTTTCTGGTGCAACTATTTTTAGCTATCATCTTCCAAGTACTTTTTCAGTTTTCTCGGCAGAATTTTTTGCAATTGAGGTCGCACTTAACTTTATTTCTTCTCATTGCTATAGAAAATTTATAATTTACACAGACTCAAAGAGTGTTCTCGATTCCCTTTCTTCCATTTCATGTACATCCTCATTTATTTCAGTTTTAAAAACATATAACGACCTGTTGAAAAAGGGATTTGATATTTTATTTTGTTGGGTTCCTGGACATGTTGGGATTAAAGGTAATGAAACTGCTGATAAGGCTGCAAAACAGGCTTTAACTACTCTTAACTGCCCAGTTCCATACGAAGATTTAAAGCATGCCTTCAAACAGCCCCTTAAAATCCTTTCGCAAAGAGAGTGGGAATTTCAAGTGGACAATAAACTACAAAAGATCAAAACACACATAACAGTCTAGCCTACACTCTCACCAAGGAAGTACGATGTCATTCTCACCCGTCTCAGAATAGGGCATTCCAGGATAACACATAAGCACTTACTTCTGGGAGAACAAGAACCTGACTGTCCTAAATGTCATTTTACTTCACTTACCATTCGCCATTTACTTACAGATTGCCCATGCCCATGCCTTCGTCATTTGTACAGACATTATTTTAAATCATCATCACCAAATCTGACAAGCCTTATAGGTACTAATCCTCATCCTTTACTGACAAAATTTTTAAAAGAGGCTGATTTTAATTACGATATCTGATTTTATTTCTTACACTATTCATTTTTTTACATCTGTTTTTATTATATACTCTGTTATTTATTTTTTTACTTCTGGTTTTATTGTATACACTGCTCATTATTTTTTCATCATTTCATCTTATAAACTGTTTGCCCTGTTATCTATTATTTTTATTTTTTGACTTCATATTATTTTAACTTTTTACCCATTTTTGTGTTTTAGTGGCCATCTGGATGGGTAAACCCATCCAGAAGCTATACTTTAATTTCACATATTTGTTTGGCGCAGTATGTCCCATTGTGGACCTTGCGCTATTAAAAGACAACCAATCGACCAACCTAAACATTGTTAAAAAGTGTTAAAAAGGTTTATTAAAAATGAAAATTGTATTGCAGCAATTTCTAATTACGCACTGTAAATACAAGTGTCTGAAATGGGTGTTTAATTTTAAGATGCTAAAAAGTGTCTTAAAAAGCATGTCGTTTCAAACATAAAGTGTCTGAAATTCCGCCATCTTTGATTTTATCTATAGTAAATATTTTTCATAAATAAATAAATGAAAAGATAAGTGTTATACTGTTTACCTGTGAAAAAGATTTTAGAACCGACCTAGAGCATAAAAAAAAGCATTAATAATTTTTACAAGAACTATCACCGTTTCCCTCGTCGGGAATCGAACCGACAATCAATGGATTCACAGTCGAGCGTTTTCCCAATCAAGCCATCGGTATTCACACGGGACGTTGTTTGTATAAGGAAATATATTTTAATATCCGTAAAACAAATCGAAGTTTTACGTCTTTGCCATAAAATTGTCCATAAGAGATTAATACATATTATTATCTTAAATTTCATGTGTAGAGGTTTAGAGTTTTTTTGTAAAATGCGTAATAAATATGAAAAGAATAGTAGACTATGGATTTTAAACTTTTTTTTAAAGTGGTATTTGCAAGAAAACAAATTATGTACATGAAACCAAAAAAAATTGTTCTTTTACATTTTGAAGTGTAGGGAACATAAAATAATTAAAATGCGAAAAAAAAAATCAATTATGCACAAATTCTTTAAGAATGTTTAGTTACAAATTCGCTTCTTAGCTACAAGATACATGCTTCGTTTATCTTACTTTTTTTTTTTTTTTTTTTTTTTTTTTTTATCATCGCATGTGTGAACTTTAAATAAAAATTAACTTTGTTTTTTTAAACTTTTAACGGAATAAGTTTCGCGTCTAAGTATTTTAATAAGTTAACTACTTATATTATATAAAATAATATCAAATTTATTTGTTAAAAAAATATTAAAGCAGGATTATGCATGCCGCTTAAAGTAGATTCCATATGGAAAATTTTTTAAGTTGTACAAATGTCTGAATTTCTAAGTGTCTGAAATTTGTAATGTCTGAATTTTTAAGTGCCTCAATTGTAAAATGTCTGAAATTTTATGCGTCTAAAATGTTATATGTCTTAATTTAAGACATATCAACCTTTTTCAGACACTTATCTCAGCTCATTTATAAAAAAGACACTTACGTGTCTTAATATAAGACAGCTCATGCGTCTGAAATTTTGCATACGTAAGTGTTTCAAACATTTATGTGTCTGAATTGACATTTCAGACACATTTTTGTCTGAATTTAAGACGCTTAAGACACTCAATGTATCTGAACATTTTTGAGTAGTCTCCTAAATCTTAATGCATTACAAGAATTCTTTTTTTGCGCGTGTGAATATAAATATCAGTTTCCTTTTGATTTCTGCAAAATAAAATAGCTAAATACGGTTCATACAAAAATCTTCATAGAACGCAATGCTTTGGAATTCCTTCATGTGTCCTGTATGCAAACTAGAAATGGTATGTTCACCACTTTCAATATGAAACATTTCACATTGAAATTGAATAATGTATTCTATTTTCAAAGAATTACATGGATATTTATAGGAGTTAGATCATGGACATTTAGACAGTTCTCAGACAGACAAAACGAAGTCATAAACACATCTCAAATTTATTAGAATAATATTAATTATTAATTTGTCTTTTACTTAGAAGTTTATAGTTGCTAATATTTTAAAATTTTTCTGTGTGCATGAATAAAAATTATTGGATTCGTAAAACTTTTTAACCGATATACAAGTTTGAAATGGTCTTCGATATATTTTTACTTTTTTTGGAATTATGTCAGACCATTTGCGTTTGGCAAAATGTTTTTGGCAAGTACAATTTAACAACAAATGGACAGAAATTAGTGAAAATTTACTATATTTAGTTCCATTGTAACACAAATCGAGGTCTGTCAACTTCTGGTACATAACACTCAAGATCTTTTACACTGTCAAAACTACAGCTGACACATGACAGCTCCTGGGTGTAAAAGACTGGTGGTACCTCTAAGGAAGCCAAAATGGCACCTTTTACTTGTAAGATGAGAAGTAAATAACGGTACTGCTACTCCAAGGTGTTCTGGGGGTGACAAGATAGAACGTCGGGGGAAATAACTGCATTCTAGAAACTGCATATCTAGCAATTGTATTAATTGATTTGAATAATGAAATAGTGTGTGTCGATAAATTTCATTGAATTCCGTGAGGAATTCAATAATAAATATTGTATATTTTACTGCTATTCCCACTGAAATTTTTTGGCTGTTTTTTATAAATAACTTAATATTAAATTCTTAATGTTTTATGTAATAATTTAAGCATAGTAACTTAATTCATTTCAAACATTTATACCAAATAAATTAGTTTGCAGTGTTTAGAATGATACTGAATGACCAATTTTAAATTTTTTTCGAAACAAGTCAGTTATAATGCATTTTTATAATCTTTGAGTTTGAATGTCTTGAAAATGTATGCAATAAACATGTAAAACCTTTAGTACTAAAAATTAGAGATTATTGAAAAACAAAGTAAGTTGAAAGAAAAAAAAAAAATTAGAGATTATTAAAAAATACCTTTAACGCCCTACAAAATTTGACAGATCATTACATTTCAGGATTGGAAAAAAATTAAAACTAAATGTTTCCCGTTACCTCCCCTAGTTTCTTCCCTCCAAAAGCACAAAAGAAATGGTTTATTTAGTTTAAATTACATAAAATAAAAAGGCGGTTTTTTTTTTTTTCAGTTTCTAAATTTTTTCACTGAAAAATCGACAAAAAAGTAATTTTTATTAATCAGAAAAACGAGACATAAAATTCTATTTTTGAAAAGTTATGTTTTTATTATATTATAGGTTAAATACTTCAAATCTGTACGTAACGAGATATCTCGTTAAACATTTATCAGTCTGACAACATGTTCTCTTAATCTTTAAAATTAATAGTGTGCCAGTAGATATTTTCATTATTTTGCAGAACGGTTTTTATCTTTGACGCATGCCATTATTCAAAGGATTTGGTAGAATATAAACTATTAATCTTTTAGATCATATCTATGATTGAAACTCAAGCATTATATGTTTCATGTATTTATTGATAATGAACATATAAAATAAAAAAATGCGGCGCTGTTTTATAACACAATTTTCAGTTTTATACCTAACTCGTATAAAAACTTGCTGAAATATATAAAACTAAAACAATAAATATTTTTGGAAAAAAAAATCAAATAATAGCAATTTTACAAGATAATAAGGTATAGATTAAGAGCATCTCTAAATTTTAAATATACTTAAAAGCTATTTTAACAATATCACTGTTTTACTCAAAATATAAGAAGGGATGAATTGTTAAATGTAGATACTTGAAGAAAGAATGCTGTACATGATAAATGTAGTTCAATATCATGTCTATCATGTCTATAGCGGCATACGCATTTGTTTTCACATAAGAGATCGTATTAGGCTCACTATTTTTTTTCTTTTATAGTAAAATTCGCCAACCATTTTTACATATATCAAACGCATATATCAACAAAGCCCTTGATAAATTTATATATTATAAATATAAATTTTGCACTTATCTTTAAAGTCTTCACTATCTTTAGAGAACATGGTGTGATAATCATTTGAAATTTGTAGTTTTAAATATGTATTTAAATATGAAATTGTATTAATCAGGACAGTATTTTAGTTCACTTTTATGTTAATATATTTCTACTTATACAGTAGATTTCTGATATTTCTCGTTATTACTTTATGTATTCAAGAGAAGAAAGTTTTCGATTCGTAAATATTTGAATCATTTGGTTTTCGATGTATTCACATGATTTTAGATGTCAGGAATATGACATGGACATTTTTAGTAAGTATCTGTCTGTTTGTGTTTAGATGTTCTAAATCAAGAACTAATGCACAGGATTTCATTTAAAAAAATATATATATATTCAGTTTCGTATTGACATGAATTTGTTTATATCAAATTTTTTGTACATATCGCATTGTCATTCCATATTTTCATTTTTTGAATATGGGGGTAGAAAACACAATTCTATATAAAAGTACTTAATTAGTTTATATATAACCAATCAATGTAAAATAAAAGTGTTTTATTTATATTAGTACTAAGAGTAAAGAATGATAAAATTTTCTCATTACAGGAGCATCACTTTCTTTAAGGGGGACATCCATTATTGCATTGGTAATATTTTATTGTAATAATGTAAGTATTAATATATATATATCTATACATAGAACATGATAATACGTTCAAAACGAATCTTTGAATCATGTATGTGTGATGACTTGTAACAAAGTTTAACGATTTTTTAATATTTTAATTTTAATTTATCTTTTTTTAAATAAAAAAAATATTTTTGTCGCCATTCTTGTCCTCCCTCTTCATTTTTAAATGTTAAATGTAGTAGTGAATGTTTCGGTTTGCATTCCGTAAACTTGTACAAGGGAATATAGAAAAAGCTTTGTAATAACTACAAAATACTATTATTTGTTAAAAACATTTTTTTATTGAATATGACTTAGCTCACAGATACATGCGCAACTAATTACTTGATGCATGTATATGAAAATGAAATTAAACAAGTGCACTCACACGAAAGTATAAAAATGAATGTAGTAAATGTGCTCACTCTTAGATCGTATACTTATGAGGAAAGAAATATACATTTTTAAAATATTCTAGAAACTTTTACTATATTTCAGTATAAAGCAACTTTTATTTTTCTGTAAGAAAATAAAGAATATATATATGTGTAGAACGGAATATTAGAATATTTTGCCAAGTATTTATTTATGAGAAAATATTAGTATATTTCTAATTCAATTAAAAAAAAAATCAGTTTTATCAAATTAAGCGCATTATATAAAATGTTTAAAACAGTTTAATAGTGTTTAACACTTTATGTGTTTCTAGACAAATACACAGACAAGTTTTAATAAATATATGGTTTTCATTAAACAATATTTTTAATAAAACTGAAAAATCTAAATAGATAAATTTATATGAATATTCTTGAGTGGCTCCGTAAATCAGTCTCTGGTGGTTTTCGTACCGTATTCAGGAGAAAATTTATCAATAATAATATTAAATTTAGTTGTGTTATGTTCAGCGTAAAATATTAACCGCTTAAATGCATAGCGATGTAGATCTGCATCATATGTTTTAAAACCACATACCTATTTAAGTAGTAAATTTTGCTTAGTTTTTTTTTTTTTTTTTTTTTTTTTTAATCAAAACTGTTTTACCGCTTCCTAAAGCAACTTGAATCTTTGACAGTTTATTTCTTTATCTGTGACAATTTTCAATTTTGGTGACCTATCTGAGTCCAATTTCATTTCTGCTTGGGTGTTACGAATTACGATTATTTATAAAATCAGTAATAAAACGTTCACGAAAAATTGTTTTGCTATAAAAACTAGGTAAGAGTAACAAATAATATTTCTATTTTTGCATACACTGATAAATTGTGGGAAGAAAAATGTAGTTTTATTTGATGATGTAGAAATACATATATGTTTGTTTTTAAAAAAATCTTTTGTGGATTTTTTTCCCATTAATTACACCCATTTTTCCGTTTATTTCAAATGTCATTCATTAAAAATAAAAATTCACGTAATTAAGGTTTGAAAGTTGCAGTAAATAAATACTCATACAACCGTTACATACCAACAATATTTTGTGATTATCTATGCATTAACCAGCTAATTGTACAGTTATCAATAAGGAACATGCAAAATTGAATCTAAACTATATATGTAAATTTCAAAGTAACCTAAATAATATAATAATGTTGGCGAAAGGAAAGACACTGAATCTAAAGTCATTTTTACTTTTCAAATTTTATTGAAAAGTCTTAAAATAGTTACAAATTTGTCCTCTTGTTCTATCATGCACAATGTACATACTGTTCATTAATTAACTTTTACTGCAAATAAATAAATAAATAAAAATATAATAAGTATATGACCAGAAAATATATTAATTTATTCCCCTCTGTAAAAATTTTTCTACTTAAAAAAAAAAAAAAAAACGGATATATCCTATAGGATTTTAACTTTTTGGAGAGTAATATAATTCATGAAATCATATACTGTAGTAGATTTATAATGTATATGTGTTTCACATATATATATTTCTTCAATATTTACTTTAACTTGTCACATTTTCCTGACAGCTGCATTTCATAAATTCAGCATTTAAGAAGGAAAATATTCTCAAACAGGATTTATCCTCTCAGAGTCGGAGAAGTTCAGACTGCATCTAAAAAATCGCGATGGTTCTGTTCAAATTTTAAACATGAAAAATATTATCATACTTTTACATATAAAATATTGAAACTGATTGTAATATTTTATTTTATATCGTGATTTGTAACGTTTCAAAAAATATTTTTAAAATATTATAAATAATTTCGTATGTCACTCACACGGCTTTCTCTTACCATGAAATTTAATACTATAAATAGAGGTTGGAGATTAAGAGGTAAAATAACGAGTACTGTTATATAAACCTATGTTAAACAATCAAATTAGGCGTCGGAAGAGTTTTATTTGATAATTAGTTCCGTGTGAGAGGGGGGGGGGGCTACCACCCCTCTGAACCCTTCGTTTCATTAATGCACCTATATTATATAGAATTTATTTATATTATTAAAATTAAAAGTTTACTTAAAATTATACAGAAAATTTTCACACACGACATTTGTTGAAACTTATCAAACTTGATCAAACTTTTCAGCAACAAACTTATATTAACTTAAATAAACAACATTTAGATCTCCTAAAATTATTATTTTTTAAGTTACTCTAAGAGACACAGAATGAGATCAAACGTTAAAAAACTTGACTACGGTAATCAGGAAGCCTCAAAACGTGTAACTATACAAAAAAAAGTGATCAATATTTATCATAAAATATACACTATTTACCATATCTCTATAAGGGATTTATTTCAATTCCCGAACAGCTTTCCTAGAAATGGTAAAATGTTATTAATAAAGCACATCCACTAACAACAAATAACTAGTGTGTTGTGGCCACCACATGAGTTTCTTTCATATTTTTCTGAAGAAATTCACCCAGTAAAAATAATTTATTAAAATTGTTATTTAAAAAAATTATCTTTCATGATAATGCAGACGATTTCCATATTAGAGAAGTAGTATGACACTAAATGTCCAAAAAAAAAGTTGAATTTAATCATTTAAACTCAATATTACTTAAAAAAAAAAAAAAAAAAATGAAAAAATGAAAAAAAATCGATAATTTTATTTTAAATTATCGCAGATCGATGGTTCAACCATTCGTTTTAAAGGTATTGGTGAGCTCTTTTTTGAAAGATACCCATCATGAAAATTTACTCGCCTGGAGGGGAGACTTCCATCCAGGGGGAGGGCGAGGCTCCTACATACACAAAAATGTTTTCCCAGTTTTTTCCCAGAGAGTTCATATGTACACACGAATACAATATTTTATAAATATTTACAAAAGAATTTTAAAATATCTTTAAATTAGTCGGTTTTAGGCGAATTACTTTTTTTTTTTTTTTTTTTTTTTTTTTTTTACCCCGAGCACGAATTTACCTTAATACAAATGTGTATTAAAAGTAAAAAATACAATTTTATTTTTTTTATATAAATGTAAATAATGACACTCATTTTAAAAGTTGAGTAACTTTTAAGCAATTTTATGCATTTTCGTCTCTCTGTCTTTCAAGTAAATTGTATTAGACTATTTTCTTTAACATGAAATCGAAATAATTGATTTTAATTATACACATAAATATTAAAAGAATATTTAAAATAAAAATTCAATATCTTACTCAAGGTATTTATATAATTCCATTATATATATATATATATATATATATATATTTGAAGTGCACTAAGAAATATCTTAAATGATATTTAATGTCTGAATCTTGATTTGCAGTGGCAAATTCTCCTTGTTTCCGAAAATTATATGAAAATGTAACAAAGGGTAAATCTGAAGCTTGGTCCATAATCAGTACATTGTTATGTGCATTTGATCAGAACTTCAATGTGTTGGAATAACATCTAGCATAAGTTTGGTGTTTGATCATAAAATGTATTTTATATATTGTATGGAATACTGTGTTTAACGAGTCGCATATATTTAAAGTTTACACAATGCAAATATGCCAGCGAATCGTACCTTTTAGAATATTGATAAGAATAACAATATATATACATATTTGTAATTGATTCAAAATTTTAAAAGCCCTAAAAAAAAAAAAAAAAAAAAAAAAAAAATTCCTCGTAGTAGAGTAGAATAAAAATAGAGTATAATTAGGACAAAGGAATTTTCAAACAATTATTATTATTATTATTTTTTCTGGAAAGAAGAAAATAATTTTTAATACCAATATATGTAATTTTAAGCCTATTTTTTATTTTTTTAATTAGAATATCACTAAGGCAGTGAAAAAAGCTTTAAATAGCTTAGATTATTTAATTGATTTTTTTATCCTATTCTGACGTTTGTTCAAAAATACTTAAAGATTTTTTGTAAAATTTTATGTATATAAAAGTATTTCACATTTATTTATTCATTTATATATATATATATATATATATATATATTGAAGATTTGAGACTTCAATTTTAAAAGCGAAATAAGTTTTTTTTTTTTTTTTTTTTTTTTTTTAAGATTTTAAAAATACCAGTCTTTGTCACAAAATTTCTATATCACAAAATGTAAAATTGTTGCGGTTAACTTGATTGTGGATAATTACCTTTTAAAGTATGCATTTACAAATGCGATTAAACTTACTAAATTAAATACATTAAAAAAGTTAATTGCATTTTGTAAGAAATTATTTTAGGTAATGATAATTTTTACACAATTCACTTATATATACATAAAGCAAAAATTTTAAAACGAAAATATTCCAATTATTATGATGTTATTTACTAAATAAAATTGATTGTATGTATTTAGAAGAGATTTTTAACTATTTATTTCATTAATATTAAATATATGTGTGTGTGTGAGTGTGTGTGTGTGTGTGTGTGTGTGTACTTTATAAAAACTGAAACTTTGTATGCAATCTTCTTATAATTAGTTATACTGTTTCTAAATTCAAAATAAAATGTGAATAAAATAAAACGAATTTACTTCTTTGTAAAGATTTTTTTTTTTAAGGTATTTTTATGTATTTAAAATTCTTCACATATTCAATTAAATGTTTTAACAGTTTTTTTTTTTTTTTCTCATGGTTTTACATGGTATTTTTTTTCCTTTGGGTTTCATACTTTTTTGACAAATGGCATTTGGTCAGCTTAGTGTAATTTTGAATTAATTTTTGCAGTAATCAGAAAAGCGTGATTATTTATAATTTAATTATTTATAATTTACAAATAAAAACTTAAAAAAAAAAAAAAAAAAAAAAAAAAAACACTAAAATCGCTTTAGATCTCGCTTCTTCGGGCACCCGTTACCTGTCAGCTCTTTTTTCTGCCCGTACTGCATCGGATCCAGTTTCCCACTGTCTACAGAAAAGTCTTTAACGGGCACTTCAATCTGGGTATTTATCGACGACTTGTGGATTTTCTGTTATTTAAGAACTATGATTTTAAAGATGACTGTATCTGAGAATCTATTATATATTTTGGGTTTTGAACCATTTGTTTTATAGCCCCCGTTATTTACACTGCATTACGATTTGATTCCGACCAGCGCAATAAAATAAAATAAAAAAATAGATTTTCTATTAAAAGGAATGAAAAACAAACGAATTTTAATCAGTTTAATCCTTTCTACTATAAACTACCATTTTTTTCACCCAATAAGTATTATAAATAATAATAATAATAACAAAAAAAGATTTTTCTTTTAAAGGAATTAATTAAAAAATGAAAATAAAAAGTTGCTATACTATAAAATTTATACATAAACGTAACAATTTATTTCTATTGCATTACCATTTGATTTTCAATAAATATAATAAATTAAAAAAAAAAAGAATTTTGCCTTTAAATGAATGTATTAAATAAAAAATAAATAGTAAAATAACCGTTGCTAAGATACGCAGACGATTGCAATCAAAGAATTAAATTTGTGAAAAATGAAGTATTAAAGCCAATATTTAAAATCTAAAAAACATTAATTTAAAAAATTCAAATTCGAAGTTCGAAAAAATATCGATGCGGTGCACACCTGCAGGGTCCCAGGTACCTATATGACAAATTTGGAAGCTCTGCGATCAGTAGTGTGAGCACTAGAGCGCAGACAGACACACACACAGACACACACACACACAGATACACAGACACTTCTTTTTATTTATATAGATAATAAAAAGTGGTTTTCTAGAACTTAACAAGTGTTATAGACAATTTGACTAATTTGTGTCGATTGTTAAATGAAATTTAAAGATGATATGTCAGATTTGTGTTTATTTTAAAGAAAAATTATAAGACTATTTAAATTTTACTTTAAAAGTCTAATGCATATTTTAAATTACATTTTTAATGATTTTTTTTAATTATATATATATATATATATATATATATATATATATATATATATATATATATATATATAAGCTGATTTCTGTATTTGGAGCAGTGAATATGTTTTCTCTCTGATTAAAATTATAAAAAAATCAGTCCGGTTTTTCTCCTTTTGGTTTAGAAAAATTAAACTAATATGAAGACCAGTTACATTTTGGATAAGAGATTAAATTATAATCTTGCTGTTAACATTTATTTCAAAGAAATGAAATATAAAGCTAAATTAAGATTTTTATATTCTTCAATAAAGCATTAACTTTACTAATATCAAGCAATAAAATGCATAATGTTATTTGATTGCTACTATAAAAAGACAATTCATTAATTATAGTTTAGTTACAATTTTCTTTTATGGTAAAGAAAAATTAAAATAATAATTTACTTGTTGTTTAAAACTCAAACACAAAATTAATTTAAACAATCATGGAATATAAATATTGTACAAGTAATAATTGATAAGTTTTCGTTTTAATTAATTAAATGAAAAAAAGCATAAAATACATTGGGACGTTCTATTAACTTTTAAGAATATATAAGTGTATAATCTATGAATTCAAGTGTACATTTTACGTAATTTGTGAATATTTAAAAATGATGTGTTTCATAAAGTTTAAACGAGAAAAATAACTCTTTTGACGAAAATTTGTTAAAATAATAAATGATTTCATGAAATTTTCAAAATAGAAACTTTCATGTCATTGCTTTTCTTTTTCTTACATTAATCGAATTAATCACGTGACTTGTAACATATTGTGTGGACTTTTAGTCTGATTGAAACCTCTCATTTGTCTTATATTAAACTGTCTAAATAAAGTTAATAACTTCGATATTGAAAGATTATGATCATAATATGATTGTGACGTAGATTAATACATTATACGGAAAGTACCATTTGCTTTCTTTCAGAAATTATCATTATCATTTAAATATTTCCTTTGTTATCATATGGTCTTTCAGAGAATTTGGGGAAAGTTGCTTGCTGGAAAATCTTTCTGGTTTAACCCGCTCCACGGATATTAGAACATAATCAAATCTGCTCCTTCTTTTAGTTATTAATTTTTTTCTCATAATATTTTCATATTTGTTATATATTATCTCATATTAAATTTTTAATAATTATTAATTTATATAAAGCTTCACTTCCATATGCAACTCTTTAATTATTAAAGAGTGAGTACCATGGAATACTCCAGATTTCTTTTAACTTTCCATATATATATATATATATATATATATATATATATATTTAATCTTATGAATAAATTTGAAAGAAGACGCCAAAATGAAGTGTCTTAGTTTTTATGTTAATTCTACAGGAGAAAGTTTTAAAATCTACTGACGGTGAAGAATAGAAACTCTAAATTTTTTCACGATAGGCTCACCAAGTAAATCCATTAGGCAATTTCAGAATTCAATCAAAATGTCATTATAAAACGGAAATGGTTCATATTGCACAATTAAATGATACCTATTTAATTAGATGCAGAAATAAATAAAATTTTTGAATTGAAATTCGCATCTGGCTTTGAAATGTTAGAGGATAAAGAAACAAATCTCTAATTTAATAAATCTGTGATATATAAAATAAAATGAGTTCGCATTATTTTAATTGAATAATTTAATATAATATTTCTTTTCCAATCTTTTAGATTCAATTCAATAACATAAGTGAGGGAATAAAATTACAAAAGAACTTTTATTTAAATTATTATTTATTTTACCATATTGGGCATTATATATAAATAATAATATATATAAATAGGCATTTGATAATTTTGGAAAAAATAAATATATAGAACGGATTTTTCTGAAACCTTACGCTCAGACTTTAACAATTGAGAGCAAGTTTGGACCTAAAAGTTTGTTGGAGTGAAAACCGATTTGCTTTTCCTCATCTTTATCAAAATTCGCATTTGCTGTTAAGGGAACAAGGCACCTTTGACGACACCACGGAAGTAGGTTTCTTATAAAAACTTTTATTTCCATTTAAAATTTATAAACGGAACTATATCAGTTTTTTGAATACAATATATATTCAGGCAATAATTCTTATGGTTCTTAATAGATATTTTACAGATTTGAAATTTTTTAAATAGGATTTCTCAGTTGGCAGTTATTGCAAACTGAAAAAGTTTGCAATAATCTTCAAAATTCTAAGTCTTCTACAAATATTAAAGAAAAGACTTAATATATACATGCAGGCTGTTCCAAAAGTCAGCTCCCCCCCCTCCCCCTCCCCACCCCTTCCTAATTCGAAAATTAGTCGAAATTTTGAAAAATTGCGAATCGTGTATTTAATGAATTCGAGAGGGACCTCTTTTGGTGAAAAAGTTTGGGGCCGGGGGTGCTAGGAGGGCCGTTAGGGAGGGCACCTTTAAAAATTCAAATGGGAAGGTATGTCTTGTGATACATCCTTGAAACGTCTCTTCAAGACAATGAATTTGGTATAAATAGTTATGTCCTGCAGTGATTATTAAAAGGGATACATACGTATAAAATTCCTATTTCAAAAGTCTAAAAACTTTTGTATCTCCTTTAATAATCATCGTAGTGCGAAACTATTTATTTAAAATTTATTGTCTTAAAGAGACATTTCCAGAGATGTATCACAAGACATACCTTTCTACATGAAATTTTAAATTTTCCCTCCCTAGCTCCCCGGGGGCCAAACTTTTTTCACCAAAAGAGAACCTTCTCGAATTCATTAAATATGTGTTTCGCCTATTTTCAAAATTCAGACTTATTTTCAAGTTAGGAGGGGGGTACGTGGGACTTTTGGAACACGTATTTATGTTTAATAAAAACTACATAAAATGATAAAAGATAAGTTTTGGAATATTTTTAAAAGGAAAAAAAATATTAAAAATAAAAATATGACAAAAATAATGTTTTTTCCCAAATTCTTACATGGACATGTACTTTTTAATTTTTATCTGAAAAGCTAATTGATAAATTTCAAAACGCATATTTAATTCTTTCATGTAGATTCAATTAAGTTTTTAAAAAAAATATTAATTATTTTTTTAAATAATTGTAGAAGTTTTAGCATATTGAAAATCATAAAATTTGAAGATAATTTTGAAGATTCATGAAAAAATGCAAACTGTAAAAACGTAATTTAAATATTTAAAATATGTAACAATCCATGCCAAAAATCTTCACAGTGTCAAAATTGGACAAATAACTCAACATTTCAGTTTCACTAAATGAGAAACTACATAACAGTAATAATGCGTATCAATAAGAATTTTTGAATTTCCATCATTCTATGCTGAGTTGTAAAAGAGTTTATATTTGTAAACGAATAATGAATCTGCTAAAAAAATGAAAACTTTAAACAACTTTTTATAAAACTAGGGGGCTCTGGCCCCTGTTCGCTCCGCTCAACAACTCCCGACTCACTTTACTTATTAACACATGCAGATCTCTGCCAAAGCTCTCTACATAGAAAGCCTGGTCCGGGGAGAATTGAATCAGGGATGAATGGAAGATTGGAGGCCCAAATATTATTCTCCTCATATTTGATTATAGTTTCAATTTTATCTCATTTTGAAATATATGAATGCTGACTGTATGTGCAGGCTTTAAACAATATTTAGCACTCAAAATATAATTAAAAATATATATATATATAATTAAGAAAATAAAATATTGAATGGAATCGTAAGGATTTTATTCTAGAGAAAATTCTTATGATCCTTTAAGAAATTATTTAACTATTACATTGTAATTTTAACAGGTCAAACATTTATGCCTTTTACATATATATACATTATATTTAACCTATCATTTAAAAAAATTCCGATGAATTAGTAAGTAAAACAGATGTTTTTATTATTTTGTTAACAAAGAAATTAAAATGCAAAAAAAAAAAAAAAAAAAAAAAAAAGAGAGAGAGAGAGAGAGAGAGAGAGAGAGAATTTTATACTTAATCTTTATAGTAGACAATTTATACTATGTTTAACCACTACCCAATTTAATATGCTGAATATATATATATATATATATATATATATATATATATATATATATATATATATATATAATATGAATTATTTAGTACCATTGCAACACTCTGCAGACAAAAAATGAAGATACCAACATAAATAAATTTTAAATGAGATTTATTTCGATTAAATTATTCACGGTATTAAATTAATTTTTCATGAAGGTGGATAGTTTGACATGTTAAATTAATATTTTTTTTTTCCACCTCTAATGTAGTCAATATTTACTTTTACCATATTCAGAGGAATAGAGTTGGTTTATCAAACATCCATTTAAATGCCAAATAGAATATGTAAAAATTAATAATTTAATAAAATTATTTAAGAATTGCATAAATTCAATAATAGGAATAAAAATTGAAATAATACACAATTGTTTAAGCGCATTGGCAGCTGTAGTCAAACTGTATTTGATTATTAGATTAGTGTTAAAGCCAAATTAGGCCAATATTTGTATATATTTAATTATATATACAATAAGTAGTAAATTTAATAATTTTTAAGTTCTTTAAAATTTGTTGAGAAAAAACAAAATACATTTAAAAAGTTGCGCATAAGAAGCAGATTAAATTTAAATGTAAATATAATATAAATTATTTAGTACCATTGTAACACTCATCAGACAAAAGATATATGAAGATACCAACATAAATAAATTTTAAATGAGATTTATTTCGATTAAATTATTCACGGTATTAAATTAATTTTTCATGAAGGTGGATAGTTTGACATGTTAAATTAATAATTTTTTTTTTTTTTTTTTTCACCTCTAATGTAGTCAATATTTACTTTTACCATATTCAGAGGAATAGAGTTGTTATATCAAACATCCATTTAAATGCCAAATAGAATATGCAAAAATTAATAATTTAATAATAGGAATAAAAATTGAAATAATACACAATTGCTTATCTCTCTCTATATATATAAATGTGTACATACTATATTAAAGAAAACTTCATTGCTAAAAAGTGGCTATCCAAAAATATAAAAATAATCACTGAATTAATGTATTTAATTTTCTCTTGCTGCATGGGTTTTTTTCATCGAATTTTGTATTAGCATAATTTTTTAAAAATACATTGCCACAAGTTGTTATTATTTTGTTCAATAATTTGTTTTTTGAATCGTCACATTCACAGTTTAATTCAGTTTCTTGAATAAAGTTGTCATTGCTTACAAAATACTTTGCAATATCACAAAAAACTTTTAAGTGGTTATTACACTTAATGAATAAATTTTCTGTGTCCTTTAAAATTAATGTTTGGAAAACAGCAAGACAGATTATCCCAGTCGTAATAGAAATTTGTGTCGGATATGTCAGTCCTCCACGATCATGCATTTCAATTAGCACATACGGAGAATCACACTGAAAATGAACAGTCAAATTATCTTTAGTAGTGATAAAATCAATATAATTGTTACAATGGATTTTCTTTTTTATATTTTTGCAAGCATATCCGACGATAAACACAATATTGTATAAATCATCATTCTCAATATCAAGAGAAATATCTGCATTAATTATAGATGAAACAAACTCTTTATCTTCCTCTGAAATATTTTCTTCAATTGCAAAAGAGTCACTTAATTGTCTTATTGATATCGTACCGTATTTCGTAGAATTTAATTGTAATAAATTCGAAATTTTCAACTTTTTTTCAGATTCAGTTATTTGCTGTAAGGAAATGTTATAATTGCATCCACTCATTTGCCTGTACTGACCAAATCTTGCCTCTAATTTGTCAGTCTGAAATTTTCCGAGTAGCACATATTTCCACTGCAGTTTATTTATTGCATAATCAATTAACGCAATATGTGATTTTGTGGTGTGAATAAGTGATTTGAATGTTTCTGCACTCAAGCCTTTTTTCAATTTATTTGATGTCACAAATTCTTGCCATTCTTCAATCCAAATGAGAATTTTTTTTAAAAATTGCACTTGCAATCCATCCATAGAATATATTGGATTCATTTTCTCATTTCTCTTTCTGATGCCTTTCCCGAAAGATTTCACATTAACAATATCCCACCAATCTTTCACAGTACTTAAAAATTCGACAGTGTTTTTCCATCCAGTTAAAATATCATGTTTAGGTCCAAGCATTTTAAGACCCGTAATAGTTGAATCTTGAAATATCTTAATAGCAAAATTTACATTTTGTTTTTGTAAATTATTGGGAAATAAAACATTTTTATTTAACTGGTAAGAGTATTTGACAGCACTGCATTTTTCTAAACGATAAACATCAATCAAATGTTGCTGCTTTGCTGTCACTTCGCCGGATCCACTAAAAGAAGGAAAAGCAAATTCTGTTTTTGAAAACCAATTATTTCTCAATGATTTCAGTAAATGCACTGTGTCAAATAATAGAAATAAGGGTTTATCAGGGAAACTAGGATTCGTAGCTAAGGGAAATTGAAATGTGGAATTTTTCAAAAATAAATCAAACATTTTTCTGTTAATAGCATTATTATCAGTGATTATACTAAGTACGTGATAACCAGTATTTTGCAAATTTATTATGCACTTTTTTCGTGATTATGAAGCTCTTCAGCTGTAATACTTTTAACTGGTAAAAAAGAAATAACATCCTTATTATTAGAAAAAACAGAGGCCAACATGAAAGTATGGATTGACTTAGCAATATTTTCAGAGGCATTGAAGGATGTACCTGTTATTTTCCCACCCTTATATTTAAATCTTGGTTTGACATGAATTTCGTCAATTAAAATATTGACTACCTTTTCAGGGTCACTTAATAGCAAATTTTTTTCCTGTAAATAAAGGTTAATTTCCTTTTCTGAATTCGAAGATAAAAATCCTTCAGAAAGACGTCTAAGGGTTCTTGAATGAGGAAGAATTAAAAAATTACTATTACGAATGAATTCGTAAGCTGCGGGAGATTTTATAAAAAGTCTGTAAGCGAATATTAATGTATCGGAACTATATGAGTAATTATTTGGCATTTGTGTTAACAAAATGAGTTGATCTAATAAGAAAATTAATGATTCAGATTTGTCTTCATTATCAATATCGAAATCTTCATATTTACTCAAAAATTGCTTAAATGTCTGAACAAATGATTTGATAAAAATTTTAAAATCATTTTGTGGGCACATGTTTTTTATGGTTATTAATATGTTGTTTAATTCGGGTTTCGTTTTGATATATTTCTCTGGACAATTGAATTTTACTAAATCTTCATTTTTAATTTGAATATTTGATACATAAGCTGCATAGGTAAGGTCATTATAAACAACTAAATATGCCTTTATTTCAGGTGGAGATTTTTCACTGTTAATATAAAAAAATTCCACTTTTTCGGAATATGCTCTAAAAATGCTAGTGCAAAAATTTTCTGGAACACTGCAAAAATTTTATATATCAGTAAAAGACTTTACCTCATTTAATTCTTTCATTTTTTGAAGATCAGCCTGATATGCAGCTTCATATTTATTATCCAGTGTTTCTCTTCTTATATCAGGATTTTTCCTTGACGGAGGTTTATCACTCGTAAAATATGCCGGTAATCCTTTGAATATAAGTGGAACAGCATTTTCCTTTAACTTGATATAATTTTCATTTTTAATAAGATCGCTGTCACAAAAATGATGAACGCATACGACGGAATTCTTATTAGGGACGAAGTCAGCACGAGGAATCTTTCTTTTCCATTCTTCTTTTAATTTTTCGCACTTCGGGAAACGGAATGAAGAAACATATTTAGTTCCTCGATATTTACTGCGGCATCCTGGTACGCAGCACTTTCTTGTCATTTCAAAATATATCAAAATAATTCATTAAACAAACAAAATTATACTTGCAACGAGACGAGAAATACAACAGATCAATTTCAATGGCGTTACTACTAATGTTTTGAAAGTTAACGAACGACTATATGACTGGACACTGGACAGGAAGTAGAAGTAAGGGAAAGAATGTGGGCCTCCGCTTCCTACCCACTTTTCTTCGCGCCCAAGCTTTCTATGTAGAGAGCTTTGTCTCTGCCCGCCTGGTCGCCGTTTTCATTCACTGATAAGGAATATTAACAGTGCATATTACAAGACAAAAGCAGAAAATTATTATGGAAATCCTCATATTCAATGTCAAATTGGAATGTATAATATTTATATATATTTTAAATAGAAATAAATTCATAATATCTAGACCATTTTGCATTACAGCTTTAGTATATGACCCTTTTCATTTATTTTTACAACCTTAGATCCGGACCGTGGTAGCCCTTCGTAATTGGAAGATTGCGGGTTCGGTTCTCGAGCCGGCCAAAGACCGTCTTTTACACTAATGGTGGCTGGTGCACGTAAAATATGTCGTGGCCGCAATATCCTCCATGCTCTCATCAAAATTATACCTCTGGGGGCCACTGAAGCGGGGGACCATCCCCCTCGTGTACGACCAAAATTGTGGTGGCATATCTCCGAAACATTCGTAGGGGTGCGTCCCAGACCGAGCCGGCCAAAGACCGTCGTGTACAATAATGGTGGCTGGTGCACGTAAAATATGTCGTGGCCGCAAGGTCCTCCATGTTTCCATCAAAAATTATACCTCTGGGGGTCACCGAAGCGGGAGAGTCATCACTTCTGTGGAGGATCAAAATTGTAATGGCATGTCTCCGGACCACATCTGGGGGTGTATCCCAGACCGTCGCCAATTACCCATCTGCGCAGCAATAGTGCGACGTAAAATCCAACCATCCAACCATCCATCCCAGACCGTCGCCAATTATCCATGGCACAGTAATGGTGCGTCGTCAAACACGACCTACCTAATTATCTACCTACCTACAACCATGGATCATATTTAATTGCCCCATTTAAGAAAACTAATTTTCTAAAAGTAGAGAAAAAAGTTGATATTTATTTTCTTTCTTTTTTACATCCATGGTTTCGGACCGCGGTACTCTAGTCTGTAAAGCGCCGAGCACGTAATTGGACGATTGCCGATTTGATACTTGAGCCGGCCAAAGACCGTCGTGTACACTAATCGTGGCTGGTACACATAAAATCTGTCGTGACCGCAAAGTCCTCCATGTTCCCACCCACACTATACCTCTGGGGATCACCAAAGAGGGGAGTGATCCCTTCCGGGAAGGATCACAATTGTGATGGCATGTGACCAGAACATCTCTAGGGGTGCGTCCCAGACCGTCGCCAATAACCCATAGCGCAGTACTTCTGCGACGTTAAATCGAACCTAACTACCTACCTACGTACAACCATGGATCATATTTTAATTTTCCAGTGTAAAATGACTTCATGACAGAAGAACAACGTCACTGGGAGAAACTTTTCTCAAAATGGCAAATAGAGTACCTTCATAAATTGTCGTTTTTAATTAATAACTTTTTTAATTAAAATGATAGAATTTTCTAAGCATCTGAAATGTCTCCCTTGGAGTATTCGGAACACACTGATACCTCTCATGACGCGAAGGACCCTGCTCTCCGCTAGAAGATGCTGTCGCAGACAAAAAAAAAATTTACGCCAGTGACAGTAATTTTATATATATATATATATAGAGAGAGAGAGAGACACGAACTTTTAGGGCGTCTTATTTTTTATCTAATCTTCATAAAATTTCATTTAATGTTTTTTATATATATTCTAGTACAAACTACCTCTAAAATTTTGAAATTTTTGTTTAAAAAAAGTATCTAAGCTTGCTAGAAAAAAAAAAAAAAAGTTTTGGAAGTCTAAGTCAAAAATCAATTTTCAAGGAGTATTTTCAAATTTAACGATTAATTAATAATTTTAATTAACATCTTAATTAATTATAAGGTAAGTATTACTTTTAATATGGTATTTCTCCTATAAGGATTATGTTATATGAAAATGTTACATTTTTTGTTTTCCTATTGTTTTATAAGTTTTTTTTTTCTTTCTTTTCTTTTTTCCCCGGCTAAAACCTTCCTCTATCTGTAGAAACAATTGGCAGAAAATGCATTTATATGGAATTGCATCTCACAATTTTAATTAAAACTTAAGGTTAGAGGATTTCTGAGAATATTAACTTTTATCTTTATATATATATTTCTTTTGTGCGTGTGTATGTCACTGAACTCCTCCTAAACGGCTGGACTGAGTTTAATGAAATTTTTTGTGTGTCTTCAGGTGGATTCGAGAATGGTTTAGATTTACAAATGAAAGTTGTAACTTAATTAGTTCTTTCTTAATTAATTTTTAACCAACTCTTTCAACAACATTTCCACCTAGATGGCGTGAGTTGTCGTAAACACGATGTCAGAATTTATTTAATGTTGAAATGAAAAATGAATTTTTAACCGTATCTTACGAAGTGTTTAAAATATTTTTTCAAAGTTAATATTTTAGAATCGTAAACACGATGTCAGAATTTATTTAATGTTGAAATGAAAAATGAATTTTTAACCGTAAGTGTTTAAAATATTTTTTCAACGTTAATATTGTTAAAATGTTAAAATTAGTTAAAATGGTATATTCTTTTAAAAAATTCGTCAATATCCGACGGAGTTATTTTATGTTAAAATGAAAAATGAATTTTTAGGCCATTATTATTTGTGCAGATGGAAAATGTACTAAAAGTTTTTCAAAAAATTTCCCGATCACAAATGTTGACGGATATCCAATATATCGTCGAAGAAATCCCGATAATGGCGGACAATCTTATCATCTATGGCGGTCATCTATGTCAACAACATAGATATTGACATTGATAACCGTTGGGTGGTCCCATATTCGCCTCTGCTGAGCAAAACATTCAATGCTCATATTAATAGCAAGAAATTCAAACTTCTTCACACACCATAAATTTTTAATCAGCACAACCGGTTTCGAAAGGACGTAGCCTTTCTTCATCAGGTGCAAACACGTGCAAGTGCCTTGGAGGCAAAAGCAAGACTGAAAGCAGGACAAAATCCAGAGGGGGAGGAGCAACACAAACAACCAATAGGAAGCAACATGCAGAACAGAACCAATCAGAGAGGAACACACGTACACACACCACAAAATGAGGAAGGAGGAAAGGAGTAAACAATTATTATTTTTTTTTTCAATAATATTAAACTAATAAGTAAATTTAATAAAATTTATCCATTAATTATTATTATTTTTATTTAAATTAGAATTATTTTATTATAACTAATATGATGTTATAAACATAATGAAGGAAATTATTTAATTGAATTAAACAAATTTTTCCGGGCTGTAGACAGCAAAGTGGAATCAGATTTTTCATTGACAATTTTATCACGATTAAGGTAAATAGCTAAATTTTCTAAAAAATCCAGTTCGGAAACGTGTTTGGCATGAGAGATAATTTTGGCACTTTTAAAATTAAAACTATGATCAAATTCCCAACTGTGCTTCGCAATAGAAGATTTAGAAATTTCTTGATTAACAACATACCGAGAATGTTCACGTAAACGACATTCAAGATTTCTTTTAGTTTGACCAATATAAGATAAATCACAGTTATTACAAGGGACATTATAGATACCCCATTTTTGAAGCTCAGCAACAGGGGATTTTTTTGAAGGGAATTGGAATTTATAAATAAAATCCAATAAATTCCAATTCCCTTCAACCAAATGTGAGTAAGTATGTGAATAAAGGCAGTGATATGGCTGTATTTCGAGTTGAAAATACCAATGTGAATGCTCCTCCGGTGAATAACAACGATGAAATAACACTTTACCAAATTGGCCGGTACGTCAGCTAAAATGAAGCTGTTTGGCGTATCTTTGGTTTCCCAATTCATGAACGGGATCCTGCAGTTCTTCATTTAGCCGTCCATCTTGAAAATGGCCAGCGCGTATATTTCACGAGCGAGACAGCGATTGATCGTGCTATAAATCCACCAAAAACTACACTCACCGAATTTTTTGAATTGTGTAATCGTGCGGATGCTTTTGGTGCTTTTGCACGGACATTACTCTATTCAGAAGTACCACGCTATTTCACATGGGCTCCAACAAAAAAAATGGATGCCCCGCAAGCAAGGCACGCCGATTGATGCATGTCCCGGTTTATTCAAATCAAATCCCGGATATTCAATCCCGGTTTATTCAAACCTTGGGACGAGTATTTACAGTCAATCCAAGGCAGACTGAGTGCTTTTATCTTCGACTGTTATTGGTTAATGTCATCGGCCCTTTGTCATTTCAAGATTTACGTAAAGTGAATGGACAACAGTATCCAACGTATAAAGATGCATGCCTTGCACTCGGCTTGCTAGAAGACGACAACCAGTGGGAGTGTATGCTTGCTGAAGTAGGACTGAACTGTACAGCAAAACAAATTCGTCTACTATTCGCTATAGTGTTGACTACATGTTTCCCGGCCCGAGCAGAGACATTATGGGATAATCACAAAGATTCAATGACTGATGATATATTGCATCAACATCGTTCACGGTGCAACGATCTAACGATAGTATTCAGTGACGCTATGTACAATGAAGCATTGATTGCTATTGAAGATCTTTGCATTGTCATTGCCAACATACCACTCAGTCATTTCGGTATGCATTCAACAAATCGAAATGCATCTGATTTAATAAGAACTGAATTGAATCGTGAACTACAATACAATAGTGTAGAAATGGCAGCGATTGTTGCTCGCAATGTCCCACTAATGAATGAAGAACAAAGAACCATTTACGACCGCATTATGCTCGCAGTTTTGGCAGGACAAGGTGGATTTTTTTTTTTTTTTTTTGGGGGGGGGGGAGCACCAGGTGGAACTGGCAAAACGTTCTTTATTTCGGTAATTCTCGCCGAAATACGATCAAATAATGGCATCGCATTGGCTGTTGCATCATCTGGCATTGCGGCAACTTTATTGGATGGAGGCAGAACAGCTCATTCATTATTTAAACTGCCACTAAATATTCAAAATAACCCAGACGCAGTGTGCAACATAAAAAAACAATCGTCCATGGCCACAGTGCTGAAATAGTGTAAAATTCTTATCTGGGATGAATGCACTATGGCACACAAACATTCAATTGAGGCGTCGAACAGGACATTGAAAGATATAAAAAACAACGGCGGCACTCTGTTACTCTTTTCAGGTGATTTCAGACAAGCACTTCCCGTTATTCCGCGTTCAACATACGCTGATGAGATCAACGCGTGCTTAAAATCATCGTCATTGTGACGTAATGTTGAAAAAAAGTACAACTGAAAGTAAATTTGTGCGTTCAAAATCTTCAAGATCCATCCGCTGAAACATTCTCAAAACAATTGTTAGATATCGGCGATGGAAAAGTTACTACAGATGAAACTGGATGCATAAAATTACCGACCGATTTCTGCACAATCATTGATTCTCAAGATGCTCTTATTGACCAGATATTTCCCGATGTACACAGATGATACACAAATCATGAGTGGCTTGCAGAAAGAGCAATTTTAGCAGCAAAAAATGTGGACGTCAACGAATAGAATCTCAAGATACAACATTTGTTACCAGGAGACTTGGTGTCATACAAATCTAATGATACAGTTTGCGATGCCACCGAAGCTGTAAATTATCCAACAAAGTTTTTAAACTCATTGGATTTACCAGGCATGCCACCGCATATTTTACAACTGAAGTTTGGATCTCCGGTTATTTTGCTTCGTAATTTGAACCCACAACGGTTGTGCAACGGCACGCGATTAGTCATAAAAAAATTAATGAAAATGTTATCGAAGCCATCATTTTAAATGACAAATTCCGAGGTGAAAATATATTACTACTGCGAATCCCTATTATACCCACAGATGTGCCAATTCAATTCAAACGCCCTCAATTTCCAATTAGATTGGCATTTGCAATGACTATCAATAAGTCTCAGGGCCAAACGATGTCTGTCTGTGGCTTAGATTTGAGCACATCATGTTTTTCACACGGACAATTATACGTGGCTCTCGAGTGGGCAAACCATCCAGTTTGTTTGTATTGGTGAAAGATGGGATAACAAAAAATATTGTACACTCTGTTGCATTAAGGGATTGGTATTGTTTTTTAGTAATATTGTTATAAGTAGCGATATGTATATAATTTTAAAGAATCAATTTTAATAAATTAAAAAAATAAATGATTGGTGTTTTGTTATTTTTATATTCTTTCACCGTTCACAGCGCTCCATACATCTTCCAATTATATACCACATCCTTACACACTTACAATCAGTTAGTTATTTTTTTCTAGCAAAATATTCTCTAGAAATAATTTATATGACAAAACAACGTTTGTCGGGTCAGCTAGTATATATATATATATATTTACCTGTATCTGTAAGAATGTTGGCGTGTACTATTATAATTCACACTGCCCACTGCAAAATATGCCAAAAGCTTTTTTTTTTTTTTTTTTTTTTTTCAACAATTTATCCTATAGTTTTGGAAAAAATTAGTGTTAAAGGTTTTTTGAGATAATAAAGTCATGTAGCTTACTCTCATCTTCAGGGAAATTAGCGTTTTTTGCTAACGTTTTTTTCTCTGTCCGTTTGAAAAGAAGCCCAAACTTGGTTTTCTCTATGTGCCTCTTCCGATTGGAATAATAACAGTATAAAATATTTTTGAAATAACGAACTCAACTCATGTACCTCCAACTTCAGTAAAATTCGCTTTCACTGATAATCCGCACTCCACCAGACAAAAATACGTAAGAAACTTGCTTTTATTGAAAATCGATGGAATGACTCCTAACAAAAAAAAAAAAAAAAAAAAAAAAAAGAGTTATAGATACTTTCATCTGAAAACTGATTTCACTTATCTTCTCCTTCAAGAAATTTTCCTGTTACTACTATCCTACACTTTGTCTGAAAAAAAAAAAAAAAAAAAAAAAAAAAAAGCAGAAGTCTTGTTTGCTTGAACGACATTGATAAAATTTTTAAGTAAAGATTTAAATAATAATTCGATTTGAATTTCCCTATCTCCAGGAAAATTAATTTTCACTGGTTACCGACGCGCCACCCAGAGAAATCAAACATAACATCCATGTTTATATTATGTCTTTATCCAGAGAATAGAATCAGAATCCAATCAGGTCTATGAAATCGTACTTTTTATTTATTTATTTATTTATTTATTTTATTTATTCTTTTTTTTTTTTTTTTCGTACTGCTTTGAGTGCCTCTAATGTGTTTTGATACGCTGAATTCAGAAATGATTGTCTTTTCTTTCTATCACGTAAATAATTTTCACAAAGTAAGAATGAGCATCGGAAGATATCACTCTCAAGCTATAACGAATTTGAAAAAATTTATGAATAATTACATAAAAGTAGGATATTCATAAAATGGGATATATTACATAAAAATAGGATATATAATAGGATACATAATCAGAATCCAATCAGGTCTATGAATTCGTACTATTTTATTATTAATTTTATTTATTCTTTTTTTTTCGTCCTGCTTTGGGTGCCTCTAATGTGTTTTGATACGCTGAATTCAGAAATGATTGTCTTTTCTTTCTATCACGTAAATAATTTTCACATAGTAAGAATGAACATCGGAAGATATCACTCTCAAGCTATAACGAATTTGAAAAAAATTATGATAAATTACATGAAAATAGGATATTCATAAAATAGGATATATTACATAAAAATAGGATACATAATCAGAATCACATCAGGTCTATGAATCCGTACTTTTTATTTATTTATTTTATTTATTCTTTTTTTTTAGTTCCCCATCATACTATAGATATGGGGAACTTAGGCAATCGTGAAAATTTTCGACCTCGGTTTTTTGACTTTTTTACACGTTTTCAGGTGTGAGGAATCCGAAAATGACAAAATTTCTATGGTGTCTGTCTGTAGGGTGTCTGTTAGTCTGTCAGTCTGTTAGTCTGTTAGTCTGTTAGTGTGTAAGTCCATTAGTTTGTTAGTCTGTGTACACGATATCTCAAGAACAAATTGTCGCAGAGAGGTCAGATCAGTTTTAAAATATTACTTTCAACACTGGCAAGAACCCTATTTATTTGCAACATTCGAATTTAAAAACTTCGTAAGTTATTAGAAATTTACGATTTTCTTAGCATGGGAGAATAGGACAAAAATTCACTTAAACGTGCATTAAATGGAAACTTTTTACTGTAGAAATGTCAGACCAGTTTTAAAATATCAGTTTTGATGCCGGAAGGAACATCAGTAACTATAAATATGCTACTTTGAAAATTTCGCAAGTTATTGGAAATTTACGAATTTCTTAACATGGCAGTATAGGGCAAAATTTCACATAAACGTCAATTTTGAGAGCTATTTTCATCGTAAAGATGTCAGACTACTTTTGAAATATTATTTAGGACACTGGTATGAATATTAATGACTATGAATTTTCCAATATAAAAATTTCGTAAGTTATTGGAAATTTACGAATTTCTTAACATGGCAGCATAGAGCAAAATTTCACATAAACGTCAATCTTGAGGGATATTTTCATCGTAAAGATGTCAAACCACTTTCGAAATATTATTTAGGATACTGGCATGAATATCATAGACTATGATTTTTCCAATTTAAAAAAATTCGTAAGTTATTTGGAATTTACGATTTACTTAACATGCCAGAATAAGGTAAAATTGAGCATAAACTTTCATTTTGAGGCTCATAAATGCATTAGACAACTTCAAAATTACATTTATGATATTTGTTTGAACATGATTGAATACAAATATTCTAATAGGAAAATTTCGTAAATTATTCGTAATTTACGATTTTACCAACATAGCGAAATTGTAAATTTTTCATATAAATATGAATTTTGAGGATTATTGCATTGGAAATAGTAGCATGAAAACTAAACAACGGAATTGACCCTGATAAAATAAATTAATAGATTAGAATAAGATAAATATATCGAAGTGAACGGTGGATAGCCTATTAGGTGGGGTTTCCATTCTGTCACTGTATCAAGCTTTTGTCAAATTCATTTCTTTTAACATGATTTTATCTCTCAAACTAAGAAATTTATGAGAACATAAATATGATGGGGAACTGAGCAGAGTCCACCTATGCCAACTAGTTTTCGTACTGCTTTGGGTGCCTCTAATGTGTTTTGATACGCTGAATTCAGAAATGATTGTCTTTTCTTTCTATCATGTAAATAATTTTCACAAAGTAAGAATGAACATCGGAAGATAACACTCTCAAGCTATAACGAATTTGAAAAATTTATGATTAATTACATAAAAATAGGATATTATTTGCATATAATCTTTTAAATAAGTTTCTTTGTATCGAATTTCCTATAGAGCATTTTACCTTGTACACGGTTTGAGGGCTTTGTGGTCGGGATTCTCTGTGCAACATCCAACAAAGATCTGCTAGCATGTTAACACTCCATTGTCCCTGATACCTCCGCTACATTTCTTTGATGCTTTTATGATATAGCTCTTCCTGTTCTTCACTCACATAACCCAGATTTTCCAGGAAATAATGGAAATGGGAAATGAAAATTGGAACTTTAAGCTCAAACAATCCACGTTTTGTCAAAATTGTGCATGGTGGAAATTTTTAAACAGTTTTTATTTAAGCAACCTCCAAAAATACACCATAAAAACACATCACCTAGAAGAAAAAAATTTCATCGTCGATCTGTGTTATTATTCCTTTTTAGAGATAAAAATTTATCATCTTATTTTTCTGTGAACTCAACGTATTTAAGCTTTCTACTTTGTAAAATAAATGCTCTAACATTGACATTTCGATAAATCGTTCACTATGTTTTCGTTTAATTTGCGTTATTATAAAATAAACCTTCGCATGAGAATGGAAAACAAATAAAATTCAAATAAACGAAAAACTTTAAACAATTCCATAGTCTTTCTTGATAGTTATCCTCTAAGTTTTGCAAAAACGGTTTTATCTTATACTGTTTAAAAAGCCATTTTTCACCACACGTCTTTTATGGCTGTAAGCTTTATTTAAAGCTGCATCAGCATTTTTGTAAGTTTTTAGATATTGATTTTTCCTCGGATTTTAAATTGATAAAGTAAAGTATCTTTAAATTTTAAGCATGTATATTTGAATTCTTTTTTAACCTTTCGGCAGAGGAAATGAATTGTATTGTAAAAACGAAATAATAGAAAGAATAATGAATTTGATTTTGCTGAGGCAGTCATTTAAACTGTTTAAAACCGATTTACTTTCTTTTTTCGCTGCGCTATTTGTAAAATAATCAGCAGAAAAATCATTCTTGAGGCATTTAGAAAATTGTATTTCTTAAATAATAAAAAGTTAATCCATGGAGAATTTTATTTATTTATTTTCCTTTTAATTTTGTTTTATTTAATTTTATAGATACATACATGGGTCATAAATAAAAGTTAACGAATAATATCGGTATCAGACATCTTTCCATAAATATATTTATTAATAAATGTTTACATATTCTTATATATGCATTGTGTAAAATTTATGTTTTAGTATAACATTAAGAATAAAATGACCTATCTATGTATCCCTAACAGCACAGTTAGGCTTAACTTATCCACAGTACATCTTGAGGACGTTTCTGGGATGCCTTTTTATCCAGGAGACATCTTGAAGATATCCTGGGGAGGCGATGTGCTGTCTGGGATCTATCTATCTATCTATCTATCTATCTATATATATATATATATAAATCTCAAACATTCCTTTAATCACTTCATTTTTATTATATGATATAATGTTAAATAATGTTTTATAACTCATATATAATAAATAATTTTTCTATATATATATATTTTTTTTTTTTGGTTCCCTTTTTTATTGAAAAAATAAAATAATATATATATATATATATATATATATATATATTATCATTCTTTTTATCAATATCTATAGATAATTATATAAGAATAAATAACAAATTATAATAAATTCTTACATCTATTTGCTTCATAAAATATACTGTTTTATTATTTTATTTACCGTACCCTCACGAAAAAAATCGTAAATTACAAAAACAGTAATTTCATATAAAATAAAATTGCATTACCCATACGAAATTCCGGCATAGTATTAAGAAGCACTTTCAAGAGAACATAAAGAAAGCTCAAATAATGTAAAAGGTCAGATTTCTTCTATTTGACACAGGAAATTCTGTTTCCCTAAATGACAATTAAATTGAAACTTCCGCTAGAATAACTAGAAAAAAAAATGAACTTCATCTTGTGACGCTTCAAATGATGAGACTTTTTATTAAGTAATGTCTTTCACGCAGGATCCAGGCTGATGAAAAAAAAAAGTTAGAATACAATCGTAATGTTTTAAAGGAAAACAGCGGAATAAAAAGAAGCTTTAGCGTAATTATTTAACAGCAATTATTAAGACAGTATAAAACAGTATAATGTTACCCCTGAAGTAAAAATATTTTTATTTTTTGCTGCAACAAACATCTGAAATTAGAATATATAGCATTAATATTTGGAATAATAACAATATAAATACCATTACAGGAAAATGTTTTGGAATAAGAACTTCGTAAAATGAAGTGCTTAACTAAGAATCAACGATTGCACGGAATCTACATCTGTAAACATAAAAAATGTTTTATTAATGTTATTAATATTAATATTATTTTATCAGTATTACAAAAAATCGTTCTTTCTGTTGCTGTTGATCATGATGAGATTGTAAACAGAAACTGTGTGAAGAATATTACATATGATCTCCTTGAACAATATAAAAGGTTTGAGGTGTGTACTATTAAAAAAATGTCACCAATAATTGCCAAATTGAAATTTAAATTTAAAAAATAAAAATAAATAAATACTAAGCCTATTTTTTGTTTCCTAAGTAATAGATATAAAATTCTGCACAAAACAGAATTTAATTTAGTACGACAAAACTGACTTATGTATTTTAAAATATTCTTATATTCTATTATTATTTGGAATATATTGTATTAATACTTGGAATTATAACGATATAAATATAATCACAGGTTTATTATTATTATTATTTTTTTTTTTAATAAGAACTTTGTAAAATGGAGTACTTAGCTAAACGGCAAAGATCGCATGGAATCAAGACCGGTAAACATAAAAAAAATTATACATGTTTTATTCCTTTTGATTTTCTATTTCTACTCATGTTGTTAAAAACGAGAATTGTAAACAGAAATTAAATGAAGATTAAATGCAATTGGAATGAGTCTAGTTTTCTTGAATAATATAAAAGGATTAGGTAAGTGTACCAGTGGGGAAATACTACACCAATAACGGCGAAATTTAAATTTAAAATACGAAAATCACTTTCGTAACAATAATGTTGCATTTTCACCACACAAATACGAAAGATTAGTATAAAAATATGGCCTGAATTTGATATGGCACCTTCGGGATATGTTAAAATGATGTGGAACTGACACGAAACTAATAACTTTTATGTCTTCGGTCACTACACGTATTTGTAGCGTCATCTAATAAAATTCTGAGTAGTTAGTTAAGTTCGAAGTTGTTGATGAATTAAATATACAGATATTGTATATTATATGGGATTGTTGCAATAAACGTGTAAGGTTATGAGAGTAGGTTGGTAGGTACAAAGTTACTAGTTGTATCTAGTTTTAGCTGGAATGATAATAGAATATAAGATAATAAATCCATTAGTAATAGAATATAAGAATATTTTAAAATAAGTCAGTTTTGTCGAACTGCATTAAGTTCTGTTTTATGCAGAATTTTATTTCTATTACTTAAGAAACAAAAATAGACATGGTGTTTTTTTTTTTTTTGTTTTTTTGTTTTTTTTTTTTGTTTTTTTAATTAAAATCTAAATTTGGCAATTATTAGTGAAATTTTCTTAATGGTGCATATACCTAGAACTTTTACATTGTTCAAGAAAACCAAATATAATATTCTTCACACAATTTCTGTTTACAGTCTCATTTTTAGCAACAAATATAAAAAAGAACGATTTTTTTTTTGTAATACTGATAAAGTAACATTAAAATTAATAACATATTAATAACATTAATAAAACTTTTTTTTTTTTAAATTTATGTTTACAGATATATATTCCGTGCAATCGTTGCTGCTTAGTTAATGGTCGCAGAAAAAGTGTTAGGTTAACCATGCAAGTGTTGCGTTAATGTATGAGAAACTTACTAGCCAATTTAATCAAGCTTGGCGTTTGTTACTAGTGGAAATGAGAGAAGTGCTAGAGGAAGCTGGAAAATTTTAGAGTTCAATTGGATGTCGATATTTTCAGATTAGATGTTTTAAGGTAAATGAAGTGAAGCTCTCTCCGGTTAAAAAAATACTTTAACATCAGTATTCACCAATAGTTTCAACTGTCGGTTATGGGAAAATGAATACTTGAAACGCTTATAAAGTGAAGATACAACTTTGCAGAAAAATTGACGAGATGCTTTTGCAATGAGAGCTGACGAGATGCTTCGGCATTGTAATTTTAAGGTTTATTAACTAAAAATAACCAACAAAAATGTATATGAACTCTTTGGCGCTATATGGCAGAAGCAGTGCACCATATTTAGTAGCAAAGCTGCACTCTGTCTTTAAATGCATTTCAAGTTTTACGTTGAACTGGGAGTTAAAGTTAATAATACGGCCGTAAAAGAAGCTTCCGAAAATAAGTGTGCTTTTTGGATTGTGCTTTTTGGATGAAGATTTTCAGGATATGCATCGTAATACGTGTCTTTAAGCGCTTCATAAACTTTAAGAGTTTAACTAATTACAGTGTATATATATATATATATATATATATATTAAGTGTAAATAACTTGAGTACGCGACTCAACTATAAATAGAATTTGATGATATCAGACTACGACACGTTTGGTGAGGGATTTATTTTATAGATTCCTTAAGATTTAGAACTATTCTAAGTATAAATAAGTTAAAGTTAATCTACAGTTGGAAAGTCATCGTTCCCTTTTCTTTTAAGTTTAAAATAAATGAATTTGGTTTGACTCAACTTTTGTTTGATAGAATTATACACATTTCTACAAGTAATCATGAAAGAACTAAATGGGTCAGCTTTATATCATTCTTTACAAATAATTTGATAGAAAAGTACCTAAGCAATAAGTTGTTAAGTTTAAGCAATAAGTTATTTACTTTCAAAATAAATAACTTATTGCTTAAATACTACAAACTTTATATGTTTTATGTAAAATATTTATCACTTTCAAAAAAAGAAATACCTGTAAAATAATCTTTAAATTAACTTCAAGTGGATAACTATTACTTCACATTGGAAAAATCAAATAAATTTTAATGAACTAGGGAAAAAAAAAAAAAAAAAAAAAAGCTTTTTTTACAAACTTTATATGTTTTATGTAAAATATTTATCACTTTCAAAAAAAGAAATACCTATAAAATAATCTTTAAATTAACTTCAAGTGGATAACTATTACTTCACATTGGAAAAATCAAATAAATTTTAATGAACTAGGGGAAAAAAAAAAAAAAAAAAAAAAAAAAAAGCTTTTTTTTTTTTTCTACTTGAGATTTTAGAAAATAAAATCAACATCAATATACGCGATAAAAATAAAAGGAATAGAAAGTTACAGTTTTCAATATTTGAAATAATAATAAATGTTTAAAGTTAAATAAAACAACACAAATATTTTTTCTCAAATATTTACATACCTTTTTTAAAATAATGAATAACTGAAGATTTCTTTTATTACGTTTAATTTGTTTTTTTTTCTTTCCGTTGTGTACTTATTTATTTAAGCAGTTTTAAAGTATCTCTTTTAGAAAGTAAGATGTAAAAGTATATAAATGAAAAAAGTGCAAGATATAAATATTTTGCATCACTAATATTATTTTGATGGTAATCAATACTTGTGATATTAATATTAAAGAAAAAAAAATATTATCTATTCAAAGTCAGTTGGAATATAGTTATCAATAATTCCTAAATATCTATGTAATATTTTAAAAGCTCCAAGAGGTTTAAACTTTCAGTAAATATATAATTAAATGAAATCGATTATATATATATATATATAGATATATATAGATATATATGCAGTAAGTAGTGAACTACCCGAATTAAGGCCAATAGGGAGCGCCTTCGGTTTTTGAAGAGCACCGGAAGGAAGGAAGCCCCCCTTCAGAGCGACAAACTAACCGTAGATGACAGAACATGCGAACAAGGACTGATAAGTTTAATGCAGATCAAGGCCGAGTGCACACGGAGGTATGATTTTTATGAGAACTTAAGGACTTTGCAACCACGACAGGTTTAACGTGTTCCAGTCGCCATCACAATGATCTTCAGTTGTCTATATTCCAATTACGAGTCATGTGCTCCTAACCGACCTGGCAACAGTAGGCTTGGCAAAATTGTAAATGACGTTATTGATGTTCATGATGCATTTTCAAATTTTAATTGCCCTGGGAGTTGCCGAAAGCTACTACTCTCTAAGTTGATAAGCGAGAACTGTCGCATTCGATCCTTAGTCACATTCATCGGTTTAGTCATTTAAAGTTTTTCGTGGTTTTCTCCGAATCTCAAGTGAATATAGAGTAGGACACTATGGCATGCAGGCTGCATGCAATCCAAGTCTATGTCCTCAGAACAGAAAATCGCAATTCATCACTAGATCATTACCACAAATTTTAATTTTCTCAAAACTGCTTTTTTTACACACCCCAGCTTATTTTGAAAAGACTTACCTATTACCATAGGGGCCAATATTTTAATATATTCCGGAAAAAATTTAACCCCGACTTTATTTCGCACCATTCTATTTATAGAAAAAATTTCTCGAGTATATATCTTCGAAAAATTAAAAAAAAAAAAAAAAAAAAAAAATCCTTAAAAAATAAGTGGTATAAAAAAGGCGGGGCTAAAAATACTACGGAATAAATTAAAATGTTGGCATCTGTGTTATTACATTCAAACCTTACATATACATTTATATAAAATACATCTACATCATACATTAATACACTACTGGCCATAAAAATTGCTACACAAAGAAGGAATGATAATAACGGAATAAAATTTGTCGGACACATACATTATAGTAGGAAGAACAATTGACTAAAATTTCAGGAAATTTGGAGTAATATGTACAGAGAAAACAGTACATAAAGCAGCGACCTCTGAGAGCAATAACAGCACCTATCTGCCGAGGCATTGAATCGAACAGCGATTGGATGACATGTACGAGTAGAGTACTTCATGAAGCTTTAACACGATGCCATAATTGATCGATCGAAGTTAATGATGAGTGGTGGGGGGCCAGTCGCTTTTCAACAATTAAACAGTCATTTTCATTCGTGCGAGATCAGGAAAACGCGCTGCCCAGAGCAACAGTTGAACACATTCGGCATCAATGAAGGTCCAGCCAATTTTTAAACTTGCGGTCGGGCATTATCCTGCTTAAAACTTGCGCTACGCAGGCCTCGAATATAGGGCAGAGGAGCGGGCCTTAACTTATCAGAAATTTAATGGCCGCTATTCAGAGTGCCAGGAATGCGAACAAGAAGTAACCGAGACGTGTATCCAATGGGAACCCATGACGTGTATCCAATGGGAACCCATAACATCATTGCAAATGATGGACAGTATGATGACGTCGAATACCAGCTGGAATGTGCATTATTCATAATGCCGTTAAATACGGATAAAGCAACTTTGATTCTGTAAACAGGAATGTGATGCTCATCGTTGATCACACATTAAAGGCGCCTATATCAGTGATGCAGTTTTGAGGGTAATCAGAATTTTAGTAGCCGTATACTGGGTCACCTCCTGGATTGATGGTATGTGGTACCATTGGATACACGTCCCGATCACCTCTTGTTTTCCTTCCTTCCACTCTGAATACCAGTCATTACATTTCTGACGAGTTAAGGCTCATCGCTCTGCTCTATATTCGGGGCCTCCGTAGCACAAAATTTAAGCAGAATAATGCACGACAGCAATTTTTCCATATTGCTTAGACCTTCATTGATGCCGAATGTGTTCGACTGTTGTTCTGGCCAGCGCGTTCTCCAGATCTCGCACAAATGAAAATGACTGTTTAATCATTTAATATCGACTTCCCCCCCCCCCACACCCCAACCACTCACCAGTGACTTTGATCGATAAATTGTGGCATCGTGTTAAAGATTCCTGAAGTGCTCTACCCGTACATGTCACCCAATCGCTGTTCGATTCAATGCCTTGGCAGAAAAGTGCTGTTATTGCTCACAAAGGTCGCTGCTTTATGTACTGTTTTCTCAGTACATATTTCTTCAAATTTCCTGAAATTTTAATCAATTGTTTTTCCTACTCTAGTATATGTGTCCAACAAATTTCATTCCGTTATTATCATTCTTTCTTGGTGTAGCAATTTAAATGGCCAGTAGCATATTTTACGATATTAAGTTTATTTTGCTCTTCTTAACTGCTTGAATATTTTTTGAAAATTTTATACTTTTTTTATGTTTTACTAATTTTTAAAAATAAATGGTGGTCTATTCAGATTTCTCTAGAACTCGTTGTACTTGGAGTTTGATGAAATTTGATATATGCGTTATATGGAACGAGGGGAAACGATTTCTGCAATAGAAAATATTTAAGATTTTGATCAGCAAATGACACTTTTCAAAGATTTCTAATGCAATTTAGTCAAACCTATAAAGAGAGTTGTAATCAGAGGAAGAAAATCATTATGCGTACCTGTGTCATCGTTATCAATGTCCTTACTGAAGAAAGATCGATAATTACAGGTAAAACTATATAATCAGAATGGCAGCAAGAGCTTAGATGCTCTGTGTAAATATTTCCGATTAAAGGCACTGTGAAAAAGGCGATGTCAAAGAACGGCTTGTAGAAGATGATTAAAAAAATTTAAGAGAGTAGAGACTTCTGTACCAGCCAGGAAGGAGGCGAAAATCGGTTGCGAATGAAACTGTCGAAGAAGTCACAACTGTTGTGTTTGAAAGAGCATCCAGTTTTCGCTATTCTTCAGCACGTGCTCGATCAGCGGCGCGTGAGTTGGCGATTTCTTGGTCGACAGTACGAAAAATTCTGGTATCTATTTAAAAATTGTATTCATATAAGATCCACCTGGTACAAAATCTGCAATCTCAAAGCAACCTAACGTGCTCAGAATTTACTTGCAGAATTTTGGCGAGAACGGTTGTTGATGACGACAGTTGTTGATATAATATTCAATGGTCATATGAGGTGCACTTATCTTTAGATGCAGCTGTTATTAATAAAAATTGCCGCATATGGGGTGCTTCACCTTCTAATCACTGCATTCTGATTACGTCACTGAATGGTGGGGATTTACTGTCGAATTTATCCTCGAGCCTTTATAATAATGTTATCCCCTGCTCCATGTTTGGGTTCTGGTTCGATTATCCACTAGTCAAACATTTTAGTTTAATTTTCTTCCTTTCTTTTTTTTTTCAACCTGTAATTGTTACAACACTGTTGTAAATTCATAGCAAATAGCATTGGAAACCAAATTGTCATAGGTTTATTTATATATTTATTTTAATTGCATGACATTATTTACAGTCTTTTTTTACATTTTTTTTTTTTTTTTTTTTTACAGTCTATTTCGGAAAAAAAAAAAAAAATCAGCAAATGTTTTTATTGTAATTTGCATAGATAAAATATTCCAATTAATTAGTAAATTATGTTTTGAGAGGATTTGTAAGTATGTATGCGAAATAACGAAATACTATATACTGGAATATGTGCATAAATTAAGCTGTTCTCCCCAGTCACAAATAATTTTAATCAAGTATAAACATATTAAATAAATTCTTCTAAATAGATACAAAAAATTAATGTAGCTAGAAATTAATGCTCTAAATGATTACTAGTGTTCAAAAGAATTGAACAGATATCATAGTTAGTTACTTAAGGGAATAATTATGTAATTTGAATATTACATTACAGATTATAAATAACAGAATATCATTAGCAAATAATACTTTAAATACAATGCATTCAAATAAAGGACAATCTCAAAGTATATAGAATAACTTTGCTTAGATTTGTAATTTTGTTTTGTGTAGAAATTATCACCCACGAGGGAAACCTCAACAAATTTGTCGCTAGTGATGTACAAATAATACGCTATCATTACTGTCGATTTGATGAATCACACTATCGTTATAATAGGTCTCTCGGTGCTCTTAATAGTAAATAAACCAGTGCAATCATTGCACATGACACAATAATCGTAATTTGAAAATCAGCAATGCTATTGCAGAACAATACTACATAAACTCATTCAGGTATTAAATGTAATTTCAGATAAAGAAAGAAAACCTCCTTTATCTGTTTTAATATCAGAAAAAGGCTACGAAGGAATGCTTTTTAAAGACATATGAAAGTTACTAAAAAAGGAAAAAAAAAATCTGTAAACACTTCGTGTGAAATGTGAAAGGAAAATTTCCAAAATACGTTTTTATCATAAGCTAATATCAGATTTTATATGTAAAAAAAAAAAAAAAAAAAAAGGTTTATATTTATTTTTCATGCACCAACACATGTATGTTACCAGCAAATTAACAATGAATAGTTTCGTGAAAATTGAAGGATTTTACATAGTTTTCTAATAACAGAAAAAAAAATGACACACATTACAATAACAAATGAAATCTTTTTTCTAGCAAATTAATTATTTAAAAAAAAAAATGTTTAAAATAAAAAATTTATAAATTACTTTTTTTTTAATATACTTCAAAGTAAAAGTTGCTATTTTATAATTTTTATTAAATTATTTAGAATAATATTAACTTCAATAGCAATAAACCTTACTATTTTGTGACACTCTTAAAAAATGCATATGTTGCCAAATTAACGTCAATAGCTCACTGCCAAGCTATAGTGCGACATTCAATTATTCAAAATCAATCATTTACTATTTTCTTTTACTAAAACTAGTGTGTTGTGGCCACCACGAGACTTTCTTCTATATTTCCCTATACAAAATCGCTTAGTAACAATAATTAAAAAAAAAAAAAAAAAAAAGAAAAAAAATGTGGGACTTTGACAAAGTTTTGGGTAAAATGTGAAAATTATTCTAAGTTTGTCAAAACACGGAAACCGTGGGACTTTGAGAACATTGGGGGAAAAATGCAAAAATTCTTTAAGTTTGTCAGAACACGGAAACCGTGATAGAATTAAGGAGAGAGATTAAAAAGAAAAAAAAAAAAAAAGTGGGACTTCGACAAAATTTTGGGTAAAATTTGAAAATTTGTTAAAGTTTGTCAAAACACGGAAACCGTGGGACTTTGACGAAATTAGGGGAAAAATACAAAAATATGTTAAAGTTTGTCAGAACACGGAAACCGTGGGAGATTGATAAAATTAAGGGGAGAGAAAAAAAAAAAAATAGATTTTTTTTCTGTTTTTTTTTTTTCGTAAAAAGTAAAAAAAATCGATAACTTTGTTTTAAATTATCACAGATTTATAGTTCAACCATTCGTTTTAAAAGTACTGACGAGACCTTTCGAAAGATACCCATCTTGAAAGTTTTTGCCATATATCACCCTGTTAAAAATTTAGAAAAAGCGGGATGGCAACGCAACCTGTAAGACGATTTTTACCAAAGGTTGATAGGCACTAATTTATGTCAAGGTGCAACTACATACCAATTTGTATGAAATTCTGTGCAGTAGTTCCAGAGATACAGTTGCCACAAAATTTTGCCACACACACACACACACACACAGACAGACAGACAGACAGACATTTTCTAAAAATGGTAAAATCGTGTTCTACAGTTCTCGAAACGTGTAAATCCATCAAAAACCCGAAATCGAAAATTTTTACGAATCCAATACTTTCTTCTATTGAAGATAGAAGAAAGTAAAAATATAGAGTATTTTTGGGGTGCGATAATTTGAGTTTTTACTAAAAGTTAACCTTTTAAAAGGCAATTGAATACGAAATGTTTGGTATGATTTAGCATTATTTATTGGCTATTCATATAAATTTCTCCACAAAGTTTTTCGTCTATAGTATGCCATCTAGTGAAATTTTTAATGTTATCAGAATAATTTTGATACACTGTTTAGATATTATAAAAATTTAGACGATATGAAGTGTTACGCAGAAGCAATCTTTTAAGTTATTTTCTTTAAAAATTATTACACTAATATTCTTTTCTGAGATTTCTTCATTCATAGTTAAAAACACATTTCTGTTTTTTTTTTTTTAATATACAGAACTACACAAAATGAATGTGTTGTATAGTTTTCTTTACAAGGAAAGCCACAAAGATAATTTTAGAGTTTCCTTTTTTCATACTACAAAACAAAATGTATTTCAATATTTTGTTAAGGTGTTTAAGTACATTTGAAGACAAAAGGGCGTAATGGATATGTACAGTTAGAAAGTATTCATAATGTATACAAACAGCAACGATTTTCCTACGTCTTATTATTTTTATGCTTTTGTATATTATAATAAAAAGTCAACTAAGTTATAAAATAATGTTAAAATTATAAAATATTATTAAGCATAATTTAATTTAGTACCTGAGTATTATTTCTGATTAAGACTTTTTCTCTTTATGTATTTTAAGACCTTAGATTTTGTAATAGACTATTTCTTATTATACAGCATTTAAGTTTCTATACACAGAACAATTATAATACGTTTCTCTTCTCAGTAAGAAATTCGTTTCGTGTTCCAATAAGATGTTGAGAATATTTTGATAATTCTGAAGGAAAAGTCTGAAGTTTGGAATTGTATGAAAAATGTATTTATATCCCCATGTAGCTTAATTATATCATTGATAAATTAAGCTTTTCCTTTAACCATCCTTGACCCCAATGCTAATTTGTAGTGCCACTACACCTACAGTACTTTTTTCTAAAATTCATAAAATACAGTCATTTTTAGGTTGATTTCTTTAGAAATCGACCTATTGCAATCACTTCGTTTATCTATCTATCTATCTATCTATCTATCTATATATACCTATATATATATATATATATATATATATATATATATATATATATATATATATATAATGAAAATTTTGTCATCACGATAACTCCCGAAATAATACTCGAAATCGAACCAAATTTGGACTGTGAACTAATCTTATAAATATCCTGGATGAGTTCATTAACGAAGTTGCTCCGACTTTTTGTTTTCAAGTGGCAGCCACTTGAAAATTTCAAACCGACATTGTAAAAAGCATATTTAAAGCAAGATTTGCTTGAATTTTAATGTAAATACAGGCCACATAAGGGTCTCAATGAAGTTTATTAATGAAGTTTATCTGTCATTTTTAATAAAGTGGCAGATATTTTAAGTTAAGCGGGACCACTTGAAATCAGGCTACCACTTGAAAATTTAAAATCCCTATAACTTCCGAAATAATACTCCAAATAGAACCAAATTTAGACAGTGTCTTAACTTAATTTATAAATATCTTAGATGAGTTTATTAACCAAGTTACTCCGCCATTTTGTTTTCAAGTGGAGACCACTTGAAAATTTCAAATTCAAATTGTAAATAGTGTATTCCGAATTTGTTTGAAATTTGGCGTAAATATACACCACATAAGGGTCTCAATGATGTTTATTAATGAAATTTATCCGTCATTTTTAATAAAGTGGTAGATATCTTAAGTTAAGTGGGGCCACTTGAAATCACGCTACCACTTGAAAATTTAAAATCACAATAACTTCTGAAATAATACTAAAAATCGAACCAAATTTAGACAGTGTCTTAACTTATCATATAAATATCTTAGATGAGTTTATTAACCAAGTTGCTCCGCCATTTTGTTTTCAAGTGGAGACCACTTGAAAATTTCAAATTCAAATTGTAAAAAGCGTATTCCAAATTTGTTTGAAATTTGGTGTAAATATAGACCACATAAGGGTCTCAATGATGTTTATTAATGAAATTAATCCGTCATTTTTAATAAAGTGGTAGATATCTTAAGTTAACCGGGGCCACTTGAAATCACGCTACCACTTAAAATTTTAAAATCGCAATAACTTCTGAAATAATACTCCAAATTGAACCAAATTTGGACAGTGTCTTAACTTATCTTATAAATAACTTAGATGAATTTGTTAACCAAATTGCTCCGCCATTTTGTTTTCAAGTGGAGACCACTTGAAAATTTCAAATTCAAATTGTAAAAAGCGTATTCCGATTTTTTTTTTTTTTTTTTTTTGATGTATACATAGATTACGCAAGTGTCTCAAATAACTTTATTAATTAACTTTATCCGCCATTTTGAATAAAGTGGCGGATATCTTAAGTTAAGCGAGACCACTTGAAAATTTAAGACCATGATAACTTCCGAAATAATACTCCAAATTGAACCAAATTTGAATAGTGTCTTAACTTATCTTATAAATATCTTAGATGAGTTTGTTAACCAAGTTGCTCCGCCATTTTGTTTTCAAGTGGAGACCACTTGAAAATTTCAAATTTAAATTGTAAAAAGCGTATTCCGAAATTGTTTGAATTTTGATGTAAATACAGACCACATAAGGATCTCAATGAAGTTTATTAATAAACTATATCCGCCATTTTTATTAAAGTGGCAGATATCTTAAGTTAATCGGGGTCACTTGAAATCAGGCTCCCTCTTGAAAATTTAAAATCACGATTACTTTTGAAATAATACTTCAAATCGAACCAAATTTTGACAGTGATATTATCATATAATTATCTTGAATGTTTTCACTAGGCAACTTGTCCCGACATCTTGTGCCTAAGTTCCAGCCACTTGAAATCACACTGCCACTTGAAAATATGACATCACGATAACTCTTAAAATACTAAACTGATTCAAATAAAAGCTGTATAGTGAACTTTTGGTTCAAATATCTAGGATCAAGTCACTTGGTGACATGATCCACAATTTTATTTTCAAGTGGCGATGTGTTTGCTGGAACTTTAGAAATACTTAATCAATTCAAATCAAAGTTGAAAAATGGATTTATCATTTAACCCTTTCAGGGGCACTAAGTAAAAATGATTGAATTTCCTTTTAAATATATATATATCATAAAGTAAACATCCCCTACAAGTCATATTTGATGAAGAAAAAAATTCAGCATGTGGGGATTTTTTTGTGGGTGGTGGCTAGGCGTTCTAGCCACTGTGTCTATCCACCTAAAAGATGCTCCTAAAAATCAAACTAAAATTAATGATCTAAGATAATATGTAAATCTGTTGTATTTAAAAGGTGCATTGCAGTATATTTACACTACCAAATACTTTTGAATAAAAAATTATTTTTCATAAACATATATAAAAGAAACTTCAAAAAATTTTCCCGCAACTTGTCCATTTAAAAAAGTCACAGGCACATCTTGCTTAAAGTTACTGTAGTTCTGCCATCTCTATTTTAATTTTAGAAGTACACATTAACTTTTCATAAAAGTGGATAAAAAAAGTAGCCACTGCATACTTAGAGAAAAATTTCTAAAATAGGTGGATAGACCCTCTAGCCACCGCCCCTGAAAGGGTTAAACAACAAAAATTTAGAAAATTCACGTAACTCGTGAACCAATCACGTTATTGCGTCCATCTTTGGTATATCGATAATAAGTACTTTCTCGCCAAAAGTCGCCAAAAAAGTCGCCATATGGGGAAAAGTCGCCAAATTTGGCGCCAAATCCATTACCTGCGTTACTGGATCTTTTTAATGCGTTTTTTAAGAAAAATTAGGATATTTCAATGCTAAAACAAACTAGAAATGCAGGAAACTAACATTTTATCAACTTACTAAGCCTCTTTGAAAGAATTTCTACAAAAAAAAAAAAATATTTTCAAATTTGCAACGATATCTTGGATGAGCAACTTTCTCTGCCATTTTGATTGAAGTGGCAGCCACTTAATTTTTCAACACAATGACTTTTGAGATTTTGAATTAATTCGAACTATATGTGTACAGTATACTTACCTCACAAATACATTTCATATATTTGTCAATTTAACCCACCAAGCGCCGGCCACTTGAAAATTTTAAATTCACATAAAAATGTATTTATGAACCGAGTTGCTTAAAACTCCATATGTGCATAGCCTACATCAGTATTTCTACCAAGTGCATTAATAATTTGTAGCCGCCATTTTGAAACAAAAGAGTTCTAAATATTAACTTTCACCAATTAAAATTTTATTTGATTCTTGTTTTATAAGTTAGTTTAAAAGATGCATTTGTCCATTATCAAAATGTTACAATTGATGAACATTGATGAGATATGAAGAATGCTTTCTTCAAAATATTTCCTCTAAACCAGAAATGTATGGTTGCAAAATTAGAGATGAAAGTAGATAGCAAATCATTTTCGTATGTAATATGCAAATTTGTCTGGGAAAAGAAGAATACTAGCTAGAAAAGGCAATTAGTGAAAAGTATTAGATATACTGGGTTGTTCGGAAATTAATTTCGTTTTTCTGAGCAGAGGACTTAATTGTATTTTGTTCACACCATCTTCACATGTAAGCTGCATTACCATTATATATTGTGACAGATCATAGAGCAAGGCTTACTTGTGAAAAATTTCGTTTTATTCTGCTCAGTAGGTTTTTATTGGTGCGCTATCAAATAAAGAAAATCGGAAGCGACATTTTCGGCATACTTTGTTTTGCTATCAAAAAGGCGAAAATACTGTTCAAACAAGGAAAAAAGTATACAATGTGTGTAAATAAAATTTATGTAAAGAACGCCAGTGTCAAAACTGGTTTACCAAAATTTGTTCCTTCAATTTCGACGTTGAAGATGCATTGCGTTCTGGAAAACCAGTTTATGCTAATGAAGACAAAATAAAGTATTGATTTATGAAAACTGCCAGATAACAACTCATGAGATTGATAAGAAACCGATTAAAGTGGATAATATATAATTCAATAAAATATTTATACAATATAAGAAAATCGTCTTTCATTTTCAAAGGAAAAAACGAAATTATTTTCCGAACAACCCAATAGATATTGTGCAAGGAATGAAAAAAAAAAGAAAAAGAAAGAGCGAAAGAAAGAAATGTTGATGCAGAAAAGTATTTCACAAGTTTCAATCTTGCAAATAATAATAATAATAATAATAATAAAAAGATATTTTTGAGAACAACCGAATCTTTCTTTAACCCAAGTTTTTCTTTACTTCTAAGGGAAAATAAGTATTTCATATTCATTATTTTTTTTATTTTAAAATTAGTGAAAGTTGCAGCTTACAGTTCAAAGAAATGAAAATTTCATAATTTACTTAGTTCTAGGCATTTTCCATCGGAAATTGAAAACTGTATATTTGTATTTTGAGGCATAATATTATCAGCAAAAAATGATAAAAAATATATATATTGGATTATGTACATAGTTTCGGAATTCAGATATCGTTTGTTTAATTTTTATGTCCACTAAACTCTTAAAATGCAAACTTATATCATTTTACTCATATTTGCTGTTTGAATTAACTGTCTATAATATTTTTAAACAAGAATGTAAAAGGAATATTAAAATCGCATTAGGGTCAAATTTCACCACATGTTTCACGCCAACTTGTTGACGCAAAACGGAAGAATTACTCATACAGAAAGAAGTGTAAAGAATGCCATTCAAGATATCTTCCCTGGTGAATGTGACATCTCGGGTAATTTCCTATTTACTAACCCAGCAAGATCACAAGATCAGGATCCTTGTGAGACCTGGTTTGTAAGTTTGCACAAAAATAGCGTTTTAAAGGACGTGTAAAGAAGCAGAATCGAAAGCCAGTAACGCCAGCTATGTGTTTCTCATTCCTACACGTATGTTGCGTGCGGACATCGGTAACACGGTTGTACTATTTAAGCATATTTTTGAAGGATAAATTATGCACATAGGTGTGTATTAACAAAAATATCATGCCAATATTTGATTTTTGAAGTTTTATATTTTTTTCTCATTTCGTTACAGAGTCATTTGTTATTAAATTATCCTGAATAAATTTCCAGGTCTTGTATTGTTATTTTGCATAAAATAGGGTGTTATAGCATATTTTTCGAAAAAATAAAAATAAAATAAGATAGAATCATTATTATAAAGTAAGGTACTTTACTGTTAGCAGGGCGCAAACAAAAAATCGTCAAATGTGTTATTAATATTGTCAACGGAGCGAAATATAGCAAACGCAAAACTGGAACCAAACTTTTTTTTTGAATATAACAAACTGAGAGTAAGGATATAGCAAACAAAGAGTCGTCAACAAATCGTCATAGGATATAGACATTTCTTAAGCAATAAAATTGTGGATATCGCAAACTAACAGGAAATAAAATAGCTATAGCTATATCATATATATAGAAATATATATAGATATAGCTATCATAAACTATATCATAGACTATAAACTATATCTAAGATATATATACTTATGGCAAATTAAGAAGATATAGCAAATTAAGAATCACCAACAAAGCGCTCAGCTAACGGAACTAGAACCTAAGCTATATATATTTATCACTTGTATTTAATATTGGCTATAAAACTATTGAAGACTAAAGTAATATAAATGATTATGTGATTAGGAACAGAAATATAAGTTATTGTAAATAAGAAATAGACATCGAAGAAAATTAAAGCGAAAAATAAATTTAATATTAATAGTTATACAAAAGTTTGATTAAACTATTTTCCACCGTGAAATTACATCAGTAAGCTTATATTATAGTCATTTGTATAATTTAACGTGCCTTTGTTAATAGACATTTGGTCAGATATGTGATAATAATAACTTTATTTCAAAATATATTATTAAGAGGTGATTTAGATATACTTACGAATGTATATAATAACAGGAAATAGTAAAGCATATGATAAGCATAAAGTTTTTATTAGAATATATAATAACGATTTGCTTATAAAGCAAATTTCATTTGGTTTTGTGAATTACAAGTATTGGAGCATATGTATCACAATAACCTTCATTTTAATTAAGTGGGAAGTTCTAGTCATTTTATTAATAAAATGGATATAAAAATCTTCTGACCTAGTAAATTTAATTATAGTGTATGCAATTAAATTTGAAATTTCCAATACATTTTGGAGAAGAATTAATTTTTTTAATGAACATTTGTGTTTCAGATTCATTCTCGTTTGAAATTTCTGTATCGAAATCAAATAATAAACACATTTCTAAAACATATATTTTAATGATGTAGGTGTAAATATAACTACATACTAACAAAAATTCATTTAATGTACAACGTGCTACAGTGTTCATACTATTAACATTGAAAATGTATTAAAGGTATTGTAGTTAAACTGCATCAAAACATAGCCTCCTAAACTAGATCCCTGTCGCGTGACTCGGAAAATTGGAACAGTTGAAGCGGTAAAAGCACCATCTGGTGCAGATTGCGCGACTTTTTTATTCAACAGCCACCAAAAGTTTTTTAAAGTGGGATATGATATACATAAAAGGCGAATAGAATCGAAGAAAGGTAGATTATATATTTCATATATCACTTCTTAAAATTATTGGTGACAGTTGAATAAAAAAGTCGCGCAATCTGTACCAGGTGGCACTGTCTAACGCTTCAACTGCTCCCAAGTTTCCGAGCCACGTGACAGGCATCTAGTTTCGGAGGCTATGATTTAAATAACAATTAATTAAGCCAATCATGTAATTTTACAAAGCATGTGGAATCTAAATAATGTTAGTTATCCTTTATTTTGAAATAAATAATAATAAAGATTTTATGTCGTTTAATTTTATGTTTTTCTGAGAGAAATCGAAACTAATAAAGAAAATCTCTTATATTATTAAAATCTGTACGCGTGTGTGTGTCTGTCTGTGTGTCTGTGAGAAACGGCTTGACGCCCATCATACTATAGGTATGGGGAACTTAGGTAATCGTGAAAATTTTCGACCTCGGTTTTTTGACTTTTTTACACGTTTTCAGGTGTGAGGAATCCGAAAATGACAAAATTTCTATGGTGTCTGTCTGTAGGGTGTCTGTTAGTCTGTCAGTCTGTTAGTCTGTTAGTCTGTTAGTGTGTAAGTCCGTTAGTTTGTTAGTCTGTGTACACGATATCTCAAGAACACATTGTCCCAGAGAGGTCAGATCAGTTTTAAATTATTACTTTCGACACTGGCAAGAACCCTATTTATTTGCAACATTCGAATTTAAAAACTTCGTAAGTTATTAGAAATTTACGATTTTCTTAGCATGGGAGAATAGGACAAAAATTCACATAAACGTGCATTAAATGGAAACTTTTTACTGTAAAAATGCCAGACCAGTTTTAAAATAGTTTTGATGCCGGAAGGAACATCAGTAACTATAAATATGCTACTTTGAAAATTTCGCAAGTTATTGGAAATTTACGAATTTCTTAACATGGCAGTATAGGGCAAAATTTCACATAAACGTCAATTTTGAGAGATATTTTCATCGTAAAGATGTCAGACTACTTTTGAAATATTATTTAGGACACTGGTATGAATATTAATGACTATGAATTTTCCAATATAAAAATTTCGTAAGTTATTGGAAATTTACGAATTTATTAACATGGCAGCATAGAGCAAAATTTCACATAAACGTCAATCTTGAGGGATATTTTCGTCGTAAAGATGACAAACCACTTTCGAAATATTATTTAGGATACTGGCATGAATATCATAGACTATGATTTTTCCAATTTAAAAAAATTCGTAAGTTATTTGGAATTTACGATTTACTTAACATGCCAGAATAAGGTAGAATTGAGCATAAACTTACATTTTGAGGCTCATAAATGCATTAGACAACTTCAAAATTACATTTATGATATTTGTTTGAACATGATTGAATACAAATATTCTAATAGGAAAAGTTCGTAAATTATTCGTAATTTACGATTTTACCAACATAGCGAAATTGTAAATTTTTTATATAAATATGAATTTTGAGGATTATTGCATTGGAAATAGTAGCATGAAAACTAAACAACGGAATTGACCCTGATAAAATAAATTAATAGATTAGAACAAGATAAATACATCGAAGTGAACGGTGGATAGCCTATTAGGTGGGGTGTTCATTCTGTCACTGTATCAAGCTTTTGTCAAATTCATTTCTTTTAACATGATTATATCTCTCAAACTAAGAAATTTATGAGAACATAAATATGATGGGGAACTGAGAAGAGTCCACCTATGCCAACTAGTTTTCGTACTGCTTTGGGTGCCTCTAATGTGTTTTGATACGCTGAATTCAGAAATGATTGTCTTTTCTTTCTATCATGTAAATAATTTTCACAAAGTAAGAATGAACATCGGAAGATAACACTCTCAAGCTATAACGAATTTGAAAAATTTATGATTAATTACATAAAAATAGGATATTATTTGCATATAATCTTTTAAATAAGTTTCTTTGTATCGAATTTCCTATAGAGCATTTTACCTTGTACACGGTTTGCGGGCTTTGTGGTCGGGATTCTCTATGCAACATCCAACAAAGATCTGCTAGCATGTTAACACTCCATTGTCCCTGATACCTCCGCTACATTTCTTTCATGCTTTTATGATATAGCTCTTCCTGTTCTTCACTCACATAACCCAGATTTTCCAGGAAATAATGGAAATGGGAAATGAAAATTGAGACTTTAAGCTCAAGCAATCCACGTTTTGTCAAAATTCTGCATGGTGGAAATTTTTAAACAGTTTTTATTTAAGCAACCTCCAAAAATACACCATAAAAACACATCACCTTGAAGAAAAAAATTTCATCGTCGATCTGTGTTATTATTCCTTTTTAGAGATAAAAATTTATCATCTTATTTTTCTGTGAACTCAACGTATTTAAGTTTTCTACTTTGTAAAATAAATGCTCTAACATTGACATTTCGATAAATCGTTCAATATGTTTTCGTTTAATTTGTGTTATTATAAAATAAACCTTCGCATGAGAATGGAAAACAAATAAAATTCAAATAAACGAAAAAGTTTAAAGAATTCCATAGTCTTTCTTGATAGTTATCCTCTGAGTTTTGCAGAAACGGTTTTATCTTATACTGTTTAAAAAGCCATTTTTCATCACACGTCTTTTATGGCTGTAAGCTTTATTTAAAGCTGCATCAGCATTTTTGTAAGTTTTTAGATATTGATTTTTCCTCGGATTTTAAATTGATAAAGTAAAGTATCTTTAAATTTTAAGCATGTATATTTGAATTCTTTTTTAACCTTTCGGCAGAGGAAATGAATTGTATTATAAAAACAAAATAATAGAAAGAATAATGAATTTGATTTTGCTGAGGCAGTCATTTAAACTGTTTAAAACCGATTTACTTTCTTTTTTCGCTGCGCTATTTGTAAAATAATCAGCAGAAAAATCATTCTTGAGGCATTTAGAATATTGTATTTCTTAAATAATAAAAAAGATAATCCATGGAGAATTTTATTTATTTATTTTCCTTTTAATTTTGTTTTATTTAATTTTATAGATACATACATGGGTCATAAATAAAAGTTAACGAATAATATCGGTATCAGACATCTTTCCATAAATATATTTATTAATAAATGTTTACATATTCTTAAATATGCATTGTGTAAAATTTATGTTTTAGTATAACATTAAGAATAAAATGACCTATCTATCTATCCCTAACAGCACAGTTAGGCTTAACTTATCCACAGTACATCTTGAGGACGTTTCTGGGATGCCTTTTTATCCAGGAGACATCTTGAAGATATCCTGGGGAGGCGATGTGCGGTCTGGGATCTATCTATCTATCTATCTATCTATCTATCTATATATATATATATATATATATATATATATATATATAAATCCCAAACATTCCTTTAATCACTTCATTTTTATTATATGATATAATGTTAAATAATGTTTTATAACTCATATATAATAAATAATTTTTCTATATATATATATATTTTTTTTTTTGGTTCCCTTTTTTATTGAAAAAATAAAATAATATATATATATATATATATATATATATATATTATCATTCTTTTTATCAATATCTATAGATAATTATATAAGAATAAATAACAAATTATAATAAATTCTTACATCTATTTGCTTCATAAAATATACTGTTTTATTATTTTATTTACCGTACCCTCACGAAAAAAATCGTAAATTACAAAAACAGTAATTTCATATAAAATAAAATTGCATTACCCATGCGAAATTCCGGCATAGTATTAAGAAGCACTTTCAAGAGAACATAAAGAAAGCTCAAATAATGTAAAAGGTCAGATTTCTTCTATTTGACACAGGAAATTTTGTTTCCCTAAATGACAATTAAATTGAAACTTCCGCTAGAATAACTAGAAAAAAAAATGAACTTCATCTTGTGACGCTTCAAATGATAAGACTTTTTATTAAGTAATGTCTTTCACGCAGGATCCAGGCTGATGAAAAAAAAAAGTTAGAATACAATCGTAATGTTTTAAAGGAAAACAGCGGAATAAAAAGAAGCTTTAGCGTAATTATTTAACAGCAATTATTAAGACAGTATAAAACAGTATAATGTTACCCCTGAAGTAAAAATATTTTTATTTTTTGCTGCAACAAACATCTGAAATTAGAATATATAGCATTGATATTTGGAATAATAACAATATAAATACCATTACAGGAAAATGTTTTGGAATAAGAACTTCGTAAAATGAAGTGCTTAACTAAGAATCAACAATTGCACGGAGTCTACATCTGTAAACATAAAAAATGTTTTATTAATGTTATTAATATTAATGTTATTTTATCAGTATTACAAAAAATCGTTCTTTCTGTTGCTGTTGATCATGATGAGATTGTAAACAGAAACTGTGTGAAGAATATTACATATGATCTCCTTGAACAATATAAAAGGTTTGAGGTGTGTACTATTAAAAAAATGTCACCAATAATTGCCAAATTGAAATTTAAATTTAAAAAATAAAAATAAATAAATACTAAGCCTATTTTTTGTTTCCTAAGTAATAGATATAAAATTCTGCACAAAACAGAATTTAATTTAGTACGACAAAACTGACTTATGTATTTTAAAATATTCTTATATTCTATTATTATTTGGAATATATTGTATTAATACTTGGAATTATAACGATATAAATATAATCACAGGTTTATTATTATTATTATTATTATTATTTTAATAAGAACTTTGTAAAATGGAGTACTTAGCTAAACGGCAAAGATCGCATGGAATCAAGACCGGTAAACATAAAAAAAATTATACATGTTTTATTCCTTTTGATTTTCTATTTCTACTCATGTTGTTAAAAACGAGAATTGTAAACAGAAATTAAATGAAGATTAAATGCAATTGGAATGAGTCTAGTTTTCTTGAATAATATAAAAGGATTAGGTAAGTGTACCAGTGGGGAAATACTACACCAATAACGGCGAAATTTAAATTTAAAATACGAAAATCACTTTCGTAACAATAATGTTGCATTTTCACCACACAAATACGAAAGATTAGAATAAAAATATGGCCTGAATTTGATATGGCACCTTCGGGATATGTTAAAATGATGTGGAACTGACACGAAACTAATAACTTTTATGTCTTCGGTCACTACACGTATTTGTAGCGTCATCTAATAAAATTCTGAGTAGTTAGTTAAGTTCGAAGTTGTTGATGAATTAAATATACAGATATTGTATATTATATGGGATTGTTGCAATAAACGTGTAAGATTATGAGAGTAGGTTGGTAGGTACAAAGTTACTAGTTGTATCTAGTTTTAGCTGGAATGATAATAGAATATAAGATAATAAATCCATTAGTAATAGAATATAAGAATATTTTAAAATAAGTCAGTTTTGTCGAACTGCATTAAGTTCTGTTTTATGCAGAATTTTATTTCTATTACTTAAGAAACAAAAATAGACATGGTGTTTTTTTTTTTTTTGTTTTTTTGTTTTTTTTTTGTTTTTTTAATTAAAATCTAAATTTGGCAATTATTAGTGAAATTTTCTTAATGGTGCATATACCTAGAACTTTTACATTGTTCAAGAAAACCAAATATAATATTCTTCACACAATTTCTGTTTACAGTCTCATTTTTAGCAACAAATATAAAAAAGAACGATTTTTTTTTTGTAATACTGATAAAGTAACATTAAAATTAATAACATATTAATAACATTAATAAAACTTTTTTTTTTTTAAATTTATGTTTACAGATATATATTCCGTGCAATCGTTGCTGCTTAGTTAATGGTCGCAGAAAAAGTGTTAGGTTAACCATGCAAGTGTTGCGTTAATGTATGAGAAACTTACTAGCCAATTTAATCAAGCTTGGCGTTTGTTACTAGTGGAAATGAGAGAAGTGCTAGAGGAAGCTGGAAAATTTTAGAGTTCAATTGGATGTCGATATTTTCAGATTAGATGTTTTAAGGTAAATGAAGTGAAGCTCTCTCCGGTTAAAAAAATACTTTAACATCAGTATTCACCAATAGTTTCAACTGTCGGTTATGGGAAAATGAATACTTGAAACGCTTATAAAGTGAAGATACAACTTTGCAGAAAAATTGACGAGATGCTTTTGCAATGAGAGCTGACGAGATGCTTCGGCATTGTAATTTTAAGGTTTATTAACTAAAAATAACCAACAAAAATGTATATGAACTCTTTGGCGCTATATGGCAGAAGCAGTGCACCATATTTAGTAGCAAAGCTGCACTCTGTCTTTAAATGCATTTCAAGTTTTACGTTGAACTGGGAGTTAAAGTTAATAATACGGCCGTAAAAGAAGCTTCCGAAAATAAGTGTGCTTTTTGGATGAAGATTTTCAGGATATGCATCGTAATACGTGTCTTTAAGCGCTTCATAAACTTTAAGAGTTTAACTAATTACAGTGTATATATATATATATATATATATTAAGTGTAAATAACTTGAGTACGCGACTCAACTATAAATAGAATTAGATGATATCAGACTACAACACGTTTGGTGAGGGATTTATTTTATAGATTCCTTAAGATTTAGAACTATTCTAAGTATAAATAAGTTAAAGTTAATCTACAGTTGGAAAGTCATCGTTCCCTTTTCTTTTAAGTTTAAAATAAATGAATTTGGTTTGACTCAACTTTTGTTTGATAGAATTATACACATTTCTACAAGTAATCATGAAAGAACTAAATGGGTCAGCTTTATATCATTCTTTACAAATAATTTGGTAGAAAAGTACCTAAGCAATAAGTTGTTAAGTTTAAGCAATAAGTTATTTACTTTCAAAATAAATAACTTATTGCTTAAATACTACAAACTTTATATGTTTTATGTAAAATATTTATCACTTTCAAAAAAAGGAATACCTATAAAATAATCTTTAAATTAACTTCAAGTGGATAACTATTACTTCACATTGGAAAAATCAAATAAATTTTAATGAACTAGGGAAAAAAAAAAAAAAAAAAAAAAAAAAAAAGCTTTTTTTTTTTTTTTTTTCTACTTGAGATTTTAGAAAATAAAATCAACATCAATATACGCGATAAAAATAAAAGGAATAGAAAGTTACAGTTTTTCAATATTTGAAATAATAATAAATGTTTAAAGTTAAATAAAACAACACAAATATTTTTTCTCAAATATTTACATACTATTTTTATAATAATGAATAACTGAAGATTTCTTTTATTACGTTTAATTTTTTTTTTTTTTTTTCCGTTGTGTACTTATTTATTTAAGCAGTTTTAAAGTATCTCTTTTAGAAAGTAAGATGTAAAAGTATATAAATGAAAAAAGTGCAAGATATAAATATTTTGCATCACTAATATTATTTTGAAGGTAATCAATACTTGTGATATTAATATTAAAGAAAAAAAAAATATTATCTATTCAAAGTCAGTTGGAATATAGTTATCAATAATTCCTAAATATCTATGTAATATTTTAAAAGCTCCAAGAGGTTTAAACTTTCAGTAAATATATAATTAAATGAAATCGATTATATATATATATATATATAGATAGATAGATAGATATATATGCAGTAAGTAGTGAACTACCCGAATTAAGGCCAATAGGGAGCGCCTTCGGTTTTTGAAGAGCACCGGAAGGAAGGAAGCCCCCCTTCAGAGCGACAAACTAACCGTAGATGACAGAACATGCGAACAAGGACTGATAAGTTTAATGCAGATCAAGGCCGAGTGCACACGGAGGTATGATTTTTATGAGAACTTAAGGACTTTGCAACCACGACAGGTTTAACGTGTTCCAGTCGCCATCACAATGATCTTCAGTTGTCTATATTCCAATTACGAGTCATGTGCTCCTAACCGACCTGGCAACAGTAGGCTTGGCAAAGTTGTAAATGACGTTATTGTTGTTCATGATGCATTTTGAAATTTTAATTGCCCTGGGAGTTGCCGAAAGCTACTACTCTCTAAGTCGATAAGCGAGAAGTGTCGCATTCGATCCTTAGTCACATTCATCGGTTTAGTCATTTAAAGTTTTTCGTGGTTTTCTCCGAATCTCAAGTGAATATAGAGTAGGACACTATGGCATGCAGGCTGCATGCAATCCAAGTCTATGTCCTCAGAACAGAAAATCGCAATTCATCACTAGATCATTACCACAAATTTTAATTTTCTCAAAACTGCTTTTTTTACACACCCCAGCTTATTTTGAAAAGACTTACCTATTACCATAGGGGCCAATATTTTAATATATTCCGGAAAAAATTTAACCCCGACTTTATTTCGCACCATTCTATTTATAGAAAAAATTTCTCGAGTATATATCTTCGAAAAATTAAAAAAAAAAAAAAAAAAAAAAAATCCTTAAAAAATAAGTGGTATAAAAAAAGGCGGGGCTAAAAATACTACGGAATAAATTAAAATGTTGGCATCTGTGTTATTACATTCAAACCTTACATATACATTTATATAAAATACATCTACATCATACATTAATACACTACTGGCCATTAAAATTGCTACACAAAGAAGGAATGATAATAACGGAATAAAATTTGTCGGACACATACATTATAGTAGGAAGAACAATTGACTAAAATTTCAGGAAATTTGGAGTAATATGTACTGAGAAAACAGTACATAAAGCAGCGACCTCTGAGAGCAATAACAGCACCTATCTGCCGAGGCATTGAATCGAACAGCGATTGGATGACATGTACGAGTAGAGTACTTCATGAAACGATGCCATAATTGATCGATCGAAGTTAATGATGAGTGGTGGGGGGCCAGTCGCTTTTCATTAATTAAACAGTCATTTTCATTGGTGCGAGATCAGGAAATCGCGCTGCCCAGAGCAACAGTTGAACACATTCGGCATCAATGAAGGTCCAGGCAATTTTTAAACTTGCGGTCGGGCATTATCCTGCTTAAAATTTGCGCTACGCAGGCCTCGAATATAGGGCAGAGGAGCGGGCCTTAACTTATCAGATATTTAATGGCCGCTATTCAGAGTGCCAGGAATGCGAACAAGAAGTAACCGAGACGTGTATCCAATGGGAACCCATAACATCATTGCAAATGATGGACAGTATGATGACGTCGAATACCAGCTGGAATGTGCATTATTCATAATGCCGTTAAATACGGATAAAGCAACTTTGATTCTGTAAACAGGAATGTGAGGCTCATCGTTGATCACACATTAAAGGCGCCTATATCAGTGATGCAGTTTTGAGGGTAATCAGAATTTTAGTAGCCGTATACTGGGTCACCTCCTGGATTGATGGTATGTGGTACCATTGGATACACGTCCCGATCACCTCTTGTTTTCCTTCCTTCCACTCTGAATACCAGTCATTACATTTCTGACGAGTTAAGGCTCATCGCTCTGCTCTATATTCGGGGCCTCCGTAGCACAAAATTTAAGCAGAATAATGCACGACAGCAATTTTTCCATATTGCTTAGACCTTCATTGATGCCGAATGTGTTCGACTGTTGTTCTGGCCAGCGCGTTCTCCAGATCTCGCACAAATGAAAATGACTGTTTAATCATTTAATATCGACTTCCCCCCCCACACCCCAACCACTCACCAGTGACTTTGATCGATAAATTGTGGCATCGTGTTAAAGCTTCCTGAAGTGCTCTACCCGTACATGTCACCCAATCGCTGTTCGATTCAATGCCTTGGCAGAAAAGTGCTGTTATTGCTCACAGAGGTCGCTGCTTTATGTACTGTTTTCTCAGTACATATTTCTTCAAATTTCCTGAAATTTTAATCAATTGTTTTTCCTACTCTAGTATATGTGTCCAACAAATTTCATTCCGTTATTATCATTCTTTATTGGTGTAGCAATTTAAATGGCCAGTAGCATATTTTACGATATTAAGTTTATTTTGCTCTTCTTAACTGCTTGAATATTTTTTGAAAATTGTATACTTTTTTTATGTTTTAGTAATTTTTAAAAATAAATGGTGGTTAGAATTAAAGTGACCCTATTCAGATTTCTCTAGAACTCGTTGTACTTGTCGGATTTTGATGAAATTTGATATATGCGTTATATGGACCGAGGGGAAACGATTTCTGCATTAGAAAATATTTAAGATTTTGATCAGCAAGTGACACTTTTCAAAGATTTCTAATGCAATTTAGTGAAACCTATGAAGAGAGTTGTAATCAGAGGAAGAAAATCATTATGCGTACCTGTGTCATCGTTATTAATGTCCTTACTGAAGAAAGATCGATAATTACAGGTAAAACTATATAATCAGAATGGCAGCAAGAGCTTAGATGCTCTGTGTAAATATTTCCGATTAAAGGCACTGTGAAAAAGGCGATGTCGAAGAACGGCTTGTAGAAGATGATTAAAAAATTTTAAGAGAGTAGAGACTTCTGTACCAGCCAGGAAGGAGGCGAAAATCCGTTGCGAATGAAACTGTCGAAGAAGTCACAACTGTTGTGTTTGAAAGAGCATCCAGTTTTCGCTATTCTTCAGCACGTGCTCGATCAGCGGCGCGGGAGTTGGCGATTTCTTGGTCGACAGTGCGAAAAATTCTGGTATCTATTTAAAAATTGTATTCATATAAGATCCACCTGGTACAAAATCTGCAATCTCAAGGCAACCTAACGTGCTCAGAATTTACTTGCAGAATTTTGGCGAGAACGGTTGTTGATGACGACAGTTGTTGATATAAAATTCAATGGTCATATGAGGTGCACTTTTCTTTAGATGCAGCTGTTATTAATAAAAATTGCAGCATATGGGGTGCTTCACCTTCTAATCACTGCATTCTGATTACGTCACTGCATGGTGGGGATTTACTGTCGAATTTATCCTCGGGCCTTTATAATAATGTTATCCCCCTGCTCCATGTTTGGGTTCTGGTTCGATTATCCACTAGTCAAACATTTTAGTTTAATTTTCTTCCTTTCTTTTTTTTTCAACCTGTAATTGTTACAACACTGTTGTAAATTCATAGCAAATAGTAGTGGAAACCAAATTGTCATAGGTTTATTTATATATTTATTTTAATTGCATGACATTATTTACAGTCTTTTTTACATTTTTTTTTTTTACAGTCTATTTCGGAAAAGAAAAAAAAAATCAGCATATTTTTTTATTGTAATTTGCACAGATAAAATATTCCAATTAATTAGTAAATTATGTTTTGAGAGGATTTGTAAGTATGTATGCGAAATAACGAAAGACTATATACTGGAATATGTGCATAAATTAAGCTGTTCTCCCCAGTCACAAATAATTTTAATCAAGTATAAACATATTAAATAAATTCTTCTAAATAGATACAAAAAATTAATGTAGCTAGAAATTAGTGCTCTAAATGATTACTAGCGTTCTACAGAATTGAACAGATATCATAATTAGTTACTTAAGGGAATAATTATGTAATTTGAATATTGCATTACAGATTATAAATAACAGAATATCATTAGCAAATAATACTTTAAATACAAAGCATTCAAATAAAGGACAATCTCAAAGTACATAGAATAACTTTCCTTAGATTTGTAATTTTGTTTAGTGTAGAAATTATCACCCACGAGGGAAACCTCAACAAATTTGTCGCTAGTGATGTACAAATAATACGCTATCATTACTGCCGATTTGATGAATCACACTATCGTTATAACAGGTCTCTCGGTGCTCTTAATAGTAAATAAACCAGTGCAATCATTGCACATGAGACAATAATCGTAATTTGAAAATCAGCAATGCTATTGCAGAACAATACTGTGCTACATAAACTCATTCAGGTATTAAATGTAATTTCAGATAAAGAAAGAAAACCTCCTTTATCTGTTTTAATATCAGAAAAAGGCTACAAAGGAATGCTTTTTAAAAACATATGAAAGTTACTAAAAAAGGGAAAAAAAAATCTGTAAACACTTCGTGTGAAATGTGAAAGGAAAATTTCCAAAATACGTTTTTATCATAAGCTAATATCAGATTTTATATGTAAAAAAAAAAGGTTTATACTTATTTTTCATGCACCAACACATGTATGTTATCAGCAAATTAACAATGAATAGTTTCGTGAAAATTGAAGGATTTTACATAGTTTTTTAATAACAGAAAAAAAAATGACACACATTACAATAACAAATGAAATCTTTTTTCTAGCAAATTAATTATTAAAAAAAAAAAAAAAAATGTTTAAAATAAAAAATTTATAAATTACTTTTTTTTAATATACTTCAAAGTAAAAGTTGCTATTTTATAATTTTTTATTAAATTATTTAGAATAATATTAACTTCAATAGCAATAAACCTTACTATTTTGTGACACTCTTAAAAAATGCATATGTTTCCTTTTGCAATTATACCAAAATTAACGTCAATAGCTCACTGCCAAGCTATAGTGCGACATTCAATTATTCAAAATCAATCTTTTACTATTTTCTTTTACTAAAAAATTATAGAGTATTTTTGGGGTGCGATAATTTGAGTTTTTACTAAAAGTTAACTTTTTAAAAGGCAATTGAATACGAAATGTTTGGTATGATTTAGCATTATTTATTGGCTATTCATATAAATTTCTCTACAATGTTTTACAAAGTTTTGTCTCCACAAAAATATTACACTAATATTCTTTTCTGAGATTTCTTCATTCATAGTTAAAAACACATTTCTGTTTTTTTTTTTTAAATATACAGAACTACACAAAATGAATGTGATGTATAGTTTTCTTTACAAGGAAAGCCACAAAGATAATTTTAGAGTTTCCTTTTGTCATACTACAAAACAAAATGTATTTCAATATTTTGTTAAGGTGTTTAAGTACATTTGAAGGCAAAAGGGCATAATGGATATGTACAGTTAGAAAGTATTCATAATGTATACAAACAGCAACGATTTTCCTACGTGTTATTATTTTTATGCTTTTGTATATTATAATAAAAAGTCAACTAAGTTATAAAATGATGTTAAAATTATAAAATATTATTAGCATAATTTAATTTAGTACCTGAGTATTATTTATGATTAAGACTTTTTCTCTTTATGTATTTTAAGACCTTAGATTTTGTAATAGACTATTTCTTATTATACAGCATTTAAGTTTCTATACCCAGAACAATTATAATACGTTTTTCTTCTCAGTAAGAAATTCGTTTCGTGTTCCAATAAGATGTTGAGAATATTTTGATAATTCTGAAGGAAAAGTCTGAAGTTTGGAATTGTATGAAAAATGTATTTATATCCCCATGTAGCTTAATTATATCATTGATAAATTAAGCTTTTCCTTTAACCATCCTTGACCCCAATGCTAATTTGTAGTGCCACTACACCTACAGTACTTTTTTCTAAAATTCATAAAATACAGTCATTTTTAGGTTGATTTCTTTAGAAATCGACCTATTGCAATCACTTCGTTTATCTATCTATCTATCTATATATATATATATACATATATATATATGTATATATATATATATATATATAATGAAAATTTTGTCATCACGATAACTCCCGAAATAATACTCGAAATAGAACCAAATTTGGACTGTGAACTAATCTTATAAATATCCTGGATGAGTTCATTAACGAAGTTGCTCCGACTTTTTGTTTTCAAGTGGCAGCCACTTGAAAATTTCAAACCGACATTGTAAAAAGCATATTTAAAGCAAGATTTGCTTGAATTTTGATGTAAATACAGGCCACATAAGGGTCTCAATGAAGTTTATTAATGAAGTTTATCTGTCATTTTTAATAAAGTGGCAGATATTTTAAGTTAAGCGGGACCACTTGAAATCAGGCTACCACTTGAAAATTTAAAATCCCTATAACTTCCGAAATAATACTCCAAATAGAACCAAATTTAGACAGTGTCTTAACTTAATTTATAAATATCTTAGATGAGTTTATTAACCAAGTTACTCCGCCATTTTGTTTTCAAGTGGAGACCACTTGAAAATTTCAAATTCAAATTGTAAATAGCGTATTCCGAATTTGTTTGAAATTTGGCGTAAATATACACCACATAAGGGTCTCAATGATGTTTATTAATGAAATTTATCCGTCATTTTTAATAAAGTGGTAGATATCTTAAGTTAAGTGGGGCCACTTGAAATCACGCTACCACTTGAAAATTTAAAATCACAATAACTTCTGAAATAATACTAAAAATCGAACCAAATTTAGACAGTGTCTTAACTTATCATATAAATATCTTAGATGAGTTTATTAACCAAGTTGCTCCGCCATTTTGTTTTCAAGTGGAGACCACTTGAAAATTTCAAATTCAAATTGTAAAAAGCGTATTCCAAATTTGTTTGAAATTTGGTGTAAATATAGACCACATAAGGGTCTCAATGATGTTTATTAATGAAATTAATCCGTCATTTTTAATAAAGTGGTAGATATCTTAAGTTAACCGGGGCCACTTGAAATCACGCTACCACTTAAGATTTTAAAATCGCAATAACTTCTGAAATAATACTCCAAATTGAACCAAATTTGGACAGTGTCTTAACTTATCTTATAAATAACTTAGATGAATTTGTTAACCAAATTGCTCCGCCATTTTGTTTTCAAGTGGAGACCACTTGAAAATTTCAAATTCAAATTGTAAAAAGCGTATTCCGATTTTTTTTTTTTTTTTTTTTTTTTTTTTTGATGTATACATAGATTACGCAAGTGTCTCAAATAACTTTATTAATTAACTTTATCCGCCATTTTGAATAAAGTGGCGGATATCTTAAGTTAAGCGAGACCACTTGAAAATTTAAGACCATGATAACTTCCGAAATAATACTCCAAATTGAACCAAATTTGAATAGTGTCTTAACTTATCTTATAAATATCTTAGATGAGTTTGTTAACCAAGTTGCTCCGCCATTTTGTTTTCAAGTGGAGACCACTTGAAAATTTCAAATTTAAATTGTAAAAAGCGTATTCCGAAATTGTTTGAATTTTGATGTAAATACAGACCACATAAGGATCTCAATGAAGTTTATTAATAAACTATATCCGCCATTTTTATTAAAGTGGCAGATATCTTAAGTTAAGCGGGGTCACTTGAAATCAGGCTCCCACTTGAAAATTTAAAATCACGATAACTTTTGAAATAATACTTCAAATCGAACCAAATTTTGACAGTGATATTATCATATAATTATCTTGAATGTTTTCACTAGGCAACTTGTCCCGACATCTTGTGTCTAAGTTCCAGCCACTTGAAATCACACTGCCACTTGAAAATATGACATCACGATAACTCTTAAAATACTAAACTGATTCAAATAAAAGCTGTATAGTGAACTTTTGGTTCAAATATCTAGGATCAAGTCACTTGGTGACTTGATCCGCAATTTTATTTTCAAGTGGCGATGTGTTTGCTGGAACTTTAGAAATACTTAATCAATTCAAATCAAAGTTGAAAAATGGATTTATCATTTAAACAACAAAAATTTAGAAAATTCACGTAACTCGTGAACCAATCACGTTATTGCGTCCATCTTTGGTATATCGATAATAAGTATTTTCTCGCCAAATTTGGCGCCAAATCCATTACCTGCGTTACTGGATCTTTTTAATGCGTTTTTTAAGAAAAATTAGGATATTTCAATGCTAAAACAAACTAGAAATGCAGGAAACTAACATTTTATCAACTTACTAAGCCTCTTTGAAAGAATTTCTACAAAAAAAAAAAAAAAAAAAAAAAATTTCAAATTTGCAACGATATCTTAGATGAGCAACTTTCTCTGCCATTTTGATTGAAGTGGCAGCCACTTAATTTTTCAACACAATGACTTTTGAGATTTTGAATTAATTCGAACTATATGTGTACAGTATACTTACCTCACAAATACATTTCATATATTTGTCAATTTAACCCACCAAGCGCCGGCCACTTGAAAATTTTAAATTCACATAAAAATGTATTTATGAACCGATTTGCTTAAAACTCCATATGTGCATAGCCTACATCAATATTTCTACCAAGTGCATTAATAATTTGTAGCCGCCATTTTGAAACAAAATGACGGCTAGTTGATAAGGAAAAAGAAATCAACCTACCCTTCCGAATAAGCCGGAAGGACTTGTTATTTATTCAAAAGCTTTACGATAATAAACAGTAAAATAAGTATATATGGAAATAATTTTTAGGGTTGTTTTTAACATATCCCACTGAATACCAATGGAGTGTGTGACTACAGTAACATTTTTAAGGAGTGCCGATTAAAAAACGGAAAATTCAATACGTTATGAATCATTTGAATTATATTCTTATAAATTTTATGCAAATCTATTATATGCAAATAATATTAAAATACTGATAAATAAGTTGTTTTTTCATACTGGAATCTACAAGTTGTTTATGTATGAAATTAGCATTTTAGCGAATGAAAATTATAATTTTCTTAATTTCAAGTAATCTAAGGCTAAAAACAGATACTCGCTAATAGGTCGTTGTATACGATTTGATGACGCTGAATTACGATGTGAAAAGAGTTCTAAATATTAACTTTCACCAATTAAAATTTTATTTGATTCTTGTTTTATAAGTTAGTTTAAAAGATGCATTTGTCCAATATCAAAATGTTACAATTGATGAACATTGATGAGATATGAAGAATGCTTTCTTCAAAATATTTCCTCTAAACCAGAAATGTATGGTTGCAAAATTAGAGATGAAAGTAGATAGCAAATCATTTTCGTATGAAATATGCAAATTTGTCTGGGAAAAGAAGAATACTAGCTAGAAAAGGCAATTAGTGAAAAGTATTAGATCTATTGGGTTGTTCGGAAATTAATTTCGTTTTTCTGAGCAGAGGACTTAATTGTATTTTGTTCACACCATCTTCACATGTAAGCTGCATTACCATTATATATTGTGACAGATCATAGAGCAAGGCTTACTTGTGAAAAATTTCGTTTTATTCTGCTCAGTAGGTTTTTATTTGTGCGCTATGAAATAAAGAAAATCGGAAGCGACATTTTCGGCATACTTTGTTTTGCTATCAAAAAGGCGAAAATACTGTTCAAACAAGGAAAAAAGTATACAATGTGTGTAAATAAAATTTATGTAAAGAACGCCAGTGTCAAAACTGGTTTACCAAAATTTGTTCCGGCAATTTCGACGTTGAAGATGCATTGCGTTCTGGAAAACCAGTTTATGCTAATGAAGACAAAATAAAGTATTGATTTATGAAAACTGCCAATCAACAACTCATGAGATTGATAAGAAACCGATTAAAGTGGATAATATATAATTCAATAAAATATTTATACAATATAAGAAAATCGTCTTTCATTTTCAAAGGAAAAAACGAAATTATTTTCCGAACAACCCAATAGATATTGTGCAAGGAATGAAAAAAAAAAGAAAAAGAAAGAACGAAAGAAAGAAATGTTGATGCAGAAAAGCATTTCACAAGTTTCAATCTTGCAAATAATAATAATAATAATAAAAAAAAAAAAAGATATTTTTGAGAACAACCGAATCTTTCTTTAACCCAAGTCTTTCTTTACTTCTAAGGGAAAATAAGTATTTCATATTCATTATTTTTTTTATTTTAAAATTAGTGAAAGTTGCAGCTTACAGTTTAAAGAAATGAAAATTTCATAATTTACTTAGTTCTAGGCATTTTCCATCGGGAATTGAAAACTGTATATTTGTATTTTGAGACATAATATTATCAGCAAAAAATGATAAAAAATATATACATTGGATTATGTACATAGTTTCGGAATTCAGATATCGTTTGTTTAATTTTTATGTCCACTAAACTCTTAAAATGCAAACTTATATCATTTTACTCATATTTGCTGTTTGAATTAACTGTCTATAATATTTTTAAACAAGAATGTAAGAGGAATATTAAAATCGCATTAGGGTCAAATTTCACCACATGTTTCACGCCAACTGGTTGACGCAAAACGGAAGAATTACTCATACAGAAAGAAGTGTAAAGAATGCCATTCAAGATATCTTCCCTGGTGAATGTGACATCTCGGGTAATTTCCTATTTACCAACCCAGCAAGATCACAAGATCAGGATCCTTGTGAGACCTGGTTTGTAAGTTTGCACAAAAATAGCGTTTTAGAGGACGTGTAAAGAAGCAGAATCGAAAGCCAGTAACGCCAGCTATGTGTTTCTCATTCCTACACGTATGTTGCGTGCGGACATCGGTAACACGGTTGTACTATTTAAGCATATTTTTGAAGGATAAATTATGCACATAGGTGTGTATTAACAAAAATATCATGCCAATATTTGATTTTTGAAGTTTTATATTTTTTTCTCATTTCGTTAGAGAGTCATTTGTTATTAAATTATCCTGAATAAATTTCCAGGTCTTGTATTGTTATTTTGCATAAAATAGGGTGTTATAGCATATTTTTCGAAAAAATAAAAATAAAATAAGATAGAATCATTATTATAAAGTAAGGTACTTTACTGTTAGCAGACTTAGTTAGTACTTTACTGTTACGAAATTGTAAATAATTGTGTTTATTTTTGTATAAATTCTTTCAAAGAGGCTTAGTAAGTTGATAAAGTGCTAATTTTGTGCATTTCTAGTCGTTTTAGCGTTGAAATAGCCTTATTTTCCCTTAAAAACGCATTAAAAAGCCCCAGTAATGCTCGTAATTGATTTGGCGCCAATTTGGCGACTTTTTCCCACCTTGGCGATTTTTTTGGCGACCTTGGCGAGAAAATCCTTATATGGGATATACCAAATATGGAAGCTGTAAGTTGATTGGTTGACCACTTTCTAGAGTTTTCTCGAAAAATCTGGGCTCCATGGAACAGCATATAAGGAGCGCTTCCTCGCCAAGGGAGAGTCAGTTCAGTTCAGTCTTCAGCCAGCTTCGCTAGTGCTTACATTGCTCTTGAGCCTCTTTGAGAGAGACTTGCTTCAAGTGTTATTGTTATACAGTTTGTACTGTGGATTTGCTATTGACAGCTGTTGTTTAAGCTGTGTTTACTGTTTGAATTGAAGCTGATACTTGGTTTATAGACCAGTATTTTTCTGGAACTTTCTGTGAATAAATTACTGAATTTTTGTACATTTGGCCTTTCATTCTCAGACAACTCACGAACCCCCAAGTACGCAACATTTCTGGTGTCAGGAGCGGGGATTTGTCTGTGAATGGTGATAACGAGAGCTATGGAACAAGAAATGAAGAAATTTCTAGAAGGACTCACTGCTTAGATGAATGAGTTAAGATCTGGATTGATAGAGGAAATGAAAACAGGACAGGAAAAAATGGAAGCATCGCAAAGAGAGATGAAAGAAATGAAGGTAGCACAAGAGAAAATGGAAACATCGCAAAGAGAGTTGAAAGACGGTTTGACTGAAGAAATGAAGGAAATGAAAGACAGTTTGGGTGAAGAAATTAAATCTAATCAAGAAGAGATGAAGAAAGAACTATCATCAGTGAGAGACGACTTAGTAAACGTGAAAGAAGTGATAGAGTGTAAGTTATCAGACGTGGAAAACAGAATAGATGGAATAGAAGAAAAAGTTATGAAAATAGAAGAGAGTTTTGAAGAGAAAGCCATGAAGATAGAGGAAAATGTTATGAAAGTAGAAAGGAATTTTGAAGAGAGATTTATGAAGATAGAAGAGAATTTCGAGGAGAAAGTCATGAAGAAAGTAGAGGAACATCTTGAGAGAAAAGTAGACGAGAAGTTGATCTCCTTGCCCCAAGAAACTGAAAAGAAAGAGAGAAGAATCCAGAATCAGGAATTTATTAAGTTGTCTACCTACGACGGCAGTTCCTCTTGGCATGTATATAGGACGCAGTTTTCCATCGTAGCTGAAGCTAACGGCTGGGACTCTACCGCCAAGTCAGTCCACTTAGCAGCAGCATTACGGGGAGATGCAGCCGAGATACTGAGAAATGTTTCTAAAGAAGAAAGGAACGACTTCGAGGCCCTGACTAGAGCACTGGAGCTACGGTTCGGAGAGAAGTGTTCTAAGGACTATAGTCGCCTTCAGCTAAAATCTCGTTACCAGAAAACGGGCGAAAGTTTGCAAGAGCTGGCAGCGGACATTCAGAGACTGTCACACCTAGCATTTTCAGACTGTCATGCTGACACTCGAAACGACTTAGCTCTTCAGTACTTTATCGATGCTGTTCGTGATCCAGAAATTCAAAAAGCGCTGAGACTCTCCAACATCAGAGACGTAGAATCAGCTTTAGGCTATGCACTTAGGATAGAGGCAGCCCAACAAGCCTCCCGTAAAGACCGCCATACCATAAGAGCAGTCTCATTAAACGATACGCCTGCTGGTGAAAATGAAATGAAGCGAAGTATCGAAGAGATCTTAAAGAGATTGCGCAGCCTGGAGAATAATAAGGAAATAAAGGACCGGAAGATAAAGTGCTGGGGCTGTGGAGGGGATGGTCACGTGAAGAGGAACTGCCCCGTACGACCAGTTATAGGAAATCACCCGGCTTCACCATCACTGCAGGGAAACTAAGAGGAGGCCATATCGCGGGGCGGAGGTTGCCTAAAATTAAAGAGCCCCAATTTACAGTATTTCATGTTTCATCGACGAGTGGCGGCGATAATGGACTTCACGTCTATGGCCAAGTCAACAACGCCACCTGCCCGATGATTCTGGACACGGGAGCCAACGTGACCATCATTAGAACGGATTTGGCTCAAGAACTAAAAGAGAAGATCATCTGGACTCCGCCCTACGTTAAACTCCAGACTGTGACCGGAGACGAAATCAAAATATATGGGAAAATGAACTTGACCATCACTTTTGGGAATGCCAGTTACCATCATATGGCATATGTGGCTGATATAAGAGATCCTTTAATCATTGGAATTGATTTCCTGAGGAAATTTAACTTTCAATTGGACTTCAAGAATAATGAACTGCATTCGAGTTCGGAAGACATCGCTGTGTTCAACACTGAAAATCAAGACATTCAGACAATTTGCCAGATAACAGCCAAGTCTGAAATTTCCATCCCTCCACACACAGAGACAATAGTTTCAGGAACACCACCTACAAAGCAATACTTCCGCTATGGACTGATTGAATACCCGAATACAGACAATAGCCCAAGAGGAGTTCTGGTAGCTTCATCTCTAGTTGATCTCTCAAAGAGTACTATTCCTGTGAGAGTCGCAAACATCAGCGATAAGGTCCGAACAGTGAAGAAGGATGAGGTGTTAGCAGCCTGCACTCCTGTAACATGCATCAACCGCTCACGCAATCAACTGTATCCAAGTCTTCTGAACAATTAATAACGGAATTACTCAAGAATGCAGAGTTAGGAAAGGAACAGAGATGTGCTGCGGAGAAGCTACTCCAAGAATTTAAAGACCTTTTTTCTGGAACACCTGAAGACGTTGGGAGAACGAACATCACCCAGCACAGAATTGATACAGGAAATCATCCTCCAATCAAACAACATCCAAGAAGACTTCCCTTTGCTAAACAGGAAGAGGTCACTGAACTTCTAAGTGAAATGCAGCACAATGATGTCATCGAGCCATCAACGAGTCCTTGGGCCTCTCCCATAGTACTGGTGCGGAAAAAGGATGGTTCAACAAGATTTTGTGTGGATTATCGTCGTTTGAATGACATCACGAAGAAAGACAGTTACCCTCTTCCCAGAATTGACGACACATTAGACACACTTGCTGGCAATAAATGGTTCTCGACGTTGGATCTGAAGAGCGGTTACTGGCAAGTAGAATTACATCCTGATGATCGTGAGAAGACTGCATTCACCACGGGACAAGGACTGTGGCAATTTAAAGTTATGCCGTTCGGATTATGTAATGCTCCTGCCACCTTTGAACGCCTGATGGAGACAGTGCTAAAAGGACTTTCCTATGAAGCCTGTCTGGTGTATTTGGATGATATTATCATTGTGGGGCGCACCTTTGAAGACCATTTACGAAACATCCGAAAGGTGCTGGAGAAACTCAGAATGGCTAACCTCAAATTGAATCCAGGCAAGTGTAACTTGTTCCGTCGTGAAGTGAGCTACCTCGGCCATATCATCTCTGCCGAAGGTGTGAGAACTGATCCTGAGAAGATCTCTGCAGTCGAGAACTGGAGTCGCCCTGAAAATATACACCAACTACGAAGTTTCCTGGGGTTATGCACTTACTACAGGAAGTTTGTCAAGGATTTCTCAAATATTGCCAGACCACTGCACAAGCTGACGGAAGCCAAGCAGAAGTTCATGTGGACAGATGAATGTGAAAAAGCGTTCAAGCGACTTAAAGAGGCCTTAACATCATCGCCTATCTTGACATATCCACAGCCCGACAGACAGTTCATACTTGACACAGATGCCAGCCATGAGAGTGTCGGTGCTGTTCTGTCGCAGAAAATTGATGGTCAAGAACATGTCATTGCCTATTGGAGTAAATGCCTGTCAAAACCGGAGCGAAATTACTGTACCACTAGGAAAGAGCTACTCGCCATTGTAAAAGCCATAGAACATTTCCATCATTACCTCTATGGCAGAAGATTCCTGCTCCGGACTGACCATGCATCTTTAACGTGGTTGCTCCAGTTCAAGAACCCGGAAGGACAGATTGCCAGGTGGATACAACGCCTGCAAGAATATGACTTCGAGATACATTATCGTAAAGGGACTCTACATGGTAATGCAGATGCCTTGTCACGGAAGCCCTGCTCGGAAAGCTGCAAGTATTGCTCTAGAGCCGAACAGAAATACCTGCCGATAAATCCGGTTGCCTGCCAAGTTACTGTCTCAACACCATCAGATCAAGATCGCGATCCATGGAGTGACGAAGAACTTAGAAAATCCCAGTTGGAAGATCCTGACATAAAGCCGATATTACAGCTGAAGGAGACGACCAGCAACAGACCTATCTGGCAGGACATTTCCAGATTTAGTCCCATTACGAAAAGTTATTGGGCACTTTGGGACTCTCTTCATATCAGAAACGGCGTATTATACAGAAAGTGGGAATCTGATGATGGGAAAAGCTTCAGATGGCAGATTTTATTACCAAGATCAAAAATTCCAGCTGTTTTAGAACAACTGCATAGTAGCTCTACCGGAGGCCATTTTGGGGTAATGAAGACTCTGCAGAAAGTTCGGGAACGCTTCTACTGGTGCAAGGCAAAGGAGGATGTGGAGAAATGGTGTAAATCCTGTGATGCTTGTGCGGCACGTAAAGGCCCGCAGAAACGAAGTCGAGGAAGACTGCAACGGTATAACGTGGGAGCACCATTTGAACGGATTGCAATCGACATCTTGGGTCCTTTGCCACGGACCTCCAGTGGAAATAAATACATCCTCGTCGTGATGGACTATTTCACCAAGTGGCCTGAGGCCTATCCCATTCCCAATCAAGAGGCATGCACAGTCGCAGAGGTCCTAGTGCAGCAATGGGTGTCAAGGTATGGCACGCCCCTACAACTTCATACCGACCAAGGTAGGAACTTTACCTCTGATGTTTTCAAAGGACTGTGTGAACTACTCGGCATAGACAAAACCCGGACAACACCCTTACATCCCCAGTCGGACGGCATGGTCGAGAGGTTCAATCGTACCATCCTGAATAACCTCTCCCTTCTAGTATCAAGGAACCAGCAAGATTGGGACTTGAAGTTGCCATTGTTCCTGCTGGCTTATCGAAGTGCTGTCCATGAAACCACCGGCTATACTCCAGCCCAGATGCTGTTTGGACGTGAACTTCGTCTCCCTTGTGATCTCCTGTTTGGTTGTCCACCCGATGCGCCTTCATCGCCTGAGGAGTACATCCAAGATCTCCAGGCACGATTTGAGAACGTTCACAACTTTGCTCGGGAGCGGATTAACATGGCAACGGAGAAAATGAAGACAAGGTACGATCTAAAGGCTACACAATATGAGTTCCAGGAAGGAGAGAAGGTCTGGTTGTGGAATCCTGTTCCACGCAAAGGACTCTCTCCCAAGTTACAGTGCAACTGGGACGGACCATACACAGTCTTAAAAAGGCTGAATGATGTAGTGGTGCGGATCACTAAAACACCTTCATCAAAACCGAAGGTGGTGCACTATAATAGGCTGGCCAAGTACCACAAGTAACGGTAAAATTAAAATTTAAAATGTAAATACTGGTAAAATTTGCGCATGCGCACTGTAAATATTTGTATATAAATATTTGTACATATTTGTGAATTTTGTAAATATTTCCCACTTAATTTATATTTCTATGTTATCTTTATGTGCAACTTAGTTTTTGTGTTTTAGATTGTGTAAATTTGTTTAGTTTCGCCTCTTGACCAAGGGTTGCACTGCCCGGGACGTGCAGTCCTTGGGAGGGGGGCAGTGTTACGAAATTGTAAATAATTGTGTTTATTTTTGTATAAATTCTTTCAAAGAGGCTTAGTAAGTTGATAAAGTGCTAATTTTGTGCATTTCTAGTCGTTTTAGCGTTGAAATAGCCTTATTTTCCCTTAAAAACGCATTAAAAAGCCCCAGTAATGCTCGTAATTGATTTGGCGCCAAATTTGGCGACTTTTTCCCACCTTGGCGATTTTTTTGGCGACCTTGGCGAGAAAATCCTTATATGGGATATACCAAATATGGAAGCTGTAAGTTGATTGGTTGACCACTTTCTAGAGTTTTCTCGAAAAATCTGGGCTCCATGGAACAGCATATAAGGAGCGCTTCCTCGCCAAGGGAGAGTCAGTTCAGTTCAGTCTTCAGCCAGCTTCGCTAGTGCTTACATTGCTCTTGAGCCTCTTTGAGAGAGACTTGCTTCAAGTGTTATTGTTATACAGTTTGTACTGTGGATTTGCTATTGACAGCTGTTGTTTAAGCTGTGTTTACTGTTTGAATTGAAGCTGATACTTGGTTTATAGACCAGTATTTTTCTGGAACTTTCTGTGAATAAATTACTGAATTTTTGTACGTTTGGCCTTTCATTCTCAGACAACTCACGAACCCCCAAGTACGCAACAATAGGGTGTTATAGCATAGTTTTCGAAAAAATAAAAATAAAATAAGATAGAATCATTATTATAAAGTAAGGTACTTTACTGTTAGCAGGGCGCAAAGAAAAAATCGTCAAATGTGTTATCAATATTGTCAACGGAGCGAAATATAGCAAACGCAAAACTGGAACCAAACTTTTTTTTTTTAATATAACAAACGGAGAGTAAAGATATAGCAAACAAAGAGTCGTCAACAAATCGTCATAGGATATAGACATTTCTTAAGCAATAAAATTGTGGATATCGCAAACTAAGAGGAAATAAAATAGCTATAGCTATATCATATATATAGAAATATATATAGATATAGCTATCATAAACTATATCATATATTATAAACTATATCTAAGATATATATACTTATGGCAAACTAAGAAGATATAACAAATTAAGAATCACCAGCAAAGCGCTCAGCTAACGGAACTAGAACCTGAGCTATATATATTTATCACTTGTATTTAATATTGGCTATAAAACTATTGAAGTCTAAAGTAATATAAATGATTATGTGATTAGGAACATAAATATAAGTTATTGTAAATAAGAAATAGACATCGAAGAAAATTAAAGCGAAAAATAAATTTAATATTAATAGTTATACAAAAGTTTGATTAAACTATTTTCCACCGTGAAATTACATCAGTAAGCTTATATTATAGTCATTTGTATAATTTAACGTGCCTTTGTTAATAGACATTTGGTCAGATATGTGATAATAATGAATTTATTTCAAAATATATCATTTAGAGGTGATTTAGATATACTTACGAATGTATATAATAACAGGAAATAGTAAAGCATATGATGAGCATAAAGTTTTTATTAGAATATATAATAACGATTTGCTTATAAAGCAAATTTCATTTGGTTTTGTGAATTACAAGTATTGGAGCATATGTATCACAATAACCTTCATTTTAATTAAGTGGGAAGTTCTAGTCATTTTATTAATAAAATGGATATAAAAATCTTCTGACCTAGTAAATTTAATTATAGTGTATGCAATTAAATTTGAAATTTCCAATACATTTTCGAGAAGAATTAATTTTTTTAATGAACATTTGTGTTTCAGATTCATTCTCGTTTGAAATTTTTGTATCGAAATCAAATAATAAACACATTTCTAAAACATATATTTTAATGATGTAGGTGTAAATATAACTACATACTAATAAAAATGCATTTAATGTAAAACGTGCTACAGTGTTCATACTATTAACATTGAAAATGTATTAAAGGTATTGTAGTTAAACTGCATCAAAACATAGCCTTCTAAACTAGATCCCTGTCGCGTGACTCGGAAAATTGGAACAGTTGAAGTGGTAAAAGCACCATCTGGTGCAGATTGCGCGACTTTTTTATTCAACAGCCACCAAAAGTTTTTAAAAGTGGGATATGATATACATAAAAGGCGAATAGAATCGAAGAAAGGTCGATTATACATTTCATATATCACTTCTTAAAATTATTGGTGATAGTTGAATAAAAAAGTCGCGCAATCTTTACCAGGTGGCACTGTCTACCGCTTCAACTGCTCCCAAGTTTCCGAGCCACGTGACAGGCATCTAGTTTAGGAGGCTATGATTTAAATAACAATTAATTAAGCCAATCATGTAATTTTACAAAGCATATGGAATCTAAATAATGTTAGTTATCCTTTATTTTGAAATAAATAATAATAAAGATTTTATATCGTTTAATTTTATGTTTTTCTGAGAAAAATCGAAACTAATAAAGAAAATATTTCATATAAATTCGATTTAAAACTTTATATACAATTAAAAACACAAACAAAAACTTTTTATACAATATTTTGTAATAAATAAGACAATTTTGCACAAACTTTCTTTCTTAGTTTAATGTTTTTATTGAGAAAAAATAACTAAGTCTACAATTATTAATTTTTATTTAATAAAGTTGTAGTTTATATCCACCGTAAATATATGTCGATGCTTCAAAGTATATTTTAGAGAATCTATAGTAAATTCTGACACATTATCATTAATGCCAGAGAATGGATGGGCAAAGTGCGTTTGAACAGTACAAATTGATTTCGCGGTACGCAGCACGTCAATTAAATCATCAAATGTTTGATCAGAATTTAATATGCTTTCCATTTACAATATTAATTAGAGGCAAATGATTGAGAGAATTATCATGTGTATAATAAATTATAGCATATTTAGTGCATTACGTTATTGTATTTAAAACGTTTTATTGTTTTAACTTGAATATTTATCGTAGATTATAATGATATGAAAGCATATATTTAAAATGCGTTGTTCCTTGAAATTGTACTGTATATTATATGCAGTAGTACATTTGGGAATAATTTTAATAACAGTATATATAAGTTATTTAAAAAATGATTTTATTTTATTCGACATCTATTATATATCCATTAATATTCTTTCGTGAGTGAGGATCCATTAGTAACCTATTAAACGGAATAACACATTTCACGATAATATACAGGGATACTTCTGAAAACTAATATTTTTTTAAACGTTTTTTATATTTCAAAACGAATTTCTGCAAAGTTTCAATTCTGTTTAAAACAAATATACAAAGGATATCATAAAGGCTTTCATTTGCACCACACTGATATATATATATATATATATATATATATATATATATATATATATATATATATATATATATATACATAATATATATATATATATATATATATATATATATATACATAATATATATATATATATATATATATATTTATTTATTTTCTTATTTATTTATTTATACTACTCTATAATTTTCAATATTCCGGATATTATAAAGAAATTTCCCGCAATTTCTCAAAAAAAAAAAAAAAAAAAAAAAAAAAAAAGAGAAAGAAATGTATCAATGTATTATATAGATTAAAGTTAATGAAGTACGACATTTTAAAATATCCAAGCTGAAACGAAACTATCATTACTTTGAATAATTATTGCCTCATACAATAATAAAAGTGAGGTGGCATGGGAAAGAAGAAATGAAAAAGAAGAGAAATGAAACATAATTTTCAAGATAATGATGAAAATTAAAGATCTAGTACTATGGATTAGGACATTTAAAATAAAATTCTTTATTTCTTTGCAAGATCAAGCCAAAAAATGAAGCCTAATCTTCCCTCAAAAAATACACGTAAGAATTTTAAAAGATTAAAAAAAATAATAATAATAATAAAAAAACTTATTTTGAAATAACAGAAAAAAAAAGTACACTTGATTATCGAGAGAGTGAATAAACTATAAACACATTAAACGTGACTCACAAAAAGGCATTATTTACATATGCAGTACATCAGTAACCTATATTGCAATTGTCACGTTCTAGATTTTATTTTCTAAAGTTATGTAATATTAATCGAGAGGCCTCCCGAAAGTTTCAGATACGACCACTACAAAATAAAGTTCTGGACCACGATTTTGTCATATTATGTCAGGTTTTATTTCGATATACAAAGTACTCCGCTCAGCCAACGGTTACAATAAAAAGTACACTTATTTATCAGGATAAAAATTAGCTAGCACCGTATTTTTTAGTTCAATCTGATAATTGGTTCAAAAGGTACTAAATAAAACTCCTGTATTATTATTTTTTTTTCATTAAGAAATATAATTTGGTGCCAAAATAATAATAATAATAATAGTAAAAAATTTAACCACACAGTATACGCTTTCGTTTTTTTTTTTTTTTTTTTTTTACCACATAAAAGGATACATTTTTATGTTTATGTAAACATGTAATATAAAAATTCTGAAAAAACTGACATAATAGCTTTAATTTTTTTGTTTTTATTTTATTAAAAAAAAAAAAAAAAAAAAAAAAAAATCAGTTAAACGAATAGTCTATATGAAATTTTCTTCATTTTACCATTCGCAAAGTAATGTGGGCACTTTTTTTTTTTTTCATTTTGGCAATGAATTAAAATTGGCTAATACAACTGCATAAGTAAAGAAACTTTTCTCGAGACATTTGCAAAAACCGCCCGAGCTACTTCAGTGATTTTCAAATATCGCCATGAGGGACTTAAGGTAAAGTTCTTCTTGATGCCAATGTATATTTAGTTTATTTTAAAGGATCGTCTGTATTTCACCCATTTCTTGTTCATATGTGGTTTCTTGCATAATTAAAATAAAGACGAGTGAAATCAAACTTAATATATTTTATTTGAGGTCCAAATTGATCAGCTGGTGGTCAAAATTCGTGTCTCACTGGTCTTGGACTCTTTTAGAAAATTTTTTTTGAATGTATTTCTACACATTTATGGTTTTTCGTCTGATTCAATGAATGTTCTGAAGAAATTATTTATTTCCCTTTTTTTAATATGCCTTTACACCATATTTTTTTTCTTTTGGAAAACTCTTTCACCACAAAATTTCCACAAGTATTTCCTTTTATTTTACAATCACTGACTCTCTAAAAACCTTTAGAGCAGATTTCGTATGGTAATTGGACACAAAGACTCAAGACAAAGTCGAAGATTAGGAGTAGCACCATTTACACTTAAACAGCTGTATTTTCTGATGAACAACTACGTGCCAGGAAAGACTTTAAATTGGTTAGGAAACCATTCTTGCCTTTTCCTTTCATGTTTTCATCTTTAATAAATAAGATATATATTTTTCACCCACTTCCAAATACATAGAAATAGCATTAGATTTGATTATACTACATATTTACTGTTCATCTTTTCTAGTATCAGTAAACGCTTCTCACCATATTTTTCTGGATGCTATAATGTCAGCATTTGAAACGTTGGAAACCGTTAACGGTGAAATACCATGATACACAGAGAACATTACAGACTGGTTCGGGATGCTATCCTGACCTCGGCAAGGAAACAGATTAACTATACTCCTTAGGTTTTACTTACTGTGGAATTATTATCCCTTGTGTTCCTTTTTAAACGATGTAAGATTATGTTGCACACGGGCTCTGCTGTGAACTGAAATAAAGGGGCAATGGGGGCCGTTTTCCAGGGGCCCGATCCTTTTACAAAAATCTTCTTGAGTCTATTCCATGCACAAAACCTATGATGTATCGCTCAACCGAGAAAACGTGCCAAAAACAAGTGACGCAACAACTCCTTTTGCCAATCTCGGAAGACTAAAAACATATTTTAATCAATCAGGAGACTCATCTCGCAGCTTAACTCGAACTTCACTTTTTCCCCGCCAGAAGCTGACTCACTTTTGACCCCCGCGAAATAACCTTGAAAATACCAAGGCCAAACTATCTCTTTCCTCCCATCATGCATATTCCGATAAAAAGTGGAGAATGTGTTGTCTTTTCTTTACAGTCGGCAGCAAAAGTATCCCAGCACTAGCAAAATTTCCTATGTAAAAAAATCTGGAGTGACTCCACTCGACTTTCCGAACATTGAGTAACTAACAGTTTTGTAGATAAAATAAAGAAAGGGGAGTTGCTAAACAAACAAAAAAGAGAAAACCATAACAGAGTGTTTGAGTAATTTTCTCCATATATCACACGAGGTTTTATTTAACGCTACTGAACTTTGAGCCCTTAGATCATAATGATAAAGAATTTTTCGTTGTGTCCCTGTAAAAATCTATAAATGCTAGATTCACCAAAATGCTTATAGTTAGTACAACAGTGGTTTATAATATTCATACAAATTTTCAGCTCAATTGAATAAGGCGTTTAGATGCTATCGCTGGTCTCATAGGCCATAAAGATAAAGAATTTTTCTTTGTGTCCCTGTAAAAAAAACTGTAAGTGCTAGATTCACCAAAATCTATACAGTTGGTTCAAATGTGACCTATAACATGTGTACAAATTCTTTGCTGAGATTAATAAGGCGTTTTTTTAAAAATTTGGCAAAGAAGTTTTCTTTGTGTCCCTGTAAAAAAACTATAAGAGCTAGATTCTCCAAAATCTATACAGATTGAGTATCTGTGACCTATAATATGTGTATAAAGTTTTTGCTCAATTGAATAAGGCGTTTAGATGCTATCGCACTTTTAAGATTTTGGTCCCTTGGCCATAATGATAAAGAATTTTTCTTTGTGTCCCTGTAAAAAAACTATAAGTGCTAGATTCACCAAAATCTATAGGGTTCGTACTATGGTGACTTACAATATACGTACCAACTTTCAGCTTATTCGAACAAAGCGTTTAGACGCTAGCGTGTTCACTCACAGACATACACACATACATACACACATACACACATACATACACACATACATACACACACACATACATACATCATCGTAAAAATAGTGAAAACGGACTCGTTGGACCTCGAAACGTATAGAAACATCAAAATCTCGAATTCGGATTTTTGACATGATTACAATACTTTCCTCACTATAGTGTTCGGAAAGTAAAAAGTACTCTTAATACTGTTTCGTTAAAAATATCCTTGTCGAATCACGGTTTTAGACAAAGAACAGAAATCCACAAGAATTTATTTAACAAATGTGTATTAAGTGTACATTTTTACATAGGAATTTTTGCTAATGCTAGGATACTTTTGCTGCCGACTGTACATGTATTAAAAAGAGTCTTTCTCGCTACACACATAATTTTATTTCATTATATTTTTCTTAGATTTATTTTTCTAGAGCCAAGTTAATTTAACACCAATAGATTTAATTCACATAAACTACAGTTTTCCTTAAAAATAAATAAATAAATAAATAAATAAAAACAAGCTAAGTTATTATTATTTTTTTTAATAGTTAAAACTTAGAAAAAAAAAAAAAAAAAAAAAAAAAAAAACATTGTTAAGTAATACTCCATAACAATTGACAAACTTTTTTTAGATGGAATAATTATTACATGGACGAATTTAGTTTCTCCAAGACCCTCGCCAGCTAAAACTAGATTCGACTGGAAACATTAACTTTAAAACCAAACACTCATGTACAGTTTCAGCGCAATTTCAAGCGATTGAACTAAAAAGTTATACCATGCATACCTTTTAAAATTCACACCGTTTTATAAAGTGTATTCCCTTAACACTAAGAAGAAATATTGTTAATGAAAATATTTAATTCAGATGTTTGAATTAAAGTATTCAAGAATTTTTATATTTACAAAAACATCTTGTGATAAAAACCTATGTCTAGAACTCTAACTCACTGAGGGCCTTCTAAAATGGCAAATTTTCAATGTTGTTTTCACTTCATGGTTTTTTAAATGTCCGAAAACAATAGGTATTTCGATCTGAAATAAAAGCAAGTGACTACGAATGTCAAGATAAATCTTATAACAATTATATGTGAATTTTGTACTTTATAAACCAGCTAAGAATCTATAATTATATATATTTTTTAATTTTAAGATTATTAAGGGTTAAACAACTGTTGAGTGTACGGAAAAATACGTGTGAGCCGCTCGGAGAGTTTTAATGCACGATAGCATTACACATGCAATGCTATATATTAATATAAGTTTAATATTTAGTTCCTAATTTGCATCTGCAAACTTATTCCAATTTTTAAAATTTACTCAGAGTGTACCGAGCAGGGAAACTAGGTAATGCGTACATTTAATTAGGAGAGCTAGGAGAAACAGTTGGTACAGTCGGCAGCAAAATTATTCGAGCGTTAGCGGTAATTCCTATGTAAAAAGTGTACACATAATACTGTTTTGTTAAATATATCCTTGACGAATTATGTTCTTAGTCTCTCTAAGAACACGATTCGACAAAGATTTATTTAATCAAACAGTACAAAGTATATATATACCGGGTGATCAAAAAGTCATGACCAACTTTAAAAATGAATAATTCGAAAACGAATCAAGATACAAAGATACGGTTTGCACCAAACGGATGAAAAAGAAACCGGGTTTTGTGTGGCAAAGGAAAAAAATTAGTTCTGTTGGCGACCAACAAATGGCGCTATAGTGTTTTATTTCACCAAAAGATGATTTACAAATGAAAAAAAATGTTGACAACTTACAAGCCAGCTTAATTACAGTTAATTAGTACTACTACAGTAACTGTTCAATGTCCATCATTCAGAAGTACAGCTGTGAGATGATTCACCACATCGTTCACAGCATTTAGTAGCATTTCTTGCATTATGGCAGACACATTTTGGCGGAAGGCATCTTTCAGTGCTGCTAGTGATGCCGGTTGGTCGCGGTACACTTTTGACTTCTAAGAATCTCCACAGCCAAAAGTCACAGCGTGCCAGATCGGGAGATCTTGGAGGCCATGCGTGATTAAAGTAGCGACTAAGAATGCGATATTTCGATGCATATAAGCTTCGACTACCATTACCTGCTGTAGTTGTTCCTTTTTATATCGTTTGTTGCTTTGCATAATCCTACATCAGAAATACGACAGCGCCATCTGTTGGTCGCCAACAGAACTATTTTTTTTTCTTTGCCACACAAAACCCGGCTTCTTTTCCATCCGTTTGGTGCAAACCGTATCTTTGTATCTTGATTCGTTTTCGAATTATTCATTTTTAAAGTTTGTCCTGATTTTTGGATCACCCGGTACATACATACATACATACATACATATATATATATATATATATATATATATATATATTGCATAGGAATTATTGTTAGAGCTCGAATAATTTTTCTGCCGACTGTATCTCAATTATTTTTAATGAAATATAACTTAGCAAAGCTTTCATAGTTAGCCATGCATATAATATTAATTTTTTTTTCCTTAATTTAATTTAAAAAGTTAACTATATTAAAGTTTAAATGGTTCAAAATGAAGAAAAATTCTGCATCATTATCGTATTATGAAATTCCACAGAGAAAAACTACAGAGTAAATTATGTGTATATAATTTCATATTTCTTTGATTTTCAATTTCAAATTTATTTGTTTTTCATTGAAAGATCAAGTTTTCTTCATTGGAACGTAGGTCGCTCTCATAGTAATGGTATAAAATTCCTTCGTACAAATTAAATCCTTACTATATTTTCCGTTCATTGCAGATTGCCGATCTGCGCAGCAATAGTGCGACGTAAAACTCAACCAATCATCTATCCATCAGTTCATTGCAGTGTTGAACGCACCCTAAGAGATATTTCTACAGATTCAGCGATTTTTGTCATTTATTTAAAATTTGGATACGTGATTATGGTTTAATTTTGTTAATGTTTAAGCGTTAGGAACACTTTTCATTCTATTCTTAATAATCTCATCTTAATCGTATATGTATATATGTTATTGACAATATTTGTTTAAGTCATCGGAGTTAATGGAGTTCATTATCTTTAAAATTTACAATGAAATAATTATTTTTAATTTATTGGAAACTCATTTTATTTAAATGTTTAAAATATAATAGGAAGATTTTTTTTTCATTCAAAAATATCTCATCTAAAGCATATTACGATTTTGTCGATGTATATTAGCATTATGTATGCCGAGTTTCATATATTCGAATATATATTGACATATATTCGATATTTGTTTCCTGATTTGGAATTGCAAACTCATCCTCATTTTCAATATTAACTGAAAGTTTAACGAACAGTAAAACTGGGCGATGCGTAACTGTAATTCGTGCAGTTATGATTAATAACCTGTATTTCAAATTATTCTCAATAACATTTCGTAGTAAGAAATTGTTGATAGTTACGAATGCAATGCTAAAAATTTCGGCCTTTTACATTTTAACTGAATTGTTAACATATAATAAAGTTTAAATAACTAAAAATAATACAGAACCATTCTTATTTTGAAAACTCTGCAGAAGAATCGTAGGAAAAGTAATCAAGATATTTTCGATAAAAAAAATTATATTATATTTTTACACATTTTTACTTAATCTCAATTGATACGTCTTTTTAATAGACAAAAATTTAAAGATCAAATTTTTCAAAATCAAACAAAAGGGAAGCCAAATTTTTCAACACCTTAACAGATGAGAATAAAATTACTAGTTATATATATAATTACTAATAAAAATATGTCTTCAGTAGCAATTGTTAATTATGTGAAACTTCCGCGTTTAAGTAGAACAGTACGGCATGCAATATAAACAAAATTTTGTTTATGGTACATGCTGGTTTGCTTCTAATATCAAAATCATGATCTGCATATTCAGATTTGAATAATTACCTTATAATCTTTTGTTTGCTCATCGTAAATTATAAGAACATTCAATGGGATGATAGAATTGCAGCGCATCGAACATGGGGGATTCCCCTCTGTTATTTCAGCATCAGGCCGTTGGGAAAGGCTGCGCTGTCTCATATGGCGGCTTCTGGATATCAAAGAAAACAAATATTTATACTTGCATATTGTGAAGTGTCTCAGTGCACGTATGGATGGTATTGGTTCTAAATTCCTTACCAAAAATTTCAATGGGGACTTAATTCTAATGAAAGCATCCAACCAGCCTATAGGCGTAAAACCAAGCATAATGGATATCGTTCAAGAAGAAGCGACGCTGATTTTGATGAACGGCGTTAAAGTACAAAATGTTCTACAAAATAGGAATACTTACCATAAACTAAGTAACGTAAAGTCCTCAGTGGCACTGTCCGTTAAATGATGAATATAAACTGGTGCTCCAATAATGTAACATTGACTGGCAATCTCCAGAACATCGTTACTCAGGATGGCGCATAACTGCAGTGTGTGGCTTCGTCACACTATTAAAATTCAATCATATGCTAATAAGTGTGAAAAATCATACAGATCGTTTTACCTAATTGCACATCTCTATTTCTTTTTTCAGACTTTAGTAAGTGTTTCACAATGTGACATTTTCACAATGAGACTGATTCTGTTCTGTTTATTTTTCGTTAGAAGTTGGAATTATTATTCTATGTTCCAATTATTATTTTGATGAAATGAAAAAAAAAATGTGTCTTCAGGTTTCTAATTTGAGAAAAATGTTTAAATAAGTAATTGTGCCGGCACGTAAGGTATGCATAACTAGCTATTTTCAATAAATAATATTAGAGCTCTACAAGTGTTGTATTTAATTTATAGTGTTTCTCCTACTCCAGTTTTCTTTTTTTAACATGATGATTAGGTAAGTCAATTTAATTTTTCTGATTTATTTAATCTTTGTTTTTATTTAATTTAAAATTTCCAAAATTCAATATTTAGATTTTTTATGAGCTAATGAGCGGCACAGTGTAGTGTACTTTCGCTAAGTACGATTTCCGGCCAATTCAGTTATTTACGATCCTAAAATTAAAACCCCCAAAAAATTCTATACATCTATTTTTAATTAAGAATAAATTTTTCTAATCTTACAATATTTATTTTGTTCCTTTACAGAAATTAAGTTTTAGTCAATTACTGTATCACTTGTATATAGCTGTTATTTTTCATTTTAAGATATGCACAGAATACTAGGGATGTGTAAAAAAAAAATTTTTTTTACAATAAGATACTTGTGACTCACCCCACCCGAAGGCACCCGAGTAACAAACTGTCTTGTCGAAACGACAGCATCCCCACAGCAGGAGCCCACACAGGCTCAGACACCCCGACGCCCCAAACACCACAACGACACCAGCGCGCGCCAGCCGGAGCAGCCCAAGGAGCCGAGCGAAGGCCCGGTCCTCCCAGCAGGTGCGAGGCACGAGCACCGAACCCCGCAGAACACCCAGGCAAAGCCCAGGCGCAGCCGCAGCGAGCGGCACCGCACCACAACCCACCAAGAACCACCCCGACAAGAAGGCAACAAAAAGTAACAACGAAATACAAATAAAACTAAACTAATACTAGAACTAAGAATAACAATTGTAAATAAAGTTTACAGACAGTAGGGGAAGGGGCTGGGGCAAGGCTGAAAACTAAATAATAAAGCCAGGTCAGGTGCACGAAAACGAAGTTTTCGTTCACCAAAGTTTTCGTTCTTCTTTGTTCACCAAAACGAAGAAGAGAAACCTAATACCCCACCCAAAATAAAACAGTACAAGATACAATATTTATTAATATAAGATAAAAGTGCTTAAAACTTATAAGCACAAACAAAAACAAATAAGGAACATAGTTATAAACTAAAAAATAAAACATTACAATAGAATTTCACAATCTGCAGTAATCCAAATCTGGTTCTTTGGTTTGCGAGCAGAACACACAAGCGAACATCTTTATAATCCTTGGGAAAATGCTCAAGTCTGATGCTGTCGACCAGGAAGCAGCGATAAAAAACGTGGTTGATATCATGGATCCCCGAGTTGCAGGAACAAAGAAAACTCTTATTGAAAAAACGATTTTGATACGTTCCAAAGAACGTGATTGGTGATGATCTGGTTGATGTAGAAGTTTCCCATAATTCTTCTAGAGTCAATCTTCGGAATTAAACTGTATGTATGTCTCTAATTTTTAACTCCTTGAATTTTAAGTTGATAATGTTCTTCTTTTTAGGTAAGGCAATACTTAGGTCTTCCAGGAGGGTGGAATCCTTAGCCAACTCATCCACCACCTCGTTGAATTCGTAACCAGCATGGACACAACCTGATGTCAACTTCATATAATTCTTTCGTGAGATCCTTGATTTCGCTGATAATCTTGTTTTTCGTGAGGAAGCCTTCGAGAGACATCAGTGTTGATCTGGAATCCGAAATAATAATAACTTTATCAAGTTGATGTCGCTTTATAAACTTAAAAGATTCTAAGTTGGCAATAGATCGGCTTCGAATACACTAGAGTGGTCTGGCAACCTGAACTTTTCGGAATGAGAGATGGCATTATTGAAGATATGGAGAAAGGCACAGCCTACTTTACCATCCAATTTTGAACCGTCCGTGAAAAAGTAGTTTACATCGCTCTCCCTGCCGATAAGTTTGTAATCGAAGTAACTCCAGGTGATGTTAAAGACATTCCAAGGAGGCGAAATAGTAGTGATATCTTTTGTAAACTCGTTAGCGAGAAGACTAAAGTCTTCGTTGATCACATCTTCTTTCCAATCGAGAACTTGAATTTTCTATTTGTTGTACTTAAGAGCAATTCCCAAAGGAACAATACCAGCCAGGGTACAGAGAGCATCGGTGGACACAGTGGTATAAAACTTAGTAATCAATAATAAAAATATGCGTTGAATACTTTTCAGTTTATCAAAAATATATCTATATTCATGAAACCAAATTTCTGAACAGTATGAGATCATTTTCTCAACAACAATAAAATAAAGATATTTTAATAACATAATATCGAAACCCCACGTGGCCCGCGAGATACTATTCACCCTGACCGTATAATCCAAAACTCTGTTGTAAAGATGAATAAGATGTTCCGTCCAGTTAAATTTGTAATCGATGACGACACCCAAGTAAGTAAGAGCATTCAAATATTTTATTTTAATATCTGCGTAAGAAATCTTAAGTCTACAAGTAATCAATTTAGATCCTTTACGAATCATTGTGAAGTTGGACTTGTTCATATGGACTTCTAAACCTCTAACCTCAGCCCATTTGATAACTTTTTCTAAATAACTACTACCAGTAGTAGCAAAATGATAAGCAGCCGTAGCATGTATGATGATTAGAAGATCGTCTGCAAAAGCTTGGACAGTATCCCTAACTTCGGGATCTTCCAAAAACGAATTAATAACAATGTTCCAGAGTTTCGGGCCGAGGCTAGATCCTTGAGGAACACCTCTGTTGTATCTCAGGTGCACGGCATCGAAAGAGACATCTCTATCTTCGAGAAAATTCAAAATAATATTATATAAACTTGGAGGCACATCATAATCAATAAGAGCATCGTGAATGGAGTTCCAGAAAATGCTGTTAAACGCATTACTGAAATCAATTGAAAAAAGCAATGCGATTTCGTTATTGTTTTTGGCCCCGAGAAAACTCTTAATTTTCTCGGGGACTCTCTTTAGGGCATTAGAAGTAGACTTACCTTTACGAAAACCAAACTGACACTCAGGAATGATATTATTATGTTCGAGGAAATAATCAAGACGACCTGTAATCACTTTATCAAAGAGTTTTCCAAATGTTGGCAGCAGACAAATAGGTTTATAACTTCCAGGAAGTTCGGGTGGCGTACCCTTCTTTAAAATAAGAATAACTTTAGCACTTTTCTAGGTCTTGGGAAACTTTCCAAATTTCAAACAATAATTTAAAACATCAACGAACCAAACACGATCTTCATGGAAAAAGTGTTTCATAATTTCGTAAGGAATACCATCATGTCCTGGAGCCTTGTTATTTTGCAATTGATTTATAATATTATAAATTCATTAATAGTGATCGGTATAAAGCTAGGTTCTATAGGTTTCCAGGTACTATTGTATAAATTATAGTTGAGACCGAAATGGTGATTCAGAATTAATTCTATACTTTCGTTCCTGTTAATAGTAAAGTTTCCGTCTTCTTTAGTCATACTGGTTATATTGAGTGGCTTCTTAGCTTTACCAACAACGGCGTTGTAAACACTGTTATGAATTGTCGTCTTTGTAATGGAGCAAATATACTCTTTAAAACTTTTCTTTTTTTCTTGGTTGATTAATTTTTTTGTACAGAGCTTGGGCTTTTCTAAATTCGATCAACTTTTTATTTCTTAATTCTTCTTCATGTTCTTCTTGATATCTCCTTCTGAGAGCTCTGACTTTACTTCTAAAAATCTGAATTTTCTGGTTCCACCAGGGAGCGTTCTTCTTAGGCTTATTCAAGGGTTTTCTCACACAATCTATGGCTAAATTATAAAGGCTATTTTGAAAATTAATAATATATTTGTCATGTCCACCATTGACTCGGTCTTATAAAAACTAATTAAATCATAAATACCAATCTTCATCTTCCACCAATTCATCCTTTTTAAGGAGAGATGACTACTCTCCAAAATAATAATATTGTCTAATTTAACAATAATCATAACAAGATTGTGGCCGCTCTCAAAGTGTCTATCAACTACAGAAAAGTTGAAGTCGCCATTTTCCTCGAAGTTCTTGACGAAGGCCAAATAAATCCACCTCATACGTAGGCCTCTAACAAAAGTTGGAATCGAATCAGCTTGATTCAGTTACTTTAAATCATAATTCAGCATAAGTTGGGTGATTTTCTCTCCTCTGCTATCAAGGGGTCTATTGCCCCAGAGGTATGATTTGGCGTTCCAGTCACCAATGATGATGGTGGGGATACTGGAGTATTTATTAAATAACATTTGAATAATATTTATTTCGTCAAGAATATCACCTGAAGGCCTAGAATAGACAGAGACAGCCATAAAAGGAAAATTATAAAAGGTAATTGAATCATTACAACAAGCTTGTTGCAATAACATAAAAAAGTGGAAAATTTCTTATTTAAAACTGCAATGGCTGCTTTAGCTTCACTATTATAATAAAAGGCTCTGCTATTTCAAGGAAGATTGGTAATCTTGTTTTTATATAAATACATTTCATTGAGACCGATGATGTTCACATCACACCTGTTAAGATCTTGAAGTAGAGTAGCAGAAACTGCTTTACTGTTACCTAGATTTAAATGCCATATATTGATACTATTGTTATCACTGTTGAACATAGTCAGTTCTTATATTGACTTCTCTATTTCTTTGAGCCAAATGGAAAAAAGTTTTATCGGTACAGGTATGGGTGGTAGAATAGTTAGTTTTGAAATTCTGGTTTGTATACTGACAATTGATACATTTGGGCTCTTTCAGGCAGCTAGTGGTTTCGTGTTCTTTATCTCCACATTTTAAGCATATCTTTTGATTTCTGCAGTATTTACTAGTGTGCCTGTGTCTAGCACAGTTAAAACACATCATCGGCCTCAGATGTTCTTTGCAATCCAATCTTCTCCAGTTGATCTTGATTTTTCTTTCTTTTATGATATTATTAATGTCGACTGGGTTTAAGGTTATGACCCAATTTTGGCGCCTCCCCTAGCTCTGTACTTGTATTTGACTTGCAATTCTTCTTTAATGGTAATGTCATTATTTTCTAGAATTTCGCTTAGGAGCTGTTGTTCGGTCATTTCTTCATCTACGCTGAAGATTCGTAGTTGAGGAGTTCTTTTCGTTATTTCTGAAATCTCGAAAGTCTTGAGGTCATCTTTCTCTCTGAATTCTTTGATGATAGTGTTTATATCTTCCTTCTGATTTACCTCGATGACGACTCCGCCTTTTTTCATGTTTATAACAGAATTAATCCCCTCATTAATCTGTTTAGGATTGATATTCTTTTTAATTTCTCGAAATGTGTCAGCTGATTCCAAAGTCTTATCCTGAGGAACAACTCTGATAGCATAAGTTTTCCTCGTCCTGGATTTATTCCTAGCCCTTTCGATTCTGGACGGAATGACCGTCTTCTTGACGGCTTCGCTGTATGCTCTGCTCTGCAACTGTTTTTTTTTCTCCCCTAATATCCCAGTCATATGGGAGATAACGTTGGACGGATCAATTACGACATTGACCAAATTTTGGAGTTTACATCTTACAGTATCTCTCAGTTCCTTCTTTATTTCTCCATGGACAAATAATCCATTTAGTTCTTCTTGGACCTTCAATGCTCTTTCGATGAAACTGTCTCTTTCAGACTCGGAAAGTCGACTTGTCTCTCCGGCGTCCGCAGTCTCATCTTCGTCACCCATGACAAGTGCAGTACAATAAAATAAAAAACAATATAAAAATTCACTCTTGTGAAAAAACAAAACAGAAATAAATGATATTTTACAAGTTCTCAAGTTTAGCTCCTACCTAGTAGGATTTCCAGTCAGGACTAACTAGGCGGTATTGAGAACTGGTCTTGCTTGGGTATAGACTATAGGCCGTTATACCCAGCACCACAAAAACACTAGATAAAGTATAAAACACACTTTGATCAATGGTGGACCCCTGACCTCTTCTTTACAATAAGTAATATGTATAAATTTCAAAATATTTTTATTTTATTCATTTTTATTCAGTATAATAAATATTTAAATTAGTTTTTATTTTTTAAATTAATGAGTTTCACTTTCTCAAAAACAAGTGCTGATCCATTAAAAATAAATAAATAAATCACTTTTTCAAAATTAACTTCTTCATTTAAATAAAAAATAACCATCAAAGAATCTCGACAAAGAATTTTGCTTAAAAAGATATATTTTCTTATACTTTAAACACTTTAAATCGGTGCGTAACGAGATATCTCGTCAAGAATAAATTTATTAGTCTGACAACTTGCTCCCTTAATCTATAAAATTAATAGGTTGGCAATATATATGTTCATTATTTTAAACAACAGTTTTTATCTCTGAGACATGCCATTATTTAAAGAAGTATTGCAGAGTATTAACTTTCAATCTTTCAGATATTATCTAATTGGATCATTCCATGTCAAATCAAAACAAAAAAGCTGCATTTTTAACCTGACCCTTTAGGATTTTTATGAAATGGGGTTTGGAGTCAATAAAGTCATTAAATTTATGTTTTTTAAAGCTTTATTATACGGGTCATTTCTTGACAAATCAACACAGATAAAAACTTGACCCTCATATTTTTACGAAATTGGGCTCATTTATTTGTTCTATAAAGAAATGAATGTATACAAGTTAATAAGTCCCTATCTGTATTAGTTTTTAGTTTACACGGTTTCAGAGGGTAAAAAATGCTAATTTTCGAAATTCTTCTAATATAAATATACTCATATTTTGTCTCCTAATTAAGTTAGAGATAAAGATTGGCATCATTAGAAAGGTCATAAAACTGGCTTTAAAATGTTATAGCTCACGTATATACTCTCCTGCTCAAAAGTTTAGCATGAGTCCAAATCTAGTAACAATTGGGCAACTTTTGTCAAAATTGCATTTAAATAGAGTAATAATTAAGCAAATTATTCGAAAAAGAACTAGCTAGATTTGAGATATTTTCTAAGAGTACAAATTTCTTAAAGTGTTTTTCACATGCCGCACAATTAATTTAAAGTTTGAATTATCTTAACCACTTAGTAAAAGTTCTTTAAAAAAAAAAAAAAAAAAAAAAAAAAAAAAACTTTTCAGTTTGTAACTCTAACATATTTTTGTTTATTCACTAAGATTTGTGAGGGAGTTATGGGGATAGAGGAGATAAAGAATTGTATAAATATCACAATTTTACCAATTTTAATTAAAATTTTTCAACTATCACCTACTTTTAATGAAAAATTACGGCAAGTGTTACCTATACCTGGGGGACAAGGGAGAGGGAGAAAAAAAAATACGATTGTTTTTAAATCACACTGCTTCATATTTATAGGAAATTTTATATAAATGTCCTTTTTTGTTTATGAAAATTTTTAGAGAGGGCTACGTATCGCTGTATCTTTCAATTTATAAGTTAGTAAGCAAAAATTCAATGCAATGTTCAGATCAGATATTAATTAAAAGTTAATATCAAATAATGGTAAAAGATTATTCCGAAACAAGAAATTTCTTGTTTAATCTGTCACATCGCCCCCCCCCCCTTCCACTCGTACAAACAAAAATATTTTACTATCGTTCGTATTTAGAAGTATTTTACAAGAAATAATTAAGAAAAGTGCCCTTTTTTCCGTGATCCAGAAAAAAAGCACTTTTCTTAATTTCTCCTTGTAAAACTTATGCTAAACATCAACGAGAGTGCATGTTTTTCATTTCTCAGAAAATCCCATAACCCAGTGCACCTCAAACTCCGATTTTCGAATTTTCAAAATTTTTTTTTTTTTTTTTTCACACCAGTATTTTTGGAGAATATTTTTCTTATTATTTAATTATGATTACATTTTGAGAATATTACTCCGAAACATTACTGGTGTGAAAAAGTAGGCGGGAATAACAGTACTACGGAATATTAATTAGTATGTTGGAGATATGATTGAAATAAGAAAATAATTGCCTTAAAAAAATAATAGCTTTAATACTAGTCTTAGAGCACAGTTTAACATAGCTAATAAAAAATTTAAGCATTCATGTTTTTAGGCATAAAAACATACCTGCTAACATCCTATTAAATATTCCGTAAAATTGTTAGTACCGCCCCTTTTTCCACACCACTTAATATTCAGAGTAATTTCCTGCAAATGTGTTTTTTTTTTTGTCTGCGACAGCATCTTCTAGCAGAGGGCAGGGACCTTCGTTTCATGAGAGGTATCAATGTGTTCCGAACTCCAAGGTAGACATTTCAGCTGCTTAGAAATTTCCATCATTTTAATTAAAGACGTTATTAACTGAAAACGACAAGTTCATGAAGGTACACTATTTGCCATTTTGAAAAAAAGTTTCTCCAAGTGACGTTGTTCTTCTGTTATGAAGTCATTTTACATGGACAAATTAAAATATGATCCATGGTTGTACGTAGATAGGTAGTTAGGTTGGATTTAAAGTCGCACCAGTACTGCACTATTGGTAATTGGCGACGGTCTGGGCCGCACCCCTAGAGATGTTCCGGAGACATGCCATCACAATTTTCATCTTCTGGCGATCCCCCCCCCCCTCCGCTTTGGCGATCCCCAGAGGTACAGTGTGGATGGGAAGATCAAGGATTTTTCGACCACGACAGATTTTATGTGCACCAGCCACCACTGATGTACACGACAGTCTTTGACCGGCTCAAGTATCGTATTAGCAATCTTACGATTCCAATTACGTGCTCGGCGCGAAACCATGGATGTAAAAAAGAAAGAAAATAAATATCAATTTTTTTTCTCTACTTTTAGAAAATTAATTTTCTTACACTTAAAAATTAAAATATGATCCATGATTGTAGGTAGGTAGATAATTAGGTAGTTTGTGTTTGACGTCGCACCAATACTGCGCTATGGATAAGTGGCGACGGTCTGGGACGCACCCCTATGGATGTTTCAGAGACATGTCACTACAATTTTGATCCTACACAAAGGGAATGGCTGCCCCACTTCGGTGGCCCCAGAGGTATAATTTTGATGGGAATATGGAGGACATTGCGGCAACGACTTATTTTACGTGCACGTGCATCAGCCAACATTGGTGTACACGACGGTCTGTGGCCGGCTCGAGAAGCCACAATATTCCAAATACGATCTCGGCGCTGTACGACTGGGGTACCGCGGTCCGGATCTAAGGTTGTAAAAAAGAAATAAAAAGGTTCATATACTAAAGATGTAATGTAAAATGGTCGAAATATTACGCATTTCTTTCTATTACATACATATATATATATATATATATATATATTATATATGTAAATTTGACATTGATTATGAGGGTTTCCATGATAATTTTCTGCTTTTGTCTTGTAATATGCACTATTAATATTCCTTTTAGAAAGCAGCGAATATGCGGGCAGAGCTCTGCATATGTTACTATGTAAAGTGAGCCGGGGGGGAGGCGAAGCCTCCCTCGGGGGTTCATGAGCAGAGCGAGCAGGGGGCAGAAACCCCTAGTGTTTTTTTTTTTTTTTTTTAAATACTAATATGAGAAAAATTGCGTAACTAAAATTTTAACGGAATATTAATTAGAATGTTGGCAGGTATGTAAAAATAAATGTATAAAATTTGACATGAACAATAAAAAATTAAACAAAATTAGAGTCTGCAACTCACGAAATTGCCGTTATCATAACTTTTAAAACAGAATTGAAATTTTGAGTGATTCCAATGCATTTTTTCATTAGATTGCATCTATAAATCAATATTAAAAATAGTAATTCATTTTTCTTTTTTTATTCATTTATTACATTGACTAGGAAAGTAGGAAATGTGTGATAATATTTAGAGCAAAGACGAACAGGCAAACTGAAGTTATAATTTTTTTTAAACTTTGCTTGGAAGCTATTGGTTCATACGTAACCAGTATAAAACCAAAAAATTATATGCAAATGTTTTTTTATCTTACCCTCTGTAATATATATATATATATATATATATATGTATTTTTTATAACACCAACTAAATGCATATCACCCGCTCGATTTTCAATATTTGTGGTGGTCTATAATTCATGAAATTTTTTAATAGCTTTATAATGTATAAATGTTTCTATTATATATATGAACATAATATGTCTTCAAGCTTTACATTAACTTGTCACATTTTCTTGACATCAGAACTTCATAAATTCAACATTTAAGAAGAAAAATATTCCCATGCAGGATTTATCCTCTCAGAGTGTCTCACGAAATCGAAGATGTTAAGGCTACATCTAAAAAAGTTATCATGATGCTGTTTAAATTTTCAAATCTGAAAAATATTATCAATCTTTATATGTATATAAGGATTGTAATATTTTACTTTATACTTTGATTTGTAACCTTTTAAAGAATTTATAGATTTAAAATGTTAATATTAAGTTTTATCTTTCATTATTGCAGCATACACGTAGGATTTGCTTTCTGAAATGCTAGACTATTTCAAAGCAATATAGGTTAAACTTATTCTTTTTTTTTTTTTTTTTTTAGATGAATTAGAATTTAAATATATAATTCAAGAAATGTTGTTCTATGCAAGGGAATCTGAGAATGAGCTATTAATGTTATCGTAAAAACAAAATTAAGTATTAGAGATTGAATTAAGTAATTTATATAAAATTCTAAAACCACAGTTTTTGTTACATAGCATTCTACGTGGAATTTAAATTTATACTATTCAAATTAATCACATCTAAGTAAAAAAAAAAAAAAAGCCGTCTATAAAACATATCGCAAAGCATTGCCAAGTATTTTGCTTTTTATTGAAACATCATCGAAATTCTGTAAAAACAAATAATAAAGCTTTGTGAGAATAAAGTACAATAAACAGATAATATACACTAAAAATATACATTTTAAAATATTAAAAACACAAAAACATAAATTTAAACGTTTCGAGCCTTTTACAGGCTCCTCATCAGTAAAAAACATCAAGTGCAAATGATGAGATGAACAACAGACTTCATTATGTGAGTACTACGTATTCAACAGGAACTGCGCATGCCTCATTAAGTGGCGAAAAATGTTGATTTGTGTACCAGCCCTCCAGGAAAATTCTTGAGTGATAATTTAAACAATTAGATATGATTATTTTAGTACTGTTAAAATCAGGTAAATGGTCAGTTTCTATGGCATGCTGAACTATTTTTGAACGTATATCACGGTTTTTGAAATTTGTTTTATGTTCCTTAATTCGAGTATGAAGAGAACGGCCAGTTTGACCAATATAAACTGAACTACAAGATTTACAAGGGATATTATAAATAACACCTGTACGGGAAAAAGGGGGGATAACAGTTTTAAAATTAGAAAGGAAATTACGAATTAGAAATTGAGGTTTATAGGAAACAGATAAATTAACTGTGCGTAAAACTCTGGCAATAGATTCAGAAATATTTTTATAGTAAGGAATAGTAACAAACGATTTAGGTGAATTTAGGTTTAAATTTATGTTTTTGTGTTTTTAATATTTTAAAATGTATATTTTTAGTGTATATTATCTGTCTCAGTTTTTAGTGTGATTAAAATTTAATTTAATTACGAGACGTAATGATTTTTAAATATTTTAAAGTACAATAAAATTTGAGTAAACATTTGCATGCTGCTTTTGGAAGTTGATTTAATCCAAGAAATAGAGTAATAAAAGTGCTATCTTGAATGATCTACACAAATGTTACGCCTACATTCATTTTCAAAATAATTACCCAAGTTATGCAAGTTTAATGTATTTATGGGCTGTAGAAACTGAAATATAGCCTTCAGAAGCGAAGGAATTATTTCAGATTAGTTTACCAGCTGTCGGCAAATATACACCCAGATTAAGATTGAATTTCTTTTAATAATGGTTATTTTACACACCAAATTTCGTGCCTTCATACTCCATTAAATATCAGACATGGCATTCCTATGCACTAGGGAAATTGTTATATAGATGTGTCACTTATCAGCCGATATGGAGATAAATTGACAAGCATAATGTTCCTTATATCCTTTTTTCATATCACGTTTGTTGTATTTATACGCCACAGAAGTTAAGATATCCTCTTCCCATGCGCAGGGAAAGTGCACATTGCCACCTATCGGGCGATATGCATGCAAATTAACTATATTGGAAGGGTATGTGATAATGTTCTTCTTAATTTTGTGTAACTGTATACACTAAAAGCTGATATCGAGTCTTGTGTTAAATTGGAGAATTTGCTGCATACTAGATCCATCTGTGTAGCAATTTGTACAAAAATTTAAAAGATAACAACGTCTGTCAAATTGCGACTAAATGTAAAATTTTATAAAATTATGGCCGTTAGTTATTGAGCTACACGCACTCACGCACTCACACACACAAACACACGCACTCACAGAGAGACATTTTTAAAAGTAATCTAATTCTGTTCTTGAGCTCTCAAAATGTTGAAATATCTAAAAAAACGGAATTTAAACACTTTTAATATCCAAAACTTCTTTCTACTAAATAAAAAAGAAAGTAAATAAATAAATTATTAAAGAATATTAATCTTAACAATAGAGTACTTTTATTTTTTCATTTTAACAAAGTAATAACAAATTAGAATTTTGGGGAAATGAAACAAATAATTGAAATTTTATGCAATTTTACATATTTTATTTTTATTATTATTATTTTATTTTTACCTTAATTTGAAGATTCTCAGATGAAATAAATATTGTGAGAACTTTTATGCACAAGACATTGCCAACATATTTAAGTACATGTACACAAATTTTGTGAAAAATTTCAAAATCATATTGAAAAATCTTCAAAATCTTCTTTCTTCTTCTTCTTCTTTTTTTTTTTTTTGTGAGTTAATATCTAATTTTTTATCATAAGTAAAATGTTTTCTCTATAAAAATGTGTGCTAAAAGTCTAAACTATATATATATATATATATATATTTAATGTTTTCAAACAGTTTATGATTTTTTTTTTCATTTATCGTTCGATTAAATGTTTTTAAACGATTTTGTTTAAAATGAAATTCTAATTATTAATGCTAAGGTTACATAGAATATTTTAGAAAAGAATATTAAAAATTAAAAGTTAATATTCTATTAAATATATTAAATATTCTATACAATTCTATTAAATATATTTATACAATTTTATTAAATAATCTTGATGTGTACTAAGAACTGTCTTAAATGATATTTTATGTCTGAATCTTGATTTGCAGTTGCAAATTCACCTTGTTTCCGAAAATTAACTAAAATTATAACAAAGGGTAAATCTGTAGCTTGATCTATAATCAAGACTAGTATGAAGTGTGTTTGATCAGAATTTCAAAGCATTGACAGTAACATCTAGCATAAGTTTCGTGTTTGATCATAAAATATATTTTATCAATTACATGGGATACTATGTTCGTCGAATCTCGTACCATTAAAGCTTTCATGGTACAAGTATGCTAACTATGAAGAATCATAACTATTTAAATACTTATCCGAAAAATAATATATATTTGTAGTTGAGGTAAAGATGTCATAAGCTTTTAGAAAATTATAATATATTCATTGTAGTAAGTTAGAATAAATATAAGTTACAACAAATGAAAAAGCATTTACAAAGAATTAATTTTTTTCTCCACAAAAAAAAAAAAAATGGATAGATAAATTAACTTTACATACTTATTAAATAATTACAACATATATATATATATATTATTTTTAATTAAGATATATATTTGTAATGTGTTTTTAAATAATTCTACATAGTATAGTGTAACCGCGTTTCCTATGCCTACAACTAAGGGCGATTCCAAAGCCTCGGAGGGGTACCAAATCGACGACAGTTAAGTATTTTGAAAACATCCACTCATTTACTTTCACTATTGTTTATTTTTCTTTTAACGGCATGTATTATTACCCCTATTTTATCAGTGGACTCGTTAAATCTGCCCTTAATGTGGTAACAAGAACAAATTTTAATATTAGTTGTTATGTAAATTGTAAGCTTACATCTGTTTTTTATGAAAATATTGTGAAGGTACTGATTATATCATTAAAATACTATTCGTGTTGTATTTCTTTGTGTAATCTATTATGTTTAATTCTTATAACTTTTAAGCAAACGTGGTGAAAAAAACAAGCATGAAATACCTGAAAGGTTTTCTATAAATTTTTATATGTATAAAAGTATATACTCTATGATGCACAATATATTTTCTGCATAATTAATGATTTATTTATTTATTTATTTATTTATTAAGATATGAGACTGAGTTTTATAGAAAGACAAGTTTTTTTGCAAATAAATTGGAAAAACAAAGAAGTTTTCATAAAAATAATTATAATATAAAATTTAAGGTTGTTGCTTTCAGATCGCGTTTTCATATTAATACCTTTTTATTTACTTAGATTGTATTTTTTTTCTTTATTTTTCATACACTTCCCTTTATTGAATTTGAACCTACTATAAACATTTATTTTCATTTTATATAAAGATTTTTTTTTAATAAATTCTGTATAATTAATTTATATTTAAGTGAATTAAAATTTTTAACTGAAACTATTCCAAGTCCTATAATGTTATTTACTAACAAATTTAATTATATATTTTGAAAGAGGTATTTAAACAATTAAGTCGTCCAATATATATATATATATATATATTAGGTCTTTGCATAAATTCGTGCGGTTTTTTATTGCTTCATTTCATAAAAATACATCAAATCAAATGACAATTTTTAATCAAAATACTCTCCATTACTTTCTACAACCTTTGCCCATTTTTCGGGTAACAAATATACACATATATACCACGGCGATAGGAGCTCTCGTCTTTGGAGGCAATAAAATGATCCGCGTCCGCACGAGCTTTTGCAACGACCTAATTTATATATATATATATATATATATACACGAAATTAATTTATTTTTAATTATACTCTTTCTTAATTTAGAATACATTAGATTAATTAATTAATTATTTAAATTATTTAAATACCCTAATTTAATTTAACGTTTTATTTTTATTTTTTTATTTTTATTTTTTTTTTTTTATATTGTGAGGAGAAAAACTTAATTAAATACATATACTTTTTTATTAGTTGTACTAGTATGTATTTATTCTAACTTACTACGAGGGAATATTTTATAATTTTCTAAAAGCTTATAACATTCTTTCCTCAATTACAAATACATATATATTGTTATTCAGGCAAGTATTTAAACAGTTATGAGTCTTCAAAAGCAGACATACTTGCACTATGAAATATTTAAACACTGTTAAAAATAATAGTTCATTTCTTGGGTGAAATATTGAACTATTACTTTTAATAGTGACAGAATGACACTTGATGAACATAGTATTCCGTGTAACATATAAAATATATTTTATGATTGAATCATCTGTTTTATGCCTTTGTAGAGAAAACTACCTTACTTTTGTGAGAGCCCACTACATTTAAATATTTTACTTGTTGATTTCTTTTTATTCTTTTTTAGTTGGAATTTCGAAAATTCTTTAACGTCATTTTATTTTAACTTACAATATTAAAAATTAAATATTTCATATCGCTTGAAAACAAATAAAATCCATATTTAAAGATTTTTAAAAGTGTTCCTTGGAATTTATGTCGTATTTTCCGAAAAGCTTAAAAACATTTATGAAATATATAAATGAATTCCAAGAAGTCTTAAGTCTAAAAAGCACATTATCGGTAGTAAAGGAAAAACAATTTCCCTCTTTGTGATTGTTTAGTATGTATGAGATTTAAAATTTGAACAAGGAAGAGTAAAAATAAACAGAAATTTGGAAAAGTAAGGGCGATTTCCTTAAGATTTTAATAATTTAAAACCGCAAGTCCTTCTCTTGAATCCGATTGTTCATATTAAAAATTTCTTTTAGTTACTTACATAGATTGCAATATTTTGTGTACATTTATTTTTATTGTATTTTTCGTATTATAAAACATTAATCTCATTTCGTAAGAAAAATCGTTATTAATTGTTAGAAAATTCATTTATATTCATATAAAACAAAAGTTTTAAATTAAAAGTACTTCAAGCGCTGCAGTTTGATTTAATAAACATATTTAATTATATACTTTTAAAAGTTATTAAATATTTAAGTAATTCAAATATAAATCTCTGCATATATAAATGGCTAAGATATTTTTGAGTCTCTTAGTCTGTGCTTGATGCAATTTACCTGCAGATTTTCATATTTTAGTTAATTTTAAAAAATCTAATTGTCCGATTGATAAGTTAAATAAACCAACGGATTCAGAAAAAAATGCTCCTTTCATTTGGAACCTTACTTGTAGCGAAATTTTGATTAGATTTTTTAAAATTATTTAATATGTGAAAATAATAACCTGGTAAAATCTTTAAAAATGGACATTTAAATTTTTAATTGTTTCAAAAAAAAAAAAATTACTTTTTTTTTTTTTTTTTTCCAACATAAAATGAAATATGCTTCCACGCGAAAAAAAAAAAAAAATAAATAAATAAATATTAAATTTCCTCCAGCACATGAAAAAATGAATTTATGAAAATGGAGTAAAAAAAAAAATAAATAAATAAATAAATAATAATATTATAACTCAATTAAAAAAAAATTTCCCCTTTTTTTTTTAAATAATATGTTTTTGGCACGGATACATCGCTTGGCACGAAAGCTAATTCAGCATTACATTAAAGATCTTTAATTATTGATAATCTTAGGTAATTTTTAAAATTTTGATGCTGAAATAGATCGGACAATTTTCGGCAAGGACTCCACTTTCGTAAAAGTCACATTAAGCAAAGTAGTGCATAAAATATATAAATAAATTGTAAAATGTTAAAAAACAGAAAAGAAAGAAAAGGAAAACGAAAGGAAAAAAAAAAGAAACAACAACAAAAGAAAAAATTAATAATAATAATAACATAAATTATGTAGTTTTGTCTAATATGACGATAAAAATTCTAAAGTCGCCAAGAGGAGCTACATTAAGGCTGTACCATGATCAGGTTTACATTTTTAATTATTTATTTTTTCTATATACCAACTACTATTAACTAACTCAACTACTATTATAGCCACAGAAATTAATTGTCTCATGCGATAGACGTAGCCGATCATAGCACATTGTAATATTAGATTTCGTGTGAAACTGTTGTCATTTTATGGTTGATCGAATAAATCAAATAAATATTGAAATTAACGTGAAAGACAATATTATGTATAGTGTTGTTCATATGTAACTGGGATTCAAATATAAAATGGCTACTTCATTTTTTTCAATACTGTCCGTTTCGAAACTGTCAGCTGATAAGCACCCAATTGGAAGCCCCCTGGTAAACTATTGTCACAGGCAATAGGGACAGATACCCGAGAGCCTGCGAATGAGTGGGGCGCTGCTGATGGCAGTGGGGGACCAAAGCGGCCTTTAAAGCAATTGCATGATTTCTTTAAATTTTATTTTTGTTCGTAAAGCTATATAGAAAAGAGTTTTCTTTAAATATAGTGACCAGCGAAGCAAGAAAAGCCTTCGTTGATTCACTACCTTCATTGATTTCATGAATTAAAAAATGGTTTCGTTAACAAACTTTGATTTATTGGCACGCAGGCAGCATCAGGCCGAGTTTTGTACATTTCGAGTTTTATTAAAAAAACTTTCCCCCATTTGGAATTCGGTTCGTTCCCGAACCGGGGTTTTGCTAGTTAGATAGAATTCGCTTAAACTGTGTGAATAAATCAGTAATTGACCATTTAGTGAAAATTTCTGAAAATTTTATCGTGTTGTCAAATCCAATCAACAACATTTTTGGAAAATTCTCTAAATATTAATAAATATTTGAAGGTCACAGGACTACCACAGTCGACTTTTTTATTGTTATTATTATTATTCTTTTCGTACCCCTATTTCAAAATAATAAAATAAAAAATATATTTACGCATAGGTAAATCTGCTGTCTGCCTGTATAAATGTATTACAGATATAGTGGCACGAAATTAATTGAAAAATAAAAATAAATAAATAAAATATTTCGCCAGTGGCAGCCCTTATATTTATAATTGAGAATAATTTCGCTGTTTTTTTTTTTTTTTTTTTTTTTTCTACAGTTTATATTATTTTCAGTAATGGTTTCGAAGCGAGATTTTGCTAGCAACTGAGAATTTACATACAGTAAATAACCATAGATATGTTAGTAATTGACTATTTTAATTTTCTAATCAAAACAGTGTTTAAATTAAAAGCTTTTGGTAAAAATATATATTTAAATTTTAGTTCAACCTGAAAACATAGCTGCCAACATTTTAATTTATTCCAGAATATTTTTAGCCCCAGCTTTATTTCATTCTACTTATTTATTTATTTATTTATTTTATCGAAGCTATATATTGGAGAATATTTTTCTATAAATAAAGTGATACGAAATAAAGGCGAGGCTAAACGTACGCTGGAACAAAATAAAATTTTGACAGTTATGCGTGAAAATATGAAATATGTTAAATTGTACTAATAATTAACATAAATCGACTTACTAATGAACAGCTTCCCTGCAGGATGTAGGCGTGAATCCGAAACCGTTTCTATTCGCTCATTGCGTAGCTCTAGTTTGACGTTAAACAAACTCATCTATCTATCATTCTCTGCAGCAGACTAATTCTTCCTTGGACGATTTTGTTAAAAAAATAATTTTACCTCCTTCATAAACCATTTAAACTGGCCAATCTAATCATACTATCTAAGTCGAACGCTATAAACCTTTGCAAGCTCAGTAAAACGCTGCGAAATTTTAAGTGAGTATCTCACACATTTATTAATTAATCATACTGGTCAAGTCTTTCAAAAGTTGAAAACAAACAGAAATGCATAACTGAACTAACAATATTTTAATTTATTCGGAATAATTTTAACCCCGCCATTATTTCACACCACTTATTTTTAAGAGTATTTTTTTTTTCTTATTTTAACGATGTTATACATTGGATAAAATTTTTTTATAAATAAAGTGGTGTGAGATAAAAGCGGGGCTAAATATACTCCGGAATAAATTAAAATGTTGTCAGCTATGGAAATACAGTAATTGATTAATTTATGATATTATACGGTAATGTATGATAAATACAGTAATTGTTCATGTACTAGCATTGATAATATTTTGGATGCCTAGTAATTCGCACCCCATCATTCCAATATATTTTTTTTTCCAGCAAAAGTAAATTTATTTATTTGAAACAAATATAACTTACATGTCTCAAAAAATAAACTTTTTGAATTAAATTGAGTTGCTGGTTTTAAGATTGAATTAAACGTCTCATAACACCAAGAAAATACTTACTACTGCTTACTTTAACTTTATCTTCTTACTCTTACTTAACTACAACTTTGTAATTTTTCCATGTTTACGTCGGAGAAATATCTCAAACTGGAAATTTAACAGAATATTTTATTATTAGATATTACTTATCTATTCTACCAATCAATATCGGAATTTTCACAAAATATATCTTTTTTTAAAAACAAGGAAAAAAAAAAGTTTTTTGTGCTCAAGTGGTCAATTATTGGCCTGTGGCTCGTAGTCAACTGCTGGCAGATTACACTATTTGTGCAATATTTTTAGAATATTTTATTAATAATGATTTCTTCATATTTTCCAAAAAGTTTAAATATACGAGGTGTGTTCATAAAGTATCGGACCTTTAGTTCGTAAAAATACATTTATTGATTTCGAAACCCAAAACAGTAATCTTCTTCAAGGTAGTCACTTGGTAATTCACACACTTCGCCCAGCGTTTCTGTCATTGTCAGAAAAACCTGGGGAGTGCAGTTTTTGGAATGGTGAGCAATCGTACCATCGCACTCCTCATGATGCTCCACAAGAATGTTGTGTTTGACGTTGAAAGTTTGAATCACATGCCGAGAATATACAGACGCGTTATTATGATGGAGCATCCAAGTTTTCGCTACCCACACATAACGTCGTTTGCGAGGCACAGCACCAAGAAGGAGACGAAGCACTTCCTGGTAGGACTCCTTTTGCGACAGTTTGGCCTTGTCGTGCGCACTCATGATGAACCACATCGCGGAAGACAAGGAAAACAGTTAACATGTCTACTGGTGTGCGGCCATCTTTGAAGTGTTTGCATTACTCTTTTATGCGTGAAGTGTCATCGTCCCGAAAGCCTGTTCAATCTCACGAATGGTTTCCGCTCGGATATCGCCAACCTTTTGATAAAATTTGATGTAATATCGTTGCTCAAGTTTTTCTCTCGTTTAAAAGAAGACTAAAATCCGACGACCGCTCACTTCACGTCTTCACTTATTGGCCGACTGCTAACTACTGATGCTTTCTGCGGACAGGAAAATATTCACAACTGCGCATGAGTACCCCATCTACAGTGAACATTCCAGTGAAAGTCCCATCTACAGTTTCTACGCTGAAGAAAATCTCTCTCGCTTCATTGGTTTACGAGAGAACGAAAATAATGGTTCCTTGGTTGGTTCAATGGTTCACTGGTAAATAATGGCTTCATTGGTTTACGAAAATAATGTTGGATATTTTTTCAATACCCATCGTATATATATATATATATATATATATATATATATATATACGATATTGTATATATATATACAATAATTAAACTTATATATAATAATATTTGTATTAACATTCTACCTGCACAAATTAACCTCAAAAGCATGCTAGTAACTAATTAAAATTAATTTCTCTTTCCTTATTTCTAAATGTTTTTTTTTTTTTAACTCAATGGCAGTTTACTTAATTTTTTCTCCTCTTGTGCGTGTTACCAATTTTAGGAATTTTTTACAATATAAATTTTAACTACACCGACTGCCCACTTACTTCGAAAGCTATTCGTCCATTATATATATCAAATATCATTCTTTAAAATTATTGGTGGTACTTGAATAAAAGAGCCACTTAATTTGGCAACATTGTTTAGAGCGTTTGGGTCTTCAAAGGGGGAATTATACGATGTCAAACGGTTTCAAGTTTACTTTTTATAACTGTTGTAAGTTGATGGCGATTTTTTTTTTATGATAACATAAAGAATATGAACAATCCGTAGTAACTTAGCACCTCTGACTTATGATAAAGAAAAAGAAAAAGAAAACAATTTCTTATTTGAATCTCAAACACAAAAGACCGTTAACTATTAATTTTTCAAACACAAATCAATGATAGATTTAATTAATCAATTTTTAGCATTTAATAAATACATAAAGAAACTTAATGAAATTTTAATTATATAAATGGTATAACTGTTGAAAACAAGAAAAAATTTCACGTAATTTATGAACATTTAATGATTTGGGATTATAAAAAAAAAAAAAAAAAAAAAAAAAAACTTTTGACTGAAACTAGATAAAATAATAGATGTAATATATATGTATATATATATATTAATATAAAGTTTAACGTTATTAATTTATATTCCGGTTTATTTAATTTAAATATAATATTGTTATACTTTTTTTTTTCATTATAATTGGATCGTATTATAAAAAATTTAATTTTACTTTGTAAAAACGTTTTAAAATAGTTTCTAGATAATTTAATGATATCCGTCTAGGGGAAAAAAACAAAAACAAAAAACATTACATTGAAAATACTTCGAGTTTTATTGTTTTATTTTGCGATTTACTAAACGAATTTAAATATATATTTATGGAAAGATTTATTAATCATTTCTTTCAAAATAAATTTATTATATTATCAAAACTGTGATATACTATTATGAACTTGCATGAAATCCTCATATAATTGATTGTGTTGTCTCTTTTTTCCGAATCCAACAGAATAGAATAAAACAATTGTATTCCCTTTTAGAGTTAGCCCCTTAACGCGCGGTGTCCTCGCCACGAGGACGCAAAATTTAAGATCCAGCTGCAAAAATTCATCTCGGAAATATTTTAGCAAAAATTCACGTTTATAACATATCAAAAAAGGCCGGTTTTTTAAACCTCAAAATTTAAAATTTCTTTTAGTTTAATTTAGTTCATGAATTCCGGTGGCAGTATAATTTAAATGTTTCAAATTGTCTTGCGCCGCAAAGGGTTAAAGATTTATAATTTTATTTTTATGCGAATTCAATTAATTTAAGGTCTCCACTTGTTAAAATAAATGTTTTAACATTGACATCTTTACAACTATTTCACTGAGTTCTATTTTGATTTATATTATTAAAATAAATCTTTTCATTAAGATTGAAAACAAATAAAATTCAAGTTTAAAGAATTTTAAAGTCTTTCTTGATAATCGTCCTTTTAGTTTTGCAAAAACGGTTTTATCTTATACTGTTTAAAAAGCTATTTTTCATCACAAGTCTTTTATGGCTCTAAGCTTTATTTAAAGCTGCATCAGCGTTTTTTTTTTTAAGTTTTTCGCTATTGATTTTTCCACAGATTTTAAATTGATAATGTGAAGTATCTATAAATTTTAAGCATGCATGTTTGAATTCTTTTTTAACATTTCAGCAGAGGAAATGAATTGTATTATAAAAAGTAAATAGTAAAAAGAATAATGTATTTGATTTTGCTGAGGCAGTTATTTAAATTGTTTGAAACCGATTTAAAACAATTTTTTTTTCTATTTAGCTATTTGGAAAATATCAGCAGTAAAATTATTCTTGGGGCTTTTGGAATCTTACATTTCTTAAAACATAAAAAGTTAATGCTTATCGAGGTCTTTCTATTTAATTTGCTTTTAGTTTTGTTTTTAATATTATACAGTCACATTTATATGTTATAAAGAAAAAATTTAATAAATAAAGTATCAAAATAATTTAAATAAAAAAATCGATTTAAATTTATTTTCTAATGCCGAGAAAAATTTCGTTGTTTTTTCTACAAATATTTATGAACTATTTGAACAATACTGTTATATATGTAAAGTATATGATAATATTTATTTTCAGAAAACATTAAAGCATATATATCATACCTGCCAACATACTTATTAATATAGAAGTAGTATTCTTAGACCCGCCTATTTTTTCACAGCCATAATTTTTTGAGTAATATTTTCCAAATCTAATTACAATTAAATACGAAGAAAAAGTACTATGCAAAATTATTAGAGTGAAAAAAAAGGCGGGATTAACATTATTGAGGAATATTAATTAGAATGCTGGCAAGTATGTATATACGAGTCATTCCATGTCAAATCAACAACAACAAAAAAAAAAACTTTTTTAAATTGACCTCCTCTGATTTTTATGAAATTGGGCTCATTTATTTGTCCTATTGCGAAATGAATGTATACCAATTAATTAGTCCCTATCTCTTTTAGTTTTTGATATACAGGGCTGCAAAAATGGGTAAAAAATGCAAATTTCAAAAATTCTTCTACTACAAATATACCTATATTTTCTTTCCTAATTAACTTAGAGAAAAGATTGGTATCATTATAAAGATTTGTATCATAAGAAAGTTTATAATACAGGCTTTCAAATTATATATCACATGTATATATTAAAAAAAAAAAAATGTTAAATTCAAACATTTTGTCCTTTGACCAGCATTATTTCAAAAAGTACACATTAATTTTATTTTTAAAGTTATATGCTATTTTTACTTTTATTATCTATAAATATTGTAAATTTGAACATGGGAAGGTCATAGGATGCTGAGTTATAAACTAAAATGCAACCTTCCATTAGTGTTTTCATAATGTCATAACGTAAGTTTTACGCATATTTTGTTTCCTTATTAACTTACAAGGAGAGGTCACAACATGGAAAATTCAGATCGGGACGAAATTGCGCAGGATTGTAGTATACTATGAGGGTAACAACATATTAAAGCAGTAGGACCCACTATCCACAAAATTTCGAGAAAAAAACATTTAAAGTTTCAGTAATCTTTAAATACAAGTTATTTCGCAAACGAGTAAGCGTCAGATGACTTAGATTCGAGACTGCCCACGAGACTACTTATTATTATTATTTTTTCTTCTTCAACTTTTTATGTAATCTTAACTTTTTTATTTATTTTACAATTCAATTCAAAATTCGAAAATCTTAATAAAAAATTATTTCATTTTCTTGAGTATAAAATAACTTTTTCTATTTTTAATATTTATCACTTAAAAATACAATAAATTTATATAACTTAAAAAATAAATTTTAGTTCTATTTTAACAGTAAAATAAGGTAAAACTAAAGAAACATGTCTTTAATTATTTATCTAAATATTTTATTTTTTTTTAGGTATTTTATTTTTTATTTTTTAAATAAAAAAAAAAATACAGAGAAATGGTGATTTTAATTGCATATATAATTACTATCCAAATTAAATAATTACTTCTCCAATCAATACAGTTTCTTGAAAAATTATAGTATAGGATTACGATGCTATTAAATTATTACAGGTAAAGAAATGTTATCTTTTAATGTAGATTTTAAATGTTAATGAACATCGTTTCTTTTTTGATAATGACTTCCTTTTTTTTTTTTTTTATCCTTCTGTGCACAAAATAAAATTCAACCTGCCCTTTATTATTAACAAGCTAGAAGTGTTTACGTAATTTATACACATTCAAACCAAATCAGGAAGCTCAATCCAAGATTTAAGTACACCTGCTAACTATTTTACACTTTGTTTACAGCTTGCTTATTTTTTATTTATTTAAATATTTCTGTTTTGTAAAATTAAACTTTATTTTTTAAGTTATAGAAATTTATTGTATTTTTAAGCTATAAATATTAAAAATAGAAAAAGTTATTTTATACTCAAGAAAATTAAATAATTTTTTATTAAAATTTTCAAATTTTGAATTGAATTGTAAAATAAAGTAAAATGAATAAAAAGTTAAGATTACATAAAAAGTTAAAGGAAAAAAAAAGAAAAAGAAATTATCCCTCAGGTAGCCTCGAACCCAAGTCGTCTGGTTAGGAGACTCGCGCTTTAGGATCACACCACTGAGGCGCTTACTCGCTTGTGAAATAACTTGTATTTAAAGATTACTGAAACTTTAAATGCTTTTTTCTCGTAATTTTGTGGATAGTGGGTCCTACTGCTTTAATATGTTCTTACCCTCATAGTGTACTACAATCCTGCGCAATTTCGTCCCGATCTGAATTTTCCATGTCATGACCTCTCCTTGTTAGAGATATAAAATTGAGATAATTAGAAAGCTTATAATACAGGCTTTTAAATAGTATATCACATGTATATATTTTTATTTTTTTTTCATTTTAAGGTCAAACATTTTGACATTTGACCTTCCATATCTTAAAAAGTACATATTTAATTTTCTTTAAAAAATTACACGTTATTCTTATTTTTTCTATCTATAATTACTGTAGATTTCAACATGGTACGGCCATGGGATACTGAGTTATAAATTAAAATGCAACTTTACCACTATTTTCTAACCAGTAACATAACGTACGTTTAACAAAAAAACGGCCGTCCCATGTTGAAACTTACAGTAATTATAATATATTAACAATAACATATTTTAAATAATAACATATTAACTTAATAATAACATATTTTAACTTAATTAACTTAATAATAACATATTTTTAAATGAAAGTTAAATGTGAGTTTTTTGAGATATTGAAGTTTAAAAGTCAAAATGTTGACCTTAAAATGAAAAATTTTAAAAATATATACATGTGATATATCACATAATTTTAATGATATTTATATATTTTCAGTTAACCTCAATTTTTTAAGTTGTATGCTGCATATTGTTATTGGAAATCTTCTGTCTTCTTTCTAAAATCAAATTTCTTCTACAAGTATTTATGGTAAGTTACCCTGGTGTGACCATACTAGAGCTCAACCCTATTTTCCTGAAATCATGTAACTACGTAATTTTTATGTTCAATATAAGGCATCGTTCCTGACAAAGTTGCTCCTATTCAAGCCTACAGAATGTAGTCCGGCTGCTTCCTTATTTGTTCTCAACCAATCATTACGTGCTCTAGTAACAAATGGATTCATCATATTTTATTCAAGTTATCCTTATACTGTAACCGTATAAAAATTCCAGTTATATATAAGAAGCTGTCTCATCTGTTTTTGTGTAAATTACCTGATGATGCCATATTGTTGTGGCGAAAAGCTTTGTAAACGATTTTAACAAATTTTAATACGTGTTTAAAGTGTTTTTTTAATATATCTCAATTATAAACCTAAAGTTACAATATTATTAATTGTAGAATAAAAACAATAAAGATTGTCTTCAATTTGCGCTCATTTTCTCTTCATTTTTATGTCGAGGAATAACTACTCCAAAAAGAATTTATGATATGTAAAACACACCATATTTTCTTTATTTCTATTTTTTACTTTTTAAAAGAGAATTACAGGCGTACACATGTAATTCTTGAAGCCCAACACAATTTATTGGGTTTAATTATAATATATATATATATATACGTTTTAATATATTTTTTTTTCCAACTACAGCTTCGATTTAAGTTTATAGCAAAAAGTGTAGTCATCAATTTATCAGCATTTTGCGTTGTAAAATGACATGATTTTTTTTTTTTTTTTTTTTTTTTTCTTTCAGAAAAAATGTATTTTAAGTACAGCATATATTAGAATATACACATTTAGAAAATAAACAATTTTAATAAGTTTTAAAATCTTTGCATTAATAAAAAATGTCATTTAAATATTAATTTATATTTCGATAGGCTTTTACAGTTATCCCAAGGAATCAACGGAAATATCAAATATTAGAAAATGTAAATTGATTTTTTTTTTCTCATAGTCACACTTGACGGATATTAAATAAGTATAACACTCTAAATTCTTCTAAATAAAGATAATAATGAACTTATTCGTATCCAAAAATTAATTTTCTAAATGATTACTACTGTTCTACGTAATTGAAAAAATATCATAATCACCTTTCTTAAAAGGAGAAATATATTATTCAAATATTACATTAAATATTGAACATAACAGTACATTATTAGAAATGATACTTTTAAATATAATGCATTCAGATAAAGAAAATCTCAAAGTACATGAAATACCATTGCCTAGAATTGTAATTTTGTTTAGTGCAGAAATTATCACCCGCAGGGGAAACCTCAACATATTTGTCGCTATTGATGTACAAGTAATACGCTATCATTACTGTCGATTTGATGAATCATACTATCGTTATAATAGGTCTCTCGGCGCTCTTAATAGTAAACAAACCTGGCCAAACATTGCACATGAGACAATAATCGTAATTTGAAGATGGTGAATGCTATTACAGAACAATTCTGTAATACATAATTTCATTCAAGTATTGTAAGTTATTCCAGTTAAATGTAGAAAATCTTCTTTATCTCTTCATACATCAGGAAAATGTTACTACAGAGTGCATTTAAAAAAAAATATATATAGGAAAAATACTAAATAAGCAAATATTGTAATTCTGTAAACATTTCATTTAGGATGAGAAAAGAAAATTACGAAAATACATTTTTATAATTAGCTAATGTTATTTTATAAAAAATAACTTACTTAATATTTAATTTTCCATATTTTATTTAATTAAAGAATTGAAATTATTAATTAAACATTTTCCATTTTAAAAATGTTTACACTAATGTTTTTCTTTAAACTTTCTTCACTTGTTTATGTAATTTTACATTTAAACATTCCTTCTTTGTTACTTAATATTCTAAGATACAACTTTGTTGTTTTAAAATGAACAAATTCGTTTTTAGATTTTCTATTAAGCATAAACGTGAACATTTCCTTTTTTAAGAAAATTTTTCTAGATTTTATAAGTAAAATTAATTAAATCAAAAGATGAAACAAATCATTTTCTCAGCAGTTTTCTCTTTCTAGTTCTGAGTAAAATAATCTAAAGTGAAAACATATTAGCACAATCCGATATTCAATTTTTGGAACTTACATTAAAACTTTTGTATAATTTGATAAAGTTTCTTCTACAGTTTATCCAATTTAGCTACGTCAATCTGTTTGAAGACCATTTTGTCACTCTTCAGAAATTTTTATCATTAAGGAAATTGTCAAAAACTTTAGAAAATATTTAAATGTTCGGCATCAAATATTTAATTTAACCGTAAAAGTTGGGTAAACTATAACATCAAAATTTCTAACACACAAGTAGATTGTGAGTTCATAGCAAAAGAAATTTAATTATAGCAAAATTGTTGGCAAAGTAATTAAACTTTGGTCAATTTTATGTCTATGACATAAATAAAATTTATCATATGTCAAATGCAAAGCTAGTTTATATCGAACTCGTTGAAATGGATCTTTTTTTAAACATTTTAGTTTGGTAATATAAAAAAAGTATAATAATATATTTTATTTTATTTTATTATGATTTGAATACTATTTTTGGTATTTTTTTATTTATGCTTATTAATAACATTTTAAAATACACTTAATCTTGTTTAGAAAAATTAATACACAGACACATTTATATATATTAATTGGCAGACTTGCTAATAAACATTTTTGAACAATGAATGCAAAATGCTCCAAATATATAAAAGATGTCGACTCATTAATACAGTTAAAATACAAACTTTTAATTTGAAGACGGACATACATGATGAAATACAACGCACATTTAACACAAAAAAATAAATATTTACAAGAAAGCACTTATAAGAATTAATATTACATGTTTTCCACCGTTTCCTTAGAGTCCTAGGACTCTGCATTCAGCTGTACCAACTAAAAACAAAAATTAATCATTGTTCTTTTTGAGTGAGTCACGTGACATCGTTTGATGGGAAAGGGGAATTCACAAAGAGTATTACGCAATACTCAGAGCTCTGAAAAAGTTTGTTTTAATAGTGTTACAGAAGAAAAGAATAAGTTTGTTATATAAGTTTTTTTTTCTTTACACATTTAATATTTGAATAAACATGAAATATAGTGTGATAAAATAATTCGAAAAATAAATTCACTAATCACAAAACATAAAATGTGATACATAATTATGCTTAAAAAAAGAATGAGAAAAAGAATAAAACAAATGTTTGGTTTTTCTTATTCATATTCCTTAAAATCTTATTTTAAAAAATTATGTCATCTGTAACTTAAAATCTTAAGAAGTTTAAAAGAAGCTTTAAAAAAGTTATTACTGACTTTGAATTTAATAAAACAATATTTTTCTATAAAATTTGTAACTTGATGTCTAAGGAATCTTTCTCAGGAAGTATGACATTTCAACACAGGGATATCCTTGAATTTAATTACAGCAAAACCTCGCTTATCCGAGGTAATGTGGACCGAGAGTGCCTCGGATAATCGAAAACTCGGATAACATATGCTTTGTCGCACAGTCGGTAACAAAAATGTCCGAACACTAGCAAAATTTCCTATGTAAAAAAGTTATACTTCACACGGTTCTGTTACATAAATCCTTATCGAATCCTGTTCTTAGACTGACTAAGAAGAGGATTCGACAAGGATTTATTTGATAAAACCGTATGAAGTGTACTTTTTTTACATAGGAATTTTTGCTAGTGTTCGGACACTTTTGTCACCGACTGTAAGTCGAAGGGGAAACATACGGCAAAGTTTAAAATAGATGGAAACGTAGTCAATTAAGTAAATTAATACATATAATATATATTTAAATGTAATCAGTTAAAAATGTAATACAATGCATACGTATATAAATTATAAAATACAGTGATGTATATTAAAAATTTTCAAAGTTATCTACACCATTTGTCAAAACCCAAGCCTCCTCCGTTGCGTGGCCTTTTCGGGAGTACCTCGATTAACCTGGAACCTCGGATAGACGGGGCTGTACAGTAAATATTATTTTTCTTCAGCATCTGCAATTTTCACTTAAATTTAGCGGTTTTCGGAATGTGAATTCATAATCACTATTTCTAACTAGCTGTTAAGTTTCGTAAAAATCGGTTACAAATTCTCAAAATTTTAAAGAGATTTTATATATAATAATAATAATAATAATAATAATAATGAAAGTGAGATTTGTCATCTAACATGAGTTGGTAGATATAAAACTCACAAAACATGAAATATCAGCCCTAAGAATCCTGAAAATTAAATGCCATTTTAATTAACATTTTTAAATTTCTATAAATCTTACTTTTAAACATAATTTAAATATATTTTGGCTATGAACTTATAATCACTGTTCATAGCCAATTTTTATTTATTTATTTATTTTTTTTTCATTGGCTTAAATTTTGTGATTTATGCTGATTTCATTCTTTAAGGCAATAAAACACGTGCATTAAAAAACGGAGCGTTAATGCAATAAAGCAGGATACTTCTGAAATGTGGAAGGTGGGGTTGAAAGTTCGGCAACTATGATTGTCTAATTTTAATTAGTAGTTTATCATCTATAACACAAGTAAACGTTTCGGCAAATTTCGCCTGAAAAATATCACATTCCAATTAATTAAATATATATATACTAGCTGACCCGACAAACGTTGTTTTGTCATATAAATTATTTCTAGAGAATATTTTGTTTGAAAAAAAAACTAACTTATTGTAAGTGTGTAAGGATGTGGTATATAAGTGGAAGATGTATGGAGCGCTGTGAACGGTGAAATAATATAAAAATAACAAAACACCAATCATTTATTTTTTTAATTTATTAAAATTGATTCTTTAAAATTATATACATATCGCTACTTATAACAATATTACTAAAAAACAATATCAATCCCTTAATGCAACAGAGTGTACAATATTTTTTGTTATCCCATCTTTCGCCAATACAAACAAACTGGATGGTTTGCCCACTCGAGAGCCACGTATAATTGTCCGTGTGAAAAACATGATGTGCTCAAATCTAAGCCACAGACAGACATCGTTTGGCCCTGAGACTTATTGATAGTCATTGCAAATGGCAATCTAATTGGAAATTGAGGGCGTTTAAATTAAATTGGCACATCTGTGGGTATAATAGGGATTCGCATTAGTAATATATTTTCACCTCGGAATTTGTCATTTAAAATGATGGCTTCGATAACATTTTTCATTAATTTTTTTATGACTATTCGCGTGCCGTTGCACAACCGTGGTGGGTTCAAATTACGAAGCAAAATAACCGGAGATCCAACCTTCAGTTGTAAAATATGCGGTGACATGCCTGGTAAATCCAATGAGTTTAAAAACTTTGTTGGATAATTTACAGCTTCGGTGGCATCGCAAACTGTATCATTAGATTTGCATGACACCAAGTCTCCTGGTAACAAATGTTTTATCTTGAGATTCAATTCGTTGACGTCCACATTTTTTGCTGCTAAAATTGCTCTTTCTGCCAGCCACTCATGATTTGTGTATCGTCTGTGTACATCGGGAAATATCTGGTCAATAAGAGCATCTTGAGAATCAATGATTGTGCAGAAATCGTTCGGTAATTTTATGCATCCAGTTTCATCTGTAGTAACTTTTCCATCGCCGATATCTAACAATTGTTTTGAGAATGTTTCAGCGGATGGATCTTGAAGCTTTTGAACGCACAAATTTACTTTCAGTTGTACTTTTTCAACATTACGCCATAATGACGATGATTTTAAGCACGCGTTAATCTCATCAGCGTATGTTGAACGCGGAATAACGGGAAGTGCTTGTCTGAAATCACCTGAAAAGAGTAACAGAGTGCCGCTAAATAGTTTGTCGTTGTTTTTTATATCTTTCAATGTCCTGTTCGACGCCTCAATCGAATGTTTGTGTGCCATAGTACATTCATCCCAGATAAGAATTTTACACTTTTCAGCACTGTGGCCATGGACGATTGTTTTTTTATGTTGCACACTGCGTCTGAGATATTTTGAATATTTAGTGGCAGTTTAAATAATGAATGAGCTGTTCTGCCTCCATCCAATAAAGTTGCCGCAATGCCAGATTATGCAACAGCCAATGCGATGCCATTATTTGATCGTATTTCGGCGAGAATTAGCGAAATGAGGAATGTTTTGCCAGTTCCACCTGGTACACCCCCCCCCCCCAAAAAAAAAAAAAGAATCCACCTTGTCCTGCCAAAACTGCGAGCATGATGCGGTCGTAAATGGTTCTTTGTTCTTCATTCATTAGTGGGACATTGCGAGCAACAACCGCTGCCATTTCTACAGTATTGTATTGTAGTTCACGATTAAATTCAGTGCTTATTAAATCAGATGCATTTCGATTTGTTGAATGCATACCGAAATGACTGAGTGGTAAGTTGGCAATGATAATGCAAAGATCTTCAATAGCAATCAATGCTTCATTGTACATAGCGTCACTGAATACTGTCATTAGATCGTTGCACCGTGAACGATGTTGATGCAATACATCATCAGTCATTGAATCTTTGTGATTATCCCATAATGTCTCTGCTCGGGGCGGGAAACATGTAGTCAACACTATAGCGAATAGTAGACGAATTTGTTTTGCTGTACAGTTCAGTCCTACTTCAGCAAGCATACACTCCCACTGGTTGTCGTCTTCCAGCAAGCCGAGTGCAAGGCATGCATCTTTATACGTTGGATACTGTTGTCCATTCAATTTACGTAAATCTTGAAATGACAAAGGGCCGATGACATTAACCAATAACAGTCGAAGATAAAAGCACTCAGTCTGCCTTGGATTGACTGTAAATACTCGTCCCAAGGTGTTTGATTTGAATAAATCGGGACATGCATGAATCGGCGCGCCTTGCTTGCGGGGCATCCATTTTTTTGTTGGAGCCCATGCGAAATAGCGTGGTACTTCTGAATAGAGTAATGTCCGTGCAAAAGCACCAAAAGCATCCGCACGATTACACAATTCAAAAAATTCGGTGAGTGTAGTTTTTGGTGGATTTATAGCGCGATCAATCGCTGTTAAGCTCGTGAAATATACGCGCTGGCCATTTTCAAGATGGACGGCTAAATGAAGAACTGCTGGATCCCGTTCATGAATTGGGAAACCAAAGATATGCCAAACAGCTTCATTGGAGCTGACGTACCGGCCAATTTGGTAAAGTGTTATTTCATCGTTGCTATTCACCGGAGGAGCATTCACATTGGTATATTCAACTCGAAATACAGCCATATCACTGCCTTTATTCACATACTTGCAAATGTATTTGATGCTCTTCACTGAACTGCAGAACTGAACATTAATATGAGCATTGAATGTTTTGCTCAGCAGAGGCGAATATGGGACCACCCAACGGTTATCAATGTCAATATCTATGTTGTTGACATAGATGACCGCCATAGATGATAAGATTGTCCGCCATTATCGGGATTTCTTCAACGATATATTGGATATCCGTCAACATTTGTGATCGTGAAAATTTTCGGAAAACTTTTAGTACATTTTCCATCTGCACAAATAATAATGGCCTAAAAATTCATTTTTCATCTATATATATAAAAGAGTACTTCCACTCACTCACTCACTGACTCATCAACGCACAGCAAAATCTACTGGAGCCACTGACGCGAAACTGGGTCAGATTATAGAGCATATAGTGTAAGCACCCACTAAGAAGCGGTTTTACGAAATTCGCCCCCCAAGGGGGAGTAGGGGGCAAAATGTGATTTCACAAAAACCTCCTTAACTCAAAGAAAAAAACAGATATCCGTACACTTCTTGCTTTAAAATATAGCTAACATAAATATCTAAAAACCAATTTCTGGAATTTTAGAAATTCGGTCCCCAAGGGGGAGGAAAGGGGGCAAAACGTGATTTCACATGCTCAAAACGTGGTTTCACATACTCCTATATATCTCAAACAAAAAAATAGATATACGTGAAACTTTTGCTTCAATATATAGCTAATACAAATACCTAAAAAGCAATTTCTGGAATTTTAGAAATTCAGCCCCCAAGAGGGGGAGAGAGAGGGGGCAAAACGTGATTCGAAATAATCCTTTATATCGCAAACAGATACATGTGAGATTTTTGTCCTAAAATATAGCTCTCACAAATGCATAAAAAATATTTTTTTTTTTAATTTTAGAAATTCATCCCAGGTGGGGCGGGAAAGGGGGCTATGGGGCAGAAAAAAATAGAAATACAGTTAGATTGTTCAAAATTGGTACAGATAGGTTTTACAGGCCTGGAAGTCGAATGAGGATATTTTCGAAAGTGTAAAGTTATTAGGGGGGTCAGAAAGGGGGAGGGGGTGAAGGGGCAATCTATACATATAAAAGAGTACTTCCACTCACTCACTCACTGACTCATCAACGCACAGCAAAATCTACTGGAGCCACTGACTCGAAACTGGGTCAGATTATAGAACATATAGTGTAAGCACCCACTAAGAAGCGATTTTACGAAATTCGCCCCCCAAGGGGAAGTAGGGGGCAAAATGTGATTTCACAAAAACCTCCATAACTCAAAGAAAAAACAGATATCCGTAAAAATTTTGCTTTAAAATATAGCTAACACAAATATCTAAAAACCGATTTCTGGAATTTTAGAAATTCGGTCCCCAAGGGGGGAAAGGGGGCAAAATGTGATTTCCCGTACTACTATATATCTCAAACAAAAAAAAAAAACAGATATACGTGAAACTTTTGCTCCAATATATAGCTAATACCTAAAAAGCAATTTCTGGAATTTTAGAAATTCAGCCCACAAGAGGGGGAGAGAGAGGGGGCAAAACGTGATTTGAAATAATCCTTTATATCACAAACATAAAAAAGATATACGTGAGATTTTCGCTCTAAAATACAGCTCTCACAAATACATAAAAAATAATTGTTTTAATTTTAGAAATTCATACCAGGTGGGGCGGGAAAGGGGGCTATGGGGCATAAAAAAAATAGAAATACAGTTAGATTGTTCAAAATTGGTACAGATAGTTTTTACAGGCCTGGAAGTCGAATAAGGATATTTTCGAAAGTGTAAAGTTATTATGGGTGTTGGAAAGAGGGAGGGGGTGAAGGGGCAAAAAAATAAAAATAGAGTTAGACCGTTCAAAATTGGTACATAGAGGTTTTTGATACTTACAAATCGATTGCGGGTATTTTCAAATTTGTAAAGTAATTAGGAGGGGTGGGAGGGGGAGTGTGGAGGGACAAAAAATAAAAATAGAGTTAGGTTGTTCAAAATTGGTACATGGAAGTTTTTGATACCTTTCAATCGATTGCGAATGTTTTCGAATTTGTAAAATTATTAGGATAGACGGGAAAGGGTGTAAGGAGCAAAAATATATAAATAACGGTTAGATCGCTGATAATTAGTGTTGTTAGGTTTTGAGGCCGGATAAATATATTGCGGATATTTTCGAAAGTACAGAATTATTACGAGTTGAGGAAAGGGGGACGGACGCAGGGGTAAAAAGAAAGAAATTCAGATAGAATGTTAGAAATCAGTATTATTAGGTTTAAATGACCGAGAGTACGATTGCGAGTATTTTTAAAGTCTAAAATAATTTGGAGGGGTGGGAACTGTAGGTGAAGGACTATCCGCGGCGCGCAGGAAGTGGGGTCCCGGACCGATTATTCAACAATGGGAGAAGATTTTCTTTTTTTTAAATATATATATATATCTTTATATATATATTTCTTTTGTGCGTGTGTATGTCACTGAACTCCTCCTAAACGGCTGGACTGAGTTTAATGAAATTTTTTATGTGTCTTCAGGTGGATTCGAGAATGGTTTAGATTTACAAATGAAAGTTGTAACTTAATTAGTTCTTTCTTAATTAATTTTTAACCAACTCTTTCAACTACTTTTCCACCTAGATGGCGTGAGCTGTCATGAACACGATGTCAGAATTTATTTAACGTTGAAATGAAAAATGAATTTTTAACCGTATCTTACGAAGTGTTTAAAATTTTTTTTCAAAATAATATTTTTAGAATCGTAACCGTATCTTACGAAGTGTTTAAAATATTTTTTCAAAGTTAGTATTTTAGAATCGTAAACACGATGTCAGAATTTATTTAATGTTGAAATGAAAAATGAATTTTTAACCGTAAGTGTTTAAAATATCTTTTCAACGTTAATATTGTTAAAATGTTAAAATTAGTTAAAATGGTATATTCTTTTAAAAAATTCGTCAATATCCGACGGAGTTATTTAATGTTAAAACTAGCAGGCTATACCCGCTTCGCTGGTCACTATTTTAAAAAGAATCCCTGTAGTTAATGAATTCTCAAATTTGCATTAATTTTTATCATGTGAAAAAAAAGAGAGCAAAAAAAATTATGATTGGAAAAAATGTCACACATGGTCCCCACTGCCTTCGGCAGCGAGGCCTTTGTGTACTGCGCGCGTGCATTTATGTTCGACACTCTTAATGCATGACTATATTATCGTAAGGGAAAAACATAAATCTTTATATATATATTTCTTTTGTGCGTGTGTATGTCACTGAACTCCTCCTAAACGGCTGAACTGAGTTTAATGAAATTTTTTTTGTGTCTTCAGGTGGATTCGAGAATGGTTTAGATTTACAAATGAAAGTTGTAACTTAATTAGTTCTTTCTTAATTAATTTTCAACCAACTCTTTCAACTACTTTTCCACCTAGATGGCGTGAGCTGTCATGAACACGATGTCAGAATTTATTTAACGTTGAAATGAAAAATGAATTTTTAACCGTATCTTACGAAGTGTTTAAAATATTTTTTCAAAATTAATATTTTTAGAATCGTAACCGTATCTTACGAAGTGTTTAAAATATTTTTTCAAAGTTAATATTTTAGAATCGTAAACACGATGTCAGAATTTATTTAATGTTGAAATGAAAAATGAATTTTTAACCGTAAGTGTTTAAAATATCTTTTCAACGTTAATATTGTTAAAATGTTAAAATTAGTTAAAATGTTATATTCTTTTAAAAAATTCGTCAATATCCGACGGAGTTATTTAATGTTAAAACTAGCAGGCTATACCCGCTTCGCTGGTCACTATTTTAAAATGAATCCCTGTAGTTAATGAATTCTCAAATTTGCATTAATTTTTATCATGTAAAAAAGAAAGAGAAAAAAAAAATATGATTGGAAAAAATGTCACACATGGTCCCCACTGCCTTCGGCAGCGCAGGCCTTTGTGTACTGCGCGCGTGCATTTATGTTCGACACTCTTAATGCATGACTTTATTATCGTAAGGGAAAAACATAAATATATATATATATATATATATATATATATATTTAAAAAAAAGAAAATCTTCTCCCATTGTTGAATAATCGGTCCGGGACCCCACTTCCTGCGCGCCGCGGATAGTCCTTCACCTACAGTTCCCACCCCTCCAAATTATTTTAGACTTTAAAAATACTCGCAATCGTACTCTCGGTCATTTAAACCTAATAATACTGATTTCTAACATTCTATCTGAATTTCTTTCTTTTTACCCCTGCGTCCGTCCCCCTTTCCTCAACTCGTAATAATTCTGTACTTTCGAAAATATCCGCAATATATTTATCCGGCCTCAAAACCTAACAACACTAATTATCAGCGATCTAACCGTTATTTATATATTTTTGCTCCTTACACCCTTTCCCGTCTATCCTAATAATTTTACAAATTCGAAAACATTCGAAATCGATTGAAAGGTATCAAAAACTTCCATGTACCAATTTTGAACAACCTAACTCTATTTTTATTCTTTGTCCCTCCACACTCCCCCTCCCACCCCTCCTAATTACTTTACAAATTCGAAAATACCCGCAATCGATTTGTAAGTATCAAAAACCTCTATGTACCAATTTTGAACGGTCTAACTCTATTTTTATTTTTTTGCCCCTTCACCCCCTCCCTCTTTCCAACACCCATAATAACTTTACACTTTCGAAAATATCCTTATTCGACTTCCAGGCCTGTAAAAACTATCTGTACCAATTTTGAACAATCTAACTGTATTTCTATTTTTTTTATGCCCCATAGCCCCCTTTCCCGCCCCACCTGGTATGAATTTCTAAAATTAAAACAATTATTTTTTATGTATTTGTGAGAGCTGTATTTTAGAGCGAAAATCTCACATATATCTTTTTTATGTTTGTGATATAAAGGATTATTTCAAATCACGTTTTGCCCCCTCTCTCTCCCCCTCTTGGGGGCTGAATTTCTAAAATTCCAGAAATTGCTTTTTAGGTATTAGCTATATATTGGAGCAAAAGTTTCACGTATATCTGTTTGTTTTTTTTGTTTGAGATATATAGTAGTACGGGAAATCACATTTTGCCCCCTTTCCCCCCTTGGGGACCGAATTTCTAAAATTTCAGAAATCGGTTTTTAGATATTTGTGTTAGCTATATTTTAAAGCAAAATTTTTACGGATATCTGTTTTTTTCTTTGAGTTATGGAGGTTTTTGTGAAATCACATTTTGCCCCCTACTTCCCCTTGGGGGGCGAATTTCGTAAAATCGCTTCTTAGTGGGTGCTTACACTATATGTTCTATAATCTGACCCAGTTTCGAGTCAGTGGCTCCAGTAGATTTTGCTGTGCGTTGATGAGTCAGTGAGTGAGTGAGTGGAAGTACTCTTTTATATGTAAAGATTGCCCCTTCACCCCCTCCCCCTTTCTGACCCCCCTAATAACTTTACACTTTCGAAAATATCCTCATTCGACTTCCAGGCCTGTAAAACCCATCTGTACCAATTTTGAACAATCTAACTGTATTTCTATTTTTTTTCTGCCCCATAGCCCCCTTTCCCGCCCCACCTAGGATGAATTTCTAAAATTAAAAAAAAAATATTTTTTATGCATTTGTGAGAGCTATATTTTAGGACAAAAATCTCACATGTATCTGTTTGCGATATAAAGGATTATTTCGAATCACGTTTTGCCCCCTCTCTCTCCCCCTCTTGGGGGCTGAATTTCTAAAATTCCAGAAATTGCTTTTTAGGTATTTGTATTAGCTATATATTGAAGCAAAAGTTTCACGTATATCTATTTTTTTGTTTGAGATATATAGGAGTATGTGAAACCACGTTTAGAGCATGTGAAATCACGTTTTGCCCCCTTTCCCCCCCTTGGGGACCGAATTTCTAAAATTCCAGAAATTGGTTTTTAGATATTTATGTTAGCAATATTTTAAAGCAAGAAGTGTACGGATATCTGTTTTTTTCTTTGAGTTAAGGAGGTTTTTGTGAAATCACATTTTGCCCCCTACTCCCCCTTGGGGGGCGAATTTCGTAAAATCGCTTCTTAGTGGGTGCTTACACTATATGTTCTATAATCTGACCCAGTTTCGAGTCAGTGGCTCCAGTAGATTTTGCTGTGCGTTGATGAGTCAGTGAGTGAGTGAGTGGAAGTACTCTTTTATATATATAGATGAAAAATGAATTTTTAGGCCATTATTATTTGTGCAGATGGAAAATGTACTAAAAGTTTTCCGAAAATTTTCACGATCACAAATGTTGACGGATATCCAATATATCGTTGAAGAAATCCCGATAATGGCGGACAATCTTATCATCTATGGCGGTCATCTATGTCAACAATATAGATATTGACATTGATAACCGTTGGGTGGTCCCATATTCGCCTCTGCTGAGCAAAGCATTCAATGCTCATATTAATGTTCAGTTCTGCAGTTCAGTGAAGAGCATCAAATACATTTGCAAGTATGTGAATAAAGGCAGTGATATGGCTGTATTTCGAGTTGAATATACCAAAGTGAATGCTCCTCCGGTGAATAGCAACGATGAAATAACACTTTACCAAATTGGCCGGTACGTCAGCTCCAATGAAGCTGTTTGGCATATCTTTGGTTTCCCAATTCATGAACGGGATCCAGCAGTTCTTCATTTAGCCGTCCATCTTGAAAATGGCCAGCGCGTATATTTCACGAGCTTGACAGCGATTGATCGCGCTATAAATCCACCAAAAACTACACTGACCGAATTTTTTGAATTGTGTAATAGTGCGGATGCTTTTGGTGCTTTTGCACGGACATTACTCTATTCAGAAGTACCACGCTATTTCACATGGGCTCCAACAAAAAAATGGATGCCCCGCAAGCAAGGCGCGCCGATTCATGCATGTCCCGATTTATTCAAATCAAACACCTTGGGACGAGTATTTACAGTCAATCCAAGGCAGACTGAGTGCTTTTATCTTCGACTGTTATTGGTTAATGTCATCGGCCCTTTGTCATTTCAAGATTTACGTAAAGTGAATGGACAACAGTATCCAGCGTATAAAGATGCATGCCTTGCACTCGGCTTGCTGGAAGACGACAACCAGTGGGAGTGTATGCTTGCTGAAGTAGGACTGAACTGTACAGCAAAACAAATTCGTCTACTATTCGCTATAGTGTTGACTACATGTTTCCCGCCCCGAGCAGAGACATTATGGGATAATCACAAAGATTCAATGACTGATGATGTATTGCATCAACATCGTTCACGGTGCAACGATCTAACGACAGTATTCAGTGACGCTATGTACAATGAAGCATTGATTGCTATTGAAGATCTTTGCATTATCGTTGCCAACTTACCACTCAGTCATTTCGGTATGCATTCAACAAATCGAAATGCATCTGATTTAATAAGCACTGAATTGAATCGTGAACTACAATACAATACTGTAGAAATGGCAGCGGTTGTTGCTCGCAATGTCCCACTAATGAATGAAGAACAAAGAACCATTTACGACCGCATCATGCTCGCAGTTTTGGCAGGACAAGGTGGATTCTTTTTTTTTTGGGGGGGGGGGGGTGTACCAGGTGGAACTGGCAAAACTTTCCTCATTTCGCTAATTCTCGCCGAAATACGATCAAATAATGGCATCGCATTGGCTGTTGCATCATCTGGCATTGCGGCAACTTTATTGGATGGAGGCAGAAAAGCTCATTCATTATTTAAACTGCCACTAAATATTCAAAATATCTCAGACGCAGTGTGCAACATAAAAAAACAATCGTCCATGGCCACAGTGCTGAAATAGTGTAAAATTCTTATCTGGGATGAATGTACTATGGCACACAAACATTCGATTGAGGCGTCGAACAGGACATTGAAAGATATAAAAAACAACGACAAACTATTTAGCGGCACTCTGTTACTCTTTTCAGGTGATTTCAGACAAGCACTTCCCGTTATTCCGCGTTCAACATACGCTGATGAGATTAACGCGTGCTTAAAATCATCGTCATTATGGCGTAATGTTGAAAAAGTACAACTGAAAGTAAATTTGTGCGTTCAAAAGCTTCAAGATCCATCCGCTGAAACATTCTCAAAACAATTGTTAGATATCGGCGATGGAAAAGTTACTACAGATAAAAGTGGATGCATAAAATTACCGAACGATTTCTGCACAATCATTGATTCTCAAGATGCTCTTATTTACCAGATATTTCCCGATGTACACAGACGATACACAAATCATGAGTGGCTGGCAGAAAGAGCAATTTTAGCAGCAAAAAATGTGGACGTCAACGAATTGAATCTCAAGATAAAACATTTGTTACCAGGAGACTTGGTGTCATGCAAATCTAATGATACAGTTTGCGATGCCACCGAAGCTGTAAATTATCCAACAAAGTTTTTAAACTCATTGGATTTACCAGGCATGCCACCGCATATTTTACAACTGAAGGTTGGATCTCCGGTTATTTTGCTTCGTAATTTGAACCCACCACGGTTGTGCAACGGCACGCGAATAGTCATAAAAAAATTAATGAAAAATGTTATCGAAGCCATCATTTTAAATGACAAATTCCGAGGTGAAAATATATTACTACTGCGAATCCCTATTATACCCACAGATGTGCCAATTTAATTTAAACGCCCTCAATTTCCAATTAGATTGCCATTTGCAATGACTATCAATAAGTCTCAGGGCCAAACGATGTCTGTCTGTGGCTTAGATTTGAGCACATCATGTTTTTCACACGGACAATTATACGTGGCTCTCGAGTGGGCAAACCATCCAGTTTGTTTGTATTGGCGAAAGATGGGATAACAAAAAATATTGTACACTCTGTTGCATTAAGGGATTGATATTGTTTTTTAGTAATATTGTTATAAGTAGCGATATGTATATAATTTTAAAGAATCAATTTTAATAAATTAAAAAAATAAATGATTGGTGTTTTGTTATTTTTATATTCTTTCACCGTTCACAGCGCTCCATACATCTTCCACTTATATACCACATCCTTACACACTTACAATAAGTTAGTTTTTTTTTTCTAACAAAATATTCTCTAGAAATAATTTATATGACAAAACAACGTTTGACGGGTCAGCTAGTATATATATATATATATTTATGTTTTTCCCTTACGATAATATAGTCATGCATTAAGAGTGTCGAACATAAATGCACGCGCGCAGTACACAAAGGCCTGCGCTGCCGAAGGCAGTGGGGACCATGTGTGACATTTTTTCCAATCATAATTTTTTTTCTCTCTTTTTTTTCACATGATAAAAATTAATGCAAATTTGAGAATTCATTAACTACAGGGATTCATTTTAAAATAGTGACCAGCGAAGCGGGTATAGCCTGCTAGTTTTAACATTAAATAACTCCGTCGGATATTGACGAATTTTTTAAAAGAATATACCATTTTAACTAATTTTAACATTTTAACAATATTAACGTTGAAAAGATATTTTAAACACTTACGGTTAAAAATTCATTTTTCATTTCAACATTAAATAAATTCTGACATCGTGTTTACGATTCTAAAATATTAACTTTGAAAAAATATTTTAAACGCTTCGTAAGATACGGTTACGATTCTAAAAATATTAATTTTGAAAAAATATTTTAAACACTTCGTAAGATACGGTTAAAAATTCATTTTTCATTTCAACGTTAAATAAATTCTGACATCGTGTTCATGACAGCTCACGCCATCTAGGTGGAAAAGTAGTTGAAAGAGTTGGTTAAAAATTAATTAAGAAAGAACTAATTAAGTTACAACTTTCATTTGTAAATCTAAACCATTCTCGAATCCACCTGAAGACACACAAAAAATTTCATTAAACTCAGTCCAGCCGTTTAGGAGGAGTTCAGTGACATACACACGCACAAAAGAAATATATATATAAAGATATATTAAACAGATTTTTATCAAATTTAACTAAGAACCACCCCGATTAAAATTACTATGACATATGTATATAAACCACTGAATTTAGCCTATTCCTTTTAAAGCTGCAGTGCCACATACTGACAGGCACACAAATAAACAAAGATTTCAAACATAGAATTTTGTTTTTGCTCTTGATGTTAAAAATGAAGTTAAAAAATATTTAGCATTAAAAATAATTTCAACCATATTTAGCCTTCTAAAACTTGTTTGTTTGAGGAAAAAATTGTTTTTATATAAACAGTGTATAATTAATAAGTATTATGAGCAAATAAAAATAAACATTCCTAATATCTTCAGTTTCCATTACATTTTTTTTTTTTTACGTACTTGCATATTTTAATTAAACTTTCTTAATATAATATTGTTATATTTATATATTGTTATATTTAATTTTTCTTATATTTATACGGTCTAATGTCTCCGAAACCAGAAAAGCTGATAATATATATTGTGTGTCTGTTATCAACGTATCTCAAGAACAAACATCAGCAGAATGTACAAACTCTCTATTATAAATTTCTAATATGTAGGGATGCTATACTAAACAATTCATCGAGATGAAACAAATTGTCCGTGTACAGGAATATCAAAGGGAATGCAAATGCATTACATCTACGGGCGAAATTTTTAGTAGGTACAGATTAACATCAACAGACCGTACCAGACCAAATGAAATGAGAATATATTCTTTATATGCGTAAAAGCATGTTTTTTGAAGAATATGGAATGAAAATCGTAAATCATTCATTTGAATGGCTACCCAAAAGAATTTAGATGTATAGAGTTATACTTCGAAATCGCTGGAAATTCATTTCAGGTGTGTGGTTTCCATACATTTATGTGTTTTCCATACATTCCTAATTTACGAAAACAATGTGGCGACTATATAACATATAAATATTATACAGGGCTGCTCAGAATTAAATGAACACTTTCTTTTTTATTGAATATAACTGATGAAAATGCTTTACTACATTTTACTATGCCAACGGAAATCGCTCAGAAATAAAAATTAAGTTATCATACCCATGTGGTAGACAAAGTATTTTTTTTTTTTTTAATACAATATATTAAAATCACACAATAAACAGATTGGGAAGAAAATCATATTAATTGAAATTTATTTTTCCCACTGAGTGAAATAATGCCTGGACCGGGAGTCGAACCCCAGATCATTGACTTACAAGGTCAAGGCTCTACCAATTGAGCTATCCAGGCCGACAACCGGTGGACATTACTCACTAAGACACTCTTGAATATGAAAGTCAAGTTTTTAGTGGTTGGTCTCTATGTATGTGTGTTATTAGCATAACTTTAATACAAATGATCATTGGAAATTAAAATTTTTATTTTCAAAGTTACAGGACTTTGCCACTTGATTAGCTTGATCAAAATTGGTAAGCTTCAGAGAATGTTGCAGGTGAAATATGTCTAAAAAATTTGTAATGAAATTAAAAAAAAAAAAAAAAAAACCTTGGAATCTTCTTGAATTTAAGCACGTTATTTAAACGAGGAATTGACGAAAGGTATTTGGTAAGAGAAAGTCGTGAGAGGGCACAGCAAATATTTTTAAGATGTACTTTATCAAAATAAAACATTTTCAGAGTCATTTTTTATATTAATGATGCTCTGTGAATTATGTCTTAATTGAACTTAGTTATCTCTCTCTCTCTCTTTCTCTCCCTCTCTCTGTATATATATATATATATATATATATATATATATATATATATACTATGCCTACTTACAATACATTTATATCATTAAGAATTTTTTAATCCTAATATCAATATTACTTTATTTTATTTATTTATTTATTTATTTATTTATTTATTTTGAAATCCTATTTCAAATTTTGATTATTTTTATTAGTACAAAAGTCAGTTATTTATACAAAAAGTTCAATGGAATTTGTTACTCTTTTTCTCTTTTTTTCTTAATTTAATATGAATCTACTATTATTTTAAAATATATATCAGTTTTCATGAAACAACATAAAGATTTATTTTCTTAACACCATGAAAATTGTTTTCTTTAATTACTTATAAATGGAAATAATACATCTTCTTTAAAAATTTTCTAGTGATCACACTAAATTTAATATAATATATCGGTACATTGGTTACATTAAAATAACTATAACTTAGGTGAAACTAACTGACGTAGATACATCATAATTTTGGAATGAAAAGAAAAGTAACATGCTAATGCATGCCCCCAGTCTCTTGATGCAAAAATTCAGAAACATATTTGTTTCATCAGGACGTATGCCAAGTTTACGGTTCAAAAACTAGTGCTTGCTGATATAAGCGTTTCACTACTATTTACACTACTGCACACATTCTTTCATTAGATTGCTTTAACGTAACCTATATACTAAGTTATGTATAGTTTAATCTAACATCGCTTTATTGTTTAGTCATCAAGATTTTGATTTACACGAAAAAAGTGAAAACAAACATTAAGCAAATAGTAAACTTTTTAAATGTTAATCTTAAAATGCCTTACTGTTATTCTTTTATTTTCATGCTATATTAGCTATTTAAATCTTTTAAACGATTACCTATATATATAAACGGCTAAGAGATTTTCTTGGACTCTGTTTGTCTGTGTGTTGACGCAAGTTGCCACCGAATTTTCATACTTTAGTTAATTTAAAAAAATCTAATTGTCCAATCAATAAGGTGTTTAATCCGACGGATTAAAAAAATCGCCTCTTTCAATTGGTACCTTATTTGTAACGAATTTTTGATAAGATTTTTTAAAATTAATTAATTTATGAAAATAATAACCTGGTAAAAGCTTTAAAAAAGGACATTTAAATTTTTAATTATTGCCAAAAAGAAAAAAGAAAAATACGAGTTATTATTATTATTATTTTTCAGCATAAAATGAAATATGCTTTCACGTGAATAAATAAATAAATAAATATTAAATATTAAATATGTTCATGTATAAGAAACATTACGTTTTTATCACTATGATAATTTTAAATTTTAAAGGTTACAAAGAAATAAATAACGTGCTAAGATTTCGCACGGGCTTCCTAGTATTTAATAAATGATTTCAGCAAATATTCGATTATTAAAAAAGATACAAAACATTGCATATTGATTATGTTCGTATAAAACATATATGTTACATAACTTACTGCATCACAGGTCAGTAAATCGTACTTTCTTTTCTTTCTTTTTACTGCTTTGGACGTTTCTAATGTGTTTTGATACGCTCAATTCAGAAATGTTTATCTTTTCTTCCTATTAAGCAAGGGTTTTTCACAAGAGGAGGAAAAATATAGGGAGAATTCAAACAGAGCTATAAGAAATTCGAAATTATTTATGTATAAAAGTTATTAAAATAGGCTATTATTTAACCATTATTTTTTAATGTGTTTCTTTACATCGAAACTCCGTTTCGAGCTTTTTCTGTTGTGTATGGTTTCAGGGCTTTGAGGGGAGGTTGGGGATTCTTTATGCACCATTCAACAATAATCTGGTAACTCCATCGTCCCTGATACTTCCTCTACATTTCTTCGATGAATTGATGAAATAACTCTCTTCGTTCTTCACTCACATCATCCAGATTTTTCGAGAAATGACATAGATGGTATTTGAAGAAATAGAGTTTTAAGCTTAAAAAATTCTATTTTTTTTTTGTCAAAACTATTCTCGATAGAAACTTTTAAATATATATATATATATATATATATATTTTTTTTTTTTCTGGCTTTCAGAATCTAACAATACACCAGAAAATTCAATCATCGCACAGCTGTGTAATTTATACAGGGTGTTTAAAAACTCATGGGCAAAAATTTAAGGGGTGGTAGAAAACATCTAAACAAGTCCTTTTCACCATACTATGCATGGGCGGAGAGCAAACGGTGACCGCTAGAGCGCGCTGTAAAGGAAAGTATTCACCGCGCGTTTTCTTACACATCGTTATTTCTACCGTGTATTTCAAAAGGCATGACTACATACAGTAATCAGGAAAAGGCGGCCATGCGTTTTATGCGTGGTCTGGTGAACAGGAATGCTCTGGATGCCGGAAAACCGTTGTGGAATTTTACGATATGGCACGCGCCTTCTCTGGAAACGCTGCCTGTACAGTCTTGCGGCTTTCAAAGTATTCCCCTTCACCAGACAATACATAAAATGCATGTCCGCCTTTTCCTGATTACAGCATGTTGCCAAGCCTGCTGAAATCCACGGTAGAAATCACGATGTGTAAGAAAACGCGCGTTTTGTACTTTCCATTACAGCGCCCCCTAGTGGTCACCGCTTGCTCTCTGCCCGTGCATTGTATGGTGAAAATGGCTTGTTTAGATGTTTCCTACCACCCCTTAAATTTTTGCCCATGAGTTTTGAAACATCCTGTATATGCTTAAAAGTATTTAAATTTTTACAGCATACTAGTAAGCATGTTTTGCATTTGTAGCTATGGCGTATTACATATGTGATACATTTACAACTATACGAATGCTAATTATACTATAATACATTTTTAGATATCACACGTATTGACTTAAAGTTCACTAGCAAAAATAATCAGTAAAAAACAAATAACAAGAAGAATGAAATTTAGAAAAACGAATTGCTCATGTAACGTATTTAAATACAGTCGGTAACAAAAGTGTCCGAACACTAGCAAAAATTCCTATGTAAAAAATGTACACTTCATACGGTTTTGTTAAATAAATCCTTGTCGAATCCTGTTCTTAGTCAGTCTAAGAACATGATTCGATAAGGATTTATTTAACAAAACCGTAGGAAGTGTACTTTTTTTACATAGGAGTTTTTGCTAGTGTTCGGACACTTTTGTTACCGACTGTAGCTAAGATTAAAAGTCACATATTATTATATGTGCTAGAAAAACAGTCTCGAGTACACAGTGGTTGTGTAATTGTAACAACTACCATCACCACTATTTCGATTGTAAGCAAGTAAACATACATGCAGTTTTATCATGTAGATGACACACAGTTGCGGATGTGTCATTTTGTAAAGTATAACTCTGTGTCTCGTTCAATTATGCAATCAAATCAACGATGGTTAATGCCCATTGCAAAGAACAATGAATATTTCATCAAATTAAGTCTCAGGCGGTTTTCGTCAGGAGTAGAATGCGTTAATTTACATTCATCAGGTAAAAATACACAGCTCTTTCAAGCCAACTACGATTATTTTCTTGCAGACATCACTATTTATCATCTGCAAGAAGGCTGGAATAATTTTTTTTTCAATTTGTTTCATGTTTATTATTATTATCATTATTATTATTATTCTAGAAGGATTGTAACAAAATAAAATTGGATACCTGCAACAAAATAACAAATTAAAATTATGACAAAAAATATATTTTATGTTTACGAATGATTTAATATTATTTAGAATCATATGTTATGTCGGTGATGTTATTATCTTGATAATTTAAATCTCTGATATATGGTGTCGATTTAATAGTTGGTTGTCATTTAATGACGAAATGTTCAAAAGGGTTTATTTTAAGCCAACCAATATTTTCCTTCACTCGTGAATGTTTAATTAATTATTTCTGGTAGGAAAAGCATCCATAGTTAATCTCACCTTTTAATTTTTCTTTATTAAATCAATAATCATGATCTGATTTTTCTAAATCTGTAATTGATCAAGATGTTGATTTTAATATAAAACTTGAGTATTCGCATTAAGGTGATGGTATTGTTTTCAAAGCTATAAAACTTTAGTATAAGTTTTTAGGTATGTATTCAATTCATATAAAAATAGACATCTCAAGCATAAGATTGAAGATTTTTCTAATCAGCAGGCTCTAAATTTTTATTTTTATACCTTGAAAATTGTAGTATCTACATTTCCTAGAGAACGCTCTTTGGCAGATTCGCTAGGAGTAGTCTATTATTCTGTTAAAAAACACTCCATCTGGACCATTGAATGGGCTCTGTATCTGTATAATTTCTATAATTTGTTATATTCACCAAAATTGCACCTAATTTTAGAACAACTGAAAAAATCATGCAAAATTTGAAATCGAACAACTCGAGCTTCATGTTATTTTGATCTATTTAAAAAAAAATTCCTAATATGTTATACATATTTTTTGTGGTCTTGTAAACGAAGGATGGATAGTTCGCATACCATACCCTACATGAAACATGCTTTAATGTACTTAAAACATGTAAGTGAATTTCATTTTGATGTCTAAGAATGTTAAAATGTACAAACGAGCGATTTCATCTATAAGTGTAATCTATATAAAATATTTCGAACTGTATATATATATATATATACATATATAAGGTGAATCCGGGTAAGACGTCCGCCCCAGTTTTGCTTTGTATAGGAAAAATTGAAAGGATATGATAATGAAAAAAATATACCATCTTACTCAATGTTTAATTAATTATGTATGCTTATTAATTCCTTTCCAAGTCTGTGTGGACACAATTGGCAAATTTAATGTTAAACAAACGCATGTAATTGTGGCATCTTTCACAAAATGCACGGGGAAGATGCCACCATTTATGAGTTAAGATGCAACGCCAAAATAAATAAGAAAAATTAGATAAACATTTAAAAATTACCTTTCAATTAAGAATAATTAAGGAGAAATAAACAAATTTGTAAACTGAAATATTTTTTTGGAAATATACGTTACTGCAACTAATAAAGGTTTAAGTTTGAATGTTAGTGTGCACTGATTCTACCATTTATTGCACTCGATGTGCAAGGCTAGTGGAGGCAATACCCTTTCTGTGTTGGTGGAGGTAGCAGCTTGTGGTTGTCTGTTGTCTCTAACTCAGCTGGTGAAAGCAACTGCGGGTGTTGCTAGTATATTGTCACATGCGCCGCTTGCGAAAGCAACAGCTGTATTATTGCTGGAAACAACACAGATAGCACATGCATAATATGGGATTGCTTGTATGTTATAAGGATAAATCCCAGTTACAGAAAACCCAGAAATTCCCTTTCCAACTGTGGCTACTTAGCTCCGAGCTGTATCCAGGCAAGATCCTTACTGAACACTTGAAAGATTATTAAAATAATATTATAGAAATTATAAGTATTATATTATAATTATTAATTCCGTTTATATTTTACACTATAATATACAATATATAAAATGAAACACATAATTTAGAGTTAATTTTGTTTATTTCTGAGCAATGTCGCGTCTTCTCTAAAACACTGGGTGAAGACGCCACACGAACGCTTATTTTCCTATTGCTACAAGATTAAGGCCGCTTTTGTTTACCTTGTGTATGTTATTGAATAAGGAACTCACTTACATAGCTGATATATTATTTAAAATGAAACATATGTTTATGAACTTTAAATATGAACAACCGAATAATATAAGGGCTTTACTCATAAGGTTAAATGCTCACAAGATCCAAAATAATGATGATTAAAAGCGATAAATTAAGATAAGTTTAATATTCACGCGTTCACTGGGACAAGACTTCTGACACATTCTGGCCAATATTACCACCTATTGGGACATAAAATTCCTAGGAACAAATTTGCGTCTTCCCCTAACTTGCGTCTTCCTCTCAATTACCTTATATATATATATATTTGCATTTTTCTGTTTTCTAAAACAATTATGAATGGAATGACCTTGGATATCAGACGTGCAAAGAACATACATAAACTCACACTTTTCAGTATCAGTTTAATAAATGTGCAATTAGGAGATACCACCAAATTTGGATTAACTTGTATCATAAAAAGCTACGAATGACTTGTAATTTTAGATATTATTTCAAATATTATATTTAATATTTATGGGTATATATATATATATTGTGCGTGTGTGTGGAAATCGCACGGTGATTTAAAAATATATGTATTTATTTATTTATTTTTTCTAGAAATTAACAACAACAACAACAAATATATATATATATATATATATATGTATATATGCATATGAAATATGAATTACACACACGCACACACACACACACACACACATATATATATATATATATATATATATATATGAAATATGAATTACACACGTTTACTTTTTGCCGGTACATTAGTATTTGAAGAGATTTTTTTTTTTTCTGTACGTCTGCATATGCGAATGATAGCAAAACAATGAGCCAGATTTTAGCAATTCTCCAGAGATGAAATTTCATAAAGGTTTTTCCACCTGCCCCTACTTTCTCTCATCTTCCTCATTTATATATATATATACATATATTAATTACATTTCTGTATGTGATGAAATATCGCTTCTTTTAACCTCATTCTTAAATATTGTAACTGAGATCATGCAAAATTTATGGTTTTAAATAAAATTAAACTTATTTAAAATTATTTAGAGAAATTTTACCCGCAACTCTTTTTGAAATTTACCGGTTTTAGTCAAAAATTTTAACTTGCATTCAAATATGATCTTCAGCATAGTACATTTAAACTTCTTTTACTTATTTGTATTTCCGTTAATGGATAAGGAACTCACAGGTACAACAGTGAAAACTTGTTTTCGTACCCAGGAAACCTGAAAACACGTAAGTACTCAAAACATTCAACGTCGGCATATTGGAATATAAAACTTTACTTTTCTTCCATACACTCTTAAAAATGGTTTCTCAAAAAGGAGCAAAATTGCCTTAAAATAGCTCCGAATCTACTTAAATTTGAAAACCCATGTACCCATTTTTGAGTATACTGATATACTCAAAAGTGGGGGTATTGGGATTCTTAGTGGTCAGTCCCACTTTTGAGCAGGTCAGTATACTCAAAAATGAGTACATGCTATTTTCAAATTAAAGTATATTTCTCTTAAATTAAGTATATTATATGTTAAGTATATTATTAAGTGTATTTTGTATTTTTCGGAGCTATTTTGAGACAATTTTGCTCATTTTTAAGAAACCGTTTTTAACAGTGTATGAATAATAATAATAAAAAATAGTTATCGTAGTTATAGAATATTCCTGGACATATAATAAATTGCTAAAGCCCTTTTACCAATTATATCCATTACAAAAGACTGTATCCGATTAACATTGTCATTAAAATATATTGTCAACTATGAGTTGCAGATGCAGAATTTCTGGAAAAACAATATTTTTGATACTACAAAATATTTCATATTTTTCTCGTGCAAAATTCTTTAAAGACTGCACCGTGAGTCAGGTTAATATATTATTATTATTATTATTATTATTATTATTATTACCATTATTATTACCAATATTTTAAACAATTATTGCCTTTATTTATTTATTTATCTATTTTTGAAGATTAGTAATTTTAATCAGCATTTTTCATTTTCATAAAATCATTATCGGAAAAAAAATATTATATATATATATATATATATATATATATGTTATCATCCATGTCAGCGTAAGTAATTTCAGTTATTTTTATCTCTTATTGGTTCTTAATCTAAATCGCAACACTTTTGTGTCAGTCTTTCCCCTAAGTTAAAATCAGTTCTATATTTTTGTGTGTTGGTATTGTTTTGTATCTATTAATTGCTAAATTTTAAGATTAACTTTTATTACGATATCTATCATTTATATATATATATATATATATATATATATATATATATATGTACTGTATAAATCAAATAAGAAAAATGATGTAATATGTAGATTCATAAAGTAAAACAAGATACCTTAAGGATTTGTATAACCTTCTTAATTTATTTATTTAATACTTTTTCAAGGTAATGAGGTCACTGATTTACAAACAAAATTTGATAACATAAGTCTTATGGCAATTTCATTAACCTTGACTATAAAGGTATTGTAAAATCTACACGCATGACTTTCAAATCAATTATTTCAATGAATGCAATGATGAGGATAAATGCATAGTACTCAAGTTTTCGCCTTGGTTTATTTCTGCTGCGAAAGAGGAAATACATTTAAAATAATCTCTTTAATGTAATCAAAAATTTATTATACAACGCAAGCCGATTAAAATTTAACATATTTCTTTATTATTGCATACGTTTAAGTGCTAACGTCTACTGTTAGATTTCATGTTTTTTGGGGGTTTATAAATGAAGAAAGAAAAATTATGCAGTTTAGAGAATAATTTCTACCTTAACTGTAAAATTACAGTAGATTTCCAAATTTCTGCACTCCTAAAATCCACCAACTCACGAAATATGAAATTTACAATTGATATAAATAATGTATTTTCTATTTCGACGCATTATGTCAAAATAATACTCAAAGCATTATGGCACGAATAGCCATTAAACTCTACACTTTATGCCTAAAATTTCTTCTAGCAATAATTAAAATTAATTTTTCAACACGGTTCAATAACGTTGAAAAGGTTCATGACATTTGTTTCTTTGTCTGTCTCTCTATCTGCGCTCTACATTCGTTTTATTTTTACAGTGTTTTAAAAATGTTATTCACGTCACTATAACATGTTTTATGCTGAAAGAATTATAAATAAAGCAACTGATTTGTGTAAACGAATACTACTCAAAAATTTTGAATACTTTCGGTTTCAAGAAATTTCAAAACAACTCCGGAAGTTTACGGTCCGTGAAACATAACAACACACCTTTATGCTATTTAAATTGAAAAAAAAAAAAGTCCAATTATTTTGATTTGTTGGCAAGAAATTTCATATTCAGAATATTAAAGTATACCCAACTTGATTCAAATCTTTTTAAAAAATGAAGGTTCTGTAGAAAAATACCCAGACGTACTCCATTATGAATTGTATTTAGTAAGATATTAAACTTGATCCTTAACTAGAGCCTAAAAGAAGATTTTTTTTCAAGCTTATTCGGAATACCACTGAAGAGATGCGGTGATGAGGCACGAAAACATCCCCTTTATCTCTTAAAAAGTTGAATTTAGTAACATTTTTCTGATAGACCAGTGCGTAAAGAACGGTTCTTACTACCGAAATATCGTTTTCAGCTAATAAATTTTGGCCTATAAAGAAATATTTTTTATGTTTCATGCTTCTGCTAGAAAACATTCAGAGATGCATTGTTAAATCTAAAAACTTTTGACACAATCTTTAATCCCTTATGAATTAAATTATGGACAAAATTCATGTTTTACTTAAATTAAGGCTCAAAAGATTGCTAAATTTGAAACATCTGCAGGATAACGCTGCACATGTACTAGATGTCAGAATCAAAAGTCCCTAATTTCAACTGTTGAGTAGGAAAATCTCTAAGCGATATGCTGTAGGTATTATCCTTAAATCTCAAATTTTGATGGTAATTTTTATTTTGAACGCGTGCTTTTGTACGTGTTAACTACAAGTAAATGATGGGCCTCAGTGAGTTGCATTTGATGTGGAAACGCATATAGGATGTAACCTTCATAAAAGCATTCAAGGTGGAAAGAAAAATGTTTTGTAAAAAGCTTTTTTGCAATTTTTACGTTCTTACCTTTTGTAAGCTTGTATATAAAATCCTGAAAAACTACCTTTACTCTCATACCTTTAGAATGCTTGCACACAAAAAACTTAATAAAAAAGACTTTCGATTTTGTCAACTAGTAACCGTGTTTTACGACTCATTACTAGAAGGTTTGAAAAACCTTTTTGACTTTAAACGTGAAAATCTGTTGAAAACTTTCGATAATTTAAAAGAACTTTAAAATATCTTTCGAATGATGTATTAAAAAAAAAAATAATAATCATAATTAGAAATTGAAATATTGAAATTTGAAAATATTACAGCGCCATAGAAGAAAATTGATTCAGGAGATCTCAAAACGTATAAATCTGGTGAAAACTTTCGATAATTTAAAAGAACTTTAAAATATCTTTCGAATGATGCATTAAAAATAATTTAATCCTAATTAGAAATTGAAATATTGAAATTTGAAAATATTACAGCGCCATCTGTCGGTAGAAATTTCTGTATTCCACTGTTCCATTCCAATTCAAAAACGCTTTCTAATGATGTATTACTTATGAAATTATTTTAATTAGTAGCTGAGATACAAAGAAAACTAATTCAGGACACCTCAAAACGTGTAAATCTGGTGAAAACTTTCGATAATATAAAAGAACTTTAAAATATCTTTCGAATGATGTATTAAAAATAATTTAATCCTAATTAGAAATTGAAATATTGAAATTTGAAAATATTACAGCGCCATCTGTCGGTAGAAATTTCTGTATTCCACTGTTCCATTCCAATTCAAAAACGCTTTCTAATGATGTATTACTTATGAAATTATTTTAATTAGTAGCTGAGATACAAAGAAAACTGATTCAGGATACCTCAAAACGTGTAATTCTGGTGAAAACTTTCGATAATTTAAAAGAACTTTAAAATATCTTTCGAGTGATGCATTAAAAATAATTTAATCTTAATTAGAAATTGAAATATTGAAATTTGAAAATATTACTGCGCCATGAAAGAACACTAATTCAGGAGACCTCAAAACGTGTAAATCTGTTGAAAACTTTGAATTATGTAAAAGAACTTTAAAATATCTTTCGTTTGATGTATAAAAAATAAATCAATCGTAATTAGAAATTGAGATACGCGTATTAGAATATTGCAAAAATGTCCGTGTGTAAAGATAAAATTTAATTTGCAATTAAAATGTAAATCTTTTGTTTATTGACGAAAGTCTAAAAACTCGTCGAATCAGTTCTCAATGACTCTCCAAATCATTAAACAAACCAACTGTACAAATGTCACCTATTTATATGTATTTTTCCTCAAGAGAGGCGGTTCAAGGTCATCCGTATTCCCCTATTCCCCCCTAGGTTGCTTGGTTACAAGAGATACAAATCTTTCTTCTCTTTTTCTACACATCACTAACACTTGCTTTAAAAAAAAAGGGAGAAACTGAACAATCCCTGATTCCCTTCTCTGATAGGAGAGATTTGTGACCTTGACCTACTATTCTAAGGAAACAGAGTATAGTGTCAGTGGTTTGGATTATTATATAAATCAGTCAACGTATCAGTGATATTTGCGCTTATATCTCACTTATATATATTTGCGCTTATATTATAATCTTATAACTGCCTTTTATTTGAAATTAGGGTTCTTTTAATTTTATAATATGTTGAATGATTCGATACACGATTTTCTTGAAATACAGCAACTACTTATGTTATATAATCCTGTTATACCATCTCACTATATAAACCAAACTCAATATATTTTTGAAAATAATGTGCACATAATTTATGATTGATTTATCCCTAACAGCACACTTATCCATAGTACATCCCGTGTATATCCCTGGGATGTCTTTTTATCCACAGGATATCCTAAGGATGTTACTTGGAGAAAAAGTGCGGTTAGGGATGTATTCTTATGTAGTTAGTAAACTATCTCTCTCTCTCTCTCTTTTTTTTTTTTTTTTTTACATTTTTCTAACAAATTTTTGAAAATACTTGCTTTTTACGACAATTTTTTTTTTTTCCTTCTCTGTCGCAAAATAAAAAAAAATAATTATTAAAAGTAATATAAACAACATAATTTAGACCTTTTTAATTTCCATTTAATTATTGACTACACCATTAATGATCAAGTTGATCAATCTCCTATGATTGATTTTCTTAGGATGACACTATAATTAATCTTTGTTGTGCGGTAATTTGTCTATAATTAATGTGTCCTCATATTCTGTCACATTTTGATGGTGATATATTAGACTGTTATAAATAATAATTTACTACATTATATTTCATGAATAATTGACCATCTTTTAGGTTCATCGTACGTGATAAATCTAAGAGATTACAGTTTGATTAAATATATATATATATATATAAGGTTTTTGCTTACTTGCCCAGTTTTTGTTTATTAAATATTAAGAAAAAGTAAAACATTATCTATAATTTTTTTTTTCGACTATAAAAGGGAGCAGTGGTTCCATGTTTAATATTTTTAATTAATCAAATTCCCTCATTACTTTTATTATCCGGTTACATAAAATGTAGGGTAAAAGTTTTGAAGCAATTTATATGAGTATTTAAGAACATAAAGAAAGTCAAGACAGGAAATCCCGGATGTTCGTTGTTTGATACGAATTATATTACCCACTTCAATTTTTCTTTAATGGACATTTTTTTGTGTTATTAGTTTGCTATTTTCATTTATTTATTTATTTATTTATTTATTTTTTCAAAAATTATGTCTAATTGCAAACTCTATTAATTCGACTTAAATTTCTAATTTGCAATTCAAAGGTACATATACCAATGCAATTTTTATTTATTTATTTATTTATTTAACTGTATATTATTTATTTACTATATATAATCCTCGCATTGCCTGTAGTCTTTATAATAAAATAACATTGTTTTTTAACGCGTATTTATGTCGCAGACTTTTCATTACTTTTTTACAGACAAATCCAGAATCTAGACGAATATTGCATCTTTAGATTCCAAAAATACCGGTTTTGGCGCTGAAAAATAAGATTTGAGATCAAATGCCTCGTAGAAGCGTTGTAATGTCCAACCTTTCTTCATCCACATCATACATGCCAATGTTCATTTTAAACTTGCTTTATTAGATTGTAGTACCTATAAAGAAATATAATTGCTCAATGTTTCTCACACATGTAATTTTTTGTAAGTCTCCTGCCGATTAATCAGTAAAGATCCACGAATCAAACGCCTAGCAGAGCCTTAAGATTTCCAAACTTTTTCCATCCACAGTATAAATGTTATGTTTTTTTTTTTTTTTTTTTTTTGAAATTTTACTTTATTAGATTTTAGAACTTGTAATGGTAAGAAATTGTTCAATAGCTCTCACTCAAAAATTTCATATATTTCCGCAGAAGTTGTGTCCTGAAGAGGAAATGGGGAACCGTATAAAAATTAAATAAAAACAAAATGTTTTCGATCACCCTGCAATAAGTAATGCTTTAATTCCGTTTCGGAACTGTTTAACGCAGCATATCCCATAGTGGACCTTGCGCCACTAAATCCAACCAACCAACCGTTTCGGCTGTTGCATTTGACTACGAAGACTTTTCTCATTATTTAAATACATTTTTACAAGACTACCACATATATTTATGGAGATATAACTTTTTTTTTAAGCAAAAAAAAAAGATGAAAAAAATCCACTTTTTAAAATTATAACACGTAGGGTATTAAACCGAGTTTAAAGACATTTCTAGAAAATTTTGTCATACTACATGTGACAACATACTGCAATCAGAATACAAAAAACTTTAAATATCTTCCAAATATGAGCATTTTTAGTAAATAATTTTTAATTACGCATGCGTTAGAATTAAGGAAAAATTCACTTGCATAATTTAATAGCCAAAATTATTGAGCAACTTATATGAAAACCCCAAACAAATATCGCGTAAATTCAAAAAGTTATGAAAGATAGAATGAACAGAATTTTAGTTCTCTCAAAATAAAAGCTAAATTATACGGAGTTTTACTTACTTTTTTACTTTGATTCAAACAATGCTCAATAGTAATAGAGTGATTGTAAATAAATATTGATAAAACCCCTATCACTTTTTTTTTTTTTTGAGAAGAACTGAAATTCTGTTCATTCTATTTCTGAAAACGTTTGGAATTTGTACGATATATGTTTTGGGTTTTCATAGAAGTTGTTCAATACTTTTGGCTATTAAATTATGAAAACGAAAATTTTTTTAAAGCTAACGCATGCGTAGTTAAAAATTATTTAGTAAAAATTATAAAATATTTAAACTGCTGAATTGCAGAATTTCATACAATATTATATTTTTATTTTTATTTTAGTATATTATAATTTAAATTGATCTCTCAATTCTTAAATGGAAATTTGTGTCGATTTATGGGATTTAGACCCCCTGTCTTTTCATGGAACGCGATATATTTTGTCACATTCCTTGATGAGTCCTCAAATAACAATCACAGCATATTGTCTTTTATAATTTTTATCGAATAATGTTTTTAAACCAATAAAAATTTCACTAATGTACTTTCACTTGTCATGTAGCACATTTTTTTGTTTGTGTATGGCGCCTAAACTGCTGATTATTTTTTAGATTTTTATGATTTCGTTGCAGCCTATCGAAAAACATTATGCCACTGTAATTACATCTATGGGCGAAAATTCTAGTAGACGTAAATTAAAATTTGTAGACTGCACTAAACAAAATGAAATAGGCAGATATTTTTTACATGAATAAAAGCATGTTTTCTATATGGTATGAAAATTAATGGGTAACACAAAAAATGGGCAGTATTACATCTATACTTCGAAATTACTGTAAGTCAATCAGACGTTGTGTTATGTATTTCTCATATTGTACTAAATTTAAATACAGTGCGTTATATGTATATACATATTTATAAACAAGATACAGCACCATTAAAAAAGATTTATTTTTTCTGTTGAATGTAATTGGTGGAAGTGCTTTACTACATTTTACCAAGTCCTGGCAAACTGCTTAAGGATGATAGATTTGTTATACCAACACGGTATTATTTTATTTACAATTTCCAAAGCTGACTTTTTTTCTTAGCTACGCGTTTCCAGGTGCCCTGAAGACGGTGGAAATCAAGATTTTAGCGGTCTGTGTTTACTTCTATTAACACAATAACATAAGCACATATAATTGCAGGGGATGGGTCATATAAGACTGCCACCGTTTGATCAAGATTGGTAAGTTCCAAAACTGAAGGTAAATTTCGTCTGAATAATTTTCAGAAAAATTTCAATTTACATACAGCCTTAAATACCTTTTAAATTTCGCTGTATATTTAAAAAAAGGAGTTGAGGAGAGCGGTAGTTCCTTGTACATAGAAATATATGTCAAATAAAAAAGTTTTTTAACTATTATCAACGATTATTGAAGTGCTTTCATATTCAGTACTCATTATCTTACCCCTTTGCTCGAAATCTATTTTTATAATATTCAAGGTGCAATTTAAGAGAAACTCGTTTGAGTGCCACACCAGATTATTTCTTTCTGCTGGACAAAAGTCCAGCCATTGTTTAAAAACAACGAAAAGAGAAGAAAATTACAAAAGCGTATTATAAAAAAATCCATAAAACAACACACGGAAATAACATCTGCCAGAAATGATGATGCAAATTTATGGCCAACATTTTGAAAGCAATAAAGGATAGAGGCCACACAAGCAGAACCTCCAGGCTGGAGTGGAGGTTTCAGACCGTACAGAGTGTCCCAAAAAAGCCAATTGAAGCAGAAGTGGTCAAATAGAAGAAATGGCCCAATGAAAGCGTTATAAGCTGAAATCTCCTACAAAATTTATAATGAGAGGGGTCCAGGAAAAAATTGATTAAAAAAAAAAAAAAAAAAAAAAAACCTGATCCAAGATTTTGGAGATTTTATCCTGCGAATAAGTCTAAGAAATGATGTTACAACTCCAGGCATCTTTTTGACTTGCAAAATATGTATTTTACAGCTGTGAAGAAAACTTAGTAGCCCTTTCATTTAGGAGCATATATTAATAAAAGCACTAAGACATGGCCACAATGAGATATAAAAAAATACATATAGTAAATAATCAGAAGCATATATTTTATTTAAGTGTGCCTAAAAAAAATTAAAGAAGCCTTCCTGGATGTCATTAATCTAATATCCTGACAGCTCCCACTCCCTAATTACCTGGTGATTTGGTGAGAAGAATCAGTTTTTTGATACTTTTGATCAGTTATTTAAAATTTTGCAAGAGTTTCTAAGATCACTCGTCTGATTCCTTTGTACTCATACAAACTATGATTAATCAAATTGCAATAGGGAAAGTAACTTTTAAAATTTCGGAAATTATGCTTGAAAATGTTTTACATTAAAATAATAAAATTCTAATTTAGTAAATAAATAATTTATTAATTTTAATAAAAAGATTAATTAAATGTATATATGGAGTTGTTATCATTTAATATTATTTTATTGCGTTTCTCATTTTCTCTTTCGGATTTTATGTTCAGGTAGCTAATTAAGTAAATTTTTTGGGCATTTCACGGCGTATGCCAGGATATCTAATTGATATTCAAATCGTACTAACGCTTGAAATATGATCACCTTAAAACCACTAATTGAAAGGTATTGGAGTTTTAGAATCTAGAATAAGACAATTTTATTATAGTATATATTTATCCCAACAATTTCATAAACTGTAACTTAACCGTTTCAAATATTAATATTAATATAATTTTTAAAAGTTACGTAATGATTAAAACTGCATAAAAATGTTGATTTTTTTCCCTTTTTAACAGAAGTTCCTAAATTTATGAGAGATTTTAATTTCTCAATATTTACATTTTTATTGCATCAGATTATAAAAGCCACAGCGAGTTTACTTAAACTGCATTTTATAAAATATTCCATGTTTTGCATTGACAAACTAACATTTATCTGAGTTTATTAAGACTTTAACTGAATGTATTAAAAATTCTGTAATTCGCCCATCTTACATTTGCAAATTTTTATTGTCAGTTAGTATATGTCCTTGTTTTAACCATAGAAACAGTCTTTTCAGTAATACAGAATACAGAATTTACGTCCCTACATAATACCCTACGTAATACAGAATTTAAGTCAATACTTTTGCTGTGCCGTAATTTAGTTGGTTTTATAGATACAAATATGATTTTTGTTTTACTAATGGTCTTGTTGGATGAAAAATAAAAATTTTCTAATGGAATAAATTTGTCCAGAAAGGTCGTATAAAAATAATAAATAATAATATTTCTAAAATTAAAGGTAAGAAATCTGTATGACTGTGGACTTATTTTCTACCTTTTTTTGAAACAATTTTGTAATTTACATATCCCACTTATCTATAACAGGTAAAGAATAAAACCACGTTTCAATCCTTTGGAAACACCCAGTATAAAGATTGTTATACACAAACAAATATATATAATTGAAATTTAAACATTTTTTTCCCTTTTATCCTCTTTTGATCTTTTGACGGACACGAATTACATAATAATATCTTAATATATATAAATCTCGTGTCACAATGTTTGTCCTCAATGGACTCCTAAACCACTTAACCGATTATAATAAAATTCGCACACCATGTGCAGTTCGATCCAACTTGAGAGATAGGATAGTTTAAATCTCAAATTATAGTCGCAATTTTAATTTATTGCTAATTATTTGTCTGTTATTATTTGACAGTCACAATTATCTGTTAACTCCAAATGATTCTAACAGATGTCGGTACCTTTCGACTGGGTTGAAATGAAAGCTGAAATATATTTGGTGCTGCCATCTACACAAAGAATCTTCAACTTTTTAACCTATTAATAAATTTCGTATAATTCAATTATTTCCACTTTTTAAATTTTTGGTGTTAGCATAGCCGGCCACGTGTTACTTAGACTGAAGTGTAAATTGAATTCATATTATAATGAAGATAATACAGTGAAATTAATCCTGTTTTTTACTTATTTGTGCTTCATTGATCAAAACTTTATAATTTAATCTGTATATATATATAAATTACGTGTCACGATGTTTGTCCGGGGTAAACTCCTAAACTAAGGAACTGATTTTGATGAAATTTTGCACACTGTGTGCAGTTTGATCCAACTTGAGAGATAGGATAGATTTTATCTCAATTTATTGTCACAATATTGTTTTATTGCAATTATTTGTTAATTATAGACCTTTATTAAAGTTGTTCCAAAATATCTGTGAGTTCCATTAATTTAATTGTTGCCAAAAAAAAAAAAAAAAAAAATACGAGTTCATTTTCTTTCGACATAAAAATAAATACATTTAATCAAACGTGAACGTTAAAAAATTATAAAAAGTTAAATTATGCATCTCACGAAAATTGACGTCATAATCAATTTAAAGATTTTATACACATTGATAAAGTGCTAATGTAGTTCTATCATAGATATAGTAATATATATAGATCTCTCATCCCCATGTTATCGTAGAAAGATTTTTGATGCCGAAAAAAGATAAAAAATAAAAGCTTTGGAAACAGCCATTAAGTGGTATTGAAAAAAAAAAGAAAAAGAAAAGAAAGAAAGAAATATGAATTTGAAACTGTATCTGGAGTCTTCCATTCCCCTTTAGCAAATAAATTATTCATAAATTTTATTTGCTAAAATATTAGTATGTATTCCCGTGTGTATTCACTCGGGGAAAGACGGCCATATTTTGGTAAAAACGTCGTCTTTTCCCAAATGAAAAGGAATAACTTTTTTCTCCCCAATGATCACTCTATTCTATATATGCTATACTATATCTATGAGTTCTATACGCAAGCGAAGTGTGACTCACTGACCGTCTGTGCAGCCAAGAAAAAGATTTCCTATGTTAATTGCCCACTGGATTTTTTGTAAGAAATTATTAAAAATCGAGGAAATTTATTTCCCGATTTTAATCCTTATATTTGGGTATAGATATGTATTAGTTATCGCGGGTGTTAGATTTTATTATTTTGCTGTCAAATTGACAAAATTTTAATTTTAAATTTTTAAACTCTGTCGCCCTTGGCTTTTATTATTATTATTATTATTATTTGGCGATCAAAAGTGTAACACGAAAATATACATGCCAGATGTATGCATTGTACGAAATGTAATATGTATTATTCATTGTACGTATGTATGACATGTAATATGTATTGTACGAAATATTGTTTCATATTATTCATTACTCTTTTAATATAAGTTGTTAAAATAACCATGATTTTTGAAAGGAATTAAATATTTTCGCCAGATAATTTGGCGATATTCTTTTTTTTTCGCCAAGGATGACAGAAATGAAATCTATTCCGCTGCAAAATATTAGTATCTTACATCAGATTATTTTATTTAGACATTTGAAAACAAATTTGACTTCAAACTATGATAGAATATTTTTCATTTTCCTTTTAATTTGTATATTATTAGTATATTAAAATTTAAAAGCATGGTATATAAAAAGTTTTTTTTTTTTTTTTTTTTTTTTTTTTTTTAAATCTTATAATTATTCTTATCTTAATTCTCAATGTTTCCCATCTTTATTGACTTGAATTTACTATTAAAATTTTAACATACTCAAAAACTTCTCATCACTTCGTTAAAATACACTAAACTTTTCCAAAATCTTTTTGTATTTAAAATGATACATGTATTTACTTTAAATGTCCAATATTTCATAAGATTTCCAATTTTAAAGTTTTAAAATATTTATCAAATTTACTTATTTTTCTGGTTTAGCCTTATTGTTTTCCCTTTTATAACTACAGCTGTTGCCCTCTTTAAAATATTTAAAATGATGAGGTCATTTAATAGTAAAATTATCCATTATAGCATATATTATATTTCACTCCTCCATAAAAATTGATTTTAAAATCGTCTGTTTCTTTTATACTTTTATTTTAATAGAATTTTAATAGAATTTAATTTATATATTAGTCATTTTAGCAATTTTATCCAAAGTAGCATTAGAAATAATATATATCACTTCTCCATTAAAATTTATAGGACCCTACAATAAAATTAATTTGTGCTTAATATCAACACTACGAAAATTTTTATCAATCGCTTCCAAATTTTGACCTAAGTTTCAAATCTCAACCCTGTGGGTTTTTACATCGGCTACAACGTTTTCGTCTTTGTTCGTAAATAATAATTTAACTGTACTAAATAGTTTACAGCCGTATAATTCAACGTATAACTTAGTCACAGCAACGCGTGGCCGGGTCTGCTAGTATATATATATAAAAGAAAAAACTAAATTAATATTTAAACATGGATTAAAAACACAATGAAAAGTAATTTGAATTACTTACTGCTTAATTTTTAAAAATAAATTTAAAAATAAAAGTCATTTAAATTGGAATTCAATATTTATTATTTTTTTGCAACAAAAATAAACGACACAAAATGATTTCGAAATTTCGCATTTGAATGCAATTAATTAAAAGAAAAATTATTGTAGGAATATTCAGCATTACATTTCTTAATGTCATGAAAAGACATTCGTATAATTAGCGTACTCTCTAATTAATGAATTTCACGCCTCATGCTCTTTTTCGCTAGATAAACTTGAAATGGTTGCAACAACAATTAATTAAACTCATTTAGTGTCGGTGTTCTAGACAGGGACACCTAGTTTGTAATTTCAAGATAAACAGAAATGGAAATTAAGTGCAATTAATTTGCTTGTGCATTAAAAAAAACAGATTTTTCCCCCTTTTAACCTTATTTAATTCTTTCTCTCTTCATATATATATATATATATATATATATATATATATATATATATATATATATATGGCACTAAAAATATTCTGTATTTCGATTTTTTTATTGAAAATTCCCTGTACGTGCACATTTAAAAAGACGAGCATTGGAAGAGCTCAATAAACGGTCAAAAGTATTTCTGTTTTCAATCAGCTAAGTATGTGTGTGTGTGTGTGTATTCATGTATGCATGTATATCGATGCATATACATACATATAATAAAAAATTTGTAATTTCAACATAAAAAGAAATGGATTTAATTAATATGCTTGTACAATAAAAATATCATGAATATACATTAGAAGATATTTTTTCCTAAGACATATATTTCTTTTCTCTTTTTTTTTTTACCTAATTGTATTCGTTTTACAGGACAACTAAATCATTTGTGACCATTTTGGAATCAACTACAATTCATATCCTTTAATCAACCGAAGATGTGTATATTCAATGGATATTTTTTTAAAGTAAGCTCCATCTTTATTAGGAAGAAAAACACTAAAAACTTGATGAAAACATACTTTTTCCTATTTTGCATAATATTTAGCTATTTTATATCTATATATTTTGCATTTTTGCTCAATTATTCGTCATTCTGCTTAACAAGATTTTGAAATCTGAAATCAAAGAAGTCTGCCGCCTGAAAGAAGGAAAGAAAAAAAAAAGAAAGAAAACTAGAAAATTAGACCATGACTGAAGTTTTCAATCCTATTTCGTCATTGAACCGTTCACTAAACAAGTGAGTACTAAACAAGTGAGTACTAAACAAGTGAGAATCCTTGTGAGGATGAATTGTAACGCGGATGATATAGTTGTCTATATTCAAAAAGACATGATATAAAGGTTGTCCTGTTTCAAAGAACTTGTATTTGTGTAGAAATATGTGGCTTCGAATAACAACAAGAAACTATATTCGGGAAACCGCTTCTTTTGTATGACACGTTGACGTTTTCTCAAGATCACACGATGCGCATCAGAATTGATTGTTGTAATTCTCGGCACAAAATATACTAAAAAATGTGCTTTACTCTTTCAAAGACAAAGTTACGATGATCTTTCGTGCTGAAAATGTCTATTTGTCTTGCATTCTGGTTACGTATCGCTATTCAATTGAATGTCTCTTGGACTAAGGAATCATATTAGACCATCACGTCTCATCTCTTCTAACGATGAGGTTCAATATTTCACCTTCCCATTGTTTCGAAGCAAAAACGACAAAGTACTACTCAATCATTTTGATTTGTAATCAGTAGGAAGCAGTCTTAGAACCGATTGAAAACAGTGATGAGGATAATTCAATTTATCCGAAACAGACTTGTATAAAACTGACTAATGGAAAATCAATTGATAGCTTTGAAATCGTGAATCGTCAGTTCATTCGAATTTTGTTTTTCACATTACGAACTAAATTTACTCATGGTTGTTACGTTCTGTATTTTTTCCCTGACTCTTACATGAATATGTATATAAAAAAGTTTTCTGTAATATACGATCAATAAAGAGAAAAATTGGTACGTAAGTATATTGGCTAATAAGTTAGGGGAAAAAAAGGGGGGGTCGTAGAAATTCTGATTCAGAAATCGAAGAAAGTAAGCCACATCTGTCTCATCATGTAGATTAACTTACCTGTCCTTGAATATTCTGATCCATTTTCAAAATTTACAGTCACTCACTGCATTGTCACCGTAAACTTTACAAATCTAACAAAAAAATTACGCTGCTACCACTTTTCATGCACTTAAGAATAGAATTATGCATTCTATATCACATTCAGCAAGTATTTCAAACATTTTAAACCTTAAAAATTTGGTCGCTTAGCACTCAAATAGGTGATATGATTTAAAAAAGCGTCTAAACATTTCTATTTTTTTTTTCCAGCAACACATATGACTAATATAAATATTTGTCGGTGTCATGAAATATTAATTAGAAAAATTTGCGATATCTGGGCAAATTTTTATCCATATGTCAGCCAAATGTAAAAATATGTAAGCTCTATAGTTTTAGTCAGTAATTATATAAACTAAGATATATATGGGGATTTTATGGAATAATAGAGAATCTTAAAAAAGCAGATTTTCTGAGTGTTGTTTAAAGTTTTTTTTTTTTTTTTTTTTTTTTTTTTTAATAAATATTAAATTGTAAATAAATATAATGCGCTAAACTAATTTAGGGAATTTAAATATTAGTGAAAGTAATTTATCATTGTCAAGCACACGCTGAAAAGAAGTCAATTTAAATTTTTAAAACTATAGCATGTGAAATATGAGTATCAGAGATAAATGCATGTTTAAAACACTTCAAGCTTGATAAAGTTTAAGCATACTTAAACTCTACAATGAGTTTAGGTAAGTTTTAGTTTTTCGTAAAAAAAAGTTTATTGCAATGTTATAAAAATATAGTTTAATGGGCATAAACATGCAAATGTTTCACCTGAAAACGTCTCATTAAATTTATAACAAAAGTTTTCGCATTAAGAGGTTATTACAGTAATTGCATTATGGTTTCCTAGAAGATAAAACTTATTACTCATAATACTATGAAGATACTTGTAAAACTCATTGTATCTGCAATCTTTAATGAAAGAGATAATATTTTAACCGAAATACCAATAATATGTCAAAATTCTCTTATCGAATTAAAATAAAAACAAAGCATTACGTATATATATATATCTACTGTATATATATATATATGCTCTACTGTATGCAAAATAAGCAGGAAAAAAGTCTTAGACATCCTACTAATGGATTTATAAGATTTTATAAAAATGTAAAAATAAAATTTCACTAAGATTATTAATTTTAAATCTTTCTTTATTTTAGTTAATGGTTTTTATAGATCAAATGCTTTCCGATAATCATAAGCAATGTATTTAAATAAATACATTATTAAGCTAAGTGATAAAAATGTAAATTTAGTTTTTCAATATTTTGATAATGTCAGTATCGATTAAATAGTGTTGCAAATTTGGATGGAAATGTAAGAAGAATTTTATTTTAATGAATTTATAATTAATTTGTTTAAGGACGGGCGACTATCAAAATGAACAAAATGAACAAAATGCGTAAAAAGCAAAGCTTAATTAAAATACAAAATTATTTTTTGTACATTTGCATATATAAAAAAAATAGGTTTTTTTTTATTACAGATAGTAAAAATACGTGTAATACATTTTTTTTTTTTTTTTTTTTTTTTTTTTCATTTAAGAATTTCTAGAGCATACTTTTTTGCGTATATATTTTCAGATACTTAAATTACATGCAATCTGTAATGTACTCATTAAACACTGGGTTTTATGCGTAATTTTATAAAATTGAATTTCTCCATAAAGGATTAACGGAGTCAAATCTTCTATGGATATTTATATTTTAAAATTAGGTGTTCCAAATCGCAAACTTTACTTATAGCATATAAGTTGCCTAAAATGAACTGTTATTACTTTTTTTTTTTTTTTTTTTTTTTTTTTTTTTTTACGAGTAAACTTACTACCCACAACCTAAACAAACGAGAAAGAAATTTTAATGTTATTTATAGCTCACCTTCTAAAGCCGACAGAAAAAAAAATCTTTATTTTATTTATTAATTTAGTTTTATTTTTTAATAATTTTTTTGGTGTCTAATTGCAAATTATAAAGTATTGGGATATCCTGTCAATTTTTCCACAAAATTTGTATGTTAACAGCATATCATACATACATGTACTGATGAATGTGTGTATGTATATATACAAACGATCTCTAACAGACGTAGATCGTGGTGGCCTCTGCTCCTTCTTCTTATTCTAGTTTATGTGTTTCTATGATCATTAATTCTTGTATTCCTTCGTGGTGTTTGAACATTGTAAGGAAATATTATTATTATTATATGTGACACTAGCAGGCTTTGCTCATTTCGCTAGACACCATATTTAAATTAATTCTCAAAATTCCATAGCATTATTTATAAAATTCCAAAAATAAAAACTCCAAATCAGTCGATACCTAAGTTAAAGTTCCCGCTGCGTTCGGTAGAGGTTTTCTCACTCGCAACATGAAGAGTTTTCGTTCCCGCTGCCTTCGTCAGCGATTTTCCCGCTTTCACTCACTTTTTCCTTAGCGGGTAAGTTGGAAGTTTCGAAAAATCTCACCAGAGTGCCCCCTCAGAAATCGAAAATTAGGAAAAAACAAAAATGTGGTTTGGAAACATTCTAAACAAGACGCATGACTGTTTTCAGTATATTGTACCATTTTTTCGTAAAGCTCTTCTCAAAAATCCGGAATTTGCGAAATTTTTCCCCCGCCCCCTCTTAAAAACCGAAATTTCCAAAATCGCAGAAAATGCTTTATTGTATTCAAATCTGTTCTCCCCATGTGTAATTTCTTCTCCGTAAAGTAATATATAGCCGATTTATGCTTACAAACAAGTTTTTGTCTGCAGTACTTAAGGGGAAAGAAGGAAAAATTTATAAAACTCCGTTACTGTAGATTTCGATGCATATAAACAATTCACCCACGAAAATTCTTGACCGCATCTCCTAGAGATTTCCCCGGACAAATTTAGCGCTAAAGGGGTTGTCTCGAATTCGCCCTCACGTAACGACCCCTCTCTCCCTCCTCCCCCCCCTCCCCCATAAATTCGAAAATCACGTTAAACAGCCTGTCCGCTCACCCTGCAAATGATTATGGAAAATTCTGATTATAGCATATCCCCACATGGTGGCGCCTGATACGCTCTCATCTTTCCTTCGCCATGAGATACCTTGTTCGCTCACCGTGAAAACGATCTTTAAAAATTCTGACCGTGGCAGACTCCCATATAGTGGCGTCTGCGTTCACTTAATATCTCCCACTAATAATTTCACACTTTGATAATAAAATAAAAAATAAATAAAATTTGAGTAATTTTATTTTAAGACAAAAAAACATTTAATCAGCAAGACCTTAAATTTTAAGCGTATATCAGACAGCAGGTAGCGCTGTTATTCTCTGCTAAAATATTTTAATTTTGTTCAATTTAATTTTAAGAAAAAATAATTAATCAGCAGTTATTTAAACTTTGTGTGTGTAAAATGAATTAATTTTGATCGTATTTGGGTGTTTATCGTTCGGAAGGTGGCATTACTCTTCTGCATATTCATCATTTACGAAGAGGCTATGTCTCAGCTGCTATTGAACATTATGGACTTAACAAAATGTATCCATCGCTCTAATTTTCTTACTAATGTTTAATGGGGGGACTGTAGGGTTTAAGACCGATTATCTACTCTAGGGTTCTAGGCCTATATGTGGAATGCCCTCCGTGGGGGTCTTTCTAAGGGGTCCTATCCAATACTTACGCGAGTTCTGAAATAAATTACGGAAAACACCGTATGACTCAGTCGATGGGCCTGATCTGGGATCGAACCTGACATTTCCCATCAACCATCTTTGAACTCAGAACAGCTCGGTTTCTGGTGAACCCAATTTACTCACGTTTAATTTGCGTGTATATCGATCGAAAGGTGGCGCTATTATGCCGCATTTTCTCTTGTTTATGAAAAAGATATCTCTCACAATCTAGTGTACATAACTACACCTTTTTCTTTTTTTTTTTTTTAATTTATGTCTATATTGAGCGTAAAGTTGTGTAAAAAAGAAATAATAATAAAAGAATTTATCAGCGTAAATAATAATAATAATAATAATAATAATAATAATTTATCGTGGTATATCTATTAATCAATAGCTTTGATGTTATAGATTGAGTATCAAATGGCAATTTTCTTATGTATGTTTAAATTTGTGTGTATATTCTCCAACGAAATCTCTATCTCAAAATATTAATGAATAACTTCGATAAATTTTAGACTCAAAATGGCTAATCTATCAAGGGCAATTAGCGATTTCTGTTGAAATCCGTCTAAAATCTGCGAAACTTCAAAATTGCCTTTTCACTCCGAAGTACAGAAAAAAAAAAAAAATCCTATTTTTTTTTTCTGTTTACATAAATAGGTCAAAGAAAAATGAATTTAAATGACTATAAACTTTCTATTATATACTATATATATATATATATATATATATATATATATATATATATTAAGTGATTCTTCAAATTTTTTAACTGCAGATATTTGAGCAGTATTAGTGACCGTATACAAAATTCTGCTTAAATCAGTTTAATAAATAAATAAATAGAAATAACTTATTATTCCTAGTATCTTATTTATTTCCAGTCACGTGTGGTAAATTGAAAACTAAAAAAGCAATTATTTCCAACCAGAAAAATTGCCTGCCAGAATGTTTGGCACTGTAGAATTATAAGTGAAATTATAAAACGTTGCCATTAAAATTTCTACTTTAGTTACAAAAAAAAAAAAAAAAAAAGAAAAAAGAAAAAAGAAAAGAAAAAGAAAGTAATTGTCCCATCGATTAAGGGGTTGTTCCTCTGTATTCAGAAAAATCGTCCCTTTCATTTTATACCAAATTTGAAAAAAAATCTCTGGAATATTTTTGATTTATTTGGTAATTTAACGCTCCTTAAATGCTTCTTAAACTCAGAGTTGATTTGTTTAATTAATTGACATAGGCTGACGTTTTAATTAATATATCCGCAACTAATTAAAACTTTTAAATTACACCGTGACCAATAAGTTCTCATACACTCTCAAACTTTTATTACAATAACACAAAATAAATCATACAAAAACCTTTTGCATCAAATTAAAGTAGCAGTTATTAAGTATCTTTGCATTAAATACTTTGGAATAATTCCGCGTTTTAGTTTCTTAACGAGTTTAAGTCTCTTTTCAAATCCATCCCATGCGACACGCACATCTTCCATTGACATTTCCTGCCATATCTTTTGAATTACATTTTTGAATTTGCTCAAATAGGTGAATTTAAAGTTATTCAGTTGGGAGAGCATATATGAGCACACAAAATAATCAAGTGGGTTCAGATCGGTGGAATTGGGGGCCATTCGTTCTTTGGCAAAAAGTCAGCTAAATTTTGAATGCAGCACTTCTGAACCACACTTGTGGTATGAGAAGGGGCACCATCTTGTTGGAAGCAGAAATATTCCGCCCCATACATACTCTAGACATTTGGGAGTAATACGTTTTCCAAAAACTCAGTTTTATAATATTGGGCATCGATTTTTGCCCCCTTATCAATGAAGACTAACGGGAGTTTTCCTCTTTTGGAAATAGCGGCCCAAACCATCAGAGACGGAGCAATTTGATAACGCGGAACGTAATGCTGGCTCTCAGGAATATTATCAATAGAAATTGACTATCTTCTGTCATTTTGGGGGTTGAGACTTTGCTGTAAAATGAATAGTTTCTCGTCTGAAAAGAAGGATTCATCCCCAGCGTGCCAAGCAGAATTTTTTCCACCCTTTGCTTCCTTTTCATCTTATCAAACTCCGAAACTCCGTGCATTTTACGTTTTCTATAAGCCTTGCACCCAAGGTCTTTTTTCAGAACGTTTTAACATTGATCCCTACGATATTTTGAGCTCTCGTGCTAGTTTTCTAGCAGATCTTTGTCCGCTTCGTCGTGTCCTTTCCCTGACTATTTCCACAGCATCTTAGGTCCGAATGAACCTCGGTCTGCCAGATCTTTTCTGTCATCGACAGAGGACGTCTCATTATACCTTTTGATAGTTCTGTAAATGAAATCTCTCTTCACCACTAGGGCTTTAAAGTCTCTGAAATTTTCACCTGGCTGCTCTCCTTTGACCAATTTATTTATCACAATTTCTCTCAATTTCTTCATTCTACCTATGTAAAGAAAAATTATAATTAGTGCAGCATTTACACTTGCAATAGCTTTATACCTTACACTAAATTGCCTTCAAAATAATTGGGACTACAGTAACACATATGTGCAACTTTTTAACGTGCTTCAAAAGTTGTATGAGAACTTATTGGTCACGGTGTACGTTTTTACTACCCCCTCCAGAAGGATCCTGAGCATTCCTATGTCTGCTTTTGTACTTCTACGTTCAATAGGGGCTGAACATATAGAACAACATACAGACAAAACTGTTATTTCATTACTATAGATTGGTAACTTTTATGTCCGTTTTTAAATGACTTACCAGATAAAAAAGAAATATCTGTAAAAATCTGCAGATAATCCTAAGGTATTTTGAAAAATAATAATAATAAATAGAAAATAAATAATAAATAATAAAAACCTATTATCTTCCAATTTTCTGCAGTTTTCCTGCAGATTTATTTTTCAAATGACTTCAGATTATAAGCATTTATTTTATAGTTATTCTGCAGATTTTTGTTTTACTTTTACTGGTGATATAACCCTGACTCGTGCCATATTTTGGCTATTTAGCGCATTTTATTGTGTTATATACTTTCTTTCTGCTCTTGCACATTATACATTGATATAAACTTTTTTAACCCTTTGATATTATTAATTTTGTTGTTGTTGTTACTATTAATATTCATTCTGTTTTAATGTGATGACATTAGGTTCCTTTGTACATGATTTTTTACGAACCCTCTATTTTTGTAAATACCCTCTATATTTAAATATGTCTGTACAATACTGAAAATTTAAAATAACATTTAGTTATATAAATATCAATTTCTCTCTCTACCTACTTAAATTCCCAGGTGTTAATTTATTACATATTTCATGGTGGCTGAAGATACTATTACATTATAGCGAAAAGCTTTGTTTTTGGTTTATAAAAAAATGTGTATTTTTTAAATGTATACAAAGACCAGTATAAAAAAAAAAAAAAAAAGGAGTTAAAGTATCTTATTAACGCGTCCTTTTTTTATCATTTCCTTTTTTCTTTAACTAGAGAAGGGTTATTTTTTATTATTCAATAAAAACAAACATATCGACAATTGATAAATCTCAGCAACACGCAAAAATTCTGAATGTTGCGCAATGATTCTGAATGTAGTGATTAATTTTTTAAGTAGTGGAGAATGGATTTTTGTACAATACTTAGCGAAATTTTGATGAATGCTTCGGATGGCATAACTCTTTGGCTAGAAAATCAGATATAATCGATCAACTAAATACATGTTTAAATAACATCAAAACACTTTTCTACGAGCTTGCAAATATACCATCTAACCCCGCGTGCGTGGTGGTTGTCATACCTGTATGGGGGAGTTGGCATAAGGCGATATGTATAGGATTACTTAGGCAGAACACAGCAATTTTTAAAGAAAAAAACCTTTTGTGTTTTCGAAACATCTCTCCTACATATTAATGTTTGGCCAAAATTTTCTGCTTAAATTTATAAACAAATAATGATTTCAATCAGGAAAAGTAAAAAAAAAAATCTGCTTACTAATACTTATAATTTTTTTTTTTTCAAACAGAATTTGCTCAATGTTTGAAATCAGTCAAAAATGTAGGAATTGTGCTCTCGTTTTTTTTGAAAATGTGAGTTGCATTTTTGTACAATTTTAATTTGGTTGTACAAAACTGAATCATTCAAGTCTGGCCATCTCCATTATTTCCCCTCTTTCACTGTGGTAGACATGCAAATCTCATTGTCATCGGTTTCGTCAATTTTCCAAAGTTATTAACGGAATTAGTATTTTACTAAAAAAAAATAATTTATTTCATTCAGAGTGATCAGGAGGACCTTGATTTCAGGAAGGATTCGTTGTTCTTATTGTTTTATTTCACTTTTCAGTCTCGTTTTGAAATTCTTTGGGCTCCGTAGGAACTCTGGAATGGAAACCTTCACCATCGTTTTGGTAGGAAACTGAGGCGGTAACTTTTCACTTTGGAGTGGTTCTTCAGCCTTTAAGCTATTATTAAGATAAGTTATGCTACACTTCAGCTATGCCAACTGATATCATACGTAACTATGCCAACTAGCCTTGCAGGGATAAACAAAATAAAATGTATACAACAGAATTCCAAGCATCAGAATAAAAAAATTATCATATGTACATTCAACCCCGGTTAATGATTCTTTTGAAGAACACTATTAGCAGAGCCTCAGTTTGGTGTACTGATTTACCAGGCAAAGAAAGAAAAAAAAAAAAAAAAAAAAGTATCAAAATATTTAATTCCCCGTCATAAAAGAATAATGAAACAGACATTTTTTTCTTGTGACAATCCAAATAGACAGAATTTAGGGTGGATAGCGCACCTATACATACAGTCTCCACTAGTAAAATGACAGCGCTCTGCCTCTACTGTGGCATGAAATAGAAACCCAGTACCAACTAAGCCCGGTCACTCTTATATATCTGATTTTGATTAAAAACTGAACACGTACATTCTTAAAATAGCAATAAAAAGTTTAAATGAATAAAACAATTGTGAAACTTTTTATATGACATTTATTTTTCAAATAAAATAATTATTTTTAATACAAAACAAAATATATTCTAACAGAATTACATATTTACGAAGTAATTACATGATGTACAGTCATACACAAATATCATATAACAATTAAAACAGTTATTTAACAACGTCATCACATCAAAATTCTTATGTGTAAAGACATATTATTTGATTTTTTTTCTCCTTTAAATATGTATGAATAACAAAGTTTGATAGATGAACATTAATAAATGATATTTCATTTTTCAAATAGTCTTTGACATATTTGATGTAAAACCTTTTAATGATATTTTGATGTTTTCTCATGATATATGTATAAAATCTGTCGTAGGAAAATTGATGATATTAATTACTCGAAATGAGGATATGATAATATAATGTATTCAAATATTACAACGTTTATGTACAAGTTTGAGTTTCAATTTTTGAAGATTAAAAGATATTTAATGCTTCTATGTATTATACACGAAATTATGATTTTGATGAGTTTTAAAAATTTGATTAAATTTATTATTATTATTGTTTAACAATTATACTATATTTCTGATTAATTTGACTTATCTCACCTGAAGACTTTTATTTAACAATTTTATTACATCAAAATATATAAAAATGCCATTTCATCAATATATATATATATATATATATATATATATATATATATATATATATTAATTATTATATTTATGATGATTTTGATGATTTCTAATCTAAAAAAAAAATAAATAAATAAAATAAAACTATAATTTTAAGGCAATAATTGATATTACATAAGTGTATTTCAGAAATTTACAAAAAGAAACAAATTAAAATCTAAATACAATTATTATATTTTTTTATTATATTAGATGATTATGCTACTTTTAGTAATTTATGTATATTTTGTTACAATAATAACAATTTTTACATAAATTAAATATATATATATAAAAAAAATTATAAAAGTTAAAAGAATAAATTGTATTATTTTTGAAGTAAAGAGAAATAAGTTTAAGATTATGACATTTAAGACTAAAATAAATATTTTATAATGCATTTTCTAAAATGGATTGTTAATTAAAAAAATATATTCATTTAAAAATTTTAATCATTCTTCTTTTTATTTTACAATACATAAAACATCAAGTAATTGTGTTTAAATTAATGTACATTTCCGATCATATGTAAATTTTAAGCCAAAAAAATCAAAAAATATATAAAATCATAAAACGAAAAACACAAAAAATTCAAGAATTGTTTTTATTTTTATACTGAATTATTATTCAACGATTGAATTTTCTTTTAAGTAATTTTTATTGCAATAAAAAAGAAAGAATTTATTAATATTGTAAGAAACCTATTTCTTTTCTTTTCTTTTTTTTTTTAATACAAAGGTATAGTTTTGATTTTTTGTGCAAGCTATCATAATTCTTTTAATTAGACAAATACAAACGTCAATAATGATTAATTTACTGTTGAAAAGATTAAATCTAGATTTATTTATATATTTTTTTATTTTAATAAAGACAGAATTTTTATATGGTAATTTCTTAAAATAGATATGTGTGTCAATCTGATATGTCAGGTTACGGAACTATTCTTTTTTTTTCCACAATTCAATATTTTATAATTATGATTTTTTAACACTTTTTCACCCTTGAAGGTCTTTAATAGATGTAAGGATTTTAATCATGTGTAGAGCTGCATTTTTAATCTTACATGGAAATAAGTATTATTTTAGTACATCTCTGCATTTTAGTACAATCTGTGCAATGAAAACAACATTACGTTTTTGCCCTCTTGAAAGGCGGCCAGGCGGTTAACAGATATCAGCGATTAGTCAAAATTAAAATTACTATATAAAACAAGTAGTATTTTAATTTTCCTTTGTGGGAATCCTGACATCAGTGCTCCCACATATTATCAGATATGAATAAATGAAAATTAATATGAATTTATTTAATGTAAGTATTTTAGAACAGCAAAATTTAGATAATTATACTTTATTGCTGAAGATTAATCTAAAATTTATTAATGAGCTTATTAGATAAATAATAAAAGTAATTGAAAAATAACTTTTAAATATATAGGGTAATGGGCCCAAATATGGTAAAAACTCCTAAGTGCCTTACCTAATATATTACATACTATATTACCTTATATATCTTGTAAAAGAAAATTCACTTTGTATTTTGAAAATCCTCAAGCAATATCTCTAGAAGTCTGCTTAACTGTTAACAGTTCGTTCGCATCGTTTTATTAGGTATAGTATAGATCTTCTGCCCCATGTGCCGCAACTTGTTAGAAGTTTTTTTTTTTTTTTTTTTTTTTTTTTTTTTTTTTGTGGTTCGGTTTTAGGTCTAATTTTTTCAGTAAGTGATTTTTAATTGAAAGATAAGTGATTTTTAAATGTTTAAACATATTATTACGTTATGATCGTTTATATTAATAATCACTAGCTATTGGTTTGACCTGAAACAAAGAAAAAGAGATAGAGAAAGAGAATTCTAAATAATAAGAACATCAATCAAAAGTGATTCATATTTGAACACTTTACCCCATAAATACAATAGAGAGCTAAAATTAAGACTAAACATAAGGTAACTTTTTTTTACTTCAAAAATATTATTTATTTTCACTGTTAAAAATCAAAATATGCATTTTATTAAAGCTTTAATTTAAATTGCATTCCTTTGTCAAAATATGCGATTTTTTTTTTTTTTTTTTTTTCCATTTTACTGAAAATCAAATTGCTAATTATGAGTACAGATTAACGATTATCATAAAAAATGCCACAAAGCCATTACCATTGCTATAGTTATATATATATATATATATATATATATAAGTTATAAAATATTTAACTTAAAAAAAAAAAAAAAAAAAAAAAAGGTTAAATTTTTATTTTACAAATCGGGATAGTGAAATTACAATATTTAATCCTTTAAAAAAATCATGTTTAAAATTTTAATCGATAATTTAAAGAAAAAAAAAGTAACATGGCGCATCTATTTATGCAAAATACACTAATACATTTAGATAGCACATATATTTTAAACATCTTTAAATTACGATTAAATTATAACATGATGATGAACAAGTATAAAAATGATCTATTTCTTTGTCACATGATAGAGTTGTTAAAAATATCTTCCAAAAATTTTAATCTTTTTGTGCTGTTAGAAATATTAATTGTCTTACAGCAATTGGACAGATATTGTTAGAATCCAATCAGTTTCTTTTCACTTCCGGAAAAAAAAAAATCAATTTTCCGAAAAATGACTTGATATTGGAGCGAAAAATCTGATTATCCAGATGTCTTTTACCTCCCATGTCGCAAATTTCTGTATTTTTTCTTCGATTTTTCTGTCAATGCCGTAAGTGAAGCCGTTCTTCTTCCAACTTGGACGATATCTGACGGCTTTGTTGTGTCAATATCAACATCAGCTTGCAATAATCGGGGCAAGTCGTAATATACAGCTGCCGGTACAGCTTCTGTCAAAGAAGAAAGAGTTAGTAAAAAAACATTTCACTCTTACATGTAATACTACAGAATTTGAAATAATGTGCATTGTCAAATATTACAAAATAATTTAATTAATTTGTCTTACAACATCATAATAAAATTTAAAGTTTATTTTAAGACTAAAAAAAAAAAAAAAAAAAAAAAAAAAAAGAAAAATAATAAAAAGTTGGAGTAAAAATAAAAACAATTTAGCTGTTATTTATTTAATAAAGTAAATTTTTTTAGCCTTTATATTTATTTATTTATTTCTGCTTTTTCGCGTAAAGTTAATTTAGAAAGAGAAAAATCTGTTGAAAATAAACAGTAAAATTCTTTAACTATTTGTAGGTTACATAAATATTATTTTATTATATATATATATATATATATGTATGTATGTATATATATGTATGTATGTATATATATATATATATACTTACAAATTTAATTAAAATTTATAGATAACATGTTTATAAGTTTATATTAAAATTCTTAATCAAAATTTAACAATCAAAACAAAGAATTAATTTATGCAATTTCAATAAATTAAAATTACTGGTTTCTAAACTTTATTATTACTATTATATTAAAAAGATAATAACTTTTAAATGTAAAGTAAATAAGAATAATAATTCATGAATAACATAAAATATTTTTCCTCATATAAAAATTAAATAAATACTTTTAACTATATCAAATAATTAAAGAAATTTAATGTATTGATAACTTTTTTAATAAATGTAATTCAACAAATTTAAATGCTAGAAAGTGTGGGTAATTTTATACATAAATCTACGCTTAGCCAAGTTGCTTGTTTATAATGCTATATTCTATGTTGTTATGTGGAATTTAGTGTAAAGAAAAAGGCATATGCTTCAACATTTGAATATAAAAAGGAATTGTAAACTATATATTTAACATTAAAAAATTAGTGAAAAAAAAAAGTATGTTATACTTTAGATTTCACATTTTTAAAAGTAGTTTTCAAAATAATTATTTGTGAATTATATTACACTGTTTATTAATTTTAAATAAATAAAAAACACTGACCTTTAATAATTTATTCAACAAAATATTCACTGAAAATTGTGAAGAAAAACAGTTTTTATTTATTTATTTATTTATTTATGTGCTGAATAACACGATGCAATAAATTTACGAATTTTCCGATGGAATTTTAATGTTCGATTTATTTTAAATATATTGCTGCCCCCCCCCATTTTTATTTTAGAGTGCATCCTAATTAAAACCTCGTCTTTTACCACAAAGTATGTCAAGAGGTTTACAGAATTAAGTAACGGATGCAAAATAAAAAAAAAAAAAATAATAATAAAATAAATAAAATAAATAAAAATAAATATAAAAATAAAAATAAAATAAAGTAATAAAAAATATATATTCACATAAATTAAAAGTTAAATAAATAAAGATGCAAATTTCTATGCATATATGCGCATGTTTATGTGTGTGCATGACAAAAAAAAAAAAATAGATTTCTTTATTATAGTACTTATTTATTGATCTGCTGCAAAATATATAACATTTGAAAAAAAAAAGTCTCAAATTGTTATACATTATATTTATTCTACATTTTTCTTTTTTCAAAACAAAAACATTTTTTTTTTCAACATACACAATTTTTAATGATGCAGAACCGACATATTAATCGCTATTGTTTTGTACTTATACACTTTATTTACTTGTTATATTTTTTTTCTCACAAACAATGAGCCATAATTACCATAAAATAAAGAGTATTAAAAGAATCATTTGTTGTGGCTGCAATCCGAAAATTTAGTTGACGTATGAAATCCTCTTACAACCCAAGAACAGATATTTACATAATAAAAATAGGGAAATGACACAAGGAAGTTTTTTATAGCATGTTCTTTCATCATGCAGTTTTCTTAAAGTTGAGAGTTTCATTTATATATAATTTCTTAACTTCATTGAGTTACTTTACTTGACACAGGTATTTTACTTGAACACAGGTGGTTTACTTGAAAAGGTATTTTTGGATGATTTTCTATTAATAAATATTTTATGAATAACAGAAATAATAAAATATTTTAATAATATATGTATTTAATTTATTACATCATAAATAATTAAAAAAAAAATTTCAAGATTTTTAACATGGTATTTGCAATTTTTACTTTCTCTTACCCATCAGGTAGAGAAAGTATTGTTTTGGGGTCAAATTTACGAACGCGAGATTTTGTTATATTTACACGTTCTGAGGTCCCCTGAATACGAAAATCATGTTTTTAGCAAATGGTCTGTGTGTCTGTGTGTGTGTGTGTCTGTGTGTGTGTGTCTGTGTGTCTGTCTGTTATCAGCATATCTCAAAAACAATTTATGGTAGAAAGTTCAAACTTGGTATTCTAAATGTGTATCATATAGGGATGTTACACTAAGATTTTCGTTAAGATCAAGCAAATGGTCCGTGTACAGGGACAATCAAGAGAATTCTAATACATTACGTCTATGGGGGAAATTGCAGGAAAGTAGAGTTTAACGTCCCCCTCACACAGAACTAATTATCATATAAAACTCTTCAGAAGCCTAATATGAATTGTTTAACATAGGTTTACATAACAGTACTCGTTATCTTACCTATTAATTCTCAACCTGTATTTATAACATTAAATTTCAGAGTAAGAGAAAGTCGTGTGAGTGACACACCAGATTACTTACTTTCTTTTACATGTATAAGAAGAAAGTATTAGATTGATGAAAACACCCATTTGGTAGTTTTCGATGGATCTACACGTTTTGAGGTTTCCTGACCATTTCTTTAATATTTTTAGAAAATGTCTACCTATCCTCATTGTGTGTGTGTGCTATTGTGTAGAAAATTTTTTGGACGCTGGATCGTCAAACCAATGACCGAAATTTAACCAAAATTGGTACTTAGTTTGAATTTGATCTCAACTGATGCAGATTGCATATGGGGAACAATCGTTCAATAGGTGGTGCTATGTCGTTCCATATTTTATTATTTTTTAAAAAGACAGAATAGGATAAAATTTCGTATAAAATTATAGTTAGAGTAAAAGAAAACCACCACCTTGTCTATTTTTGCCGAAAATCATCGTATGAGGAAACAGCTGGTGTTAATCAATCTCTAACAAATTCTAGTTTATAACGGTTTAGTTAGATTTTACTATGGGGTATTTATATATTAAAAGTAACATGGAATTCATTTATTTTCAATAGCAACTCTCATTTTTGATAATATATATATATATATATATATATATATATATAAATGCAGAAATATATAAATGAATGAATGAAATTATACCCCAAACACACTGAGATCTTCATCAAGGAGGCCCCTCAGTGTAGGGGTGAACGAGAAGTTTCTGAAAGGACAGTAGCTAAAAGCTAATAACTATCCTTAGCCCCCAACTTCTCACCAAAGAGAAAACCACCAATAACTGAAGAGAAATCAAACATACATATAATGTATAAAACTACTAAAAATATTTTACAAAATTATCAAATTGTAAAAGTTACAAAATTACATCAATTCAAATTTATAGATTAAATTGATTTAATTATTGATATTTTACTTTTACTTTTAAAGTTAATAGTCTTACTAATTGGTTTTCAAATATCAGTAGAAAAGTTTTAAAAAATATTATGTTCGCACATCTTAAAAGAATTCATACTATTTGCAATAATGAAGAAGATTTAAAATATGCTCTTGAAGACTTAAAAAGTACCTTGCAAATTAACTGTTACCCGTCACGATTTTTAACTGTGACTTTTCAGAGTTTTCCTATCTCGGTTTGTTCTACTTCCTCATTCAAGGGCGATATTGAAGTACCGACGAGTAGCCCCGTCGGCCGAAGATAGTTTGTGTCCAGATGAAGCGTTGTATTTTTATTTCATTTTATACTTTCTTGTTTACCTACAGTATTTCTCTTTTGTATTGTATATTTTTTAAATGAATTGATGTAATTTTGTAACTTTTACAATTTGATAATTTTATAAAATATTTTTAATATTTTTATACATTATATTTATGTTTGATTTCTCTTCAGTTATTGGTGGTTTTCTGTTTGGTGAGAGGTTGGGGGCTAAGGATAGTTATTAGCTTATAGCTACTGTCCTTTCAGAAACTTCTCTTTCACCCCTACACTGAGGGGCCTCCCTGATGAAGATCTCAGTGTTTTTTTTGGGGTATAATTTCATTCATTTATTTATATATTTCTGCATTTATATATTACTACATCTAAGTTTTGCATTTCCTTTCGCTGCAATCTTGCGCATTGGTTTGTAATTCTCCTATTGGTTTTTCTAATCTGTAAAACTTATATATTTATAAATTTTCCTGTCAATTGTTATATATATATATATATATATATATATATATATATATTTGGATCAAAGCAACCCAGAAAATGATTTATTATTTTTATCTTTATTTTTTTTTTTTTCTTTTTAAGGGATACAAGCTGTCAGAATGTGAGGGTGCTAATGTTAAATGAAACTGACAGACTTTAAATCAAATATTCCATAAAATTATAAAATTGGGGTTACTTATTTAATCGTTAAAAGGAAATGATTCATACATATTCCATGAATATTTTCAAATTAAGATTATAGATTTAATTACGAAAATTTTTAAATTCACATTCCCAGAAAATATGAATTATGCTGTTTATAACCTATACTAATTGTTGTTGCACGAATGGAATAAGCATAGTTAGAAACATGGGTTTTAAAGTTTACAATTCATTTCCATCATTAATTTTCGAGTTATAGTGGTTTTTTTCTTTTTCTTTTTTCATATTGACTTTAGGGGGCATCAAATGTTTTCATTTGCATAATTTTCAATGAAAAAGCTTGAAAAAAAAAAAAAAAAAAATCAGTTTTCTTTTATGTGATTCGTTTTGTTCTCTAAGCGACAATTCGGCATGCATTAAAAAAAAAAAAAAAAAACTCATTTTTGTAAAATTACCCACTGCAGGTGAGAAAATGTGGAATAATTCCAAAAGAAAACAAGCATCGCCTTTTGCATCTCTGAAACAATAAAAAAAGAAAACAAAATCGCATTTGACTCTATATACATACCTCTAACCATTAACTTTCGTTAATTTTGCTAATTTTAGCACTCAAAATGTTTTTTTCCGAATTTATTTGCCTGTTACAGTTTGCACCGGGTTTGGGGCAAATTGTAACACACGTGATGCAAATTGTAACGGATACAAAAGGAACCCTAACAGTAAAAACGACGATATTTCAAAATGTTTTTTGTCATCAATCATTTATTAATTTATTAAAAAAGAAAATTAATAACTAATATTAAATTATAACCTTCTTGGTATAGTAACAATGAATTATATCAAATTTATTATAGTAAAATAAAGAGAAAATTAAATATAAAATCAACAAAGAAGTCAATCTTAGTCAGAGTTGTCATTAATTCAAGCAAATGATATTTTGCTCCCTCTCCTGCCTTTAATGTGTGCTCACATTTTGCAAATTAAGCATTATACCAATTCTTTTGCCACAGAATGGGTTTAGCAGAGCTCGAATTTTCCGCCTTTTTTTCAGGACATTGACATTAATCAGAATTTTCTGCTTTTTTTTTTTTTTTTTTTTTTTAACCACTATTTTTATGAAATATTATCTAATCGATGATTAAATCGTCATTATAATTCGGGATAAAATAATCACGGCACTGTAATATAAAAACACAGAAAATATTTCTGTTTAAACATAGTTGTGGTAAAGAAGCCAAAAAGTTTTCATTTCTGAAAGTTTCCTGCAAATGGGCGGAGACTTCGATATCTGGATGTAGACATCTCCACAAGCCACTCCTCTAACATGCTACAACTTGGCCCAAAATTTTGTTTCAACTTGCCCCATCGTATGATTTTGAATATTTTGTTTATTTTCAAAAATATATAACGATTTATACAAAATGCATTTTATAATTCAACACACAGACTAAATAAATAGCTATCAAAATTTCTTTAAAGTATAAAGTAACATACCTTTAATCAAAATTTACGTATATATATATATATATATATATATATATATATATATATATATATATATATATATATATATATATATATATGAAATTATAATATATGTTTTCAGTCATAATAGTTGTAAATAAGTAACAAAAATAACTAAAGAAAAACTTACGAGAAAATTAATTAATGTGAAACATTATATAAGTAACACTAACTGCAAAAACATAAAATAAATGATTTAAACTGTCTAAAATGCCCCATATGACTTGAGACATATGTGTGGAGTTAAAGCATGCTTTTATTCATCAAACTCTCCCCCTAGGCAGACAGTTTAATAAAAAAGCACATATATGGCTAAATAATGGATCGATAAAATAAAATGAATAAAATAATATGGAAAAGACAAAAACTTAAATGGATAAGGCAGAAAAATGATCAAACATTTACATAAACAGTATGGGAATATATATATATTCCCATTAACTAGCTAAAATGAAGCACGTGTACAGAATCCCTCATTATCCATTCTTGAGGACAACCGATTGTGCTTAAATTATAAAGCACGTCATAAGTATTGTGTTTATAAAAATATTTAATCACAAATGTTACAAACTATTTCGTAAATTTCGGGTTACTTCTTACCCCTGTGACAACTAGCCCCACGCTTTCCTACTTGAAAAAAAAAAAAAAATGTAATATGACTTAATCAGTTTTAATGATTTAGATATTGCATTTATACTTGGATACATTGTAATTTATATAGTTGTTCAAATACGTTTAGATACAAACAAAGTTGACAGTTTTTTTTTTTTTTTTTTTTTTTTTTTCCCACTAATATTTTTTTACAAAAAATTATGCCTTTTAAGATTACAAATCTAGCTGCAAAATTATGATGAAAATTTCTGAATACAAATGTTGGTTGTAGAAAAAGTGGAATCGTTCATCCTGGGATAGAATACAATAATTTTAGTAACTTAACGTCATTTATTTTAAATTTAATTTTTTTTTCAGTTAAAATATTAATGAACAGTTTATATTCTATAAGAGGTCATTATTTACTTTTTCTAAACATATAGACGGACCCCTAAACATTTTCGCTTGTAACTTTATCAATAATAAATTAAAAATATGTAATAATCGTTTTTTTTTTTTTTTTTTTTTTTTTTTTTTTTCAAACTACCTTGATCTCAGAAATTTGGAGACAAAAAGGTTTTTTTTCCCTTTATATACAATTCGAAAAATGACGTTTATTCAAGTTTAATACGAAGATGACACTCTAAGCAAAATTCAAATATAACATTAATAACCAAACATTACGTTGAATTGATCGGACCAGCTGCATATCTATACGGTGATTTGCGGTAGTGGGGGCAGGACTATTTTTCCTTTTAATGGCTGTACATAATTCGGGATATTTTTATGTTTTCAATGTGAAAAAAAAAATGATAATGATTGCCAATCAGAAAAAAAAGTTTTTGCATGTGTAGGGGCATCACTTCCCTCTCCGAGGGATTTAAATTGATATCATTAAAAAGAACTCGTCACTACAGTTAATGCAAATGGATGAGCTATAGATCTGAGATAACTTGAAGTTATCGATTCCTGCAACTTTAGCAAAAAATGTAATAAAAAAAAAATCCCAGATATTAGTACGAAATTGGTTTTCATTGGACATTGAGACTTCTCTGATATGCAAATCAGCTGCTTTCATCATGAAAAATGATATTAATAACTAATTTTAAAATCGTGAATATGTATAGGAATAAAAAGAAAAAAGCTTCGCAGTGGCCATAACGTACTATTTAAAATCGTCTTTTACGTTTACTAGCACAATCTCAAAATAATAGTAATAATAATAACAATAATATCAACATGATATGTTAGCTAGATTTAACAACAATTGCAATATATATATATATATATATTGAAGGCTGACTTGAGTTGAAAAGTTTACTGTCATCAGTAAGGAGATTGTGAAAAGTATGAATGGTGGAGGAAGTTGAATTAACGCAGTAAATTAGGGAATAAAAAAAAGTTAAATATTTTTACTCAGACATATTTTGAGGGGGGCTAACTCCCCATTGAACCCCCCGCTATATCTCCATTTCTATACCTATATGAATATCATATATATATATATATATATATATATATATACTAGCAGACCCGGCCACGCGTTGCTGTGGCTAAGTTATACGTTGAATTATATTGCAGTAAACTATTCAATACAGTCAAATTATTGTTTAAGAATAAAGACGAAAAAGTTGTAGCCGATGTAAAAACCCACGGGATTGAGATTTGAACCTTAGGTCAAAATTTGGAAGCGATTATTAAAAAAAAAAATGTAGAGATGATATTGCACAAATTAATTTTATTGTAGGGTCTTATGAGTTTTAACGGAGAAGTGAAATATATTATTTCTAATGCTAAGATGGCAGCATCTGTAGTTCTAAAAAGGAAAACAATATGGGTAAGCCAGAAAAATAAGTAAATTTTATAAATATTTTAAAACTTAAAAATAGGATATCTTTTGAAATATTGGGCATAGTAAATACAGAAATCATTTTAAATAGAAAAAGATTTTGTAAAAGATTAACATACTCTAACAAAGTGATGAGAAGATTTTGAATAAGTTAAATTTTTCATAGTAAATTCATGTTAATCAAGATGGGAAACATTCAGGTTTAAGATAATAATAATAATAATAATAATAATAAAAACATTTTATATACCATGTTTTTAAATTTTCTGTCGAAGTGATGATGTCACTAACCGTCTGTGAAGCTAAGAAAAAGATTTCCTATGTTAACTGTCCCTTGGATTTTTGGTAGAAAAATATTAAAAATCGAGGAAAATTCTTTCCCGATTTGAATCCCTATTTTTGGGTATAGATATGTATTAGTTATCGTGTGCATGCGTCAGATTAAGTTATTTTTGCTGTAAATTTGATAAAATTTGAATTTTAAAATTTAAAACTCTAGAACACAAAATGATAAACCTCCACATTCGATTGAAAAGATAAACATTTCATTTCAAAAGATGATATTTACACAATAAATATCCAACTAATATATTAATTAAAAGGAAAATGATAAATATTCATCATAATCTGAAGTAAAATTTGTTTTCAAATATTTAAATAAAGTATCTGATATAAGATACTAATGTATTGCAGCGGAATAGATTTCATATCTGTTATCCTTGGCGGAAAAAAAAATAATATCGCCAATCTATCTGGCGAACATATTTAATTCCTTTCAAAAATTATGGTTATTTTAACAACTTATATTAAGAGAGTAACGAATAATATGAAACAATATTTCGTACAATACATATTACGAAAATATACATCGGGCGTGTATATTTTCGTGTTACGTTTTTGATCACCAAATACACACACGCGCGCACAAAAGCGCCAAGGACGACAGTTTTGAAATTTAAAGTTAAAATTTTGTCTACTTGACAGCAAAATAACTGAATCTAACGCATGCACACGATAACTAATGCATATCTATACCCTAATATGGGAATTAAAATCGATAAATAATTTTCCTCGATTTTTAATAATTTTTTACAAAAAACTCAATGGTCGATTAACATAGGTAATCTTCTTTTTGGCTCCATAGACGGTCAGCGACGTCACACTTCGCTTGTGCATAGAACTACATTAGCACTTTATCAATGTGTATAAAATTTTTAGAGTGATTATGACGTCATTTTTTGTGAAATACACAATTTAACTTTTTATAATTTTTTAACGTTCACGTTTGATTTCATGTATTTAATTTTATGTCGAAAGAAAATGAACTCGTATTTTTTATTTATTTATTTATTTATTTATTGCAACAATTAAACTTATGGAACTCAAAGATAATTATAGCACTTTGTCATATAATAAAATAATAATTTGCAATAAAAAATATTGTGACTATAAATTGAGATAAAAACTATCCTATCTATAAAGTTGGACCAAACTGCACACAGTGAGCAAAAATTCTTTAAAATCGGTCCATTAGCATTGGAGTTCATCGCGGACAAATACCGTGACACGAAATTTATATATATAAAGATATGTATTCATAGTAATCGACAGTCTTGTTTTATTTCCCTGAAATTTATAAATATTTGTACCGAATTTCATGCAAAAATGATACATAATATATTGGAATTATTTTGTGTAACCTTGTAAACTAATTATCAATTCTATGTTCAGACTTTTTCACACTTTTTACCGAAAAACATGCTTTTACTATTCCAGTAAAATTCCATTATATTTAGTGGAGGGTGTACACTTTTAAGAAATAACGATTATAGACCGTAATAATACGAAATTCTTTTATGTATCTGGAAAAAGAAGACACAATTATTATATACGACAATAATAAGAATACCCCTAATTAAGTATAACTTATTATTTTTTCAGATTAATTTGACATAATTTGGATGATTACAGTACGTCATCGGAATTCATTTGTGTGGTCCCATAAAAAAATTATTTAGTCTGTACATATCTTTTTTAAGAGTAAATATGCTTTTAAGCATCTTTACAATGTATGTTAATTCCATTCTTTTCAATGGATCATAAACATATTAACTTCCGCTTAAATAAAAATTTATCCATAAGCTGTAATGTCACGAAATTCTTTCTTTGCCCCTGTAAACGAACCAAAAACATTGTATACACCAGTAAATGCTATTCAGCTTATTCTGCGTTTTTCATTAACAATTGTTCCTAATGTAACATAGTTTGGATGATTACATGACATTGTCAGAACACTTTTGTAAGGTCCTGTACATTAATTAGAAAGCCTAAGAGCACATATTTTCTTCAAACAACATACGTTTAAGCATATTACTCACTTAAGCTAATTTTATTTTGATGATTGCAAAGTAGATGTTATAATGCGTTTAAATGAAATTCACCCCATACACCGTATTGTTAAGAATTTTGGCGTGTCCCTGTACACAGTGTATAAGTATATAGCTATAAAAAAATTATACAGCTATTTCTATACAAAGCTTGAATGTGTGTGCCAATTTGCAAGTCAATCGAAGAATTTTTGCAGCCTCTATTGCGGTATATACAAATTCTTCCCATAGGCCGTATTGATAAGAAACATTTTGACGTGTCCCCGTACACGAAAGACATATGGCATACACATCTAACAATATACAGCTATTTCTGTTGTGCTCATGAACATGTGTACCAAATTGCGAGTGAATAGTGTGATTTTTGCGGCCGCTATCGTGGTACATACAAATTCATCCCATAGGCCGTAATGATAAGAAAAACTTCGGCGTGTCCCTGTACACGAACTACAAATCGAATGAACATCCAAAAATATACAGCTCATTTCGTGGAGATCATAAATATGTGTACTAATTTTCAAGTCAATAGCTTGATTTTTGCGGCTGTTATCGCGCGACAAACACACAGGCAAAAAGACGGAACCGAAAATCGTTTTGAGTTTCAACAGAGGGCTCCCACTTACGTTTCGGCAATTACTGAATAAGTTTCACATTACAGTTTACAATTACTTTGAAAAATATCGAAAATTCCTGCAAAATATTCATAATCCAGAGATTCGCCACTTTATGTTTCAGTACCATAGCCCAATATATCAAGCGCACAAAAAAAACTAAGAATACATCTTGCTAAATTGTTTATGAACTAGCATTGAATCAATCCTTTGTAAGAAGTTGTTAAAACCACATTTGAAAAATAAAATATCATATGTTTGTATGAGCAATAACTTACGATATATACATAATATATCAGGAAACACTTAAATTTTACTTTATTGCTGCAGTGCATAAATTTTGTTTAATGTTGTAAAATAATTTTCAAAAATTGATAATAATGAGTCACATTCTAAAATATGGAATAAAAATTCATTTTGTTAGAATCTGTTATTCTCCGTGCATCCATACACTGCGCTAAACAAATCGTGCCCTGGTACCATTCTTGGTGATTCTTATGTAAAATGATCTCTTGAATCCAAATATGGCCTCCATTTCGCCCAATGACCCACCATTTTTGCGGGACGCCACTTCTTCCCGCAATGTTTATCACTGTCTGGCAGTTTTATAGACATAAATTTTATTTAAAGGTAGAAAGGATTATATTTACTGTTAAGAAAAAATATATACATAGGGTATGATAAATAAAAATAATAATATATTAATTAAACGATAATAAATATAATTTCTATTTTTAGTCTCGAATCCCCCCTCACCCTAAATTTCACCTTGCTACACATTTGTCACCTCTGTAGACCCTCAGAAGATATTTAACAGTTAAAATAATCCTTTACCTCTTTCCAAATCAAATTTATAGCTACCAAATTGCGAAACAGTAATAAAAATAGGGCGGCGTCCCACAAAACGTTGGATGATGGGACAGAATGATGGAGGTCATATTCAGATTCAAATGGCCATTTTACATAAGAATTTGCATGAATGATATAGGCGCCAATTTTCATGCGGAACTGTTATTTGTTCAACAATAAAACAGGTTGTTGTTAAAATATAGAAATTAATAAGTTCTACAAAAAGCAAATTAATGGTTATAAATCCTAATTATTATCCTTATTATTTTCAGTAAAAAATATATTTCTTACCATTACACCTATAGACTAGATCTGACCAGATAATTGATTCTTGGGAGAAACAAAAGACTCCTAATCTTCCGCCTTTTAGCCTATTGTCGAATATATTTCCGGAATCTGCAACCATGTTTTCTCCTTCAAATATTCTTAATCTGTTAGTCAAATTAATATTGTCAAAAATTGAAAAAAAAAATTAAAGTTTCATGTGCAATTTATAATTATAAAGAATACCTGTCGTAGTTTTTTTTTTGTAAAAATACATTAAAAGCATTTTTAAATATTTCAATAATAAAATCTATCTATACATATATATATATCAAAAAGAACATATAAAATTTTTATTTATTTATTTATTTTATTTTATTTATTTATTTATTTTTTAATGCAACAGTATAAAAATTTGAATTATAAAGTTCTAAGCTTTTACAATATTTTATAAGCAATAAAAATAAAAATATTTAAAAATAAACACACAGGATACTAAACTCTAAAACGTCTCTTTTACATGTTTTAATTTTGTCTATAATGGATAATTCTGCTCCCTTTCAGAAATGTAGAGCAAATGTACTCATAATTTAGGAGCTTTGCATTACTGAGTGCATATGCGCTATCCTGAGAATGTGTGGCTGCGTGCATGAAGTTACTCATGTTCGATATGCATATGTATACTTGTCATTTTGTGCGTATGTGCTTGCTTGCTTTCATGAATATGGGTTTACGTGCATATGTGCCTGAGAACATATACGTGTGTGCTTGAATGCAAGAATATTGCATGTGTGTGTGTGTGCACGGGCACGCGATATGCAAGTGTGACTAAAACTATATCCGATAATATGAGAAATTTTTCATTTTGGAAATAATGTTTCATCCTACGTCTTTTCTAGATTATGGATAGATTTTTTTTTAATCACAAATTGAAAACAATAGCATTCGTGTAGTAAAAATTACATTGTATTTTTGTTGTTGGAAATGAAAGAATTTATAACTGATGGATCTGAAAATGTAAATATGTGAGAATACGTTTAGATGTAAAGCACGAGCAAAAAATGTAATGCAGTTGCGAGAAGATAATATAAAATAGGTTGTGCTTAAAGTTTATATTATGAGTTTCTTTATATATATTTAAATCAGTGTTTAAATAATTACCTTATTAACCCGATTTGAGGTCGATGAAGAAGCAACCACCTGTATGCAACTTTTTCTTTCCACCCAACATTTCTTGGATCTTTCCATAACAATTTCACCTAGTAAAAAAAAAAAGACATTGAATGTTACAAATTATTTTCGCATTTACTAGCTTTAAAACCAGATTATACAATGGACATATCTTACACAGCTATAAACTACTACGGGAGACTTGAAGGAAAAATAAACACATGTTTTAGAAGCATTTTAGTTTACTCGATGCGTGAAAAGCAGTAAAAGAATCTGTTCAACAGATTTATTTTTAGTATGAATATTATTTAAAACTGCTGCACTGCCCCGTAGTTTCACATTTATTCATCTTATTTCTTTAGGAGTTTTCATATGTGTGTGCATACATTTGTACAATGTTAATATTTATAGACCTGTACGGCTGTTTTAGTGTCTTAAAACGAGACACTAAAACAGATTTAGTGTCACGTTTAATTACGTGTCTTAAAACTTACACATGATTATTGAAAAAGTAAAGAATTTGAGGCAGCATTAGATCAAATCACATGATTTATATTTTTGATCAATTTATTTTTAGTGAAAATTTGTTTATTTAGTACTTTTACTGTAACGTATTTCAGAAATTATATACAAAACATTAAGTCGTAAACAAATTAGAAAAAAATATCTTTCAAAACTTTCTTTGCATGTAATTGTAGAGTAAGACTCTCATTCTTTTTCTCATGAGTATATTCAGCAAATTTTCAGTCAAAATTTAGAAAGGTTTGTGTGGAGTAAGTTGAACATGTTACTAATTGACGGCGGAGAGGGAACATTGAAATATATGTAATCTATCTATCTATCTACCTATCTATCTATCTATCTATCTATCTATATAAATCTCTCTCTCTCTCTCTCTCTATATATATATATATATATATATATATATATTAAATGTTTTGGTAATGGAATATCGAAATGATTTTGTTCATGTATCGTATTAGGGAAAATTTACGTTTGTTATTATATTAAAGATTGCCTCAGTATATTATCGGATGCATCACTTCATATATATATATATATATATATATATATATATACATAAAAAAAAAGCGCAAAAATATTTCACTTTGTAAAAAGAAAAACTTTTGTTCCATAATCATTTTTATTGATATTCTTATACACATAAACTATCTATGCATTAAGTTGTTTAAAACATGAGAGTTTAATTAATGTACAGTTAAAAGGAATTTATGTATATTTAGTTCCTGTATATTTAGTTTCTCTTTACGGCTTTAAAATAATTGTCACGTACACACCAAGTTCAGAAATATGTTAGTAAAAATTACCAAAAAAAAAAATAGATTTAGGAAATTATTTTAATTAAAAACATATGGATGATTTAGAACTTACTTTCATTTCTAAACATTGTATAGCTAATTCAGATGCAGAAATGCCACAAATAATTGGGTATTTTAACAAATATTTCCACCGATTTACTTTTGTCATATGAATAAAGAAGAATTTATGCTAACTGAACAGTATAAAATACCTCTACTAAACATATTCAGGATAACATTTTGGAGAAACTTTTCTTGTTATTTACATTAACTTTAAGACAAGAAAATAAAACGATAATTCTTGTAAAGAAACAACTCGGTTATTTTACGCAGAGAAAAAAAAAATACAAAATCTAAATCTTTCCAGCAGCTTTCTTTTAAGAAGAAAAATCTTCCCTATCATAAATATGTCAAAGAGAAATATACCTGTAAGAATGTTATGTAAAGTTATATAAATAAAATCCACTGGAGCATAAAATTGTAGTTGTTCAGTAATATAGTTTCTTCGTTCGAGTGGTCGAGGAAATTTAGTTTAACATATAAATATCACAATATTATATATTTTTTCATACGATATATTAAATTGTAATTTCAGAAAAAAATAAAATTTTGCGAAATATATATATATATTTATATATATATTTTTCTTTTTTTACATACGTATGCCATAATTGCATTTAGTATATACATAATAATATAATTTTAAAATAATTATTATTGCATAGATTAGAAATTCGTTTCAAATACCTGTTTCTCTGTATCGCCAGTATGCCACAAAGAGTTTCTGAGCATTTCTCCTGGTCCAGTTTCTGAAGTGACAAGTTTTAGCTGTATACCTGGTTCTGCTACAGCCCTAAAAGGTGTTGCTTGCCAATATGTCTGAGTACTTTTCTTCCACATCACGACATAAAAATTTGCATTATCTTGATAACTTAAAAGAATTAGAGATTGTTACTATATTAAATAAATAAGTAAATAAACGCATGTAACCATATTAATTTACAGTTAATAATTTTATACCATTGTAAGAAATACTCATTTAATTGCGTCAAAGGTGTAATGTTACATAAAATCCAATATCAGATACCAATATACATATATTATACATATGTATATATAATGTTGTAAACATATTTACAGTATATATATATATAATATATGTATACGGAAAGAGAGTGACAGAGAACATGAAATGAATTTATTATCTAGAAAATTGAAAAGTGGTTTTTACTTTATTCTCAGCATCAACAGCATCATAAATATAATACATATCATTTTAAGACACTACGCCGTTTTAGTTCCCCATCATACTATAAGTATGGGGAACTTAGGTAATCGTGAAAATTTTAGTTTCCAATCATAATATAGGTATGGGGAACTCAGGTAATTGGGAATTTTTTTTAGTTCCCCATCATACAATAGGTATGGGGAACTTAGGTAATCGTGAAAATTTTCGACTTTAGTTTTTTGAGTTTTTTACACGTTTTCAGGTGTGAGGAATGCGAAAATGACAAAATTTGTATGGTGTATGTCTGTAGGGTGTCTGTTAGTGTGTTAGTCCGTTAGTTTGTTAGTCTGTTTACACGATATCTCACGAACAAATGATTGCAGAGAGGTCAGATCAGTTTTAAAATATTACTTTCGATACTGGCAAGAACCCTATTCGTTTGCAATATTCGAATTAAAAAACTTCGTAAGTTATTAAAAATTTACGATTTTCTTAACATGGGAAAATACGACAAAAATTCACTTAAACGTGCATTAAATGGAAATGTTTTACTGTAAAAATGTCAGACCAGTTTTCAAATATCATTTTTGATACCAGAATGAACATCACTAACTATAAATATGCTACTTTGAAAATTTCGCAAGTTATTGGAAATTTACGATTTTCTTAACATGGCAGAATAGAGCAAAATTTCACATAAACGTCAATCTTGAGGGATATTATCATCGTAAAGATGTCAAACCACTTTCGAAATATTTTTTAGGATACTGACATGAATATCATAGACAATGATTTTTCCAATTTAAAAAATTCGTAAGTTATTTGGTATTTACGATTTACTTAACATGTCAGAATAAGGCAAAATTGAGCATAAACTTCCATTTTGAGGATCATAAATACATTAGACATCTTCAAAATTACATTTATGATATTTGTTTGAACATGATTGAATACAAATATTCTAATAGAAAAATTTCATAAATTATTCGTAATTTACAATTTTATCAACATACCGAAATTGTAAATTTTTCATATAAATATGAATTTTGAGGGTTATTGCATTGGAAATAGTAGCATGAAAACTAAACAATGGAATTGACCCTAATAAAATAAATTAATAGATTAGAATAAGATAAATATATAGAAGTGAACGGTGGATAGCCTATTAGGCGAGGATTTCATTCTGTCACTGTATCAAGCTTTGGTCAAATTCATTTCTTTTAACATGATTATAATATGTCTTGTACTAGAAATTTATGAGAACATAAATATGATGGGGATCTGAGCAGAGTCCACCTATGCCAACTAGTTTTAAAATACAGTCATATAAAATAAAATTAATTAAATATTTAATATTTAATAAACTAAATGTGGTGTTCTGGTAATATTATATATTGCTGATAATACATACAAAGAAAAAAATATACATATAAGTTGATATAGTAAAAGTTCCAGTGTACATGTATTTCAAAATTTGCGATCTTTTATTATCTGAAATATTTCAAAGCTGTTAAACTTTTAACTCATTTCGTAATGTTACTAGTACTCGCATTTATTTATTTATTTATTTATTTTTAATACCACATTTTTAAAAGAGTAATTTTCTTTTTAATTAACTGTTATTATATAACAGAGAAAATTACTGTAAAAAGAATTTGGTGTAAAAATATGGCGGGTATTAATAACGTTACGAAGTAAATTAAACAGTTGGCAACTCTGTATTTTCCTATAAAACATATAGTATGCTACTGATAAAATCTATTAAGTTAATCTCGAATGTGACATTCATAATTAATTATACTCATGGTATATAAACTTTTTATTTTTAAACGTAGGTCATTTAGGAATACCTTAATTGAATACTATATTTTTCGATATTTTTTCGATAAATATTAACAAATCCTTTGTAGTGAGGAAAATCACCGGAACGAATAATGATTTTTTTATATTAATAAAAAAATGTGGTATTCAATCAACGGATCGCTAAATTCCCTGAAAATGTTAATTAATGTAAGTAAATACTCACCTAAAAATAAATCCCACGTAGTCGTCATCGATTTCTGTATCAACAAAGAACGTTCCTTCAAAGTCAACACCTCCAAAGGCATGAAACCCTAATAGATATAAAAAAAGATTTTTTTTTAAAATCCTATATATATAAATGTATATATATATATATGTGTGTGTGTGTGTGTGTGTGTGTGTAAAGTGATCTCTTTATTAAATTTATTTATACTGCTAAATATTGGATAATATCTAAAGCAGAAAACAGAATTTATATCATAACTTTAATTTTTGAGGACTGACATAATGAGATGTTTAGTTTAGAGGTGAATGTTTTCACATTACCAAAACTGGTGTACAAACGATAAATAGACAATAAGACTTCTTCACACACCATAAATTTTAAGCCAGCACAACCGGTTTCGAAAGGACGTAGCCTTCATTCATCAGGTGCAAAAAACACGTGCTACTTGCCTTGGAGGCAAAAGCAAGACGCTTGCTTTTTCAGCCTTGCTTTTGCCTCCAAGGCAAGTAGCACGTGTTTTTTGTACCTAATGAAGGAAGGCTACGTCCTTTCGAAACTGGTTGTGCTGGCTTAAAATTTATGGTGTGTGAAGAAGTCTTATTGTCTATTTAGTGTTCACATTAACCATTGTAATTATTATATTACCTACATATTCTCAGATTTTTTATTTGATTTCATGTATCTGTGTCAGTTATCATGGAGACTACAAGAACGTAGAGTTTGAAGTCGATTATGTTAAACTTCGCAGAGTAGTAGTAATTCGTCGCTTTATTACTTTCTGAATATTATATGTAAGGAAAGTATTGTAGTCATGATTTGTGAAATGGATTTTGAATCTCGCAAAGCTCAAAAAGAGTAGTCGTAGAATGTTAAAAATATATATTTGGGACTATCATGATTTCTAGTAGTATACCTCCAACTTTGGTTTTGGCACGAGCTCCCCTTTTAGAGATATCTACGACTTTACTCGAATTTTCGTGATGTATGTGTGTGATGTATGTGTGTGATGTGTGTGTGATAGCGTCTAAATACCTTATCCTTTTGAGCTGAAAAGTTATATACGTGTTATAGGTCACAGTTTTACAAACTGTGTAGTTTGTGATGAATCCAGCACTTATGTTTTTTTTTTTTTTTTTTTTTTTTTACAGGGGCACAATAAATGCTCCTTATCATGATGGCCTATGGGCTCTATAATTATTTCAAGTGTAATATCGTCTAAACGTCTTATTCGCTTGAGCTGAATATTTATATATTTCTTATGGATCACCATCGTGCAAACTATATAGATTTTGGTGAATCTACAATTTATAGTTTTTTTTTTTTTTTTTTTTTTTTTTTTTTCATGACAAAACGTTCTTTATCATTATGGCTTTTAGATTGAAATTATTTAAAGTAAGATAGTGTCTAGATACGTAACTGATGTTTTTTTTTTTTTCTTTTTTTTTACTTTGACTTTGGTGAATTTGTAATTTATAGATTTTTACAGGGACGTAAAAAAATATTTATTACATCTATCATTAATGGAACAAACTTCTTTGAAATGCCATAGTGTTAAATGCCTTTTTTGATTGAACTGATTGACATCACACGTATCTTACTTGAATTTATTGCCGAAACGTCAGTGGAGCCCTGCACATGAAGGGGTTTTGGCTTCTGTGTGTCTGTCTACCTCCTTGTATGTGTATACCGTGAAAGGGACAGCAAAAATTACCCGATTGAGTTGCAAATTGCTGCTCATGTTCATGAGGTACAGTCGGGGAAATTAAATGAACCATCCGCTGTAATTTCCTTATTGATTGACGCAAAATAATTTAATAGACATCATTCATCAGGAAATTAAGTGCACTTTTTAAAAATGATGTGTAATTTTGAATTAGGTGTCATCTAAATATAGAAACAAACGCATACTTTTATTTATCCAATAGCAAAACTCAATAATGACTTCAGATGTGAATTTCTGGGAGTCTGGCAGTGCGGAAACGTATGCAGTTTGTATACTTTATATTTAGTATCCATAGTGTTATAAATAAAAACCAATAAGGGATTATCTTTAAATCTAGAAAATTAAAATTGAACATGAATTATAGAAAATTTCATTGATTCTCACCGGAAAATTTTCACCTTCAAACTTTGAACGTTTATAACTCTCTCTCTCTCTCTCCATATATATATATATATATATATAAAGTTAAATATACAACCATTATAATTTTCATGTTGCCGCGACCCCAGTAATTCAAATACCTATTACACTTTATGCATCGATTAGCAACGAAGTTAGGTCGAGTTTTTTTTTTTTTTTTTTTTTTTTTTTTTTTTTTTTTCCTGGCTATACATGGAATCAGCTCTATAAATTTGGATGCCCATTCTGTTTGTAGTCCTTGTACAGGGACACACTAAAGTCCTTCTGATCATTACATCTTATGGACAGTAATTATGTGTACGACGATAGAGGCCGCAAAAATTACTCAATTTGATTTGCAAGTTCGTACACATGTTCAGGCGCTATAGAAATTCAGCTCTACATTTTTTTTTTTTTTAATGCTTATATTATTTTTAATGTTTATATTATTAATGGTCCTGTACAGGGTCACGCAAAAGTATTTTTTATCACTATGTCTCATGGACAGAATTTCTTTTAAACGTATTTTACATGGTTGCAATGTATTCAAGAAAATGAAATAAACATACTTTATTGAGATGCTTGAAAACGTGTTTTATGTAGAAAAATATGTTCCTTGACAAAATAATTAATGTACAGAAAATCACAAAAATGTTCAGAGAATATTACGTAATATTACAAATTATGTTAAATTTTGAACAACCATGTTTGAGCCACATAGTATAAGTTGTACCATTTTTACTAATGTATATAATGTTTATTGATGGTTTACAGTAAAACAAGAAAGAATTTCATAACATTAGAGTCTATGGAGAGATTTGTATTTAAATTCGTTTTAAAATGTCTATCCTGCATTCATCATAATTTAATTAACATATATTATTAAGAGGGTTAAAAGCATAATTTTTTTTTTTTCAGAAAAGGTATGTGTATAGAATAAATAATTTATTTACAAAGCTATACAAAAGAATTTCGATGACATTCTGTAATCTTCCTAATGATATCAAATATGATTCAAATATTAACGAGTTTAAAAGAAATGGTTGTATATTTTTAATTAGTGTATAGAATTTTTGTAACTAGTGTAGTGGTACAAAAATTTTGTACCAATTCGACCTATAAACGGTATTTCATTTAAGTGCATTTTAACATGATTACACTCCATTAAACGTAGTAAAATGTATATATGTTATTAGAATGTTTAAAACCATTGTAGGCAAAGAATTGGTGGTTAGTTTACCGGATTACGCTAATTAATACCGATATGTTATAAAATCATTTGTTATGAAATTTGTTATAAGTATTTTAAGTTTACATGAATTAATACAAGGCTATGAGTTACAATGAAACATTCATAAACAGATATACAGATATAGATTGGAAAAAAAATACAACAATGGTTTGAGAGGGGTCAGTAGACCCCTTTAGAAACTATCTGGTTATGAAGCGAGTTAATCATATATGTGAATTCTATATATATATATATATATATATATATATATATATATATATATATATATTATAAATAGTATGGAATAAATTAAAAGGTATCTGTTAAATAACGAGTGATGCAATTAGGATGTTGAGGCTACTGATCTGCAGATCTGCTAGTTTAATCAACCGTTAATTACCTAAAGTTCGGATAGTCAAGTGGAGTTACTCCAGATTTTTTTTTTTTCACTTTAGTCAGATAGAAATCGCTTGTAAACTTTTCATTCTACTATCTTAGCATTTAATGTTCAAGTTGTCCGAATCAAATTTTCCTAGTTTTCAGTAGGCTAGTATTAATAGCCTATTAAAAAAATCTATCAGTACCCCAGTTAATTTAGTAATACGTACAAGAGTTAATTTAGTGATAATTTCATGACGAAAAAACCTCTCGTTTGTTTGTGTTTTCTCTTTTTGTTCATTAAATCTTGATTTTAATTGTTTAATAATCTGAAGACGGTCAGTTTAACTTTAGTTCCAGATATTTAGGGATTAAATACTATGACATATCTGACTGCAAAAAACTGTAAAAAGCGTAGTAGTAAGCTAAATTTTCTTTTAAAGTTATACAATATTTCGACTTCCTCGTTTTGAAAGTTCTTTACATCAAACTAAGCTTAGAAGTAAAAGTTTTAATGATTTATAATTTTTAATAGATACCTCTATTTTTTTTAAACGGGGTTTTTCTTAAATGACACTTAACTATTTTTTATGCTTTCATATACCGGGTGATCCAAAAGTCAGGACAAACTTTAAAAATGAATAATTCGAAAACGAATCAAGATACAAAGATACGGTTTGCACCAAACGGATGGAAAAGAAGCCGGGTTTTGTGTGGCAACGAAAAAAAAATAGTTCTGTTGGCGACCAACAGATGGCGCTGTCGGATTTCTGATGTAGGATTATGCAAAGCAACAAACGATGTAAAAAAGGAGCAAATGATGCAGGTAATGGTTGTCGACGCTTACATGCATCGAAATATCGCATTCTCAGTCGCTACTTTAATCACGCATGGCCTCCAAGATCTGCCTGTCTGACACCCTGTGACTTTTGGCTGTGGGGATTCTTGAAGTCAAAAGTGTACCGCGACCAACCGGAATCACTAGCAGCACTGAAAGATGACATCCGCCAAAATGTGTGTGCCATAACGCAAGAAATGCTACTAAATCCTGTGAACGGTGTGGTGAATCGTCTCACAGCTGTACTTCTGAATGATGGACAGCCCATTGAGCAGTTATTGTAGTAGTACTAATTACCTGTAATTAAGCTGACTTGTAAGTTATCAACACTTTTTTCATTTGTTAATCATCTTTTGGTGAAATAAAACACTATAGCGCCATCTGTTGGTCGCCAACAGAACTAATTTTTTTTTCGTTGCCACACAAAACCCGGTTTCATTTTCATCCGTTTGGTGAAAACTGTATCTTTGTATCTTGATTCGTTTTCGAATTATTCATTTTTAAAGTTTGTCCTGACTTTTGGATCACCCGGTATATATATATATATATATATATATGTGTGTGAGTGTGTGTGTGTGTGTTTAGATCATTAAAAGTTAATTGTAATTTCATATCAAAAGTAAATATTATAAAGCAGAGCTTTTACGTAATCATGATATAAATATTAAAATTTTAGTTACATATTAACTTTTCCATTCTATATTAATAACTTACTAATAAAAATATTTGTAAAAAGAGTACATGCATACATGTGAACATATGGGCATAAGCACCTTTGTTTACAATACCTGTCTTTTTATCTTTTCTAAAGAATCATCAAAATTAAGACTATTTGTCATTTTTGTAATTATTAAGAAATATTAACATTGCTTATTTTTTATACTTACTTAACATAAACAAAGTCATTACTCTTCTAAAAGCAAATCCTACGTAATCATCGTTGATTTTTGTGTCAACGAAAACCAGAACAAAATTTTCTTAAAACGTGATGAATTAATTCGCTTGTCTAAAATTTTAGTTAATTTTAAATTCTTGTATTCTTTACAGAAAATCTTTTTTCCCAAGAAGAAATCTCGCGTGTGTTCATGATTCATTTAAATTAAATCATTTGACATACAATAATCCCTTTATGAAAATTTATGATTGTCCGGAAATTAAATGCGTTCATTTTATATATTTCTCTATATTTAAAGTATTGGATTTTGAAAATATTTGGCTTCCGGGTTTTGGGAAATTTAAATATTTCAAAATATTTGATAGTGATTATAGATTAAAAAAAAAAAAAAAAAAAAAAAAAAATGAATTTTTATTTGCGTATATGTGTTACGTATATATATATATTTATATTGCATAATTTTAATTTAAGTACGAAATTAAACCGATTTAATTACATAAGTACGAAATTAAACCGAACTTTTAATTGGATCGAAGATTTTTTTTATTTTTTTTCATATAAACCAGAAACTGATTCATTAATTTTAAATATATATGCTACGCATTTCTTAATTTTGCCATAGCATAATCTCAACACTTTCAGATGAGAATGACATTGAATTTCATAATAAGTACATAACGTACTTATTTTGAAAAATTGTGTTAATTTAAATTTAGTGGATAAACAGGATTTGCAAGCGGCAGCACTGCTGTGCTTGTTATGTTGCAATACCTCTGAAATTTATACATAAATTTCTACTAATTAATTTCGAGTACACTAAATACGTAAAATATTTATTAGTTAAAAACTGATGTTTTAATTTTCTTTGGGGTTATATATATATACCGGGTGATCCAAAAGTCAGGACAAAGTTTAAAAATGAATAATTGGAAAACGAATCAAGATACAAAGATACGGTTTTCACCAAACGGATGAAAAAGAAACCGGGTTTTGTGTGGCAACGAAAAAAAAATAGTTCTGTTGGCGACCAACAGATGGCGCTATAGTGTTTTATTTCACCAAAAGATGATTTACAAATGAAAAAGTGTTAATAACTTACAAGTCAGCTTAATTACAGTTAATTAGTACTACTACAATAACTGCTCAATGTGCTGTCCATCATTCAGAGGTACAGCTGTGAGACGATTCACCACACCGTTCACAGGATTTAGTAGCATTTCTTGCGTTATGGCACACACATTTTGGCGGATGTCATCTTTCAGTGCTGCTAGTGATTCCGGTTGGTCGCGGTGCACTTTTGACTTCAAGAATCCCCACAGCCAAAAGTCACAGGGTGTCAGATCGGGAGATCTTGGAGGCCATGCGTGATTAAAGTAGCGACTGAGAATGCGATATTTCGACGCATGTAAGCTTCGACAACCATTACCTGCCGCAGTTGCTCCTTTTTATATCGTTTGTTGCTTTGCATAATCCTACATCAGAAATCCGACAGCGCCATCTGGTGGTCGCCAACAGAACTATTTTTTTTTTTTCATTGACACACAAAACCCGGCTTCTTTTCCATCCGTTTGGTGCAAACCGTATCTTTGTATCTTGATTCGTTTTCGAATTATTCATTTTTAAAGTTTGTCCTGACTTTTGGATCACCCTGTATATAAATGTTGTGAAACACATTTCTTCGATAACTTTCAGCAATTATTATTATTATTATTATTTTAAATAAGGTTGCCATAATTTAATAAAATTTACATTAATTTTTCACGATTTATAATCTTAAAATTTACTTTACTTTTTATTTATTTTTTATTCTGGTATGAAACTTTTCCGATATGCAGAAGATTTGGACCCTGTGATTTTCTCTCTCTCTCTCTCTCTCTCTTTTTTTTTTTTTTTTTTTTTTTTTGTCATCTCTTATATAAGTGATTTAACGTGGAATTCTACCGAACTCATATATGAAATAGTGTGTATCTTTTTTTTTTTTTTTTTTAATCCAATTTCTAATAGTGTGGAAAAGTTGCCTTATGCTATTGTTAGTATGTGAGCAAAATTTTGTTGATCTGAATTAATATCTTAAGTTCATTATACGAAATTTGTTAATTTTACGTTTTTTTAAAATATATATATATATATATATATATTAAATAAGAATTTCAAATCCTTAGTTCCAATCACTGAGCTCCATTGTAACAGGAGAGCTGACTTCGCGGTCAGTCGTCTACTAGACGAATTACGCCTTGATGAATGCATAGGGGGCAAAAAGAAAAAAAGTAGTCCGTTTTACTATGCGTCTGACAGTATGAATTCTCGATTGTTATTGTTTATTATTTCATTATTCTCCAACATATTGTTAATAAATAAAGTGAATTTGCGACTTTAAGTAGCAGATTATTTTAATATGCATTTAGTTTAATGGTTACTGGAGATATATTTTATATAACTTGCTTATAAATGGAATTGCTTATATTCCACTGACCCCATTGTAACAATTTGTAGCTCAGTGTTGTATTCGAAGAATCTTTTTTAATTCAAGCTAACATTTTGAGTTCCAAACTACTCTATCAACCCAATTACTTTTAGTTTTATTCAACCGTATTTTTCTTTTTTTCTATCCCCCCCCCCCACCACCAATTTTGATATATTACAGAAATTATTTAACATCGAACATTCACTGCTAAAATAAAAGGGGTTATTTTATTAATTATTTTGAGGGAGGTGGTCATTTAAATGATTGGTTATTTACTTTTATAACATTATAATAAATAATAAAAAATTTCGTTAAACGTTACATTTTTAAGATCGTAATCTTTAAATAACAGAACATTTTAATATGCATTTAGTTTGATATTTACTTGAGATATTTTTATAGAACTTGCTTATAGATGGAACTGCTTATATTCCACTGAATACCATTGTTACAATCTGTAGCTCAGTGCTGTATTAGCAGAACCTTTTTAAATTAAAGTTATCATTTTAAGTTCCAAACTACTTTGTCAATTCAATTATTATTTTCTCTTACCTGTAAAGTAGAGAAAGTATTGTTTTGGGTAAAATTTTCAAAAGTGAGTTTTTGTTATATTTACACGTTTTGGTGTCCCCTGAATCCAAAAATATCATATTTTTTCGCAATTACAATACTTCCCTTACATAATGTATGCTTGGAAAGTAAAAAAATAACAATAAAATCATTTTAGAGAGGTAGAAATTTGAATTTATAAAAACTATAAAATGTAAAAGCATAAATTTAAAAGAGCAATGCAATCCAGATGACTAATGTTTTTTGCTAGGATTTAAGTTGCAAAAAAATCCGATTGAAAATAAGTTTACTTAATTAATTACATATAAAAACCTTTAAATGTACCTCATGTTACGTCGTTAATATTTTCATCTGGGCGTTCAAATGAAAATATTAACGACGTAACATGAGGTACATTTAAAGGTTTTTATATGTAATTAATTATGTGCAAAGTGCTTCATTATAATTTAAATTTTATTTATAAGTTTATTTTATTTCTTTTTTTTTCCCTCAAAGTTTTAATTGCTGCATGCAATAGTGAGAAAAAACAGAAATTTCATAGTGCAAATTCATCATTACTATAAAATCATATTTAAATTAAAATTTAAAGATTTTTATGTACTTTGCTTTAAATAAATAAAATGAGACATGTTTTCTCCCTAAATTTATTAAAAATCTTACAACGGTAAATATTATAGCAAATTCTACCCCTCTCATTTTTCCAAAAACTATGTAAATGACTTCTTTAACCTTACAATATTTTTTCAGACAGATACAAAGAGGATTTTGTGTAAAATTTTCTTATCACTTTTTCACGCTTAGATAAATATGTATTTTATCTACAATGAAAGAGATTTTCATTGTGTCCCTGTAAAAAAGCTACAAGTGCTGGACAAACTAAAATCTATACAGTTTGTGCAACAGTGAATTATAACAATTAAATAAATTTTCAGCTCAATTAGATGAGACTTTTGTACCCTATCGCACTTTAAATAATTTGAGCCCCTGTAAAAACACTAAGTGGTAGGTTCTCCAAAATTCCTACAGTTCGTGTGACAGTGATCTGTAACATGCAAATAAATTTTCAGCTCAATCGTATAAGGCATTTAGACGCTATCACAATTTAACAAATTTGGGCCCATAGACCATAATGTTAAAGAATTTTTTGTGTAAAAAAAAAAAAAGTGCGAGATTGGTCAAAATCAATAAGCTTCATGCTATGGTGACAGACTTATAACATATGTACCCACTTTCAGCTCATTCGAACAAAGCATTTAGACGATATCGTGTTCACTTCCATACATCATCGTAAGAATATTTATTAAATATGAGTTCAGAGGACCTGGAAGCATGTTGAAACACCAAAATCTCAAATTTCGATTTTTGGTATAATTACCGTACATTAGTGCGGAAAGTATTGTAATCATGTCAAAAATTGTAGTGTTCAGAAAGTAAAAGTTGAATTAATAGATGAAAAAAAAAAAAAAAAAACTTGGCGTTTACATTCATCTCATTTAAATAAATCTTTAAAAAAAAAATAAAAAAAATCGTTTGAGTGTTAATAAAAATTTCAAAAAAATATCAAATAACAAAAAAAAAAAAAAAAAAAAAAAAAAAGTAGGCTTTATTTATTTATAAATTAAATGTTAAATTAATTAGAATAACATATTGAATTTCTACATTGTTCATTAATTGTAATGAACAATAGAAATATGGGTTAAATAAATGAACACAGACACTTCAGTATTTGAAAGATATTTTATTTCATTCAAACGCTTTATATTTACAGACAGATGATTAAATCAGGATATATTTTAAAGTATCTGTCTCCCACCTCTCTTATTATTTTTCTCAAATTTGCAATTTTAAACGACCAATGGATTTTTACTTGCACTAATTCTATTGAAAGTAATTCAAAATAAAATTTTCAAACCACTGTAAAAGTTTTAATAATCTATAATTAATATTTATGTAAATTATAAGACAAAAGAAATAAAAGCTTAAATGCAAGTTGAAAAATATTTATAATTAAATTATAATTAAACTAAGAAAGCATTTGCTTAATTATTAAATATATATATATATATATATACACGCTTTTTCACTTTACACACTTTTCACATACACACTTTTTAACTTTATATGTGTGTATATATATATTCACAAATTGCGTTAAAATTTTTGCCATTTAATACTAAGTTCCCACTCCCTATTTTCAACAATAGTGATCAAATACATTAAACTATATATATATATATATATATATATCGGTTTGTACAGCCGTAGACTGATCAGCTTTTAACCATACTTAATAATTCATAAATCTGTCTCATTTCAAAAGAAAGAAAGAAAGAAAGAAAACTGCATGATAAGCAAAGGAGTCTACACAGAAAATTGTTTCTTTTGCCCCGAATGCGAACTAAAACTATCGGCACTGTATTCATTCGCGCTGACCGCACTAGATAACGTTAGGGAATAGGAAGTCAGCTCTCCTGTTACAATGGAGCTCAGTGGTTCCAATAGGGCCGACAATTTGCCAGATGGTATCTTTAGACCGTGTGCAAATTTTTATTGATGTGGGTCAATGGCTTCAATCGCCTCTACGGGTCACTTATCTGGCCAAATTCTCTCATTTTAATGATTCTCCTTCAACACTCCTACGACTGTAATTCTTTTAATTATGTTTTTTTCTATTAAGTTGTGTTTTTTTTTCTTTTTTTTTTTTTTTAATGAACAAATTGATTCATACTTTAATTGTATTATATCCTTTTCAACATGAATATTTTATTGTTTGCATTTTAATAAACAATTATTAGAATGAATCATTGTAGATTCTGTTCACTGTAAAAAAAAGCAACATTTACGGGTTTTCGCCTGTCAGCAAACGTCCTGGCCAAATACCTTTTAATTAATGTTTTACCCGTAATTTATCATTTTGAATACCACATTATGTGTAATTCTATTTTTGTATTATTCTTTTGAAGATATGTGCTACAAACGATTAATAAAGTTTACTATATATATATATATATATATATAAAGTGGTAAAAGACTGCTAAGAACCTTGTGGTATAGTAGAAAATATCAAGTCATATCAGAAAATACGGGTATGCCTGTCTTGTAGGCAAAAAACGGTCGTGACCGTAAAAATTAATCGGGCGAAGGCACGTAAATTTCCGTTTTTTTTTTTTTTTTTTTTTTTTTTTTATAGCAGTATACGCATTGAACCCTTGCACAAATCCATAATTTGTTTATACCAAAAAAAGTGAATAGAAATAACCATAATTAAAAGAATTACTGTCGTAGAAGTGTTGAAAGAAAGTCATTAAAATGAGCGAATTTGGCCAGATAAGTGAGCCGTAGAGGCAACTGAAGCCATTGACCCACATCAATAAAATATTGCACACGCTCTAAGGATACCATATGGCAATTTTTAGGCCCTATTAGAACTAATAATTCCAATTTCTTATTTAAAAAAAATATATATTGGAAAAACGATAAAATTATGAATTTTTTTAAATGAACGACCCCAGAGGCAACTGAAGATATTAACTCAGATCAACAAACATTTGTACACATACTTACAATAGCATAAGACAACTTTTCCGCATTATTGGAAATTTGATTATTTTATTTATTTATTGATTGATTTTTCGATACACTCTAATATAAAAGACACATTTTTTTTTTTTTTTTTTAAATGTGCTTGTAAAAATGTTAACTATTATCTAAAAGGATTGCTGCAAAATGTGTAACATTTCTTAGAAATATTTTGAAATCATTTTACATGGATATATAACAACTTTTTGAAAATATTAATGATATATGTATCATTACCATTGTGAATGCCGACAAAAAAAAAAAAAAAATATTTTCATTTTATTTTTCTAAAGGGTATTTTTTAATAATGCGCGTGAAACATATACAGGTTTTCATGGGTACAGTTCAATCCCGTACAACGCGGGACGAGGGTGCCAAGTGAGTACTGCAACTTTATTTTTTAACAACACTAATATTTTACAGTATCAATCTATTGGTTCAATCACAGCTGATTTGGTTTTTGTATAAAGCAGTTCCTTTGATGTAAAATTAGTGCCGTTAAAAAAGAATATTGTTATTTACATCTGGCATCTCTGGCAGCGCTTTGTACGGGAGTCTACTGTATTATTCACATGTGTTGTTATCATAAAGAAGTGTACCAAAGTGACATGGAATTATTAGCAATATTTTCATATTGAAAATGTATTATGTTCTTAAGTGGACTCTCTGTTTATCGTCAATGAAAGCCAAAGCCAATGTTACTTATTATTTTATGAAAAAAATTTCCTCATTATAACTCATAAATTAATATATAAATTTATGTTTTAAAAAAATTCAGGAGTTTTATCTAGTTTACGTTAATTTATTTATTTATTTATTTTTTTTTTGTCACTGTTTAATATTTAGTTTTCCATAGGTAAAATGCAAAATTTTACTGATTAATCTTTCGCGTATTATATTTTCAAACTAATTTACTAACATAGTCCTCTTAAGTACTATATTTTCGACACATATATATTTTCATATTCTTATTAAAAAAATAAAAAAAAACAGCTTAATGGATATGACGGTAACATTATTTCGTCATTTTTAAATTCATTTCGTCATTTGCAATCAAAGATTCTTTCTCTGATATTATATTATCTTTGATTTAGGTGTTATTCCTTTTAAAAAAATCTATATTTTTGAATTCCAAAGAACGAAAATTGCAGGCATTTTTTTGTTGTTGTTGTTTTTGAATATAGAAACATGCTCTGCCAGTTGATTCATCCATTCACCCTATCTGTTTAGAGTTCACGTTAGCGACTCGAGTATTTTTGCAGAGTAGACCTGCTAACTATGCTAGTTTATCCGTAATGGTATTAGGCCCCGCCTTTTTTTCACACTAGAATACTTGTAATGTAATATTCAGCAATATGTTCTCATGATTAAATAAGGGAACTATTGCTCTACAACTATTTTGGTGTGAAAAAAAGGCGGGGCTTAATACCATTACGGATAAACTAGCATAGTTAGCAGGTCTAGCAGAGTAGAAAAAACCTTGGATTTTTGAATTAAAAAAAAAAAAAAAAAAAAAAAATCAAAAAATTACCTTTGTTTATTTAACCACAGAAATTCTATTATTAAATAATCTTAACATATGTATTAGAAATTTGTGTTAACCATAACTAAAATCTTGAATTTATCATCATTTGACATACATAATTTCCCTCACTTAACCCTTTCAGGACCATACGATTTCCAAGACTAAATATGCCAATACAACACAATATTTTAGCTATTGTGGGTGTAAAGTAAAGGAGTATCACCAGAAAAACATAGCAAGGTGTATAGGTTTCCTATAATTTCATGGGAAATATTTTCCCTATGGACCATAAAAGTAAATAAACGAAGAGTTAGGTTTATTATATCGGTATTTTATTTATTGCTTTGTAATACAAATTTATTGCTTTGTAATATAAAAGTTATCAGAAAAGTAAAATAAATAGCTAGTTATGGTATTCTACGAAACAATTTCGTTTACTTGTGAAGCACAAGTGGACATTGCACATAACACATTTATTATGTGTCCTATTTTCTATACGTTTTTTTTTATTCGTTCACAAACACATTTGCTGCCTTGGACATACGTTTTATTTTGACATTCAGTAAAAAAAATACCGATTCAATAATAACTGAACAATCGATAACGATTTTTGTAGAAGGGAAAAATATTTCCCTTGGCCGTGAAAGGGTTAAATATAAAACAAAACTGATTACCAGTGAGAGTAGTTTAGATAATGTAGGTTATATCATATTCTGTCTAAACAGAAATCCCTCACATTATATAAAATTGTAGGTCCAATCACCGACTAATTAATTCAATACCATCGTTGCGATTGGATGGGAGATTGGATCACGAAATTTTGCATAAATGTTTGGTTAGGGGCCCTGAACTCACTAAATTAGGGATTGGGGAAATTCTCCTATTCTTCCCATGGCGATCAAGCTGCAAAAACATGTTTCAGAGCATAATTTGGCTCTAAATTACTGTACGGTGAATGCGAAGGAGTGCCTACTTTTCTGACTTTATTTTTAGAGGACTTTTTTGTTTTAATGCCACAGTGATGAAATTACACATGGAGAGACTACAAGATAGAACTCGATTATAAAAAAAACTAGTTTTGGTAATTTTTGAATTTTCTTTTTTAAAGAAGGAGACATTTTGGGGGGGGGGGGGTGATTCCGTAAAAATCCTGACAGAAAAAACTGATTGAAAACAACTGTTCACCATCTGGAGAATATCTCAAAAACACATTTTGAGAGTTTTATAATTTTTTATTTTAGTTGGAGGGGCTATCACAGGAAAAAAAATTGAGAGCCGTCCTTTTGCGTTATATTTTTTCTGAGGAATCTATGGGAGCTTCGATCATGAATCATTAGTGTGGGTTGACTACTTGCATCCAGCATCCCCTGTAACAGTATATTGCGAATTTCCTGCCCTTTCACTTCTTTTAGGATAGTAGAGGCGAAGAACATGTTACTAAGCGCAACACTAAGCTAAATTATTACAGGAAGCAGATTGTTGGTGTGTGGGTTCCTCAGGTGTCCCCAATACACACTATAAAATATTTTGAGGTAATTCGCTCTTCCTCTGATAGGAACAAAGGGACGAAAAAAAAAAAGAATGTGCTTTTAAACACATCTTTAATTAAGGTATACCAGGAAAAAAAAATCGACATGTCAGTTGTCATATGTACATAATACACACTATAAAACATTTTGAGAAATTCCCTCGTTAAGGGTGGGGGATGGAAAAATTCTAAGTTTAATTCTGCTGAAATATTTACAGGAAGGTATTTTTTGGTGCTTTCGTTGGTTATGTGTATCCATGCTTAGTAAAATGGATTTGTCGAACTATCTTATTAGTAGTGGGGTTGCGAAAACGTTTTCAAGCTCGATTCTGCTCCAAATGTCGACATAATCGTGTGGATTAAGTGTATGCAATATGCATATTTTTTTCAAATTTCCCCATTTTAACCGTAGGGGAGGGAGAGAAAAAACATAATTTCAAGAATAATTTATTTTTAAATAAACTCAGAAATGCGATTTTTGATGTGAAGGTTTTTTTGGGGTTTGAGAATTCATTCCACTTGCTTTCATAGCTGTAAAAATAAAACGTGAATATAGAGGAGTGCGAGATCAGCGCGTGTGAGCATGGTTTTACCACACGCAGTGGTAACTGGAGTCACGTATAGTGAAAACGAAAAAGACACACGGAAAGTTACTGTGTAAATGCGTTTTTGTCTGCGCGTATACTTAATTAAAGTGCTGCCACAGGCAGTGGTAACACAGAGTCAGGATATTATAGTCAAGAAAGCCGCGGCCGAGAACAGCGGTAAACATGACTGAGAGATTGGCCATTTCAATTCCTTTATATATATATATATATATATATATATATTAATAAGTGATGAAATTTTAACAGTCCAGGTAAATATAGTATCTAGTGAAGTGGGCATGTCATAGCCTGATGGTTGTCTACGTATCTTCATAATTTATTATTAAAATTCGTAAAATAAAACGCTCCTGTTGAAGAATTTGTGGTTAATTATGAAATAATTTTTTTCTAAGCATTTTAATTGACATAGATTCTAAGAAAATATACTTTTGTTATTTATATGTTTGCGTCTTGAAATATAATATTTCTTTAACAGATTAAAATTATTGTTATCACATTTTATTACAATGAATAACGTGATGTTTAATATTTATAGGATTTAATACATATCTATTTATATTTTTAAAAAATCCCACTAAAATCTACTTCCAGGAAAAAAAATTCAAGTTTTGAATAATAATTTATTTCTAAAAGAACCGTATAAATTAAAAGCATTTTTTTTTTCTCTCTCTCTAATAATTAATACTTTGTTATTCAAAATTGCATCGCACACATAAAAAACTACGAAATGTGACATAAAAATAAATTATAACTAATAACTTGAATTACTTTAAGTGATTCTGTTAACACATTATCTAATTCCGCACACGGCATCAAATATTTGTTTAATTTTTGTAAGATCGTTGATTGTTTGTATTTTTGTTCTTGTGATGTGAATGTCTTATGCTAATTATTAAGATAAATATATGTTATAAAATGCTCCAAGATAATCATGTATTATATAAGGAAAAAAAGTATACTTCCTTTTAATATTGTAAAAATTTACTGCGATATGAGATCAAAAAGATTATTTTAAAGATAGTTTATTTTATGTCAACTATAAAAACAAAAGAAAATGAGGAGACATCTGATAAAATTATTCAAACTTAAAATTACAGTACATTTGTTTATACAAAAGAAAAATTAACCTGAAAAATTAATCTTTTTATGTTAATTTTTAAAAATATGTTAAATACGACATCAATACTTCTTTTATTTATTTATTTTCCCTTTAATATAGGGAAAAAATTACATACCAACAGCTAATCCTGGATCGCTATTCATAGTCTGAACTATTTCTGCTCCCTAAAAAATAAAATAATAGAAAAGTCATTATAATATCTTTATTAAATTTAAGAAAAATTATATATATTTATAATAAATTGAATTTTAAATCAATGTCCAACAATTAATATTTGTATAGCTCGAAATTTTTGAACTAACAATTACGGAGTTATTTACCTATATTTATAATAATAATTAAAAAAAAAAAAAAAAAAAAAAAAAAAAAAAACTTCACACATATATAATATTTCGGGTCAAAATAAAAAGTCATTTATCCAGGGAATTTAGCGATGTCTAAATTGAATACCACTTTTTTTGTTAGAAAAATATAGTAATCGTTTGCAGTCATCACTGCAAAAAATTACTGATTGTTTCTGTTAATAAAAGTGGTATTTAACCATGTGACCGCCTCTGACGTACATATCCGATCACTGATCTGTTCTTTTTATTACAATACACTTTAATTGAAATTTATATGATTATAAGTTCTTAGATTGCTTTTCAAGTTTGAAGATCTTAAGGTCTTAAGTAATAGCCATAAGGATTAAAATCACGTGTATAGTCACATTTTTTAATCTCAGGTTAATGTAAATATGACTTTAGTACGTTGAAAAAACTGTGCAGTGAATTCAAATTTTAGTACGTTGTAAAACTCTACAGTGAATATTACAAATTTGACTTTTCCAAAGGCGATCAGAAGGTTAATTAAGAGGCCGCTCATTTCTACGCGTATGACTTTTGTAAAGCAACGGAATAAGCACCGCAAATTCCTAGCTTTTCTCTTACTAAATTAAACTGTATAAAAGCGGACGCCTTACTACTTATTTACACTTTAAAATTATTAAAGTAGCATCTTTTATGCTCATATAATAATTCCCTATAACATTAAACATAAGAAAATTATTCCTACGGTAAAAAGTAGTTCACTAAAATTAAAAATTCATACTATATAAAAAAAATGCAACCAACATCGTTGCTAACTTTATTCTGTTCTATTTCTTGAATTAAAAAAAAAAAAAAAACTGTGGATGCCACACGCATCACATAATCTTTACATTTAAACAAATTTTGAAGATAGCACGCGCTCATATTTTACATAAAAATTAAAAGCATTAAATTCATTTAACTCTTTTTTTCTTTGACATGTTGTTCAGCACGTGAACTTACAAAAAATAGAGGATAAATAATAAACAAATTTATACACTGAAATTGAAAATGGCTCAGTTATAACATCCTCCCACCTTTTGATTATAGGTTATAATCAAAACCAAATGTTGCAGGTGTAGTTCTCAATACATTAGTCTTTCAGGGACTTTAATTCTCCTGCCCGCTTTGCTATATCTGACTGGTTCCTCTTCTGAAGTTACAACGGGTTTAACAGTTTGAGCAGAGGTTTCCTTTGAATGGTATGCTTCTTTCAGTTTTGAACTATTATTTGATGATGTTACTTCTAAAGGATATAATCTTTGAATAGGTCGTAAAAGTTCATGTTGCGAAGTTTGAACCTTTACAAGTCGAACTTTCTTATCTTTGCCAGGCATAAGTTCTGTGATACGGCCTAGTGGCCAGTGGATTCGTTTCTTGTTGTCAGATCCAATTAATACAATATCTCCGACAGCGATACCCTTTTCTGGCTGTTTTCTATTTGCTCGCTGTATGAGAGCACCCAAATATTCGGATCTGAATCGATCTCTCAAAGCTCTGAGTAGGGACTGCCTGTATCTGAGCCTCTTTGATAGAGAATTTTGTTCAACTGCATCAACATCTGGAAGCTGAATTTCGTGAACATCTTGAAGAAACATAGATGGGGAGATAGGCTTTACAGTCGCATCTTCAGAAAGGTATGTTAGAGGCCTTGAATTCACTACACTTTCAACATCAGCTAAAAGAGTTGTCATTTCTTCGTACGTAAGACAGGCGCGTCCTAAGACTCTTTTAAGAAGATCTTTTATTACCCTAATCAGCCTCTCCCAGAAGCCACCCCACCACGCCGCCGTTGGCGGGTTAAACTTCCAGTCTATGGAGTTGACAGACCCATATTTTTGTATACATTGCCAATCTAAGCTTCTCAGATAATTAGCTGCGCCAACAAAATTTGTTCCGTTATCACAGTAGATAACAGAGCATCTTCCTCTGCGAGCCACAAATCTTCTCAAACCCATCAAAAATGCATCTGTGGAAGCAGAAGTCACTAGCTCTAGATGAACAGCTCTATATATAGCACATGTGAAAATCAAAATCCAACTCTTCTTATCGTTCTTAAGATACAAAGGACCAGCCATATCTATGCCTGTAATTTGAAATACGGCAGAATCTTTTACTCTGTTTTCAGGTAGAGGAGCACTAGATGTCCATAAAGCCCTTGAATTAAACCTTTTACAAATCACACAGCTGGCTAACACAAGCTTTACACTCTTTCTTCCGTTGAGGATCCAATACCTTTCTCTAAGCAAATTTAAGAGGATTTGTAACCCCGCATGACAGTTCTTTACATGAATATAAAAAATAAGTCGCTTAACAACTTCATGCCTTGAAGGGAGAATTATGGGATGGAGAAAATCTTCACTATCTTTCCTGTAAGTTATTTTAGTTTTCAAACGAATGACATCTTGCTCATCCTTACAGGTTTGTAATGTCTTCAATCTTTCATCACTTTCCGAAGAGAAAGATTCTTTTTGAACCATACGTAGAGTTTTTATCTCAGCTTCCCGAAATTCAGTAGCCGTCAATTCGCCTTTACTCTTCTTATCAGGATTTAAACAATTATGCTTAAAGCGAAGAATCCAAGCAACTAAACGTATGATTTTTTCATAACTTGAAAAGTAGCGGTAATACCAGTTATTGTTGGATGGAAATTCAGGTTTCGTCAACATACAAGTAGACTTTGACCTTTCTTTCTGAATTTCTTCCTCATTCCAATCTTCATCGGAAGTGTTCATGTGGTTTCTAAATTCTGCTGAATCTTTCATCCAATGTGGGCCCTCCCACCATCTGATTAAAGCTAATTGCTTAGCCTTACAGCCTCTAGACGGCAAGTCTGCTGGATTCTTCTCACTTGGTATATGTTTCCATGATGAAGGACTGCTTAATTTCTGAATCTCTTGAACCCGATTTCGGACAAACACAGACCAGCTCTCATTTCTTGATATCCAAGCAAGCACTGTTGAGGAATCGCTCCAGTAATATCTCTTCATTTCCTGCCAATCCAAAGCATCCACAACCGTTTTCGCCAAACGAGCGCCAATAGTAGCTGCTAATAGCTCCATCCTTGGTACAGTCGTATTCTTTAAAGGCGCAACTCGGGACTTGGCAGCAAGCAGAATTATTTCCCCTTGATCTTCCTTTTCTATCCTCAAGAATACTACTGCTGCGTAAGCATCTTTACTTCCATCAACGAAAGTATGAATTGTGCATGCATGTAAGTTTTCTGGGGTGATCTGGATATGTCTTGGTATCTTAACATCGTTTAAATATTTAAGTTCTTGGAACCATAATAGGAATTCTTTTTGTAATTCACCAGTTATTTCGTCATCCCAATTAATTCCTAATTTCCAAGCTTTCTGTAACATCAATTTAGGATAAAGCATCACCGGAGCAGTAAAACCAAAAGGATCAAAAATTTTATGAACTGCCGATAACATACTTCGCTTGGTAATCCTTTCTGTGTTGAAATCGTTTAGCCATTTCATGTTGACTTTTAATGTATCGGAAACCTTATCCCAAATCAGACCTAATACTTGAGTTTCCTTCTGGTTCGACGTTTCATCGTGATCACCAGTGTATTCCCACTGTCTTAAATCAAAACCACCATTTGCCATTATTTTCTTTGAGTCCGAGATAAATTTCTTTAGATCTTCTTCACTGTGCACACTAGTGGCGACATTGTCTACATAGAAACTATGCAAAAGCCTTTGCTTGAAATTTTCCTCAAAACTTGCACTATTTTTGATGTGATATTCAATTACTGATGATAAAAGAAAAGGGCTACACTTTACACCGAAAACGACTCGTGCATGCCTAAATACTTTAAGTTTCTTCTCTTTTAGATCTTTCCACCATAGAAATCGTAGAAAATCTCTATCCTTTTCACAAATGCTAATTTGAAGAAACGCTTTTCTAATATCAGCGGTTACACCAAATTTTCTTTCTCTGAAACGTAGAAGAATATCTGGGATAAGCTCAATCAAATTTGGGCCACACTGCAGACACTGATTTAAAGATGGATGGTTAGTCAACTTTGCTGAAGCGTCGAAAACCGGACGGATAGGTGTTGTAGTACTGGTCTCTTTAATAACTGGGTGATGAGGTAAATAATTACCATAAGAGTTCACTTTGGTAGCAGGAACTTCTTCTATGATCCCCTCATTCAACCAGTCCATAAATATATTTTCATATTTTCCGTACATGTTCTTAGATAATAACTTAGAAGTTGTACTTTCCAAACGTCTTACAGCCAAACTCAAGTTATCTGGTAATGCAGATGTGTCGTCAGCCCAAGGAAGACAAATTTCGTAACGACCATCCTTGTTAATTTTTACTGTCTCTAAGAAATGTTCCTTTGTTTGACGGTCAATCTCATTTTTAGATTTCTTTTCTATAGTATCTGTTATTCCGATCAAGTCCAATCTCCATAAGTTTGAGATATCAGCTTCATTTACGAACAAAGACGTCACCATCATTGCTAAATTATCTGTTGAGACCTCGGTGTGAGGCGCTTTGCCCATCAATGTCCAACCAAGGTATGTTTCTATGGCAACAAGACCAGATGTCAATACTTTTCTTTTGCCAGTTAACATCTTTCCCATAATATCAGCCCCAATCAATATTTCGATAACTTCACGGCAATGACTTACATCAGATAATTCGATTCCATATTCTTTCAACTCTTTAATCCACGGACCATTAGTGACCGGTTGAATGTTTTCACATATAGTAATTTGATCCATCACTTCAAAATTACAGGTGAACTTCTCCTTCATATCCTTAACCTTTATTCTATAACAATTATGTTGGCATTCCTTTGTTGTAACTCCGCCAAACAATGAATGCATCATTTTTTCTTGACGAATGGGAGTATAATTCATCTCTTCTGCTATACTTTTCAAAATATAAGATTTTTGGGATGCTGAATCTAACAATAAACGAACTGTTTTTTGCTTGTTTTCGGAGATGAGTTTCACTTTTAAGGTTTGAAGGAATACTTTAGCACTTTGCTTATTAAAATTTGCCATGTTTACTTCACTGCTGACTGAATTTTCTTCAACCTTTTCTTGTGCAGTTTTACCTTGAGAATCACGCAAATCGCACATCAAAGGCACATGCTTCTTAGAACAGATAATGCATCTTAAAACTGCTCGACATTTTTTCACTGTATGATTAGGTAACAAACAAGCGAAGCAGCAATTTTTATCCTTTACAATATTTTGTATCTCAGTTAAAGTCAATTTTCGAGCTGAAAAGCATTCAGAGCTCAAATGTTTGCCTTGGCAAAAAATGCATACTCTTTTGAAATCTAAAGCAGAAGACGTTGTTAATAAACCTGCAGCTGTCGATATCTTATTTCGCATATAGTCTGCACTTGCACCGTTTTTCCTTTTAGAATATTTATTATCTTCACGCTTTGTCAAACCGAAGCCCGCTACAGCTAAAGATATTCTCTCTTCACCTTCTACTTCCGTTTTCAAAAAATGCATCAGATTATTCAAGCTTCCTTTAGCATCCGTATTAGAAGAAGAGAGATTCGAGCGATTCCAGGCCTTCAAAAAGTCTGCTGGGAAACAAGACTCAACCATAGGGTATAGAATGGAGGCATATTTATCAGTGGTAACACCTAATGTTTCTAGCGCCCGTAAATATGACTCAAGCTTATCATATAATGAAGTTAATGCAAATCTACCTTTTGTTTGCACAGATATTATCAATTTCAATAACTCTCGTACATACACTTCTACTAGAATATCTTCCCTGCCAAAACGAGCCTTTAAACTTTCCACTGCCTTTGAATAATTGGCGCCAGTTGGCGGGAAACTTTCAACAACTTCTCTTGCGCGTGAACCAGCGATTGTTGCTTGTACTAAATACTGGAACTTGTCCTCTGGGGCAATTTCATCATCTTTATCGATTTGTTCAAATTGGCTCCAAAAAGGCAACCAATCCTTAATTTCTCCGCCAAATTTCCTGAATTCCAGTTTAGGTAAAGTAAATTTTCGTCTCATAGTACTATTTTCATAATTACTTAAAATAGCATCAGTTTGAATTTGTCCAGATGATTGTATTCTCGCCAATTCGAAATCATGATTCAATCTTAATTTCTCTTTCTCCAGTTCTGCTTCTTTTTCCAGCTTTAATGCCTCAGCTTCTTTTTCTAGCTTTAACTTCTCAAGTTCTTTTTCTTTTTCAGCTTGTTTTTCTTCTTTCAGAGCTTGTTTTTCTTCTTTCAAAGCTTGTTCTTGTTTTTCTTCTTTCAAAGCTTGTTTTTCTTCTTTCAATTTTCTTTCCGCTATAGCATTTTCTAAGATATCCTGAACAAAGTCAGGATCCTTTTCATACTCTTTACTATTTAAAATCAGCTCCTTTAAGCTTGCTATTGTGAACGTCGAAGGCAAAGTCTCTCCAATCTCTTCGGCTACCCACTTCAAATCTTCTTTTTTAAACCCTTTAACGGTTTTAAACATCTTTTTAATCTTAATATAATCAAAATAATTTTACTTCACTTGAACGGTCCTGTCGCTATGGACTCCAATATTTTTATGTAAAGCAACGGAATAAGCACCGCAAATTCCTAGCTTTTCTCTTACTAAATTAAACTGTATAAAAGCGGACGCCTTACTACTTATTTACACTTTAAAATTATTAAAGTAGCATCTTTTATGCTCATATAATAATTCCCTATAACATTAAACATAAGAAAATTATTCCTACGGTAAAAAGTAGTTCACTAAAATTAAAAATTCATACTATATAAAAAAAAATGCAACCAACATCGTTGCTAACTTTATTCTGTTCTATTTCTTGAATTAAAAAAAAAAACAAAACTGTGGATGCCACACGCATCACATAATCTTTACATTTTAACAAATTTTGAAGATAGCACGCGCTCATATTTTACATAAAAATTAAAAGCATTAAATTCATTTAACTCTTTTTTTCTTTGACATGTTGTTCAGCACGTGAACTTACAAAAAATAGAGGATAAATAATAAACAAATTTATACACTGAAATTGAAAATGGCTCAGTTATAACAACTTTATCTAGAAATAAAATTATTAGATTTTGAAAAATTAAGTAAATAAAAACATACACATGATTTACTTACACAATTTAGGTGCGCAGGTTTTAAGCACTTTATGTGCAATTACTTATTACTTTTTTTTTAACACATATTATTCTATATATTAATATTAAAATTATTAATTTTACAAGAGCATTTTTAATTATATTTAAAACAATACTTTTCGTAAAGCTCTTGGACATCAGTCGAAGTACTTTCTGGGGCGGTACCGCCCAGAAAGTACTTCGACATTAATCTCATTTAATCACCATACATTAATATGAAATATGATAAAGATTTTTGCATGAAAATAGTGGTAGCAAAAAAGGTGGAATTATATCATTCATGAAATCGTCCTAGAAAAAGGCAGGGAGTAAGACACCTGAGTGTATTGAACTAATTATTTACTTCTAATTATATTCTAAATGTAATATATTTTACTTTATTAGAGTATTATCGTTCAAATTTAAATTTGTATTAATTTATTTTTGATAACAAATTAAAAATTGTCCTATTTCTACTCAATAGAATTTAAGAGAGTGCCTTTCAAGAAGAAACATAGCATGACAGCGCACAATTTTTAACTGAGTCACAAACATTCTGAAGAACTTTATCATAATTAATGGGCTCTTCCCACCGTCGTCTGCTCAATCACGTGATAGAGGAAAACGAATAATCGAATTCAATTAACAATTGTTCTTAAGTACAAAATTGTTAATATTTAATATAAAATAAAATAAAAGTAATATCGTGCATTTGTAAACAGTAGAATAGTTTTATTTGTAAATTTAATAATTTTTTAAAAACACTTTATGTGTTTATTTATTTTTTACTGTAAGAATCGATTTTTGTAACTGTTACATTAACTGATCTAGCAATAATTAATAGCTTGCTCTTGTGGAATGTTTATGGATTATAATTTGAAATTTTAAAATGTTTTCATTTAATTTAATTGCATAAAGGTGTTGCAACAAGTTAATTAACTTACTTACTGGTCTAAATAGATTTAGGCAGTACGATATTGCACTGTCACTGATTTAAGTACCAAAAATCAGAGTATTTAACATGTTCTTCATGAACATCAATAACAAATATAAACTAAATCATCATTGTAAATGTATACAGCAAACAAAAGATGATGAATAATGATATAAAATGGATTAAAGATGATGTTGTATAAAAATAACACAGATTAAATACGATTGATCAAAAATAAGAATAGAAAATATGTTATTTCAGCAATCGCTATAGATAAACAAGACTTCGTCTGCTATTTGTTTTTCCTCTATCATGTGACCTCTGACGTCAGGTAGGAAGAGCCCATTTCGAATCATGCACTTACCTTATTATAAATAACCCAATGAGGATCGATCTGTGAATCACCTTCGGGATCAAGCACAACTGTTTGATAAGCTCTGAAGTCGGTAGCATATACTTTGCGGTTATCTGGACATACATCTAAATAATCAGGAACGTTATCACCATCAAAATCTCCACGACAGGCATCTCCGACACCAGTTCCTGTTAAAATAATAATAATAATAATAATAATAATAATAATAATAATGTAAATTTCAGAAGTGCATTAAATAATCCTTCTTAGGGTTTCATGAAGTAAATAATAATTTCAAAACTCTTATTCGATGGTATAATTTTTATACGGGCTTTGATCCTTACTCGATTATATTTTATACAATATGATAATATTATTATGTAATACTTATCTTAAAAACCAGATTACGGCACTGATATGTGTGAAAATAAAATCTATTAACTATTAAAGGAAAAGAATAGCTTTTATAACTACAATTAAATTGCGATCATCATTATATTAAATTTAAAATATTAATGAAACAAAAATACTTTGCGCTATTGAATATAATGTATTCCATTAAATAATATTAACAGAAATATACAAATGTCTACATATTTAAAGATATTTTTGACTCATTATAAAAAAATAGATTTTCTAATTTTAACCTCACATTTTTATGATTATTATACTACAATTCAAACGTTTTTGTTAAAGAAATTATTATACTGAATCATTTATAGTTCTATTTTTGTTTAACAAAGGAATTTTTTATTTCATTATTTATTCAAGCAATAATTGTAAAATATTTTTCATCTTAAATTATATTTAGCAAATCTTGCAATTTAAAAAGTTAAGAGACATTGTATTTTTAATCTCAGTAATAAACACTAAACAACAATTTCATAACTAGGTTTAAATTACAACAATAAATGCATTTTTCAATTAAATTTATATTTCTTTATAACCTCTGTTTAAATTATAAATTAAAAGAATAGTTTTCTTTTTACAATTCATTTAATAAAAATTTAAATTTCTAAAAATGCTGTAAAAATGCTTCAAAAGAAATGTAAGTTTAAAATACATCAATCATTATACATTTTACACAATTTTAAATTATAAAATAAATATTCTGCTTACTATTAGAATCCTTTTGGTCTGGATTAAATACTAATGGACAGTTATCCTTGTTGTCTGGAACACTATCGTTATCTTTGTCAAAATCACAGACGTCACCTGTTAAAAATAAACACAATTGAAAAACAAAATATACATTTACTGAAAAACAATATGAAAGAAAAAAATGTATAAATAATAAATCTTTTTGAATTATTTTGATTTAGGAATTTTACCTTTCAAAAATAAAATTTATTAATGTGTTGGTAACTTCCTAGAACGTCATCAAAATAGTATGTGCTAATATTTGGCAATATACATAATATCTTTTGTTATATACATAGATATAAGCTACACTTTTGCGCAAAATATATTTATATATTCTGAAGAAATGTATTATCCTCCTGTTTTTGTTTTAATTTTCATATCTACATTCTCATAGGATGTGCTGATTTTGGGTAACTTTCTGGGCCAAACATTTACACATTTACTTAATATTTTTAGTACTGGTTACCGTTTAAATTAAATGTATATATATATATATATATATATATATATATATATATATATATATATATATATATACATAGATAGATATATAAATTTAGCTTTCTGTATTGAATTTTCTAAACTTTACATGTCTTATTCAGTTATTATTTCATGACTTTTCTTTCTTTTTAACACCTTCCAACAAGGTTGAAAAGTGTTAATGACTTCGGTTTGTCTGTCTGTCTGTCTCTCAGCACTCTAACTTCAGTAAATATTCATGGAATTTCTTGAAACTGATATATGTCATTCAAGTTAGGTATCGGATGTTCCTATTAAAAACAGGGTGTATATCTCGACTGGTTTGTGTACAGGGACACCGAAAGTATTCTAAAGCATTATGTTCTGTGAGAAGTATTTCTATATACCATTTTTTAATATCTTTACTTTGCACAAATATTAATGAAAACGAAATAAGTTATTGAAGTTCAATATCGTATGTTTTCTATTGAAAATGGAATAAATACCACCACTGGTTTGTGTACAGGGATACCCAAAAGTATTCCAGAGCATTGCAATCCAAGAGAGATATTTCTATTAACCTAATTTTAAAAACTTTACTTTGTAGAAATCTTAATAAAATGGAAATATATTATTTATATGCAGAAAAGAATGTTTTCTATAGAATGTACTGAAAGTAGCATTAGGTTTACAGGGCTGCACAAATATGTTCAGTTCAATTTAGGGTTTTAATAGAAAATTTGCTGGAAATGCCTTTTTGTTTACATTAAGCGTTTTTAACATTTTAACAATTTTTAAGTGAGAATATCATTTTCTTTTGTGTATCTGTCTGTGTGTCTACTCGACCCGAGCGTTGGTAAATACTTTCAGAGGTTTTAAAAATTATATATTTTATTTAAGTTCACTATGGCGTGTTCCTACTAAAAATGACATTATTAGTCCTGTACAACCACATTGTGTACAGAAACAATAAAAAAACAATGACAATGCATTGCATTTTATGGAAGAGACGCGTTATAAACCACATTTAAACAATTTTCTACTGTAAAATCATAAAGAAATTTACATTTTTTGTCAATATGCTATTTTTTTTTCTTTTTAAGTAATATGATATAATTAACTTTCAGATTTACAGATTTCCACTAAAATATTCAGATACAGTAAGGACCGCAATTAGAATTTAAGGGCTGCATTTTCTTTTGTGTTAAACATTTTTACACTTTCCAACAACTTTAAGAGTGATTGATTATGAATCCAATTTGTCTATCTGTATGCTTTTGAATGTTTGTGTCTGCCCGTTGTGTTATAACGTAGGTAAATAACATTGAAATTTATACGATACGATAAGTATGTACAGTTGGAAAGTGTTAAAAATCAATGCTTACTGCGTAATTTTTCATTCTTGTTTCTTTCTTTTTTTTTCATTATCATTTTTTTTAAATCATACTTATAGTCTTTTTTATTCTGTTTTACTCTGCTAGTACATCGCAATTATTTTTCAAAAATAAAATTTGTATGTACAGAAGCAAACTGAAAATAGAAATATTACAAACACTTCGTGGCCATCATTTTTTTTTTCAAATTATCTGATTTTACTAAAATAAATTAAAATTCTAAAACAAGCTTTTCAGATAATAAATGATCAAATTTTAATTATGATTGAAAAATTCGCTACAAATTAAATAAAAATTTTAAATATCGTTGTCATTTATTTTGCTTTAAAGCATGCATGATAGTCATATATGATAGTTATATATGATGGTCATATTACAGTGTTCGTCGCAATTGATGGTTCATTTTCAAATCTAGACGTTAATGTCGAATATCTAAAGAAATAACTTTATGAATGCTTTTGAAACTTTAAGGGTCTACAATTTATATTATATCACATGTATTTAAACGAAAGTTGTTTCCCGAATGCAAAAAAGGGACCATTTACAAATCAACGAATAAAAATATTGTTTTGGATCACCATGTAAAAAATAATACTTGAAATGAATTTTAGCTATTGTTCATAGTTATGAGCCTTATTGTAATTAAGAATATAAATTAATATAAGATTTGCGCGTATATTAACGCTGAAAAAATCAAATATATTAAAATATTTTAAGGATAAACACAAAATACTAAATTTTAATTTTAATGAATAAAATTAGGAAAACAAATGGAGCTTTTCAACTTGAAAATGAAAGGCAAAAATGAAAGCAGAGTAATTACGATCTTAACCCATTCCACTCCAGTGAGGTACGTGCGTACGTCCTAGTGTTAATGGTCATTAATACAATGGACGTACGTGCATACGTCCAAAGAAAGTATATGATACAATAAGCCCAAAGTTGTTGTGGTATCAGAGAGAGTTATTTTATTTGTCATATGGTATTTTGAAATTGTATTTTCATTACTGACAACTAGATGGCGTTAGCAGTCTCGGTGACCTATTAGTTTTGGCTACGCCAGTTACTTCGTGATTTCTCGCGGCTGCGGTTGTGTGTAATTTTCACTCCTCGATTTTGTGTGTTTTGCCGGTGTTTGAAACTGTGAATAATGTCTGATTCTAGTGAGTATATCCCCGATTATGACGAACTTGAAGATTACAATGATGACTTTACAACAAGTGAAGACGGCGAAAGCGATGACAGTGATGATAAACCACTTACAGCAGGTGTCTGGAAATTTATGTCAGATCCTTTTGCCGATGCACGTCCTGAGCAACTGCCTGAACTGAAAAGGGACTTTGATTTCCTACATCCAGCTTTCCAAAGTGAAGTTTTATCTCCTGGTGAGTGTTTAAAAATATTCGTTTCGCCGCGCGTATTTTCGCACATATGTAAGTGTATAAACATGCGCGCTGAACTATATTTTGAAGATCCACAAAAGAAAAAATTAAGCTTTCGGCTTGGTGTGGAGAACTGTTGATGAAGAGGAATTTTATGTGTTTTTGCCGCTTATTTTCTAATGGGAGTAAACCAACTACCAGAATTGCACATGTACTGGAAGAGGAGCATTATTGCAACTGGTCCTCCAGTTTTTTGCAAAGAAGTGATGAGCAGAAATAGATTTCTTTCTATTTTGAAATTCTTGAGGTTTTCTTCTTGTGATAGTGTAGTGAAGAGGCGTCCTTTGACTCGTCTTGAGCCGTTCATGGCAATGCTTAGAGAGACATGTATGACTGTTTTTGATGCAGGAGAAAATTTTGCAATCGATGAAACTCTTATTTTATGGAAGGGTAGACTACGTTCAGAGTGTATATCAAATCTAAAACATCTAGATTTGGCATAAAGCTTTACTGTTTGTGCCCAAGTGATCACAATATGGGGGGACATACGTGGACATTTTATGTTGATGCAGGACAAGACAGATGCACAATTCCGGAATATCCAGACACCGAGTCGCTTTCAGTGTCTGAAAGAATTGTAGTTTTTACAGCTAGGAACTTGTTGGACCAGGGCCACCATATCGTCCTTGATAACTGGTATATGTCTGTACGACTGGCACAATTTCTCCTCGAGCATGACACCACTGTAACTGGGACAATACTTGCAAATATTGGTGTTCCTCAGGAACTGTTGCAAATACCATTACAGAAACAACAGTCTGCATTTTTGAGAAATGGCAATATGCTTCATGTGAGATATGAAGATAAGAAATGTGTTTGTGTTCTTAGTACAAACTACACTGCTGGGTATGTGGATAAAACCAGGTACGTACGTGGGGACAAACAGCATCATTTCAAGAAACCTGCTCAGATAGAGCAATACAATACACTTATGGGCTCTGTTTACTTGTGTGACCAGGATATTGAACCTTATGATTGTTACAGAAAAACCAGAGACTGGTTTAAAAAAAAAAATTGGCCTGCATCTTTTACAAAGAATGGTTCTAAATGCAAAGGTTTTGTATGAAGTGAAAGGAGGTAAAATTCCATTTCTTACATTTTTTCTCCTGTGCACGGATGAAATTTTGCATAAACATTCTATTACTTATGCAGCACTGAAATTATGCGAACTTGAACCTCGCAACAATTTAGGAAAGAATCAGCATTGCTTAGTGCCAATTCCACCAACAGAAAAGAAAAAACGGCCCCCAAAAAATGCGTTGTGTGTGCCGAAAATAAAATTCGTAAGGATAGCAGGAAAATATGCATAGGTTGTCCAGGAAATCCAGCGTTTTGTACCATTGAACATTTCACTGCCACGCACAAATATCACTGAAATATACTACGTCATTTCTATGAATAATTGAAATACTTTGATATGTATTCATATTTACTACCTTCATTAAGTAAATATATTTACTTCACAACAAAATGCACATTGTTACTTCGTTATGTATTGCATTATTTCAAAATTATAATCTGGTATTTTACATATTTACACTACAGCTAGCCTGGAGCGGAAGGGATTAATATAAATAAAAGTTATTGTATATATATGTCTTATATATTCAGTCAAACCACTGGGCCGATTTAAACCAAACTTGAAAAAGTTACTTCTTGCGACCATAGTTGAAGTGTTGCGGCTGTTTCAATTTTCTAGCTCATGCGCAATAGAAGGGTGTGAGAAAAAACCTTTTGTAAACCCTATTTTTTGTGATTTATACAGTATTATTTATTGAAACTAGAAATTTCAAATTTAATGAGTAAGTTAATTTGATAAGTTAGCTTCTAAGGTATGCATTCTCCCAAACTACAGAGGTTTATAAAAATTCGAAATTAAAAAAGGTTGAAATGATTGAGAAAAGTAGTTACGAAATTAATTTTTCGTCAAATTTTCCTTCCTGCGATGTAGATATTTTACTAAGAATATGTAAAAAGGACTTAGTGTCTTAATATAATTAAAATAATAATTATATAATATATATATAATATGTTAGAATAACGTCCCTATCACAAATCTTTTCCAAATGAAGTATTATCGTCTTTAAAAGTGACACCGTTTCTTAGAAATTACTTTAAAGAAAAGTGCATTTAAATAGCGAAAACTGCTAAGCTTTATTATGATAGTGTGGGACTTTTATTTACTAGCAATATAACAAGTAGTACGATATACTAATCTTAACTACAACTTATAATACAACTAGCAGTTCTATCCTTTTTCGCACGGACAAAAATGAAAATAAGAAAAATTGAAAGAGAATCTAATTAATTTGACCTATTGACCAGTGATTTTTTTACTGTAATTTCTCATGAAGACTGAGCTTTGTTTAATTCTGTTGAAAAATTCTATTGGAAACCACTGCGATTTTTCACTTATGAAGAACGGATAGACACTCAATTCTTTTCCCCTTAAGTGTTATTGTTATTATCATCATCATTATTATTATTATTATTATTTTACAATTCTTATTTTTTACGTTAATTGGGGTACACAAGGAGACGTTTTTTCTAAATTTCATGCATCTACAGTAAGCCACTGTGATTTTCCCTGAATGAAAAACGGATAAAAATGCTAGACACCACTTTTATATTCATTCGGGTTAAATTTTGGAAGATTTTAATCTTTTACTTTAATTAGGGTCTAAGAAGAAACATTTTCCTAATTTTGAAACTTTTTTTCCTTACATTAAGGTCTACATTTTAGAATTTTTTTTTTTTAATCTTCCACCTTAACCCGTTAGCGCCCAGTGTCCTCATTTAAGGACAGATAATAAAATGGCACGTATATTTTTGTGGTTTCTTGGAATGATTTCTGCTTTTTAGAGACAATTTATAGCGTGACTCTAAATAATCCCTGAAAGTTTTATGTGCCTACTATTAATTATTATTGCATAATTTGGATAGTCATTTTATGATTTTCCATTGATCGCACATATATTTGCTCTTTGGGCAGTATACTAACTTAAATCAAAACCAATATTAATATATATTATAATACTTTACTTTCGAGATCTTTATCAACATATAATAGGAAATTAATGCATTATCTCACAGTTTTTATATCTCGAAGTTTTCTTGCTAAAATACTAAACGTCAATAAATGAGGATAGGCTTTAAATTTAAAACTATCAGAAGAATTTTTTAAGTTAATATATTTTTCTGTAAGTTGTCCATATTAATTTAGAAGTGAAATAGTCAGCAAATAATTTTTTGCTAAATTAATTCGTGTGTTAACGGGTTAATTAGGGCCAAAAAGAAGGCATTTTGCTGAATTTCGAGTTTCTAATGGAAATCACTGCAGCGATACGGTGAAAAAATTTAAAAACTTCGCCTTCTCCTTTCAACCCCTTGAGTTGTAAACATAATTAGATCCGTATATAGTGAGCCCTTACGTCATTAAAAGTACTAACTGTCCAAATGGCGTTTTTTTAGCTTTGGGAATTTGAACTCGATATTGATAGATGATAGAGTAAATCACTGATGTTTTGCCATAGAGATATGAGAAGGCTTTTTCTCGTTATAGATAAATATTTCATTCGTCTGAATAATAATTTGTTTACTTAGAACACTTTTTTTTTTCTTTCTTTTTTAAGAGTGTTGTTATTTGATAGTTATATTTTTAAAATTAATTATTCCTTTTAAAGACATAAATGAGATAATTCACAATTGATATAATACATTTGTAGCAAACGATAAGATTTATGATAATTGATGTTGAGATTTTGGAGGATTGTTAATTTTTATAGGATACAGGAATGATGAAAAAAAAAAAAAAAAAAAAATGAGACCTATTATTATGAAAAAGATTCATTTACATATAGTGACCAGATAGTATAAGAGTAAAATTTATTGCCAATTTAATACATTGTACAAAAGACATCTTTACAAACAAAATGTTTTAGCAAAAATAATATTTTTTCCAAATGCTTTCCCCATTTTTTTTTTTTTTTTTTTTTTTTTTTGAGAAAAGGCGAAGCGTGTCTTCACTTATGTCCATACCTATTTTCCTATTCGAAATGAAAGTATGGTTAAAATTGCATAATTTTTTGTTTTAGCATCTTTTTAAAAGTACTAAAAATCAATTATTATATCAACAGTATCTTTCTGAATTTAAATTATATTTGCTTGGTATTTTTTTAGAGTGAGTCTATAGCATTTGACTAGTAAATTATGTGAAAGAAATTTCAGTGGAGTTGCGCATGCGCATTTACAAATTATTCAATTAAAATGTTTATATTTTATCATACATGTGATATTTTTATATTCTTTTTGCAATCCGTTTTGTCTAATGTAGTTTTTTTTATATATATATAACATTGCTTTAATTTTAAAACCATGCATGTCATTTAAAAAAAAAAAAAAAAAAAAAAAAGTATGAAAAATTGTCAACGATTTTAAAGAAATCTTTATATATCAGTTAATGTATGTGCAATTCTTCTACAAATGCATATCTGTAGTTAAATAAAAGTTTCGTGATTATATATACTATATAGCAGTGACGCATTTCAAGCAATATTTTTTACAGGGTATCTCAAACATTTTGATTTTTCTTTAATTTGTTACTGGTCCCTTCTTATCTTCTGTACAATACTTTTTCTGAAATATATGTTCACTAACATATAAAGTTTCAAGACATCCATGAAGTATTTCTTTGAATATTTGACAAAACTTGTAGATGTGCATTCGTTTATGCCGGAGACTAGGTAGAAACGACGTCATTAATTTAATGATTCGTCAGATTTTTTTTTAACCGTTCCTTTTTTTTTTTTTTTTTTTTTCTTCGTGACAATGACGAATGAATATCTTCAGATTAATGACAGAATGACTTTTTTACAGATTTTGACAAATGATGAATTTACAGTATTGTTCAGATGAACTTTAAGCAAAATACCCTCATTAGCAATCTCTTCAAATTGTTATCTTGTAGAAACAAAACTTTTCCCTATAGTAACATTAAACTTCCATAATAATGAATGGTTTGTGCGCATGAATTGAAGTGATAGATGCCGAGTTCGAATTCCGGTTCAGGCACAGATGTTTCTTATTGTTCTAACGAGACTTAATGAGCAAAAAATAATAACAGTGTGCCTCTTTCAAACCCATGTGCATATCTGGCAACTTACTAAATAATATATCGCAAAATTGTTTGAATCTGTTCATTTTGCACATCACATTATTTTTAGAAAATTTTTCTTCAAATTTAATTACGATTAAATAAGAAGAAAAATGCTCTAAAAAATATTGGTGTGAAAAATGGGGCTGGGACTAACATTTTTACGGACTATCCCTTAGTAAGTTGGTTGGTATGATTGTCTAAATAAAGCATGTTAAATTAACAAAGTTTATTGTATCACATCATTGGTAGCAGAAGTAAAACAGTGATGAACATATTTTTAGAAATCAACGTTCGCAGATAATATTATTTGGATTAATTTCTACGTTAGTAAAACTAAAAGAATCATCGGCATTTACATACCTTTTCTATCTTCATCTGTATCCAGCTGGTCACTGTTTGGAATATCTGGACAGTTATCTACATTATCTTGAACTCCATCTTGATCCCTAGTGTTACATTATAAAACTTTAACTTAAAAGCTTTAAAAAAATTAAGTTCACATAAATTATAATATTACAAGATGTGTTTCTTATTGGTAAAAGAAATGTAAAGATATATTCAAACTAAAAATGCGTTAAAAATGTAATCTAGTCAAATAAGATTTTTAAATTCAATGCTTCTTTTAAAGTATAAAAGTTTATCTAAAATGTAAATTATTTTTTATATGAAAATAAAATAAAATAAAATAAAATTAATAAAATAAAATTAAATTAAATTAAGTAAATAAAAATACAAACGAATAAAAAATAAATAAAAATATATCATATTTAGAAAATCTGTTATTTAGTTCTAACGTTTTAAAAAAATTAGCTTATAAATTAAAAAATATATATAAAATAAAAATTGGCAACGATAAACACATCCTTGAGCTTACATATTAATCTCAGAAACTTTCAAAAATTACCCTCCAAACTTGCTGCAAAATAATTATAATAATAAACACATTTTTGTTTAAATTTAAATTAACTTTTAATTTAATTTAAGTGTAGTTAGAGGTTTTAAATGTTAAAATTAGCAATATTTGTTTATATGCTTGCAATTTCTTTTTAAAATAGGTGCTTCAGAAAAAAAAAAAAATGCTTTCTTAAAAAAAATAAAAGAGAGAGAGAGAGAGAGAGAACACCTGTGTTCACCTGTCTGTCAGATGACATTGTTTCTCTTATGGTTATCGCTATTATTAGGATTAATTTACAGGATTACAAACACTGAAAATAGAAAGTTAGTACTAGAATTAAGTTTATGTTTCTCTTGTTTAAACTATTAATAGGTTTAGTCAGTTACCTAATCCTATAAAACAACAACGTAATCAGCACCTGAATCTATGGGTCATTTAATTCCTTCAGAGAATAACGTGGAGTTAAAAAGAAAAAAAAAATTGCAACATCATTTGTTTCAACATTTCTAATGTTTCTTTTTTTCTCCCTTTCTCTCTCGCACTTTTTTTTTTTTAATCCTTCTTTTAAACAGTGGGAGATTAATCACAATTTTACGAGACATCCAACTAAGTATCAATTCAGACAGATCATTTCAGTTCATTGAAGATTTAAACTTTAATTTCGACTACGTATTAGAGGAATTATGATAAAATAGTTCAGTTATAAAGAAATTTTAATTAAAAAAAATGTATAAAGTCATTTTATTTTTACTATCATATTTTTATTTTATAAAAATACACATGATTTAATATTCATATGTCTATATATGTGTGATTTATATATAAATATTTTGCAGCTTTAATGGATAATCTGAGAATTTTTGTAAAACTTTATATTTAGAGTAGGACATTTTACCTTAAATTAAAGCTAATATATATATACACTACTGGCCATTAAAATTGCTACACCAAGAAGGAATTATAATTACGGAATGAAATTCGTTGGACTCATACATTATAGTAAGAAGAACAATTGATTAAAATTTCAGGAAATTTTGAGTTATATGTACTGAGAAAACAGTACATAAAGCAGCGACCTCTGTGAGCAATAATAGCACTTATTTGCTTAGGCATCGAATCGAACAGCGATTGGATGACAAGTACGGATAGAGCAGTTCATGATGTTTTAACACGATGCCACAATTCATCAATCGAAGTTACTGGTGAGTGGTGGGGGGCCAGTCGCTTTTCAACGATTAAACAGTCATTTTCATTGGTGCGAGATCAGGAGAACGCGCTTGCCACAGCAACAGTCGATAACATTCTGTATGAAAGAAGGTCCGAAAAATACAAACAACTTGCGGTCGTGCATTATCTTGCTTAATTTTTACGCTACGGAGGCCTCGAATACAGGGCAGAGGGGCGGTCCTTAACCCATCATAAATTTAATGGCCGCTGTTCAGAGTGCCATATATATATGTATATATTGAGTAACTGATAATTTTTAGAACTCATCAACACAAAAAATATTTTCGACATGAAAATATATAAAGTGAAATGTATTTCGTTTCTAAGTTCCCATATATATATATATATATATACGTAAATATTACAAATTCAAACGAAACAATTTCAGGAAGCGTAATTAAATACCATAAATTACGTCGTTCTTGAAAGTCACAGGTTAAATTTTATTAAATTTAACAAATTTCTGCTTAAAGTTCCTCATGTCAACGTGTGGTGAGCTCAGAATTATTTTAAATGCATAACAAAATATTACTTTTGAAAACTTCATAGAATATTTTTGATTTCAGAAATAATAAGACAGTATACAGTATCTAAATTATGTAAGATTTTACAAACATTTTTGTTTGAATGAGTTTTAACCTATTAAAATGTATATTTGATCTTATAAGAAAGTATCAAACATATCTTTATACGTAATTATATTACATTTACAAATATTGCAAGACATGTTTTCTTTGAAATGTAATCTTAATACCAATTTATTTCAAATCTTGAATGGTATATTTAATATAAAAGTGTGTCACTGGATATGCCGATTAGAACATTCTACAAATATGTGACATATATCCTCGATACGTTTATTTTAACATCTAAAAAGCTGAGCTCTGAAAAAAGTATCATATCCTAACAGATGTATGCAAATTAAAAGTATTTTCTCTGTCTGTCTTTTGTCTGTTCCTCTTAATTTTTCTTTTTTTTTTTCCTTGGTAACATTAGTTCCAATACTAGAAATTTTAAAAAGTATATTAAGATATTTGATGCAGAGTAGCACACTGAATAAAATATGTATAACAGAAAAAAAGTGTTATGTCATGGCCATATTAATACTTTCTATTACAATTTGATATAGAAATTCAGGAGCAATGCAAAATATTTATTACTATTATTATTTATCAAATCCTTTTTTCATGATGAGTGTAGATATTTTCAGTTTCTGAACTGCAAAGATAAATATCAAAACAGACTCCATTTCGTGTTCGATCGACGGCATTTTGGAAATGCCTTCTTCTTTTACTTTTTTTTTTTTCTTTAGGTTAGTTAAAATAGTTCTTATTGGGCTCATTCACAATGAATTTCAACCTACACTGCTATATCAGAAATTATAGTAAAAAAAGGAAGTGATAAGTACCAATACTTAAGCTGTATCATAAACCCCAATCAGCGGTAAATTAAGTTAAGATCGGACGAAACATAAATTTATAATGAATTCATTCCATTAATTCGTGAGATACAGCGTCCAAGATGTTTGACAACACACAGACAAACATTTTTTGAAAATGGTCAAACATGTAAATCAATAACGTCTCATAACGTGTAAATATATCAAAATCAGGAAATGCAATTTCTTTACGAATCTAATGTATTCTAATATAAAATATTGAAAAAACAAAACTGTTGTCAAAACCAACTTTACATGTGGATATTTATATGCAATTTTGCTCTAACTACACATCTTCTCCGAAAGGCATCCTCGGGATGTCCTGTGGATAAAAGGGAAATCCTATGGACCTCCTCAGGATGTTCTGTGGACAAGTGTGTTGTTAGGGTGCATACTTGGTCTTATCAAGCTTTCTCACTGCTATAATTTTCCTTAGTCTATGTTCTTTATTCAGTAGCTTGAAAAACTTTTGAAAAATTACGGTGAAAAAAATAATTTTATATACTAATTGTGTTAATGGAGTATTTTACTATATTCGAATAAATACAATGAGAGGTAATAAATTTCATATTTTAATAATATATGCCGAACTCCTTTGTTTTCTTACAATGCATATACAGAGAGATACACTTTATACTAGTGCATCTGTAGATTAGAAGCCTAAAATTCCTATTTGCACCACACATTATTCAACAGATTATTATTCTTATTTTTTTCACATCATATAATATATATACTGGGTCGATTGACTTGCTACATAAATTGATACATTTCCTAATAACTGACTGTCTTGCAATAATTCCCTGTAATTCATAAATATTTCTACCAAATTTCATTCAAAAGATTACATTGCATATCGGAATTATTTTGTGTAACCCTGTAAACTGATTGCCAATTTTATGTCCGCAATTTTCAACAGAAAAAGATGCCTTTAATATTTTAACAAAATTTCATTATATTTAATTGGGTGTAACCATGTTAAAATGCACTTATATGAAATACCGACTACAGACCGTAATAGTAAAAATGATTTCATGTATTCCGAAAAAGACGTCACAGTTATTATATAAGCCAATAATAAAAATACATATAATTAATCATAATTCATTAATTTTTCAAGCTAATTTGACACCTTTTGATTGATTGCAGTATGTCATCGAAATTCTTTTGTGTAGTACCGTAAATAAATTATTTAGTCTATACGTACATCTTTTCTAGAGTAAACATTCTTTTAAGCGTTTCTACAATGTATGTTAGTTCCATTATGTTCAATACAGCATAAACTCATTAAAATGTGCTTTAATAAAAACTTGTCCATAGGATCTAATGTCACGAAATTCTTTTATGTGTCTCCTCTGTAAACGAAACATAAACATTGTATACAGCAGTAAAACTATTCAGCTTACTCTACGTTTTATGAATAATCGTTCGAAATTTGACATAATTTAGATGATTACGTGAAATTGTAAGAACACTTTTGTAATGTCCTGTACATTGATTAGGAAGCCTAAGCGCACACATTTTCTGTATAAAATATAAGTTTAAGCATCTCAGTAATGTACCCTAAATTTATTTTGTTGATTGCAAAGTAATGATGTTAAAATGCGTTTAAACTAAATTCACCCCATATGCCGAAATGATAAAAATTTGGGTTGACAATCCATAAAAAATATAGACATAAAAAAATTATACAGATATTTCTATACAGAGCTTGAACGCGTGTGCCAATTTTCAAGTCAATCGGAGGCTTTTTGTAGTCTCTATACATTTACATACAAATTTTGAATTTGTTCCTCATAAACACAAATATTGTTCTTAAAAACATTAATTATTTAACGGCAGAGCAGATATCTCGAGATTTTCTAAAGAGAAATAACTTTTTACAATAAATATTTATGTAATTGTAGAAATGTATTATTTTTATAATTGGTATTGCAATTTATCATAACTATTGTTTCTACTATTTGTCAAATCATTATACACTGTTTTAGAGAAATAATACTTCTAGTTAAGCATAGAAAAATAAAATAAAACTTACAAATTGGTAAAATAAATAATGCTCACTTACGTATAATACATACATAATACTACTTTAAAATACTAAACAACAGTTCGAAAGTTTTAAACTGCTTTAAATAAAGTGCATGCGTTTAATACGGCAGCTAATAACAAATTCTTTTAATTTAGCTCGAGGAAATTGTTTGCAAAGTCTTCTGTCATTTAATTATGGATGCGATGCTGATTTTTCCAGTAAAAATGTGCTTTAGCAACGGATTATGTTGCCTGAAATTGTTTGACTGATTGCCTAAAGACAAAGGGTGATTAAATGTTAAACAATCGTTTAACGTGTTTATTGGAAAAGCTTCAACATTTTTTTTATAGCTTAAAGGAAACTACTACGTGTAATTGACCTCATTATCGTAAACTTATAAAATCACCCATGAAGTAGAAAAGCAGTTCTTGGGTAGATTTCAAATTGTGTATTTTCATGCTCTGTTTTGTTTTACCATTTATTCATTATTTTATTTTATTTTATTTTCGCTTTTAAGTATACCATCCTAGATCAAATTGTTTTTGATATGAGGGAAAAACCTGAGTTTTATTTAGGTTTTTGTTTTGATTTCTTCTTCTTCAAATTTTTTTCTACCTATAACACACAAATTTTACATTTTTTTAACGTATTATATAAAGGGTGGCTATTAAATATCCGGAAAAATATTGAGGAGCTCTTTATGAACTATCTACTTCATTATAACCACTTTTTTGTTGCTTTAATGCCTTCATCTTTAAATATCATTTATTAAAATAATTTGCATTTACTCAACAGGCAGTTTTTGAGCGATCAGGGAAAGTAAAATTTATTAGATAAATGAAAAAGTATTGTGATCTTTTCAAAGTGTGGTGAATCTAAGATATTTTGTGTTCAGATGAGAAAGTTTGTACTGTTGTTTGAAAGTACTGAAAGTTTGTACTGAAAGTTTGTACTAAACGCTAAAAACTCTCAAAATCACCTCAAAATTTTGGATATAGTTCTCAACAGCACCAGAAAACGGAAAGATGCAACAAGGTCTTTGTTTCTAAAATGTTTGATGGTTTGAGCTAAGATTAGCAACAATAGGAAGACTAAACTGTTTTTTTTTTTTTTTTTCAAAGAAAACTCAAAAAATAATGGAAAAGTTTATGAAAAAGATGTTTTAGAGAAAGCTGTAATTCCGTGGAAGCAAAATCACCCGGCGAAGATCTTTCACCAAATTATATATACATACATATATATATATATATATATATATATATATATATACTATATATATAATTTTCGTTTTGGTTTTCAAGCATTTATATTCCTACCATGAAAAATGCTATTGTAAAAAATATTTTCAGTTCTATAAATAAATGTTTGGTTTTAAGCTGTCTTCTGTGTAAGAAAAGCAACCATTTTTGCACGTAGCAACATTCAAACAAAATATTAAAAAACAAAACAAAAAAACAATAAGAATGGAATATTACAAAATTTTAATTATAGATTGGTCCTCGGTGTGACTTTTTTACATTTTACACTATTGTAATTAAAATATATAGTTTATTTTGTATTTATGGCTACGCCTTTTTTTAACATAAATATTTAGAACAGTTCAACTCATACGTCATTACTCGAAAACAAATCGATTGAGTGAACAACAAATTTCAAACTAGTTTTCTGTGGAGCATTGGAGAATCGACTGGTTAGGATGACAGTCGTAATTAATTTTCGAATTCATTTATGTCATGGATTTTGGATAGGTGAGTTGTGCTTAGGAATGCTTGAGGCATTCGAAATAAGATTATTCGTTTTGCAAAAAGCAGTTTCTTTTTCTGTTAGATATATCTTCCTTGAAGCATAAGAAAATAATCTGTCGGTTAAAATAACTGTTTATCTCAAAATTACTCTGTATAACAACTGAAAGCAAACTGAAGCACTTATTTGAAACAGGTTTATGTTTTATTTGTAAAAATATATTCAAAAATAAAATTAGGTTCATAACTCATAGAAAAACTATGAATACATTATATCTAGAAGACAAAATAATCATGGTGTTTGATCTTTTTAGTGGTCATTTGTAGAGTTCGTTTTAAATTTTGTTTTTCGTTTTTGAGAAGTATATCGAGTGGACGATTATTTTCATTAATACAGCAATAGTAGTATCACCCGCCTTTTTTCTTTTTTCATACAACTTTTATTTGGAGAAATGTTCTTCTTTAATCTTAAGTACATATGTCAGAAAATACTCATCAAATAGTGTTGCGGGAAAAATGAAAGTGGGTCCTAATACTATTATGAAATAAATTAAAATAATGGGCATGTTTGAATGTGTATGTAGGTGTGACTGTATGCTTGTGCTTTCAGTACAATTATTTTTTTACATTAATTTAAATAAAGCGATGCATTTTAATATTTTGTTTTAAGGCTAAATTAAATTAATTTAAAAAACTACTTTAAACTACTATTATTATTATTATTTTATAATGCATCTTTTTTGTTGTCTTAGGTTGTGATAATAGGCTTTATTTACAGGATAACTACAGTGGCGGACATAATTATAAGAAACCTACCTAATTTGACAAATAGTGAAAGAAAAGATTCAGAGTTTAAAAATGTTTTATCAAATACGTCAAAACATAAATTTATTCAGTTATCACACGTAATAGTTTTACTGAAATGTTATTTTATAGAATTTAATAAAACAATTAAAAATACCATGGGCAAAATTATAAGACACCCTAACATTTTAATTAAAACACCTGCTTTTTTTCGAAAATAATGTGAAATATGCAAATTTTCTGCACACTATTATGACGTCAGCAGTTAACTATATCAGACGATAACTGACTTCACGCATTTACAAAAATGCCACGAGGTACAGAATTAAAAGAAAGTGAAATTCGCGAAATTTGGAGATTAAATGGAACTGGTGCTTCAATAATTAATATTTCAAAAGTTATTAAACGCTCTAGATGTGCAATTAGAAATGTTTTGAATCGAGGAATTAATGGATCGGTGATTAAAAGATCTGGACGTACTCCTTGCTTGTCCTGGAGAGACAGACGCCATGTGGTTTCGCTCGCTACACGGAATAAGATGACCACTATAGGCATTAAAAATGCTTTGAAACTGAATTGTTCAAGGAGAAACATTCGCAGGGTATTGCATAATGCTTCCTATGTGAAATCTAAAAAATTAAAGAAAAAACCACCGCTTCTAATCCGGCACAAACTTCGTCTAAACTTCGCTAAACAAACTATGGCCTGGACCTCCAAATGGTACTCTGTGTTATTTTCTGATGAAAAAAAGTTTAATCTGGATGGTCCTGACGGGTTTCAATATTATTGGCATGATTTACGGAAGTCTCCTCATGTACTAATGAGCCGCCAAATGGGTGGAGGCTCAGTAATGGTTTGGGTTGGTTTTTCGGCTCAAGGGAAAACGGATATTATTTTTGTGCATTCAAGAATGAATTCCAAAAAGTATAAGAATCTTCTTAAAGATCAACTTGCCATATACGGTGAACGTCTTTGTGGCGAAAACTACACTTTCCAGCACGATAGCGCGCCGATTCATGCATCACACGAAACTAAAAGGTGGCTTTCGGAGCAAAGTATCAATGTTCTCCCGTGGCCTTCTCGCTCCCCAGACCTAAATCCCATCGAAAACTTGTGGGGGATCTTAGCTCGTTCGGTTTACCGAAATGGGAGGCAGTTTATATGTGTCAAAGACCTAAAAAATGCTATAAAATGAGCTTGGGAAGAACTGTCTTGCGATATTTTGTTAGAATTGATAGATTCGATGCCGAATCGCATCTTTCATGTTATAAAAAACAATGGCGGCTCCACCAAATATTGAATAACCATGTTAGAGGATTTTCTTTTAGACCATTTGTGTCTGTTAATTATGTTGACCACTGTATTTGGAAAAAACGGTTGGCGTCTTATAATTTTGTCCATTATCTTTTTAAGTTTTTTTCAATATATTGTATGGAAAATATCATTATTATAAAATAATTGTATGCGACAACAGAATAAATTTATGTTTTTGACGTATTTAATAAAACATTTTTAAGATCTGAATCTTTTTTCTCACTATTTGTCAAATTCGATAGGTCTCTTATAATTATGTCCCCCACTGTAACTGCTTTCAAGAAAATCTTCTAGAGAAAGTTTCATTTATTTCGTCGACTAATAAATGTATCGTACTTCAAAACGAATCAGTTCGATATAATATCTGTCAGTTTAGGGTAGTTTAATACATTACTACAAGTACAGCGTGTATAAAAGCATTGATCATATAAGAAATATATATGGCTGGATTTTCTATTTCCGTAATAAGTTGTATGCAATTGCTCCCAAAAATATAAATTTAATATCGTATAAACAAATATAAAAAAATAAGATATGTAAAAAATAATTTTAGCTCAGTAAATATATTACCTGTCAATGTTACTATCACAGTCATCACCAATATTATCTTTATCTGTATCAAGCTAGAAAAAGAAAAAGAAAAAAATAATAACTTTGTCACTGTATCCGGTATGTATAATCTCTACGCTCAGTTCTTTTGCTATTTACTCAAAGTACAAAATTTAAATGTTTAAAATTTAAAAGTATAGGTTAATTACACATTAAAAGCAGTGTCAAGCGCACATAGTGATTTTTATCATTTTTGTTTAATGTATGTTAGAAATAATCCCAACCTCACTTAATCATAGACAATTTTTTTAAAAATCGATAAAGAGATTTTCATAGCAATAGCGGTAGCAAACGAAGCATAAGTTTAATCCTTCTGTGTAACTTAGAATATAATGAGCATGGAATTTCCTATAATGCTTAAATTTGTGTTAAAATAAAATTATGCTTTAAAAAAATTAAAGAGCACGCTTTTATTGAAATGTGAACTAAAAAGCACAAAATATCTATCTTTATAGTATTAAAATGCAGGGTAAGAAAAAATTGTGTGAGTGACACACCATATTAATGAGTGATTATAAAATAATTTAGAATTAAACAAAACCATTTTTTAAAAATCTCCCTTCACAGGTCTCGAACGTTAGACCTTTAGTTTTGTAGCCCGGAGCTTTACCTCACAGTCACAGCGTTCACGTAGGGAAAGTCTTTTTTTACAATATGGATTTTTTGTTTGCTCCCAGAGCGGTTACAAACATACATACAGGTGAAGCTAATAAAAGCGTGTTAAAAATAAGTGTGTAACCAGGTTTCTCACAACTAGCTCTTAGGATAAGCTAAAGAATTGGAGCGGAGGGGTACCAAATTGACTGACAGGTTGAAAATTGTTAAACTCCTAGTCATGACGTTCAGTTATCGCCATTCTATATGCTACTCAAGGCTACTCCTATTTTCACACTGGTCTCGTTGAGTCAGTACTTTTTCAGAAGCTCCCATGTTTGCAAGAAACGTGGCTAAAGAATCATTCAGTTTTTCACCAAAATATTTAAAAAACAATAATTAAATCAATAAATTAATTTTAATATTTTATTTAAATGTGAATGCTTCATCATGAAACTCATACTTTGCAGTTGTTAAATTAAGTTTTCATATTTAGATATATTTCCCCAAACCTCTTTTACTCATTTGTTCTCTAATATTACATTTGATGTCATGAAAATTTTAATTTTTCATTCCTAAGTTATCTAATGTAAAGATAATTATTATTATCTTGTTGTATAGCAATAATTTCAAGACATACAATTTATCTAAATTCCTTGTTTGTGCGCTATTATCTACGTGAATAAGGCTAGAATGAGAAGTTTTACATTATCTTTCGTAAACCGTAGAAAAATCAAAATTCAGAATCAAATTAGTGTATCTCATTATGATTAACATATGAGGTATAATAAAATCTACATTCAAACTGAATTAGAACAAAACAAATCTTGTTAAAGCGGATTTTTATCTAGTACAATTTATATCATTCAAAATAATTAAAGTCTACAGCCTTCAAAATTAAGCTACTTTTATGGAAGAACAAATGGAAATGCAAGAACCATAAAGTTGTATGATAAATTTCACTGCGCTGAAAAAAAAGAATAATAATCGTGCACTGATACAATTTTTGCTGATTTTTATGTAAAAGGACCTCCTCAATCCGAATATGACTACCATTCTGGCCAGTCACCCAACATTTTCTCGGGACGCCACCTCCTCCCCCAATTTTTATTGCTTTTCGGTAATTTTATGGCCATGAATTTGTTTGGAGAACAAAAAATAAAGTAATTTAACACTTTAAAAAAAAAAAAAAAAAAAAAAAAAAAAAAGGAATATAATAAATAACATTAATAATGGGTTTTAAAAAATATAAGGAATGTAATACATAATTTCAGTGGAAAATCTCTCCTAAATTTCTCCCTTGTCGTAAATGTTTTAGAATTTTATTACTCTAAAGCCCCCCCCCCCTCGAATACATTTAAGAGTTAAAGTAATCCTTCCCCCCTAAAAACCAAATTTATAGCCATAAAATTACCGAAAAGTGATAAAAATAGGGGCCGTTCCTAAAATACGGTGAGTGATAGGGCAAAATTGATGTTATATTTGGATTCAGGAGGTCATTTTACATAAGAATTTGCCAATATGGTTTTGGGGGCCAATTTCCATGCACAGCAGTGTTATTCAATAAAAAATATTTAAAAAAAAAAAAAAAAGAAAGAAAGAAAAAGAAATTCTGACTATGGGATAATTTATAAAATTTAGATTTATTAATACATAATACTAGATATCAAGATAATAAACAACATACATTTAACTATAATAAAAAGCAATTAAAAACTTTTAAAACAATTTGTTATTGCTGTCTTTTATCCAATGATTTGTAAAAGGTTTTAAAATGTTCTGCATTCTTTTAGTTATGCAGACTCCAATATAAACTCTCAATGCATGAAATTTATTTTTCCATATACTTACGTATGTGATTCATTTTTAATCTATTTTTGAATAATTAATTTTGATTCAGTGTAAATTTAAATTAATGTGTAATATCATACAAATATAATTTATTATTATTTTTAAATACCCATGTGAAATTATCTACATATTCTCAAAACCTCTATTGACATATGTTATGATTCTATATGTTAAATACAAAGAATAAGTTTAAAGAATGATGGAAGATGTGGATCTTTAATATTTTAAAGAAAAGTCATTAAAATTCTAAGAAAAAAATATATATATATGTATATATATATTTCTCTATACGTTTAAGAATTCCATTAATAATAATTTATGTGTATTATTTTTACGTAATTTTTATACAAAATTTTCTTTCGTTGCGTTATTTGGCAACTGTGAAAAGAAAATGCCAAATTATATCGATATGAAGTTTGTTTCTATTTCATTATGATAACAAAATTTTTAAAATACTTTTCAGTGGCAACAGAATACAAAACTCTCTCTTTTAAATGTTCCTGTTATTAGCAACTGGCTCAGGAGAATTTAGTAATGCTTCTTTTAAAAAATAGATTACAGTTTTTTAAAGTTTTAATTAAGGCTATAAAAAATCTTTTATTTTATTGAACAGTGCTTAGATTGAATTTGTTTTTAATTATATTCTATAAACATAATTTAGAAAAATTTGACTAAATTAACACAACTTACCTGACTGATTTATGGCCACACATAACTGTGCTCTAAATTGTAACATTATTCTGTACAGAAATGAGACACTAATAGTCATCTTATTATTGCTTTTCACAATTTAACAAAATATATATTAGACTAGTTAAGAGGCACTAGGAATGTGAACAGTTTTACAAAGCAATGCCACTAAAAGCCTTTCTGTTTTCTTTCCTGAACCTTATGTAGATTACCTGATTTGGATTGGCTACTGATGGACAGTTATCACAGGCATCTCCAACTCCATCATCATCTGAATCCTGCTGATCACCATTAGCAACATGCGGACAATTGTCAGCAGCTGTCGGAATTCCTGCACGAGACATTTCATATATGTAATAAATGTAATTGCGTTGGAAGAAATTATTTTTTTATCTAAATAAAATATGATAAATTGTTACTTTTATAATAAGTATGTGATTAAAGTTAAATTTTAAGATTTCTTAATAAAAAAAAAAAAAAAAAAAATATTCTATAAATAAAATAAATCATAGGAATTAAAATGAATAATTTTTCAATGGTCATCATTAAAATATGTATAAAATAAAAATAATAATAAATGTTAGATAAGTAATGGGTCAATTTCATTTTCGAAAATTAAGATTACATTTTGAATGCAATAATCGTTAATTGTAAAAATATACATTAAATATCACATTATTCTTGGGAAATGTATACCATCAGAAATAAGTTTTACGAAAAGAAATGATTTTTTTTTTTTTTTTTTTTTTTTTTTTAAGTATTTATACAAAGTCATTTCACCAAACGTCACTTATTTGATAAATAACGTTTTATTAAGCATTGTTTCTATGGCAGAAAAATTCTTATTCAACGTCGTAGTGGTTTCACTGTTAATAAAAATGTAAGTAAAAAATAATTTTTTAAGATTTGAAGCATTTTATTGTGAATCCCTAAAAAGCATAAAATAAAAAAAAAATATCGAGTTAAAAGCCGTGCTATAAAGAAATGGCAGTTTTAACACTAATAAAATTTTAGAGAAAAATACAAATATTTCCATTTTGTAAGGGATGAATTTTTTTAAATATTCAAAATATTTTAAAAAGCATTCAAGACTAATATTCTTAGTTATTAGCTTTTTGCATAATTATGCGTTAAGCAAAAAATTTCAAAGGTCTCAAAAGCTTTTTAAAATGTTTTGAATATTTAAATTATTTCATCTCTTACAAAAGGGAAATATCCATATTTTTCTCTAAAATTTCATTAGTGTTAAAACTTCCATTTCTTTATAGCATGTCTTTACAGCAATATTTATTGTATTTTATGCTTTTTAGGGCTTCACAGTAAAAAGCTTCTAATCTTAAAAAATGATTTTTTAATTGAATTTTTAGTTTTTGCTTTTTATTTATAAATAAAGCTTCTTAAAAATCTAATAAAAATCTCTTAGGATACTGTGTAGACAACTAAAGATTTTCTTTTAGATACTGACATTTATTTTTTTAAATTATCTGAAAAAAAATATCATGTCGGCCTTCGAGGATCGAATCCACGACCAACCCGTTATCAGCAGGAAATTCTAACCAAAAGTCAAAGAACAGTAAAAAAAAGTCATAGAACATGCTAGAAAAATCTGAGCAATGCAAAATAATATTGTCCTTAAACGCTTTTCGAAATACTTTGAATGTTTACGAATTTTCATCTCGTGTAAAAATGGAATAACTACATTCTTCATGAAAATTTTCTTATTGTTGGAAGTTTTATTTTTTATAGCATGTCTCTGCAAAAATAAAATTTTATTTTATGCTTGTAAAGCTTCACAACAAAAAGTTTCCAGCAGTTTTTTTTTTCTTTTTAATTCTCTTTAGTTACTAGAAAGAGAAAAAGGCTTCTTAAAAAAACTAATCAAAATTTCTTAGGAGACTGTGTAGGCCATGAAAGGTTTTGTTTTTAACAAACGACATCTTTTTTATTAATTATCCACAAAAAAGTAACACGTCGGCCTTTGAAATCCGACCCCACCCACCACCATCTCATTATTAACATGACGCTTTGTTCGATTGAGCTAACAAATGACGAAAAAAAAAAGTGCTAACATTTACGTTAAAGTGGATGCGTTTTGTTTTTCAGTGTGACAAGGAGACACGATGACAAAATCCAATTTCAATAAAAAGTTTCTAAAAAAATATTTATTTATGTATTTTTTACTTAAAACTTTTTATTCTGTGCTTTTTTAATATCTAAAATATTTTGAGTTTTTTAATATCTAAAAAAAAATAAGTTTCTTAAAAAAAACTCCTCAAAAAATTCTTAGGATACTGTGTTATATCCTTGTATCAATTGGCATCTTTTCTACTAATTATCTGCAAAAATTAACACGCCGGACCTTCCGGGGACCGAACTCTCGACCACCGCGCTACTAATGTGACGCTCTAACCAACTGAATCAAGGAGCGACAAACGAAGTAGTTTATATTTACTTTCAAATGAAGGCGCCTTGTTTACTAGCGTGACACGAAGACACTATGACAAAGTCAATTTCATAAAAAAGCTTCTAAAAGTGGTTTCCCCAAAATGAGCAAAATTGTCTCAAAATAGCTCCGAAACAAATTTGAAAATCTTAAATTTAAATTCTCTAATACTTAAATTTGAAAATCCCATGTACTGATTTTTGAGTATATTTCCATTCTCAAAACTGGGGTTAACCACTAAGAATCCCAATATCCCCACTTTTAAGCATGTGAATATACTAAAAAAATGAGTACAAGGGTTTTCAAATTTAAGTATGCATTGTATCGGAGCTATTTTCAGACAATTTTGCTGATATTTATCAAAACATTTTTAACAGTGTTTAAAAAGGAGAATTTTAAAATATATTTGATTGTTTATGCCCAGTAAGTAAATAAAGCAAAACAAATAAACCCGCCACTACACCACTTTCAACTAATTACCCCGGAAATCGTCATATAAATATGCCTTTCGAGACGATCTATTAGTAAAAGCGTCTATTTTATAATAGAATACTAAAATTTTGTATATAAATTTTCCTACATACCAAAATTCTCACTAAATTAATTTTTCAAATGGCAGCACCCAATCATGACAAATTTTGAGTTATTTAAATGAAGTCTTCCCGGAAAAATGTATAGTTTATATAATTGTTTGAAATTCTCACAGAGAGAAATATTCCTAAATGCAGCTGTGAAAATTTGAGGATGCTAACGTTAACTGAATGTGGCAAACTTTAATTCATAAGTTAACGTTAAGTTTTCTTTATTTAATACAACTGCCCATAGTCTAGCACAAATACGACGTAAACCTTTTTAACCTTAACCTCAAACTGAACATTTTTTAACCCTTTAACATTCACTACTTAATTTACTTTAAAAATTACTAAACTAATTTTAAAAATGGCTTTTAGACACATAGCTGATCATAAATATTTAAAAAAAAAAAAAAAAAAAAAAAAAAAAAAAAAAGCATTGTTCTTTTTCGAGAAATTTTCGGTTTGAAACATCTGTAAGTAAACCTTATTAAATTCAAATAATATTTAATTTAATAAATAAATCGCTTTATAAGTAAACATTATCGTCAACAAAAACTCGTAAAAGTTGCATAGATCCCAACATTTCAATTCATTCCGGAGTTTTTTAACCCTTTGAGGCGCAAGGTAATTCGGATTATTTAAATTACATTGCCACCGGAATTTACGAACATAATTAAAATAGAAGAAATTTTAAATTTTCACGTTAAAAAAAAAGGGCCTTTTCTGCTATGTTATAAATGTAAATTTTTGCTAAAAAATTTCCGAGATGAGTTTTTGCACCTGAGAATTAAAATTAGGTTTTCCATCAGCGGGAAGACTGCGACTGAAAGGGTTAATGTTTTAGACTGAGAAGATTCAAAAATATTCATTGCATATTTTTGATTTAAAAACATATTTTCATTTATGAAAATTATTAATAAATTGATGTTATATTTTTTTACTGCTAATTATTTATTTTATTCTTGCTATCCATGTCTTGTATTTGAATAATGTAGGTTCTTAAGGTTGAAGATATTTATTTTTAGGCTTAAATAATTTAATGAACTATATCATTTTTATATTAAAAAACATACGAAATAATAATTAAATTCATAAATCATAATTATGAAAAAAAATCATATTTTTCTGTTCGTACATCTTAGAGATTCAAAAAATTAATGAGGCTTTAAAATTAGGTTTTTACGAAATATTTAAAAAAGTTATTCAAATGAGTTTCGATACAAACACAACTTTTTATTAGCATCACCAATCGAAGTGTTTTGAGTGCGCAGCACATGAGTCCGCATAGATTTGTATTTGCCCGATCTGGCGGAAAAAAGAAATTTGAATAAACTTGTTATTATAAAAACTTTTATGAGTATTATTTTAGTTTATTTTATATTTAAACTATTCTTTTTTTTCGGTAATTATCTGAGTGAATATAATACATTTCTGGGCGAGATCTTAATTTACATTTTTAAATTTTTGGATAAACCCCTGGTGCAGTTTTTTTTAGCTCTATCAAGAATAATTAAAAGTATATAAACTATACTTTTTATTAACTGTTTTGGTCTCAGAAATTTATATATAGGACACAAATGGGTGTTCGCATATGAAAATATATATATATATATATATATATATATTATACAAGTTTTAATACTCCCCTAAGAAAAATTTAACTACAGCAAAAATAACTAGAAGTTATCCTTAAGCGATTGACAACATCACCATATTTATACCATTGTGTGCGGGAAAAACAGTCGGAAAGTAGTGCTTTTTCCGTTTTTTTTTTTTTTTTTTTTTTTTTTTTTTTTTTTGACCGCAGGTTTGCTTTACTGTATTAACACAATTTCGATCCTGTTTTATTATATTAAATATACAATTGTGTATAAAGTTAATGCATTAAGTAAAATAAAAAATCTCACCATCATCATCAGCATCATCATCACATGCGTCTCCTATTCCATCCCCATCAGAATCCAACTGATCTGGATTCGGAATAGTTGGGCAGTTGTCACAAACGTCTCCCAGGCGATCTGGACCATCTACATCACTATCTTCTTGGTTTGGATTGGGAACAAGAGGACAGTTGTCCTGGAAATAATTAGATATGATAAAAATTAAGTTACATAAAATTTTTTTATTTTAACATAATTATAAAATATTTATTTAAAAAGCATTGCAATGTTTTTAAAATATGATATAAAATAAATCGAATAAATTGAACAGGAAAGCTATTTACGTTATTGTTAACTGCCTCAGCATTTTCTAGAAAAATTCTTGATAAGAATTTGAACAACTGATATATTTTTTTTCTAATAAAAGCGTGATACTAATTAAAAATTAATTCTAATTAGATTTTTGTTTGCATAAATCAGCATTTTTTTTCTTTTCTGGTGTTGGCCAGACCAAGTTCTTCTAAAATATTTTTTGTAATTCATTTAACCATAAAAATTACCACTTGCATTCTTTATATGATAATAATTAATTACTAAAATTTACGTTTTCTAGTTCTAAGGGAATTAATATTAATAAAACAGAAAAAAAAATACCATTTTTATTTAGAATATCTTCAAATTAGTGTTTGATCTTATTGATAAAATTATTAAAATCATTGCCATACGTACTGCAAATGTGTATATAATGTGTGTGTTTTGTATACTTTTGTATGCTTTATTATATTTTTGAACAACTAAATCATAATTTAGATGTTATTCTTGGAGCCACAAGTTTCCATTTCTGGATTGAACTCCAATATTAATTAAGAGATAAAATCTGGAACAGGAAATGAAAATCTCTGCTGCAGATTTTATAGGTAATTTCGCTCTAAAAATAAGTTTATTTGTACATATATTAGTAAAGGGTTTTAAAAATTAAAGAAAGAGACACAATTTTACTGTGTTTATGGTTAAGTACTTGCTTGCGGTTACGCGAGTGTTGAAGTAATATCAAAGTCTATCTCTTACAGATTTTGGTAAATTTCTCCCATAATGACATTTTCCCCCTTCAAATATGCTTTATGAATTATAAACGATGCATGTTTTTATTTTATTTATTATTATTATTATTACACTATAATAGGAAGCTGTCTTATATATGTGTGAATATACATAATTAAATTATTTGTTTTTGCCTTTTTCCAGTTGAAATTATAATTGCATCCAACAATATGGAAATCATTTCATAATATATATATGTATATATACATTCATCTTCAATAAATAACAATCTGTAAATAATAACATTTGTCGGCTAATAAGTAAACGTAATACAGCATAATTTAATTTTATAATACTGGCATTTAAACAAAATAACTTTGTAATTGAATTTAATGCTAAACTGGGAACTACACTCTTTAACCAAAAACAACCTGTACCAAATATCCCTACAATTTTATGAAATATATTAATTTTTGTGTATCCATTATAATATATATATATATATATATATATATATATATAATAAATGTAAAATAAAATAAAATAAATAAATAACTAAATTAATTAAAAAATTAACTATTGATTTTTATTAATAACCTCAGTTTTAATTACACATTGCATTGTGTTCTTTTAATAATTCTAAATTGAATTTCTAAATGATAGCATTTGATTAGATTTTATTCAGCACACACACACGCAAAAAAAAAAAAAAAAAAAAAAAAAAAGGGGGCATTACTTTATTTACACTCTAAAAGACGCTCCTTACTCACTAGTTTGATTTTATGTTTCAACAAATATGACAATTTTGATTAAAAATTGAGATTAATTTGATTTACGAAAATTCGGATGGACGGGTGGGTTTTTACGTCGCACTAGTGCTGCGCAGGTTTAATCTCAACTTTTAATCAAAACTTAATTTTAAATTATCACTTTTAGTTTAATTATTAAAAATCAAACAGTTCACTCTACTTTATCGTTGAGTTGACAAATACAATTCCAAAAATAAATTAATCGTTCAGTTATTTAATACGATTCCAAAAGTAACTGTATACAGCCACATGTTTGTTTAGTGTTCGAGCTACTTATACCAGTTTTTCAAGTGTAATGTATGTTAAATTTTAGTTTTATTAATTATTACTAGTATTTCATTTAACTATTATTAGTAGAATTTCAATTAGTAATTTTGAAATTGCTGTCTTGAATTTAAATAAGTTTGATTCTCATTTGGTTTTTCCCATATTATTCTTTCAGTTTAAACTTTTTCTATTTTTGGGTGTTATTGGGTATAGCTTGTTGTAAATGTTCAGCAATTTGCATACAACAAGACAGAAATAACACCTATTTTAGATGCAATATTTATTCTATACCCTTGAAAACGTAATGAATTTGCATGTTTCAATTTAAGGTTGCTGGATATTCGTAATCTTTTTTTTTTTTTTTTTTTTTTTTTTTGTATTTTTTCTGTTTCATATTATTCAATGTTTCTTTGTTTTATCTATTCAACGTTTGAAAAGGTTTTCTATATACATATATATATATATATATATATACATATATAATTTTATTCTTGCTACTATATAAAATATTTATGCTCAATCGATTTAGACTTATCCCAATTTCAATTTATCGATATTGATGGTCGCAAATGTAACACTCAGTGGGTTTTAACCTTTTCACTACCAATATATTTTTTCTGAAAAAAAACACACAAAAAAAATTAATAATAATAATTAATTAATAAATACAAAACTTTGAATCAACACCATAAAATGCAATAAACTCGCAACAGTTGTTTCGTGTCGGAAGAACACATGACCCTGAGTCAGGCGAATTTAGGCACGAGTGCTGCATTCAAAGCGGCAACGATTTTTGACTGCACCACTCGTGCCTACTTTGTTCGCCTGAGGAAGGGTCGTTCGTTCTTTATTACCGATAAGATTGTTGGGCGTTTATTGCATTTTATGGTACGTATTCAAAGTTTTGTAATTCTTACTTTGAAACGCCCATTTTGTGGTGCTTTTTTATTACTAAATAAATTATTTGAATGTGTTTCATTCAATAGACGGTGAATTTACGCTACTGACAATTCCACACACATTTTCATGGTAGTTACAGGTCTAAAAGACAAAAACAGGAAACCTTCTGAAAAGATCTTCATATAATATTTTAAACTGTTCTTTGAACATGTATGTTCCAGAGGTAGCGAGAGGGTTTTAAAGAATAAATATTACTATTAACATAGTTCTTGATTTGCCATAAGTTGCTATTTTATCAGCTGCAACATTCTTGAAATAGAGATGAATTATTAGTTTATCACGAATATCTATAGTAATAATGTGGGTGTACAATTTTAAATTTATTAAAAAAAAAAAAAAAAAAAAAAAACCACTCAAATGGATACGCATTAAGTGTATATATTATTACCATGAAGTTGATTTATAATAATATTTCGAAATTACAACAATTAAATTCGCTAATTAAGTTATATTTTGATTATATATATTATAAATTAACTTGTATACTCTGGCTATCACAAAGCATTGTTTATGTTTATGCATTTGTATATAACATTATCACTTACTGAATAACATGTATTTAAATTTAATCAGCAGAGCTTTTCACAAAAGATATAAATATATATATATTACTTATGCACATTCGTTCTATTTTAAATAAGATCTCTGATATATAATTTGAAAAATCTCAGAAAATGTATAAGTGTAGTCACCCCTGCCATCCGATATGCATCCAAATTGAAATGATATTCATGTCACATACCAAATATGGTACATTTATTATTATAAAAGCCTTATTCTAAGCATGATGCATTACACCATTGCAGCGTATCCTATCGTTTGATATGCAGCGAACTTGAATTAGGATAATTTTTTTATAATTTCCATCTCACAATCCAAGTTTTTGTATTTATATGTAACATTAGCTGAGATATTTCTTTTTTGTAAATGAGGTTAAATTACTGCATAGCAGTGCCATCTATCATCCGATCTATACTCATATTGAATCCATTTTTTTTTTTTTAATAATCATGGAATTTACGTCTTTTACATTTTAGGCATTTACCCTAATAGCACCGTGACCGTTTGATGCACTGTAGGAGACGATATATAGCATTTCTTAAAATGAATTATTTAAAATATTTATTATGGTTTATTATCAACGCTTTGTAAAAATTTATTTTGTTAATAATAATAATAATTATTATTTTTATTTATTTGTTGTATAGTTTTGTTATTTTGAATAGATTTGAAAGCATATTAATCATATTTTTTTGCACTGATAATTTATCATGTTTGATTTTAGTTACTTGCATTCATTAGGTACGAATCTCAGGTAAGCATTTATGCTAATTATTTGAACAAATAATTATATTTAAAATAATGTATGTTGTATAACTGATTTTTAACAATTTTACATTCTTCTAGATTAAAAAAAATATATAAAATAAAATAATAATAATAATAATAATAATGATCTCTTATTTCACACTACATTAATGAATAATATTCTTAAAGCAACTTTCGTGGAAATAATCTCAGAACTAATCAGAAACAAACATTAAATGTAACTTGAAGTGTTTAGTTTGCAAAAGATTTTTGCCGAATCAGTTAAAGATACATACTTACGTCAGGAAAGGAATTTGCCTAAGCTGCAACAATAATATTTATTATTTTAAGAAAGGAATTAAGAAATTCCACATCATAAGCATTTTTCCAATGGATGAGAGCCGTAAGATAATTTTCATTTCCACGGTATTGTTTATTTTGAAAAGAATCAAAAATTGATTCCAGCTTGAAGTATACGTTTGAATGCAATCATGCCAAATCATTCTCACTAAAAAAATGGTATTGTCATAATTTTAAGTTTACGGATGATGTTTTTTTTTTAAACAATACATAAAGAAAATTTTGCAGCCACTAATTAGCTGTATGGCAAATAAGTATTTTCGTAGAAAAAAAATCACTTTATTGTTAATTTCTAATTTATTTATTTATTTCTCTATTTTATAAAAACGAATTACTTCAAATGTATTTACTTTGCTATAGTTCAATTTTACGACAATTAAATAACAGTGAAGATTTGGCGTTTGTGTTGACGCATAGGCTAGGGCAGTTTCTATACCTATACAGCACAGAATGTTTCAGTTATGTTGCAAAAAGCTTACAATTTTTCAAAAACGTAACACGTTTTAGTATGCTCTCTGATACCTTTCTGAAACATTCGCCCTTTTTGATTTTCTATCTGTTAAGTGATTGTAACGTTTCTGTTACGTATCTGATTTTTTGTTACAGTCGCGGACATTTCTACGTTTTTGAAACTAATCGGACAGTAATCTGAAAGATTTTAAACGTTTTTGAAACGTTTATAATGTTTCAATGTTATATGATTATTACGTTTCTGGAACATTTTGTGCTGTTAGGGTACTCAATAAATCTAAGTACAGTGTTCTCTGTGAGGGTCGTTCCCATATTCAAGCGTTTTTCGGAGGTAAGTACAGAAACTTCATACGACAATACCAAAGCACTCGATCTGAATTCGAACCCAATACCTCTTGACTTCCTCATTTGAGAGCAAAACCTCTTAGATCCAAATAAAGTTTTGTATTGTCACCTATAAATGAATAAGGACAATGCTAACTCGTATACTGTAGGTTCTTATTTTTAAGTTTATATTAAAGTGTGTGCAATATTGAAATATCAAGAAATTTTAAAATAATTATTAAAATTTGTAAAGGATAGTAAACATTTTCAAAATTATTTCGTTTTAGGGGCAGATGTTATATTATATATTATATTCATATTTTACTTTGGATTAAGCAAAATTGGCAGTATTAACGCATTGTATAAATAAGATCGAGATTAATACAGATGTTAATACTCAAATTTTAATTGCAATAAATTGCTTTGTCATTCTCTGTATGTGTTTAGTTATGACATAAATTAGAAGAATATGTAGAAAAACATTTTATGTAATATTTTATGTTTATTAAATAAAGAAAAAATGGGGAATTATAATAAGTAATTTTCATATGTGCTTGTTTGCAAGCAAAACAATATGCTTTAATTTGAGTATGTTTTATGTGGCCTCTAGTTGCGAAATTTGGAGATTAACTAATCCATTTATAACCATTGCAAAAAAAGTATAAAATTATCAATGAAAGTTATGTAAAATTTCAATTTACAATGAAATGGTATTGCATGCACAGAAATATGTTTATTACATGCCGTAAACGAAAAAAAAAAACTGTATGAGATAACAATTATCATTTAAAAATTAAAGTTACAATGAAATTTTACTTATTATTTTGTTTAAATCACCTAGTTTAAAACTTCTCAACACACACTATTCATAAACTACGCGTCACAATTATCCCAAAAGAGATGAAGCGTAGGTGTAGCACATAATACAGAAGCATAAGCTTTACAAAAGTGCGCGCACGTGTCCCATAAAATAGAAAAACATTATTTTCTGTTTGATTTTCTTAACCATATTTTATAATATGACATATGATGTTCAAGTATTTCTGTTATATACTAAGGGCAATTCTGTTTTCCCATTTTGGCAGCATTAACTCGGTTAAACTTAATGAGATATTTACTCCATAATTCTATTTATATGCGATCATATGTTATTTAAGTACACCCCGCGACAAAAAGATAGGAACAAAGGGTTTTTTCTTTGATTTTTCATAAAATAACGTTATCTAAATTGTGCTTATCATTTATTATTAATATAAAATAACACTATTCCTGGACTAATTTTTGTTTTAAGACTAATTTAGTAAAATTTTAAGACTAAAATTTTTCTAATTTAAGACTACACAGTGCGACAAAGCGATAGGAACAAAGTTTTTTTTTTTTTTTTTTTTTTTTTTTTAATTTTTGAATATGATTATTTTGAATATGAATATTTTGAATATGATTCAAACATTTAATATGTTTTTGATATGATAATATTTTGTTATGATAATAAATGATCAGCACAATTTAGATAATGTTATTTTATGAAAAAATTAAAAAAATCCTTTGTTCCTATCTTTTTGTCGCGGAGTGTAGTCTTAAATTAGAAAAAATTTAGCCTTAAAACTTTTCTAAATTAGTCTTAAAACAAACATTAGTCCAGGAATAGTGTTATTTTATAATAATAATAAATGATAAGCACAATTTTGATAACGTTATTTTATGAAAAATCAAAGAAAAAACCCTTTGTTCCTATCTTTTTGTCGCGGGGTGTAGATCAGGAAACATGTTTTAACTTTATATTTTGGCAGAAAAGTTTCATTGATCAGTAAACAAACTCAAAGAATTTAAATCTAGTGTTGTGAAATAAGCGTTTCGTATGTAATGGTGAGGAAATTGATTCCCTGATTCCAAATTAGTAAGTTGCGATCAGACAATTAGACTAATGAATCCCAATATTTACTCCCCCTTATTTGTCTGATGAGTAATAGTTAACAGACGGAAATTATATTGTATTGAGTTTTGAGATAATTAGAAATGACAATAAAGACAAATAGCTTACTTCGATAAATTATAATTAGTTACCCTAAAAAATAAAAATTTATTAAACAAAATTATATTATGCACATGCATTAATGAAACAAAATACAAATTTATTTATATATAGTTAATATATATATATACATAATATGGCCATTAATATGAAATATTTAAAATATTTATAGTTAATAATAAGAATAATTTTCTTTTTTAAATAGAATGCATGTTTTATGATTGAAATCTTGATAATAATATATATATTTTTTAATAATTTGATTAAATATTAGTTTTCTGTTCATAAAATAATAATAATAATAATAATAGTAGCATTACATTTCCGATAATGAGATTCTTTATCTCTTTCGTTCAACTTAGTATCTAAGCATATGTCTTGAAAATTAACATATGAACAATATTTGAATACGTTACGGATAAAAATATATAGGTTTGCCGCTATCTTACAGCAGATTTGTATCTTCGACTAGTTTCACGTCCATTATAAATTGTCTGAGGAATACTTTAAAAGGATGTCCAAGATTTATTAGCCCTGGTATGAAAAATTTCCCGTAGAGCGGTAAACCAAGTTAAGCTCCGCAATGCATTATGGGCCCGATTAAAAAATTGAAGAAAAATTTAAAGTCTTCCAACGTCTTAAATCTTCTTCACACAACGACTGTTCCCATTTTTACTATTTCTTAAAAAAATTCATTATTTTATTGGTTCGCTTCACCTTATCTATAATTATCTGGCTTTAGATAGACGTAATTATATACAAAATTCCAAGACGCAACGTAACTTACATACGCAGACTATTATTGTGACTTGTCTGAATTTAGGATCCATGCAGGACTCTTCTTGTCTATGAGAGTCAGAAAACTCATCTGGTGCCTTCCCAAACAGATTCCATGGTGAGTAATGTATTGACACATAAATATATCTCAATACAATGCTACATCATCTGGATATTGTACTTGGAATATAAACATTGTGTGTACTAAAATTTCTTTTCGCCAAAGTCTTATAAAGTAAAAAGTCTTTAATAGACTTATAAAGACTTTAATAATCTTATAAAGTAAGTCTTAAAGTAAAACTTTAAGAATTATAAATGATTTTGTGTGGGACTGTTGTGACAAAGTGTAGAAATATTACCTAAAGATAAGTTTGACTATTAAAACATATTGGGAGTGTGATGGTGCTTATATTGACTGATGCCTTTTAATATAATATTATTATTATTATCATTATTATTATTATTATTATTATTATTTTGTTCTTAAAGCAACTGGATTTATATAGATTGTCATTACATAAAATAAATCAAGAGCTACAGTGCTGGAAAACACTTTAGGACAGTATTAGGACAGTAAATGATTTTGTGTGGGACTGTTGTGACAAAGTGTAGAAATATTACCTAAAGATAAGTTTGACTATTAAAACATATTGGGAGTGTGATGGTGCTTATATTGACTGATGCCTTTTAATATAATATTATTATTATTATCATTATTATTATTATTATTATTTTGTTCTTAAAGCAACTGGATTTATATAGATTGTCATTACATAAAATAAATCAATAGCTACAGTGCTGGAAAACACTTTAGGACAGTATCAATTTTGTTTCTTTCCACTGAAAATTGCATTTTTATTTTATTTAATTTTGTTTTATTTTATTCTATGAAAAATAAATGTTATTATTTACATAATACGCAATAGATTAATAATAATAATAATCATTAAAAAAACTATAAAGAAATTGTGCAGTATAATAAAATGCAAAAAGAAACTTTAAGAATTCTAAATTATTTTGTGTGGGACTGTTGTGACAAAGTGTAGAAATATTACCTAAAGATAAGTTTGACTATTAAAACATATTGGGAGTGTGATGGTGCTTAAAAATGTTGACTAATCCTGAATAGAGAAAAACATTGCAATTTTTACAAAATGGAATATACCAATGAAAAATTGCTGGCAAAAATAACAGGTCAAAACTTCTTTTCATAATGATTTCTCCAATTTACACACAGAATGCTACGCGCAAAGAATGCTACGCGGACAACCTTTAAAATTGTCAGCTAGTATTAAAAGAAACATTATAAGAATGGGTGTTAAACACTAGTCACATTCTACAGTAAAAAAAAAAAAAAACCGCCCTTAAACGTCAAGTTTTTTTACAGAACTATTCGAAACGGCCGTAGTCTGGTAGTAAATCTTACATATGCAGAATTTAAAAACAAAACTAAAAGCTCTTGAAAAGCAACATATTCATGCAAGGCTGAAATTTGCAAAATTCAATGTTTTAAAAAACAGTTTGTGACAAAATTAGTATTTGTGGATTAAAAAAAAAAAAAAAAAAAAATCTGGATAAACCTATAGGTATGTGAGTATAGTAACATAATTTCAATTAAGATCTTTCTGTATTTTTCAAAACGAGCGCTGGTTGGCGGATCAGTTATAACATGGACAGGATTCAAAGCTAGAGGTGAAACTAATATTGTATTAATAAAGTTCAAAATTATTTTCATTACCAAGATATGCTGGGTAACAATTTTCTCCTATTAAAAGGTTAACTGATGGATTAAAATTTAGCTTTGCTACAAGAGAATTCATCAATACAAAAGTCCAGCTACAACCATACCTTTTCTATCCGAAAAAAATATCAGTTTTATAGAGAATCTTATAAAAATTCTGCGCAGTAACTCCATGTAAAGTATATTTGCACCCTAGAAAAAAAAAGTGACGCAACTTAAAAAAAGCAGTCTTTCAAAAACTCCACTTAAAGATAACGATAAAGACGGGATTAGCATTGACTTGAAATTAACAAAACTTAATAATTTTCGAAACAGAGATGTGACGCTTATTGTGTATGTTGAGATACTGCATTCATGTTTTACAATGACATAAACTCAAAATTACAATTTTTAGTTCCCCATCATACTATAGGTATTGGAAACTTAGGTAATCGTGAAAATTTTCGACCTCGGTTTTTTGACTGTTTTATACATTTTCAGGTGTGAGGAATCCAAAAATGACAAAATTTGTATGATGTCCGTCTGTAGGGTGTCTGTTAGTTTATTAGTCCGTTAGTGTGTTAGTGTATTAGTACGTTAGTGTGTTAGTGTATTAGTACGTTAGTGTGTTAGTATGTTAGTCCGTTAGTTTGTTAGTCTGTTTACACGGTATCTCACGAACAAATGATCGCAGAGAGGTCAGACTAGTTTTAAAATAGTATTTATGACACTGGCAAGAATCCTATTTATTTGCAACATTCTAATTAAAAAACTTCAGAAGTTATTCGAAATTTACGATTTTCTTAACATGGGAGAATAGGGAAAATTTTCACTTACGCCTGCATGAAAAGAAATATTTTTATCGTAAAGGTGTAAGAACAGCTTTTAAATATCAGTTTTGATGCCGGGATGAACATCATTAACTATAAACATGCGACTTTGAAAATTTCGCAAAGCAGAAAAATTCGTATTCGCTGTAAACCCTTTATCGGCCCATTGTATCATATAGCAGAAATTGGTTTTACTCGGAAATGGATATAGCGATTTTCAAAAAAGTTTGTAGTTAAGTGTTTCTCGGTGTGCTTGGATTAACCCTCATTTTCAGAAAAATCATTTTCGTTCGCTGCTAACCCTTTATTGGCCAATGGCAGCAAATAGCAGAAATTGTGTTTACTCGAAAATGGATTTAGGGATTTTGGTGAAAGTTTGGAATTAAGGACTTTTGGGGGTACTTAAACGATTGGAATTGTCCACATCGTAAGAAAAATTCGCGTTCACAGTTAACCTTTAAAGGCCAATTGCAACGTATGGCAAAAATTGGGTTTACACGGAAATGGAGAAGGCGATTTTGATGAAAGTTTAGGGTTAGGGATTTTCGAAGAGAAAAAACGATTGGATCTCATCTTCATATAAATTCGCGTTCACAATTAACCCTTTATCGGTCAATCGCAAAAAAAAGCAGAAATCGGGTTTACTCGGAAATGGATATAGCGATTTTGTTGAAAGTTGGGATTAAGTGCTTTCGGGGGGTGCTAAAACGATTGGATTTACCCTCCTCTTGAGAAAAATTCGCGTTCTCAGTTAACCCTTTAAAACCCTCGACCAATTTAAACATATGGCCGAAATTGGGTTTACTCGGAAATCAATATAGAGATTTTGGATGAAAATTTAGGGGTACATAAATGATTGGAAATATTTTCATCTTCAGAAACTTTCGCGTTCGCTGTTAAACCTTTAAAGGCCAATTGCAACGTAAGGCAGAAATAAGGTTTACACGAAATTGGACATAGCAATTTTGATGAAAGTTTGGAGTTAGGGATTTTTTGGTCAGAAAAAGCGATTGAAAATATCATGACAGATAAAATTCATTTATAAACTTGGTTGAGACCCTTATATGGTCTATACATACATCGCCACTTGAAAACAAAATTGTGAGCAACTTAGTTAACGGACGTATCCAAGATATTTGTAAGATAAATTCGCTGTGCCCACTTGGTTCGATTTGGAATATTATTTCGGGAGTTTCCGTGATGATAAGATTTCGATTATATATATATATATATATATATATACATACATACATACAGAGAGAGAGAGAGAGAGAGAGAGACATAAAGGATGTGATTGGAATATTTCGATTTCCAAAGAAATCAACCTAAAATGGCAAATTTGGGTTTATGTTATTGGAAAATGCATATAAAATGCCCGCAATGAGCGCGGAAAAGTTGCATCTATAACTCTCAATTCATCTACCTGAGAGGCATTCATGGTAGTTTTATTATAGCCAAGTTTTTTCTTTATATTATCTATAAGTTGATTCTTCTCAAATATTGCATTTTTAAGTTGCGTCCTTTTTATTGCCGAGATGCGATATGTCAATTTTACTTTGATAGTTTTTAACAATAATTAAAATGTGTGGAAAAAAATACGTGATGGGGAACTGCGTGAGTTTTAGTTGTGTCACTGTTCTTGACGGTGTGTAATATGCGGGGTTACTCAACACAATGGTCATAAAAATAGAAGACAATATTATCTTCTCTGTTTCTGTGTTTAGATCTGCTATCTTAATAGCGTAAGATGTAATGCCAAAAAAGGAGTCATTCTCTGGTAAACATCTTTTTCTACATCTGACTACGTGGTGCATATTCTTGAGTGACAATTGCATTGCAATCAAAAAAGACTACCGACATCACCTTAACCTTCGAATGACTCATGCATGATTTATTTTGGACGAGATGACCGTTTGCGGAAACTGAACCTTCGTTTAAACTTCCCGTTTGTAGCAAAATTTCGCACACACGTTGTTCTTCAAATTATTTCCCTAACACTTTAGCACTAATCGGACGAACAGTTTATGAACGTGCTCAATCTATCGACTGCAACTCGCCAAATAACGGTCATAGTAAAACGCAGTAAATAGCAGTTCATTGTCTAAATCTGGCGACAAAAGGAGAGTAGCCCCAACTCGCTCTTTTTCTCGGTTTCTATCTATTTCAAAAGTTCATTTTATTTATTTTTTTATCTTGGTATACCAAGTAAACAATACCTAGTATACTATTTCACGAGAATATATTAATTATAATAATTGATGTTTATTATTTTGGTTATTGTTTCAATCTGTAGATTATATCTCTATATTTTTTATTAATTTAAATGATATATTTAAACATAATAACATAAACAATAATAACACATTTGGTAAAATATAAAAATATTAAACAGTAGAAAAATTATAATATTAATGGAAGACATGGTGCTTATTAAATAAAGGAAAAAAGAAACCAACATTAAATGTACTATAATTGCTTGTTACTTTGACATTTTTATCTTTGGTATCATTTTTATCTTTATTTAATAAAGTATAAATTCAAAAGAATATTAAATTACATTTTTGTATAGGTTTAACGTATGTACTCAGTTTTGTTACTTACAGGGTTATTTACAATTCCATCGTTATCTGCATCTTCATCGCAAGCATCTCCTATGCCATCCTTATCAGCATCTTCTTGACCGCTATTTGGTATATCTGGGCAATTATCCTAAGCGCAGAGTAAAATAAAAATGTAATAACCTATAACTGACTTATATAATTATAATAAGCATGAAACATGTTATCAAACGTTTAACATGAAACACATTATGTACATTTAACATATTATCAAAAATTGGCTTTTTGTGATTAAAAAAAAAAAAAAAAAAAAAAAAAAAAACATAAATAAATAAATAACTATATCAATAATATAAGAAATTTTCCTTGAGTAGTATATTTTCAATGCATATGCTTCTTTATTGTTTTACTTATTGTTGTTGTTGTTGTTGTCGTGTGACAAGTGCAGAAAAAAAAAAGTGTATAGGCAAGTCAAATGGGACCAAAGGCATGGAGCACAGCCCTGGCCACATCTCCGACTTTTTCGGTGTAAAGGGTGTCATGGCATTAGTTGAGGTCGATTTTGAAGAGGGTCGAGGTAACAGAGATGCAATTGAAGAGATGCCTTGGATCCAGCTGAGTTCCTGGGCAGTGCCTGCATTCTGTGTAGGTTCTAGAGCCGTCGGGCGTGATCTTCATACCTCTCATGTGCCCCGTCCGTAATCTGCTAATGGTAGTGATGATTTCACTGTCAAGATTAAGCTCCGGAAGGCACCATTTCTTCCAAGGTCCACCGCAGAGCTGATATTGTTTTACTTCTTTTTTATATATGATATACGATGAAAATATTCTTTTTTAAATGCCGACATCTTTATATGTATACATTTGTAAGTTACGTAATTATATTTTTCACTCTAATTCAAGAACTAATGAATATAAAATTTTATTTTTAGTTCAAACTTTACATAGTTAGACGCTGTTTCAAAATTTTAACAGATGGGGCTGTTTTGGACAATACATATATTTTTTGGGGAATTTTGCAGAATAGTTAATTTTTAATAGATATAGTGCACTCTTCTTTAGATTTGGGTGATAATTTTGTTTTAACATCTAAGGCTTAGAGTGTCAAGAAGTGTCATGTATTTAAAATTTTTAGTGTATGAAAAATCGGCGAATTATTTTGAATGTTCAAAGTCTAAAATCTGAGGTTTTAAACTCATAATTGCAACTTTTTTTTTTATAGATATTCCTTGGTTCGTTCAAAATGAAATCATAAAAAGTTTTATTTATAATTATTTGCATTTTAAAATATTATTCCGATTCAGTGTAAGGCCTGCTCCTTGAATCACGTGCTGTCGTAAATTTCATATTTTGTGAAATAACTATGCCTACAAATCTGGCATTTCACCAAACTTTATATGCAAGATAATTATTATGAAAGTCTAATCAAATTACTCTTTTGTTGAATCACTAAAAAAGAAATTACATTATAAGATTTGTGATGAACAATAAATATGTTTCTACAATATATATTTTATAGAAATAAACACAAATTATTTTTAACAACCACAATATCTAAAATATTTCAAGCATGCTACAGAAATACGATAAAACACGCAGAAAGATATTTTTAAATGGCCAGATTTTACTCTTTTACCATTTTATTTTATTTTATTTTATTTATTTATTTATTTATTTGTAAATGACATATTTTCAAATACAGAAAACAGCTCTCAAACTTAAAAAAAAATCAACTCTAAATACTGGATATTTCAGAAATGCTGTGCCTTCACTGTAAAGATATAATATTAGATAGCAACACTTGGTTTAAATTTATATAATTTATTGCATCTTAACTAGTATATTATTTTAACATTGTAAACTTAACAATATCTTTATTTGTGTGAGTTGTGATTTATTTAATGAGGATAATATATTTTCTTAGTGTTCTTTTTCCTATTATCAGATATTATTAAAAATATTACATAGTCCTTGCATGTTGCATGAATTTATGCATTATGTTCATACGAAATAATTTTTTAAATATCAGTTATCTAAAATCTGCAAAGATCTGAAACTATTGGGTTCTTTCATATTTATTGAGGATTTTTTTCATGATTTATTTTTAATATATATATATATATTAATATTGGAAATAATTGTCAACAATCATATTAATATTTGCCATATTATGCTGTACCACTTCAAGAAAGGTTAGACGGCTGCACAAACATTCCACTATCTCAACAAACTTTCAGTCAAAGACACACAAAAAAAAGAATCAAATTTGAAAATGGGTTTAAGAAGTTTAGATTTGGTGATAAAAACTAGCTCATTAAAAAGAATGCGGTTGACCATAAAATTTCGATAACCAGACATAATGAACAAAAATCAGAGATGATGAAAAATTGATAACGATAATATTAGCCAAATATATTGTAGCTGTCCAAAAGTTCCTGACGCATTTTAAACTTATATAAAATTAAATAATTGATGTATGAAAGTACGGTTGTACTAAAATTAAATTCTTACAATAAAATTACTTTTAAGCAAATAAAAACTTAGTTGAAATTTCTCAAAGATGGCGATGTACCTCAAAATCATCAACAAAGACAAGTAATTAAAGAGCGTTTCATTTATGAAATTCACTGCAATAACTGAAAGCGTCCATGAAATTAGATTATCATTTGGATACAATACTAGCTATAAAGGGTACACTTATTGAAATATTGTTGTGAATTTTCCTATATAAATGTTCATTAATTCCTTTATTTATGTTTTGTGTTGCTGATTAGGGTACAACGCCTTCTATGAGTAAAATTTTGAACTAATATTTTTTAATTACTTAAACAAAACTTTTCCTCCCGATATGCATCGTAGTAAAAACCGCGTTCTTGTACGACATTTACTTGATTACATATTGAAGTTAAAAAAGTGTCATTGTTTTTAGATTCAAAAAGACATGTAGACATATACTAATTGAGTAGACATGTAATCATAAATGAATCATTGCGTGAGAAAATGCGTCAGTTCTTCTTCTTCTTCTTCTTCTTTTTTTTCTAAAGATAGTAGTGATTTTAGAGGTTTCAGCATGTTTAATGGCACATTTTTCAGCATCTATGGATAAGATTCTGACCTAATGACTAGATAGCTAATAATTATACGGGAACCATTTCTGTATGTATTGAGAGATATATCATGAAACAACTGAAACTACGCTAGTCTATTTTGGAAAAAAAAAGAACCTTTTTGTGCACTCACTGTTTCAAATGTAAACAATCTTCATTTGAAAAGTAAGGGCAAGATTCGAATTCTTGTATTTAAAAATTGAGATTACAAAATATCAGACAATTATAAAATAAAAATATTTAAGTAATTTTCGAACATTGAAATGAAAAGCTATTCTAGAGAATAAAATAATTTTACTATTAATTTAGATAAATAAAAGACTACTTACTGCTTGACATCGCGTCCCTTCACAATTCAAGAGTGCATCAGGATAACCATCCAAATCCCGGTCAGAGCCACATGTCTTCCCATCACCAGCCCATCCAACTCGACACTATTTAAAATATCAACAAAATTCTGTGTAATTTTATTATTTTTTTTTTAATTCGACATAAATTAAACTCTACAAAACTTTTAAATAATGACAATTACTTTAATTTTTCATTAATTTTTTCCAAAACTAGAAAAAAAATCTGGTGTGTAACAGCCACACGACTTCCATTACCCAGTACTACACACATTATAAACATTTTATATACATTTTTGATTTAAGTAACAAAATAGATTTATGTATACTTACTGACAAAAAATCACAGTCATTATTAAATAGTATTATAAGCCTTTTGAAGCAAAATTTTCTAAATTCATTCGTGATGTTCCGTAATACATTCATCAAATTATAATTTAAGGTCAATCTTCTTTAATTAATTACATAGACGGAATTAATTAAAGAAGTAATTAATAAATTTAATTAGTAAATTTCTTAGCTTAACTGATTTGTAAAATATTTGAAATTCTTTGTTCGAGAATACGAAATATGTTATCAGATGTGGTGAACGATATTTTAGATTATATAATTTATTTTGCAATTTCTGTACAGTTTTCTTTGAATAATATCGTTTCCTTAACATGCATTCACACTGAATTAAACTTTTCCAAGTAATCGATTGCCTGAAATTGAGCTATTTATACAGGACGCCTATCAATTTTCCTGAACTAACCAACTATATCATTTGAAAGGACATCTAATAGAGTATTTATATAGCAAGTTTGAAGAAAATCGTTAGAGCCGTTTTTGAGATACGAACTTACGGTCCCACTTCCGGTTTCCGATGTCCCACTTCCGGTTAAACTCAATTATTGACAGGAAAACAATAATTACATACAAAATCATATTTAAACGTGAGTTAAAATGGCAAGTTTGAAAAAAATCCGTACAGCTGTTTTTAAAGGAACGCCCTTGGGAGACCTGAAATTAAGCTATTTATACAGGACGCCTATCGATTTTCCTGAACTAACCAACTATATCATTCGAAAGGAAATCTAATAGAGTGTTTATATAGCAAATTTGAAGAAAATCGATAGAGCCGTTTTTGAGATACAGACTTACGGTCCCACTTCCGATTTCCGATGTCCCACTTCCGGTTAAACTTAATTATTGACAGGAAAACAATAATTACATACAAAAGCATATTTAAAAGTGAGTTAAAATGGCGAGTTTGAAAAAAATCCGTACAACCGTTTTTAAAGGAACGCCTTTGCGAGGCCTGAAATTGAGCTATTTATACAGGACGCCTATCAAGTTTCCTGAACTAACCAACTATATCATTCGAAAGAACATCTAATAGAGTGTTTATATAGCAAGTTTGAAGAAAATCGTTAGAGCCGTTTTTGAGATACGGACTTACGGTTCCACTTCCGGTTTCCGATGTCCCACTTCCGGTTTTTCAATTTTCACCAAAATTTGGAAATTTCATCTGTACACCAGACGTATTTCAATTCTAAAGTTTTGTAGCTCTACCTTTATTAGTTTCTGAGCTATAATAGCCAAAAGATTCTCCACATACATACATACATACATACATACACACACACACATATACATACATACACACTGACCAATTGCCAAAAACCACATTTTTGGACTCAGGGGACCTTAAAACGTGTAAATCAGGTGAAAACCCGATATCGAATTTTCAGACCGAATACAATACTTCCATTACTACGCTAGTAGGGTAATGGAAGTAAAAAATGAAAGAGTGAAAAAGAAAAAAAGAATGGAAGTAAAAGAAAAAAAAAGAAATGTTTAGATCTTTTTCTTTCGTAAAGTTGAAATACATTCTGTTTCATCCGGATGACATTTCAACCGCAAAAGATTGTTATATATTAAAATCAATGTAGACACGATGCACAAATAAAATCAGGATACTTTCTAGGTTACCCCAAGGTGTAAAATATATTTGACAATATAATACGATATCTAGCCAAAAATAAAGCATTAAAAATATCTAATTCTGTATTGTATTATCAACTACAGATGTATGTTTTAAATTATGATTTTTAAATTAGATTTGAATGTAACTGGTAGTCATAAGAAATATATGTTTGTGTTAAAATGCAGAATTTAAACATACACTGGAGAAAAAATATCCATCGGCATTTAAACAACAACAAATATATATATATAATAATAATAATAATAATAATAATAATAAAAAGATTTTGATGAAATTCTGGCAAAAGCAGAATTTAGTTTAGGACGGAGGACTATTAGTTTTTTTTCTTCCCAATTATAACATCGCTTTCAAATTATTCAATTATATTTTCGATAAATTTTAGATTTCGATAAATGTCCAACTATCGAAAACGACAACGCAAAAATCCCAGATTGAGACTAATAGGCCCTCAGTCCTAAAAAAAAAAAATGGAAAATCAACGATAGTGAATATGCTTACAAGTAAAATCGAAAGAAATAAAAGATAAAAATGTCTTTACACAAGATTCCCGAAACATTAATAAGTAGAAATAATGATAATAATTTAAAGTAAGCTAAAGGGATTAACTTTGAGTCAAAGAAAAAAATAATAAAATGGAAAGGAACAGATATGCAAAAAAATATTCAATAGCTTAGTTTATTTGGTCCTCTATTGTCCTGAGAATCAAATGCATTGGCGTTAACATTCAAACAACAAATAAAAATAAATAAACGTACTAAAGAACCTATTTAGCATCATAAAAAATAAAAACATTCCACGCATTTCAAACAAAGAAAAAAAAATTCTAATGCACCAAACAAAATTTGAAAAGAAATATAGACAAAATTTAATAGTTAAAAAAAAAAAAAAAAAAAAAGGAAATTCACTCAAATTTTACAAAACAAATTGTTTGATTATGTTTTATATGTAATATTTTAAATAAATTATTATATATATATATATATATTTTTTTAACGGATAAAAAATAATTCATAAAGCATTGTGTAAATGCTCCTTGTAAAGTAATAATAACAACAAGAGCAGCAAAAATAACAACAATTAAAAAATACCCTGTGAAATTGGAAAAAAATATACGGAAAAATATAAGTCAAAATTTAAATTTTTTTATATTTTTATAGAATTTGAAAATGTAACATCATCGAATTGCCTTAAGTAAATATAGCATACTTTGAAAAGAGAATAGAGACAGATTAAGAGGTAGCGCCTCCTTTAAAATATGTTTTAAACTCACTACAACGGAAGTACAGAAAAAAATATAATTTTTAAATGATGCTGATTTTAATTAATTAAAATAACTTTAAAATATGAAATATTTAGCGAATATTTTAATTAAAATTTCTAAACATATGACATTACATAAAATTGAATGTAAATCCTCGTCTGCATCAGTAATCGAATTTATGTTTAGCATGAACTGCAAATTTCAAAAGTCACACACATGCTAAAAAAAATTATAAACTGAGCCAAATTGAGATTTGAGCAACCACTTTAATTAATCTTCGTTTACCTGCTCTTCTATTTACGTATATGCCATTCAGATAATGATATATGGCTTAGTGTTGTAAAGATACTTTGGAAACTATTTATTACTTTCAAACTTTAGCTATTTTGAAATTCTAATAAACCACCGCCTCATTTAACATAGGAAAAACTTTCCTAAAAGATTAATTAGTGAAATTAAATTAAAAAATAAGGCCGTAAATAAATAATGAGTTAAGTAAAATAGACAATGAAAAAAAAAATATTTTATTTTGCCATATGTAATTATTCTTTCATGCTATTTTAATTATATTTGTATATTATTAAGTACCAATTTTATTCACAAATGTTACACAAAATTATACGTACTATAGAATAATCTATTTTTTTCTTTCTTTCAGCAAGAAATTATGTGTATATTTCATCTTATCATCCTCGCATTAAAAATTGAGACTAAATTAAACAGTTTTTAATGTCTATATTTATATTATGATGTTTTTTTTATATCTCTCAAGGGTAAAATCTTTCAAATCTTTTTCTATACTTTTATATTCACTAACTTAGCCGTCAAACAAAATTTGTTTAATGCATTCATAAATATAAGCCGATTTTTTTTCTCTGTCTGCAACTTGAAACATATTTTAAATAATCTAGAAATGTATTTCACTTCATTTCACTGATGATTCATTTCACTCAATAATATAGCATAACTTCAAATTATATAACAAGCGACAGTCCTCAGTTAAACAAATATATATTACTCGATTATAGTGTTTTCAACTGTTTTTACATATAATAGAACTGATACGTTTGTCTCCTAAATAATAAATATGAGTAAATTTCCTACAAATTAAAAAAGGCTTATTCGGAGATTAGTGTATTATTTTGTAAGCAAAGAGCTACAATACTTTTATAAAATATAAATATTATTTATTCGTTAACTCTGTTCAAATAAATACATTGAAATTCAGTTTTAAAAGAGGACTTTACTTAAATGAATATGAATTTTCACAGATTCTAACATGTTTGTGTAATTAAATACATTTTTATTTTATTTTTACATTTAAATATTTTCATATTTGAAGGAATGATGTCAATTCGTGTTTTTGACATTACTTTTCATTTCCTAGCATGGTATGATTTTGACAAATATGAAAATCAGTGGATATTTTTTTTTTTTTCGTCTTTACACATTTTGAGGTTTAATAAATCCAAACATTACAAATTTAATGTGGTGTCCATCTATAGTTTAGAAGAATTCTTGTTATTAAAACAAAACTTATTATTTTAGTGTGTGCAAAAAATATCTTAAGAATAAATGAATGTAAAATTCTTTCACAACTTTTAAAATATCCCTTGTGATCTGACAAGAACCCTACTTATTATGAATATTATAATTGGAAAACTTGGTAAGTAATTCGAAATTTGTGACTTCCTGAACATGGGAGATATAAACAAAATTCCGCATAACCGTGCATAATGAGAACTATTTTTATAGTGAAGACGTCGGGTAAGTTTTAAAATATATTTTATAATTATGGCATGTACTTCAATAACTATAAATATTCCATTTAATTTTTTTTTTAAAGTTATATGGAATATAAGTTTTACTTGACGTGAGAGAATAGAGCAGTATTTCACATAAAACTATGATGATTATTTTTATCGTAATTATGTCATACCACTTTGAAAATATCATTTGTGATTCTAAAAGAAACATCAATAAATAAAAATTTCTACTTTGAAAACTTCGTATATATATTTTTTCTTTTTTTAATTTTCTTAATATACGAATAAAGTTCAAAATTTCGTATAAACCTGCATTACAAACCTATATTAATATATAAACTGTATAGAATTTCTTGAAAACTAAAAGAGGATAATAAATCTAATAAAATTAATTAGTAGATTTAAATAACGAAAGCGTATCGATGGGAAGTAGGATAGCCTAATGGGTGAAGCACTTGAATTTCAACCATTCTGAGTGCTTGGTTGCTTTCCTTTTTCTAGCACAAATATATGACACGAAACTGAAAAAAATTCCCTTGTGCCAACTGTTTTACTATTAGATTTGCTAATGTAGTAGCTAAAATAGTTCTTTTAGTTTATTCAGTGATTACCAGTCAGTATCCGAATAAATAAATAGAGCTTTTTTTCTGCAGTTTTTTATAATTTCATCATCTTCAAGGATAACGATTTATTTATTTATTTAAGAATATTACAAATTATATTAAAATAATTAATTTCGGGTAAACACTTAATTTTCTGGCTGTTTGTAATCTTCATCTTCCCTAAATTCAGCGTTACATGTTTTTCTTCTTCGGGGGACACATAAATTGCATGATCTGCGGAAATTCCATTGAATTTGATTTAGATCTGATGACCAAGCGTCACATTTTTGGTAGTCAGGCAAAAGTATATAAATTCAAATCTATGTCATTTTTTGCTATTCATAAAATTATATGTGTGCTTGTTTATAATGGCGTTTTCCTATAAAAGAGAGTGGCTTAAACACATAATATGTTGTGTACAAGTGTATATTTACGAGAAATGATCATATACGAATACCAATTTTAAATTTACGATGTTATTTTTGAGTTATTCTATTTTTTATAATATTTGTGCTCAATCACATCACGGTTCAGAATCAAAATGCATTTTGAAGTAAAAATTTGATAGAGGATTTTTTTTTTTTTTTTTTTTTTTTTTTTTTTTTTGTTAAATCGACATCATATCTTTCAGATTTTTATGAAATCTTTGAAAAATAACATCATGGTTAAGAAGCAATATGTATCCCTATGTGGAAAAATATAAATAAGAATCATTTAAAAAATTAGTGTCACATAAATAAAAAAATAAATAAATAATCCATTTGTTTATATTTTTTAACAACATATAAAAGTGAAACTTTAGAGATAACAAATAATTTAGTTTCACTAATAATAATTTTTTTTTTCCGCGTATTAAGTAAGGTAATTAGCGAAATACAACAAATAATTAAGTAAGGTAATTCTTAAACAACCCGCTAAATAATGCAATGCATCCGACTGAGCATTTTGCATGGTCAGATTTTTCATGCAACGGGAACAACCTAACGGATCCTGCTAAAGAAAAAGGCGCCCCAGGCACCAGGGAGCTCGTCACTACTTCGAACAAGAATTTGCTGTAGTCAGAAGTTTCATGAGGCACAAACAGATTTGTAGTGTTTATTACGGTAAGAATTATTTAAAACAGTACTTTAGGTTGAGATCGCAGCAGTCATCACTTAGTGTGAGTTTGCCAGGATTGGAATTTTCATGGATCATGAACCACTAAGTCGCTAAAGGCGGCTAAGAAACGATTAGAAATTCATAGATAAACACTATAAAATTAACAAAAAGACAAAAAATAAATTAAGGGAAAATAAAAATGCACGACCATTCTTCAAACGAAAGTGGACCAGATATGATTGTTGTCTGAAAATGGGAATTACAGAATAATTTCGAAACAAATAATATGAAAAGAAATTACTATGAATAATGTATTTTTAAGCATTATTTTTCTCTTGCAATTTACAATTTTAAATAATATTATTTTAAACAATATTATATGAGCAGAATTATTGTTTCTGAACTAAATATTGTAATTTACTGTTCATAACCAGATAAATAAATATATATATGTTTGACGTAAAATGATTTATACTACAATATTTAGCAGCTGAATGCATCGTACTATCCTTATTATTATTATTTTTTTTTTTTCATTCTTAAAAATTCTTGCATTTTTTTTTTTTTTTTTTTTTTCGTATTAGAAGATTTTTTTTTTTTTTTTTTTTTTTTCACCATTGTTTTTTAATCGTAATTTAAAGTGTTTAAAATTGTACTTAAATTGTTTATTTCTAGCGCTCATAGTTTATCGTACAAACAAATACTTTTATGAAATTTTTCAAATTCACTTATTCGTAACACGCAAATGTATCTAAAAGTAGCGGTATTAAAAAGTATATATATGGTCTCGCTCCATTTCTGTTTTATCTTCTTTTTCACAAAAAATAAATACATATGTATATATATATATTTAAATATTTTTTTCTCAGCGATATTTATTTATTTATTGCAAATTAATGTATGTGGTATTATTGAATTTTAATTAACTTTCCTAAATTTTATATATACCTCCAATATGTAACGTAAATGAGTAAACTGTTAAGTAATCGAGACTTTTAACAGTACTTACCCTGCAATGATACTGAGAAAGAATTACCTTAAATAAAATTTCAGAATAAACATAGAAACGAAAATTGAAAAAATATCTTTACTCATTAATATGACACCCGAAAAATATTTTATATATTTATTATTATTCAGTTTCCTTTTTCTCTTCTTTTCTTTTTTTCTTTCTTTTTTTTTTTAAACAACATAAACAAGACATCTAAATTCTAAACGAGACTTTTAACAGTACTTACCCTGCACTGATATTGCGAAAGACCTCTTCGAAGTTCGCAGTCTGCATTGCCATCACAAATTGATCCGTCGGGACACATTCCAGGATGTGGATGGCATCCAAAAGTTTGGTTGCCTAGGAAGCCTTCAATACATTCGCCGCACGTAAATGACCCCTAAATAGAATTTCAGAGCTAAGTAAAAGCCACATTCTAGCCTAAGCACTGCAGAAAGTATTATTTTTGTTTCCCATTTCATCAAACATGAGGGAAGATGAATATTTTCGCGAAAATGTTTTGGAGACGCATAGTGTTTCTAGAGTTATGAAAGAAATGTTTTAAGTATAGGAAATCAGGATGACAAACAGTTCAATATTTTTATAATTTTGTTTTATTTAAAATACACCAGTATTTTTAAGTAATAATATATGCATTAAATAGTTTAATTAATATGTTTATTAACTTTATCTGAAAGCAGTATAAAATATAAAAGAAAAAAAAAATGTGTTGGGTTTCGAAACTACCATTTCTATTTAAAATATGCATGTTACAATCAACACTGAACTAAGATTATGAAATAAAATTATAGTCATTATAATCATTTTATAAAAATAATAGACTTCAATAGATTTGACAAAAATATTTTCATGAAAAATATACTGTATTGAAAAAAGAAAAATATGTTTATAAGAATGCTTTGTTTTTCTCTCGGTAGAAAAAAAAATCATATTTAAGAGTAAAATAATTAAATTATAATTGTACTAAAATATTTTAGTTTATTTAAAGTTCATTTATTTTTATTACCGTTGGATTTCTCCTCGTGGAAACATAAAAGATCCCCTATTGCTAGGTGAAAGATTATAACATTCAGAAGAAAAGTAAAAGACAACCAACAAAATAGATCTTTAATTAGAAGTCTGTAATGGTATATTATACAGAATGATTTTTAATAGATATTAATGCGATTATTTATAACAAATCTTCCACTTACAAACTTTGTTCATATTTGAAGTAGTTTTCAGATATTGTATTTTTTGTACAAAGTGTTTATATACACTTCTTCTCATAATTATAAGGACACCCGTTTTTCTATATTAACTAAACACTGAACACTATTATTTAAACAAATATATTTTTAATTAATTTGAATTTCATTAATGACTATATTTAAAAAGTTTTACCGTTTTTTTATCTTAAAAAACTTTAAATATGGTAAAAAGATGATTTTTCAGGTGTTTACAATTATAAGGACAGCTCGAATTTTAGTAATTTTTTTCAGTTATTCTTTAAATTAATATTTTATGGGGTCTCTTTTTAGGGTTAAACATTCAGACATTCTCTCTGGTATATATATATATATATACATTTTGTTATAATATTCAGTTTCAATACCATTTCATATAGCATATATGATATTCTTAATACATTTAAACTATTTAAAATTCCTTTCCACTTGCATGCACTTTTCTAATATCATAAGTTAAGGTTTTTTCAACTTTTAGGCCATGGGAAAGGCAATAATACGGAAATTTCTTTCTTCAAACTATTTCCTATTGCTCTAAAAGTAGAGCAAAAAATGTAAGTCTTGTTGAAAAAAATATTATTACCCCCAAAATCTAACAAAAATCTGATAATTCCACGTTTAAAATTTGTGGATATTCTCTTGATGTTAATAATAATAGAAAAATTTATTAAATTCATTCTGCCTTTAGTAGAAACAGCTCCCAAGAGCACATTAGATCAACCTTTAAAATGCCCGATTCATATCTGCCTTTAAAAAATCTGCTCTGTCTTTCGCTATCTTCAGATCGTGCCAGTAACTGTTAAAATCATTTGGTTAATCAAGAATAAAATATTTTTCATCCGAAAATGCAACATTTTACCATTTCATATTGTCTTTAACACAGACGTTCTTTCCCCCATTAAATGCTGATTGATTATTACAGGTTTTTTATTCATTTTAACATATTATTAATTATTTTAAACATGCATAATTGTAGACCCTAACCTTTCGTTAAAAATTACGAGAAAATTCGGCAGCAATCATTATGAGTAGAACAGTAAGAGGAAATATGAGTCTTCGATCTTTGTAAAACAACTCTGATTTTGCATCAGATCTCTCTCCTATCGAACCAGCAGTTCAATGTTTGATCACATTTCCTTCAGCAATTTTAGACCTTCGAATTTCATTAGAAATTCGGCGGATTGAAATTAACCTTCCACCTAAAAAACACATTTATAATACTTCACTACTTGAACGTCCTTTTTTTCGAGGAATTATCAGTAATGTCCGTCCAAGAAAAATTGGTGCCTTACATATGAATTAATCTAGCCCAGTAGTTAACAAATTTGCATGTCAACTGTAATTTATCTACTAGTAAGTTAAATAAAACGAAAAAATCTGGATTGTCCCTATAATTATGAGCATCTAAAAACGTGGTGAAAAACACATTTTGCATTATTTTTTATTAATTTTGTTTTATATGAAACATTTATAATAGTTTTGGTTTTTAGAATACTAGATATATTAAGTGCACTTAGTATAATCTTGTTTACAATTATTTTTACGTTAGTTATTTAAAAATATAAAGTGTCCTTATAAATATGAGAAGGAGTGTACATGTTAAAATGAAAAATTTCATTTTTCTAAGTTCCATCTTTTCCTAGCATTTATATTTAGAAAACTATTGTTTGCGATCCAAAAAGAAAAAAAATAATAAATCGTCTTTCTAAAAAAAAAAGTAAAAAAAAAAAAAAAAAAAAAAAAAAAAAACCACTGAGTTAAAACTGAGTTTGTAAATTTGAGCATCAATCGGCATATGTGAACCCATTAACACCCGAATTAATTTTGTAAAATATTATTAATTGATTTTTTTTCACTTTTAAATTAATATAGACAACTTACAGTAAAATATATTAAATTAAACAATTCTTCTGATAGTTTTAAATTTAAAGCCTATCCTCATTTATTGACGTTTAGTGTTCCAGCGAGAAAACTTCGAAATAGAAAAACTTTGAGGTAACAGATTAATTTCATATTATAAGTTGACAATGGTTTCGAAAGTAAAGTATTGCAATATATATTATTATTCAACTTGATTTAAGTTCATATACCTGCGCAAAAAGCAAATATATGTGCGACGAATGAAAAATCGTAAAATGACTATCCAAATTATGAAATAATAATTAATAGTAGGCACATAAATCTTTCAGGTATCATTTAGAGTGACGCTATAAACTGTCACTAAGAAGCAGAAATGATTTCGAGAAACCACAAAAAATATATTAAATTAAACAATTCTTCTGATAGTTTTAAATTTAAAGCCTATCCTCATTTATTGACGTTTAGTGTTCCAGCGAGAAAACTTCGAAATAGAAAAACTTTGAGGTAACAGATTAATTTCCTATTATAAGTTGACAATGGTTTCGAAAGTAAAGTATTGCAATATATATTATTATTCAACTTGATTTAAGTTCATATACCTGCGCAAAAAGCAAATATATGTGCGACGAATGAAAAATCGTAAAATGACTATCCAAATTATGAAATAATAATTAATAGTAGGCACATAAATCTTTCAGGTATCATTTAGAGTGACGCTATAAACTGTCACTAAGAAGCAGAAATGATTCCGAGAAACCACAAAAAATATATTAAATTAAACAATTCTTCTGATAGTTTTAAATTTAAAGCCTATCCTCATTTATTGACGTTTAGTGTTCCAGCGAGAAAACTTCGAAATAGAAAAACTTTGAGGTAACAGATTAATTTCCTATTATAAGTTGACAATGGTTTCGAAAGTAAAGTATTGCAATATATATTATTATTCAACTTGATTTAAGTTCATATACCTGCGCAAAAAGCAAATATATGTGCGACGAATGAAAAATCGTAAAATGACTATCCAAATTATGAAATAATAATTAATAGTAGGCACATAAATCTTTCAGGTATCATTTAGAGTGACGCTATAAACTGTCACTAAAAAGCAGAAATGATTCCGAGAAACCACAAAAAATATATTAAATTAAACAATTCTTCTGATAGTTTTAAATTTAAAGCCTATCCTCATTTATTGACGTTTAGTGTTCCAGCGAGAAAACTTCGAAATAGAAAAACTTTGAGGTAACAGATTAATTTCATATTATATGTTGACAATGGTTTCGAAAGTAAAGTATTACAATATATATTATTATTCAACTTGATTTAAGTTCATATACCTGCGCAAAAAGCAAATATATGTGCGACGAATGAAAAATCGTAAAATGACTATCCAAATTATGAAATAATAATTAATAGTAGGCACAAAAATCTTTCAGGTATCATTTAGAGTGACGCTATAAACTGTCACTAAAAAGCAGAAATGATTCCGAGAAACCACAAAAAATATATTAAATTAAACAATTCTTCTGATAGTTTTAAATTTAAAGCCTATCCTCATTTATTGACGTTTAGTGTTCCAGCGAGAAAACTTCGAAATAGAAAAACTTTGAGGTAACAGATTAATTTCATATTATATGTTGACAATGGTTTCGAAAGTAAAGTATTACAATATATATTATTATTCAACTTGATTTAAGTTCATATACCTGCGCAAAAAGCAAATATATGTGCGACGAATGAAAAATCGTAAAATGACTATCCAAATTATGAAATAATAATTAATAGTAGGCACATAAATCTTTCAGGTATCATTTAGAGTGACGCTATAAACTGTCACTAAGAAGCAGAAATGATTCCGAGAAACCACAAAAAATATATTAAATTAAACAATTCTTCTGATAGTTTTAAATTTAAAGCCTATCCTCATTTATTGACGTTTAGTGTTCCAGCGAGAAAACTTCGAAATAGAAAAACCTTGAGGTAACAGATTAATTTTCCTATTATATGTTGACAATGGTTTCGAAAGTAAAGTATTATAATATATACTATTATTCAACTTGATTTAAGTTCATATACCTGCGCAAAACGCAAAAAAAAAAGTGCGACGAATGAAAAATCGTAAAATGACTATCCAAATTATGAAATAATAATTAATAGTAGGCACATAAATCTTTCAGGTATCATTTAGAGTGACGCTATAAACTGTCACTAAAAAGCAGAAATGATTCCGAGAAACCACAAAAAATATGTGTGTATTTTATTAGCTGTCCTCAAATGAGGACACTAGGCGCTAACTGGTTAAGGGAATGCCTATGAAAAGGAAAATGTAATTACAATACAATTCAAATTATTTATGTTTGTGAACAATCGACGGATACCTTTGAACAATTTCTTATATAGCTATATATGTATTTTTTCGTAATGTATGTTTGATACAGTTTAATAATACCTGTGACGGTATTTTATTTTGATTAATATTGAGATTTAAATATTAATTAATTTATATATTTTGACATTTTTCGATAAAGTTAAAAACGTACTGTGAATTCGGTTTGCATATCTATCTGTTCGTGTTTTACTTTCCATAAATATTTTTAGAATGTGCAAAACTAATTATTTTATTCACATTCTTTTTTGAACTTTTTTTTAGATTGAAAAAGTATGAATTTTACCATTATTTTGTAAATAGGAAGTCTTAAAAGACGAAAGAGGACTGATATGCTTTATTGAAGCGGTGTATTGAAGAGTCAATTAATTGTTATTCAGCAGTTTATTATGCTTTAGCAAACATTATCTTAATATATTATAAACTTAATGTAATGAAATGATTATAATATCTTCTTACATCTTGATTAAAAATAGGTTTAACAACACAATTTTAGATATCATTTAGATAATCAAAACTGAACATTCCTTCAATATTTAATCTTACGCAGATACATTCATTAAATTGAGTATTAGAGTAGCTATTGCATAAAAATAGAACCAAAACTTAAGATCGAATTAGATTTACAAATCTACAAAATCCATTATAAATAAGAATGGCGATCTTGCACTGCATTTTTTCAATTGATAAATTAAAATGTCGGAATCGGCCTTTAGAAAGTTACGAAATAAACAGAAAATGAAATTTCTAAATGAATCTTTCACTGTAAAAAAAAAAAAAAAAAAAAAAAAAAAAAACTGTGAAAAACTGGCAGCTGGGGTGCCAGTATTTCTCCGTCAAAACTGTACTTTTAACAAAAAACATGTTTCATTTTCAGGATTCCTGTGTAAAATATATGTCATTGATACAATTTTATAAACTGTATATTTGACGGAGAAATTGTGGCACCCCAGCTGCCAGATTTTCCCTATACTATTAACAGTTTTTTTTTTTTTTTTTTTCAGTGTTTAATTCAAAACGTAAACTAAAAACACCTTCATTTAGAGCGTCCCTAAATCCTTAAAAATCTTACCGCCTATTAAATAAAAAGGAAATACGTATTAGAAATTTAATATATTTAAACTTATAAACTTCATCACACACCATAAATTTAATGACAATACGACCAGTTTCGATAGGACGTGGCCTTTCTTCTTCCTAGAACAAGATGTCCTTCTTTTGAAATTAGAAATGTTTTTATTGCTCACTTATATACTTCCGCCAATAATTAATCCAAAATATTACTTACCATTAAAATGTTCTAGGGAGTAGATTATTTAAAATCTGCGTTTGCATTTTACTTCAACTTTATAAAGGGCTTTAAATAAATAATTAACAGTAATTTTTCTGCAGTAATTTTAAACAGTGTGGTTTTAAATGAAATAACCTATTAATCTCAAAATCCTCTAGAAAACTTAAAACAAGGTAACCAACTAAAGAACTAAAGCCATATGTCTTTTGTTAAATTATTCAAATGCCTTATTTATTGTTAAATGGTATTAAAAGATATGCATCCATAAATATCTTATAGAGATTTATTGATAGACAAATAAATATATTTAAGCTGTCAAAAAATTGAAATAAATAATAAAATATATAAATGAATTACCATCGTGTTAATGCATTGAGAATTTTCTGTGCATCCTCCATTTCTTCCATCATCACATTCGTTTAGATCCAAACAAAGCTAAAATAAAAGCACGATTTAATAAAAAAATAGTAATAGTAATAAAACATTTATCTTATTTATTTATTTATTTCCAAATAAATTAAAGTAAATTTTATAATTGTTAAAAGTTATGATTTTATACTGATTGTATTTTAGTTATTTCGAATTTAGTTATTCTTTATTTATTTATTGAATTTTAAATAAATTAGCCGATCAAATTTGGATGCGATATTGAACTTCACAAGATCATTTTCTTTACAAATCTAATTCAATATATTTTTATTGAAACACGTTAATGTATTTATTATATTGTCCTCTATTGTCTAAAAAATTTATCATGCATTTCTAATATAAGCGAAACAATTTTATTTTTTTTAAATAGATAATGCAGTTTCTGATACAATTTTACAGATAAATACTGTAAAATTTCAACTATAGTATTAAAATAGCAACATTAATTAGAATATTAATTATCAACAACTTACATTTGGTATTGATCAAAGATTATTTGTGACACATCGCATATGTTATAATTCAAATAATTTAGTTTTTTTTTTTTTTTTTTTTTTTAGGTAAATTGAAGATATTTCATTTTTTACAAGTGTAACTACTAATTAAGATCTTCTGTCAAGAAATGCACAAAAAATTGTAGTTTAAAGATGTGAGTCAAATATCGGTTTAAAAATGTATTTTGATGAAATGCAAAGACGTTTTGTCTATATCACCTGAAATAATTACTTATTTAGATTTTTCTGGAAAAATTACACTGCTCTGCAAAAACGTTTGTTTTCGAGGTCTCATATCATTCTTGCTGATTCTTATGTAAAATGACCTCCTGAATCCGAATATGACTCCCATTTTGCCCAATCACCCACCGTTTTCTAGATACACCACCCCACTCCCCTTTCTTTCCCTGTTTGATAATTTCATGACCATGAATTTGATTTGAAGAATGAAAAATTATTAATTTAACACCTAAAAACAACAATATATATATATATATATATATATATATATATATATACATAAAGTTTAAAAAATAACATTAATAACAGATTAAAAAAAAATATAAGATATGCAATGCATAATTTCAGTGGCAAATCCCCCCCCCCCCCCCAAAAAAAATAAAAATAAAAATAAAAATAAAAATAAAAATAAAATAAAATAAAATGCCTTGTCGCATATGTCCATGTTTTAGAATTTTCCAACTCTGTATCTCCTCTGAAGATATTTAACGGTTAAAATAACCCCCCCCCCTCCTAAAAATCAAATTTATAGCCATAAAATCACCGAAAAATGATAAAAATAGGGGACCGTTCCTAAAAGACGATAGGTGATGGGGCAAAATGGGCGTCATATTCGGTTTCGGGATGTCATTTTACATAAGAATACACTGAAATAATGTCAGAGGCAATTTTCATGCCGAGCAGTGATATATATTCTGGATATTAATTTAAATTAATAAATTTTTTATTTAGGAAATTAAATATCCCTAATTTTATACAATTTTTTCTTCATACTTGACCTATAGATCTTGCAGTGTCTAGTATTATTCATTGTATATCTCGGGCAGTATAATTAGGGCAAAAGGATTAGGATATAGCCCAGGAGCAATAAATAAGCAAAATGCAAATTAACGTGGGAATTTTTTCAATCTAAACTATTTCTATAATGTATGGTAATATAATTTTTTTTTTGTCAGTAGACGCTCAAAAGTCTCTTAAATTTAAAACAATAAGCTTAAACAGTCAGTAAAATAGAGATTTAAAAAGAAAGAAAGAAAGAAAGTCACTAATATATAAAGTAACTGCTTGTTTATCTTTTTTTCTCAGCAAAATATTTAAAATAAGTATTAATGTCATGTATGCTGTAAGGGATGTTGTCAAATATTTTAAATTTATACATTTTGCTACTTACTTGACGGACAGATCTGGCAAATTCCAATCCTACTCCTTGTATATCTCGGCCTGTATAACCAGGAGGACAAGGACCACAGCGAAATCCAGGAGCAATATTTAAGCAGGATGCTTGAGGGTGGCAAGGTCTAGCTACATCACACTTATTATAAAAAATAAATTATTAATATTTATATACGATTTATTTTAAAACCAGTGAAGAATTTAAATGTTATTTATTACAGGCTTTGACAGTATTGAAGTATAAAAATACCATTATTAATTTCATTGAAATGAAATTTAAACTAATAAAAACAAAGAAACCTTTCATTATTAATAATTTTGGCATTTTATACACTTTTCTCTTTTTAATTATTATTGCTTGTTTTCTTTATATCGACTACACTTTTTTTTTTTTCTGCGTAACAGAAAAATTAAAAGAAAAATGTTCCACTGATAAATTTTCACTTTTATTATAATAAGTTTCACTCTAGCATGGAATTGCATATGAAACAGAATTCGACCTATCTATACCATCATACATTTAGGCAATAAAACCTAATGAAGGATCTGGCACCAATAAAAATAAATAGAAAATTAGGACATATTAGTTATTATCAGTATTTAAAATGTATCGTATTAAAGAAAATTAATACATTTTGATAAACATCTATTTATATTGAAATTTAAAAGCAAATGAAAGCGACTAATTCTGTGCTGATAAGTATAAAGGATTAAATCCATATTCTTGATTTTTCAGGAAACGAAAAATAAAGTTAAACTAACTAAAAACAAATCAGCAGAATCGATTAGAAAAAGGGGATTACGTTGGTTTATACGCTTTATACCATTCATTGATTGTGAATCTTCATTTAATAAAGGGAAAAAATGAATTAAATATTTATACCAAAGATTAATGCTAAATTTCTGATTTGAATCTTTTTTTACCAATGGATTTTCTCAAAGACTAAATGACATGGATTTAAATCCTTTATACCAATCGATAGAGAATTGTTTTCTGAGTCTGACTATGTACTTAACTCAAAATCGACATTTTTGGACTTAAATCCTTTATACTTACCAGTACAGAATTAAGATCTCGTGTAGTAACTCACAAATTGGAGAATCACATTTTACTTTATTTAAAAAAAAAAAAACAATCACTTCAAAATTTCTTTCTTTCTTTTTTCTTTTTTTTTTTTTTTTTTTTTTAATGAAATTTATGTATTCATTTTATAAAACTGCATAAAATTGAAATTAATCAATTTTAATTTGCGGAGTAATTATTTCAGAAAGAGGTGACCTACAAGTATAACGCATTTTTCCCTTCTAGTTTGAATTTACTACTGAAAATTATTGTTTTGATTGAATAAAAATAAATTACTAATTAACACATTTTTATAATTATTTTAGACATGTATTGAACGCACAATGCATTAAAAAAAATGTTTTGTATAAATTTGTTCATTTAATTTTATAAAAAAATTAGTTTTCCAAATATGAGTCCCTAATATATTCACATAGATGTAATGGGCGTTATTATGCCATCACTTATAGTTTTAAAAATACTTAAGAAAAATTAAAAGCTCTTAAAAACCCAGTGAAATGTTTTTTTAATACATTTTCTGATAACTTAAATAAATTGACGTAGAATTTTAAAGTACAATATGATATGAAATAAACGCCTATTTCAGCAATAAAGCCCGTTTGCATAAAATTACTTATTCCCTGACTGCTGCATATAATGAACATAAATACCTTCAGTATCACAGGATTATTTTTTTCCTGCAATAAATACCTATCATAATATAATCAACTAGTAGTTTCTCACAGGATTATTATTTTTATTTGAAGTTACATATTATTCTCAGAAAAAGAAAAAAAAAACTTATTTTGTCATTATGTAAAGTATATGTAACTATTCTTAAAACATTGTGAACACTTTCGCGACCGCATGTTTCTGTCTTTTTGACAGTAAGGTCCGTCTGTGGGTGTTGTTCTCCCAGGTTACAAAATTTCAGAACAATTTTTTTTTTATTTACATTTATAATACAAAATTACATTACATTGTAATTATACCCTTTCTAATCAAAGTACTGTATCCATACTACATTGATTGTACAAATATGATTATTGGGTATATTCTTCAGAAATGAATAACAAACAACTTGCGAATGTAACGCCCACTGGCGGAGTTACAGATTTTTAAATGGCGCGAATCTACGTCAGCGGTCGCGAAAGTATTAATAGAGAAGTGATTTGACAATACAACAACGTGGAATTGAATTTAATGTATTCCAAAGAAACTGAAAGTTTTATTTAATAGCAATATATATATATATATATATATATAACAAAGGAATATAAATTTATTCTTTTATTCATAAAAACATGAATCTATCATAATTTACATTAAGTAAAAACATAGATACGAAAACATTCAATACCTCATCAATATCTTCACAGTGAGTACCGTTTCCAGAGAATCCTGGTGGGCATGGACCACATATATAACCAGGGCTTGTTTCGATGTTAACGCATTGTACTCCCCTCCAGCAAGGATTTTCTAAACAACGGTCAGCAGGTTTACAAGTGACTCCATTACCAGTATATCCAGGTGGACAGGGTCCACACCTATATCCAGACTCTGTATCGTAACAGCGCGAGCCTGATGAACGAGACAACAACAGTATTTTACTGTTTAATTCTTCTAAATTAATTTTAATTATCACAATTTTTATGAATCGTAAAAAAAAATACATCGTTATAAAGTACATGAGAAATTGCCAACATATTTTTATAAAAAAAATTCAGTGAATAACATTTTGTATTCTATATTTAAAAAAAATAATAATAATATTAATAATAAAATTATTAGAAGCGATTGGTTAGTTCAAGATCTTTTACTCTAACTTTTTTAAGTCATTAACATAGTATGTCGAATAAATATATTGTAAGAATTCAGAATTTATATATAATTTTCAATATAGGTAAAAAATTATTGAGAAAAATTTCCCTTAAGATCTCAAAGAAATCTTGTAGGCTAAAATTTTTCTGAAAACTAAATATGTAATTTTAAATTATGAAAATATTTTGTATTAAGTTTTTTTTTTTTTTTTTTTTTTTTTAACAATGCTGAATTATAAAGTAAAAAAAAAAAAAAAAATGCTACATCTAATATTATTTATACTATTGTTTGCCTTGATGCAATAATAAGCCGTTTTATTTATATTTTCATAAATTAAATTTCAATTTATAAATGATTTTTCTGTTTACATGAACTGAAATTTATTTGAGCATAAGACTATTTCTAACTAAAATTCATAATTACTAAAATCCATTAATGGACTTTTAAAGTTTATTTTATTGTTAATTAACTTATACATAAATTTTTATTTATTTATCCAGTTCGTTCTAAAATAATAATTATAATAATAAATCAAAATTGAAAAATAATTATTTATTAAAATGCTACATAAGTTTCTTATAGAATACACAGACCAAAATTGTAAGCAATAGGATAAAAAATTAAAAATTTAACGCATATTTCTTATTTAAATTTAAAATCATATATTAGTTATAAATCAGAATGACAGAAAAAAGAGAGATTTCGACAGCTAATTAACATCTTAACTGACATGAAACCATCCGGTGGATCATAACATTTCTCTCTCTCTCTCTCTCTCTTGTTTTTTTTTTTTTTTTTTTTTTATGTTTTTAAATAGGAGTGGGGGATCACGTGAATCCCCCGACAGGACATATCAATTTAAGGATTTGTGGCCGCATATACCATTTCTAGATCAACTTTTCTGCAGTTTTATGTGGAATATAAATCTCAGTCGCAACATATGGGTATAAAAATTTAATGAGTCAACGTGTTGAATGTTTTTGGCGGTGAATTTTTATTACAATATTACATCATTACACATAGTAACGATTCCTTGTTTAACTAGTTTCTTCAGCGTTAGAAATATGGAAAGTCTTAGACAAAAACAATAATTGACTAATTCTAAGTTATTTTAACTTTAGTGATGAGTCGTGTTTCCACTGCTATTTACGGTCTTTGGCATAGTTTTTGGCAACAGTAAACTGTTGCGGTTTTCATGAATTCCTAGGAATCTAATAGAAAGTTCCGTAAATCGGTTTTTATTCATTAAAGAGTTTCGAAAATTCGAGAACCAGAAACTGTTTTTTTTTTTTTTTTTTTTGTGAAATTTGGTTGCTAAGTCACCAAATTTGTCTTCAATGGCTACATTACTTTAAATTAATATACTGCATCTTCATTTTTCTAATTTCACTATAAAACTACTTTCACAGCAAAAATGTAATTGATGTAGAAAAGATATTTAAACTGTTGAAACAACGCAAAATAATAACACTATATGAATTGAAATTTCGATAACATTTATTTACATAAGATACTTAGTTTGAAATAATTACATTAATATTATTTATTTATTTATTTATTAACAATGATATATAGAAGATAAAATTTAACAATATGAAATGGAAATTAGATTGAAAATGTAAAGTTTTTTTTCGGATGCTCAAATTTTCATCGCTTAAACAGATCAAAATTTACCCTCAAAACAAGGCCTGTCGTTGCAAGTGACGTACTTGGTACAAGTAATCCCATCGCCTGTGTAGCCTCTAGGACAAGGTCCACATCGGAATCCATCTGCTGTGTCAATACACTGGACGCTATTAAAGCATGGGTTATCTCGACAATGCCTATGAACTAAAGAAAAAAAAATGAATAAACACTTTCTAAAAAAAGAAAATAAATATATAAAAAACTAATTATACTAAACTTAGCTTTGTCGTTTCAGACAATAGTCAAAAGCATTTATTTATTTATAAAAATGCTTTTATTATCTTAATTTAACAAATTTTGAAAAATGTGTCATTGACAATAATGTAATAATGGTAGTAAAATAAATGCGAATTGCGTGCTAAAAGAAAAAGTTTAAAAACACAATACATTTTAAAAATGTGTGTACGCGAGATGTGATCTTAATACACACAAAATAAATGTTTTTAAGTACTGCAATTTCGATGCACTTAAATCATAAAATAAATGAAGGGTGATAATTCATGAATCAATATACGAATATTCTGAGTTTCAATCACAGTGCATTAAAAAATAAAAATCACGCAGAATCACAATTTCAATGTACATGAATTATAAAATACAATAAAATCTGACAACACTGCAATCAGTGTACTATGGTTTGAACTTATATTCCTGAAAAATTATATATCACTGGTTAAATCAATCCCATTGCGTTTGGTAGCAATGGGATCCCATAATTTAAAAGTGCACACACATAAAATTTATTTATCTTGTATATGGTCTTTATGAAACAAACCTTAAGTTCTTGCAATATCAGATTTGGTAAGGCAAGCAAATTTGCGAAATATATTTGCATTATTATATTTGCTTATATTAGAATTATTTATTTATAAATTTAACAACGTAGTCATTTAAATTCACAATACCCCAAACACTTACTTTTTTTATCTGTCATGCGGGTATTTTAAAAACATTTTAAAGTACAAAGTTTCCAGTTTTATTTAAATACAAATACGCATTTAACTGTAAAATTGTTTACGGCTTCGTAAATAAAAATGTTTTTTTTTTATTTTATGTTTAAAATTAAATCAAATTTTCTATTTTGTAAAGACCAATATTTTTACATGTTTTTTGTTTATATTTTAGCAATAATATTTACCGAAACATTAAGGTTAATGTATTTGAAAACATAACTTTGAATTTACAAAATTTATTTATAAAAAAATAAAAGAAAAATATTCAAAGTGGATTATTTGAAAATTTTGAAAAGTAAGTATACAAGGAGTATAGGAGAATATTAATGTCAAGATTTTGATAAATGATTTATTTCTAGTGGAGCATTTTCTCAAACACATTGTATTCCTTTGTGATATCGGTCATTATTCATCTGCGTGTTCTTTTCTTGTTTTCAGGTTTTCATTCACTGAAGTCCGTATCGCGTTCATTGGTCATTCATCATAATATATATAACTGTATGCATGTATATAAAAGTATCTTTCATTATCGTAGAAATAGGATCTATCATTTTGGACCTAAAATGTGACATTATTTTAAACACTATGTGAATTGGATCTATCCAGTATGTTGTATTATTAAAGAAAAAATTTTCCATATTTTTAAACTATATTTCTTATACGAATATTATGAAAAAAGTTAGTTAGTTAACATAAATTTAGAAAATTTGACCTTTTATTTATTTATACATTTATATATTCATATATTTTTGTATTTTAATTGCAATTTGTATCTCATAAAATGAGCGTCTCATTTTATTCACAATATTTTGTCTACAGGCGGTACTTTAAAATACCATTAGATTCAAATGCGTATAAATATCAATTTATTTATTAAATGTAAAAGAGTGTTTATAAAACTAGAACGTAAATAGTCACATTAATTTTACCACATGGCACTAGACGCTAAATCTACCCTTTTTTTTGCTTCAGAAGCATTTTATAGAATGCTCTTGCTATTTTTGCTTGACTTTTTCACGATTTTTAAGTGTGTTATAATTAATTCCTATATTATCTGAAGAATCTGCCTCCAAACTTAGAAAAATATATATATATAAGGAACATAAAAAGCAAGTAGTTTTTACTCCATTTTAAGGTCCTAATATCTTTTTAAACCTCTGTGTGATCTTGAAATTTGTTCAATTGTTTTATTTTCTAAGATAATCTTTGTTCATATAGGTTCGTTACCTTCAAAATCCATCACCTTCGTTTTACTCTTTGAAATCTTTAAGTTATAATCACTTCCAGTTTTGTCTAGAGTAAAAATTGCACGTTACAAGTTATCTTCATTGTTTTGAAACAGACATAAGTCGTCTGCAAATAGTATATTGTTAAACAAATTTTTCCGAGACATATTTCTGTTTTAATTTTGTTTTTCCAGATTCTGATGATATAGTCAATATAGATGTTAAATAGGTGTGGCGATAAACTGCATCCCTGTCGCCCACCTTGATTTATTGTTATTTTATCTGAAATTTTAAAACCTAGGTCTAAAACAATATAAGTGTCTTTATATAGGCTCTTAACACTTTTAATGAGATGAGGAGGGTATCACATATAATCCATGATCTTCCGCAATTTTCCTCGATCTACTCGGTCAAAGGCTTTTCCAAAATCTATGAAAGCAACATGAGTTTCTAAATTAAATTCGCAGCGTTTTTCGAAGAGTTGATTCGGGGTAAATACAAAAATATCAAAATTTATTCCATCTATTCCTGTGGCTTTTCGATTTTTTCCAGCTTCCAATGCTTCCTCTAGTTCTCCTTCTATGGGGTCTACTTTATTAGAATTCCTTATTAGGTTTTCCACTTCGTCTGCTTCTATTTGTTCATTGAACCATAATTTCTTATAATGTTCGATCCACTCTTTCTCCTTAATCAAATTACTATTTGCTGTATCTCGTTCCTTGCTATTTAAAAGCTTTAGTGCCTTATAGACCATATGTTGTGATCCGTGCAAGTCATTCTCTATGTTGCTTATAAAACGCTCTCAAGAATCATTTTGAGTTTTTCTTATGATTGCTTTAATTTTATTTCTATTTAACGTATATGCTTGCCTAGACTCCTCTGTATTTTGTTGCAAGTGAATCAAATAAGTCTTATGTTTTTTCTTTTATAGCATTTGCTATATCATCGTTCCATATATGTAAACTCCTCTTCTCCTTTTTATATAATATATATATATATATATATATATATATATATATATATATATACCCTGTGGCAGAATTTTTTCTTGCTTTCTGCGACAAACCTCACTAGAGCTAATTTCTTTCTGCAAGACGATATTATTCAATAATAAATATTTGCATACTAACTACCAATAAGACTAGCTTTTTTGTTTCTAAAACTTTTTATATTAATACCAAATCTATGAGGGTTTTTTTTATAACTTTATAACTTCATATTAATTTTTGGTAAGAAGTAATTCTATACTGCAGTGGTAAAGGACACCATGTCCTTTTTCTGAAAAAAGAGTTACCTACCATTATGGGCCCACCAGCGGCTGAGCGGTTCTGCGCTCAAAGCTGGTAGACGTGAGGTGCCGGGTTCGATCCCCGGTCGCGCTCGTCGGCCTAGCCGTTCGGAGTTTTCCGTGGTTTCCTCCGAAACTTGCGTAAATACGGGCTAGGATCCCTTAGAAAGACCTCCACGGAAGGCACTCCCCCTCAGGCCTAGGACCCCAGTGTTGTCAATCGGCCTTAATCCCTAACACCAACACCAACACCTACCATTATGTCTTTGATTTGCTGCAATGACAGATATTTGTCATAAATAATGAAAATTAACATTTTTTTTTTCACTGTCTATTTTTTCTTTATAGTAACTGTATATTAGTGCTTAATGCCTCTATAAAAATCTAAAAGTGCACATAAAGGATATGGTGCTCTTTTCACAGAATTAACATATGGTGTCCTTTACCTCTGAGGTACAGTTTTTTTTTCTTCTTAAAATTAAGAACAATAAAAGAAAGGGGGGATTATAATCGTTACGAAACAACTGTAAGAAAATTAAAATTAACCGAATAAATAAAATGATTCACAGGAAGACAATGATTTACAGGAAATTAAAACATCAACACATGAAAATGTTACTTACCTGCAGCTAGCATTTCTGAAGAAACAGTGAAGAGCTATTTGTTTATTTTAATGTTGTTACCGTTTGTAATGTTTTAACTAGATAAAACAATAACATGAAAAAGTAAATCATATTTTAATGTACTAGCGTACAAAGTTTTTGAAACACCCTAACCTTATTTTAATTATCGTTTTAGAAAAAACAGAATAAGAATAAGAATGTTAAGGTATGAAATGTTTTAATTAATAAAAATATTGTTTACAAATTTAATACAAATTTTTCGTATTCATAAAAATATTTTTTACACAATAACGTATCAATGAATCCACAAAATAATAGCTAAATGAGTTTTTTAGAATATATTGTTAAACTATAATAATATAAAATCGAAAGAAAAAATTAAAAATTACTTAAAAGGAAACATTTAAGAAAAAGTAAATTTTGAATTTTATTTTATTAATTCGGGGACTAAAAGGAACTTTAGACAAACAATAATCTGGTGTGTCACTCACACGACTTTCTCTTACCCTGAAATTTAATATTATAAATACAGGTTGCAGATTAAGAGGTAAGAAACTGAGTACTGTTATGTAAACCTGTGTTAAACAATTCAAATTAGGCTTCGGAAGAGTTTTATATCATAATTAGTTCTGTGTGATGGGGGCTGCCGCCCCCCTTAACACCCCGTTTTATTAATGCACCTACATTTATATAGAATTTAATTTGGCTATTAAAAAATAATTCTCTTTTTAAAAAATAATTTATTAAATTTATTATTTAAAAAAATTATCTTTTATAATAATGCAGTCGATTTCCATATTAGAGAAGTTGTATAACACTAAATATCCAAACAAAGTCCATTTTATTCTCAAAAAAAAAAAAAAAAAAATAATAATAATAATAAAATAAAAAAAGATTTTTTTTCTAAGTTTTTTTTTTTTTTTTTTTTTTTTTTTTTTTTTTTTGTTAAAAGTTAAAAAAAAAAAAATCGATAACTTTGTTTTAAATTATCGCAGATCGATGGTTCAAACATTCGTTTTAAAGGTATTGGCGAGCTCTTTTGAAAGATACCCATCTTGAAAATTTACTCCCCTCGAGGGGGGACTTCCTCCCCAGGGGGGGAGGCGAAGCTCCTCCATACACAATTTTTTTTTCCCTGTTGACTATCTCTATTACAAAAAATATATATTCGTTTCATTTTGTTTAGTGCAGTCTATAGATGTTAAACTCTACTTACCTGCAATTTCCCCCATAGACGTAATGTATTTGAGTGTCCCTGTACACGAACCATTTGATTGATCTTAAATAAAAGTTTAGTGTAGCATCCTTGTATGATACACATTTAGAATACCAAGTTTAAACTTTCTGCCATAATTTGTTTTTGGGATATGCTGATAACAGACATCATTTAGCTACCAATCAATGAAATCCGCATTCTTTTGAAAGCTGAATCCCGAATACTCAATTATTTTGCCGCTAAGCAACAAAATTTGAACTTTTATTTTCAAAACTGAATCTCGAAATACAGAATAATTTTATAGTAGATTTCGGAAATACAGGATCGTTTCACCACTAATAGTAAAACATTTACTTTTAATGTGATATTATTTAGCTGCTTGTCGATAAAGATTGCAATTTTTTAAATGCTGATTTTCGTAAATTGCGATATTTTGCAGTCGATAGTGGAAATGGAAATAAGCATTCAATTCTCCATTAATTAACAAAATTTATATTTAATATGAATCAATTGTTGAAAAATGTTTTTTTTCGATGCTAATCGGTGAAATTCTTTTTTTTTTCAAAGATGATTTGTGGCATACGGAACAATTTTTTGGCCATTTACTGAAATAATGAATTATGTTATTGCTAATTATAAAAAAATAAGTAATTGAAATTAATTGCTGAAATAGGTATTATTTTGCTAAAAACATGAAATTATTTAGACCTCAAAATTCAGCAATATCTCTTTTTTTTTTTTTTTTTTTTTTTGTATTTGATTACTGGAATATGTCGTATTTCTGCGGCTGGCTTCAAAATACGAAATTTTATCGTGCAATTCTGGTGAAGAAGCCGCCGATTTTTGTAAAAAACTAGTTTTCAGATCAAAAAGTTTCTTAGAATTACCGCTGCATTATAAAAACTGAGTTATCACGTTTTCAATTATCTCAACAAATGTTACAGAAAATATTCTATTTCTTTCTCCAATGGTAAATACTTCGTCGTTAAAGTTCGGTGTTTTCCGTGATTTTCTCTAAAACTCATATGAATGCGGATTGAAACATCTGAGTAAATTTCCCACGGAGAACACTTCATTCGTTTAAGTCGGATTTTTCTGTGATTTTCTACGAAACTCATGTAAATACGGACAAAGACACCTTAGAAAGTCTCCCACCCAGGACACTGTTCAAAGTCTTAAAAACCCTAACATAATCATTGGCCTTAACATGTACACCTTAGCATCATCTTTAAAATTAAACAGCTTTGAACATGTCATTTATTTTTAATAATTTAAAAGACAGTTATTTTAAGTTTTATTTTTTAAAGATTCTTTAGCTATATAACTGAACCTTTAAAAAAATTTTTTAATGAAAATCAAAACATTGCGTGAGGTTTTCAGTTAGATTATAAAAGTAATTAATTGATTTTTTATTTTTCGTATTTTCAAGAGACGTTGAGGCAATTTTATAGATAAGGGAAAAAAATCCAGGAATATGTTTTTTGCAGCATCTGTAAGAAAGATAAAATCGAAAGTTCATAATGATTGGACCGCGATATTCTTCTAATTGTTTGAAACGAGAAAAACAAAGAGGGGGAAGAGGGGGAATTAACGGAATGGATATTAAAAATTTATATAAAAATGAAAGGCAGCTTCCTTCAGAGACACCACGGATAGTTTGAAACAGAAACAGAAGAGAAATCGCATGAAAGCGAGCGAAGACAGAGCGCGATCACAGATCATGTGCGTAGAGGGAATATTGCTGCTGTCCCGTACGCACAGAGCACACAACATTCAATGTTTTTATGCCGTTGTTGCATCGCTGTAGTAATATAACCCTCTGTTACCTTTCTGCAGAAACGAGCAGCTTCTGCAAAAACGAAACTTATACTTCAAAACAGTTTTAGCCAAGTTATTGAATTGAAATTTTTTATCTTTCATAATTGTTTGTTCCTAAAAGCAAAACCTTTCTGCAAGGACTCAGTGCCGTTCTGCGACAATGTCGCCGTGTCGCCGTGTTTCTTCCACGAGATATACATATATATATGACTAAATTGATAGATACAGATATAGATATAGATATATAATTGACTAGCAGGCAACGCCGCTTCGCTGGTCCCTATTTTTAAATGAATCACTATAATGAATTCTCAAAATTGCATTAATTTTTATCACGTGAAAAAAAAGAGAAACAAAATCTGATTAGGAATAATGTCGCACCGGGTTCTCACTGCCTTCGGAAAAAAATTTCCCAACATGCTCTAACCCTTATTTCTATTATTTTACCACTTCGCCCCCCCCCCCGCACCTGTCTATCCTAATAATTTTACAAATTTGAAAATATCCGCAATCGATTTGTAAGTATCAAAAACCTCTATGCACCAGTTTTGAACAATATATCTCAATTTTTATTTTTTTGCCGCTCTACTCCCCCGCCTTCCCGCCCTCCCAATAATTTTAAAAATTCGAAAATATCCGCAATCGATTTATAGGTATTGGAAACCCCTATGTACCAATTTTGAATGATCTAACTCTATTTTCTTTTTTTTTGCCCCTCTGCCTCCCCCTTCCCGGCCCTCCTAATAACTTTACACTTTCGAAAATATCCCCATTCGACTTACAGGCCTCTAAAACCTATCTGTACCAATTTTGAACGGCCTAACTGTATTTCTATTTATTTTTGACCATAGCCCCCCTTACCAGCCCCCCCCCCTTTCCACCCCACCTAATAATTTTAAAAATTCGAAAATATCCGCAATCGATTTGTAAGTATCGAAAACATCTATATACCAATTTTGAACGAACTAACTCTATTTTTATTTCCCCCCCTCTCCCCTCCCCCTTTCCCGGCCCTCCTAATAACTTTACACTTTCGAAAATATCCCCATTGGACTTGCAGGCATCTAAAACCTATCTGTACCAATTTTGAACGGCCTAACTGTATTTCTATTTGTTTTTGCCCCATAGCACCCCCCTTCCCGCCCCTCCTAATAATTTTACAAATTCAAAAATATCCGAAATCGATTTGTAGGTATCGAAAACCTCTATATATCAATTTTGAACGAGCTAACTCTATTTTTATTTTTTGCCCCCCATCACCCCTCCCCCCCTTCCTGCCCCTCCTAATAACTTTACACAATCGAAAATATCCTCATTCGACTTGCAGGCCTCTAAAACCTATCTGTATCAATTTTGAACGCCCTAACTGTATTTCTATTTGTTTTTGCCCCCTAGCCCCCTCCCCCCCCCTTGCTGCCCCACCTGGGGGCTGAATTTCTAAAATTCCAGAAATTGGTTTGAGATATTTACATTAGCTATATTTTAGAGCAAAAATTTCACGCATATCTATTTTTTTGTTTGAGATATATAGGATTATGCGAAATCACGTTTTACGCATGTGAAATCACGTTTTGCGCCCCCGCCCACCTTGGGGACCGAATTTTGAAAATTCCAGAAATCGTTTTTTTGACATTTGTATTAGCTATATTTTAAAGCAAAAATTTTACGGATATCTGTTTTTTTGTTTGAGATATGAAGGATTTTGTGAAATCACGTTTTGCCCCCCCTCCCCCACTTGGGGGGGCTAATTTTGTAAAATCGCTTCTTAGTGAATGCCTACGTCATAGAAAGAACATTGTCACGAAATTTCATGCTTCTAGGTCCAGGGGTTTAGCCTGGGCGTTGATAGATCACCCCCTCACTCACTCACTCAGGAAGTGTTCTTTTATATATATAGATTCGACTTGCAGGCCTCTAAAACCTATCTGTATCAATTTTGAACGCCCTAACTGTATTTCTATTTGTTTTTGCCCCCTAGCCCTCTCCCCCCCCCTTGCTGCCCCACCTGGGGGCTGAATTTCTAAAATTCCAGAAATTGGTTTGAGATATTTACATTAGCTATATTTTAGAGCAAAAATTTCACGCATATCTATTTTTTTGTTTGAGATATATAGGATTATGCGAAATCACGTTTTACGCATGTGAAATCACGTTTTGCGCCCCCGCCCACCTTGGGGACCGAATTTTGAAAATTCCAGAAATCGTTTTTTTGACATTTGTATTAGCTATATTTTAAAGCAAAAATTTTACGGATATCTGTTTTTTTGTTTGAGATATGAAGGATTTTGTGAAATCACGTTTTGCCCCCCCTCCCCCACTTGGGGGGGGCTAATTTTGTAAAATCGCTTCTTAGTGAATGCCTACGTCATAGAAAGAACATTGTCACGAAATTTCATGCTTCTAGGTCCAGGGGTTTAGCCTGGGCGTTGATAGATCACCCCCTCACTCACTCACTCAGGAAGTGTTCTTTTATATATATAGATTAAGCATTCTTTTATTTTCGCCATTATTTCACATAAAATAAACAACTTCCAGGAGTTTTTTTTTCTTTTCCAGAAATTCTTTTGTTACATAATATAATGTAATGGGCAATATTAAATACTTATATACATATTATTTATTAAATTGTTTATTTCTTACATTTAGCCGAAAATAATAATAATAATAATAATAATAATATATAAAGTAACACTCAAAGACTTTATTTAACGATCTTAACTAAGGCTTAATGAGAGTTGGTCCTTCAAATTTGATATCTAAAAAAATAATAATAACAATAGTTTTAGAGGAAAGAAAAATACTTTCAGCGTTAAAGAAAGGAATATTTACTTTACCGGAATGTTCCCAGAATAAAATTTAATTTCTCTAATTAAGCCATTAATATAAAAGAAAATTTCTTTTCGCCAGTGGCGATTACAATTCATGTAGAAAGAAGTAATAACATGATCATAATTAAAAGTATAATTTCAATGCACAGCTTAACTAAACTAAGTTAATTTTTAAGAACAAGTTGTTCTGAAAAACTAGACAGAAACAAAAGGTTAAACAAAACTGAGGTAATTATAACAGCAATCAGTTCTTAAAAACTAACAGAAACAAATGCTAAAACTAAACATTTTTTGCAAAGGAAGAATATGGAATATATACAATAGAATATATACTTTTAAGCTCCGAGTATACATTTTAATAATTCAATAGCATCACCCGTGCTACAAAAAAATAATTATTTTACCAGATTCGTCCAGAACAATAAAATAAATATTAAAAGATATTATTTAAAAATAGATATAGTTGTAAGATGAGAAAAAAATATATTTATAATATTTAAGAAAGTAGAAAAATATTTAAAAATTCTTGGAAATTTCTGAAATAGCGACATCTTTATAAAGACAACTAGGATTAAAAAAAAATAACTTCTTATTGAATGTTTCTGTGTTTGATTTATTAAATTATTTTTTTTTCTGTTACACACTCTAAAAATAAATAAATAAGTAAATAATAATAAAAGCATATTCTAGTAGCATTGATCCATCGTATTTTGATTGGCCATTCATCGACTTCTCGAAATTTACTCGAGTAATAAATTATACATATTTAAGAAAGTAGAAAAATATTTAAAAATTCTTGGAAATTTCTGAAATAGCGACATCTTTATAAAGACAACTAGGATTAAAAAAAAATAACTTCTTATTGAATGTTTCTGTGTTTGATTTATTAAATTATTTTTTTTTCTGTTACACACTCTAAAAATAAATAAATAAGTAAATAATAATAAAAGCATATTCTAGTAGCATTGATCCATCGTATTTTGATTGGCCATTCATCGACTTCTCGAAATTTACTCGAGTAATAAATTATACATATCGTTTCGAGCAGTATCTAACAAGGAAACATTCAAACGGTGTCGTCTTCAAAAAATATTGAAAAAAATATGTGTGATTCTACTCTTCCTAAAACATCAGAAAGGGAAAAAAATTATCGGCTGAAATAAATTACAGCGACCACAAAAAAATATCAAAATTAAGCATATTTGGCGATTTCACATTGTTAGGCGATTGATTTTGAGTACGTGGAGGAGAAACAAAACACGTTTCTGTTCGTACACGGCAATCTCTGTGATACCGAGCTGAACACCTAACAGAGCTAAATCGACAAATATCGCTTAAATAACGACAAATATCGCTTAATCGCCAATAATCGCTTAATCCTCATATATATATATATATATATATATATATATATATATTTGTGATCGCTGTAATTCATTTCAGCCGATAATTTTTTCACTTCCTGGTGTTTTATGAGAGTATAATTACATATATTTTTTAAAAAAAATTTTGAAGACGAGACCTTTTGAATGTTTCCTTTATTCGAGACTTTATTTCGATGAGGAAAAGCTCAAGGAAAACATATATCGAACCTGTGACAAATCACGGTAAAACTCGCTGAAAATCGCATTTTTTCTTCTGATTTTGATCGAATCAGTTACAAAAATTTATCGAATATGGATTCATGCATCTGTTATACACTGTAAAAATAAATAAATAAATAAATAAATAAATAAATAATAAATGCATATTCTAGTAGCATTCATTTATCGTATTTTGATTGGCCATTCGTCGACTTCTCGAAATTTACTCGAGTAATAAATTATGCATATCGTTTCGAGCAGTATCTAATACTAAATTTCGATGATGAACAACTCAAGGAAAACATATATCGAACCTACGACAAAGCACGGTAAAACCCGCTGAAAATCCCTTTTTTTCTTTTGATTTTGATCGAATCAGTTACTAAAATTTACCGAATTAGGATTCATCTATCCCCGCTGAGACCTTTCGGATAAATTCCCGATGAGATTCATGATTTTCGATAAGCCGAGTATCAGCTACTCATAAATTTATTTATGTCGATTGGAGGCCATCTAATGGCCGATTATATTTTTATTTTAAGGTATTTTTTACCAAAAAATTGTTTCTAAAACGAGATAGATTTTTTTCCCTGCTTTTATTCTTAGCAAATGACACAGAATAATAAAAAAAAATATCCAGGTATCTTCAAACAATTAGTGATCCAAAATATGTTGTTTCAGTTCATAGAAAGGTGAGCTAGAGCTTTTTGATTGAATGCACTTTTGTAGTAAATTTTATTCTGATAAGTAGTTATTGTATAATCCTAATTTTTTAGGTATGTGCATCCTAAAATTAGAAGGGAAGTCAATAATCAGAAAAAGTTTTGTATAATCTGGTGACTCTGTTAGAAAACGAAGGATAGCTGGAGACTTGTAAATGTAAATAAAATTATACAAGATTACGAAACTGGTATAACGGTTAAACAAATAGTATGTAGCTTGAATTTGGAACTTAAGACAAATTGAGCGAACTAAATAAATAACGTTAGAGTGAAAGAGGCTATTAAATACTCAACAGGATTTAAAGCCGGACTAATCAGACAGGGTAAATGTTTTTTTTTTTTTTTTTTTCAGGAAATGCTGAAATTATTTGCGGTCTGGTTTAGCAAACAGATATAATATAATATGCCGAAAAAGCTCTTAATTGTTCATACAAAAGTATGCGCCATGTTTGAGACTTTAAAATAGATAAAGACGAAAAACTGAAAAAAAAAAAAAAAAAAAATACAGCAATCCATGTATGGTTTAAATGATTTACACAGAGATTAATCCTGCATAGTTGGTGAACAGCAATGAGGCAGCAAGGGCAGATGTAAAATCAGTATAAATATTTTTGATTAATTGACAGAATAACTAAAAATAGCCACTACTGCACGGAATAGGTATTCAATGTATATCAAATCGAGATTTGGTGAAAAACAAAGAACAAACAAACAAAGAAAAAAAAAGCCTGAAAGGTCCTATATCTCAAAACAGTTTAGACAATGCCCAATTTCAACGCTTTAAACACAGCGTCACGCTTTCGTTGGGAGGAAATGAAGTTAGATTCAAGTAAAAGCATTTCCTGATTTATGGCTCCAACAATTCATGTGCAATAAAAAATGTTAATAAAATTCCTCTGTCTGTTTATTAACTTGTAAATAAAAGTGCAGGGGTGACGTAACTTTCAAATGAATATTTGTGACTGAACTGTTTCATACTCTTAGACTCATGATAGTATTAATATTTGAAAAGGGAGCTCATACTAAAATTATTCGCCTGCTTAATAATGCTTCAAGTGACCTTCAGCATTTTGATGATCTACACCCAGACGAAAAGTTAACGTACCTTCCTAAAAACAGAACTATTGCCAAACAGTCAATATATCAGAAAGTGATAGCTACGTTCAAAGTATGTTAATTGAGAACTTTTTCTTTTTTTTTTTTTTACCAAACTTTAGATGTAAAGAAAATAATGCAGTGAACCTTCGTGTTTCTTTTTTTTTTTAATCGTACAACATTTTAGTGTACAACATTAAAAGAATTAAATCTACATTAAAAATACTAAAAATTTTCCTTGAGCCGCACCGAATTGTTTGAAAATTGTAAAGAAACTGAAACAAACAATCAACAAAAAAAAAAAAAAAAAAAAAAAAAAAAAAAGTGAGGATGTCAATACGTTTAGTTTAAACGTTGAATTTTGAGAAATTGCTAAGTTTGTGTATTATTTCGATGGTGAGCTAACAAACGAGGAATGTTAAATTTCGAATCCCTGCAGCATTTGGTAGAAGAAAAAGCGAAGAAACTAAAGATGCAGTCAGTTAACGGCAATGCGTTCATTGATATGTTCTCAAAAATTAATACAGCCATGTTGGAACATGCATATAATGGTTTCAAATGCTTAGAAGTTTTAATAATGTTGAACATGGTATAACTGAACTTACTATTTGCTATACAAATCAATTGAGAATTTAAAAAAAAAAATGATATAATATAAATCCCACTTAAGAATTTATTTTCGAGAGTTACACCTATTTATTCTGAAAATGATTTGATTATTTTTTATAAAACGTCGCTTTGTCTGTCTGTGGAATAAAGAATGGAATTAAGTTTATATTTGATAGGATTTAAGTTGGTGCAGCTTAGTTTTTGATGAAATCGCTCATCAAGTAACGATGTTATCCCGTTTTGAAATGATTTTTACTAGGTCAGAATGGTAACAAATTTTGTACAAGTTTGAACAAGTAGAATTATTTTTAACGATTCATTGTAAAGAAAGAAAAAAACACAATAACAATAGTCATTTGGGGGATTTTCTTTTTTTTTTTTTTTGTACGTGTATGAGATATTCTAAAAGTGATTTATCTATTTTTATAAAATGTCGCTTTGTCTGTCTGCGTGCGAGAGAGTGTATATATTTTTCATTTTGTGGACTCTGTATCTCACGAACCAATGGGTGGAATTAAATACACGTTTCTATTTGGTAAGATTTATATTGGTACAGATATGATTTTGGCGAAAATCGCCATTAGGTGGCGATGTCATCCTGTTTTGTAATAATATTTATTATATCAGTATGGGACAAAATTTCGTATAAGTTTGCATAAGTAGAATTATTTTTAAGTAATCACTGAAAAAAAAAAATAATAATTATCTGGGGAAAAATTTATGTGTGTACTTGCAGGCTACACACGCTTCACTGGTCCCTATATTTAAATTAATTTTCAAAAGAATTGAATCACTGTTTATTTTTTTTTATTCCATTAAAAATAAATAAAACAAACAAACAACAACAACAACAATAAAAAAATACCTGCATTGAAATCACCCTAAACCTTGCTTTGCGTACCTGCTGCCTACGGCAGGTCTTCTTCCGCGCGCGCTGCATCGGGTCCAGGTTACCACTGCCTGTAGAAAGGTCTATTCCGGGATACTTCAATTTGGGTATTTATCGGTAAAAGGTAGATTTGTTATTTAGATACTATGATGACAAAGATGGCTGTATCTCAACATCTATTAAATATTTTAGTTTCATAATTTAGTAGCAAAATTCATTATTTGCGTGAAAATGCATTCCTGTTTGGTCGAAAACAACGAACTGGAAAACTTTTTTGGCAACAATTAAATTTAAAACTAATATATAAATGGCTAATTTTATAAGGAAATTATTTACATATTTTAATTAATTAAAAAAAAATATATCTATCAAATATAAAAAGAATATCGAATGTTGTTCTTGAATGCTTTTTAAAATATTTTGATTAGTTAAAATATTTCATCTCTTGCAAAAGTGAAGAATCTATATTTTTCTATAAAACTTACTTATTGATGACATGTGAGTTTTTTTTATAGCCATACATCTTCAAGAATAAATATTTATTTTATGAATTTTAGTGCTTCAGTGTTTTCTTTCTTTCTTTTTTTTTTTTACTTAAATTTTAGTTTTGTGCGTTTTAGTAACTAAAAGAAAGCTTTGAAAAAAATCTAATCAGAATTTCTTAGGCTAACTGTGTAGACAATGAAATGTTTTCTTTTACAACTGTCATCTTATCCATTAATCTCTGTATATTAAAATAAAGTTACTGTCACTGGCGTGATTTTTTTTTTTGTCTGCGACAGCATATTCTAGCGGAGGGCAGGGTCCTTCGCGTCATGAGAGGTATTATTGTGTTCCGAATACTCCAAGGGAGACATTTCAGCTGCTTAGAAATTTCTGTCATTTTAATTAAAGAAGTTATTAACTAAAAACCAGAAGTTTATGAAGGTACTCTATTTGCCATTTTGAAGAAAGTTTCTCCCAGTGACGTTGTTCTTCTGTCATGAAGTCATTTTACACGGAAAAATTAAAATATGATCCATGGTTGTACGTAGGTAGGTTCAATTTTACGTCGCACCAGTACTGCGCTATGGTGATTGGCGACGGTGTAGGACGCAACCCTAGAGATGTTCCGGTCACATGCCATCACAATTTTGATCCTTCCCGGAAGGGATCCCACCCCCGCTTTGGTGAGCCCCAGAGGTATAGTGTGGGTGGGAACATGGAGGACTTTGCTGTCACGACAGATTTTATGTGCACCAGCTACGAATAGTGTACACGACGGTCTTTAGTCGGCTCAAGTATCGAATCGGCAATCTTCCAATTACGTGCTCGGCGCTTTACAGACTAGGGTACCGCGGCCCGAAACCATGGATGTAAAAAAGAAAGAAAATAAATATCAACTTATTTTCTCTACTTATAGAAAATTAATTTTCTTACACGTAAAAATTAAAATATGATCCATGGTTGTAGTTAGGTAGATAATTAGGTAGGTTGTGTTTGACGTCGCACCATTACCGAGCTATGGATAATTGACGACGGTTTGGGACGCACCCCTACGGATGTTCCGGGGACATGCCACCACAGTTTTTGTCCTATATGAAGTTGATGGTCCCCCGCTTCAGTGGCCCCCAGAGGTATAATTTTGATGGGAACATGGAGAATTTGCGGACACGACGTATTTTATGTGCACCAGCCACCATTAGTGTACACGACGGTCTTTGGCCGGCTCGAGAACCGAACTCGCAATCTTCCAATTACGAAGGAGTACCGCGGTCCGGATCTAAGGCTGTAAAAAATAAATAAAAAGGATCATATACTAAAGCAGTAATGCAAAATGATATTATGAATTTATTTCTATTAAAAATATTTATAAATATTATATATTTCAATTTGAAATTGAATGTGAGGATTTCCATAATAATTTTCTGCTTTTGTCTTTTAATATGCACTATTAATATTCCTTTTCAGTGAAAGAAAACAGCGAATATGCGGACTGAGCTCTGCATGTGTTAATAAGTAAAGTGAGTCGGGGGGGGGGGGTGAAGCCTTCCTCGGGGATTGTTGAGCGGAGCGAGCAGAGGGCAGAACCCCCTAGTTATCCACAAAAAAGTAACATATTCGCCACCGAGTATCGAACCCACGACCATCACATTAACAACTAAACGCTTTAACGGACTGAGCCATTGACCAACATAAGAAATATCTCCCATTTACTTTGAAATGGAAACGCCTTGTGTTTTAGCGTAACACGGAAGCACTATAGCAAAATCTAATTAAAAAAAAAAAAACTTTAAATTAAAAGAAAACTAATATAAAATTCGAAAATTGGGCTTGGAGGTGCATCAGGAGAGGTCATTACGAAACTTCATGCAAATTTGTGTAGCTCTGCAATCAGCCGTTTTCCTAAAATGCTCCGGACATACATACACAATGACACGAACACACAAACATCTTATTTTATTATATGTATATATAGGTGCACCGTTTCTCCTACTCGAAGTGAGTACATATTAAGAGTGGTTAAATTTTCAATTATGATTATTTTTGAAAAGAACTAGTTTATACCATTAACATTAATGGTTGAATCAGAAATATGTGATGATTTAAACAATAGTAATCATCTGCATTTTTTTTTTTTTTTTTTTTTATGATTAATAAAATAAATAAATGAATTAGAAATAAAAAATGTTTCTCAGATGTTTGTCAGATGTATAAGAGATTTTTTTTTTTTTTTATTATTCAATTGCAGGGATTATTTATAATATATCAAATAATAGTAATAACAATGATTTTTAATTAATATTAGTTGAATACGAATTTTGCTCTGATTTTCCAAACACTGATTTTTAGATTTGCATTTGCAAAACTCATCAAATTTCCTGTGTCATATAGACCATAGCATTAACATTCTTTAGGCATTTAGTGCTATATTCCTCTGAGATGAAAAAGTCTGCATTCATCACGGAAACTTATTTTAATAAATAATAATTTAAATGAATTTATTAAATAATAATTTAAATAAATTGATTAAATAATAATTAAATAATTATCTTAATAATTTGTGCTGCGTGAATTTGTATATGAAAGTATAAAAGAATGCATTGTGATGGACACAACATACTCGTTCAAATAAATTTTTCTAACTTTAATTTTGATAGATGATTATTTTTAATTCAATTGCAGGGATTTTTTACATCATATATATATATATATATATACATAATCCCTATTAATACTACTTGTATATATATTTCGAAATAATTTACTCAACACTGACTGTTATATTTGTACTTGCAAAGCTTATCAAATTTCCTGTTTCATATTTCTCATCCAATGCATCTCCTAAAGATAGTATATCATTTGTACTATACGAAATTCTAACCCGTATATATAACGTTTCATATGCGCTGATGAATCAGGCAATATAACTAAACGCGGCAATTGTCATAATCATAGGGCCTCATAATCATTTAGAGTGCAATGCAGTCTTCCTGTTAATTAAATATTATTTCATTAAATGGAATCTGCTTATGATAAGAATATATATTATGGAAGTGTTTATAAAACGTATAGGGTATGTGCTCCAGTGATTGACATGCTCCAGTAATTTATATATATCCCGAAATAATTAATAAATAATAAAAATAATAAAATCCTATATTTTACATATCAGAATTTTAACATTTTATGTCAAACACTGGAGCATATATTGCTAATAACTGGTTAAATGAATAACTAGTAGTGTCAAACACTGGAACATAGGGTGCGAATTACTGATAAAATGAAAAACTGGCAGTGTCAATTACTGGAACATTGAGTGGTTGTCAAATAAAGATTCATTAATATATATATATATATATATATATCAAATGTATTTATTTTAACATATATGTGGTTTTGAATGTCTTTCATTCCATATGTACTAACTTAAGATTTCTAAAAATATTTTCTGATGACTAGAACATTAAAAACATCAGAGATTGCTCTAAAAGTGTCAATCACTGGTGCAGTTGCCCTATCTAAAGGATTTTTTTTTTTTTTTTTTTTTTTTTTTAGTTTCAATATGAAATTACAAATATAAATATAATAGAAAAATCAAGATTTAGATTCGTAAATATAGTTAATGGTAATTGCATGTGTAATGCATATTTAATATTGTTCCATGGTTGTTATCTCACAAAAGGAAGACACTGTGATGCAAATAAATTCAAATAATACATAAAATATAAAAGTAAAAGAGCGCAGTATATAAACCTAAAAATACTTTAAGAACAATATCAGATTTGTATTACATTTTATTAGCAGTATCCATGGTGGTCATTGGTAAGGTTAATGTGAATTGAATACACGAGGATTCTAAGTCTGCGTGGAATGCTATCCATGCAGCTCTTTCCCACGCAGGATATTTCTAGGAGGGCCTAGTCTGTATCCTCACGAATCCCATATTTAAAAACGTAATATATCTAAACTCTAGGTCTACAAGTGTGACCTGGATTCGTACCCGTCTATCAGAACTATCGGTCTCTGGTAGACCATTATTCATGAAATTGGTCTTAATGATTTGTGATTTATTCATGCGTCTTTATTTGTATTTAAATACCTCTACATTTATTAGTAACTAGCTAAAATATGTTGTGTTTCCCTGTTTGACATGAAAAAATGAAGTGATAAAAAACATAAAGAATGTAACAAAATTTAATAAATAGAAAGGCTTAAGTGATTTTGAAATTATACACAGATACCCTATTTTTAACCTTATATCACCCTACCTTTAAAATGGTTGAGTACCTATATAATACTAAAGTGAATATGAACTTGAATGAAGAATTTCCTTGCAAAATATAAGGTTTCGAGCTCAAATATTTCCCGAATTATGCACCACATTCCTTTTTTTGCTCAAGCAGTTTTCAAGTCTCACAGCTTGCTCATCATTTTACTCCTAGTTTACACCTATTCAGATATTTATAAACGTTTCAATAACCTAGTGGATATTAATTTTAGTAACAAACTTCATACCAAATAACAAGTTTCTATATCAAGTGTTTTCCAAATTACGCAGCCTGCCCTCACTTTTCCCATTTTACTCCTTGAAGAGGGCAACTGGTTAATTACATAGTGACGTCTTTCACATACTAAGGGAAATAAGTTCTATTTTTTATTTGAATTCGTTAAAGTATGGGGATTTCTATAGAAAACTAACTAACAGATGTTTGTATTTATCTATAGATATAAGGTATCCAAATCGATATATTAACAAAATCTACTGTTTTTCCCAGCACCCTAACTAACTCGAGAAATGGGGAGATGAATGAGGAATCTTAGATGAGAAGATTGAATGAGGAATATCTATAGCAATTATGAAGTTTTTAACTCAAGCGGTTAAAACTGATTTCCCTTTTTGGCTTTCATTTGAACCCGTTAATGCATATTAAGCAATTTTTTAATAGTTTAGAGAATATGAACTTCAACGAAAAATTATCATACCAAATCACGTTTATCATATCGTTTCGATCAACATTATCATACCGTTTCTTGCTGAGTTTTTTTTTTTTTTTTTTTTTTTTTTTTTTTAACCACTGATTTCATTTTTTTAAAGTGCTTTGAGTAATTTTTTAATAGTGTAACGAGTAAGAACTTGAATGAAGGCTTTTCATACAAAATTCAAGTTTCTTGATCAATCGTTTTACAAATTGCATGGTATGCCACTGTTTTTAACCACATTTAACCCCCTTTTAGCAGGATTTAGTATTCATGCCAATTATCAGGTTTTTTAAATAAAGGGGTTTTGAAAATTTATACAACACTGTCCCTTTTTAATAACTTTCAACCTCCTAAAATAGGTTAAGTAACTTTTTAATAACGTTGTGAATACGAAAATGGAAGAATAATTTTTATGACAAGATTCAACTTTCTAGCTCAAGCAGTTCCTAAATTGCACAACATTCCCTCTATACACTTTTTAGGGGAGCAACTTTGAAATAGCGCAGTGATTCCTTCAAGATGCTAATTAATGTGTGTGCCAATTTTCATTTAAATTCGACAAAATGTTTGGATTTCTGTAGCAAACAAACAAACGAATAGACAGACCTTCAAATTTATGTATAGAAAACATAGTATTATTCATCCAAATTATTATTAATACCATCCAAATATTTTTATAGCCGAAACAAATATCAAATTTCTGGCAATTTTCTTCTATTTCAATGTACGATGTTTCACAAATTATTGCATTGTGTCACTAGCAAGAGATTCCATGCGCTAAGTGTCCCGGAGATTTTTAAAGAATATTATTTTTTATTTCCATTTTATTTTCCGCCATCTGCTTTAATTGATTTTTTCGTGATACCATCTATCGTAGGTGCACTGAAGTATGCATTGAATATCTAGCATATATTTTTATTTATTGAAAATAAGTTATTTATTTTAGCGATGTAATCAAGTATTACATATAAATTCACTCAATTACACTGAAAATATATTTCTTCTTTTAGTTGAATGATAGAACGATAATAAAATTTTTCGCTTTGAAATACAAGAACAATTGATTTTTATATTTTTAATACGCATTATTTGAGCGAATGCTATGTAAACACACTGAAATATACGCATGCAGAAATATATTTATATAAAAATCAAAATAACAAAATGAGAATATTATTTAAGTCACTATAATATATACATATAATATTTTACTCGTGAATAATTTTGTAAGGGAAATAAAAAAATAGAGAAAATTATTCAATATAACATTGCCTTTTTGGTTTTATTGTTGTTGGATAATGAAAATTTTCCACACGCATTGATACATTGTACTTCAATATTATTTCAGCGACCATGTTATTCATAACATATCTTGTTTATTTCTTATTTAAAAATTCGTGTATTTTCAAAAATACAACGTAATTGAAAGTGAAAAGGTTCTCCTAAACTAATACTGAATCAGAATAAACATTATATTTATTTTTTAAATAAGAATTAGTACCAGAAATTCTTGTTTCCCATCAGTTTACAGGTATAGAGAGCTAAAAATGTAGTAATCATATTTGACCTCCCTTTATGTTTCTCTGTTGTGTGTGTGTCTAAACGCTTTGTTGTATGAGGGATCGGATAATCCAAAATTGATGTGGCGAATGGCTGTAGATTAGTCATTTTGTTAACTCATTAGTTTGATAGTTTTATATACAAAATAAGCACTCTATCAAGAACAATGATAAAACAGTCGGACTAGTTTAAAGATATCACTTATAATTATAGGCTAGAACCTTAATAATTTTGGCATTCTATTTAAAATCTTAGTAAGCTCTTCCAAATTTACTTTTTTCTTAAAATGGGAAAAATGAGCAAAATTTCACATAAATGCATATAATGAGAATTACTTTATCATAAATGCGTTGTACTTGGTTTTAAACATTATCTACTGTGAGAATTTTTTATGTTGTTCAAAATTTACCACTATTAAAACATAGCATAATAGGAAACAATTTCGCAGTAATTTAAATTATGTATAATATTGTATGAGAAACAGCATAGAATTGTATGAAAACTAAAACCTGAAACTAGCAACTGTATAATTATGTCACATTTTAGGATAAGGAAAAGGTAATGAAAAAAGTGAAGGGCGCCACAGTAGGTGGAATATTTCAATCTCCGACCATGTTGAGCGTTTAGGTGAGTTCTTTACTTCTACAATGAATAAAATTTGCCATATTATAGAAAGATATGATAGCAAATATCTAATACGTAATTTAGCAGTGTTTACGTATGCCAACTATAATCGAAACTCGTAAACGTGAACACTCTTAATGTGAATTACTTCTGACCTGAACTGTTTCCAGAATCCCCGGCAAAATTAAGATTATTTTAGTTATACGGAGATTAGTTACTAATAGAAAAAACTGCTGATAACATGTACCAATTTTAAGTCCCCTTGAGATTCACGTTAACGAGGTTCATCTGTACTTAATTGAATATATATATATATACATGTTATACATAGAAATTATTGCTAAAGTTTTCACATTTTTTTAAACTCTCAAGATGTTGGGACCCATTGCACTTCATTATTACGAAACATCTAATAGTATTGGTTCTTAATTATCGTCGGCCCCGTTTAAACGAATATCTACCGTTCAAACTATATTAATTCGATTAAGCGGGGTATTCAATTATGCGGGGAAGACTAGAAACGCAATTGCATGTATAACTAGTATAATGGTTTTATGCTTACATGAAAAGATAAATGGTTGATATCTCTTTCTTATTTAAATATTTAACAAAACTTTTACTAAGTTAAAATATTATAGTAATTTATAAATGCAATTAATGCTGGAATAAATATAAAATAAAGTGTACTTGCAATTTTACTTTTCGCACAAAAAAAAAAAAAAAAATCAGTTATGATTGATTACTTTAACATAGACTTAACTAAACATTTTTCCATTTTTTTTCTAAAGCACATACATAGGTTATAATCGCTTCTATGAGACTCAAAATGACGATGAATAATGTTAAAGGATTTTGCAACTTCATTTATCGTTCGCTTGTCCTTCTTTATCTATTTTCATTTAAAGGTTTTGTTGGAAGATTAAACTCTTCATCTCTTTCTGTTTCTCTATCTTTATCCACATCTATGAGTTTATAAAGTTCTTTTTCAATCATCTGAAAACTTTCAAAATTTGTGATTTCTAATTCCTGGAGATAATTTGTATTTTAATTTCTAATTTTCTCATCAGCTGCTGATTTTATAAATTTGGATTTTCCAAAACAATTTTTATCACCTCGGCAGGAATACCGTCTCTTGTTTAAAGAGCCTGCCTTAGTTATGTAAGGTTTTTAAAAGAAGAACAGACTTTTTTTTTTTTTTTTTTTTTTTTTGAGAATGAGACGAAAAATTTGCCCAGAAATAGAGGAATTTTGTTTAAGAAACTTTGATTGTTTATGCGATTAAGCGGGGTGGCGTTGTAAAAAATATTTCTTTAAACGAGTAAATTTAACACTGCTTCTATGGGGGGGGGGGGGAAATTGGTTCTATAACTTTATATTCTTATAAGCGGCGTATTCGATTATCCGTTACCCGATTAAGTGGGGACGACTGTAATTATTTTTTTTTTCTTTCTTAAAAACTAAATTATTAAAAAAAAAATCTAGTACAAGTAGCTTCCATAATAGCACAAAATGTTCCAGGAACATAACAATAACATAACATCGAAACATTGCAAATACTGAAAAAAACGTTTCGAAACGTTCAATTTACTTTCATATTAGTTTAAAAAAAAATACAGAAATATCCGTGATCGTGACAACATTGGAAAAATGAAAGATTGTAAGCTTTTTGCAGCATAATCGAATCATGCTGTGCTGCATGATTGCTATCAAAATGACTCAATGCGTAATGGAAAGGCATACACTTCAAATAAAAGTATTGCGTCGAACTTAGCCAAAGGTCATTAATTTTTCTTAGCAGTATACAGTTCAAAAACCCTGTATTAATATCATTTCATAGAAATATTACGTTTCAAATGACAAAAAAAAAGTTTACATAACTTGTAACAGCTATCAGTTATTTTTAATAGCAACATATACTTTACTTTAAAAATCAAGGCTACAATTACCTGATAATGATATAAAATAACATAATAGTAATATAAATTATTAAAGAGCATATAAAATGGTATCTAAATTATTTAATACAATATAGTGAGAAATTAAAAGCTTCTACATGGAAATACAGAATTTGATTCACCTACTCATGGTTATATTTCAGTTGTCAAAAAATAAATTCAATATTAAATGCCGGTGTAGAGCGAAATGAAAAATTATCATTGTATCTAAGCATAAATAAAAAGTATGCAACAACCACGTGTGCAAAGAAGAAAAATAAATGAAAAATTACCTGCTACTAAAATTCTGCATTTTGTGAACATATAACGTTTTCTTATGTTCATCGCGTTACGTTAGTCCCATGAAATTTTAAAATAAATTCCGCCTAGTTTCAATTTTGGACATAAATTTGGTAAAGAAAAAATAAAATAATAATAATAATAAATAAATAAATAGATAAAAAAAATAAAAAATAAAATAGAATAAAGTAATAAAATATAAAAAGTAAATTCAAATTTAAATTTTCGAGATATTTTTTTTATTTCTGAACATACTGAAACAGGGTTTGAAATTAACTGTGGTTCTTCGTTCCGGGACCAAAAAAATTTCAACGATCCAGCAAAATATAGATTCTAAAAGTCCACCGGTGCAATAAAGATTTTAAATTTTATCATTTTTCTTTTTACTTTTCTCGAAAATTACTCGTAAGTCATTCGCTGAATATTATGTTATTAAAAAAGTAAGTGTACTCCATCATAAATTCCAATATCATCCTATTCTCTCTAATTTTTCATCTATTTTTACTTTAATAACATTTTTTCACTTTTACTATATAATATAATACTTTTAAAGTAAATATGTGGCATTTAGTTCGATTATCAAATAATAACTTTTAATTTATATTAATATTTCGTTTGTATTTTTCAGTTAATTTACAATAAATAAATAAATAAATAAATAATAATAATAATAATTATTATTATTATTATTATTATTATTATTATTATTACCACCTTTTCCATGTAAATTTATTTTGATTTACAAATTTTTAAGTATTTTTAAACATACAAACCGGAAAAATATGCATCCGCTAGTAAAAATATATACGGACCAGTAAAAACTTGAAATTATGTTTTCTTCGAACTACTGACTTAACTTTCTTAATATCTATCGTTGTTATAATATTATAACATAGAAAATTTACATGCTTAACTTTTGATTTGAATAAATAAAAATAAAATAAAATAAATAATTAAATAAATAAACGTGAAAGATAAATCATGCAGTACGCATTAATTAGTAACACTTTCAAACTGTACGTAATTGTTGTGTTGAATAACTTTTAATCTGAAAAAGTTAATCACATCATATTCTATACAAAACATTATTTTAGAATATTAAAAATACATGTGAATGTTTTTATGATTTTTACATAAGAAAGATTTTAAATATAACTTTTAAAAAATTCTGTCCTAAAACTTATCCATTGACATTTTTTTGTTGTTGTTTGTTTGTTTCTGTAAACAAATTAGTTGAACAGGATCTATTAATGTCATTTTAAATAGGGAACTATTTAAAATTACAATGTATTGAACATTGATGTGAACTTGGTTGTATCATTTTTAAAAAATTCTAAAAGTATTTACTGACGCTAGGAGCCGGAAACAAACAGATAGAAAGGTAGACAATGGGATAGACAGATACACAAATTGAAATCATATTCCCACTAAAAATATAAGAAAGTGTTAAAACGCTTAATGTAAACGAAAGTGCAATTCTAGCAAATTTTAATTAAAAGCTCTTAATGTATCTCAATATTTTTGTGTGGCCCTGTAAATCTAATGCTAATCATACTTTATTATATAGAAGGCACTCTTTTGTTCATACGAATGATTTATTTCAATTGCATTAAGCTTTATGCAAAGTAAAATTATTTAAATTTAATTTATAAAAATAACTCGCACAGAACGCAATGCTTTGGAATACTTTTAAGTGCCTTGTACACAAAAAAGTTAGAATAGTACTCGATTTTACATAGGAAGCATCCAAAAGGGAACTTGAATAACATATTAAAATTTCATTAAAGTTTCTATACAGGAAAGGTATTAAAATATGTTTTATAGAAACTCCTCTCATAAAACACAAAGCTTTCGAATATTTTTGGGTGCCCCTGTACATAAATCAATAGAGGTATAAACTTCATTTTCAATAGGAAACACCCGATAGTGAACATGAATAACATATATCAGTTTCAAAAAAATCTATAAATATTTACGGGAGTTAAAGCACGTGCAGACAGACGGACAGAAGAACATATACACAATTTGAAATCATATTCACACTTGACAAATGTTAGAAAATGTTAAGAAAGCTTAATGTAAACGAAAGTACAATTCTAGCAAGTTTTTATTAATAGCATTTAATATAAATGAATATTTTTGTGTCACCCTGTAAATCTAATGCTAATCATGCTATATTCTATGAAAAGCATTATTTTGTGCACACAAATAATACATTTCAATTTCATAAAACTTCGTAGAAAGTTATTAAAATTTGATTTACAGAAATATCTCTCATAGAACGCAATGCTTTGGAATACTTTTGAGTGACACTGTACATAAACCAGTGGGGTTATTTACTTTATTTTCTACAGGAAACATCCAATAATGAACTTGAATAACGTATTTCAATTTCTTAAAGATATATGTACAGTAAAGATAAGAAAATATGGTTTATAGAAATACCTCTCATAGAACACAATGCTTTGAAATACTTTCGGGTATCCCTGTACAGAAACCAGTAGAGGTATAAACTCCATTTTCAATAGGCAACATCAGATAGTGAACTTGAATAACATATATGAGTTTCAAGAAATTCCATAAATATTTACGGGAGTTATAACAGACAAACCGGAGTCATTAACTCTTTTGAACCTTGTTGGAAAGTGTTAAAAAGGGCTTAATCTGTTACATTCGTCACCAGGGTGTTACTTATTATTGTTACAAAATCTTTCTCCAAGGTCTGTACAGGGTATAGGGAGGGTTGTTGAATGCGTGCTTCTATAGACACATTCTTGACACATTCTTTAAACAAATGTGAGTGAAAATATATTTCGTTAGTAACTTTTTAGAAAAAAAAAAAAAAAACTAATTAAAAAAAAAAAAAAAAAAAAAAAAAAAAAAACATCTTTTGAATAATTGTTATTTTTCTCTAAAAAGAAATTATAATCATTGAAATAAATCCTTTAAGAAAGCTTTTCAGAATATTTTGATTAGAGAAATGCTTGATTTTTGAATAACTCATATTTAGCTCTAAGAAATTGATATCTTAAAAATAATACTAAAAATTTTGACAAATTAAAATGTTTTAAATATACGCTTTTTTTCAATGTTATATGTTTTGAAATAGTATTTATAAAAATCTTTTATTCTATAGTTTAGAAATAACACACAATCTTTCCTAAAACATGGCCACTTATTAAAAAATTGATGTAATATATATATATATATATATATATATATATATAAAGTTTTATAAAAAGTTCTTAAAAAATATTTTTCATTAAAAACTAATAAGAAATCATTCAAAACTACAAAAAATAAGTTACTGTTTTGAATTACTTCTCCATTTTACGTTATTCCCTGAAGTTTTACTAAATTTAAAGTTAAACAAATGTGAAATTAACGTATCCTTGTTCTCTTGCGTTTAAACTATCTGCGATAAGATATAATTTTTATTCACTGGTAAAAATAAGACAAATAAGAGATTTTTATTTTTAATTATTATTATTATTATTATTATTTAAGAATCTTAGTATTTGATAATAGGAGCATGGCGCTTTCATCGATAGTAAATGCTTATTAAAAGACTGAATGTTCACGCTATATATATCTTCTGTTTTAGATTTTAGTTTTCATCCTTTCTTCCTATTTCTTTTCTTTTCTTTCTTTCTTTTTCTTTTTTTTTTTTTTTTTTGTCTACGATACCGATTACATTTTCAAAATAAACGCATGAGATGATAAATTATATGATTGTGCTATTCTTCAGTACAAAGCAATTTTAGCTTCAATTGTTACAATTGTATAGAGAATACGATGAAGTAACGGGTGGATTTAGTGTTGCGCGTTATAAAAACAGGCGTGCCTTAATTGAAGTATGAGTAAAGATAATCATCTGTCGTAGAACAAATGTTTAATTTAAAAGATAATTAGTTAGCTTTCATTTTTGCAATAATTGTTCATAATTTTTTTTACGACATTTACAAGATTCATTAATAATAATACCAGAAACTTGTTCAAAGAATCCACAATGTGTATTTATGTAGAAATCATACAAAACGAATGATATAAGTGTTGTTACGTGATCACATTTTTTACTATTGAGTTGTGGGATTTAAGGCCGATTGGCTGCACTTGGATCCTAAGCCTGAGAAGGAAAGCCGTATTTACGCAAGTTTCGGAGAAAACCATGGAAAACTCTGAACAGTTAGGCCGACGAGCACGATGTGGAATCGAAACCGGTACCCCACGTCTACCAGCTTTGACCACAGAACCGCTCGACTGCTGGTAGGATTTTCCGAAAGGGAAATATATGCATCTTGAAGAAAAGATATAAGCTATGTTACAATTGTTAAGCAAATGCAAGTTTATTAAAAGACTAAAAATGAGTTTTTTTTTTCTTTAATGAAGGAAAACCTGCAAAATGAATAAATTGCCCATGAAAAATGGAGAGATAATTGATTGTCTTTCGCTAATGAACGTAAGTTCAGTTGATAAAGTAAATAAACAGCTTATTTTTAATTCGATTCTCCGGTCTTTCCTTCGAACAAATTTCACCTGAATAAATTATGAAAAAGACTAATTTTGCCGCAGTTAACGACTAAGAATTTCTTCAATGGTTACAGTTTGAAAATTAATCTAAAGTTGTTAGATTATAATTAAATTACGTGATATTTTGTTTGAAGAGCATTTTCCAGACCCGGTATAATAATGGGCGTTCATAGCAATCTGGAATCATTTTTAAGAAGTAGACTTCGGTCTAATGATCAATAATGTGTGAAAAATGACTACAGAACGACACCCCACAACCAAAGCTTAATTATATTTTCTTCTTCCTTCAGTGATATCAACTAGATTTTGTATTTTTAGGGGGGAAATCCATTTACAAATGGGTTCCTATAAAAAGGTCTAAAAATCTCAAAGTACCTCAAAAGGAAAGCAATTTCCCTGAACACTTTGATTTGGAATGTTTCGTGCATTCCAATAATATATCAGACAAGATATCACAAGTGGGACCACGGGTCCGTAGGTTTCCCATGTGACATGAACCCAATTGTTTCAGACAGAAACCATACATATTTTGGCAACGTAGTATTAAACGAATATATATATATATATATATCTATATATATATATCTTGTTTTTTTTTTTTTTAATTTTGCCATGTTGAGGATCACTGGGGTACAGATTCTTACGCTTCAATAAAAAGTCTGAAAATTCTGAAATACCTTGATAGAAGTGTAAATTCGTTAAACACGTTTATTATGATAGTTTCGTGCTTAAAAAAAACCTAGTGTGAAACAACCACACGACTTCCATTACCCGCTATTACATGTATTATATGCATTTTTGAGAGATAATGTGATCAGAAAACATAAAAGTGACAAAAAAAGAAAATCGTTAGAGCCGTTTTTGAGATGAGATACCAACTTTCACAAAAAATCAATTATTGACCGGAAAACAATAATTACATACAAAAGCATATTTAAAAGTGAGTTAAAATGGCGAGTTTGAAAAAAATCCGTACAACCGTTTTTAAAGGAACGCCTTTGCGAGGCCTGAAATTGAGCTATTTATACAGGACGCCTATCAATTTTCATGAACTAACCAACTATATCATTCGAAAGGATATCTGATAGAGTGTTTATATAGCAAATTTGAAGAAAATCGTTAGAGCCGTTTTTGAGATACGGACTTACGGTCCCACTTCCGGTTTCCGATGTCCCATTTCCGGTTAAACTCAATTATTGACAGGAAAACAATAATTACATACAAAAGCATATTTAAAATTGAGTTAAAATGGCGAGTTTGAAAAAAATCCGTACAACCGTTTTTAAAGGAACGCCCTTGGGAGGCCTGAAATTGAGCTATTTATACAGGACGCCTATCAATTTTCTTGAACTAACCAACTATATCATTCGAAAGGACATCTAATAGAGTGTTTATATAGCAAGTTTGAAGAAAATCGTTAGAGCCGTTTTTGAGATACGGACTTATGGTCCAACTTTCGGTTTCCGATGTCCCACTTCCGGTTTTTCAATTTTCACCAAAATTTGGAAATTTCATCTGTACACCAGACGTATTTGAATTATAAAGTTTCGTAGCTCTATCTTTATTAGTTTCTGAGCTATAATAGCCAGAAGATTCTCCACATACATACACACACACATACAAACATACATACACACTGACCAATTGCCAAAAACCACTTTTTTGGACTCAGGGGACCTTAAAACGTGTAAATCAGGTGAAAACCCGATATCGAATTTTCAGACCGAATACAATACTTCCATTACCTATGGTAGTAGGGTAATGGAAGTAATAATCTGTCAGACGACATATCACATGAGATAACATACGTGCATTTTGACAGACAGTCATATTAATGTTACATTACTGTGTAATTGTCATTCATTAAAAGTAAACCAAGAAATTATTAGAATGCCACACAAATGTTATCCAGTAATAGTAATAATAATAATAATAATAATAAATGATATTCAATATTTAAAAAAAGATATTAAACGGTGGATGTAAAGTTTCTTTTATTTTGTTACATTTCTTGGCCAACAATTAGTTTTCTTAAGTTGGTATGCGATAAGTAAATATATACACTGTAAAATTGAGGGAAAATAAATGATGTTACAAATAAAACACAAATTATTAATATTTTTTTTTTTTCTAAGACTGAGACACATAAAAAAAATAAATATATATATATACAAACATAACATTTTCGCAGTTAGATAATTTTATTAAATAAAATGCTTACTTCTACACATTTCACAGCGTTCTAAAGTATCCCTAAGAAGCTTGCTTTCTCGAGTCTAAAAAATAAACAAATAAAATACAATGAATAATATAAGAGTTACATAATTTTTTTTAGATACACATGAATGTTAGAAAAATAAATACATGGAAGATAATAATTCAAAAATGACATGTGTAATTGTTCAACACATGTACTTATAGCGGATTAATAAATCAAAAAAAGACATACGTAATTGTTCAACACATGTACCCATAGCGGGTTTCTAATTCCATACGGAAAATACTATCTATTGCTTTTCTGTGTATGATCATTCGGATGCGGAAAAAAACATAGTTTTCGTTTACTGCATAGTGAAGCTAAAATCATATTTTTAGAAAAAAAGTTTTGTTTTCTTACTTGAGATTTGAAAATATTTTTAGAAATGCAAATGGGAAATTACTTTAATGGAAATATAAGATCCACATGACGACCGATATGCATATCAAATGTACTTGGCGTGCTTTTTCATAATGACCATATATTAGGTTTAGTGCATTTTACGCTATAAAAGCCGACATATAATCTTTTTGTACTCAGGTAAATTTGGATTATAACAGCATTAATTTTGAACCAATATACATCTACATTTATTCTGCATTCTTTTTATAATACCCATCTCACACATAATCTTTCGTGCAGTTATACACTTTAAACGCTATATACTTTGTTTCAATGGGCAAAATTGCAGTGTAGTAACGCCAGATCTTAGGCTAAATGCACCAAAAGATGATGAATCCTTATTTGTGTCAAGGTGCAACTAAATATAATTTTTCATGAAATATTTATAGTAATTCTTGATCTAGAGCTACCACAAAATTTTGTCCCACGAACTGCAAAATACTGACAGAAATCACTCCATAAATAGTCCAAGCACGCCAAGGACCTCTTAAATCGTATTTAATTGTCAAAAGCTTACAAATCTTTAAAATTTTTCATTTTAATCTCTTTTTGACATAAAGAGTATTTATTCAATTAAAAATTATCTTTTCATATTAGATTAAAAAAAAAAAAAAAAAAAAAAAAAAAAAAAATTCATATCAAAGAGTTTTTTGCTATTCTTGCAAAAAAACTTTATACGAAGAACCTTTTAAAAGAAACTTTTATTTCTTAAAATGAAGTTCTAAATTCAACAAGAAGGTAAATAGATGAGTACCTCGAACACCTCGAAGATAAAATTATTTTAAGCAACTATTGGATTCACATAAAAATGTTTACACTTCAAAATGACATTCAAGTTAATGCTAAGAAATGTGTTCGAGAAACACATATTTTCCGATATTTAACAGTTTCCTCTAACTGAAAACCAATACCTCCCTTTCTCTATAATGAAGAGAATATCTGAATTTACGTCCGCATAGCTGAAAGGTTTTCCATTTTAATCAGATATCTTAGAAAATGTTCGTCTGAGTAGTTTTACGCTGCAGTATTTATGGGATTTCACAGAAAAAAGCGATTTAAAAAGTATTTAAAAATGTTTATGTTTTTAAAAAATTTTGAATTAAGGAAATATATATATACACTGTTTAATATTGTCATTAAAAATATCGAAGGTAAATATATATATATATATATATAACAGTACAATTTATTGATATCTAAAGACCATACAATTTTTTTTATTAAAATCACACAATCAACTGTGGAAGAAAATCATATTAAATGAAATTTTATTTTTTCGACTGAGTGAAAATAATGCCTGGACCGGGACTCGAACCCCGGATCTTTGACTTCAAAGATCTTTGAGTCAAAGATCCGGGGTTCGAGTCCCGGTCCAGGCATTATTTTCACTCAGTCGGAAAAATAAATTTTCAATTAATATCTAAAGACCATTTGGATTTACTTTTCTTATAAGAAAAGTTTGAAAAAAAGAGGTATTCAAGAGGTATTTTTAAACTATATTTTACTTTATAGTTTAAACTTTACTTTTTTAATTTTTACTTACTCCTTTTATTCAGTCTTAACTAGTTCCAACAATTAGATATAATTTATAACTGTTCAGATACTAAAATTAAATTGTGACGTGAGATTAATATTACTTAGAGCAGTATTTTTAATTCTAACAAGTTTTATTAAAAAAAAAAAAAAAAAAAAAAAAGTAAATAAATAAGCGATGCACAATTCATTACTGTGAATTTAATTTACCTTAAATTTCTAACTACTCAAAATATTCAAAAATTATGCCTGTTTCGCACACAAAAGCAACTCATTTAATATTGTCGTCAGTTTACTACGAAATGAGTAAATACAGTTCGAAAAATCCTTATAATCCATGGAAATATCATACTTTTCCAGTTTGTTTTATCGTCAGTTATTTTACCACAGTTGTTTTCCCCCTTTTTAATGATAAAATGACACTAACACATATTTATTTATTATTATTATTTTTGAAGTGAAAACTTCTTTAGGCGCATTGAGCACTTTTGGGTAAACAAAAATCATTGAACTCCCGTCATCGTCAGCTAACGCTTTCCATTTGAAGTGAAAACTGTTGGGTGAACAAAAATCATTGAATTCACGTCATCGTCAGCAAACGGTTTCAATCCTTGTATGATACAAATAATGTATCATACAATTAACCTGCTAATGTGAAGTGTTAATAATTATATACTGTATGTTGTTTTAAAATCTGGTGCGGCTCTACACGACTTCTCTCCTCTCCGGGCACTGTCTCTATTGCAGTTAGACCTCACAAAACCGTGAGAAAGCCCAAAGCTGCCATTTTTCTGACGTTTTTACAATCTGGTGCGGCTCTACACGACTTCTCTCATATCCGAACACAGTCTCTATTGCAGTTAGACCTCACAAAACCGTGAGAAAAGCAAAAGCCGCCATTTTTCTCACGTTTTTACAATCTGGTGCGGCTCTACACGACTTCAGTCATCTCCGGACACTGTCTCTTAAAGACTGCAGCCGAAAACGTTGCAGTTAGACTTCACAGAACCATGAGAAAGACCAAAGCCACTATTTTTCTCACGTTTTTAAAATCTGGTGCGGCTCTACACGACTTATCTCATCTCCGGACACTGTTTCTTAAAGGTTGCAGCCGGAAACGTTGCAGTTAGACCTCACACAACCGTGATAAAGGCCAAAGCCTCCATTTTTTCTCACGTTTTTACAATCTGGAGCTGCTCTACACGACTTGTCTTATCTCCGGACACTGTGTCTATTGCAGTTAGACCTCACAAAACAGTGAGAAAGACCAAAGGCGCCCTTTTTCTCACGTTTTTACAATCTGGTGCGGCTCTACACGACTTCTCTCATCTCCGGACACTGTCTGTTAAAGATTGCAGCCGGAAACGTTCCAGTTAGACCTCACAAAACCGTGATAAAGGCCAAAGCCGCCATTTTTCTCATATTTTTACAATCTGGTACGGCTCTACACGACTTCTCTCATCTCCGGACACTGTCTCTATTCCAGTTAGACCTCACAAAACTGTGCGAAAGGCCAAAGCCGCCATATTTCTCAAGTTTTTACAATCTGGTGCGGCTTTACACGGCTTCTCCCATCTCCGGCCACTGTCTCTTAAAGACTGCAGCCAGAAACGTTGAAGTTAGACCTCACAGAACCGTGAGAAAGGCCAAAGCCGCCATTCTTCTCATGTTTTTACAATTTGGTGCGGCTCTACACGAATTCTCTCATCTCCGGACACTGTCTCTATTGCAGTTAGACCTCACAAAACTGTGAGAAAGGCCAAATCTGCGATTTTTCTCACGTTTTTACAATCTGGTGCGGCTCCACACGACTTCTCTCATCTCCGGACACTGTCTCTATTGCAGTTAGCGCAATAAATAAAATTGTAATATAATTTTTGTAGTAGTAGTTTATATTAATAAATAAAAAAAACTTCATTTAAAAGTATTTCCTACACAATAAAATATTTCCTGACGATTCAAGAAATACACACGTAATTGTTCACGTTTTCGCTTCTGTCGGCACTCCTGAAGTACAACTGTTTTTTTTTTTTTTTTTTTCATTAGTTATATAATCATATCAATCGTAACTTCTTAAAAAATCCGCTTTTCTATTTCTTTAAACTGAGAGAAAAATATTTATATTTTCTAAAAATAAATTTATGAAATATATTGCTTTATTGCGATAAGTCAACAAAAATAAATATGATCTAACAGCTTTGATCTGAAGGAAAAGTATCTTTCACTTTTAACCCTCTCTTTGTGAATTACAGAAGACAAAGATATCGGACGCATTAGTAAGACCCCAAATCGAAAAGCATACCTCGAAAGCTTGAGTTTCTCGTGTATAAAAATCAGTATTAATTGGTATATAAGAACTGTATGTTCCATACCAATGTAAGAAAAGTATACGGTTTTGGCTAATTTAATGAACACGAAAAATTACGGGATTTTTATGAAAAAAAAATCAATCTGGAAGTTAAAAATATACTTTTCAATGGTAATTTGACTTCAGGATCATTATGGATTGGTGACTGAAAAGGTCACTTCAGCCTTGTGACTCAATATAATGTAGCCAATAAAACCATTGTTTGTAGTATGAATAAAATTGAAGACCATTGTTAGTTAATTAAAATCTGTCAAAGAAGTAATTAAATTTTTATTTATTTAACATTTTAAACACTGTAAATATTATGCAGCACCCTTTTATTAGAGAAAAATTTAAATTATAGCAGAAATATACATTTTTTCTTATTCTTTTTTACTAGAATTGAAAATGACAATGTTATAAATAAAGTTCAAAACTTTAATTTTATTTATTTATTTTTTCAATACAAAGTATAAGGAAGAATTCTAAATTTTATATCCACATAGCTCAAAAGCAAGCGATCGTAGAATCTTATAAATTTATATTTGTCACTACCATGACGTATAATCATACACCTTCAACTTTAGTCTTGACAAGAGCTCACTTTTTAGAGTCATCTACGATTTTACACGAATTTTAATATCGTCTGTACGTATGTGTGTGTACGTGTGTTCCTCGCATGAATCAAAGCGGCTGGATATGGAATGTGTCAAATTCGAATGTAGATTCCTTATAACATCTAGTTGTTTGCTTCCCATTTTGATTGTTTCAGAGATGTTTCCGAAAATTTTATTCATAATGACCAAAAATGCAAAATTTTTGGCAGTTATGCCTGCCGCCAAAGAGACTTCAACAGGAGCTAATGATAGAGCCCATAATGATATTGTTATAAAAGTTGTCGACATTTTTGCGTGCAGAAAGTGGTTCGTAAATATATAAGCAGATTCTAACTGACGAATGCATTTTATTTGATGAATATTTTGAAACTGTTAAATAAAAATGTTCTTTGTGCCACAAAAATTGATAATCGACGAATTTTCTCGAAACAGTCCAACAAAACAATTATTAATAACACAAAATCAATTAAACAACGTTAAGCACAATACTGAGAAGGACTTCTGCTGAATGAGGAACCTTCATTAACTAATCAGTTCGAAGTCTAAATAGAATTTGAATTAGAGCCCTGCATCGGGTCGAGTACCTGCGGTTACAATCGGGTTACCTGATTTGCGGGTCTGGTGCGGGTCGAGCTAGCATTATTTTTTAGCCCGCTGTAAAACTGCGGATCTACCTGCAAAATATTTTTCTTCAAATATATATATATATATATATGTTGCTTTTTTATTAATTCTATAATCTTTTGAATGCAGAGATTGTTAGACATTATCTTCCTTCATAACAGTTTAAAGCAACACGACTCTTAAGTTTAATAAGTTAAGAAGAAATACATGAACAATAATACTTGACGTTTGAAACGTTATAGGAGAAAGTTATTTGTCTTCAAACGTATATTTGCATCCTTGTTTTATTTTTTTATGTACTTTGAATGTTTAAAAAAATGGATTTTTTAAAAGTAAGTGTAATACACAAGAAATTTTGTTATATTGCTCACTGACGTTTTGTTTGTATTTAAACTAGTTATTGCTAATGTAATTTTAGTCCTTTACTAGTTTTAATAAAATTATTTATTTGTATTATTTATGTAATAATTAATTTTCTGAAAGATATGTTCTATAATATAAAAGCATTTTGTGAAATATAATTTTAATCCTGTTTCTTATGTAATGTGAATTGATTAATACTTTTCGGGTCGCGGGTCCAAAATCTTCCTGTAGGTTGTATGCTGGTCAGTTTTACTCGACCCACGCATGACTCTAATTTGAATTTATTGAGAGAGTATTGTCGGTGGTTTATAGAATTTTCCGAGTAGTTCTGCACTAAAAACTAGTGAACAATTTCGGAAAATTCCTGAAGACTTCTCCTATTGAATTTAGATTTCTCGAACTTTGGAAATACAAACTAATACTTTCAAAATTTAGTGTTAATTCTCTAATTTCATGCTAAGTCATAAAATTTGCTACCAAAACCCATCTTCGTAGAAGTGAAAATACTGCTATATGTTTGCAATTTGCTGTAATACCGTGTAGAAAGTAGTGGATATAGAATTAGGCAGGTTCTTGTATATAATCACTAACAATAACAGTTCTGTATTTATAATCTCGACAGTGATTTATAGAACATTCGAGGAAGTTAGTTTTGCGCCATAAACAAACCACCACTCCTGAAAATATTATAAACATTTTCCAAATGTGCGTAGTCATTGCAATGTTTAACTTTAATGTACTTTGACTATATGATAGTACAACGGACAGATTTAAGGACAAAAAAACAAGCAGGTAGACTAATTTAAATAATAACCATTTTTTAAACATTGTTGGAAATTGTTAAACACAAAAAGAATAGCAATTTCCAATCGAATATTTTAAGATATCTGAATATTTTAAGTTAGCCCAGTAAACATTACCGTAATATAAAAACATTAGTTATTCTACAGAAAACGTTTTTATTAGCATGTGAACAATAAATATCAGTTTCCTTATATTTTAATCAGTACACTGTAAAATAAAAATAAACTGTTAAAAGTACAGGAAAAATCTGGCTGCTGGGGCGCAAGTATTTCTCCGTCTAATATACAGGACAAAACTGTACTTTTAACAAAAAACCTGTTTGATTTACACGATTCTTGCGTAAAATATGTGTCAGTGATACAATTTTATGGTTTTAAACTGTATATTTGACGGAGAAATACTGGTACCCCAGCTGCCAGATTTTTCCTGTACTTTTAACAGTTTTTTTTTTTTTTTTTTTCAGTGTACAAAGTTATTTAAATACGATTTCTCTTAAAACGCATGTCATAATTCTCTCATCCTCTCATAAAACGCAGTTCAGTGCCCTCATTTTGGGTATCACAGTACGTAAACCTAATTATAACATTCTTGTTGTACTAATTATACCACTCTTGTGCATTCCTATTTTAATACAATGTTCCATTTAACCTCACCATACGATACGGAATTGTTTAAAACACATGTTTGGACTTTTTAGTAATATTTTTCGTGGGTAATGCTGATAACAGCCTCACACAAAAGCACAGAGACAGACCGACCAACTACTAAAACCTAATTTTTTAATTCAGGGTACCTTGAAACACTTACTTACAGTATACAAATCAATTTTAAAAATTCAACCTAAAAACAAATATTTTCTATAATAATGCGGGTAAAAAAAAATAATAATTAACAGTTTTTCTTTACATACACCTATATTCTTATGTTACATAAAAATTAAATAGATAATTTTGAGATATATACTTTAGAAAAACAAAAGGTAGAGAGAGTATCACAATAAAAGTAGTAATGATATCAATTACAATAAATACTGAAAAATAATTTATCATGATTGGTTTAAAATTTCAACTTTATTTTTAAATTTGTCTTTTATTCTTCAACATATTTAATTTTATTGGTAGATTACAAAAAAAAAACCTATTTTTATGAAAAATTTTCGCTTAGCGGAATCACTGTATAAATAATATAAAACTCTGTATCATTGACAAGAATACTATATTTAATTTTTATTATAAATATTGAATTAAAACTCTAATCCATGAACTCATTCAAATGTAGAGATTCAAATTTTCGTATTATAATGAAAAGCGCTGTATAGTATGTAAACATCAAAAGATTAAGCCAAAAGAATAAATGATTTTAAATGAAGTGTTAAACTTAAAAGTATTAAACTTTTTCTTTTAATCTTCAATATGTTTAATCGAATTGGTAAATTATAAAATAAAATAAAATAAAATAAAAACTAAAACTATTTTATGCATAAAATTCACTTTGCGGAATCCCTCTATAAATAATATAAAACTCTATCAATCATAAATATTTGTCTTTTTAAATTTTTTATGATATATATTGAATTAAAATTCTAATCCATGACTGTATTCGAATGTAGATATTCCAAGTTTCGTATTAGAATCAGAAGTTCTGACAACAAGTTGTAAACATCAAATGATTAAAACAATAGAATAAATGGAAAAACTAGAAAAAAATAAAACTTCTTCACACACCATAAACTTTAAGTCAGCACAACCGGTTTCGAAAGGACGTAGCCTTTCTTCATCAGGTGCAAACACGTGCTACTGCCTTGGAGGCAAAAGCAAGACTTGCAAGACTTGAAGGCAAAAGCAAGAAAAGCAGTCTTGATTTTGCCTCCAAGGCAGTAGCACGTGTTTGCACCTGATGAAGAAAGGCTACGTCCTTTCGAAACCGGTTGTTCTGACTTAAAATTTATGGTGTGTGAAGAAGTTTTAATTTTTTTCTATTGACTGTGCGCCAGTTTTTGAATTTAGTTTTGGTAATAGAATAAATGACTTTTAAATTAAGTATTAAACTTAAAAGCAAAAATTTTATTTATAAATAATTATAAATAATTATGAAATTTATGCAGCTCGCTCGTCTTTTTCAAATTGCACTTCAATATAAAGAAAAAAATAAATGTTAAAAAAAGTTAAAAGTTCAACAGTTTAAAATTAATGTATGGCATGTAGCAAAAGAAAATATTAAGATTTAATCGAAATTACACTTTACATTTTTGTTATCTGCTTGCATTTGCTTTTATAAGCAGTTAACGCCTTTATTTTAAGTTGTTTAAATGAAAAAAAAAAGGCTAAGAATAATTAACTTATTTCTTTTTGTTCCATTTCTGATTTTAAAAAAATAATTATATAATTTATTTATTTTATTATGAATATTAACTTGATTCATATTGTTTAATAAAATTAGTTCAGATTCCACAACTTTCGAGTACTTATAACAAGTTATTAATTTTAATTGCATTTCTTACGAAAATAAAAATAAACATTTTGTTATTTATAAAGCAACATACTCCTCTTGTTTTCCTGTTGGTTTTCCTAGTTAAACAACTGTTATCTTCTAAACACTTACACTTCATGAATACAAGTAAAACTTTTCACTACCTATTCTAATAACATCATGACTTCAGCGAGAAACTTTGGTGAAAGATTCAAATTTCCTCCTATTTCAATACAAGACTTTTCTACTTAAGGAAACTACGCAAAGTTCTCTTGGACTCGAAGTAGAATAAATCATGAATAAACATTTCACAGAATATATTTCTTTTACCAAACTTCCGAACACAATTACTCTCAAAGAGGAATATTGGGTGCATAGTTTACAATATATTTTCTTACTTTTGTGTTTACCATTTTTCTGATTTTTCACAAATAGGCAACACTTTATTGCATTTACTGCTCTACTGTTTTTAAAAAATGCACTTTTGCGCTGTGTGCTTAGGAATGAGAAATAATATAGGGAACAGAACGTTTTAAATATGTTTTTAGGGTGAAATGGGATAAGATTAATCCAGTTTTTGCGTCGAGCAAATTTGAATTCTTTTTGTTCAATTTCCATTATACCTAACGACCTGAAACAGTTTAAGCATAAATTACAACCACAGCCTCCTAAACTAGATGCCTGTCGCGTGACTCGGAATCTTAGCAACAGTTCAAGCGGTAGACAGCGCCACCTGGTACAGATTACACGACATTTTTTATTCAACAGTCGCCAAAATATTTCAAAAGTGGGATTTGATATACATGAAAGGCGAATAGAATCGAAGAAACGTCGATTACATATATCATATATGACTTTTTAAAATTATTGGTGACAGTTGAATAAAAAAGCCACCAAATTTTTTTTTTAAGTGGGATTTGATATACATAACAGGCGAATAGAATCGAAGAAACGTCGATTATATATATATCATATATGACTTCTTAAAATGATTGGTGAAAATTGAATTAAAAAAAAGTCGCGCAATCTGTACCAGGTGGTGCTATCTACCGCTTGAACTGTTGCCACGTTTACCAGCCACGCGACAGGCATCTAGTTTAGGAGGCTATGCTACAACAAACTGTGTTTTTCAAAAACGAGCTCGTTATAATTTAGGAATGTGTTACTCAGAAAAAATAATGAAAAGTTTGCGTTTTTGGTTCCTTTTTACTATAGTTTAGGGCAAATGTAACTAGTCATACCATATACATCACGTAAGAGGCAAGTGCCCAGTGAGGCAAGTGCCCAGATATTTAATATTTCAAGAACCTCTGATATTTAAATTTTCAAATTATCTCAACATATACTATAGTAGATTATAAAGTATTACAGATCCTTAAAGTACTTCCATCAATAATTAATGAAAATAACATTTATTTTTAAAATATATATAGGTATCCACTAGAGTACGTTTTCACCAGGGGATTGTATATTTAGTTATTGTAGAAGTTGTGTAATATAATAGTTTTGCCAGGAAAAAAAAAAAATCTAATAGGTAATAATTTCTACTATTAAAAGATCACATTTTTAAGCTTTCAGTTTTGACTTAATCATAAAGAAAGGAATCACTAGAAAATACTTTCTATACTATCTATCAATGAGTATTCGAACAATTTCGAATTTTGACGTTTTGTTAAATACTTAGAAAAGTTCTTATGAACCATCATAAAATTTTAAAAGTATGAAGAACATGTTACAACTCACGTATTTCAGCAAAAGTTTTGTCCGAAGAGCAAAAGAGTACCAGTATAAAATTAAACAAATATTAAATTGTTTTGGATTATCCTGTAATAAGTAAGGCTTGAAATGCGTTTCGCCTCTAGCATGTAATTATGAGGATTTTTCTAATTATCTATATAACTTTTTATAAGGCTACCACATATATGCATGGAGATATAACGGTTTCTGTAAAAGTTGCAAAAAAACAAAATATTGCTACTTTTTAAATTTTAACATGTAGAGTATTAGACCCAGTGCAAAGTCATTTTTAGGAAACTTGGCATACTACAAGAAACGCAGCATACGGGAATCTAAATGCAAATAATGTTAAATATCTCCGACATATAATCCCTTTTTACTAAATAATTTATAACTACGCATGCGCAGCTTTTAAAAAATTTCATTTGCATAATTTAATAGCTAATACTATTGAGCTACTTATATGAAAACCCCAAGCAATTATCGTGTACATTCCAAAGATTGAAATTCAAGAATTTTATTTTCTCTCAAAATAAATCTTGAACTATAAGATGTTTTACTCACAGACTTTCTAATTGACATGTATTATGAATTACACTATGACATAACCAATACATAAAAATCAAACTGTTACGCAACTGCGCTCATAAAAAAAGTAAAAAAAAAAAAAAAAAAAACTTTGATTACAGTGAATCACACTGTAAATACAATTGTCTGAAATTCAGACACAATTGTATCTAAAATGGGTGTTCAATTTTAAGATCCTAAAAAGTGTCTTATTTATTTCAGACACTTGAAGTATCTTAAAAGGCACATCATTTCACATTCGAAATGTACGAAATTCCGCCATCTTTGATCCTGTCTACAGTGAATATTTTTCATAAATAAATAAAAAGATGCGTTTTATACTGTTTACCTGTGAAAAATAGATTTTAGAATCTCCTAGAGTATTAAAAAAAAAAAAAAAAAAAAAAAAAAAAAAAAACATTAATAATTTTTACAAAAACATTTCCCGTTGTCCGCGCCGGGCATCGTGCTGACAAATAACGGCTTCAAAGTCGAACGTCTTCCCACGCAAGCCATCGGTACTCACGCTGTAAGCTGCTCTTATATAATTAAATATATATTCTAGTATCCGTAAAAAAAAAATCGAAGTTTTATGTCTTTGCAATAAAACTGTCCATAAGAAGTAAAGCTTAATACATATTATTATCTTAAATTTCATGTGTAGAAGTTTAGAGTTTTTTTTTTTTTTTTTTAATAAAATGCGTAATAAATATGAAAAAAAGTAGACTATGGATTTTAAATGATTTTTTTTTTTTTTTTAACTGGTATTTGCAAGAAAAATTATGTATATGAAAAAAAAAAAAAAAAAAAAATTGCTCTTTTACATTTTGAAGTGTAGGAAATCATAAAATAATTTTTAAAACGCGAAAAAAAAAATCAATTATGCACAAATTGTTTAAGATTGTTTAGTTACGAAATCGCTTTCTTAGCTTCAAGTTGCATGCTTCGTTTTTCTTAATATATATATGTTTTTTTTATTATTACACGTGAGAGTTTTAAATAAAAATAAACTTTGTTTTTTAATTTTTAACAGAATAAGTTCCCCGTCTAAGGTTTTTAAATAAGTTAACTACTTATATTATATAAAATAATATAAAATTTATTTGTTTAAAAAAATGTTAAAACAGGATATGCATGCTGCTTAAAGTAGATTCCATATGGAAAATTTGTTAAGTAATACAAATGTCGGAATTTCTAAGGGTCTGAATTTTTTAATGTCTGAATTTTTAAGTGCCTAAATTGTAAAATGTCTGAAATTTTATGTGTCTAAAATGTAATATGTCTTAATTTTAGACATATCAATTTTATTCAGACGCTTATCTCAGCTCATTTATAAAAAAGGCACGTTCGTGCCCTAATTTAAAACAGCACATGCGTCTGAAATTTTGCATGCGTAAGTGTTTCAGGCATTTATGTGTCTGAATTGGCATTTCAGACACATTTCTGTCTGAATTTAAGACGCTTATATTTACAGTGCAGGGATCATACTGCCTGACTTTTTTTGAGCAGATAATCAAGAATGATTTTTTTTCTACCACTCATTTTATACAATAAACTCTTTTCTATTTATTAAGATTTCTGAATTGAAGTAGTTGTAGCAAAAATGGCGAAAATTTCTCACATTCTAAAGAGCCCTGAAAAAGAGCGGGGTGGAAAGTGATGAAATCGGTGAAAACAAACAAATCTAATCGATTCTGTTTAATTTATACTGATGTATTTCATTAAAAAAAATCATTTAGGTTGGCTCATTATTTCTTGAGTTATCCACGATTTTTTTTTTTTTCTTTTGCCTTAACTGTTGGATAGGAGTGCATATTATTAAACTTATATTCACTATTGTATTTAAACGTATAACAAGATATTTTAAAATTGGTATTTTGTTTTTCAAGAAATATAATTTGACTGCTACACATATAACTCATTTCTGAACGGGATAACTGGCAAATAAGTAGACTTTGATATTTAAGAGAAATTATTATAAATAAAATCTAAATGAATTTATGTAACTAATTAAAAGTAAAAACAGAAAAAGAAATAGAAAAAAAAGGGGAAAAAAAGAGAGAAAAGCCTTATACATTTCAATTGTATTAAAATATATTTGATAGGGCCCCTAAAAAATAATGCCAAATATTTTGTTATTAAATGTTATTATTATTATTATTATTATTATTATTATTATTATTATTTAATAATTACTTCAAGTATGTACTTATTACTGTATGTTATTATAATTTTTCATTTTAATTACAGAAGAACATAGTATTTACGTTAACTTAAACAAATAATTTTTTATTGGTTTAAATATAATTTGACAAATATAAAAAAATAATTATTTTCTAAATTTGTTAGTATATATTACTAGTAAATTCCAATATTATATTGTACATTATATATATATATATATATAAATACTGAATTAAAATACAAGATATTTAAATTATTTTTGCTCAAAATGTTATTTATTGAGCATTTAATTTTAAATTTTATACGTAAAATAAAAGCAAATGTTCTTTAAACTGTTGCATTTATGTGCATATATTTCATATTTTTCCGAGAAACAGCACGAAATACAAATTATATATGAAAAATTACTTTTCCCATTCACTTACTTTATGAATAAGAATTCGCTGAAAGCCCTGTTTCGATATATGCAAGTAGTTTAACCTATGCATCTATATTTAATAACAGATTTTTGAATTTCTATTAAGTTTAATGGAAAACAGAAACTCATTCTACTCTAAGAAACCATTCAATAAAAACTTGAAATTGAATGATGTTTGAATTAGCATATAACGGAATGAAATAACTCAACTGTACTACAATAGGAAAATATATTATACTCTGCTTTTCTGCTTTCTTTTGCCAAGAAATGAAAATACCCTCTAGACGAGCTCCAGATGGTTTTATATCGATTTTCTAAGGCTTTGTACAACATTTCTTCGTCTTGTTTTCATAGAAATAAATTATTCTTCAAAAAGCATTCTTGGAAATACTTTAGCACTGAAGCTAAAGATTTATTTACATAGGGCAGGTATTAACTGTTGAGGAAAGTATATTTAGAAGTTTAATCATTACTTGAAATGATATTTAGGATAAAAACTGAATTAACTGCTTGGAAAAATACGACTTATCATCTGTAAAATTTACTCATATTCGTTTGTATAATTACAAACCTATAATTTAATTAGATTAAATAACAGACCTTTTTAGCAATCCAGTTGTAATAATTTTATTAGCATTCGAATAATTTAATTAATTCGAAGCATTTGAATAATTTTAATAGCATTCGAATTTTACAAAATTTTAAATTTTACAAAATAATGTTTTTCTTCTTCATTCTTAAAGTTTATTGCTATTTTTAAAAAATATTTTCACAGCTAAAATATTCAATAGCAGATGGGAAAAAAAGTGAAATTAGTAATTTATGAGAAACTGAAAAATAGTATTTAACAATGAATTTCAATAAAAAAATCTAATATTAAGAAATTGCATTTGAAATAATATTACAAAAATATTTTATTTAAATGGAATACGCATTTTTAATTTATTGGGAAATAATAAATTCATTATACCTAAAACGATGAAACTAATAATAAAATGAATATATAAAATTTAAAAGTAATTTATTCATATATTTATTTCGCATAATTGCACGCGTTATATATATTATTTAAATATTGCATTTCGTTTATAAAAATAAATGTATCAATAATTTTTATAAGATTTGTTGAAAGTGAAAAAAATATTTTAAAAGTATATCGATAACTCTTAAGAAGAAGAAGAAAAAGAAGAGGAAAAATTCTTAATTCCTGAAAAATTTCAGAAGCTGAAATACTAATTTTTATTTCCTTTTAAGTAATAAAGGGAATTCTTATTCTATTTATTTATTTAAAATTTGTACCATTGTACAGACTTTGGATAGTAATTTGAATGTACTTCTAAGAAACATCTTTCAAAATAAGAATAATTAAGCATAAATTATTCAGCGTATCGTAATTAATACATTGAAAAATAGTCGCCTTCTAAGAAAGTTTTAAGATTATATATAAATAGCACGGTTTTATGAATATATTTTAAAGAGTTAATTTATAACAATAAAATGATCTTTTGATATCTTAAAGAACACTTTTAAAACCCAAAATTTGTATTTTTGTTAAAATGAATATTTAGTGTGAAATTTATTAAATGCATTGTAAAAGTGAATGTTTTATTATAGCAAAAGTTTGTGCTCATGCCTAAATAAATAAAAATATTTATCTTTGCATATTTTTTATAATAAATAAAATATGACAAATATTTTTTCTTGTTCTAGTAATTTTTTAAACCTTAAGATGCTAATTTAAAGAAAATCCTGAACATAAAAATCAATCTTTAGTGGTGCATAATATGATGCATAAAATTATCTTCAGTCTTATATTATTAGATTATGGGACAGATTGAATGGGTAAAATAATTTAAAAATAAAACTACACTTACATATACAAGATATTTTATTTAATTTCTGTACACAATATACATGGAATGCTAACACAAAATGTTCATTTAAATGATCCATATTAAATAATCCACATTATTGTAAGTTTATAATACGTACAATAATCCTTTTAAATATTATATCAAATCCTTTCATTCTGCCGCATGATGATTTTTACTGTCCTCATTTTGAAGTTGTTTTTATCATGATAATGCGTTGTGACACTTCCTTCAAAAACTATATACACCAACTATTGTGCGTAAAAGTACAAGTATAGTGAACACCTTTTGTTATGATAAGTACATTAAGTTTTCTCACTGTTTCACACTTATTATGAAGTATCCACTGCGCAAGTCTATATCATTTAGCATATATTCACTAGACACTCTCTATGCTTGTAAATCACAAAATTGTATAGTTATTCTTCATCAAACCATTCATGGCATCTCGAAGAATTTTGCTTTCCACATTCAGTGTTTCAACCAAGAGAACCTGCAATACGCAAATACAGGTTTCAAAATCTACTGCATTTCTTCAAAAATTCATTCAGAAATAGCAATGAATACTACTACTAATTCTCAAACTAACAACAATTCTATGCTACATCAATAACATTAACATTTTCTTCAATTTAAAAGATTCGAGTCACTACATAACAAACATTAAATTTTATACAAAATACATAGATTTTTTTTTTTTTTTGACTCCTGAGAAAGAAACTATTATATATGTCTATAAACAACACTACCACGTGATGTATAATTTCTGGATTTATTTTAGTTCTTAAATCAAATTTTACCTTATTTCTTTATTGTAATAACAAAATCCACTATGAGAAAGAGGAAAAACAATGCAATAAAAATAAAGTTTCTTTATATGAAACAGATAGCAAGGAAACAAAATACTGACAAAGACCGAGTTTTCAAAAAGTAAAATAACTCTACATATATTTTTTATTGCATGTCTGATCGAATATAGAATGTTTTATCACGTGAATAAATAACGTAGATTGTATATTCCTTTGTACTTATGCATATCTTCCTACTAAATAGTTAAACATATTCATGAATTTAGTTACTTTTGATTTGAGCCAGTTTTGTTTTGTGTTCACTTGAAGTGTTCATCCAGATACGGAAAATATCAAAGGCAATATTAAAACTGCATATTGTAAACGTAACAAATATATCTGATCTATACTCACATCATTAAAAAAATGGTATGCTCAAAACAAGAATGATATATTTTTTTCCTAGTGTTTTCCAAAAATAATTGCAAAACGTTTTTAGAAATTTCACTAAAGCCCCGCCAAAGTAAAAAGGAATATTATATTTCTAATTGCAACATAAAGCCGACTAAGTGTATTTTCAGGAAAAAGATCTGTAGATTTTTTTCATTTTTTCTTTCATTTTTTTTTCACTTTTAAAACTTCTTATAAATTCGTCTTTTCTTCTAACTTTGAGATATGCTGTGGGTCTTGATATATGTATATATGTATATATTTATATTTTCTTTTTCTCTTCTGTTTGTAAACTTTCTTCTTCGAACTAACCGAACAAGCCAAGCAACAACGATATTCGGTTATTTATTTATAGGTTGTGACTTTTTTTTTTTTTTTTTTTTTTTTTTTGTCAATTATGGAAATCAAATTTTCTCTAAAGTTGTAACGGCTGGTTTACAGTAACTTGATGATTTTCTCCCATTGTTACTTAGAGAAAATTTCTAAGATTCAATAAGAACAAACTCAATTAAAAACTAACTGATTTATTTAAGCTTTAAAAAAAAAAAAAAAAAAAAAAAGTTTGGAGTATTTTCTAAAGTGATTTTACCTTACTTTTACTTAAGTATAACTTAGACCACTTAATGTTAAAAAAATATGAAAACTAATTAAGTCATTCTTAACTTGATTACCATATAACATTCACTTAGTATGGATATCGATTTCCTTTGGTTAGCACTGTAAAAGCACCAGCACGCCTGAATATTTTCAGATGTTTTTTTTAAACAAAATGATTGGAGAGTTATTCACATCAATCACCGTAAAATTTCTAAACAGAAAATACCGACATGCAACAGAAAACTAAAACTTCTGAACTTCCAGTATCGTCCTCTAAAACTTCTCGCATTTCCTCCAAAATCTACGCCAACCTAAACTAAATTCGACTAGTAACCTTATTCTAAAATAACCAAACTTTTAAATGGACAATCTACATTTTTTCCCGAACCATTGCCATCTAAACTGGATTCGACTGTAAAACTTGCCCGCCACTAACCCAACTCTCCTTGGACAATTTAAACTTAAAATCTCAACTAGATTTCCAGTACCTCAGCAAGTGAGATCTCACTACATTACAAAGTGAGAATGATGATGCATTTAAATTTAAAATATATTTATGGAGAAAAAGGATAATTTAGTTAGGAATGCTATTATTCAAACATGTTTACAAATATCATTCGTTAAACAAATAACTCGATAACTTATTTCTTGCTCAAAATAGTACGACTAATCTGCTAAGTAAAATAAAATGTAAATTTTTTAAAACTCATCAACGTTGATAAAATTTTATCTAATTTAGATGAAAAACTGTATTTTAAACTAGTTACGCTGCTATCTTATAAATATATATAAAACGCACTGGTAGTATGTTTGTTTGTTATAAACTAAAATCTACTTAACGGATTTACTCGTGGTCTTATGCAATATGAACGACATTTTACGAAAAAGGTTTAAAGCTATCCAAATCGTAATCTAACTAGTGTGAAGAACTTCAGAATCCTAAATGTTTTTATAACACGAATTCTTTCAAACTATTATTATTATTTATTTATTTATTTATTTATTTTATTTCTTTTTTATTTTATTTTTTTACATCACCTGTGCCTGGTCTTCATTGTACTGCCACATCCTTTTGAAATTTTCTCCAAGGATTCATTTTTTTTTTTTTTTTTTTTTTTTATTAATCATGACAATGATGACAATGATACTCTTATGCCAGAATTTTGTTTATCTCACTTGCTGTGTCTATCTTTTTTCATAACTAACCTATCGCTTGAATTTATTCCAAAGTTTACTCATACTCTTTATCATAGAAAGTTTTATTTTAGCCGCATTTTCTTCCTCCAACCGAGATTTGTGTGCAAATATTTACGTTCGCGAGTTGTGCTTACATAAGACGCTGCCACAAGAATGAGGGAATCGGGATACTGCAAGTAATAAAAACGCTGCCATAGGTAGTAGAGAACTTAACCGAGTATGACGTGTAAACCCGTTGCTTTCCACATGTCCGAGAAGGTGCTTCAGCAGCGAATGAGGACTCGAACCCGGCATATTACTGGAAGACGGTACCGGAGAGATAGGTCTGAAATCAATTTAATTTCGTTTTAAAGTATATATATATATATATATATATTTAAAGGTGATTCCATCATTGAAGATGGCAATACGCGAAGCGTTATAGTCTACTAGAGAAAAGAATATATATATATATATATATATATATATAATTTATTTATTTATTTTAACTTATTGTCTAATTATAAATGTTGCGTTTGAAAGTCCCACATATTAGTAATTTATACAATGAGTCTAAATAATTTTGTTTTTATATCTTCATGAGTAGTATGGTCTTCTTGTTTATTGTAACCAATATCGATATCCTATTACTTAAATTTTATGTTATAATAATCTATTTTTATGTAGGTATGATCTATATATATCCAGAGCTGCCAACCTAATCCGGCAAACTGTTAGTACCGCCCATTTTTCTACACCACTTAATTTTTAGAGTGTTTGTTTACTTAATTTATCGTAAATGTATATGAAGAGAATTAATCTAAAAATTAAGTGGTGTAGAAAAATGGGCGGTACTAACAATTTGCCGGATTAGTGTGGCCGCTCTGTATATCCTTAACTTTTATTAATTTTTTTCTTAATAATAATATTTTTCGTTACATTTTTAAATTTAGTAAGAATGACCTATGTATATAGATATGATATAGTAATATATATATATATATATATATATATATATATATATATATATATATATATATATATAATTAATAGAAGTATCCCCTTAAAGAAGATTGACAAAACTATTTTAAGGTGTACTTTTTTTTTTTTCAATCATACTGCAATTTTTATAACACAGTGCATTTTTAATACTAATCATTTATTTATTTATTTATTTTTATTTTTATTTTTTTAAATAGATCAGTATATAAAATTTTAAAATAACAAATTTTACTTTGATTTACTTTAATTTTAAAATAAAAAAAATCTTCACATAAAAAAGTCTTTTTAAAAAGACTTTTCTTTTTTGCATTACACCAGGGAATACTCATTACTGAGCTAATGAGCAGCGGGGAATTTTATGTCTGAAAATCGAATCTAGCATACTTAAACTCTCTGGTAACGATTTTCAGAAAAGTAAAATAGGCAATCGCATTAAGTATATGAACCATTATTTTAAATTTCTTATATTCCGATTTGCATATAAAGCTTACACATATTAAAATTATGTTGAATTTACTGGGGAAATGCTTATTAATATTCAATGAGCCAAATAAAACAACAGAATGAAAAGAAACAAAATATAAAATGAAAAGTATCTTCGTCTATAAAAGATAGAAATACCATTTACCGACTGTTGCAATCGTGCATACATAATACTGACTTTTGCCAAAGTTATGTGGAATATCTTGTAATATCGTTTAAAAAAATGTACAACTCAATACATTAGCATTTTCGATGTTTTGATAGCTTTATCATTCTCGTATGTTTATGCTAATTTTTAATGGTCTAGGAATTCGTTTGTAAATGCAAATATAATTCTAATTTTGTCTTCAGATGTATTAATTCAATATCTATTTTAGTTAATTTCATATATGAGGGGCTAGAAATCAGAGAGTTTTTGTCCAATATTAAATACTAAATATTAATATATTTTAATGAATTTCGGTGTTCTAATATATCTCTATGTATTGCTTAAAAATAAGGCAAAACTTTGATTTTAAGAAAAATAATTCACTCTTACTTAGATAAAAATGTAGTAAGACAGACATGACAGAAAAAAAAAAAAAAAAAAAGGAAAAACAGACATGTTTTTAAAGACTCATCTTTGTTACTCAATTGCTCTTTATTAAAACGCATTTGAAGTACTTATAAAAAATATATATTTAAAATTCAAATAAATAAATATTAAAAAAGTATATATTTAACATACAGACATGGAAAATGTATTATTTTTGATTTATATTTTGCTTACATATTTTTTAATTTAAATATCCCTCTTTAATGAATGATTAGAAAAAAGTATGTATAATGTGTTATATTATTTCCTTTGTTTCATGTGTTTTCTGTCAAGAAAAATTAAAAATAATTTAGCTAGTTCTAACGTTGCGTGAAATGAACCACCCTTTTTTTCAGTGAAGAATTAACTGTGATATGTGTTTTATATGTATAAATGTATGTTACAACATTTAAAATATATGTATTGAGATAGAAAGATATACACAGATATACACCTGTATGTGTGTGTTTTAACTAACGGGAATAAAATGGATTAATAATATTTAAACGATTTATAGAAAGATTTCAAAAAGAATTATTTATAATGAAACAAAACGGAAAAAAAAATATTGGGTGAAGAAAAAGTTCATGCCTGGTTTGTGAAATAATTTGAACAGTGACTTAATTGTACTCCAGTGAATACCAATTACCTAAAAAATTACAGAGAGAATAAATATTGAAAATTCTATCATTTTTCTTAATTTAACTCTATCATGTACAAGCCAAATACGCTCATTTAATATCCACAGCCACCAGAAATTATATTCAAAGTTAGAAAAAAAGAAATAAATGAGATTTTTTCCGCTAATTTCAAAAAGCAAAATTTTGTTCAAAAATATTCCAGGATGAATCTTAGCAATTGGTAATAAAACTGAAGTGGTATGCTACAATCACATTTCTCGCGCTGATGATAATTCCAAAAGCTTTTCCAAAAGCTATATTATTCTAGTTCACAAAAAAAATGTTCCCTACTTAAAATGTGATTATTAGGTCTTGTACAACCGGTTTTTGTACATGTACACTAAAACAAATATCAATACATTGCGCTTTAGGAGAGGCATTTTTATAAATCACATTTAAATAACTTTCTACTGCAAAAATCATAAAGAAATTGACGTTATTTGTTATTATGCTAAAATAATATTTTATATAGAATATAATATGATTAGCCTTCATATTTACAGGGCTACACTAAAATATTCATGTACATTAAGGGCTGCATTTTCTTTTACGTTAAGCATTTTCATCAAATTCAACGTAGTTAAGAGAGATAATGACATAAATTAGATTATCTGTATGCCTTTCACTACTTCTGTCTGTTGTGTGATAACACAGGCAAAGAACGTTGAAAGTTATTCGATTTAACAAGTACATACAGTTGGAAAGTGCTAATAATCAATGAGTATCGCATGATTTTTCGTTATTTCTTAACATTATATTCAAAATAGAAGGAACATGTATTGTATTTGATCATGGCAAATTTATCGTGTGAATAGAAACTAAGATAAATTATTTTTTCGTTTATGTTCATTATTATTAAAGGATAAAGAAAAAAAAATGTGTTAAAATTTTAATTGCATTTCCATTATTTGGTTCAAATGCTTTGTTAGTTAGATTTTGCATATCACTATAGACGGGGATTATTTTGCGCTGTATTTATTTCCATTTATTTTCTCCAAAGGTCTTTTCAAGACAGGTGTAAAAATAGAAACTCTGATTTAACTCGAAAGTTTGAAACTCTTTTAGAGAATTCACGAGGTCCTGGTGAATATTTTTACTTATTGCGTTACATCTTCAGCATAGAATTTTAACCTCTAATCTCTTGCATTTCTAAGCGAATGCATATTCTGAGGAATTCTAATTTCCCACTTTTAAATGCAAAATGTTGAAGGCTATTCAATACCGCTCCAAACTGAATGACATTTCAATTAAAAGTTCAGATCGAAAATCTCCTTCTTTGCATTCCTTTCAACATACCTGGGATTTCAAATCCTTTTGTAGTGAATTAGTAAAATTAGTTTCTGCATAAGTTCTGTTACATAGGAGTGTTGCAAACATATGAGTTGGATTCTTTTATTTAGTAGAAGTAATTGTTAATGAATTAAAATATTAATTAATATTTTTTAAAACTTTTAATATTAAATAAAATTTGATAATTCATGTATATAAGTGAATGTGTATGAAAAGATGTTATTTAAAGGAAAATAAAAGGCAAAATATTTCAAATGCGAGATAATTTTCTCTCGGCATACAATTTTTCAGTAACTAAGACTTAAGTTTGAGTTGGATGTGGTGGATTGGCACTTCTTACACTTTTTAAGACTTTTTCAGAAAAAAAAGAATAAAAAAAAAGATGATTATTTTATTATATCTATGAAGACTATGTTTTCTGTAATACATTGTCTAAAATAAGATACCAAATTATATGCTAATAAAATTTACTTAGAATTTTTTCTTTCGAATTACTGTAGTCGATCAATATTATAGATTGCTTTAATGTGTGTCGTGATTTTCTCTAATAAATAAAACATATTTAGAAAGAGTTTTAGGCCTATGAAGAAAAACTATGCAATAACAGCAAAAAAGGAACGAGTTTAAATGACCCATAATAAACCTATTTTATGGATTGTTTAAATAACAACAATAAAATATATAATGTATCTATGATTTTTGGTAGTTTCTATTAACCAGATGGGATAAAATGCGTGTGAATAAACTATGAAATGGTGTGTTCACAATTGTTCGCACAAAAGATATGTTAATTAAGATTCATGATTCGCATGCATTCTTCCAATTTCATTTCTGAAATTTTCTGTTAAGATTTTTTTATCCCGTCTTCGTTTTCATTTATTCATTATTTATTTATTTTCATTACTTTTCATTTTCACTTTGTCAAAATATCAAATATTCAATATGTGTCTAAGATATTCAATTTTAAAACTTCTTTTAATCAAATCTTTAGATAAATTTATAGTTAAAATCTTAATATATACTAATACATAAAAAGAAATAATGTGTTTGAAAGTGTATTCTCTGGAGCTACATAAATGATTTTTTTTTTTTTTTTCACTAATCAAAAGCTACACTATCCTTGAGTGCTATAGGCTATAATTATTTTTCAGAAAATAAATTTTTAGTTCGAAATTTCAATATTTTAATTAAAATTCCCATAAAATACATGAAAAATCGAAATATTAAAAATTGGAACTGATGTTACTAGAAAACAAATTTTTACACATTCATTTTCTTTTCATTTATTTATTTTTGACTGGAAAAGAATTATATTTATGCGTAGTTAATAAAATTAATATATAGTCGTCAGCAAAATTATTGAGACACACATCCACATTCTTCTTCTTCTCCTTCTTCTTTTTTTTTTTTTTTTTAAGATTGATCGCTAAATTTTTTCATCAATTTACATTTTTTATAACCCTCATAAAGACTAAGATCACGATTCGACAAATATTTGCTTAACAAAACAGTGTTAGGGTCACATTTTTTTAAGACAAATTTTTTCTAGCGCTTCAATAATTTTGCTGCCGACTGCAAAGCTTTGCGTAAAATTAACCGTTATCGCTCGTTTGTCCCTTCTGAGGAGACATTAACAAATCGAGCCACGCCTTAAGGTGTTCCTCTGCAAATGAAATGTTATTTTTCTAAAAAGTGTAAATATAGGCTACCATTTGGCTACAGGTAAATTAAAATTTTAACAGAAAGATTTATTTTATTTAATGGTAAAGCAAAATAAAACAAATTATTACAGTTTTTCGGTAGCCAAAAGGTAGAAATTTGGAAACATACGTGCGACGTTTTAAAGGAACGGAAAATTGTCTTACGGAAAAATATTATAGCTTTAAAAGTATTTCTTTTCAGATGATATAATCTATTTAAAATATTTGTCGATGTTCTAAGTATTAGCGTTTAAACGTAATTATAGATCATATTTGTTAGTTAGTATTTATTATTTAAAAATAAAATAATGTTTCAGGTAAATATATATATATTTTTTTAATCTAATATATTTTACATTACCAAAACTAAATTCAAAACTGGTGTACAATCGATAAACAGATTATAAGGCTTCTTCACAGACCATAAATTTAAAGCCAGCACAACCGGTTTCGAAAGGACGTAGCCTTTGGGAAGCCGCAGATAAAGGAAGCCGCATTGGAATTTATAAATTGGAATTGGAATTTATAAATTCCAATTCCCTTCAACTAAATCCCCTGTTCCAGAGCTTCATAAGTGGGCTATCTATAATGTCCGCTGTAATAATTGTGATTTGTCTTATATTGGTCAAACAAAAAGAAATCTTGAATGCTGTTTACGTGAAAATTTTCGGTATGTTGTTAATCAAGAAATTTCTAAATCTTCTATTGCAAAGCACAGTTGGAAATTTGATCTTTGTTTTAATTTTAAGAGTGCCAAAATTATCTTTCATGCCAAACACGTTTCCGAACTGGATTTTTTGGGAAATTTAGCTATTTACCTAAATTGTGATAAAATTGTCAATGGAAAATCTGATTCCACTTTGCTGTCCACAGCCTGGAAAAATTTGTTTAATTCAATTAAATAATTTCCTTCATTATATTTATAACATAATAATAGTTATAATTAAACAATTCTAATTAAAAAAAATAATAAATAAATAAATTTTATTAAATTTACTTATTAGTATAATATTAATTTAAAAATAAAACAATAGATATAAAATATATAAAAAATAATTGATTATTCCTTCCCTCCCTCCTTTTTTTTTTTTTTTTTGTGTGTTTGTGTGTTCCTCTCTGATTGGTCCTGCATGATGCTTCCTATTGGTTGTTTGTGTTGCTCCTCCCCCTCTCGATTTTGCCCTGCTTTCAGTCTTGCTTTTGCCTCCAAGGCAGTAGCACGTGTTTTTTTTCACCTGATGAAGAAAGCTACATCCTTTCGAAACCGGTTGCGCTGACTTTAAATTTATGGTGTGAAGAACTTATATAATCTATTTATATTTTACATTATTTTACATTATTTTTTTAAATAGTTTAAATGCCAAAATGCATGATTATTTTTTCTTTTTTGCTTTGTTGTCGTTAAATTTCAATTAGGTGATTGTTACCCAATATGGTGCATTTGGCGATGCACCCACATGACGTGAATTTCAACTAACTTTTGGTTTATATTTAAGAAATAAATATATATTCTTTACGTATAATAAAATGAGGTGTCTGTGTGTTTATTTATGTGCATGTTTATGTTTATGTGTATGTTTGTTTATGTATTTTTTTTTATAAAATAGTAATGCAGTAATATATATATATATATATATATATATATATATATATATATTAAATTTAAAATTTAAAAATGTATTTATAACAGTTACGTTCATGTATAATTTTTGTAGTATAACAACACTGAGAAAAGAGTACTGAGAAAAGAGTACATAAAACAGCGATCTCTGTGAACGATAACAACACTTATCTGTCTAGACCAGCGGTTCCCAACCTTTTTAGTTGTGCGGACCACAAATTTTATAAAAAAGACTTTGAGGCCCACTAACTACTTAATATACAAGTAAAAAATATAATGGCAAATAGACATCTGTATATGTTAGATATATATATGTATATACTGGGTAGATATATCAGTAATTAGTAAAAGATACTGTACAAGAAGAATTAATAATAATAATAATAGTAATAAATTTATTGTATTTACTTAGCTATTACCTCTGCAATAAATTTCAAAAACAAGTGATCAAAAAAAAAAAAAAAAAAAAAAAAAAAAAAACTCTTAATGAGATTTTTGACGTTGTTTGTCCTCCACGAGTGAGTCAATATCTGTATTGAAACTGGATAGTTTTAGCCTCAAATCCCTCTCAATATTTAATTTATTACTATATTTATTTTTAAAAAAAAAACTAAAGTTGAAAAAGCTCGTTCACGTAGATAGGTTGTTGAAAAGCCCATCAAGTGTCTCAGTGCAATTTTTGCAATAGCTGGATAATCTTGCCGAACGTTTATCCAAAACCTGACCAATGGGGTTGCTTTAAAAAGTGATTTTAGAATCTGGTCACATGATAGTTCTATCAACGTGTCTTCCACTCTTTAAGATAATTTAAAATTTTTTAGGCAATTTTCTTCAAAGGGATTTCTGATCAATTGGATTTCATCTGGTGAAATCCCTGAACAACAGCCAACGCGTTTTCCTTATCGACTACTACGGACCACGGAAATCTTGAGTAACACCACATCTCACTAGTGAATCCTCCTGAAAAACTGGTATTTGACCTCAATATTCCACGGCCCAGTACCGCACTGCCCGCGGCCCACTTGTGGGCCGCGGACCATGGGTTGGGAACCGCTGGTCTAGACATTAAATCGAACAGCGATTGGATGACATGCACGGGTAGAGCACTTCATAAAGCTTTAACACGATGACACCATTCATTGATCGAAGTTACTGGTGAGTGGTTGGGGGGGGCAGTCGCTATTCAACGATTAAACAGTCATTTTCATTGGTGCGAGATCAGAAGAACGCGCTGGCCACAGAAACAGTCGAACACATTCGGCATCAATGAAGGTCCAGACAATATGGACAGCCTGCGGTCGTGCATTGTTCTGTTTAAATGTTGAGCTTCGGAGACCTTGAATATAGGGCACAGCAATGGGTCTTATCTGCTCAGAAATGTGATGACTGTATTCAGAGTGGCGGGAATGAAAAGAAGATTTGATCGGGACGTGTTTCCAATGGTACCATGTACCATCAATCCAGGTGGTGATCCAGTATGCGGCTACCAGAATTCTGATTACCCTCAAAACTGCATCACTGTTGTGGGCGCCTTTAATGTGTGATCAATGATGAACCTGGACGCAGGAATGGCGTGAAGTCACCTTTCAGACAAATCACAATCCTGTTTACAGCATCAAGATTGCCTTATCCGTATTTAACGACATTATGAATAATGCACATTGCCAGCTGGGATTCGACATCGTCATACTGTCAATCACTTGTAATGATATTATGTCTTTTCTAGAGTTTTGAAATTAAAAATTAAGATTTTGTCGATTTGACAGCAAAATAACTCAATCTAACGCATGCGTACGATATCTAATATATATCTATACCCAAATACGGGGATTAAAATCGGAAAATAATTTTCCTCGATTTTTAATATTTTTTTAGAAAAAAATCCAATGGGCGATTAATATAGGAATTATTTTTCTTGCATCCACGGACTGTCAGTGACGTCCCACTTCACTTGCGTATGCGCTTTGCTGAAAACTCTTCCTTAGACACAGTTGGCCACAATGTTAGATTGCTTATAAACGGGGATTGATGACTTAATTGACCATCATGGTGACTAACTTTAGCTCTAGTGCAACGTAAATACTCTCTCACTCGCCATCATGAAAGCAAGCCATATACAGATATCAAATAAAGTTCATTATAAATAATAAAAATAATATCAATAATAATAAAAAAATAAAATTATCTACTAATGTATGAGTCATTTAGTCTATATGAATACAGAAATGTGTATGTATTGCGTCATTATAACTATACTTTTGCTATAAACGACATTTTGGATGCGTGAAAAGCTTAAAAAAAAAACGAACTAATTTTTATTTATTTATTTTTTAATGTATTTAAATTTATAATGTAATAAAAATATTAATTGTGACTTTATGCTACCCCTTTGTGTTATTGCATGGTGTTTTACATTCGATTCATACTTTTTTTTTAATTTTAGCTCCCTATCATATTCAGGGATGAATATTTGCGACTTCGGATTTTTTACGTCTTTGCACATTTTAAGGTGACAATTGTGACAATTAATAAAATTGATGGGTTATTCGTTAGTAGATTTTTCAGTTCGTTAATTAGTTCGTAAATTATTACTTTATGTAATTTGTTAATCTGCGTAAACATTACCTCAAAAACAATTACCGTAATTTCTGGTAGATACCACGCAGGTTATATAATCCAGTTTTGCACCAGAAATTTCAATTGATAAATAAATTTTTATTTGTACGAGCTCTTCCTTCTAAAAAGTATAGATTTCTCTACTAAATAAAATTTCTGGTGGAGAAATGACGCATCTTACCTGCGGGTTATCTACCAGAAATTACGGTAATCGTAAAGTGATCGGACAGATTTTTGCACTATCACTTAAAATACTAACAAGAATCAAATGTATTTGGAACATTTTAATTCAGAAATTTATAAGTTATTCGAAATTTATGAATTTCTTAACGTGGGAGAATAAGTAAATGTTTCACCTAAACGATCATTAAAAATAATATTTTTATCAAAAAGATGCACTCTACTTCTAAAATATTACTTATGACACGTACATGAGCATTCTTAATTTTGAACATTATACTTTTATAACTTCATAGGTAATTCAAAATCTACGATATTTGTAACATACCAAAATCGAGCAAAATTTTGCATAAACGCTTATTAAAAGGAATATTTTTAGCGTACCATGATATTTTAATTTCCGATTATACATATATAAAGAAAGTATTGTAACCATGTTTTGCGAAATGCTGTTTATATCTCTTGTAACTCTAAACGAATTATATGACAATTCGTTTTTGAGTTACAACTGAGAATGTTGCAAATTTATACTTGTGACTGTGATGATATCTATGGTAAGCCCTTAACTTTAGTTTTGATACAATCCTCTCTTTTAGAGATATGTACGATTTTACACGATTATTCGTGATGTATGTATATGTATGAAAAAATTTATGTGCCTAAGTGAACAAGATAGTGTTTAAACGCTTTGTTTAAATGAACTGAATGTGGCACGAATGTTATAGGTCACAATAGCACGAACACTATTGATTTTGGTGAATCTAGCACTTATACTTTTTTTTTACAGGGACACAAAGAAAAGGTGTTTATTATTATAGTCTATGAACTCAAAATATTTAAAGTAAGATAATGTTGGAATACCTTAATCAAATGAGCTAGAAAATTAGATAACGTTCTTTCATGTGTATAGTTCCATCATCTTAGCACGAACTAAATAGATTTGGGCAAATATAAAACTTATTATTATTTTATTTTTTTTTTTTTTTTAAGGAACACAATGAAAAACTCTTTGTCTTTATAGTCACTCATCATTTTATTTATTTATTCATTTAAAATATTTTTTTAAACATTATATATTGAAAACTTTTTATTATGTTCCATTTACCAAATGCCAAAACCTTGAAATAATAATAATAATAATAATAAAAGTAAGTTGTTTATGCGTTGAATGTGACTGTTTTTGTTTATTGTATTACCCTTTTTAATGCAAAGTACCCCCTAGTGAAAAACTCTTAAACAGAAATTTAAGCAAAGAGTTAAAAAAAAAAAAAAAAAATCTAAATTAAGAATTTAATATATTAGTATAATCGAAGTATGGATAGCAATGAACTGACTAATTTCTGCAGTATTAAATATTAGCAACTGTCCTTTTCATTTTGCCTATATATTTAAGAAGAAAATACTATATTCATGAAAATTTTCGGTTTCTAATTTTTGATTAAATTGCAAGTTCGGAGATATTATTCATACAATTTTACCATTGATCCTTCAGTCACCCTTCAGTCATCCTTCAGTGTAATCCATTTACCATTAATCTAATTTTTCATTTCTGTTATTCTATCAGTCTCTGTGTAGGTAATATTAAAATTAGGCGGTCACTATATTTCACAAAAACATTCACATAATTCTAACAAGGAAGGTCTCCTTAAAGCGCATACTCAGAATATTGTGAAAACAATTGCAGAGACACTACTTACATAGGTAATACAAGATCAGTTAAGTTTATCGACGGAATTCCAATAAAAAATCTATAATAAAATAAAATAAATGAAATAAAATAAATAAATAAATAAATAATTCGAATATTTGGTGGAAAAAGACAAAATGTGCACTCGATTTGGCGAGCGATATCCTCTCCTACCAAATGTAAGCAATTTTAAATACCCTTAAGAATTTCTTGCAAAATAAATCTTTCAGAATAGTTTTACAGTAAATTTAGTTTGAAATTAATCGATGAAAGAGTTGTATGTTTCTCATACATCTTGCATAGTATATGTTGTGACCTATTATTAAAAATATTTAATTTTGCTTTAAAAAATAAATAAATAAATCTTGTGAGTATCAAATATTTAAATTGCAGGCAAATGGACGTTTACGTTTTACATATCTTTTGTTTTTAATTGATAGTTGAACAACCTTATGTATTTTTCAAGTTGAAAATATTTATTTTCACTTTTAGTTAACGTTTAAAACGAATTTTACAATTTGAAAAATTAAATTTATTTTAATTTATGATTAAAGACAATTTGAAATTGTTTGGATGCTGTATAAAACAATAGTTGAAAAAAAAATCTATATTACTGTTTGGGAAATCGGCATTCTTCTAAAAGACAACATAGCACACTGGTAAATGATTGTTTTTTTCCAATGTTGTATGGAGACCTTCGATGTAAAAATCATTATATTTGGTTGGACATCATACCAATTTAGCGATGATTAGATTTTTAAGTATATAGAACAGTAGGTTCCGCTTGTATGCTATAACTGCACCCATTTATGGAAAGGGTATATGAAACAACAGATGCAGAAAAAACTGCAATCCATTTCTTTTTTTTTTTCAAAATGGAGATAATAGCTATTTTAGTGCATTTTATGGTGCACCTATCTTATATAGATACAAAATTTCCAGTTTGGTGATTAGTTAGGGTGATAAATACTCATTAGACTATAGTCTTGCCCATATAATTTGATAGGTGTACCATCAAGCACACTGAAATCCGTTTTATTTATTTATTTATTTTTTTTTTTTTTCGAATAAAATCCTTTCTACATGCTCTGATACATGCATAAATTTTCACGGTTTATCAATTTAAGCTAACTACATAAGATGATGAGAAACGGTGCTGATTAATATAAAAAACGGTAGATGGTCTATAAAATGGTAGATGGTCAGTCCCCTGTGGCAGAAATTTATTATGCTTTCTGCGACAAGCTTCATCGACACCAAAATCTTTCTGCAGGAATAGTTTGTGAAGTTAACATTTAAGAATTCAAAATAAATTATTTTTAAATCTATATAATAATAAAAGAAGATGTCTGTCTGTCTGTCTGTCTCTCTGTCTGTCTGAGCATCTATACGTTCAGCCCCTACTGAACGCAGAAGTATAAAATTTGACATACGGGTGCCCAGAAGCCTTCCCGAGTTGATAGTGAAAACAGAATTTAAAAATTTTAATTAGTTGCGGAGATATTAATTAAAATGTCGACCAATGTCGATGGAAAAATGACCGATAAAAAGAAACTTTCTATCAGCAGACGATTTTCTAAACAGTCTCGATCGGAAACAAAACACATGGAGACAACGGTCTGCGATAAAAAAGGAAATGAATGTAACCAATTAAGATATCACATGCTTCATAGTGGGGATAAAAATTTCAATTTTCAACCTTTTTCAAATTTTCATTCACGTTACATTTGAATTAATATTTGGCCTAGACAGCATATTACAAAGCTACTGTTCAATTTTCATGAAAATATATGAATAAATAAAAAAAATGACGTATTTATTGGAAAAAGATTAAGTTTTCTTTTATACTTTGCAGTATTTTAAATTGAGATATGCTGTTGAAATTTCGTAGTATTTGGTTTTAATGCCCGATAATTCGATTGTGAATGTTTTTGAAAGAGTACGATTATTAGGGAGGGCTTGGGGAAGGGGGAAAAGGGGCAAAAATTTAAAAAAAAAAGAGTTACTGCGTTTGCAATTGGTTAGTATATTTAGAGTTTAAGGCAAGGTAAATCGAATGCGAATATTTTCGAGTGTAAAATTATTATTATTGGCGGGAAGGGGGGGGGGAGAGCAAAGGGCAAAGATGTAGAAAAGGAACGGGAGTTTCGGAGAAAACAACGGAATACCCAGAACACCTTTATTCTTTAATATTTTGCAGAGTTTCGAATTCGAATTTCTACAGCCCGGAATTATGCAAGTTTCGGGGATTACTGAAAGAAATTTCGCAGAATAAAAGAAAAAAAAAATAAATTTTAATTTACATTTAATTGCAAATAAAATTTTATTCTAATATACGTGTATTTCCAATTCTAATTATGATTAAATTATTTTTAATACTTCATTCGAAAGACATTTTGAAATACTTTTATATTATCAAATCGAAAGTGGAATTCGAGATTTCACCTGATTTACACTTTTAAGGTCTCCTGATTAGGTTTTCTTTTGTATCTCAGCTACTAATTAAAATAATTTCATAAGTAATACATCATTTGAAAGCTTTGTTGATTTGGAATTGAATAATATTTTACAAAAATTTATACCGCCACATGGCGCTGTAATATTTTAAAGTTTCAATATTTCAAATTCTAATGAGCGAGGAAGGTGTTGTAAGTTCTAAAACGGGAATAAGGCGCCGCAGGCGCCACCGAGCGGGACTTAGCTAAAGTCAGAAATTTGAAAGATCATAACATGGTGAGCGAACAGGCTGTTTCAGATATTGAAAAGGGAAGAGGGCGCCGAAGGCGCTACCGAGCGGGAATTTACTGCGATTTCAATAAGCTATTTTCACGATATATCAATAAGCTGTTATTAGACAGAACACAGAACACAGAACACAGCCAGAGAGGGCGACTCACCTTTCGGTTTAGAGTCGTAGACGAAGTCTACCCTCCCGACAGAACCTATCAATGGGTCAAGACCCGTACTATCTGGCGATTCCACGTCCCCGGCGACAGGCCCGGGTCCTCGGGGAAGAAGACCCTATATTTATTGATTACAATATTGGAGGTTACAATTATCGGGATTTAGAGTTCTTGTCTTCATGCAGACAAAGATTTGAGCTATTTTTAACATTATTACATTATTATTATTATTTTGTTATACATTATTACATTATTATTATTTTAACTGTTATTAGACCTGAAACGGGAAAAAAGGCGCCGCAGGCGCCACCGAGCGGTAGTTTCGTAAAGTCGGATTTTTCTGGGATCGCGAACCAGCTGGTCGCCGAAGGCGGCTAGTAGTAAATGAAATTCAGTATAACCAATGTATTTAAATTTTAACTAGGCACAAATGCACATATCTGCACTATTTTTAGAAAATACTTTTTTTTTTTTTTTTTTTGGAAAGGTGAAAATAAATCCATTGATTTTAATTGCTTCAGATTTTTTGCTCACATTAATCTATCTATCTATCTATAATAATAAAAGAAGATGTTTGTCTGTCTGCCTGTCTATCTGTGCATCTATACGTTCAGCCCCTACTGAACGCAGAAGTATAAAATTTGACATACGGGTGCTCAGAAGCCTTCCCGAGTTGATAGTGAAAACAGAATTTAAAAATTTTAATTAGTTCCGGAGATATTAATTAAAACGTCGACCAATGCCTAATTAAAAAGCGAGCGGATCGTAATTTTCGCCCTTCAGCGTGTTCCTGAAAAGAGAAATCAGAGAGAGAAAAATTTCGCGGGTTTTTCTAAAGCGATCGCTGCCAATCTGTTGGAAATATCGAAAATACAGCTGTACCACGAGAAAGAGCATTTATTACCAATCCTTACGGTGCAATTTTAAAAAAAAAATACGGATTTTTTATATTTTTAAAAAAAGTTTTAAAAAGGGTCGAAATTTTCTCTTTTTCTCGATTGTCTTTTTTGAAACGCCCTGTACGACTGAGTAACTATTCCATTTATTAATAACTGGTATATTTGGAAAGGACATTTAATCCTCTTTCGAACCATATAAACATTTTTACAAAATACGGATCCATACTTTTAGATTTTACGAAACATCGATTTTTTCACAAAACATTTTTTAACTCAAAAGCGTTTAGAGATAAATCATTTTTTTTTTTTTTTTTTTTTTGTGTATATAGATCTCGCTTCAACAATTGAATATCCAAAAGATTGAGAGAAAATTTCAAAAACTGAATGAGTTATAATTTTTTTAATATTCAGTATCGCGGCAGTTTTCGATGAAATTCTGAAACTCTCGCAACTGACCTTGACAGAAAAGAGAGAATAAGATTCTTCAGTGCCAGGTGCTAGAGGTCGGGACAAATTGCTTTTCTGTTTTTCGCCAACGTGACAAAGTATACTGGAAATATGTAATTTCCAACAGTTACTTTTAACAGAATAATATTGATTTTTTTTCCCTTTTTTTATGAATTCGGTTGTAAAAAAGCAGTTTTGGAATTCTTAAATTTTAGATGGATTTCAATAGAAATCGTTAATCGCCCTCGACAGATTAGCCATTTTGAGTTTAAAATATATCATAAATATTCATTATTGTAATACATAATACATCATTGAAAAGATATTTTAAAGTATTTTTATTGCAGGCTATTAAAATGATATAAGCCGTTCAAATTCTGTACAAAACTTTCGGAGAAAACTACGGAAAAACAAGAAAATTTTCATTCTTTTTTATTTTACAGAGTTTCAAATTCAGATTTTCGCTCACATTTCGTACTAATAATTTTTAACGATATATAGCCCGGAATTAAGCAAGTTTTGGGGAAAACCACAGATAAGTCAGACACAAATCTTTTTAAAAAATGTTATACGGCGCCGCAGGCGCCACCGAGCGGGACTTAGCTAAAGTCAGAAATTCGAAAGATCATAACATGGTGAGCGAACAGGCTGTTTCTGATATTGAAAAGGGAAGAGGGCGCCGAAGGCGCTACCGGACGGCAATTTACTGCGCTTTCAATAAGCTATTTTCACGATATATCGATAAGCTGTTATTAGACCTGAAACGGGAAAAAGGCGCCACCGAGCGGGAGTTTCGTAAAGTCGGATTTTTCAGGGATCGCGAACCAGCTGGTCGCCGAAGGCGGCTAGTATACAATATTGTTTATAAAATATTCAATGAATTCAAACCATAAAATGCAGTAACACATAAAAATAATCTGCAAAATTTTTTAAGGCATTTAATTCATGAAATGTCTAAATTAAACAAATGTTACAAATACTTTTAAAATTTCATTACTTTTTTTTTTTTTTTTTTTTTTTTTTTTTAAGTAAATATAAATACACAAATGCACTTATTTCATAAGGTGCAAACCAAACAACATAAAATATAATACAGAACTCTACAACAAATTAAAAGTAAAAATTAATGTAGAATACTGACTATTATAATGAAATATAAATAATTTACAACATTTTTAGTTTTTGAGATTATTAGAAATATGACGATAACATTCTAATACACAAGATTCATTTTTTGCATTATATACAAATATCATAAGGATGTGTATTTGAAATCTAAAAAATGTGATTTGACATTAAAGAATTCAGAATGTATAATTATACCATCATTTAAATACATAAAGTAAAACAGAATACAAGATCTAAGTAACACAATTATAGAAATATTTTTATAAAGATTGAGGCAAGTGAAATATTTAATTTTTAAGGAAATGTTGAAATCTGAAATGTAACAGATTTCATGGATAAAATCTATAATAGAAAATAATGATTACGGATGAATGAAATAAATAGAAATCAATTAAAAGTAATATTTGATAATGATATCTATACGAATAAGTAAATAAAAAAAAAAAAAAAAAAAAAAGCATTTGCTGTTTAATTAGTATTTATTCAAAACAACTACTATTAGATAAAATTCCTTTTGCTTACAAAAATAAATAAATAAATAAATAAAATTCAATAAAACCTTTGGTTTGATTTTTATTCAAAATAACTATTTAATTTGCAATATTTCAATTAAAAAAATAAACTTTTAAAAATTCAAATGTTTAAAAAATGAAATGAACAAGCTGTAGAAACTAATGATAAGAGTATTTTTGTAAAATAAATTAATAATTCTTTTAACGACTTCATATGCTTATACAACAAAATTTAAAGCTAAGAATTTTAATCACAATAAAAATAATTAATGATATTAAAGAAAAAAATAAGAAAATTAACAATTTTATAACTTAAGATACCCAATAATATTTATTGCTAAGATCTTTTACTACAGATAAAATGCTAAATATTAATAAAGTATTTTTAAGATTAATTTCTTAATTTTCTATTTTTTGAAGCAAGGTTTGAAGCTTCATTTTTTATTTTGCGTATAACTACAGACGTTACAAATTTCCCCATAGTTTTATTTCTGTATATATTTGTGAAATGTATTGCATAGTTTGAACCAAACATTAAAATTAATGCAGCTTTAAAAAAATTACGTGTATTTACTACCACGCACGTATGCACGCTTCGCATACATTAAAGAAAAAAAATCACAAGATGCAAATAATTTGTCGTGCGTAAATCAGAAAATGTATGAAAATCGGTACGCAGCAATCACGCACTTTAAAAAAAAAAAAAAAAAAAAAAAAAAAAATCATTGCATGCAGCTATTTTGCTATGCATGGATCTGAAAATGCATGAAATATGAAATTTTATAATGGTCGCAAAGCCACATTCTTTCAAAAAAACATCTTTTTGCAATACAATAAATACACACGACAGAAGCGGCAGGCGCGGCGCGAAAATAAAGTTTGAAGACACGAAAATGAAGTTCCGATGTAAAGAGGTTACCGGTGAAAAGTGTCGATACACCGAATCATATCACCGCATCACGAATAACTAATGCATGCCGCATCAAAGCTAACCCAAGTGAGTTACATCCGCTTTATCTCCTCGCCTTATTCAGGATTGAAGCGATCGTATCCGCAGAAACGAAAATTTGTTCTGCAGAACACTTTATAAACCATTCTTTGAGTTTCTCTCTCTCTCTCTTTTTTTTTTTTTTTTTTTTTTTTTTAACACAATGGCAAAATTTATTTGATTTAAGTAAAATCTTTCTGCAAGAACATTTCTGTTTCTGCGACATTGTCGCCGTGTTTCTGCCACGGTGATGGTCACAATAAGTCGATAATACCGTTATACAGCTCTTTTTAGAGACCTCAAATGGATGAAGGCCCTTCGATTGCCGTAGAAAATAATGTAATTTTAACAGCGTCTGACACATTTCTTTTCATTAAACTCTCGTTTAAACAGTTGTATTTGCCACCAGAGAGTTGTGAATATGCTAATAAAAACGTTACAGAGTATATTACATATTATAGATCGTATATTACAGATATTATGTATTGTATATTACAGATCATATATTGCAGATTAAACAAACATAGAAGCTTTGCTTAAGGGCCCGCTTCACTCACCGCCGCCGGAAGCTAATGTTATTCTATGGGAAATTTTTCTTTTCAAATAACTTAATAACTAATACATATTTTTAAATTCTGTTTTCACATTCTGAAAATTTCCAGCTGTTAAATGGAGGACCTTTTTAAAAAAAATATTTTTTTAATTTTTAATATTTTATTTTGAAGCTGCAAAATACGAATTTTGAATATGCGATTTTTTTTCATTTTGCAATTTCAAAATAAAATATTAAAAATTAAAAAAATACATTTTTAAAAAAAGGTCCGTCAATTTAACAGTTGGGAATTTTCTGAATGTGAAAACAGAATTTAAAAATATGTATTATTTAATAAGTTATTTGCAAAGAAAATTTCCCCATAGAATAACATTGGCCCGGGCTTCCGGCGACGGTAAGTGAAGAGGGCCGTTAATGGATCAATGTTCAGTCTTCTAGCTTTTTCCAGGTCTTACGTATAATTACGTACGGTCTTAATTCTGATGAATTATAATATTGGAATGATAAGGAGGAAAATGTTTCGATAACCATACCGTATTAGATACTTTTATTTTTCCGTACAGATCGACTTTATGCATACAATTATCGTCCAAGTTTCCAGTAAAAACTGACATAGCGTATACATTAAGGAAAGTATTGCAGTCAGATAGTAAAATAAATAATTATTGAAATTAAAACAGAGTAACAGCGAAATTATAATTCTTAAAAGCATTTCTTTTTAAAATCCAGTTTAATTTTAAGTATAATAATATTAGCTGTAAAATATATTATTTATACTATATTATTCAAAATATTACTTTGTCTATAAAAATAAAATCAGTTTCTGCAGTAAAAAAAAGAAAAGAAAAAAAAAAAAACATCTTAATAAAGCGTAGAAAAAGGGTAATAAATGAAGTAAAATTTAAGTTGCTACTGTTTTAATAAATTATATGAATCTCTAAATACTTTTTACCCATTCCCAAAATAATTATGCCCTTATACTCACAACAGAAATATTAAATCATCTAACCAACTTTTTGTGTATTTCTATAATTAATGAACTCGAAAGTATTTTACTAAAAACTTAATATTTAAAAAGTTTTATCAAAATAATCTGCGTCAGAAAGATATATAAATAAGTTTATTTTAAATTTTCTTCTACATTATAGTACGGAAAACTCATTAAGTTATCAAGCAACACTTTTTATTTATTTTGCAAAGTTTATATCAAGTTCATTAATTTTTTTTTATTTTTTAAAAAAGTGTAATTACTTTTCGAAATTTACGATCAAGGTGCAACTTTTAATCAATTTTTGCTATTAACAGAAACTAGTTCATTTAAAAATTTATATGAAGATTATTTAAAAAATAAACTAGAATATCCACTTATGTTATTGCTTCAAGCTAGATTATGTTTGGAATTCATTACTCAATAATTTATATGTATTTTTCAGTGTCTAAAATTTATTTTTAAAACAACAATAGGTTATTTAACCACCAGTTGCATTTAAAATGAATCAGATTATTTTAAATACCTACTAAGTATGCAATTTTTTGCGGTTTTATTTGGTAAAATTAGGACCATTATTTGCCTTATAGATTTTCAATAGCTAACAATATATACTTGCATAATTATTGTTACAAACCATAATATTATTTAAATAATTAATAAATAATTTTCATGGCGTTTTAAAAATAAATATAAGTTATAAAAACTCTAAGTCTTCTCGTATTTTGTCGCAGTCTATATTCACAAATATTTTTTTTTATTATTAATATAGACAAAACATAACATAAATAAGTCTAATATTTAACAGTTACTCAAAGGAGATAAAAATAATGTTAAGATTTTTGTTTATGGAATAAGGAACAATAAAGTTTAGCTTAAAATTAAAATTTAAAATTTAATTAATATTTTAATTATAATTTTTTAAGACATTTAAACTGAGACAAATTATATTTCAATAGATAAAAATATTATTTAAGAGTAAAAGAGGATGGCAATGTATTATTCTTATGATTCTCTTTTCCAAATAGAAAATCATTCAATGAAATTTTAATGATAATAAAGTAAAATGCTAGAAGAAATCAAAGATTTATATTATCTAATACCGAATTTCTTAGTTCTAAAATTTTTTATATGAAATATTCAAATGAGAAACAATCGAATTATTACTGATTTACACCATGCTTAAAATCATGTTTTTAATTGAATCTGAAAATTTTGCTTAAAAGTTAAAAAATAGTAAACTACTAAACGATGAAAATTTCAAATACTGTATATATCAAAATCCTAATATTAATTCTATTCATTTCTAAATAATAATAATAATATGTTTTTTTTTTTTTTTTTTTTTTTTTTGAAATTACATCAAATACTGCAAGAGTTGTTTTATGTTGATATCTAGAAATAATATCAAATATTAAAAGTTTGTCAACTCACAATTAATAAAAGTTGCAAACTCATTAATATCGTATATGGGCAAATAAGTTTATTTATAGTGCAAAAAATGGTAAATTTTCATACTTTTCCTTTTTAAATACTGTTCTATTTCTTCATGTTCTATTTCTTCGACTATAAATTAACAAATAAATGTCGTGATATATCTGTCGGAAATAAAACAAGATCTTTTAAATATTCAAACTTAAAAACTTCTTCACGCACTTAAAAAAAACAAATGCGTGCAACTACCTTGGAGGCAAAAGAAGGACTTTGTGTCTTGATTTTGTTTCCAATCTTTTAAAACATGTTATTTTGCCCCTGAAGAAGCCCGTCCCTTTCAAACCAGTAGTAGTTACATTTATTTTTGAATGACTAAATGTGAGAAAGTTTTAATTTTAAATATTTATTGTACACCAGTTCCTTAATTTACTATTGGTATTACATTTATTTTTATAGTTTGCGAGGAGGTTTTTTGTTTCAATATTTATTGTACACCAGTTCTTTTATTTATTATTGGTATTCCATTATTTTTATAGTGTGCGAGGAAGTTTTAACCCGTTAGTAGCGGCTAGTTGGTCGATTTGCCGCCCATCCTTCAGTGTTGGCAGATTTGTTTTATTCAATAGCCACCAAAAATTTTTAGAAGTAGCATTTGATATACATAAACCGCGAAGAAAATCGTAGAAACGTCGAACACAACACTTCTTAAAATTATTGGTGAGAGTTAAATAAAAAGTGCGCAATCTGTAATAGGTGGCGCTGTCTATAGCGACTACTAACTGGTTAAGGTTAAATATTTATTGTATTCCAATTCTTAAATTTATTATTAGTCATTAAACAACACAGTCTGTATGCTGTTTTAGTCACACACAGAGATGAAAAATAAAGACAATAGACAAATTTATACAGATTAAAAAAAATGAATAAATAAATAACCAGTTTGCCTAAAACGGCTTCAGTGCAATTTGTTATACATTGATTCAATATTTATAACAATAAAAATCTGGCATTCACACAGTACAATTTTTTAAAAAAAAGGAAATTTAAAATTAATGCTTGCTAAATCATGATTAGTTTGAGGTTCGATAATATCTTGAGATTTTTTGCAGAAGAGTAACGTCTACCATTGTTTTAAATTTTCTGAAAAATAATACCCGAAAATTCTGTATAGGATTAAAATCTGGGTTATAATCTGGACAGTCTAAAACTTGTATATTCTGGTAAGTAAACTGGGATATTTTGTTGCTTGTGGTTTGAATCGAAGCATTGTCTTTCTGAAATTTTTACTGAGGCCGTATAGAACCTTAACAAATGTTAGGTGATTATCCCTGAAAGTCTGAAAAAAATACTGTAACGTTTGGTGACTACTCGTAAAGGTCAAAGACATTTGTTCATTGCAACAAAAGCCATTCAAACCACCACCTTACCATCACCTTGCCTCCGACTAAATACACATCGCGATTCCTTCTGTAACTCATAACAGCACCATGCCCTGACGTTTTGACTATTCAGGCTTCCTTTTTATGCTACTAAATATCACTTATTGCTCTTTCGGTCAATGTCATGTATGCTTTGCAGCCCAAAACATTCTTTAGGCTTATTATGTGGCTTCAGAATTTTTTTTTTTTTTTTTTTTTTTTTTTTTTACTTTACTTTTCAGTAAACAATTGTCATTGTTTCACAAATGTATCAACGTACTGTATCTAATAATACCGAGACTCTCGATAACCTAGAGCCTGGTCCATAATATTCAATTATTAAGTTCTCCTTCATCTTGAAATCTGACGATCGTTGCGTTAATTCATCACACATTTCTAGATCTGCGTTTTGATTCATATTTGTAAACATTTGATGAAATTCGAGAAATACATTTTTTAGCTGTATTAATAATAGTCAGTTTTAGAAAAGTATTTGCTTTCAAATTTTAATTGGAAAATCGTCATAATTTCCACCACAGGAATTTCTTTATTGCATACCATCGCGTATACAAAGTTATATTGTTCCGACACTTGAGTACACGAAGTCTGCAAGGTCATCTCTTCCTTTTCTTCTTCTTCTTTTTTTTTTTTTTTTTTTTTTTTTTTTTTTTGTTTAGCATATTCAAACAAAAATTCTCAGATAATAGCTATTGTGTCTAAATTCAATCAACCAACAAATTTCTGTTTTTATTCACAAATGTAGTATTATAACAAATCAATGAATTTTGCTTTAATTATAGGTTTTTATCTGATTATATATATATATATATATATATATATATGTATGTATATATTTAGACGCTTTTCTAATTCTGCTATCACAATTCTAAATTTAAAATCTGATTTATTTCATTATCTAAAGTCTTGCGTTGGATTTTATCAGGACTTGGCTACCAAATCCTACACATTATTAATTATAACTTTTATAAATAAAATAAATTTTTCCCTTAATTTTTTGGAATTTTTTTTATAGAATTGTATGAATGATTTTTGTTTAAAATAAAAGGGGGCCAGAAATCACAGCAGTTCGAATTCGTAAATTAACACATTCATCCTGCAAATACTACTAAAAAACATTAGAATCAAACAAACACATTTTTTTAAAACAATTACATTTTTTAAAATAAAAATCAGTGTTTATCAACGAAAAATTTACGAAAATAATTCATCAAAATATATTTATTTATATTCATAATTATTTCAACACTCTCAACACATAAATATTTATAATAAAATAATATATATTACGTTCCTACTCATACATCTTTAGAATAGAAAATATCTCGACAACAATTTCTGGTATCACTGTACAAATATTCCATTCGTGCCGAAATTATAATAAATTTTCTTAAATGAATAAGATTTAAGAATGTCCTTCAAAGGATTTTATCCCCTTTTACATCAGAAAATTCCTCAAGTCACCTTTCAGTGTAATGTAGCAAATAGAATTTTAAGCAGGATTTCTCCTTGATGTTATTCAGAAGTTTTAATTTCGCATAATCAACTGTAATGCAACGATTCTCATTAGCATGCCAATATTATAAATATCCGCGCTACGAAAGATATTAGGGTTGAATATTGATGAATAGCACATCGTATCAGAAATTAAACCTATGAAGATTTTGATAATTATTCTGCTTTGATATTAAATTACATTTATCAAAATTCAATAGCTGTTCAGAAATAATTAAATTATAATCTTCGTGATTTAAAGTAATTTACTAAGATGGAGACTATTAACTCTTGATAGCAAAACTTCTGCTGTTCTAAATTTACATTTTCCTCAAAATATTATAAAATTTCATTTAATTTAAAACATAAATTAATAATAAAGATTTTTTTAAACAAACATTACGATATTCTCTCCTCCCTTTATTAAGTCAAAGAAAAAGAATTGTAGTCAGAAAAGTTGTGTGAAAGCAGCAACGGGCTTTCCTTTTCGCGTGCATGGGTGCTTACTCATATTATCGAATGATGAAAAGACGTATTTGGTTATTTTTATACGAAACAGTTGTTTTGCATATCAAAAATTTATGGTGTTTATTTTACAAACCGACAACAGTTTATCAATGAATTTTACTAAAAATGAAACAGAAATTTCTAATAATGTTAATGCTACAATGATACAAGAATGTTTCGCAAATATTTCGAGAAATATTATTTTCGGAAAAGTGTTGACAGCTTTTGCGGCTTTTTTTCTTCAATACCCACTAATAATTTTGAGAAGTAATATTTGATATACATAATAGCTAACTAATCTTAGAAGTGATTATGCAATCGTTGCATTTAAAATTTAGTGGTGGATTCTGAATAAAAAAGTCGCAAAATCTGCTCGAAATATATTCTCTTGAAATTTTTCTATGATAACATAATATAATTATTATTATATTCTAGTAGTAGTTTCGGAAATTTAAAATACAATTATATAACAATCTGTTCAATATATCACATATTATAAAAAATGTTGCTGTTAATATATGTTGCCCACTGATATCGATTCACTAATCTGTCACCGTTTTTATATAGTTTCTGTATCCCAAACGGATATATGCTTCACTTCTGTAAAGCATCTTTTCCTGCATTCTCTTTTTTTGCATTCTTCTCCTGCGATATATTTTCTGCTACATGTGCTATGCCATTATCATATAACATTAACACACATACGCATATATGTAAATACATATATTATGTCCCATAAACCAGTAAGTATTTTAAAATTTCATAATATAAAGCATTTGTATAGAATAAGAGAAGAAAAAAGTAGTTTAAAGAAAAAAGTAGTTACAATTTTCGTCGATAAAAGGTGATGTAATAAAAAGAAATATGCAAATTAGACTTCTAAAATGGCAGATTTTTGATTATTCATCCTATACTTTCTCGTACATAAAGTTGTAATTGTGATGCTGACATTGCTGGATAAAGCGTCAGCAGTGAAACTGTTTTACCCCAACCAAGAATTGCTGACTGAAATTTTTCCAAGTTTTCATACTCAGAAACTATGGGAGAAAGGTTCAAATCTTGGCCGTAGGTATTTCCTTTTTTAATTAGCAGGTATTTTCTGCCATCTTCCTGGTAGTGGTGCATCAAGTTTACCAGATGCCGTACGTCCTATGTGGCTTCGTAGATGGACATTCTAAGGATGATTAAAGAGTGCTGTAGGTAGTGCATAAATTTAGTATAAAATAAGGGCATATTATTGTAGACATCGACATTCCGTGACATTCAGCGCGCTTAAAAATCTTTATATATATGTATCACTAAAAATTATAAATAGTGCATCCACTGTAATAAAATGACAAATTTGTAGATAGACTCCAGTATGTTTAAATATATATATATATATATATATATATATATATATATATACACATATATAGTACATATTCCCTTCATAACAAGAAAAAGTCATTCTCAGGTCGTACATGGTATTTCCTTTTTTTTAGAACATTCTGAAAGAAGGTGGGCAATATAGGTACAAAAAACAAAATAAATTTATTTACAAAGAGAAAATTCATACGAGATTGAAAAATATATCTACTAACAAAAAGCGTAAGAAAATTCATCAGAAAAGACATCCAAATAGAAATTTCTATAAAGTATCAAGTAATATTAAAACACAGAAAACCTAAATAATTAAAAATTGGTGAGTTCTCTAATGCAGGTTAGAAAAAATTCGGTATCACCAGTAAAAAATTAAAATATAGTAATATCATCTGCATCTTAACAAGACAAATAATATATATAACATTAATAAAATAAGTGTTTAATTATTATTAAACGTTAAATAAAATGTAGTTTATATATATATATATATATACATAATATTCATACAAGCTTTTTTATTTTAAAATAGTTCTGAAGCAGTTAACGCTGAAATAATAATAATAATAATAATTTTAAAAAAGTATTTCAAAATTCGTACGAGCACACCTTTATTTATTTATTTATTAATTATTATTACTATTATTTAACATATCCAAAAGTAATTTGTTAAGATAATTTTCTTTTTGAATCTATATATAAAGGCTTCTATTATAACAAAAATTACTGTACAAAACTAGTGATTGGAAAGATCAAGGAAATTGCAGAATTATCCGAACCCTGTAATAAATCCATAACGCTATTTAATCAAATGAAATTAAAATTTCTTGTACAATGTATATTTGGTTTTCTATTTTTAACAGTTCTTTAAAGATATAAATAATTTTTACTTAAAAATTTTAATGTTAATAAGAAAAAAAATAAAAACAATCGATTCATACGACGATCTGTTAAAGTTTATTAAAAAGTGCACAGACCAATATGAATAAAAATAAATTTTAATTGTATGAATATTATGCACATGGAATTATTCACAATTTCATATGTTAAATTAATTTGCTTACTATTTTAAGGTGTTCATGAATACACTGAAAAAAGATATTACAAACACTTGTTCAATCCAGAAACCTAGAAATTTAGGTATTCACGAATCAAGATTCGGATTTACTGGTCTCTTTTCTTTTAATTAAATCTTGATATATCGAAAATAAAAATAATTTCTACAGTTTAACTCAAACACAATTTTCTAAAAGAAATTAAGTTTACTAATCTTACCCTCTTGAAAGTTCATTACCGTTAAATTAAATTATGTAGCTGACCATGTAATATATCCGGTCCTTGCCTTCTTCCAAGGCGTCGAAACTTGAGATTGCGTTTATTCCAAAATTAATCTTAAGAAAATAGAAACCACAGATGATGATGACAACATATTTCATTTTGGAGATAAAATTTCGATGCCCCGCCCATTTTCATATGATGTTAACGGTGCACGCTGAGATTTCTAAACCCTAAACAATAATCTATTTTCCACAATATATATAATAAAGGCTAGAGAATGACGTATCATCACCGAATTAAATATATGAGTATAGTTGTTTAACAATCAATAACAAAATCTCATTACATACACTTAATTAAATACCATATCCACTCATAGAATAATCAAAAAAAGCTTTTTATAAATGAAGCCTCAATTAGATTTAATTTTTTTCTAGACGGTTTCAAGTTTCACAATCACTTAATTTTCCGGTACAATTTTTTCTAATAGAAATATTTTTAATATATTTCTGCAATAAATAATGTTATAATTCTTGTTTAATTAAAGAAGCATCCCTTGAAAGTAGAATCTTCTAGAAAAATCGCAAAAAATATCTAATATGCACTTAAGAGTACATTCTAGAGGCGTGTTGTATTAACATAGTAGTTCCATTTTCTTGCCAAATTTATGTCTCAACTTTTTCTGTATTAAAATTGAGAAACAAATAATAAAAACAACTATAAAAAATAATTAAATAAATTAAATAAATAAAATAAAATAAAATCATTTAAGAATATCAATTATTCAAAAATTTCAACCAATTCCAAATTGCTTAACAATTGTTTTCGGTGAAAAAAACTGATCACAATACTCCGGCAGTCAACAAATGGGCATAGATGCATAATCAAATGCTTTCATGTTGCACTCGTGCTTAATTACCTAATTAAGTTTTTAATTTATTTGTTTTTACTTTACTGTATAAATTCTCGTGATTATTAGTTATTTTGATCCGAAACGATTGTTGATTATTTTGTGATTTACAGTGTCGGCTAACCCTTTTATACAATAATCATTATCATTATTACTATTATTATTTGTTTTTCTGTGAATTTAACTTCGAAAGACCTTTTCCCCCTCCCCCCATTTAAAATAAAAAAATATTAACTAGTATCGTCCAGTGGTCAAACTAGACCACTTTTTTCCAAAGCAACGAAAAGCAATGTAATTGCCTTCTCGAAAACGGAATTAAATTGCAACACGGCATCGCCACTTGTCGGCCAATATGCACCTATATTAAAACAGAGTAGTTTTACATAACGGCCATATTATATATCATGTCTGGTGTGTTTGTACACTACAGAGATATAGCCTTGACTTAATGAGATATAGCCTTGACTAAAATGGGGTGAATCACAACACTGCAGCACCACCTATTGGGTGATACTTTCCAACAGCTAATCAGCACCAATTTAAATCAAGGCCTAACCAAATATCAATTGTACTTATATTCCACACATTGGTTTATGAGATACTACAAAATTTTCCTAACACGACATACACACAGAGACAAAAAGTAATTTTCTAAAAATAAACGAATCCTGATTAGGAAATCTCAAAACTTACAAATTAATTGAAAACCGAAAGTCGAAAATATTTACGAATCCAATAATTTTCTTCTATATCATTTTGTATGACAGCGCCACCTACCGATAAGCATGAACAAAATTTTAATCAATATAATCAATATTCAATCGTATCAAGAAATCTCAAAACGTGTAAATTCATTGAAAACCGAAAAAAAAAAAAAAAAATCCGAATCTCATACTTTCTTCATATATATGCAGAAAATATAGTAATAAATCCACTTATTTAAAAATAAGTAGTCAATTTTAGTTAGATAAACTGCATTACGCTTTATCTAAAAAATGTGTCTCCAAATTAGAGCTGACGTAAATGACAAAAAAAAAAAAAAAAAAAAAAGAAAAAGAAAAAAGAAAGCATTAAAGAAATTATATCATAAATAAATTATCAAAAAAAAAAAAAAAAACATAAATCAAAGATTTGCGTATATGTTCAAAAGTATACAAATTCGATCTACCACTCATTCACTCATGATAATGAAAAATCTGTAGTTGAGAGTTTAAGCATGCTACACCTATACAAATTGCTATGTAAATAAGTTTATTTAAATTTTAAGTAATTGCTAGATTTAACAACTTTCTTCTTCCCACCGCAAGAAAATAATTTTTGTATTGTGCAAATCTGGCTAATCGTACTCTTCGAATGATATCACTTTCAATCCTCAACTCCAATAATTAATATGTTAAAAGTATACGACAAATTTCATATTTACCTATTAATAAATAGATAATAATAAATAAAGCTCTTATCTCGAAACCATATTTCTAATAAATGATTTCGAATCTCCATGCAACCAAATATTCGTTGAAATTTGCATAACACATAGATGCCACTCTAGTTACTGAAAAAAGAAATAAGTTGAAAAAAAAATGGTACAAAAAAATAACATAAAATATTATTTAATACTATTTTATTTATTAAAATATTTTAATAACTGATAATGTTATAAAATTTTATTTTGCATTGTGTTTATATTTCTTTTTTACTTTATTCACTATTCAATACTAGAAAGTGTTGAATTCGTAAAAATTTTAGACAAGAGGTTTTCGACGAATTCACACGTTTTGAGAGGTCTAAGAACACGATGTGATTTTTGATTTTTAAAAAATGCCAGCCTGTTTGCGGCATAATATTGTAGCATTTGTATCCCAGGAATTATTGCACAAAAATTCGTACAAATTTACATGTACGAGCATCTGGGCAGAAATTAGTGTCTGTCAACATCAAATGAAATTTTTCCGATAGAGGTCTTTGCCATCTTGTTTTTTTTTTTTTTTTTTTTTTTTTCTAAATTTTAATATACCAGTATAGGTCAAAATTTCGTATAAATGTTTATTATAAGAATTATTTATAACAAAAAATGATGCAATTAAACGGAGTTATTTATGTTAATAATAGTAAACTGGAAAAAATATTTGCTATCTGAGACTATCATCCCTCCCCCACCCCCCACCACCACCACACATACACACACACTACCACACCCGGTGCATTTAAAGAAATGACAATTAAAGAATGTACAAGGGGAAAATCTTGGCATCTATAAGGTTTCATCCTTCCCCTTCGAATAAACAAATATTCCGTTGGTACATTTGTTATGTAAAATAGTAGCAGAGTGATAATACTAATTGCTTTATTTATTAATACCAAATTATTTTTACATTTTCGATTGAAATATACAAATAAACTTTTCTGCATCTCCATTTCTAAGGTCACATATGGGAATCTCTTTTCTTTCTACCACCACTTACTCCATAAAATGTAAATCGTTTAAAATTTTGATATTTCGACCAGGCTTTTAAAAACAGGTTAACGCAGAACTGCTTTTTCTAATGACACTCAAACCAATATTTCCATATAGTAATTTTCTTTTAAAATTATAAGCTCTTTTCAGGATTCCTTCTACTGCATCCGGTGTCCCTAAAATGATTATTCTTTGCTGTGGTATTCTGTTTTTACTGAATCTTTGGTTTCTTAACAGAATTTGGCCACTCTTTAAGTCTTCCATTAGGATTCTAGCTTATTTTGGAGTATTACAAGTCAGTTCTAAAGACTTTCTGTAAATTCTTGAATGTTGAATTTTTACCGCTGATATTGGTTTTTGTTTCTTGAGGAGATCAGAGATATCCTCCCTAAAGACTTTCGCTTTTGTTGATGTTATTACAACCGTTCTGTTATATCTGTTGTTACGTTTTCTACGTGAGAAATAGTGTCCGGTGGTTCCGAACTACAGGTAGATGGAGTATGTAATGGCTTGTGATTTGTTATAGGAAATGGAGGAAAATCTGAGTTTACAAATTCGTCTGTGAGGTTATTCTTAGAGGGAGCTTGTAGTGAAGTTGAGGTTCTTGTTCTTAAGTCATGGCTGGAGAGTTCTTTCCTTATTGTTTCTGTGACGATCTCTGAAAATGTGGTAGAACTTTTTTCCATCTGTTTAGTTTTCTGCTGCATGACGTATAGTTTAGTTATTGTATCCTCAAGATCTTTGCATATTAATCTCAATTTATCATTGGAGTCTTTGTCTCGCCTGAAAATTTCGTTGAGGAGTTGGTGCCAGTGGCCAATGCTTTTTATTTTATTTTATTTATTTTTTTTATTAAATCACGGGAGGAAACTTTAAATTGCTCTAAACTGAGTGGTGAGTGGCCTCCTTCTGTCTAGCAAATCTAACAAGCTTATTTCAGGACAACAACTGTTATTAAAAATTAATAGTTGCGATATACAAGAAACTGTAAGGAATCTTTAAATGGTGGAATAATGTTCCTTTAAAAATATACCTTTATATAGCTGCATAAAAATGCAAAAATCGCTTTTAAATTGTGTGACCGAAAAATTAAGTATTTTTTATGATTATTTAATCCTTTAATTTTCACTGCTTAATTTCTTTTGAAAATTTATAAACAAATTTCACAAAGGACTACTAAGCACAGGGCTGATCATAAATATAAGCACCACCAGCTACCGAAAGGTTTAGTTCTCGAAGCTGGAGACCGAGTTCGATCTGAGGTCACGCTCGTTGACTTAGTCGCTCGTAGTTTTCCATGTTTTTCTCCGAAACTCTTACAGGCTAGAACATTTTAATTTCTATAGTAATTTTCAGTTTAAAAAATTAACTGTTTTTAGCATCACTTTTAATTTTATGATTTGTTTGATGATGTAAATTTATTAAAATGCTTTTGCCTACAAAGTTTTACAGCTTTGCTGCAAATAATGTTTTTGTTACAAATTTTCTGCAATTCATTAATTGGTAAATGATGAAATTTAGCTGCTATAAATTCTCAAAAAGCGGTACAATGATTAAACGATAATAATGAGCATGAGTTACTTTTCTTATCACATTTTAAAATGCTATCAAACAACTAATATAAACATTATTTCATTTGAAATTATATTTTCCACTGGCTCAAATATACAAAAGATTTTCTAAACCTTTTGTAAAGATTTAAAATAAGAACTGTAACATTCTTTCATGATTATCAATTTTTATTATTTTAATGAAAAATACATGCAGTTATATGCATATTAGAGTAATCTTAGAAAAAATATTAAAGTAATCGCTGAATTACTTTTAGACTGCATTTTTATTGATTTATTGATTTATTAATATTCATTTCTGATATTTATAAAATTAATACTGAATATGCTGCTACATGTTGTGTAAAACAAAAGGATTTTTCCCCCCTATAAAGCTAAGAGTTTGTACTAAGACATGTATACAGTCACTGTCAATCATCACGAAATTTATTTATTACATTAAACTTCCTTTAGCACTTCAGAATACTGAATAAATTGTTTTAAATTGTGTTGCAATACATTTGATTTTGTAATAAAAATGTTATTTCAAATGAAATAGATGGACTTTTAGGATAAATATGAAAGTATGAGCTTACATATGAACAAATTTTTTTTATATTATATTAGTTGATCGAATATGGCGAAGGTTTAAGCAACTTAGAGATTTCTGTTTATCAATCGATCACATAAACGTTTTAAATGCTCGAAGTCATGATGTGTATAAAAGCCAATATACACCCTAAAATCATTTATAATTCACAAATACATACACAGTATATCTATCGGTGTGTAAATATTCCCTTAAATTCAATGAATGTAAACTATGATCTTCCTCGTTTTTAAATATAAATTACTATTTATGCGTGACACACACAAACACATACACACACACACACACAAAAAATGAATACATTATTGACTAAGTTATTCGTAATAGCAATATAATGCTATATTTTGTAACATATAGTACATAATACGTCTCTCTCTCTCTCTCTCTCTCACTCTTTATATATATATATATTTCCTTTTGAAATGGCTGCATTATTTTTTAACAAATTATAATATTCTGAATTAATTTTTTGTAAAAAAAATTACTTTTCTTTGTACAAAACTGTAATAAAAATTTTACTGTTAGAAAAGCCTATTTTTTTTTTTTTTTTTTTTTTTTTTTTTTTTTCCAAAAAAGGAAGTTAAAGACAACAGAATAATATGAATCTTAAATGGAACAACAAGAAAAGAAATAGTTTTTAATAAATATATTTTTAACATACTAATATCAGAGTGTCCAGAAAAATTAGAAATTTTACATAATTGAATTTTTAATTACATATTTTGTGACTTAATTTTACAGGTTAAATTTTTTAAGTGATTGATTTTTTCATTGTAAAACAAATTCAATCATGACAGAAAAGTATTAAGTATACCTCATTTGGGTTACGTGTCAATTTACAATTAAAATAAAGTTTTTTTTTTTTTTTTTTTTTTTTTTTTACATGAAATTATTATACATTTGAATTATTGTACCTGCATATCCATATACCTTCTCATTTCTTTCAAAACTGATGTTAATTCGCTCAGTGACCTTAAAAGTTCATCTGATTCTGAAATGAAAATGCAAAAATATATTAATTTTAACTAAGAAAAAGGAAACGTTAATATTATATGCATATATAATATTAATATATAATATTAATATTAATATAATATATATATAATTAACTTTACAATCAATATGTATAGTATTATATTATCGATGTTGAATTAAGAAATTAAGAATAAGGAAGTGAAGGCTAAAAATCCGTGAATGGTGATAGAGTATTAATATTATACCTAATAACATATCTATAAATATTTTTTTAACTATATGCATGCGCAGCAATATAGAAATACCTTCGTGTGATATGAACCTTGCTCTTCTTAGCCCGAATGCAATGTCCTTATTTTCCTCTAAATGGTACTAAGGAATGCATTTTGTGATAGATAGAAATCTACAAACATGTGATCATCGGAAAGAATGTGAAATCAGTAATTTATCACCACCTGACTCAATTCCTTCGCTACGCTTTAAATATCCAACAACACTATACCATCTATAAATTACCCAATTTTATAAAATGAATGGAACATGTCTTTTTTATTTGTATTGCTGAAAAATTAGCGCCTATTTTGATATCTACATGTGGCTTATCATCAGACGTGTGCCTTTTGCCACTGTGTCTCCTGGGTTAAATACATACACCTATTATAACAGTGGACGGAACATTCCATTATTTCGGGAATATAAGAAAGCGTGGCAAAGATGATACAGCTGACTATACGAAAAATGTTAGCTTTTTTGGTATTTATTGTGTTAGTGGCGATTTTTTGTTTGGAATATGAATATTTATTATTATTTTTATTGTTATTAAAAGATATAGCAAGCAAAACTTGCATAATATACTACAGCTGCTGAAATTATCTTGTCTTAACAAAAGTTCAAAAGTGTTTATGACTTCGGTTTGTCTGTTTGTCTATACTCGTTTTAACTCGCATAAATTATCATGGAATTTCTTGAAATTAATATGTGGTATAATATATTTAAAATAATTTAATTTAAATAACTAAATTATCAGTTATAAGCGTTTTACAAAAATAATAGCTCGAAAAGTACGAAATAAATTCTAAAAGAAATCTTACCTGTGGAATACAAATATAATCCTCATTTTACTTAACTTTTAGGGCTTTTTAGAGAACATCTAATCACTATTGTTTGCGAGAAGATTTACGTTAGATTCAAAACATTTTATCTTTTAGAGTTAAATAAAATTTTTAAAAAGAACTTAAAAAAAAAGAAAACAAGAAAGATATTGTCTGCGTAAGAGAAAGCGGACTTTAGAGCTTGGAAGAGAAAATTTCAATGTTGGCTATTTTGGCTTATTATAGCTCATGGTCTTTGCCTACCAAAAAGGTTGTCATTGTCCCGTCCACTGTTATAATGGTTAAATAGGAAGTATGTATGGTTAAATAGGAAGTCTGGTGTTGCACTCATCTTCTTAAACTATCAAAATTACCTCGACTCAACTTACACGAAATTAACGATATTGATGTAATTATAACTTTAAAAAAATAATTTTTAAATAGATTTTATGACATAAAATTATACATATTTATTTATTTATCTAAAAAGATTGATTCCAGAAAACTTGTTTCTATATGCATGGTTGCAATTTTTTTCGATTTGACTACCTATATACTTTTTCTTACCGATATATATGGCAAAGAAAGTGTTTTGGGTAAAAATTTCGAAATTGAGTCTTTGTTATAGTTACACATTCTGAGATCCCCTGAATCCAAAATTCATGCTTCTAGCGGTTGGTCTGTGTGTGGATATGCCTGTTTGTGTACCTATGTGTCTGGTATCAGTATATTTCATGAACAGATAGCAGCAGGAAATCCATTATTGGCATTCTAAATCTGTATCATATAGTGATGCAACATTAAACCTTTCGTTGAGATCAAGCAAATGGGTCGTGTACAAGGAAATCCAAAAGAGTGCAATACGTCTACAGGAGAAATTTCTGATAAATACAGCGTAATATCTGTAGGCTACTCTAAACAAAATGGAATGAACAGTTTTTTTTTTTCTTTTTAATAAAAAATCAGTTTTCTACAGATCTTGGTTCGGAAATAAATCATCATTCGTTTACTGGGCGACCCGAGCTATTTGGATAAATTGGCGCTATGTTTGGAAATTGCTGAAAATTTATTTCATTTTGTGTTAAGTGTTTTTATGTAAAACTAAATTTAAGTATACAATGTGATGTGCATGCATTTTATAGACTATACAAGGCTACCCAAAATTTAGCTAAACGTTCTTTTCTATCGAATGCAATTGATGGAAGTGGTTTGCTTCATATTAGTGTATACACGAATACTGTTCAAGAAGGAAAATAATTTTTTTCTGTTTATACTATAAACAAAGCATTTTTGAATGTTCTATTTTTTACGCTGGTTTTATAGAACGCCACGTTTTGACGTGTCATTAATAGGGTTGATCTGCATGTATATCTGTTATCAGATTATATCTGATGTATATCTGTTAAAAAAATAACTGTAGGAAATTCAAATTTTGTATTTCGTGAAAATTTTAATAAATATTTTTAAGTTTGAAGACAAATGAATGAGAACATTTTTTTTTTTTTTTTTTTTTTTTAATAATTTTGGCGCTATAATATAACGGATTCAGAAGGCGGTAGCGCCCCTCACAAAAAATATATATCAAGTAAAACAGTTCCTAAACCTATTTAGATTATTTTAAAAGTAGATTAAACTTCAATGTCTCACCTTATTGAACTTACGAGTTACTCTGTAATCTATTTTTACGGAATTAAAAGGCAGGATAACATAAAGTCGTGTGAGTGACACACCAGATTATCCGTAAAATAAATGTCTTAGTCTTATTTAAATGATTTTTTTTGTTTGTTTTTTTAATAAACCAAATAAATAAATACACATTTAGAGATAGTGCTATTTAAAAGCGGACTATTTGATATATATGTATATGTGTAGTTATCGGATATCATCTTTATGATATTTGAATAATTTCTACAATCATTTTAAATAAAGGCAGCTTTCAATAATTTTGGCTCAAAAGTATACAGCCATTAAAAAATTAAATTAAAGAATCTGGTGTACGAACAACATTAAACTTGAAAACTTCCTCTAACACAATAAAATCAATGTAAGCATTAGCGTTTTCGAAAGACATTTCTGAAACCGGTAGAGTGCTTAAATTTTATGGTAATATTGCTATTTTCTCCAACGCATTAGCATGTATTTTGCACCTGAAGAAGAAAAGCCACATCTTTTCGAAACCGGTAATGCTTACACTGATTTTATGGTGCTTGAAGAATTTTTTTCTTTATTATAAGATATTTCATTGCATTTATTTTAAGTATTTAAAAAAAATGTATATTGAAAACACATATATGTAAAATTAACAAATATAAGTATATGAATACGGTATTTGTAATTAAAAATGCATAAAAATATAATAAATTGGACGATGCGGGAAAATACTTTATAATAGCAATAAAATTTACCATCTTTTTTTCCGTTAATTGTGTAGAATTCGGAGCTGGGTTGAATTGCTTGTGTGTCAGGTGGTGGGCAACCTGCTTCTTCTAAAGCTCTTTGTAAACTAGAATTCCGTATTACTTGCACTTTAATTTTTCGATCTCTTTCCTAAAAAAAAAAAAAAAAAAAAAAAAAAAACATATTATTATCAGAAATTGCATGTATTTATATAATAGTTATTTATGGCAAAGCATTTTGAAAATAATTCTATTTTTCATCGTTTAATTAATTAGTTTTTACAGATTTAAATTTATACTGTGAAAAAAAAGAGAAAAGACCTGTTATATTACAAATCTTTCTCGAAGTAACACTGCCATAAAATATACATACACTACAAAAAATATCTATATTATATAAAAAAAAGTATGTAATATAAAATATAGTATATAAAATTTTATATAAAATATAGTATATTTTTACATAAAATGTGTAGTATTTTAAATAAATGTATGACATTCATTAATAGAATAGTACATACAATATTCCTACTCAACAGAATTGTTCAGTAGACACACTGAAAAAAAAAAAAAAAAAAAAAAAAAAAAAAATCCAGTTTTACCTGTCAAGATTGAACCAGTGTTCGCCGCGTAGTATACGTGGCATCCTTAAGAAAACTACAAATTATAAGTTTTATTTATGTTATTTATATTATTTTTATTTTTTACATATCAGAACTACAGAAGTGAAGCTTATAAGACATTTCCCATGACAGATATCTTTCATCATTGGTATGAATGACATTAAAAGAGTCACGAGTGTTAATATAACGACCTACTGAAATTTTTGAAGAATGAATTTGGCAGCTCAGCATTCAAGTTTATTTAATCCAAAAGGAAAATATTTCATATATATATATATATATATATATATTTAAAAGCTTGCTAATAATGCATTTAAGTACCTTTGATTTGCTTTTAACCTTTCTAATATAACTGAATATTTTAAAATGCATGATTATACTTACCACATCGTTTTTCAAATGTGGGGTAATTATGACCACACTGTAATAATATATCAATAGCATATATATTTAAGTTCTTCTTCTGCTTATCATTATTAAAGAAAGTATATAACCTTCAAACAATACACGAAACCAATAAGTACCTGAAAGTATTTATTATTTTTATCTTAAATTGCAATCTGTATATCAGAGGGGAAAAAAAATAAGTACCAAAGGTAAAAGCTTTTGTTTTTAACACAAATGAATCTAGATTTAGAAGTAATCCATCTTCTTTCTCTCTATATGTTTGGAAAACCTAAATTACAGGCGTTTTGGTCTTTGTAAACATATAAAGACGAACCACAATCAATTGAATAAAAAAAAGACATTTACGTATGATTTTTTTTTTTCAGAACTAGCTGCCTTAATTTAATTTAATAAACATAAATTATCATTTTATATTCAACCACTAGGGATGTTTCAAAAGACAAACATTAGAATTAAGGGTAGTTGTAAATACTTTAGCAGCAGATCAATACAACAGTAATGATTTCAATACCCACAGAAAAATTTATATTAATAAGTATAAAGGGAAAACGAAGGGTATATAAATTTCCTACTGACGGTCATAATTACCCCCAAGTATTTTCCTAGTGAGGCAATAACAACCACCCCACTAATTTCAAATAAAGAATCCTAGAAAAGTAAAATTTAATAGGGTATACATGAAAGGATAAAGTTACCCGTAATTATTTTAAACAAAAATGTTTCAATAGGAATTAAAATCAAAAATTTAAAATGTTAAAAAATGTAATAAGCAATCAAAATTAGCTCACTTGACCATATGTAGCTGTATAAAACAAAAAATCTTTTGATACATGGTTACAAAAATTCTCTGTTTATTAGATTTTTTTTTTTTTTTTTTTTTTTTTTTTTTTTTTTTTTAACAATGTATAGGAAAATTACTTTAAAAAATACCTATCACAACGTCTCTAAAATTGAGTTTGTATATTATTCTTAATTATGCATTTATTTGCTGTTTTATTTATTTTTTTTTTTTTTTAGATTGGGAGAACTATCATTTGTTAACTCATAACTTTTAACTTTGCTTAGAAAATAAAAATAAAAATCATAATTATATCTTAAATCATTGTAACCCCCCTCCTTTTTTTCAGTTCACTTCAAACAAAGCACTAAATGAAAATTTCTAACATCTATATTTTCAATACGTTTAACGCTATTCAGTAAAATCTTACATTCAAATAAACAATTTATCTTAGCTATCCATTTATCACGCTATGTATATATTATCGAAAAAATGAGCTTGCTCCTTTGATTATCTAAGTATTCAGAGAAGGTTGTTCATTTGATAATATTTGTTATATTGTTAAAGTAGAAAAAAAAAAAAATCGGAAAAAATAACATATCTGTGATAATTATCGCTTAAAAATATATAATAATTAACGGCTAAAATCTTCCTTTACTATTAATTAGTAAAATGATATATTAATTGGGAACTTTTAGCAAAAAACTTTCATTAAAAATGTAGCGAATATATTTATGTGACACTCATATTCAGAAAAATTAAGTTTCTATTTAAGAGAGCTCCAGCTCCATTTAAATCTTATTTTTTAATAAACGAACATCTCCTTATAAATATATTCGTAGCTGAAATTTTGAAAGAATGACACAAAACAAATTTTTTCTCAGTTAGTATATGTCAAAATGGATTTATTAATAACTGTTAAATACTAAGCAAAACTGTTCGCAAATTTCATTTAGAATAACTGACTTCTAATTACTTTATTCACTTTGTTAACTTCTGTGATCTCTCAACAATAGAGTCATTTGTAATTGACAGGTTAAGTTTTCATATATTTATAGGCAATGTTTATATAAATAGAAAAATATACATTTACCCTTTTTTTATTTTCATATTCTATACGTAAGTTTCAAACTTTGTGAAGAAATTTAATTAGAATACATTTTTTTTTCTTATATATGTTGCTGATATGCATTAGTAAATATAATTACCTAATACTGAATTTAAAAAAAAAAAAAAAAAAAAAATAGAAAGAAAGAAAGAAAGAAAGAAAAATGAAGTTTATAAATTAAAACTTTTTAGTATTGCACTTGTGATGAATGTACTGAGCGAAGGTCATTAGGTTTTAATAATTATATATATATATATATATATATATATATATATAAGTTCTCCAAATTTTATAATACAGCAGACAAAATATGCTATTTCAATACCTTCATTTATTAGATCCCACCAATTTATAACATTAATAAGCAGAATATGCAAATTTAATCAAATGCATCGAAAGCATAATGAAATTAAAATAATAAATATTTAGAAAATATTAATTATATGATATGTTATGTTTGAAATACGTTAAAACAATTGGTGGCATTTTAATTATTTTCGTGTTTTTATTATTATTATTATTGTTATCCTTATTATTATCCTTATTATTATTAAGAAATCCTTTATCCTAGAAAATAAAATTTGACTTTTGTCTTTAAATTATTTTTTTTCTTTTGAACATTTAATTTCTGCAGTATTTATATATGTATTAATTTCTAGACTATGTCTTCCAGAATATACTGATTAAGTTGATTTTCATTAGCTTTATTATTATTATTATTACTATTTATTATTATTATTATTTATTTATTTATTTAATTTTTATTTATTTTATTTATTTATTTATTTATTTATTTATTTTTATTTTTATTTATTTATTTATTTATTTATTTTTTTTTTTTGTGTGTGTGTGTGTGTATGGGTGGAACATTAAAAAATATTTTTGTTGTTATAAGTATAAAACTTTGAATAAACATCATAAAATGCAATAAACTTGCAACAATTGTTTCAAGTTGAAAAATTATACAACCCTTCGTCAGACGAACAAAGTAGGCACGGGTGTTGCAATCAAAACGGCATCGCACAAAGCTGTTTTAAGTGAAGAGCAAGAACATATAAAGATGAATGGAAATATAAATATTGGTGTAATCAGAATTATCAAATGACAAAAAAATAAATGAGCACTGCTGGAATGTCCGTAATGAAGAGATTTCCTATTGCTTCCCTCTGTTTAGCTCATGGTAATCGTTTTGATTATTCTAAAATTAACATAATTTCATCTCCTTTCTCCTCTTCCCATTTGGATACCTATAAAGCTTTTTGCATGTTTAAAAATTCAAAAAATCTTGTTAATGATATTTCTTCCACTTCGTTCTTGTCTAATGCTTAGAAATTATTCACGTAGCTTCGATTTTTGTTTAATTTTGACATTTTTAAGTTTTTTCGATTTTGTTACATTTTTTAATCTTATTTATTTACTTATTTTCTTTTTTTTTCCTTTGATAATTCTGATCACATTAGTATTTATATTTACATTCGTCTTTATATATTTTTGGTCTTCACTTAAAACGGTTTTGTGCGTTGCCGCTTTGATTGCAGCACTCGTGCCTACTTTGTTCGCCTGACGAAATGTTGTGTATTTTTTCGACTTGAAACAATTGTTGCTAGTTTATTGCATTTTATAGTGTTTATTTAAAATTTTGTACTCATTACTTTAAGACGTCAGTTCTGTGGTGGTTTCTTAGTACTTTTGTTGTATTTATTTATTTAGACGTTAATATAAAATATGAAAAAAAAAAGTAAAAGAAATTAGAAATGATATATATATATATATATATATATGTTAATTTTGTATTGTGCCATAACAACATTATAACTTTAATCACATGTATTAAATATTTACTGGATTATTTTTTTTTTCTTAATAGTTTTATATATACATATATGTTACTCTAAAAATATAGTTATTAAAAATCACGGTGAGGATAGATCTTGTAATAAAATTTAATGGACTTCCGATTATATATTCGTTTTCGTAAGTAAACGATTTTTTATGTTAAGTTTAGAAGTTTATCTGTTTATAGTTTTTGGATTCTATTTAACTTACTCTCTTGTACAAATAATTAAGTTATTTTATACATAAATCTATCATTAATGTATATTACTTCTCTGCTTTATGCTTACAGAGATACAGAAATTTACTGTATTTTGTATGAAAACTATTCAGTTAATGAGTAATGAGTATTTTATGGTTAAATGTCTTTCACTTTTTCTTAATTATATTTTACATTACTTCCTGTGATATGCTTGTAAAAGTTTATACATTAAAGGGGGGAGGGTGAATTGAAAAAAAAAAAAAAGAATCCGCATTTGTACATATATATATATATATATATATATATATATATATATATATATTATTTATTTATTTATTTATTTATTTATTTATTTATTTTGAAAAACGTCTAATTTAATTATGTAAAAATAGGGAGTAAACGAATAATGGTTTTGCCGGATACTGCATATCCGTCTTTAGTCGATATTAGTGTTTCAAATACTCGATATGCGGCAAAATCAATATCTTTTACGTACCTACATTTAAATTGTAAAATTGGTGTTTTCTGAAAAAAAAAATATCCAAGTGCAGCATTTATTTATTTATTTATTTATTTATTTGGAATGAATCCTTAATTTTTTTTAAATTTAAGAATTTAATTTAAAAAAAATGTATCTTAATTATTTTTAAATAATTTTTCAAAAAATAGTATTGTACTCGACACCACCCCCTCCTCTCCTAAATAAAATAATAATAAAAGAAACATATTAAATACAACGGGGGAAAAAAATAGTAATTGCAATAGATACCAGAAACTTCCTGTTAATCATATTCATCCTTTTTTACTGCCTGTTCTGCTCATTTACAAACAAAGAGCACAAACTTCGTGGGTGGGCTATAAATTATAACATCACATACATCTGAAACAACGATTCATCTAAAGAGATTTAATATCTTAAACGGGATCCTGCCAGTTACATTTAAACTAAGCGAATACATATATATTCTTGAAAATGAATGCATGTCGGCAAACATATTTTTCGTGCGCTTGTAATGATGTTTCTCAATTACAATTTAGCTGATTGCGTTTTATAAATTGAAATGGGATCACGTTTAGTGTTGAAACAAATTATGGAGGGCGGGATTTAATTTGAGTTGTTAACTTTGAAACAAAGAAGACATTAATTTTCATTTAGTATTCTATTAAAATGAATTGGAAAAATAATTTATTTACTTAGGCTTTTGAATAGAGTTTCATGAGAAGTGTTTAAATAAATGTTTCAATATACTCATGAATTATTAAATTTAATGATGATTGATCACGTTTTAAATGTTTATTTAGTTTAGACTTAATTTTTATAACCTTGCTATGTTGCTAAATTTAAGATTATAATAAATCAATCTTTAATTAATTTTCGGTACACATTTGACATATTTCGGTTAATACAATTAATTGACTCAAATAAATTAATTATTTAAATAGTCAGAATAAATTTACTGCACATTTTGAGCTTATTACACCGTTTTAAGTAATAAGTTACATATATTCATCAAACAAGTATATTAAAGACGCCCCTTTTCTAATATTTGTGAAAACAAGTACAGTAAAACAGTTCAATGTCAAATCATAGCCTCCTAAACTAGATACCTGTCGCATATCTGTGAAGCGGTAGACAGCGCCACCTGGTACAGATTGCGTGACATTTTTATTCAACTGTTACCAATAATTTTAAGAAGTGATATATGATATATATAATCGACGTTTCTTCTATTTTATTCGCCTTTTATGTATGTCATATCCCACTTTTAAAAAATTTTTGTGGCTGTTGAATAAAAAAGTCACACAATCTATAACAGTTGGCGCTGTCTACCATTTCAACTGTTGCCAAGTTTCTGAGCCACGCGACAGGCATCTAGTTCAGGTGGCTATGGTCAAATTGTTGGCGGTTGTATTTCAAGAAGGATTTTTATGAAATTGTAACCGACATCTAAAAGTAATTATGTATTAATATTTCTCTAAAATTTATTAATATTAAATATCGTTTTAAATGTTTATTTGATTTAGTCTTAATTTTTACAACCTTGTCATGTTGCTAAATTTAAGATTATAATAAATCATTCTTTGATTAATTTTCGGAACTGATTTGACATATTTCGGTTAAACTATTTAATTAACTCAAATAATTATTTAAGTATTCAGAATAATTTTACTGTACAGTTTGAACCAATTACAGTGATAATTATTAAGGTGCATATAGCCATCAAAGAAATACTTTAAAAGAAGCTTCTTTTTCTCATATTTATGAAAACAATTATAGTAAAACTTTTTAATGGCATAGAGAGGGCTGGTGCATTTCAAGGGAAATTTTGAGGAAATGGTAACCGATATCTGAAAGCAATTATTTGTTAATATTTCTCTAAAAATTATATATATATTAAATTACTTAGATATTTCATTAGTTAATTTTTGCGCAAACAGACTTAGAAAAAGAATATTTCTCTTAAAATTTAAAATACAGTAGAACCTCGATTATCCGAATCTCGATTAACCGAAACTCAGCTCGATTAACCGAAACTCTCCGATAACCGAAGTCGGTTTCTTCTTCACTTTTTTTTTTTCACTTTCTACTATTATCCAAAATTTTCTCTTAACAAACATGTATTTTTAATTTTTTTTTTTTTTCCACATTCCTTTTGTATGCAAGCCATCCTTTCCAAACTACGAGTGCTGATAAATATTTTAGATGATTATTGATGAATTCTCGATTATCCGAAAATTTCGATTATCCGAAGTAAGTTCGCTCCCAATTACTTCGGATAATCGAGGTTCTACTGTACTTTAATAAATTTCATTTAGCATTTTATTTGTGTGCTAGTTTTATTTTGATTTTTTTTCTTCTAATAAACTAAAGTTGAAACACAGTGCAAAAATGCAGGATTAAAAGAAGTTTCGATACATGAAGAAAATGAACTATTAAGTTTTAATTCAAAAATCCAATTACATTAAAAAATGATTCTTTTCACAGAAAAATATCCAGAAAAAAAATAGCAGCATTTTCTTGCTATGTAAAAATAATAAGAAAAATAAGATTTTATGAAAAAGTAATAAAAAAAAATTCTATGGTGTTATCAGATACTTCCAAAGCAGGAATTTGGTTTAAGGGCGAAATAATCTTGCATTTCGGAAATGAGTTTTTACATAGGTTAACGCTGTTGAAGTATTTATGTAATTTTCCAATCGCCGACGAAAATTATTCCTGCGTTTATTCGTCCATTATTCCTTATTCCTGCTTTTTTTTAAATATTATTAAGTGTAAAGTAAAATAATTGATACAGCAGAGAGATGATGACGTATTTTGACAATACGACAAAAATGGCAGGATATTGTGAATTTGCTGTAAACTAATTACATATTTCGGGAGTTAGATAGAGAAAAAAAAAGCCCGATATTTCCTAATTAGCAATTAAATAATTGCCTATTTTTAAATCTTCGAATTTTATTTTTTAGAAATTACTATTTTTTTTGTTGTTGTTGTTGTTGTTGTTGTTGTTTAATAACCAGAGAAAATATTTTTATGAGTAGTTTTTAAAATGTATAAAATTTTAATCTGTCTATCTAGAAATAATTCTATTTCCAAAATGGGCTTTTGTCTGAAACAGACGATCTTAAAGAAAACTGTTGACAAAGTCAGCGATCGTAAATCGGATATTTTACCAAAAAATGTTCAATTAAAACATTTCTTCGAAAATTCGGAGCGTTTTATTCTTTAATTAATCAAGAAATTCTCAAACATTTGGCAAGTTAATTAAAGGATCTGAGAGACATTGGCAAGTAACTTAATCTACAATTATTGGATGTATTCAAATCATTGTCATGTTCAGTCAAAGGTTGCAATTTCGATTCTTTGATTGAAAAACCTTCCTTAAACATAAACTACATTCAACATTATAGTCGAATATCCACTTTATAATACTAAATAGGAAAAAATCTACTTACTCTCAAGATATGTCGACAAAATTTAAATGAATTAAGATCACCTCATGTTTTTAATCGATATCAGTCGAAATAAAAGTATTTCAGGGCAGAATTAAATTTAAAGTTTTATATAGAATTCTGTTAATAGTTCTAATAACAGACTGGTTACGCGTTAATAAAAGTTGTTAATAGAATTAATATATATATATATATATATATATATAAAGAATTATATCTAAAAAGTAAACGATTCTAAGAATACCCTCTTATGAATAGAAGAAAACAATTAGTAAAAAATCAGTCTCACGACGCATGATGCATTATTAAATATTATAGTTTTACAACATGATTTCCTCTCGTATAATAACAATCCGTTCAGATTATGTATTTCATATTATTTAAAAAGCAAAATAACTTTTCTGCGTTTGAAAAGCAATTCAGCATTATATTTTAATATGTTTTACAGTATATTAGATATCTATAGAGCATATTTTGCTAATAGAATATACAGAATACTATTAAATGAGTTTTTAATGATCTTTGACTATGATTTTGCGCTTTATTGCTTTTTCAATCCCAATAATTTGAATATAAGTGTAGTTTGAATAAAAGAACTCATAATCATAGATTTTCTTTTTTTAATACTCTTTTTTTTTTTTTTTTTTTTTTTTTTTTGCTGTTTTTCCGTGCATGAATAGTATATTTTTGTGCCTTAAAATATGCTATTTACTTCTCGACATTTTTTGTATGTTGTCTCACATATCATATAACACAGTAGTAAAGATATTTTTATCTTCAGTTTAATGGTCCAGGAACATACTCAGTTATTTATATAGAAATAAATGTATTCATAACTAATGGAATACAAAGATCTTTATGATAAATTTTAATGATCAAGTCTTATAATGTGAATGGTATCATATTTTGTTAGTTTTGAAAATATAATAAACTAAACGCAAAAAAACACTGAATTAAAGAATTCAAATCCTGTGTAATATATATATGTATATAATTTATTCTTATTTCATATCTGCAGTAAGTTTTAGTCGATCATTATTTGATGTTTATAAAAGAAAATATGAAATTCCATTCTGAAACTTCATTCTTTTAATTATTCATCATTAGTAAAATGTATAATGATGATAAAATAGGTTATAATGTGTACTTTTATACATATACTAATGCATATCTGTGTAAGAAACGAAATAAGGATTTTTTCCCCTCACAATTAATAATGACTTTTTAATAATCACAAAAAAACTATCAAGTTATCGATATATATGCATTTATCCTAATAGAAATATAAATTTAATCTAACGCAATTCCTCTTATAAATATACCATCGTTTATACGAAGATATACATAAAATGTGAAATGTAATGCAAAATTTTAAACTGTCCCTTCAATAAAACATATATCTAAACCAGATATTCAAATTTGAAACTGAAAAGCTCCACCCTAAATCTGAAATGAATGAACTTTATTCTGGATTCATATAAAATGTTTTCAGATTCCTGGCATTGCGTTCTACATTCCTTATGTAAATATATGTCCAAAACATACGTATAAAACTTTTTACTTCTGGCATTTACTTAAATCCCTACGATGTTAGTAAAAAAGCAATATATGAGAAATTTAATGTAGTATTTTTTATTAGTCACCCATATGCAGATGGAATTTCACTTTTGTTTCTTTTTATTAAGTTTCGAATATGCTCAGAAGGTTTATTTCATTTATATTTTTTATAATAAATATTAAAATAAGTTTAATGCCATAAAATAGCTTAATAAAATTTGCCACATCCATTTTCTTGCATTGACAATAGTAATGTGTAGTCTGTACGAAGTTGCTCTATAAAATAACATTATATGTATATATATATTTAAGAAAATATATATTTCTTTTTTAAATAAACAAGTGTATTTAAAATGACTATGGTATTATTTTTTTATGGTATTATTTTTTTTCGCAGAAATGAACTTTATGAATGAGTTTTCTCTAAACGTACATAATACAATAACCCCAGTTTAAATATTTAAATATTTAAATATTTATATTTTAATTTAATTTTACATTTCGCATGAATTTAGTAACTTTAAGGACATACATGATATGATGTTTGTCTGAGGAGGGATTTATTTAGAATACGAAAATACTAAACATTTTAGTAGTATTAGAATATTTTACTGGATTATAATTTCTACGTGGTATTTAGTTAATAAGTTTTAAACTTTGTCATATGAAAACGTCGTATATTTCAGTCTTTTTTCTTCCTTTTTCTTATTATTTTTTTTTTTCCATGATTTAAAGAATCATTCACAGCTCTTTAGTAATTTTTTGTATTGCATATTATCTACTACTCAATATAAATAAAGTAAAAATCCAGTGATAATATTTTTTTAAATATTCTTACGCGGAAAAAAATTTAATCATACAATAACGCACCTAAACTAAAGACACTATTTTTCTTTTCGCATAAATACAGAGAAAAATGTATTTATTAAATTATTATTAACTAACAAAAGAAAAAAAAAAAAAAAGTAAAATTGATTCTACTTTTCAAATATAAAAATGTGTTTTAAAAAATCAACCGTATCTTTTAACAAATATCTTGACATTTATAGAAGAGTGAAATAATAGTATTGGCATTGTGTGGTATAAACTTACTGCTCTTAATTTGTTACCGGCAGCTTCTTTCGCCATCTGATAAAGTGAGAGAGGCATCATGAAATATCCTTGCCATTTACAGTCTAGATAAACTTGCATCCGAGACATGCTCTCTGAGGTTGCTGGGGTAACGTGTAAGAATAGACCTCTGTGATAACTCCTTTCACTTAATCCTTTTACAGGTAAATGCTGAAGACGAACTCTTCCCCATTCTTTCGTTGCAATAGTTACTAAAAAAGAAAAAAAAAAAGACAGAAAATTACTTCCAAGAAATCTGATTCTGGAGTAAAAAATAACCTTATTAATAAAAATATATTAATATAAAAAAACTAGAATGTTGTGACCACCACATGACTTTCTTCAATATTTTCCTATGCAAATTCACTCAGTAAAAATAATTTATTAAAATCATTATTTAATAAAATTATCTCCCGTGATAATGCAGTACGATTTCCATATTAGAGAAGTAGTAGTATAACACTAAATATCCAAAAAAAGTTCATTTTATTCTCGATATTACAAAAAAAAAAAAAAAAAAGGTTAAAAATGGAAAAAAAAAAAAAAAAAAAAAAAAAAAAAAAAAATCGATAACTTTATTTTAATATCGCAGATCGATGGTTCAACTATTATTTTAAAGGTACTGGTGAGCTCTGTTGAAAGATACCCATCATGAAAATTTATTCCCCTCGAGAAGGGACTTCCCCCCAGGGGGGAGGCGATGCTCCAACATATACAATTTTTTTTCCCAATTGACTAACTGTATTATAAATAATTCTTGTAAATTTAATAATGATTATTAAAAAATAAATATTTTTACGCACATTTATACAAAATATTGTCCTATACCACCCCGTTAAAAATTTAGAAAAAGCGGGATGACAACACAACCTGTAAGACAACTTGATAAGCGCTAATTTAGGTCAAGGTGTAATGACATACAAATTTGTATGAAATTCTGTGCAGTAGCTTCTGAGATAGAGTTGCCACAAAATTTTGTCGCACACACACACACAGACAGACAGATATTTTCTAAAAATAGCAAATCATGTTCTACAGATCTCAAAACGTGTAAATCTATCGAAGAACCACGGTCGAAAGTTTTTACGAATCCAATACTTTCTTCTATTGATTATAGAAAAAAGTAATAAATATAGAGGCTGATATTGATTATTAATTCATTATTAAAAAGTAAGAAAAAGTAAAATTAGTACTTGAAAATAGTTATAAAATATATATTACAATAATGTTTACTTACTTCTATATATACAAGCAGAATATATTGAATTCGTGAAAGTTTTCGACTTCCTGATCTTAATGGATTTATCAGTTTTGAAGTGAATTGAAAATAATTTGACGATTCTTATAAAAAGTCTGTTTGTGTGTATGTGCACGTGCGTGGATCACAAATATTGTTGACTATGAACCTACAGACATGACGAACCTACGGATAAAGTTTAACCATACATGATATTCAGTTGAGCCCTGATCCAAATTAGTACTAATCACTTTTGGGGATCAATCGCTCAACAGGTGACGCTGCCATTCTATTTCTTGTTAACATTTAACTCCTTAGCTGCCGAGGAAAATTTACAAGATTCGCTTCAATATGCCACTATTATCTTTCAACTCTGAGATGACTAAATCTTTTGACAACGCTGTTAAAGGTCACTTTCAAGGTCCTTTTATTTCATTGTTAAATTGTGTCAGTTGTTTTACTGGTAGAAGTAGAATACAAAATATTGTTCTTCGGAAAAACGTATATTTACGCCCGGGGCGGTTAAGAGGTTAATTTCGTACTATAAGTCAAGATTTAGATAAAAGTGCATAATAAAAAATGATTTTTAACGAATAATTACGTACTTAAAAGGAATTACTGATAAGACTAATAGGAATCTAGAAAAAAATATATTCACATGTAAAATCCCCTGGGAGATGTAAGTTTTTAATACAGGTATTTTTCAAAAGAACTGGTGAAATATTTTTAAACGAATTAAAAAAAAAAAAAAAAAACAATATATCTGGGATAATTCAAGACAAAATTTATTGATTTTTTTTTTTCATTAAAAAAATCGAAAATCTCAGATTTCGGTTTTAAAAATTGACTCTCTTTCGATATTTAATGTTATAGTTCTCTGAGATAAAAATCGCCTGCATTAATCTTAAAAAATAATTTTAATGAATAGTTATTTTGTACAAAACTGTATTTCAGGAATTTGTAGAAAAGAAAAAAAAAAAAAAGAAAAAAAAAAGAAAAAAAGAAAAAAAAAAAAGAAAGAAAGAAAAGAAATGTAGAAGAAAGTGTTGTATTGGCCACAACATACTAGTTTAAAAAAGTATTTTTCATTATTTAAAAAATTTTTATTAAGCAAAATATTGATTTGATAAAGATACATTTTTATTTTTGCCAAAAATGATATACATATAAAATCTTTTTGATGGATTCGGCAATTTTTCTATGCGAACTCGTTTAAAATATATTTAGGGAATTGTGAATAGTTGTATTTGAGCACGATCAGCTGTAAATTGTATTATATATTTTATTGAAAATTCAATGTATTTAGATTTACTATGTTAGAATTAAGCTAAAATTTAAACTGATAAGTTTTGATAACGGTAATTTTATTGGTCTTAAAAGAAATACATGTTTTTTATTGCCTCTTTTTTTCAGAATCAGCATTTTTGTACAGCATTTTTTGTTTTTTAATTAATCTTGAAAATACATTACTGAATGCATAATTAGTTAAAATGTGTTCAACAAAGAAATTTCCTCGGTAATATATATATATATATTAAAATCAAACAAAACGAAAGACAATTAAAAATAAAATGTTTAATGATCTGTAAATTACAAAAAAAAAAAAAAAAAAAAAAACTTGTTTTTTTTTTTTTTTTTTTTTTTTTATAGAAGATTACAAAGTTGCTTGTAACATAAAACGGAGTAAAAAACGCGGCGAATAATAACAAAGTAAATGTTTGTAGAGGGCAATAGGGATCACTGTCCTGTGAATTTACAGGTTGAGTTAGCTCGACACCACTCAATACTTTATCCAACGACTTGGAGGGAGAGAATGCACTACTTGGATGACAGTGATAATGGCGAACAGCAATGCCATACGTACTCTCTTGCAAGTACTGAACGCATAACACACGGAAGACTGTTGCAATGTGGTAGTATGTGTCATGGCAGACGTAACTTACCTTTGTTTTATATTTCAATTACATCGAACCTGTTTCCTCGAAGATTGATTTATGCCCCTGAAAAGTTTACCGGATAATCCATCTTAAACCATTAAAGGTTTTAACATTGTAACTTATTTCTAGCACGTGTCGATTAAAATATCCATCAATACTTATGTTTTTATTTAATTTTGGACACAATTTTACCCAGTCACTCTATGAAACTCAAAAGAATGGAATGTTGCTAAGTTTAAAGCCTAGTTTTACCCACTTCTAGGTAGTGCTTATCTTCTTACAGGCTATTTTCTATAGGGGTCACGGTAGTTGCCTTTATAAGTTCAATTTTTAAAAATTTTCCTCTTTAAATCTATACAATCAAATCATAAAAAAATTGTATAACCTTCTACCTTTAATATGCTAAATTCAAATATACAATGATGTTATATGATAACTCGGGAAGTTTAAAGTCAGATTCATTTATTAAAAGTTGACCCTTCATCCGAATAAAATAAATTTTGTGATTTTGTGAAGAACTGCTATTTTTGGAAGAATAGATTCTTTTTTTTCATTCAATACATTAAAATAAAATAATTATGTTTTTATTTTAGAGCATCCATAAGTAATGAGAATATTCATTTTTATTATGATTATTATTATTATTTTATGGAAATAAGTAACGAATATTGTGCTTCGGATGAAAAAAACTACTTTTTATTTGTTAAAAAAAAAAAAAAAAAAAAAAAAAAAAAAAAAAGTTAAATTTGAAACAAATTGAAAATACTTTATCACCAAACAGCCTTTCATGCATAATAATAATAATAATAGTTTGAATTGTGCTTGAAGTTTTTTTTTTCTTTTTTATGTGCATATAATGACAGTAATCAATTGTATTTCAATGTAGTTGCTCTTACTTCAAAGATAAAGAAAGGGCAATTTAACTCATAAATAATATATATATATAATGCATTAAGGGTTTCCATGTAAATAAATAAATAAATATATAAATAAATAGGAGGAAAAGGCATTAAAGCGAGGGAAATAAGTCGCAAATTTTCAAGTTAAATGTCTAATACAGATGACGCAAAAAAAAAAAAAAAAAAAAAAAAAAAAAAACTGAAAAGTTAATGTGAAAGTGCATGTTGAAAGCTCTAGCATATTATATTTTTTCTTGGGTTATTTCCATTGTTCACTTTTTTTAGTAATACTCTCTAAAATATACATATTTCAATAATTTAAAAATATTCGTGCACCATTTACAGCCACTTTTTAAAGAACTGTTATTTCCTTAACGTTAGTTGTGTCAATGTAACGTGTTTGCGTGAAAAAACATGTCTGTGTATCATTTAACAGTTGATAAAAAAAAAAAAAAAAAAGAGGATTAAAAGTTTTACGTATAAATTCATTAGAGGAAATTATAAATCTTTTTTTTTTTTTTTTTTTTTTTTATAAATAACGCCTGGGCAATACATCAATGCAAATTTTACAAAATATTATCTTTTTAACAGCTAATTTCAAATTATTTATATGTTATTTTATTAGGTCTACTGTGGTTAAGCAATAAAAGTTTTATATATACAAGCAAGATATCAATATAGCTATATTAGTTCCAGTGCAATATATCATAGTAATTTTTCAATGAAAATATTTTAATATTTAATAACGATCTTTCCTCTTCTTATACGTTATTCGAAATAGACGACGACAGGAAAGCTAAAGACTTTCTGTTATAGCGTTTTTCTTTAACGCATTTAAATATTTTTTTTTTTTTCGCATCACATACATTCTTAAAGTAATATGCACATATTATCTCTTAATAATCTTAGGTGACATTCACAAAACTTTCTCTTATCTTGCATTGCAATACTAGAAAACAGATCTCAGATTAAAAGATAAGATAACAAGTGCTCTATTTGAATCAACATAAAAAAAAAAAAAAAAAATCAAAATCAAAATAGACTTAAGAGCAGTTTTATTTAACATATAATTTTGTGCGTGGAATAAATAAAACATGTATATTTATATAGAATTCAAGGCTGTTATTGAATTTCAAAGCTTATTCCAAATCATCCAGTCCATGTTCCCATCAAAATTATACCTCTGGGGGTCATCGAAGCTAGGGCCGAAGCGGGAGAGCCATCCGTTCCGCGGAGGATCAAATTTGTGATGGTATGTCTCAGGACCACCTTTAGGGATGAATTCCAGACCGTCGCCATTTGCCCATTGCGCAACCAACCAACCAGCCAACCAACCAAATCATTCAGATAATCTTGAACTTCACTATTCTTTGAAGCTTTCCAGTCTTTATCAAACTTTGCAATATGGAACATAATATCAACTTTAAAATGCAAAATTAAAATTACTTAGAGTTGTTTGTTTTCAAATTATGCTAATAACAGACAAAAGTCACCAGACCTTAAAAGTTTGACTTATTTAGAAAACCTTTAAACGCGTAATTATATCAAAAAGAACCAGCGAAAATTTAACTTCAAAAATATATTATTTACGTATAAAGCTAAAAATAATTTTCTTTTCTAGGAAAATTTCCTGGACGTGGTAAAATGTAGTGAATCACATCCATTAATTATATTCAATAGAAAAGAATGTGTTATCTTAATTTTTAAAGCCCTGTATGTTGTCTACAAACTGTGTAACACGTCACACTGTGTACTTAAATACAGTCGTATATTGAAAACAGATACAAAACCACCGGAAAGGAACATCTATCCATTTCTAAATATTGCCACAATGTATCTCTTATTTTTTGGGTACCTTTGTAAACAAATGGTAAAAGATTCTCATACCATATTCTACACGAAACATTATTATGTATATATATATATATATTCGTGTTTTCACCCAAAAGAATGTTTCGGGCCCGGATCAAAGATATTCCTAGCTATTGCTATCTTTGAGACATAAAAACATTCTTTTTGCATATTTGTATTCTACCAGACCCTTGATAACATTAGAATGCAAATATGTATTTATATATTTCCAATTTATTCTATTTTTATTTGATTTGGTGGCCTTTGTTTTCGATCAAATTAATTGTTTGAATATTGTTAATATTTAATAATTCTTAAATTTTAGTGACTGATAATCAATATATATACAGTAGAAATTGGATAATTTGAAGTTGAAGGGACCAGATAAAAATTCGAAATATCCAAAAATTCGAATTACATATACTATTTTGTCAAAAAAAGTGATAATTGTGTGATCTCTGCGATCAGAGATTTAACACATAAACTTTATATCTAAGAATACCGCTACATCACCCCTTTACCCCCCCCCCATTATATCAATATTTTTACGAGCTTAACTATTCAACACTTTTTAAAAAATAGTCAAATATTTTTTATTTCTTTTTAAGTGGAATCTTTGTGTCATAGCATATGACCTGATACAAAAATAGAATCTTCTACATTACACATGACTTTCAATTCACAAAAACCTCGAAGTTCATATATATGCGCCATATCTTCTGGTGCACTAGCTAGGGGCTTCTATTGTATTTCCTTATCCTTCTTTTGAAAGACTATAAAAATTGATAATGCACTTCAGATGAGTCAAATCTCGGGATCAAATTTTACTGTAATATTTTAAAGGTAATCGTATGAAAAATTCGAATTACCCAAAATAGAATTCGAATTATACACGATTTTTTAACATTATTTTAATACAAAATTCAAGGGACCGTGTAAAATATTCGAATTATCCAAAATTTCGAATTAAACAAGTTCGAATTATTCAAGTTTCACTGTATATATATATATATATTGTTGATTTATTATAACTTGACTCATGCATAAAGAATTGACCTGCATCAAAAAACATTTTACTCAAACGAAACTAATTTTTAGCATGCAGAATATTAAGAAAAGCTAACTCACCTCTCTCCTGCATTTCCTCTAGTCGCTTGAAAAAACATTTAGGAGATACAAGTCAAGAAAGATGAAATCCGATTACTTTCTATAGTTGATTTAATCATAGATTTTCTTGCAGTAGTTTTATGAATAAAAACAGAATCTTTCACAAACTTTAGCACAGATTTAAACATTCAGAATACGTATAAAGGCATTTTTTTTTTTATGCCTTGAATGAATTATACAGAATAAACAGAAGAATACTTAATGTTTTAATAATATAACAATTAATGGATTACTTGGCTGTCCGAATGCAGCCTGAATATTAGAATGTCAATTCAAGAATAAAGTTACTTCAGTTTTTTGAATAGTTCGGAGAGAGAAACAGAATCAATAATAAAAAAAAGAAAAAGAATGAGTTTTTTCTCTTTCTGGTCACATGACTGTCTACTTCTCATCGGCTGGCGCCTTTACCGCTTCCCATGAATCAACAGGCTGGGCGGGGCGGGAAGGCACCGGAGCAGGAGTCGAAATACTTGGAAAAGGGATCACCTGCGATACCGGTCGAATAAGAGTTCCAGCAGAAGAGGTCTTGAGTTGGAGGACCCTGGCGATTCCATCAGGTCCGTGAATCAACTTGATGATTCGTGCTAGCTCCCAATGGAGTGGAGGTGATACTTTATTTTTCAGGATGACGAGTTCCCCTGGAGAAAAGTTGTGACGGTAGTTGTTGGTTCTTTTGGATCTATGCAGCAATGTTGGCAGGTATTGTGCTTTCCACCTCTTCCAAAACGTTTCCTTCATCTGCAATAAGAGCTTATACCTAGAAGAAAGACTAAGAGAATTGTTGGTTAATGGCAGTTCTGGCAATTCTAATAATGCAGTTCCAATCAAGAAATGTCCTGGTGTTAAAGCTGCGATATCATTAGGAGCATTGGACAATGGTGATAGAGGCCGCGAATTTATAACAGCCTCTATTTGACATAGAAGAGTGGACAGTTCCTCAAAATTTAAAATTGCTCCTTGTGTGATTTTTACCAAATGATGTTTGGCTAATTTTATCGACGCTTCCCAGAGTCCCCCAAAATTTGGAGCATACGGGGGAATAAAGTGCCAGGTTATTTGGTGTTGGGAAGCAAAATTTTGTAATTTTTCTTCTTTGAATAAAGAAAATAGCTGTTTTAGGTAAGAATGGGCTCCGACAAAATTTCTGCCATTGTCCGAAAATATGTCAGAGGGGTATCCACGCCTACCTATGAAGCGTTTCAAGGCTGCGAGAAAGGCTTCTGTAGAAAGATTTGAAACACATTCAAGATGCACTGCCTTTGTCGCCATACAGATGAAAAGGGCAATATATGATTTAAAGGTTGTCGCTTTTCGTTTATGTTGACATTTTGTCATTACTGGTCCCGCGAAATCGACACCAACCTTCGAAAATGGCCGAATGGGTGTGATTCTTTCTGAGGGTAGATCCCCCATCTTCGGAATTATTGGCTTAGCTGACAGTCGAAAACAGAGTATACACTGTCTTAATACTGATTTTACGGTGGAGCGTCCGTGGGGAATCCAAAATTTGTTTCTAAGGAGTGAAAGTACTAAATTGGGACCAGCATGGGAGCTTAAGTTATGATAATATGTTATTATCAAGGAAGTAACGTGATTTGCTTTGGGAAGTAATATGGGGTGTTTTTTTTGAAATCGTAAGGATGGGTGGTTCCGCAGGCGTCCTCCAACACGAAGAATGCCTGCTTCATCCAGAAAAGGATCAAGACAGAATAGATGGTGTGAAGGTTTTAAAAGTTTGCCTTTCCTTAGTAAGGCAATTTCATCACTAAATTCTGCATTTTGAATAATTTTTACAAGCCACATTTCCGCTTGATTTAGCTCTATGGCCTTTAAAGGACCACTTTCCTTTGATTTGGTTTTAATTTTATTGATAAATCTCAAAACATAAGCTAGAATTCTTAAAAGTTTTAGATAGTTAGAGTATTTTGTGATATGTGATATGAAAGTGTTCTTAGAAAGTGTAGGCTTAGAACTTGAATCTGTCGAATGTTGATGAGTTTGTTTCTGAACGGAAACTGAATGTAATGTGCACATTGGTGGTAGCTCAAAACTATGGAGCCATTTTGGCCCTTCCCACCACTCAGTTCTAGCTTTCAACTTAGCCGGGGACAATCCTCGTGTGGCACAATCGGCCGGGTTTTCTTTTCCTGGGATATGTCTCCAAAATTCTAATTGAGTAAGAGCTCTGATTTTGGTAGCTCTATGGGCCACGAAACTATTTCCTTTGTTTGAAGGGTTATTTATCCAGTTCAATACAATAGAAGAGTCAGTATAGCAGTATGTCGAATGAGTAAATTTAAGGGATTTTTGAATATTGCAAATTAACTCAGCTACGAGTACAGCCCCACACAATTCTAATTTCGGTAAAGTGAGTACTTTTATGGGTGCGACTCTAGTTTTAGCAGCAATTAGATATACCTGAATCGTGTTTGTTATGATCTTTAAATATGCGACTGCCGCATATGCCCTCGGAGAGGCATCACAAAAGCCATGCAGTTCAACTGTACAATCTTTAGTATTTGAACCTACATAGCGTGGAATGGACATAGATTTAAACTCATTAATTTCATTATAAAAAGTTTTCCATTCTTGCAAAATATCTGGAGGTATAGGCTCATCCCACGTTGATTGCAACTTCCACAATTTTTGTAGAATGAGTTTTAAGGTTATTGTAGATGGCGAAATAATTCCGAGGGGATCATAAATTTGCGCAATTACGGATAGCAACTGTCTTTTCGTATTAATTTGTTGATCAGCTAAGGTTCTAACTTGAAGAGTATCTTCATTTAAATCCCAGAACATTCCTAGTACTCTTTGATTTATTTTTTCTTTATCCTCAAAAAAATGAATGACCGAATTAGCCTTATCTTCCTCTGGAATATCAGAGAGCGCTTCTGGATGGCTACAAGCCCATTTCCTAAGTTTAAACCCTCCAGCTTGCATTAGAGCCTGCAGCTCCATTATTCTATCTTTTGCTAATTGAAGGGATTGTGCCCCTGACAATAAGTCGTCGATGTAAAAATTCTCCTTGGCAATTTCTGCTGCCAATGGAAAATTTTGTCCCTCATCCTCACATAATTGCTTAAGGGTGCGTAACGCTAAATAGGGTGCACAAGCTGTTCCGTAGGTGACAGTATTCAATTCGTAAAAGGATAATTGGTCATTGGGAGATTCTCTCCAAACAATTCTTTGGTAGATTCTATGTTTCCTTTCAATTAAGATTTGCCGATACATTTTAGCTATGTCTGCACTGAACGCTACAGGGTTGGCTCGAAATTTTATTAAATTGTCAAAAATATTTGACTGTAGTTTAGGACCAATATATAAAATGTCATTTAAAGATTTGTTATTTGTTGTTTTAAACGAGGCGTCAAATACTACACGTAATTTTGTTGTTTCAGAGTTTTCATTTACCACCGCATGATGCGGTAAATAATAATGTGGCGTTTCATTAATTTCAGCTGGATTTAATTTTGTCATATGACCTAAATTTATATATTCGTTCATGAAATTCGAATACTCCCTCTTTAATTGTGGGTTCTTTTTAATTTTATTTTCAATGGAAAGAAATCTTGAAATAGCACCTGACTTACTGTCACCTAGTGCCTTATCTGGCTTAAACGGTAGATGAACGACATATCTTCCCTGACTATTTCTTTTAGTTGTGGTTAAATAAATATTTTCCACAGGATCATTTTCTATCTTTTTTGATTCTACATTTGGAATTGATTCTGTATCAAAAAATTGTTTTAATGTGTTATTGATATCATCCTCCACAGTGGTATGACATATTAGACTGATATTTGTACATTGAAAGCTATCAACACGACCTGAAAGGAGGTAACCCAATTTTGTTGGACATGCTGTAGGAGTTCCAGCTGGCCCTTGAATGGGACTGCCATTGCAGATTGAGGCGACTATTTCTGCCCCAAGAAGAATATCGATTGGACCACTGATATAATAATTTGGATCCGCTAGTTGCAATCCTTTTATGTGTGGCCAATCATGTTGCGGTAGTTGGAAATTAGGGAGAGGTGAGGTAACCCTATCAACTATAAAAGCACTGACTGAAAATGACTCCGACGAAAAATGCGGAGTGAAGCTAAATTCTGTTTCGTTCAGAGCAGTCTCTGCTAAAACGCAATTAATCCCTATTATACTATGCGACGTGCTCCGTAAGGGCAAATTTAGTCGCTTAGCACATTCCTTAGTAATTAATGAATTTTGACTAGCATTATCTATCAAAGCTTTACAATGCACAATTTTTCCTTGATTTGATTTAACCTTAATTAGTGCTGTAGATAACAAAACATTACTAGAATAAAACTGAGCACTATTAGAGACTGATATATCTGGCGATACATGATTCGCCCTTTCAGAATTTATATTTCTACCATAAACATGTAATAGCGTATGGTGTTTTTCTGCACAATTTTTACAATTGATGTTTATTCTACAATTCTCCAGCCTATGATTTTGGCGTAAGCAATTTTGACATAACTTATTTAATTCAACAAATTTCCATCTTTCTTTAACCGGTTTTGAATTAAATGTCGGACATTTAAATAGCGCGTGACGCTCATTACAAAGAATGCACGTATTTTCCTTTTTTACAATTGTACTCAATACGTTTGATTTCTTCGAATTAGTGAATTTTACGTCTTGTTTACATTTTATCTCTTCAACACCGCGCGCTTCGCGCTCAACGAATTTCCTAAAAAGATCAAGATCCGGCAATTTATCACTATCCAACATTAATTCCCATCTCTGTTTTAACGATTCATCCAATTTCCCCATCATGAATTTTATTATAATTAAGTCGCTTAACGCATTAGAATCTAAACCCAAAGTTTTTAAGTTTCTGACGGCTTCGTTACAAGTATCTAATAACTCAAGTAAAGTTTTAGCATTGTTTGCTTTTACAATTTTCATAGAAAATATTTTGTTAATTTGACTCAATGCTAATTGTCTCTTATTTTCATATCTTTCATTTAATATTTCCCAACATTGATCTAAATTTTCCTCTTTTAGAGCGAATCCTCGAATTAATTTAGCTGCGTTTCCGCACACTGAAGAATGTAAATATTGCAATTTTTCAATTTTGGATAATTGATTATTTTGTAGAATTGTCGAATTAAAAATTTCTTTAAAAGAAATCCAATTTTCGGTTTCACCAAAAAATTTTGGAAGATCAAATTTAGGTAATTTAATAAGAGACGATTTACCATTTTTCTCATCTTTATTTTCCGCGTGAGTATCTGAATCGCACGCATTTACTTCTGTTTTGTCCTCTAACTCCACCAGTAAATCAAAAACCACTCCTTTATATCTCAAATACATATCCATATAATCCTCATTCTCTTTAGCGGATAAATTTTTAAATATTTCCGCGATTTCATGATCATACGATTGAACTTTGGTTTTTAATAATTTAACCTTAGATTGTTCATCTTTACTACACCCCTTTACTCTATCTCTAAAACTATCGATTTCCTTACATAAATTTTCAAATAATAAAACTTGCTTAGATAATTTCGGCATTTTAGAATATATAAGTTTAAATACACATAACTATAGGCCTTCGAATTACAGAACAAACATTCAAGAACAAAATAATTTTAAGAATAAATGATTACGAATAAGAATAAGAATAAGAATATCAAATACATATTAAATATATATAGTTTTTTTTTTCTTATATATATATATAAATCATCGATAGCCTCATGGCTCTAAGACGGACCAAAAACATGTTGATTTATTATAACTTGACTCATGCATAAAGAATTGACCTGCATCAAAAAACATTTTACTCAAACGAAACTAATTTTTAGCATGCAGAATATTAAGAAAAGCTAACTCACCTCTCTCCTGCATTTCCTCTAGTCGCTTGAAAAAACATTTAGGAGATACAAGTCAAGAAAGATGAAATCCGATTACTTTCTATAGTTGATTTAATCATAGATTTTCTTGCAGTAGTTTTATGAATAAAAACAGAATCTTTCACAAACTTTAGCACAGATTTAAACATTCAGAATACGTATAAAGGCATTTTTTTTTTATGCCTTGAATGAATTATACAGAATAAACAGAAGAATACTTAATGTTTTAATAATATAACAATTAATGGATTACTTGGCTGTCCGAATGCAGCCTGAATATTAGAATGTCAATTCAAGAATAAAGTTACTTCAGTTTTTTGAATAGTTCGGAGAGAGAAACAGAATCAATAATAAAAAAAAGAAAAAGAATGAGTTTTTTCTCTTTCTGGTCACATGACTGTCTACTTCTCATCGGCTGGCGCCTTTACCGCTTCCCATGAATCAACATATATATATATATATATATATATATTCATTTCACTTTGTTTACTTTAAAGGTATTAAACTGTGCCTACTAGAAATTTCAATCATAAATGCAATGAATATGAATTTTATTGGATGTCCCTGTAAACGTAGCGGGCCGCGGTAGCCCAGTCGGTAGAGCGCCGACCCCGTAATTGGAAGATTGCGGGTTCGGTACTCCAGCCGGTCAAAGACCGTCGTGTACACTAATGGTGGCTGGTGCACGTAAAATCTGTCGTGGCCGCAATGTCCTCCATGTTCCCATAAAAATTTATACCTCTGGGGGTCACCGAAGCGTGAGAGCCATCCCTTCCGTGTAGGATCAAAATTGCGATGGCATGTCTCCGGACGACCTCTAGGGGTGAGTTCCAGACCGTCGCCAATTGCCCATCTGTGCAGCATTAGTGCGACGTAAAACCTAACCAACCAACCAACCCTGTAAACGTAGCATTTGCTTCATCTCAACAAAACGTTTAATGTTGTATCCTTACATGATAAAGTTAAAAGTATACCGGGTTTGGACTTCCAGCTACGACCGTTCTTGAGATAATTAGATAACAGAAACACAGATCAACGGTTAAAAATCCTATTTTCGAATTCAGGGAACCTCAAAATGTGTAAATAAAATAAAATCTGAAATTCAAAATTTTAACCAAAAACAATACATTTTATGCCAATACAGGGGCAAGAGAAAGTAAAAATAAATAAATAAATAAAATCCAATCACTTGATCACGCACGATAAAAGTTTCGAAAACTTTAGATAATTTTTAATTTCAGTTCAGAATTATCCGTACTAACTTTCACACGACTGAAGATGATTAAACGTATTTAATATGTATGGCATCAGCTACAACAAGATGAAAAATGCAACAAAGTACATATTTCGTTGAAAGAGTTCGTGCGAATTCGTTTCTTCTTGTAATGTTAATGTGAAAATAATGAATTGCTTGGATTCTATTTATAGAAATAGTAATTTATAATAAGTAGAATGCTTGCATTTTTCTTACGCTGCAGAAAAGTAAAAGTTAGCGTTCTGGAATAATCTTTATTTATGTTTCATTTCTACTCATTTCTTTCATGAAACAAACATTCAAAAATAAAAATGTGTTTTGTTATGTAAAAAGAGAGCATATCTCATTCTGGAATTATATTAGATATCTGGAATGAAGATTCGTATATTTGTCCGTGCTTTATAATTAAGTAGTATATATACATCTATATTTTGCATAGGTTACATAAAATACGTTTTATTTAGTTTAGAATTATTAAAACTTGTACATCATATTAGAAGTATTAATTCGAGATGTATTTAAAAAAGTGTTCTTCAAAAAATATATATACTTTTATTAAAGAAAGTTTAGTGAAAGCATTTATCGTAATATTTAATAATTGGATGTAAATAGAACTTTTGAGAACAATGGAAATGGATATATATAGAACATTGGATGTGTATATGCGTTTCTGTGCGTTTTTAAGGAATACTAGTAAAATCCGTACGCAGCGAAAATAATATATATTTTAATTTTAACTCTTTTGGGATAAATTTTATTTTATCATTCTACAACTTTATGATATGTGATTTGTAGATTTGGAAAATAAAGCTGCTATTTTTCTTTTTTCTTTCTTTCTTTCTTTTTTTTTTCTTTTTTTTTTTTTATTTATTTATTTATTTACATTTTTTAAGTATAGTTATGAATTTCATAACTTTTAATAATAACGGTTTCGGGAGTAATCAATAACTATTTTCATGCTCATCGAGTAAAAAAGTATACATTAATCTGTTAAAGGGAAACCGAGTTTGTTTATCGTTTTAAGCGGAAGTTTCAGTAAACTTTGAGGGATACTAGTCAACAGCATCAAACCTAATCGTTCTACTTATTTACTATCCACTGACGAGATGAGAGTAGGCTACTAGGGGCAGGGCTCGGGACACAGGGTTGCCTGGTCGCCATTGGCGACTAATATATTTATAGAATGAAGATTCCTGGTTGATGTGTGTGTATGGGGGGGGAGGGGGGGACACTGATTAAGATCAGGTTTGGGATTTTAAATAAGTGTCTGGCATTCGAAATTCTATATTTCAATTAAGAGAGGAGGGCAGAGGGGTAAAAAAGACCCTCAAGTACCTTATACACATTTACTTTTTTTAATGGAAGATCGGAACTAATTTTCTCTCCATCGTGGAGAGGCAGACCTGCTGTAATGTCTCCAGACCACCCCAAGTGGAGAATCTCAGACCATCGACGATTTCCGATGCGTAGCTCTAGTGAGACGCTAAACTCATTCAACTCAACTCAGCTCAAATCGAACTAATTTTCATGAAAGCAAAAAAGACTAGGTGAGAAACTGGACTTTTGTGCTTAGACTGAAGCGATTATGCTCTATCCTATTTCTTGAATATTATTCATCCATGATTTTACAAGTATTTATTTGATAGCTCATGTAAATTTAAATTTAAATTTTTAATTACTTTTAACTGAATATTTATTTATACTTATATTTCATTCTTTATTATAATTTGCACTCACTGTTTCGCAAGTAAAGGTATCAGCATATATACCATTACTTATATATTTATGTAGTAAGCTTATTTAAAAAAACATTCTAACATTTACACGAAATACTTTCTGTTGACTAAAATTATAACAAAAAATAAATTTTAATCCTTAAAGTATTTTATTCTGTTAACATGTAATCGTATATTTTTATATTCTTGGAATGATAGAAATTAGTTGCATATATACGGCATGCACATGTTAAACTCTTTCTGTAGTGAGCATATTAATATAGTTTGAAATCAAAGAAAACATTTACTCACTATAGGAAATATGCGTAAATGAAAAAAAAAAAAAAAAACTTTCTTAATCAATAATATATATATATTTATATGTCAATCGCCTGAGGTCACCCCACTCTCCTTTGTATGTTATTCGAACTCTCAAACCACTAGGTATTGTCTTTGAGAACTGGCAGCTCCATCCCAGTACAAAATTTGTCTGCTAAAAGTGGCAACAGCCAAAAAAGTTGAAGAAACCCGCCGAAGGGATCGGTAGCGTCAGTTGAGCAAGGGAGGAGCGAAGTGTACTTTTTTTTTTTTTTCTTTTCAACCTTTTTTCTAAACGGCAATATAAGTATCTATGTATCTAAAGATTTAGATTTTTATGTTTGAAGTATATACATTTATGTGGATACACTCTACTTTCTGTATATTAGTAAAAATAAAACTATATTCGTAAAAAACATATTTACTTTAACATTTTAATAATTCTATTTACATTTCACCTCTAATTTTTAATTTAAAATTTTATAAAACAAAATGTACATGTAGAAAAACACACGCTGGTGAACACAATTAATGCAAAATATAATAATAATAATAATAATAATAAGTAATATATATATATATATATATATATATGATAGATATCGTAATAAAATTTAACCTTAAAATTTAGCGATTAACAGATACAAAACAATACCAACAACAAAAATAGAACTGATTTTATCTTGTAGGTAAAACAATTCTACATCAAAGAATAGGTAAAAGCATAGATCCACAAATACCCAAATAAGGTAAATGACTAAAAATTGAAATAATACACATAAGAATAAGCGCTATTGCAGTTGTAATCAAAGTGCATGTAAACTTTTAAAAAAATTATATATATATTTACAAATATTAAGCGCCATTTGAACTTGCAAAAGTGCATATAACAAAAATAAATAAATAAATAAAATAAAATAAAATAAAAAATATTCACCGAACAAAATCGTCAAGTAAATAAATAAATAAATAAAATAATTAATATTTAACAAAATATGTTACTTATTTTTATTTATTTTTTTATTTTTTTTTTTTAATGTAAGGCGTATGAAAGCTATATTATTTCTAAAGGTAATAATTAATTTTAAATCTTCTGAATACAATTCTTAATTTTAAAGCGAAATATGTCATTTTAACATTAGCTCTAAAAAAATATTACATATTTATTTTATTACGCGATCTCACTGAATAACTATTCAATGCTCTGATATTCTTAGTTTTCTTGCTTTTAACAATCTACATAAAATTTTAATTCCTAAATATAATCATTTGAGAAGCTCATTAAATTTCTTGTCTCTTAGTTTGAATCCAATTTTAATTCGCTTTACAAATAGCCTAAGCAAGAAAAATAATTTAATAAATTGAACCATTGAATAATAAATCGTAAACTCGTAAAATGCTTATTTCGTTTAACTAATTATTTCGTTATTTTTACCGTAAACACGTCAAAGCATAAATTCATAAACACACACAATCTTTAAAAGGAATATAATGATTGTTCCAGCACGCGACATCTGACGTCAATGGCACTTCGTGTCATAAAAATTGTCGCCAATATCTCTGCTTAGAGCAGACGATCACTGCAAGCATCAAGGACTATGACTTTATTCAGGTCACAAGATCATTAACTCAAGAGGAATTGGGGTAACAATAAAGGAATATATTGGACTTCCTTTCATAGCTGTCTAGGCAATGAAGAATAACTGTGTTTGTCATATAATGAAGTCTAGCACAAATCTTAAGTGGATGCATGGCTCGTTAACTTTAGAGGATTGCGGCTAATTTGCGGAAACAATGCGAGTTAATATGCGTAATATTAAATGTTTGTACTTAAAAAGAGAAATTAATGTCTTCGTGTATTTTACTTGTTTAGATTACTCATTTTGGGATGTTAAACGTAAAATATGTAAAAATGTTAAACATTTCCTAGGAATTGTTTTATGCTGTTTTTCACTGTTGTTAATTATGTAATAATATCGGATAACCTTTCAACGTTTACTACATATTTTCTTTTAAAAATTAGTTCACATAGCTGTACATAACTATTAAAAAAAAAAAAAAAAAAAAAAAAAGAAAGAAAGAAAGAAAAAAAAAAAAATCTTTAATTTTCGAGATATTTGGGTTTGAATAATATATATGTTAATCTAAATAAATAAATAACATTGAAAAAAAAAAACTGTAAATTTCTAAAAACAGCAACAAGTGTTTCAGATGAAAATAGAATCACGTTCCTTCATCAGGTGAAAAAAATAAGTACGAGTGCACCATCAAAGTAGAACACTGAGGAAATACCACCTCCATTGCTGATAAGAAGTCATTTTCTGATTTCCTAAACTGGAAATATAGATTTACGAGCAACTTGTATAAGGTAAACAAATAACCTACATAGACAAAATGATCGAGAATTTCTAATCTATACTTTTCTAGATGGTGAGACAATATTATGAGTATTATGAATCCTTTGAATTCCCAAAAATGTTCTCTTAATTTTCAAGAACCAGTCATAAACCGAGATTATAGTTACGAAAACTCGCCTCTTGAATTCGTATTTATTTGCAAAGAAATAAATGTGACCGCGATAGTACATAAGGACAATCAAGAATTCTAATAGGGGTGTTTAGAATTCGCTAGCAAACTGAACTACGACTTATAAGGATGTCATGGAACCATAGTTTTTATAGACACAATTTGGTTTCTAGATGTCAGTGTCTTTTGTCTTCCTCTGAAACAACTTTTTTTTTTTTTTTTTTTTTACTTCAGAGTAGTGCTGCTATCAGCAAAATAGAAAAATAGCAAACGTTTAAAAAACCGATTTAAAAAAGCAAACAATATTGAAAATTTTTTTTGCTTAAAAAATGTTAAATGTTTGGCTTTTGTACGAAACCAATAAACTACTGCTACGAATTTGTAAATAATAGTAGTTATTTTTATATGATTGCATCCAAAGAGGCTTAGTCAGGCTACAAAATGTTAATTTTCTGCATTTCTAGCTTGTTTTCACGTTAAAATAGCTAATTTTCTTTTAAAAACCCGATAAAAAGCTTTACCAAGTCAGGTAATGGCCTTGACGCCAAATTTATCGAAATTTTCGCTCCTTGGTGACTTTTTTCATAACCTTGACAAGAAAACCTTTATTATCGATTTATCAAATATCTAAGTTCTAACTAGAATAGAACCGAAGTTAGTGGATTATTATCAATTTTCTGCGCGAGTATATAAAGAATTGTTCGCAGCCAAGCCATTCAGTTTATCGTTAACCGTCTTACGGTAAAGTGCTCCTAATAAAAATCCTGTTTGCAGCCCATTACTGTAGGTTAATGCTATAATACAGTATTGTGAATTTGATGTTACCAGCTGTTATTTAAGCTGCGTTTTCTGGTGAAACTGAAGTTGATACTTGGTTTATAGGACAGCAATCTTCTAGATTATTCTGTAAATAAACTTTTAGGCGTCTTCAACATTCGCTTTCCATTCTAAGACAACTCACAAACCCCGAGTACAGAACACTAAAAGATTAAATGATTCAGTTGGTTTTGGAATAAAATACTTGGTTTTGTTTTAATTATCAAAATAATTTTAATACAGCTTAGGCAATTAATATAAATTACATTCCATATTAATTTATATCCAGATTTCCTAACTTATAAAATGAATTTCATACTTCAGCAGAGAAATGAAAACATGTATACCGAGAGAATAACTGAGTTTATCGTATAATGAAGTCTAGCACATATATTAAGCGGGTGCATAGCTCGTTAACTAGAGGACTGCGGTTAACTTGCAGAAACAATGCAAATACATAACTGTAAAATTAAATGTTTGTATTTAAGAAGGGAATTTAATGTCGTAATATATTTTGATCGCTTAGATTACTCATTTTAATACGTAAAAATGTTAAATGGTTAAGCGAAATGGCTTTGTGTTAACTTCAGCTTTTGTTAATTTTTAGTAATATCAAAAATGGAATTCAATTACCTTTCTGATTACATTCTTTTTCTGTGTTTCATTTTAACTATTAAAGTATTTTTGACTGCAATGAAATTTTCTTTAAAATAGCATATCTAGAATTCTTAACTTATTAAATACATCTCATATTTCTACAGCAAAATCCAACTAAACATATTATTTAAATCAGCGCTTGTGTATATGCGCGTTCGAACTTTTTTGAGGTAGTTTGTTTTGTAAATGAATATCTATATAAATAAAGAGAAGTGTCTGTGTGTGTGTCTGTCTGCGCTCTGGTGCTCACACTACGGATCGCAGAGCTTCCAAATTTGGCATATAGGTACCTGGGACCCTGCAGGTGTGCACCTCATTGAGATTTATTCGAATTTCGAATTTAAATTTTTTAAATTAATGTTTTTCCGATTTTAAATATAGGCTTCTTTGTTTAATTTTTCATAGATTTATTCTTTTTCTTCAATCGTCTGCGCATCTTAGCAACGGCTATTACGCAACTTATTTTTATTTAATACATTCATTTGAAGGTGAATTTTTTTTAAAATTATATTTATTGAAAAGTATAATTAGTTTTAAATATAAAAACGTATTTATAACAGTTATGTTTACACACATGTGTATGTGCACACACATGCACACATACTTTCCAAATGCCCAAAACCATTCTTTTGGACTTAGGAGACCTTAAAACATGTAAATCAGCTTAAAATTCGATATCGAATTTTTTGACTGAACGCTATATGTCCATTACCTACGTTAGTAGAGTAATGAAAATAAAAAAAGAATTTTTATGTACAATATACTTTTGTTGTTGAGGCTGTTGTTGTTTTTGCTTTCCAACAAACAAACAAGCAAAAAATATTGGAATGGTGTTGTTTATCTAGAAAATAAAGCCAGAAAAATTTAAGCAAATACGTGAAAAAAAGAATAAAATCAATATCGAAAATGTCTTATTATCTGATTTTTTTTTTCTTTTTAATTTTAATTTTTCACTTTCCTTACTACCCCAAAAAGCCAATTCGATCTTACGAAATAATTGGAACAATTTAGGTTTATACATTTTTGTTTTCTTTCTTGTTAATGTATTAAGATTGGGAAGTCTTCATAGATTTTAAGAAATTTGTAAATTGGGAATTGTGCACTCAGAAAAAATATATTCCGCTTTTCTCTAAAATGAATAAGTGTCCATTTTCTAAATCCCTTAACTAGAAATATATATTTCCGAGCTATGCGCATAAGGCACGCCAATAAACTGAATACACGAAATTATCGAGAATTTCTAATGCACACATTTCTAGATGGTGAAACAATATTCTGAATACTCTAAACATTCTGAATCAATTGTATTGCGAGAAATTCTCGCTTGATTTTCTAGAATTTGGTAATAAACCAAGATTATAGTTGCAGAAACCCGTCTCTTGTAGTCTCATTCATTTTCAGAGATTTTCATAAATAACTTTGTCCGCGAGAATATAGGCAAACGCCCTAGAATTCTAATAGGGGTTTCTAGAACTCGCTTTCCAAGGGGACTAGAATTTATAAGGATGACATGGAACTATTTTTTCTAGAGCCACAATTTAGATATATTTACTGAATTTCTTCTCAGTGTGCAGAAGTGAAGTGGGATAAGAAGTCTTAACTCTTATTTATAAAATTACCCTACAAAGGATAGCCATAGTATTTATGATTTTAAGGAGACGCAGCACCAGTGAAGTGGGTTTCATGTTGAAGGAAAAAATAAAAAGTGCATATTTAAATAAAAATAAAAAGTGCATTGTTAACCGAAAAAATAAAAAGTGCATATTTAAATAAAAATAAAAAGTGCATTGTTAACCGAAACATGGGCAACAATTGTAGAAAGTAATGGAGAGTATTTTGATTAAAATTTATCATTTGATTTGATGTATTTTTATGAAATGAAGCAATAAAAAACCGCACGAACTTTTGCAACGACCTAATACTTTAATTTTTGTTTTCTTTCTTGTTAATGTATTAAGATTGGGAAGTCTTCATAGATTTTAAGAAATTTGTAAATTGGGAATTGTGCACTCAGAAAAAATATATTCCGCTTTTCTCTAAAATGAATAAGTGTCCATTTTCTAAATCCCTTAACTAGAAATATATATTTCCGAGCTATGCGCATAAGGCACGCCAATAAACTGAATATACGAAATTATCGAGAATTTCTAATGCACACATTTCTAGATGGTGAAACAATATTCTGAATACTCTAAACATTCTGAATCAATTGTATTGCGAGAAATTCTCGCTTGATTTTCTAGAATTTGGTAATAAACCAAGATTATAGTTGCAGAAACCCGTCTCTTGTAGTCTCATTCATTTTCAGAGATTTTCATAAATAACTTTGTCCTCGAGAATATAGGCAAACGCCCTAGAATTCTAATAGGGGTTTCTAGAACTCGCTTTCCAAGGGGACTAGAATTTATAAGGATGACATGGAACTATTTTTTCTAGAGCCACAATTTAGATATATTTACTGAATTTCTTCTCAGTGTGCAGAAGTGAAGTGGGATAAGAAGTCTTAACTCTTATTTATAAAATTACCCTACAAAGGATAGCCATAGTATTTATGATTTTAAGGAGACGCAGCACCAGTGAAGTGGGTTTCATGTTGAAGGAAAAAATAAAAAGTGCATATTTATGTAAAAATTCGCAAAATAATAATAATAATAATAATAAAGAAACATGATTTTGGTTATATTTTTATTTTTAATATATTTTTCTTTTAAAGGTATTGCAAAATTCAACCCTCATTCTTTTAATTAGGTTTTACTAAACACCCCCCAAAATACTAAGTCTTCTCTTAAATAAAACATCTACATTCTAGCATTTTGAAGATTATGAATTCATGATAAAATGGAAACATAAATAATGCAATTTACGGATTTCAAATCTGTAAAAAATATATAGAAAACAATAAGAATTAATGCCTGATTATATATTTTATTGAACAAACCTAATATACTTCAATTTATAAATATTAAAATCTGAAAACTTCAGTGGTGTCAAGAAGACAATGCTAAGTTCCCCTAAAAAAAAAAAAAAAAAAAAATAATAATAATAATAATAATAATAATAATAATAATAATAATTTTGTGAAATTTAGCAATTAATTATTTTTATTAAGTTTTTTTTTTTTTTTTTTTTTTTTTTTTTTTAAACTAGGTTGTGTATGAACGCAGTTTGCTTCTTTAGTGTATAAAAGGTAAGTTCAATTGGTACTCGGGATTTCACTGCAGTTCCGTTCGATACATCACTTGAAATTCAGCTATGCTCGAATACAGTATTGAAGAATACAGGCGAATACGACGCCAGTTATGTCGCCGGCAACCATATTGGTGATATGAAACCATTTATTGCTTTATATTTAAGTGAATATTGAGGTCAATTATTTTTATTACCCTAGTAGAGTGTAGTCTCATCCTCCTCCACCACACGCACACACTTAAATGTTTTCAATAAATTGTCTTTTAAACTTACTATCTGCACTTTGTTATTTGAATACATAGCAGGAATGCGAGGACTTGAAGAAGTCGTACTAAATCATTCTTCACAAGATTGCTCCGCTAAAACTGGCGATAGAGAGCTCGGAATCATATAAAAATATTTATTTTACAATTTTTGGAAAATTTTATTTGAAGATTATTCTGAAATATTAAATCGTTTCTTATTTCATTTCGAATATTTTTTAACAGAAAATATATCGTTTTATAAACAGTTGTGAAAATAAAACCATAAATCACATTTCGCATTGCATTTTATACAGCCCAAGAAAAGTATCTTTCACACTAAAATTTCTTATTTTGGGAATATTATTCATAATTGCATTAAATTTCGTGCTGTTAGTGTCTCTAAGATCTGTGGTATTCGTAATACGACTTTATTATCTGAGCTATGAGGTTTATGAGATTTGACATTTGAAAAAAAAAAAAAAAAAATAAATAAAAATTGTAGTAAAATTTTTAATTTATTAGTTATAAAAGTCTATGTAAAATTTTTATAGATATAATAATTATATATATATATATATATATATATATGTGGGGGGGGGGAGATTGGCCGATCGTTTTGGGCTTTTAAAACACAAAGTACTAATTCAAGTAATTACTAATCATTTAAAACTTAATAGAAAATTAAAGGATTATGTACAATTATACAAAAACGTTAATATGAATTAAAGCTGCTGATCAAATGCTCGTTTAACAGTTCGTTTCACACAGTTCGCGGCACAAACAAATCACTCATAAGTTTGCTTTTCAGTTACTTCAAAACGAAAAGTACGCGGTCTCGTACCAAGCTCCGGCACTGCTAAACGTCGTCCAAAACAAGAGGCGCACTCGTCAACGTGCATTACTTGCCATCCGTTCGTCGACTGAACTTCTCTCTCCGAACGCTCTTAGCAGACGTGCGTTCCGGAAGCAGCGCCCGTCTACGTCACAGTAACGTTGTTCCGCTAATATTCTGCGCTCTCCGTCAATCGCTAGTTCATCCCGCTTCGGAGTTACAGGCTACGGCAAAAGGAAACTGGGCAGCTTTGGATTCCAATGTTAGGGGAAGTAAGTGCTCGCTACCACACACACACACACATATATATATGTATATACATCTATTTTTATATATACAAACTAAGTTCAGCATTAAAAATTCAACGCAAACTTCTGCGATTCTAAGAAGTTAATTCATTGCATATCTTTACTTTCTCTAGAAATGACATTTGTTATTACAATTTAAAATATAAAAATTCTAATGATAAAATGACAACAACAATGATAATTTCATCTTTAATTACATCTAAAATTTTGGCGGTAAAATACTTACCAATTAAAATTGCGAAAATTCTTCTAAAAAGAGATATAGAAAGAATTGAAAATGAATATTAATTCACTGAGACTCTCTGAACACATAAAAAATTCATATTTCTATAACTATTGATAATATAGAGGAGTTAGTCGATAAATCTAAAAGCATTCAGTTTCGATTCTATGAATTGAATGCGTTGAACCTCTTTCATTTCTCTGGAAAGGGCTATTTCTTAAATTTCGAAAAAGGAAAATTTAATATTAAAATGATATTGACATTAATAAATATATCTCGAACTATATTTTCATATGAAATGGTGAAATATTCAAGCAGTATTATAATTATTATAAACAGAGATAAAAAGAACTGAAAATAACTATTTATTTTCGGAGATTATGTGGAATGAAATCCTTATACATATCACATTATCTAATTAATCATATTTTACAGGTGGCTAACATATGCAGCATACCAGCATCGTTCTTTCAGAATAACATATGGGAGAAAATGGCATTTAATTACTGTGAACTTCTAGATGATATGATCCAGTAATCTCTATTATTCTTGTTTGTATCTTGCATATTCACGTGTTGATTATGTTGGAACATTAAATTATGACCTTGAATAAATTCAAGAATGTCAGTTACGCATAATATTTAAGAAAACATTATGCAGCTGCAAAACTTTCACATTTACAGTACACCCGAATCTGAAAGAATTTCGTTAAAATTTTTTGAATTACGTTTTTGACATTGATAAATTGTTATTTGCCAGTCGAATTTCATTTTGCATGTATTAATTCGCATAAATATAACTTTCAGAGATTTTTTCTGCCTGATAATGTATTTTAAATATTTGGCGTTGTCACTGAAAAAAAAAAAATATATATATATATATATATATATATATATATACTAATTTGATTAGACAACCACCCCTAATTAACAAAAAAAAAAAAAAAAAAAAAAAAAGAAAGAAAGAAAGAAAAGAAAGAAAGAAAGAAAAAGTACTGGTTGTTAATTCTATTCCAGACACGAATTCAGAATTAAAGATTTTGTATAATCTAAAAATAAAAATAAAAAAAAAGTCGTGTACTTAGTTATTTTTTTTAAAGAAAAAGAACAGGAATTTTCCTGAAGCTTTTTTCTTTTGTCTCACAGCAAAACTAATGTAACTTAAGAAATTTATTCATTATTTTTCATTTTAATTGAGATTGATGTTGTGAACCTTTTTGACTGTCACAATTTGATAAATGACTCGGTTGTTTACTCTTCGCAAAAAACTTCAATTAAATGCTCGAGTTTACAGCTATTAACTATAAATCCCCCTGTTTAAAAATTAAATACTTAAAAGAAAGGTTTCCTAGGTACTAGGTAGTAATATGCATAACAGCCACAAGTGATATATATATGTATATATATGTATAAGAAAATAAAGTTCAGTATTAAAAATTCAATGCAAACAATTTAGATTCTAAGAATTCAGTATATTGCATCTCTTTCATTTCTCAAGAAATGATATTTTGTTACATTTTAAAAAGTAAAAATTCTAATGATAAAATGACAATAACATTGATAATTTCATCTTTAATTACATCTTCATGTAAGGTGTTAAAATACTAACCGATTAAAACCGAGAAAATGATTCTAAAATAGATCTAAGTTAATTGAAAATAAATATTTAGGCTCTCTAAAACATAAAAAGGCTCTCTAAAAACATAAAAAAAAATTTCAACACACTACAAATTAAAACAGTTTTTTATTTTTTTTTTTTTTTGCCTTGGAAAAACAAACAATTGAATAAATGTTCAATGTAAAACGGTCACAATTCGAACATGAATGTCAGAAGATTTTTTTTTTTTTATTTAATTTTCAAAATCCTGTATTATTTCATGAAATATTCGTTATTAGAGTCATTATTTTGCAGTATGTAGGTAGATATAAAACTGGAGTGACGAGTGGCAATGTGTTAAAATTACATGTTTCCAAACCATTGGGAATAAACACAAAGGAACAAGCAGCTGAAACAAAAGGGGCACAGACTGCTTTTTTATTGCTTTGAGAATATAGTTCGTGAATAGTAATAATTAAATTAAATACGTTAATTTATATTTTAAAAAAAAAATGTAAAATCATGTGCGGCGTATAATAAGTAATAACATTATGAATAATAAATAATAAATGTACATCTGCTTTTTTCTATTTTCTTTTAATATCAGTTTTTTTTTTTTTTTTTTTTTTTTTTTTTTTTTAAAGACCTGAAAAAAAAAAAAAAAAAAAAAAAAAAAAAAATATATATATATATATATATATATATATATATATATATATATATATATATATATATATATATATATTGATGATGAACTACATAGAAATTATAGTGACATAATTTTAGTATTTAGTATTTTAGACAAATACAATTCAAAATGCGTGTTATAATTATGAAACAAATTACTTAAAATTTTAAAGAATCAGTAATTATGAATAACAGTCTTTAACGAATTATATTTTTTTCCTTAGCGTGTATGTTGTGTAATACTACATGTGGCAGTTAATGGTAAAATAAGAATGTTACATGACATCTTAAACATTTGAGAGGCAAGATCATTTCGCATATTTAAAATAAAAGCCACTAGAATTTGCAAACAAATTTAGGAAAAGAAATATATGAAATTTTTCTTCTAAGTTATTAAAGTAAAATTTTCAAAAATTTTCTAAAAAAAAAAAAAAAAAAATCCGGATGAGTTTTTGTAGTTGACAATCAAAATTAGGTGGGATATGTATGTCCCATAGCTCTTGAAAGGGTTATATCTATAATACATTATGAATCATTTGATTAACGGTAGCTTCAAACGGAATTGTCCAGAATTACTCTTTTTTTTCTCCACATCTATTTTTACAGAGTTTTTGTTGTTTTGTATTGCAAGGATATCTTATTTAAAAGTGAAGTTTTTCGAATATTATTTATTGAATTTCAGTCTTTGAATACGTCACCTTTATATTCGTGAGCAATTTTTTAAATAAACTTAAATACTTCATTTCAGTAATTAAACTGAAGGATCCTCAAAATCGAAAAGATAAAATTAAATTTATTTTAAAAAAAAAATTGCTCTCAAAGACAAGGCAATATTTTCAAATAGGGGAATTAAATAAAAAAATCTGGAGTAACCCCATTCGACTTTCCGAACATTGAGTAATTAACGGTTTTGTAGATAAAGTAAAGTAAGAGGTGTTCTTAAATAAACAAAAAAGAGAAAATTATAATTGGTGTTTTAGTAATTTTTTCCCATATATTACACGTTGTTTAATTTAAACGCTACTGAACTTTGAGCCTATAGATCATAATTATAAAGAATTTTTTGTTGTGCCCCTGTAAAAATGTATAAACGATAGATTTACCAAAATGTTTATAGTTAGTGCAACAGTGACTTATAATGGTTATATGAATTTTCAGCTCCATCGGACAAGGCATTTAGACGCTATCACACTTTTAAAAATTTGGTCCCAGAGGCCATAATGATAAAGAATTTTTCTTTGTGTCCCTTTAAAAAAACTGTGAGTGCTAGATTCACCAAAATCTATACAGTTCTTGAAGCTGTGACCTAAAACATATGTATAATTTTTTTGCTCAGTTTAATAAGGCGTTTAGACTATAAGGCTATCGTACTTTAAAAAAAAATCCTCCATAGGCCATAATGATAAAGAATTTTTCTTGGTGTTCCTGTAAAAAACATTATAAGTGCTAGATTCACCAAAATCAATAAGGCTTGTGCTACGGTGACTTACAACATACGTACCAACTTTCAGCTCATTCGTGCAAAGCGTTTAGACGCTAGCGTGTTCAATCACACACATACACATACATATACATACACACATACATACAAACACACATACATACATCATCGTAAAAATAGCGAAAACGGACTCTGGGGACCACAAAACGTATAGAAACATCACAATCACAAATTCGGATTTTTGACGTGATTACAACATTTTCCTTACATGTGTATGTTCGGAAAGTAAAAAACTAAAGGAAAAGAAAATGGAAATAATAATAATAATAATAATAAATAAATAAATAAAATAAGAAACAGAGTTTGAAAATTTTTATTTTTTGAATAAAATATCTTTATAAAGTAAAGCAACAAAAACTCATGGGGTTACTTAATTATATAAGATTACCTAACGATCTTTTCTGTTCTAAATTTTTCCCTCTGAATTATTTCCTTATGTATTTATGACTGCATAATGGCAGATTTTAATGTTTCATATCTAATCCTGTGGTTTAAATTCAACTGTGAGACTTAATTATAAATAACCTTTATTCAATTAGAAAAACACTCCTTACTTGTTTTACTCATAATTTTACATTTCTTGCCAATTTTGGGTTTTTCATATTTAGTCAAAACTGACACAGAGAAGGTCAAATATAACATTATTTACTTAATTCCATGGCCTTCCCACGAAAATAAAAGTCACTTATTCTACCAATCTTAAAGCCGACCACCCGCCCTCATCATCTCCATCGTGATAATTAAAAGGTAGTTCTAATTAAATTAAGCAGAAGAATTCTAATGAAGATATTCTGATTCACGTTTCCTCGTGAGATGTCCACTTAAGGGAATTACAACCTTTGAACAATGAAAGGGGTGGAGTAATTAGTCATCTTGTACGTGACAGAGCTTCTTGTTTGTATAAGGAAGAAGTCGAAGCATAAGATTCACTTGATTAATTTAATTTGAAAATGTTTTTAAAAAGCTGCAATGTACTTATTTTTTAAAATCTGTTATATATTACAGGCCGAATTTTTGCATGAATTCGAAGAAAAGCTCGTATATATTGTATGACTTATGTGCGTTCAGCATTATTTTTAGAAACGTGAGGATATTCAGCATTATATTATTATTTCATAGTAATTACCTTATTATTTCATGATCATACTATTTTTACATTTTTCGTAAATATTGGAAATAATAGTACTGATCCTAGTTTTACTGTAAGCTTTATTAGGATCAGAAACAGATCTGTTTATTACTTGGCAAGTCTCACTGACCATTTAATTCCAGCATTCCTTACCTTAATGAAATGACATGACTTTATTTTCCTTCGAATGTTATACATTACTTTTAATTTTAAATTTTTATCGACCCAGGACACACACATAAAAAAACACTATAAATATATATATATATATATATATATATATATATATAAATTACAAAATTTGAATTAAGACTCATTAGATTAAAAGTAACAGACGATCATATGCCACTAAAAACCAAATTAACCATTAAAATTAATTTAATTTCTAAGTTATTTAACCAGCTAATTACATTAATTATGACTTGAAAAGTTGTGTGTTAACTGATCTTATATTTAAGACCTTTTCTTATACCCACACTGTCTGTCACCGACATTTGTCCGAATGTGTCACATCTTTTTACTAATATCTCAGCAATCAGACCACCTAAAGACTTCGAGTATTCACTAAAATATTAGTTATGTCTGACACTACAAATTAACACACACACAAAAATAAATAAATAAATAAATAAAAATAAAATAAAATAAATAAAATAACATAGTTGATTAGTTTTATTTTAATTAGTAAAAATATGAAAATAATAAGCTAATAATAGCAAAAAATTAGCCAATTAAATTTTATCCATAATTTAATTATTGCCAAAAAATTTACGAATTATTATTATTATTATTATTTTCCGGCAGGAAAATGAATACATTTATCTAAACGTGAAAAATAAAAAATTATAAAAAAATAAATTATGCATCTCACAAAAATTGACGTCATTATCACTTAAAATTTTTTTACACATTGAATAAAGTGCTAATACATTTTACGATGCAAATGTATGTTGTACTAAAATTGGTTTTATTTATAGATCTTCCTGGGCGATTTTTTACATTTTTGAGTTGAAGTACACCGAACATATTTCGCCAAGAAGTTTAATTTAGCAACAGCGATTTTAATCTACATAGCGCATAAAAAATATAAAAATTAAAAAAGATTAAAAAAAGATTAAAAAAAAAAAAAACTCTTATTTAAAAAACAAAAAGAAATACCCTTTTCTTAATGCATTAAAAAGAACGTTAAAAGTGCACTAAAATTGCACCTCAAACGTAGAAAAGGGCGGCCCAAACCCTTTTATACCAAAATTTCCAATCTGGCTAATTTCAGCTCATATTTTCATACATCCATAATAATTTAAAACTGAGCCGCCTTTTTCTTCGTCTGAGGTGCAATTTTATTGGAATAGTAATAAAATGCAAGTAATTCCGATCGGCACTACTGAGCTGAAAAAGTCATTTTGTTCTTTTTAGTGCATTAAGAAAAGTTTTTTTTTTTTTTTTTTTTTAATAAGTGTTATTTAATCATTGAATTTATTCACAACAAACTTACCGTAATAGAACTCCTCGAACGTTAACTGCAGAACAAGGAGCTTAGATGATCTTGAATGTAAAGAAACCAATATGGATTTAAAATTGAAACATTGAAAGAATAATATTCAATGAACTATTTTATAACATTTTAAGACCAGATGTTTAAATGAAAAATAATTGTAAAGTCCCGAGCACATGCATGAATTTCTCTTCAGGGTGATAACCATTCCCACAGATGAGCGAAAGTATGATTTCGAACACTGATTTTGCATTAATGATTAAAAAAAAAAAAAAAAAAAAAAAAATCAGTGGGTATTCCTATTATGCATTATGCATATAAACCAATTATGGAAATTAAATAATAATTGTTATTATGAGATTTAAAAAAAAAAAAAAAAAAAAACTTTTTACTTACTATGTTTTAAATTTTCTGATGAATCATATAGCTCTTATCAATGTGCATAATTTTTTTAAAGTGATAATGACGTCAATTTTTGTGAGATGTATAATTTAATTTTTTATACTTTTTTAACGTTCACGTTTAATTAAATGTATTAATTTTTAAGTCGAAAGAAAACGAACTCGTAATTTTTTTTTTTTTTTTTTTTTTGGCAACAATTAAATTATAGCTAATATTTTAATGGCTATTTTAACGCTATTAGGATGTTATTATGTTCACATTTTAATTAATTATAAGAAAACTAATCAAAAATTCGAAAATCGGACTTAGAAATATTGTGTTGTCAACGGGTTCTGAGCTACTGTGAAAGTTACAAATTTCTAGCTAGTAGGGAAGTTAATTAAAATTAGATTGCAAGATATGTACCGGTCCAACAAACAAGAATATAAGCAAATATGAACATGGTAAAAATGGAGATCAATGAGAAAGCACAACCAGAAAAGCTTAAGTTATCACAAGTACTGTTACATGTGTGAATTCATAGTAAGTGATAATTACATGATAAGAAGAAGTTTTTATGTACCCCATTTTTTAATTTTTTGTTGAATCATATGAACTTGACAATTCTATGTAATAATAAATACTTATTATTATTATTATTATTATTATTATTATTATTTTGATGAATTATCCCATCAACTTGAAAGAAAGTGATCAAATGCGTAATAAAGAGAGCAATTATAAGAAATTTTCAAACATTTATTAATTGAATAAAAGTATTAAAATAATGCATTGTTGTCGTGTTTTGAACTATTCAAAAAGTTTTAAATGTCTAGCTAGTCGGGAAGTTACTTAAAAATCGATTGCAAGATTTGTACTGGACAAACAAGAAAGCAAGTTAATAAAAATGTAGTAAAAATACGAGATGAGCTCTCAACAGCAATAACCGAGAAAATGTTTACGGCAAACAACCATAGAGACAAGAAATTTAGTCTAATACACCAACAGAGGAAGAGTGAAAAGACTTAGGTTTAATTTAACTAGAGAGTTAACTGCCAACCGGCGAGAATAAGATTTTAAAGATCTTTATTAATTCTCCAAAAAAAGTATTTTTGATTTTAATTCTTTTTTAGTAATCTGATTATATTTTCTTATATAATTGTAAATTATTATTATTACTATTATCATATATTTTTTAATTCAACCTTATTAACTAGTTTTGCTAAAGGATAATTAACTAGAGGCATGAATTATTTTTTAATTAGATGATAAAAGTTAGAAAATTACTAAATGTTTTTTTTTTTTTTTTTTTTTTTTTTTTTATCTCTCTCTATATATAAGCTAATTATTTAATTAGGAGAAAGCTTATAATGTTTCAAGGCAACATTTATAGTTTAATCCTAATTTGCTATCTTTGAAAAATTTATATTTGAATACTAAAATAAATAAATAAATAAATAAAAACCACTCTATAAGCTTTATCTTTAAGGAGGAAAATACTGAATTCTACTCGTATATGTCTTTTTAGTTTGGATTCAATGGGTCTTACAGCTGCAACTAGATACAGAGAATTTTATTTATTTATTTATTTATTTATTTATTTATTTTTTACATTTAGGTAAGTTTCATAGATTTCCAAAGTATTCATGTGTAGAATAAAATATTAATTAGAAGCTACAGTGTTTCTATGTTCCTCCTCTATACGCATTTTTATTTTTTTCAGAGTGAATTTATTTTTAATTGTTTCTATTTGAACATTGCATTATTATTTTTACGATTCGCAGTGTTTACTTTTCCTCACTTTTCACTTTTCCTCATTTAACTGCAAAAACATATCTGTATAATGTAGTAGTCAAACGAAACAATAAAACTTTATTTATAAAAACTTCAATTGAGAAAGATTTTTTTTAATAATAATAATAATAATAATAAAAGCATTATACAAAGTGATTACAATTAAACTTCCACTTATAAAAAACATTAACAGACAAAAGGATCCCCCCCCCCTCTCCACACACACACACACATTTAATATGTGGAAGTTTCACAAAATGTGATTAAGAAATCAAAAGCATTTTCATTTAGAAAATGACATCAGATGGTGCTTTGCGTGTAAAACTGAAAATATAATAAATCAGTTGCCGCATAAAGGAACAAATACTAATCATTTTATATTCACTTTGCTATAATATACATTTTTTCCTGCAAAAGCTCTAGTGGATTTTTTTTTTTTTTTTTTTTTTTTTTTTTCCGCAAGTATACCCTGTAGTGAATAGATACTAAATTTGGTAGCAATCTGTATTTCGTCTAAGCTACGGAAAGTAGTTTATATCAAAAATTTATTTATAACTAGCTTCCATTATGCAAACTGGTTTATGCGTCAATTTTCCGAACAATGCCATTTTTAACATGATATACAGGGTTATTCAAAAGGAATAAACCGATTTCAAAGTACCATACTATCACAAATAAACAATGATAAAAGAATGATAGGTAACACCTGATCACAAAGAAAAATGTGATTTATTTTTCTACAAGTGTTTCGAGTAATTTCCTTTAGTTACACGTATAATGGCAAGACAGTACGTAAATTTCTGCCATACACGTCAGTAGTACAAGAAATTCGTTGCTTAAGCTCATATAAATTTGTAAGTAATGGTAACACATAAACTTTGTGTTTTGAAATACCCTCAAAGAAAAAAAAATTACATAGGGTCAGATCACATAGGGTCACCCCACTTTTCACTGTACAGAAACATCCATAACTATCAAACACTGATGATACCATTTTCGAGTACTGCGAGTCGTAGGTGAATGGGCTCTTCCCACCTGACGTCAGAGGTCACATGATAGAGGAAAAACAAATAGCAGGCAACGTCTTGTTATCTATAGCGATTACTGAAATAACATATTTTCTATTCTTATTTTTGATCAATCGTATTTAATCTGTGTTATTTTTTATAAATCATCATTTATAATCCATTTTATATCATTATTCATCACCTTTTGTTTGCCGTATACATTTACAATCATCATTTAGTTTATGTTTGTTATTGATGTTCATTAAGAACATGTTTAATATTCTAATTTTTGGTACTTAAATCAGTGACAGTGCAATATCGTACTGCGTAAATACATTTAGACCAGTAACTAAGTTAATTAACTTGTTGTAACACCTTTATGCAATTAAATTAAATGAAAACATTTTAAAATTTCAAATTATAATCCATAAACATTCCACAAGAAGCTATTATTTATTGCTAGATCAGTTAATGTCACAGTTACACTACAATATACAAAAATTGATTCTTATAGGTAAAAATAAATAAACACATAAAATGTTTTTTAAAAATTATTAAATTTACAAATACAATTATTCTACTGTTTACAATTGCACAATATTACTTTTATTTTATTTTATATTAAATATCAAAATTTTTGTTTTTAAGAACAATATTTAATTGAATTCGATTCTCAGAATTCGATTATTCGTTTTCTTCTGTCACGTGATTGAGCAGACGACGGTGGGAAGAGCCCACGTGAACGGCGATTATAGACGCAAACAGCAACACACTGCTTCGATGGAAGAAGCTTTCTGCAATCGGAAGAAGTTATAATTTTAATGTAGGGGAAGGTGGCTTAAAATAAACCCCTTAAGGAATAAAGTTGCGTAAAATAAAATAACTGTTTAGATAAAACTTTAGACATTTGCTAGTATATTTTACACTATATGTTGCATTATAAACATATTTTAATAATATTTTAAACCCAAATTGAGTAATGAAAAAAAAAAAAAATAGATTTTAAAAGGAGTCCAAAGAATCATTTTACTCTCACGAAAGGGCAAAATCGTCTTTCATTTAAAAGTGAGTTTTTTTTTTTTTTTTTTTTTTTTTTTTTTTTTTAGTAAAACAAAGTATATAAAAGTAATTCTGACAATGTATAATGATAAAGAATAAGTAAACAAAGATTGTATATCTAAATAAATATATAAGTTAGTGCTTACCGTATAATAGACGTTATAAAATCCTCTGTTCAAATAATTGTATTTAGACGGATAATACTGCGATCGCTTGAATACCGTTATTGTTTCTTCTTGATTTGGTACACCTAATTTATGTGTGACCCTATAGATAGCGCTATCTGTCTGGAATAAAGCATATGTAGACGTTTAGCCCGCTAGGATTATTTTCGGCCACCTTCCCCTATTTGTTATTTCACAAGTATGACAGAAATATTGACTTTAGTTAGACATTTTACTTCATTATCATTTTCTGTGTTTCATCTTAAACATTTCAGGTATTTCGCTACAAAAAACTGCTCAAACTGTTCAACCGATCTCTATGAAAACTGGTACACTCATTAATTAGAACAAAATCTAGCTAGTGCCTTTTTTTTTTTTTTTTTTTTTTTTTTTTTTTAATTTAATCTGATATTTGGTTCAAAATATATTTAAAAGTGAAAAAAAAAAAAGTTAAAAAAAAAAAAAAAATTGAAATTATTTAAAAAGAAAAACAAGTTGATGAGGAAAAATATATAGGTGTTCATTTATATATGCAAGTATACAAAAATATTTACACATAATATATATTTGTAAAAACTATTACAAATTTAAAAATGGATTGTCAACAACTGGATCGATAATTAGTAAAATATTTAAGTTAAACAAAAGTCTCCCTCTTCATTTTTGGTATTTCTTGATTCAAATATCAACTAATGGCTTACTTTTATTTGCGGCGAAATAGTAATTTTTTAGCCGATTGTTTCAATCTTAGTTTAAACTAATTGATTTAATATATAGTTAATTTTCTTTATTGTTTCGTGGTTAGTAAATGGTTTGGTCATGGAGCAAAGAGAAATTAAGCTTCATAAAATAATTTATTTTGCATGTTTTATTTTCCTACCATGCCCTTGAAAAGTTAGGCTACAAACAACCTGTCATATATTTCCAATTATCTTGTTTTCTTTCAATTCTCTTCAAACTGTTTAATTAAATTCATAGTGACTTTGGTATTGATCATAGTAATTGTTTAAACTGGTAATAATCCATAAATTTAAATATTTCACACAATTTATTATTATTATTATTATTATTATTATTATTATATATTGATAATCAGTCATTGAAATATAAGGATTATTAAATGTTAACAGTATTCAAACAATTAATTTGATCGAAAACAAAGACCACCAAACCAAATAAAAAATGAATAAATTGGAAATGGATAAATATATATTTGCATTCTAACGTTATCAAGGGTCTGGTTGAACACAAATATGCAAAAAGAATGTTTTTCTGTCTCAAAGATAGCAATAGCAAAGAATATCTTCGATCCGGGCCTGGAACATTCTTTTGAGCCAAAACAAGAAAAAACAAATTTCAAAATAAAATTAATTTCAAAATGAACTCACCACAAAAAGATATAAACATATAAGAATTGTGAAACCAATATCACCAATAAATGTAGTAAAATTTCATATAAGAATCACTTATGCAATAGTAAATAAATAATATATATATATATATAATTTTGGTATCCAAATTTTCATCTGTGAGAACATTGACAGTCACAAGTGTGTGGGAAATTAGTTAACATTTGCCTTAAAAATGCACGTATGTTAAGTCAGATGGAACTAGGACCGCTAAGCGGGGCTGGAGTACAGGAATCTTGGACTGGGCTTGATTCTTTCAGTCTAATATAAAAATAATAATAAAAAAGTTATCAGGATACAGTTTTAAGAGTGTGCGTGGTGGGGAGGGGGGTTGCATTTAGAGGGCGGGCTGATTTATTCGGTACCTAGTGAATGTAAATCCAAAAAACATCTGCTCCTAAATCAAAAACATTAAATATTCTTTATTTTCCATTAATGCCTTTATGTTATACGTATGTGGCTTCCATTTTAATTAAATTAATTTATTTAGAAATGATCGATTCGTGATTCAGGTGGCGAATTTAAAGTGAATTAAATTGCTTTATCTATATAGTTCAAACGCATCTCACGTCTATAGAAAGGGAAACATTCAGTTCAGAGGTAAGACATGTTTGACCACTTGCTGCACTAAAATGCATCCTATATAAATGAAAAAAAAAGAAAAGAAAAAAAAGAAAAAAAAAAAGAAATACAGGGTGACATAAAATAACGGAGACAAAGTTTTTTATCCATATTTTATTAATAGAAAATAAATCAACATATGTAACAATTGAAAACAATAATATGGACCTCAGGTTATAACATATTCAGTTGGTTTCAAAGTGGCCACCATAAGCGTCAATACACAGCTGCAAACGAGTCTTGATGTTTTCGGCAATTGGCCGCAACTCCTCCGACAACAATCTGTCCCAATCACGAAGCAGTGATTGTTTCAGCGACTTCAAACTGCTGTGGTATTTGGCACATGTCCTCGCCTCCAAAATAGACCACACGCTACTGTCCATGGGGTTTAAATCCAGCGAGATGGGGCCATTCCGTAGAAGCAATGAAATCGGGAAAGTGGGTTCTAGGCCACTCCTGTGTCAACTTCGCCCTGTGAGCTTGGGCGGAGTCTTGTTGAAACGTCCAAAACCCATTATGGAAGTGCTGCCTGGCCCACGGAAGTACCACATCCTCAAGGATGTGACGCTGGTACACATTTTGTTTGATTTTGACACCTTCCTCAATGAAAACGAGAGGGGTTTTGCTGCTGGCGCAGACGCCACCTCACACCATGCTAGACTGAGGTTTTTGTCGGTTTTCCACGATTGCCGATGTGCCGGGAGCGTCAGAGGACCAATATCTGTCGTTATGGAAGTTGTGCGTCTGCTTCACGGTGAACAGCTTCTTGTCCGTGAAGAAGATGCTCTCCCATCGTTCAGCTGCAAACCGACGCTTTAGTTGCCGGCATTTTTGGAGTCGTACCCGCTTGTTGTCATCCGTGAGCTGCTGAGCTTTTTGGAACTTATACGGCTTGAGATGGAGTTCATTTTTGGCTATTCGCTTAACTGCTTCGCGATTGATTCCGGTCTCACGGGCGATTTTTCGCATGGAGACTCTCGGATTTCGCTTGACTCGATTCTGGATGACTTTGCGGTTCATTGCCGTGTTGGTGGTACGTTTTCGTCTTCTTCCAGGACGGTCGCCTTCATGGCCAAGCTCCTTAAAACGTTTGATGGCCTTGGATACAGTCTGTCGCAGCACTTTGAGTAAACGAACACTTTTACACTGCCGCTTTGATTGAAGAAACAGCTCCAAAATTGCAATACGTTTGTTTGGCATTCTAATAGGAAAAGGAAATATGTGAGTTCACAGTCGTAAATGCATATACTAGTAAAAAAATGCATGGGTATTTCAACAGAACAACTTTTATATGTATACGTTACAATTATTTCGCGTCAGGATGTGTTAAACGTTGTCTCCGTTATTTTATGTCACCCTGTAATAATAATAACTGTATATATTATATATTTGTTTTTTAAGGTATTATTCGCCAATATTTAAACAAAATATGCATATATAAGATGTTTCGATGTACGCTAATTATTTATATATAGTGAAGCAAAATATAAGTTTTACAGATTTCAACAAAAGTGAATATAATTCGGTGTCGTCGTTGTCGTATTTCTTTTTCCCTTTTTTGAAGAGTGAACTCTGCAGTTTGGCGCTTGTTTAAAACGCTCATTAAAAAAGTCTGAAAAAAAAAAAAAAAAAACGCATGTAGAATACTAGTTTTTTTAAAGGGTGTTGCTCACCAAAACCGAAAAAATACTTTGGAAAAAAAATCGATCACTTCACAAAAAAAAAAAAAAAAAAAAATCTAACAAAGACAGGTGTATAGGGTTGTTATGATTAAAGTACGGCTATTCAGAAGGCTCTTGAGACGGTTCTGCGGCTCCAAACTAAACAAACTTTCACTACTATGTAGTACAAGTGACCCATTCCGCGAAAATTTAACAAAAAGAACAAAACTTAAAACTTTCGTTAGTAGATGGCGCTGAGCAAATACCTCAGGCGTTTATCGCAAATATTTTGTGGTTGGTTGGTTGACTGTGTCTTACGTCGCACTAGCACTGCGCAATGGGCAATGCAAGTATTTTTTTAAAAACAAAATAAAAGAGAATTTATTTTACAATTGGTAAGTACTGCAGATTCATTCTATCAATTTCGGTTAATTCAGACGAAATACATAATATTTATTTTGTCTTTAAAAAAAAATATCTGCAAAAATTGCCTTAGATATTAGAGAAACACCACACATTGCCAATAATAATAACTTTTTTTTTTCCTTTTTTAATCGATTTTTGAAGACTGCAGATTCACCTATTGACGAAAATAATTATGTTGCGCTGCGCTCAGCGAAAATCAAAATAATAATAAGAAGAAGAAGAAAGAAATAAAGAAAGTTACAATTTTCGTCAACAGGTAGCTCTGTGCCAATGTCTAATGAAATTTTAGCAGAATTTTTAAAAAAAAATCAAAATAAATTTTGTGTATTTCGACTGGATTGACCGATATGATAATATTATGCTGCAAAAATCACCACCTATGAAATAAAATTTCCTTTATTTTGTTTTTCAAAAAAAAAAAAAAAAAAACATAAAATCGCCTTAGATATTGGTGCATCGCCTATTGACAGAAATTCTATTTTTTTTTTTCCCCGATTTTCGACGAACACTCATATTTATCTTCTGAAATCGATGCGGTGAGTGCCATTTGCATATATATACGACGTCCCCCCAAAAAATATTTAACACGAATACGCAAAATATATTTTTTAACAATCTGACCGCCTTTTTAAAGAGCATTTTTTTTTTTTTTTTTTTCGTTGCATAAATTTTTCAATGAAGGAAAATTATAGTTATCTAAACTTGAAATGAAGAATGAAACTGTGCATGTACCTAATACCATTATCAATATCAATTACGCCTTTCAAATTTAAAAAAGAAGCTGAAAATCGGTAATTATAAAATTTTGAATTATAAATGTATTGTGGAAAAAACAACAACTTAGTGACCGGATATATCCGTCAGCGACAGTCAGATGGTTAAAGTAAAATATGGTTTTAGAGGAACACCCTTCGTTTTTCTTAAAAAACGTTCGATTGTGTGACTCGCAAGCAATGATTACATTTTTTGCATTTCTTTAATTTCTCACATATTAAATTTATGAAATTATTAATTTACTAATTTATTCTGTTTGTCAGTATTAAATGATACAATTTAGTAAATTACATTTTGAAAAATGAAATTAAAATAAATAAATCAATGAACTTTGTACGAATAAATTTGATTTAAATTTCCTCGTGTATTTCATCAAGTGAAAAATGAAGCCAAAAAGGAAAAAAATTAATTATTAAAAAAAAAAGAATATATATATCTAGGATTTTAACCAATATAATGAATGTTATAAAGACTACAATTTTCTGCAGTTCACGTTTTTACGGTTACAGGGAAATGCAGTTCATATACAGTTAAAATATCATGAATTTCTTTCATTATACACTTTTATAAATAATACGTGTTTGTTTAAGTGGGGACATAACAAACATCTTATGAAAATACAATAATCATTTTACACAAAATATACGGTTATAACCATTTAAATTTCAATCGTCATGATGCATTTTATTATGAATAAACTTCTGACTTTTCTTCCAGTGACTACATTTAATTCCAATAAAGGATTCCCTTTTTTTTATGATACTGTAAAAGACTGTAAACTAAATAAAAAATTCTTAACTATCTCCAAGCTCTCAAACCCGCATTGATCTTGTTTGGAAAAAAGTACGCAAAAATCGGAGAGTTTCCTATTTTTGGAAAATATTTCTTCTGGAAGCATTTGTGAAATATAAGTCTTCGTGCCAGTTAGATTCACTTCCGATAAAATCAATTCCTTCAAAGACATTGTGATGTTTTTTTCGCCTAGTTCAAGAATAAAGAAACTCATAGCCCCCGTTTGTAGAGAAAAAAGAAATTCCTTTCGAAAAATAGTTCCTTTTCTCCAAAACACGCTCTACTTTTGATGTACTTTTATTTTATTTTATTTTTATTTTATTTTATTTTTCCCTTTTTTTTATGTACTACATCTTTATTTTAAATACATTTTGTATAATTACTCAGTTTCCCCATTCGATTTTAAAAACTGTACTATACTGAATGTATATATTTCGCCACAAAACAGTTTTCTAAGTTTCAAGATAAGTTTCAAGATTAACAAAATTATTTCATATTTACAAAAATTTTAACATTTGAAACTCTCGTTTCGTAATGAATTTTCTTCGGAATAATCTTTTAAATTCTCACTTCTGAGACTACATGAAAACTTCTTATTAAATATATATATATATATATATATATATATATATATTAAAAATACTTTAAACTAGATAGAAACGTTTATCCTTCTACCAGCTTTTAACTCACATTTGGTCTGTTTCGAAACAAACAGAAATCACACACACACACACACAAAAAAAGCAAGAATTAAATTCGGATCATTGTTGAGAGATTCGGGGGAAATAATGAACCGTATTTTCCAGTAATATTTCTTGAATATATCGATAGTCATCAAATATATTATTTAAATACTACAAAATTCATGATATGAATAAAATTTCATAGGAAAAAACTTTTATCCTGAGTAACTTGTGCTAAACTTATAAAAACGAAGAGCGTTTGGAATATATAAAAGTAACGTTAACAAAGTTTTTACAGTGTAGTGTGAAATGTATCGGATCCTGGTTAAAATCGGGAAAATCCCAATTTCTGCAAAAATATTTCTTTTCGAAGGATTTGTAAAATATAAACTATCGTGTCAGTTAGAGTGCCTTTCGATAAAAGAAAAACATTACAATGGAACACTTTCCATAATAATTCCCATTTCAGCGTAGTTCGCTTCATAATACACTTTCCTCTGACAAATCTTTTGATTTCTCATTTCTCTGACCTCATTGAAATCTAATAAAAATATTCCCTCTCTTTTATCTTATACTTTTAAGTGAGCAATATTTGTATGTATATTTCACTGATCTCGAAAACGGTAGCTCGGACAGTCACGAGATTTAACACAAATGTGCATCCCGAAGGGTCATTGTGCACATCGAAATCAGATTTTCGAATTTTTGATTAGTTCTTTATTAATTAATTAAAATGTGAAAATCATAACCTTCTAATTTCTGATAAAAAAGCCATTTAAATTTTAACAATTTTATCCATAATTTAATTGTTGCCAATTTTTTTTTTCGACAAAATAATAATAATAATTAAAAAAAAAAAAAACGTACATTTATTTAAAATGAGGAAAATAAATCAGAAAGATTAGAAAATAAATTAGAAATATCACTCGCATCGTTACAAATAAGACACCAAGTGAAAGGGAAAATTTTTGTAAATCCGATGCATTAAACAGTTTATCAATCGGATGATTAGTTTTTTCTTAATTAATTAAAATGTGAAAATAAAAACCTTCTAATTTCTGATAAATAAGACATATAAATTTTAAAATTTTATCCATAATTTAATTGTTGCCATTTTTTCGACAAAATAATAATAATAATAATAAAAAAAAAAAAAAAAAAAAAAAAAAAAGTTTTATTCTATTTTCGAAAAGATTTATGTGATCATAGATATAATAATATATATAGATGTATCATCCCCATATTATCGTGCAAAGACTTTTGATGCCGAAAAATAAGCTTTGGAATCAGCCATTAAGTGGTATTGAAGAAAAAAAAAATATATATATATACGTGTGGCACTCGAGGACTGCCGCGGTAAAGCTATTGCATAGCATTTTTTATCAACTTATGCAATTATAATTATTTATTTATTTTATTTATGCAGTATTTTTTTCTTTGATATTAATTCAAGTTTTTTCTTTGATATTAATTCAAGTTACACTTTTTGAGCGTGGTGACCGATAAGAAAACAATTTTTTTTCTTTTATTGAATAAATGAGAATATATCCGCAATGAGAATATATCAAAAATATCCGCAATCGATTTGTAGGTATCGAAAACCTCGATGTACCAAATTTGAATGATCTAACTCTATTTTTTGAGAAAAGGTATTTTAATAGGTTTTTAAAGGCCTGCAAGTCGAATGGGGATATTCAAGTTTTTTCTTTGATATTAATGAATAAGATAACAATAATAAGAAAACAAATTTTAATACAGAAAAGGTATTTTAATAGGTTTTAAAGGCCTGCAAGTCGAATGGGGATATTCAAGTTTTTTCTTTGATATTAATTCAAGTTACACTTTTTGAGCGTGGTGACCGATAAGAAAACAAATTTTAATAGAGAAAAGGTATTTAATAGGTTTTAAAGGCCTGCAAGTCGAATGGGGATATTAAAGTTTTTTCTTTGATACTAATTCAAGTTACACTTTTTGAGCGTGGTGACCGATAAGAAAACAAATTTTAATAGAGAAAAGGTATTTAATAGGTTTTAAAGGCCTGCAAGTCGAATGGGGATATTCAAGTTTTTTCTATGATATTAATGAATAAGATAACAATAATAAGAAAACAAATTTTAATACAGAAAAGGTATTTTAATAGGTTTTAAAGGCCTGCAAGTCGAATGGGGATATTCAAGTTTTTTCTTTGATATTAATTCAAGTTACACTTTTTGAGCGTGGTGACCGATAAGAAAACAAATTTTAATAGAGAAAAGGTATTTAATAGGTTTTAAAGGTCTGCAAGTCGAATGGGGATATTCAAGTTTTTTCTTTGATATTAATTCAAGTTACACTTTTTGAGCGTGGTGACCGATATAAAACAAATTTTAATAGAGAAAAGGTATTTAATAGGTTTTAAAGGCCTGCAAGTCGAATGTGGATATTCAAGGTTTTTCTTTGATATTAATGAATATGATAACAATAATGATAAGATAACAATAATGATAAGAAAACAAATTTTAATAGAGAAAAGGTATATTAATAGGTTTTAAAGGCCTGCAAGTCGAATGGGGATATTCAATTTCTTTCTTTGATATTAATTCAAGTTACACTTTTTGAGCGTGGTGACCGATATGAAAACAAATTTTAATAGAGAAAAGGTATTTAATAGGTTTTAAAGGCCTGCAAGTCGAATGGGGATATTCAAGTTTTTTCTTTGATATTAATTCAAGTTACACTTTTTGAGCGTGGTGACCGATATAAAACAAATTTTAATAGAGAAAAGGTATTTAATAGGTTTTAAAGGCCTGCAAGTCGAATGTGGATATTCAAGGTTTTTCTTTGATATTAATGAATAAGATAACAATAATGATAAGATAACAATAATGATAAGAAAACAAATTTTCATAGAGAAAAGGTATTTTAATAGGTTTTAAAGGCCTGCAAGTCGAATGGGGATATTCAATTTTTTTCATTGATATTAATTCAAGTTACACTTTTTGAGCGTGGTGACCGATATAAAACAAATTTTAATAGAGAAAAGGTATTTAATAGGTTTTAAAGGCCTGCAAGTCGAATGTGGATATTCAAGGTTTTTCTTTGATATTAATGAATAAGATAACAATAATGATAAGATAACAATAATGATAAGAAAACAAATTTTCATAGAGAAAAGGTATTTTAATAGGTTTTAAAGGCCTGCAAGTCGAATGGGGATATTCAATTTTTTTCATTGATATTAATTCAAGTTACACTTTTTGAGCGTGGTGACAGATAAGAAAACAAATTTTAATAGAGGAAACGTATTTAATAGGTTTTAAAGACCTGCAAGTCGAATGGGGATATTCAAGTTTTTTCTTTGATATTAATGAATAAGATAACAATAATGATAAGATAACAATAATGATAAGAAAACAAATTTTAATAGAGAAAAGGTATTTTAATAGGTTTTAAAGGCCTGCAAGTCGAATGGGGATATTCAAGTTTTTTCTTTGATATTAATTCAAGTTACACTTTTTGAGCGTGGTGACCGATAAGAAAACAAATTTTAATAGAGAAAAGGTATTTAATAGGTTTTAAAGGCCTGCAAGTCGAATGGGGATATTCAAGTTTTTTCTTTGATATTAATTCAAGTTACACTTTTTGAGCGTGGTGACCGATATAAAATAAATTTTAATAGAGAAAAGGTATGTAATAGGTTTTAAATGCCTGCAAGTCGAATGGGGATATTCAAGGTTTTTCTTTGATATTAATGAATAAGATAACAATAATGATAAGATAACAATAATGATAAGAAAACAAATTTTAATAGAGAAAAGGTATTTAATAGGTTTTAAAGGCCTGCAAGTCGAATGGAGATATTCAAGTTTTATCTGATCTACTTTATACACAAATTTTACGCGTACAGCTATTCACTGTTGTACATAGATAATAGATACCTATACACATATATACTTTCTCACAAACAGCTGCTTATGTATTCGTCCGATTTCGGGGAAACTCGTCTCGATCTTTGCGAGCTTCGTACAGCCGAAGTCTACCGAACTGTGTTAGGTTTTTTTTTCGTTACGGAATTTTTCGTTTCGGTCGCCGCGCTCAAAGCCCGCGATAAAAGCTATACAATAGCTTAAAAACGTACACTTATTTAAAATGAGGAAAATAAATCAGAAAGATTAGAAAATAAATTAGAAATGCCAGTCGCATCTTTACAAATAAGATAGCAAATGAAAGGGAATTTTTTTTTAAATCCGACGCATTAAACAGCTTATAAATCGGACAATTAGATTTTTTAAAATTAACTAAAGTATGAATTTTAGGTGGCAATAGCAGAAGATTGTATGGAAACCGTTAGGAGAAAAAAAGGAAAAATCTGCTTCACATTAAGTCACATGATTTTTAAAAGGGATTAAAAATTGTAGTTTTCAAATTCTTTTAAATTTTCTCTCACGAACACAAACATATAATATACAGCCTGTACCCCACAAGACCAACTTGCATTTCAAATTTCATCAATTATTTTGGTTAATAAACAAAAGTTTATTATTATTATTTTTTTTTTTTTCAAATTAAGTTTTATTCTATTTTCGAAAAGATTTATGTGATCATAGATATAATAATATATATAGATGTATCATCCCCATATTATCGTGCAAAGACTTTTGATGCCGAAAAATAAGCTTTGGAATCAGCCATTAAGTGGTATTGAAGAAAAAATATATACGTGTGGCACTCGAGGACTGCCGCGGTAAAGCTATTGCATAGCATTTTTTATCAACTTATGCAATTATAATTATTTATTTATTTTATTTATGCAGTATTTTTTTCTTTGATATTAATTCAAGTTTTTTCTTTGATATTAATTCAAGTTACACTTTTTGAGCGTGGTGACCGATAAGAAAACAATTTTTTTTCTTTTATTGAATAAATGAGAATATATCCGCAATGAGAATATATCAAAAATATCCGCAATCGATTTGTAGGTATCGAAAACCTCGATGTACCAAATTTGAATGATCTAACTCTATTTTTTGAGAAAAGGTATTTTAATAGGTTTTTAAAGGCCTGCAAGTCGAATGGGGATATTCAAGTTTTTTCTTTGATATTAATGAATAAGATAACAATAATAAGAAAACAAATTTTAATACAGAAAAGGTATTTTAATAGGTTTTAAAGGCCTGCAAGTCGAATGGGGATATTCAAGTTTTTTCTTTGATATTAATTCAAGTTACACTTTTTGAGCGTGGTGACCGATAAGAAAACAAATTTTAATAGAGAAAAGGTATTTAATAGGTTTTAAAGGCCTGCAAGTCGAATGGGGATATTCAAGTTTTTTCTTTGATATTAATTCAAGTTACACTTTTTGAGCGTGGTGACCGATAAGAAAACAAATTTTAATAGAGAAAAGGTATTTAATAGGTTTTAAAGGCCTGCAAGTCGAATGGGGATATTAAAGTTTTTTCTTTGATACTAATTCAAGTTACACTTTTTGAGCGTGGTGACCGATAAGAAAACAAATTTTAATAGAGAAAAGATATTTAATAGGTTTTAAAGGCCTGCACGTCGAATGGGGATATTCAAGTTTTTTCTATGATATTAATGAATAAGATAACAATAATAAGAAAACAAATTTTAATACAGAAAAGGTATTTTAATAGGTTTTAAAGGCCTGCAAGTCGAATGGGGATATTCAAGTTTTTTCTTTGATATTAATTCAAGTTACACTTTTTGAGCGTGGTGACCGATAAGAAAACAAATTTTAATAGAGAAAAGGTATTTAATAGGTTTTAAAGGTCTGCAAGTCGAATGGGGATATTCAAGTTTTTTCTTTGATATTAATTCAAGTTACACTTTTTGAGCGTGGTGACCGATATAAAACAAATTTTAATAGAGAAAAGGTATTTAATAGGTTTTAAAGGCCTGCAAGTCGAATGTGGATATTCAAGGTTTTTCTTTGATATTAATGAATATGATAACAATAATGATAAGATAACAATAATGATAAGAAAACAAATTTTAATAGAGAAAAGGTATATTAATAGGTTTTAAAGGCCTGCAAGTCGAATGGGGATATTCAATTTCTTTCTTTGATATTAATTCAAGTTACACTTTTTGAGCGTGGTGACCGATATGAAAACAAATTTTAATAGAGAAAAGGTATTTAATAGGTTTTAAAGGCCTGCAAGTCGAATGGGGATATTCAAGTTTTTTCTTTGATATTAATTCAAGTTACACTTTTTGAGCGTGGTGACCGATATGAAAACAAATTTTAATAGAGAAAAGGTATTTAATAGGTTTTAAAGGTCTGCAAGTCGAATGGGGATATTCAAGTTTTTTCTTTGATATTAATTCAAGTTACACTTTTTGAGCGTGGTGACCGATATAAAACAAATTTTAATAGAGAAAAGGTATTTAATAGGTTTTAAAGGCCTGCAAGTCGAATGTGGATATTCAAGGTTTTTCTTTGATATTAATGAATAAGATAACAATAATGATAAGATAACAATAATGATAAGAAAACAAATTTTCATAGAGAAAAGGTATTTTAATAGGTTTTAAAGGCCTGCAAGTCGAATGGGGATATTCAATTTTTTTCATTGATATTAATTCAAGTTACACTTTTTGAGCGTGGTGATCGATAAGAAAACAAATTTTAATAGAGAAAAGGTATTTAATAGGTTTTAAAGGCCTGCAAGTCGAATGTGGATATTAAAGTTTTTTTTTGATACTAATTCAAGTTACACTTTTTGAGCGTGGTGACCGATAAGAAAACAAATTTTAATAGAGAAAACGTATTTAATAGGTTTTAAAGGCCTGCAAGTCGAATGGGGATATTCAAGTTTTTTCTTTGATATTAATGAATAAGATAACAATAATGATAAGAAAACAAATTTTAATAGAGAAAAGGTATTTAATAGGTTTTAAAGGCCTGCAAGTCGAATGGGGATATTAAAGTTTTTTCTTTGATACTAATTCAAGTTACACTTTTTGAGCGTGGTGACAGATAAGAAAACAAATTTTAATAGAGGAAACGTATTTAATAGGTTTTAAAGACCTGCAAGTCGAATGGGGATATTCAAGTTTTTTCTTTGATATTAATGAATAAGATAACAATAATGATAAGATAACAATAATGATAAGAAAACAAATTTTAATAGAGAAAAGGTATTTTAATAGGTTTTAAAGGCCTGCAAGTCGAATGGGGATATTCAAGTTTTTTCTTTGATATTAATTCAAGTTACACTTTTTGAGCGTGGTGACCGATAAGAAAACAAATTTTAATAGAGAAAAGGTATTTAATAGGTTTTAAAGGCCTGCAAGTCGAATGGGGATATTCAAGTTTTTTCTTTGATATTAATTCAAGTTACACTTTTTGAGCGTGGTGACCGATATAAAATAAATTTTAATAGAGAAAAGGTATGTAATAGGTTTTAAATGCCTGCAAGTCGAATGGGGATATTCAAGGTTTTTCTTTGATATTAATGAATAAGATAACAATAATGATAAGATAACAATAATGATAAGAAAACAAATTTTAATAGAGAAAAGGTATTTAATAGGTTTTAAAGGCCTGCAAGTCGAATGGAGATATTCAAGTTTTATCTGATCTACTTTATACACAAATTTTACGCGTACAGCTATTCACTGTTGTACATAGATAATAGATACCTATACACCTATATACTTTCTCACAAACAGCTGCTTATGTATTCGTCCGATTTCGGGGAAACTCGTCTCGATCTTTGCGAGCTTCGTACAGCCGAAGTCTACCGAACTGTGTTAGGTTTTTTTTTCGTTACGGAATTTTTCGTTTCGGTCGCCGCGCTCAAAGCCCGCGATAAAAGCTATACAATAGCTTAAAAAAAAAAATATACGTGTGGCACTCGAGGACTGCCGCGGTAAAGCTATTGCATAGCATTTTTTATCAACTTATGCAATTATAATTATTAAGCTATTGTATAGCTTTTATCGCGGGCTTTGAGCGCGGCGACCGAATCGAAAAATTCCGTAACGAAAAAAAAACCTAACACAGTTCGGTAGACTTCGGCTGTACGAAGCTCGCACAGATCGAGACGAGCTGCTACGAAATCGGACGAATACATAAGCAGCTGTTTGTGAGAAAGTATATAGGTGTATAGGTATCTATCATCTATGTACAACAGTGAATAGCTGTACGCGTAAAATTTGTGTATAAAGTAGATCAGATAAAACTTGAATATCTCCATTCGACTTGCAGGCCTTTAAAACCTATTAAATACCTTTTCTCTATTAAAATTTGTTTTCTTATCATTATTGCTATCTTATCATTATTGTTATCTTATTCATTAATATCAAAGAAAAACCTTGAATATCCCCATTCGACTTGCAGGCCTTTAAAACCTATTAAATACCTTTTCTCTATTAAAATTTGTTTTATATCGGTCACCACGCTGAAAAAGTGTAACTTGAATTAATATCAAAGAAAAAACTTGAATATCCCCATTCGACTTGCAGGCCTTTAAAACCTATTAAAATACCTTTTCTCTATTAAAATTTGTTTTCTTATCATTATTGTTATCTTATTCATTAATATCAAAGAAAAAACTTGAATATCCCCATTCGACTCGCAGGCCTTTAAAACCTATTAAATACCTTTTCTCTATTAAAATTTGTTTTCTTATCGGTCACCACGCTCAAAAAGTGAAACTTGAATTAATATCAAAGAAAAAACTTTAATATCCCCATTCGACTTGCAGGCCTTTAATACCTATTAAATACCTTTTCCCTATTAAAATTTGTTTTCTTATCGGTCACCACGCTCAAAAAGTGTAACTTGAATTAATATCAAAGAAAAAAATTGAATATCCCCATTCGACTTGCAGGCCTTTTAAACCTATTAAAATACCTTTTCTCTATTAAAATTTGTTTTCTTATCATTATTGTTATCTTATTCATTAATATCAAAGAAAAACCTTGAATATCCCCATTCGACTTGCAGGCCTTTAAAACCTATTAAATACCTTTTCTCTATTAAAATTTGTTTTATATCGGTCACCACGCTGAAAAAGTGTAACTTGAATTAATATCAAAGAAAAAACTTGAATATCCCCATTCGACTTGCAGGCCTTTAAAACCTATTAAAATACCTTTTCTCTATTAAAATTTGTTTTCTTATCATTATTGTTATCTTATTCATTAATATCAAAGAAAAAACTTGAATATCCCCATTCGACTCGCAGGCCTTTAAAACCTATTAAATACCTTTTCTCTATTAAAATTTGTTTTCTTATCGGTCACCACGCTCAAAAAGTGAAACTTGAATTAATATCAAAGAAAAAACTTTAATATCCCCATTCGACTTGCAGGCCTTTAAAACCTATTAAATACCTTTTCCCTATTAAAATTTGTTTTCTTATCGGTCACCACGCTCAAAAAGTGTAACTTGAATTAATATCAAAGAAAAAAATTGAATATCCCCATTCGACTTGCAGGCCTTTTAAACCTATTAAAATACCTTTTCTCTATTAAAATTTGTTTTCTTATCATTATTGTTATCTTATCATTATTGTTATCTTATTCATTAATATCAAAGAAAAACCTTGAATATCCCCATTCGACTTGCAGGCCTTTAAAACCTATTAAAATACCTTTTCTCTATTAAAATTTGTTTTCTTATCATTATTGTTATCTTATTCATTAATATCAAAGAAAAGCCTTGAATATCCCCATTCGACTTGCAGGCCTTTAAAACCTATTAAATACCTTTTCTCTATTAAAATTTGTTTTCTTATCGGTCACCACGCTCAAAAAGTGTAACTTGAATTAATATCAAAGAAAAAACTTGAATATCCCCATTCGACTTGCAGGCCTTTAAAGCCTATTAAATACCTTTTCTCTATTAAAATTTGTTTTCTTATCGGTCACCACGCTCAAAAAGTGTAACTTGAATTAATATCAAAGAAAAAACTTGAATATCCCCATTCGACTTGCAGGCCTTTAAAGCCTATTAAATACCTTTTCTCTATTAAAATTCGTTTTCTTATCGGTCACCACGCTCAATAAGTGTAACTTGAATTAATATCAAAGAAAAAACTTGAATATCCCCATTCGACTTGCAGGCCTTTAAAACCTATTAAAATACCTTTTCTCTATTAAAATTTGTTTTCTTATCATTATTGTTATCTTATCATTATTGTTATCTTATTCATTAATATCAAAGAAAAAACTTGAATATCCCCATTCGACTTGCAGGCCTTTAAAACCTATTAAATACCTTTTCTCTATTAAAATTTGTTTTCTTATCGGTCACCACGCTCAAAAAGTGTAACTTGAATTAATATCAAAGAAAAAAATTGAATATCCCCATTCGACTTGCAGGCCTTTAAAACCTATTAAAATACCTTTTCTCTATTAAAATTTGTTTTCTTATCGGTCACCACGCTCAAAAAGTGTAACTTGAATTAATATCAAAGAAAAAACTTGAATATCCCCATTCGACTTGCAGGCCTTTAAAGCCTATTAAATACCTTTTCTCTATTAAAATTTGTTTTCTTATCGGTCACCACGCTCAAAAAGTGTAACTTGAATTAATATCAAAGAAAAAACTTGAATATCCCCATTCGACTTGCAGGCCTTTAAAGCCTATTAAATACCTTTTCTCTATTAAAATTCGTTTTCTTATCGGTCACCACGCTCAAAAAGTGTAACTTGAATTAATATCAAAGAAAAAACTTGAATATCCCCATTCGACTTGCAGGCCTTTAAAACCTATTAAAATACCTTTTCTCTATTAAAATTTGTTTTCTTATCATTATTGTTATCTTATCATTATTGTTATCTTATTCATTAATATCAAAGAAAAAACTTGAATATCCCCATTCGACTTGCAGGCCTTTAAAACCTATTAAATACCTTTTCTCTATTAAAATTTGTTTTCTTATCGGTCACCACGCTCAAAAAGTGTAACTTGAATTAATATCAAAGAAAAAAATTGAATATCCCCATTCGACTTGCAGGCCTTTAAAACCTATTAAAATACCTTTTCTCTATTAAAATTTGTTTTCTTATCATTATTGTTATCTTATCATTATTGTTATCTTATTCATTAATATCAAAGAAAAAACTTGAATATCCCCATTCGAATTGCAGGCCTTTAAAACCTATTAAATACCTTTTCTCTATTAAAATTTGTTTTCTTATCGGTCACCACGCTCAAAAAGTGTAACTTGAATTAATATCAAAGAAAAAAATTGAATATCGCCATTCGACTTGCAGGCCTTTAAAACCTATTAAAATACCTTTTCTCTATTAAAATTTGTTTTCTTATCATTATTGTTATCTTATTCATTAATATCAAAGAAAAACCTTGAATATCCCCATTCGACTTGCAGGCCTTTAAAACCTATTAAAATACCTTTTCTCTATTAAAATTTGTTTTCTTATCATTATTGTTATCTTATCATTATTGTTATCTTATTCATTAATATCAAAGAAAAACCTTGAATATCCCCATTCGACTTGCAGGCCTTTAAAACCTATTAAATACCTTTTCTCTATTAAAATTTGTTTTATATCGGTCACCACGCTGAAAAAGTGTAACTTGAATTAATATCAAAGAAAAAACTTGAATATCCCCATTCGACTTGCAGGCCTTTAAAACCTATTAAAATACCTTTTCTCTATTAAAATTTGTTTTCTTATCATTATTGTTATCTTATTCATTAATATCAAAGAAAAACTTGAATATCCCCATTCGACTCGCAGGCCTTTAAAACCTATTAAATACCTTTTCTCTATTAAAATTTGTTTTCTTATCGGTCACCACGCTCAAAAAGTGAAACTTGAATTAATATCAAAGAAAAAACTTTAATATCCCCATTCGACTTGCAGGCCTTTAAAACCTATTAAATACCTTTTCCCTATTAAAATTTGTTTTCTTATCGGTCACCACGCTCAAAAAGTGTAACTTGAATTAATATCAAAGAAAAAAATTGAATATCCCCATTCGACTTGCAGGCCTTTTAAACCTATTAAAATACCTTTTCTCTATTAAAATTTGTTTTCTTATCATTATTGTTATCTTATCATTATTGTTATCTTATTCATTAATATCAAAGAAAAACCTTGAATATCCCCATTCGACTTGCAGGCCTTTAAAACCTATTAAAATACCTTTTCTCTATTAAAATTTGTTTTCTTATCATTATTGTTATCTTATTCATTAATATCAAAGAAAAACCTTGAATATCCCCATTCGACTCGCAGGCCTTTAAAACCTATTAAATACCTTTTCTCTATTAAAATTTGTTTTCTTATCGGTCACCACGCTCAAAAAGTGTAACTTGAATTAATATCAAAGAAAAAACTTGAATATCCCCATTCGACTTGCAGACCTTTAAAACCTATTAAATACCTTTTCTCTATTAAAATTTGTTTTCTTATCGGTCACCACGCTCAAAAAGTGTAACTTGAATTAATATCAAAGAAAAAACTTGAATATCCCCATTCGACTTGCAGGCCTTTAAAGCCTATTAAATACCTTTTCTCTATTAAAATTTGTTTTCTTATCGGTCACCACGCTCAAAAAGTGTAACTTGAATTAATATCAAAGAAAAAACTTGAATATCCCCATTCGACTTGCAGGCCTTTAAAGCCTATTAAATACCTTTTCTCTATTAAAATTCGTTTTCTTATCGGTCACCACGCTCAATAAGTGTAACTTGAATTAATATCAAAGAAAAAACTTGAATATCCCCATTCGACTTGCAGGCCTTTAAAACCTATTAAAATACCTTTTCTCTATTAAAATTTGTTTTCTTATCATTATTGTTATCTTATCATTATTGTTATCTTATTCATTAATATCAAAGAAAAAACTTGAATATCCCCATTCGACTTGCAGGCCTTTCAAACCTATTAAATACCTTTTCTCTATTAAAATTTGTTTTCTTATCGGTCACCACGCTCAAAAAGTGTAACTTGAATTAATATCAAAGAAAAAAATTGAATATCCCCATTCGACTTGCAGGCCTTTAAAACCTATTAAAATACCTTTTCTCTATTAAAATTTGTTTTCTTATCATTATTGTTATCTTATCATTATTGTTATCTTATTCATTAATATCAAAGAAAAAACTTGAATATCCCCATTCGAATTGCAGGCCTTTAAAACCTATTAAATACCTTTTCTCTATTAAAATTTGTTTTCTTATCGGTCACCACGCTCAAAAAGTGTAACTTGAATTAATATCAAAGAAAAAAATTGAATATCCCCATTCGACTTGCAGGCCTTTAAAACCTATTAAAATACCTTTTCTCTATTAAAATTTGTTTTCTTATCATTATTGTTATCTTATTCATTAATATCAAAGAAAAACCTTGAATATCCCCATTCGACTTGCAGGCCTTTAAAACCTATTAAAATACCTTTTCTCTATTAAAATTTGTTTTCTTATCATTATTGTTATCTTATCATTATTGTTATCTTATTCATTAATATCAAAGAAAAACCTTGAATATCCCCATTCGACTTGCAGGCCTTTAAAACCTATTAAATACCTTTTCTCTATTAAAATTTGTTTTATATCGGTCACCACGCTCAAAAAGTGTAACTTGAATTAATATCAAAGAAAAACTTGAATATCCCCATTCGACTTGCAGGCCTTTAAAACCTATTAAATACCTTTTCTCTATTAAAATTTGTTTTCTTATCGGTCACCACGCTCAAAAAGTGTAACTTGAATTAATATCAAAGAAAAAACTTGAATATCCCCATTCGACTTGCAGGCCTTTAAAACCTATTAAATACCTTTTCTCTATTAAAATTTGTTTTCTTATCGGTCACCACGCTCAAAAAGCGTAACTTGAAATTATATCAAAGAAAAAACTTGAATATCCCCATTCGACTTGCAGGCCTTTAAAAACCTATTAAAATACCTTTTCTCAAAAAATAGAGTTAGATCATTCAAATTTGGTACATCGAGGTTTTCGATACCTACAAATCGATTGCGGATAGTTTTGATATATTCTCATTGTGGATATATTCTCATTTATTCAATAAAAGAAAAAAATTTGTTTTCTTATCGGTCACCACGCTCAAAAAGTGTAACTTGAATTAATATCAAAGAAAAAACTTGAATTAATATCAAAGAAAAAAAAATACTGCATAAATAAAATAAATAAATAATTATAATTGCATAAGTTGATAAAAAATGCTATGCAATAGCTTTACCTTGGCAGTCCTCGAGTGCCACACGTATTTTTTTTTTTTTATTTATTTTATTTATGCAGTATTTTTTTCTTTGATATTAATTCAAGTTTTTTCTTTGATATTAATTCAAGTTACACTTTTTGAGCGTGGTGACCGATAAGAAAACAATTTTTTTTCTTTTATTGAATAAATGAGAATATATCCGCAATGAGAATATATCAAAAATATCCGCAATCGATTTGTAGGTATCGAAAACCTCGATGTACCAAATTTGAATGATCTAACTCTATTTTTTGAGAAAAGGTATTTTAATAGGTTTTTAAAGGCCTGCAAGTCGAATGGGGATATTCAAGTTTTTTCTTTGATATTAATGAATAAGATAACAATAATAAGAAAACAAATTTTAATACAGAAAAGGTATTTTAATAGGTTTTAAAGGCCTGCAAGTCGAATGGGGATATTCAAGTTTTTTCTTTGATATTAATTCAAGTTACACTTTTTGAGCGTGGTGACCGATAAGAAAACAAATTTTAATAGAGAAAAGGTATTTAATAGGTTTTAAAGGCCTGCAAGTCGAATGGGGATATTCAAGTTTTTTCTATGATATTAATGAATAAGATAACAATAATAAGAAAACAAATTTTAATACAGAAAAGGTATTTTAATAGGTTTTAAAGGCCTGCAAGTCGAATGGGGATATTCAAGTTTTTTCTTTGATATTAATTCAAGTTACACTTTTTGAGCGTGGTGACCGATAAGAAAACAAATTTTAATAGAGAAAAGGTATTTAATAGGTTTTAAAGGTCTGCAAGTCGAATGGGGATATTCAAGTTTTTTCTTTGATATTAATTCAAGTTACACTTTTTGAGCGTGGTGACCGATATAAAACAAATTTTAATAGAGAAAAGGTATTTAATAGGTTTTAAAGGCCTGCAAGTCGAATGTGGATATTCAAGGTTTTTCTTTGATATTAATGAATATGATAACAATAATGATAAGATAACAATAATGATAAGAAAACAAATTTTAATAGAGAAAAGGTATATTAATAGGTTTTAAAGGCCTGCAAGTCGAATGGGGATATTCAATTTCTTTCTTTGATATTAATTCAAGTTACACTTTTTGAGCGTGGTGACCGATATGAAAACAAATTTTAATAGAGAAAAGGTATTTAATAGGTTTTAAAGGCCTGCAAGTCGAATGGGGATATTCAAGTTTTTTCTTTGATATTAATTCAAGTTACACTTTTTGAGCGTGGTGACCGATAAGAAAACAAATTTTAATAGAGAAAAGGTATTTAATAGGTTTTAAAGGTCTGCAAGTCGAATGGGGATATTCAAGTTTTTTCTTTGATATTAATTCAAGTTACACTTTTTGAGCGTGGTGACCGATATAAAACAAATTTTAATAGAGAAAAGGTATTTAATAGGTTTTAAAGGCCTGCAAGTCGAATGTGGATATTCAAGGTTTTTCTTTGATATTAATGAATAAGATAACAATAATGATAAGATAACAATAATGATAAGAAAACAAATTTTCATAGAGAAAAGGTATTTTAATAGGTTTTAAAGGCCTGCAAGTCGAATGGGGATATTCAATTTTTTTCATTGATATTAATTCAAGTTACACTTTTTGAGCGTGGTGACCGATAAGAAAACAAATTTTAATAGAGAAAAGGTATTTAATAGGTTTTAAAGGCCTGCAAGTCGAATGGGGATATTAAAGTTTTTTCTTTGATACTAATTCAAGTTACACTTTTTGAGCGTGGTGACCGATAAGAAAACAAATTTTAATAGAGAAAACGTATTTAATAGGTTTTAAAGGCCTGCAAGTCGAATGGGGATATTCAAGTTTTTTCTTTGATATTAATGAATAAGATAACAATAATGATAAGATAACAATAATGATAAGAAAACAAATTTTAATAGAGAAAAGGTATTTAATAGGTTTTAAAGGCCTGCAAGTCGAATGGGGATATTAAAGTTTTTTCTTTGATACTAATTCAAGTTACACTTTTTGAGCGTGGTGACAGATAAGAAAACAAATTTTAATAGAGGAAACGTATTTAATAGGTTTTAAAGACCTGCAAGTCGAATGGGGATATTCAAGTTTTTTCTTTGATATTAATGAATAAGATAACAATAATGATAAGATAACAATAATGATAAGAAAACAAATTTTAATAGAGAAAAGGTATTTTAATAGGTTTTAAAGGCCTGCAAGTCGAATGGGGATATTCAAGTTTTTTCTTTGATATTAATTCAAGTTACACTTTTTGAGCGTGGTGACCGATAAGAAAACAAATTTTAATAGAGAAAAGGTATTTAATAGGTTTTAAAGGCCTGCAAGTCGAATGGGGATATTCAAGTTTTTTCTTTGATATTAATTCAAGTTACACTTTTTGAGCGTGGTGACCGATATAAAATAAATTTTAATAGAGAAAAGGTATGTAATAGGTTTTAAATGCCTGCAAGTCGAATGGGGATATACAAGGTTTTTCTTTGATATTAATGAATAAGATAACAATAATGATAAGATAACAATATTGATAAGAAAACAAATTTTAATAGAGAAAAGGTATTTAATAGGTTTTAAAGGCCTGCAAGTCGAATGGAGATATTCAAGTTTTATCTGATCTACTTTATACACAAATTTTACGCGTACAGCTATTCACTGTTGTACATAGATAATAGATACCTATACACCTATATACTTTCTCACAAACAGCTGCTTATGTATTCGTCCGATTTCGGGGAAACTCGTCTCGATCTTTGCGAGCTTCGTACAGCCGAAGTCTACCGATCTGTGTTAGGTTTTTTTTTCGTTACGGAATTTTTCGTTTCGGTCGCCGCGCTCAAAGCCCGCGATAAAAGCTATACAATAGCTTAAAAAAAAAAAGATGAATGAATTTGAAACTATATCTGGGGCTTTTCATTCACCTTTAGTAAATAAATTATTCATGAATTTTATTTGCTAAAACATTCGTGCATATTCCCGTGTGTATTCACTCGGGGAAAGACTGCCATATTTCCCGAGTGAAAAGGAATCACTTTTTTGTCCCCAATGATCAATCTATATATTATTACTATATCTATGTATGTGATACGATAGATTAATAATTTGGGTTTTAAAATTTTTTTTAAATAGATTATTTAAACTCTATGAACCATATTTTTATTTTATCAGCTTCATTAACAGATCCTGCTGGCGATTTTTTAAATTTTGGTGTTGAAGTACACCGAATGTTTTTCGACAAGAAGTTTAATATAGCAACAGCCATTTTAATCTAAGTAGCGCATCAAATATATAAAAACATAAATGATTTATTTTTACATAAAATTTACAGAACAAATGCAGTTTTAAAGATAGGAAATTTATTTCAACAAGCACTATTTTAAACCTAAAAAGCATTAAAAATATAAGCAGAATATAAAGGATTCTTATGTATAAACAAAAAAGAATCTGATAAAATTATTAGCAAAATAGTCTTCCCCTTTTCATACAAAAAAAAGAAAAAAAAAAAAAAAAATCCATCGCTAATATGGCGACAAAAATTCAAAAGCCGCCAATGGGACGACATAATAAAGTTGTGTAACACGATAATGTTTACCTATTTATTTATTTTTTTATATAATAATCACTATCCTATTTTATCATACAAACAAATGAACCTCTGTGTGTTACTGCACTCTCACGCTGTCGATCAGAAATATTTGAAAAATTCAAATTAATATTTAAATAAATAAATAAAAATATGTTTAATGGGAAATATATATAACCATAAAAAGATTAGTTGTCTAAAATACGGTAGAAATAGCGCTCATAGCATGTTGTTACAAGGAATTAAGTCTTATTGTTACAATGGATTAAGTCTAAAATGGTGACAAAAATTCAAAAGCCGCCAAAGAGAACTATATTAAGGCTGTACTATCAGGTTTACAACCCATGAATTATATGTAAACACAAAAAATTAATTGTCTCACGCGACAGACGTAGCCGGTCACAACATATTGTAATATTTGGCGTGAAATTGCTGTCATTTAATGGTTGATTGGATAAACAACAAAAAAAAAAAATATATACGTGTGGCACTCGAGGACTGCCGCGGTAAAGCTATTGCATAGCATTTTTTATCAACTTATGCAATTATAATTATTTATTTATTTTATTTATGCAGTATTTTTTTCTTTGATATTAATTCAAGTTTTTTCTTTGATATTAATTCAAGTTACACTTTTTGAGCGTGGTGACCGATAAGAAAACAATTTTTTTTCTTTTATTGAATAAATGAGAATATATCCGCAATGAGAATATATCAAAAATATCCGCAATCGATTTGTAGGTATCGAAAACCTCGATGTACCAAATTTGAATGATCTAACTCTATTTTTTGAGAAAAGGTATTTTAATAGGTTTTTAAAGGCCTGCAAGTCGAATGGGGATATTCAAGTTTTTTCTTTGATATTAATGAATAAGATAACAATAATAAGAAAACAAATTTTAATACAGAAAAGGTATTTTAATAGGTTTTAAAGGCCTGCAAGTCGAATGGGGATATTCAAGTTTTTTCTTTGATATTAATTCAAGTTACACTTTTTGAGCGTGGTGACCGATAAGAAAACAAATTTTAATAGAGAAAAGGTATTTAATAGGTTTTAAAGGCCTGCAAGTCGAATGGGGATATTCAAGTTTTTTCTTTGATATTAATTCAAGTTACACTTTTTGAGCGTGGTGACCGATAAGAAAACAAATTTTAATAGAGAAAAGGTATTTAATAGGTTTTAAAGGCCTGCAAGTCGAATGGGGATATTAAAGTTTTTTCTTTGATACTAATTCAAGTTACACTTTTTGAGCGTGGTGACCGATAAGAAAACAAATTTTAATAGAGAAAAGATATTTAATAGGTTTTAAAGGCCTGCAAGTCGAATGGGGATATTCAAGTTTTTTCTATGATATTAATGAATAAGATAACAATAATAAGAAAACAAATTTTAATACAGAAAAGGTATTTTAATAGGTTTTAAAGGCCTGCAAGTCGAATGGGGATATTCAAGTTTTTTCTTTGATATTAATTCAAGTTACACTTTTTGAGCGTGGTGACCGATAAGAAAACAAATTTTAATAGAGAAAAGGTATTTAATAGGTTTTAAAGGTCTGCAAGTCGAATGGGGATATTCAAGTTTTTTCTTTGATATTAATTCAAGTTACACTTTTTGAGCGTGGTGACCGATATAAAACAAATTTTAATAGAGAAAAGGTATTTAATAGGTTTTAAAGGCCTGCAAGTCGAATGTGGATATTCAAGGTTTTTCTTTGATATTAATGAATATGATAACAATAATGATAAGATAACAATAATGATAAGAAAACAAATTTTAATAGAGAAAAGGTATATTAATAGGTTTTAAAGGCCTGCAAGTCGAATGGGGATATTCAATTTCTTTCTTTGATATTAATTCAAGTTACACTTTTTGAGCGTGGTGACCGATATGAAAACAAATTTTAATAGAGAAAAGGTATTTAATAGGTTTTAAAGGCCTGCAAGTCGAATGGGGATATTCAAGTTTTTTCTTTGATATTAATTCAAGTTACACTTTTTGAGCGTGGTGACCGATAAGAAAACAAATTTTAATAGAGAAAAGGTATTTAATAGGTTTTAAAGGTCTGCAAGTCGAATGGGGATATTCAAGTTTTTTCTTTGATATTAATTCAAGTTACACTTTTTGAGCGTGGTGACCGATATAAAACAAATTTTAATAGAGAAAAGGTATTTAACAGGTTTTAAAGGCCTGCAAGTCGAATGTGGATATTCAAGGTTTTTCTTTGATATTAATGAATAAGATAACAATAATGATAAGATAACAATAATGATAAGAAAACAAATTTTCATAGAGAAAAGGTATTTTAATAGGTTTTAAAGGCCTGCAAGTCGAATGGGGATATTCAATTTTTTTCATTGATATTAATTCAAGTTACACTTTTTGAGCGTGGTGACCGATAAGAAAACAAATTTTAATAGAGAAAAGGTATTTAATAGGTTTTAAAGGCCTGCAAGTCGAATGTGGATATTAAAGTTTTTTCTTTGATACTAATTCAAGTTACACTTTTTGAGCGTGGTGACCGATAAGAAAACAAATTTTAATAGAGAAAACGTATTTAATAGGTTTTAAAGGCCTGCAAGTCGAATGGGGATATTCAAGTTTTTTCTTTGATATTAATGAATAAGATAACAATAATGATAAGAAAACAAATTTTAATAGAGAAAAGGTATTTAATAGGTTTTAAAGGCCTGCAAGTCGAATGGGGATATTAAAGTTTTTTCTTTGATACTAATTCAAGTTACACTTTTTGAGCGTGGTGACAGATAAGAAAACAAATTTTAATAGAGGAAACGTATTTAATAGGTTTTAAAGACCTGCAAGTCGAATGGGGATATTCAAGTTTTTTCTTTGATATTAATGAATAAGATAACAATAATGATAAGATAACAATAATGATAAGAAAACAAATTTTAATAGAGAAAAGGTATTTTAATAGGTTTTAAAGGCCTGCAAGTCGAATGGGGATATTCAAGTTTTTTCTTTGATATTAATTCAAGTTACACTTTTTGAGCGTGGTGACCGATAAGAAAACAAATTTTAATAGAGAAAAGGTATTTAATAGGTTTTAAAGGCCTGCAAGTCGAATGGGGATATTCAAGTTTTTTCTTTGATATTAATTCAAGTTACACTTTTTGAGCGTGGTGACCGATATAAAATAAATTTTAATAGAGAAAAGGTATGTAATAGGTTTTAAATGCCTGCAAGTCGAATGGGGATATTCAAGGTTTTTCTTTGATATTAATGAATAAGATAACAATAATGATAAGATAACAATAATGATAAGAAAACAAATTTTAATAGAGAAAAGGTATTTAATAGGTTTTAAAGGCCTGCAAGTCGAATGGAGATATTCAAGTTTTATCTGATCTACTTTATACACAAATTTTACGCGTACAGCTATTCACTGTTGTACATAGATAATAGATACCTATACACCTATATACTTTCTCACAAACAGCTGCGTATGTATTCGTCCGATTTCGGGGAAACTCGTCTCGATCTTTGCGAGCTTCGTACAGCCGAAGTCTACCGAACTGTGTTAGGTTTTTTTTTCGTTACGGAATTTTTCGTTTCGGTCGCCGCGCTCAAAGCCCGCGATAAAAGCTATACAATAGCTTAAAAAAAAAAAAAAAAAAGCATATGAAATAACGTAAAAGCAAATATTATGTTGTCTAAACCCAGTTACGTTTGAGTCCAGTCCGAGTTACATGTGAACAACACGTATAGTGTTGTTCACATGTAACTGGGATTCAAATATAAAAGGGAAACTCCAATTTTTTCGATACTATCTATTTCGAAACTGTTATATAATAAGCACCTAAATGGAAGCTCATTGGTAAACTATTGTCGCAGGTAATAGGGACAAGCGCCCGAGTCGCAGTTGATGACCAAATCGCTGCTGAATGCAGCAGGTACCTGGAGCGATCTTTTGAACAATTTCAGTAATTTATTTTATTTTATTTTTATAAAGCTATATAGAAACGAGTTTCCTTTAAATTTAGTGGCCAGCGAAGTGGGCAAAGCCTGCTAGTTTTAATTAAGAAAGAAAAAAGTATTAAGCCTTATAAAAATTGTTAATTATCTAAATGTTTTCAAACTCACATTGTCCTGTTGAAAAATAAAAATAAATAAATAAATAAATAAAATTAATAAATAAATAAATTTAAGCCTTTACCATTTGTTTTAATTTATTAGAAATTGGAATCATTATTTTAGAAACTTTAATTTCAGTAATTTTAAAAATATTAATTATAAATATTTTCAAATGAAATTCTGTGTTAACTAATGACGTCATCATCATACCCATCTGAAATCATAAAAACTACCAACTCAAACTCAAACTTACTTATCTAGTTTTATTTTTTATTTCATTTTGCACGCGCGCTTTTTATTTCGAAATTCAAAATTATTATTATTATTATTATTATTTTCGATACTGTCCATTTCGAAACTGATTATTATTCCTTTTATTTCTATTGTTTTTCTTTCAAAAAAAAAAAAAAAAAAAAAAAGAGAAAAAAAAAAGAAAAAGAAAGGTTTTGATGAAATTCTGGCAAAAGCAGAATTTAGTTGAGTACGGAGGACTATTTTTTTTTTTTACAAATTATAACATCGCTTTCAAATTATTCAATTATATTTTCGATAACTTTTCGATTTCGATAAATGTCCAACTATCGTAAAACTGGTATCGTAAAAATCCGTAGATTGAGACTAATAGTCCTCAGTCCTAAATATATATGTATATGTATGTATATCAGACCATGTTTAGAAAAACCATGAAGATCCCTGTTTTTGGAAAATATTTTCTTTGGAAAAATTTATAAATAAGAATTCTCGTGCCAGTTAGATTTCTTTCTTATAAAATGAATTACCTCAGAAACGTAGCGAATTTAAAATTATTACTATAATAATAGTAATAATAATAATGATTATTGTTACTTTTCCGCCGATTTTTAAAATAAAGAAACTTATATTATTCTTTCGTAAAGAAAAGAATTGTTGTTGAAAAAATGTTTCTTTATGCTAACTAATCTTTAGATATCTTTAATTTTCTTAACTTTTATGGTGGTATATTCTCATACTAAAAATAATTTGTGTAATTACCCATTAATTCCTATTCTATTACAAGTAGAAAAAATCATGAAAAGCTACTAAAAAATGTTACAAGCTCTGTCTGACACTGTAGCTTCCACACATATAGACTGATTCAAATGCATTAATTAATTAGTTTATTTATTTATTAATTTATTGGACGCCCATTTAATCGAGATAGTTTTTAATATGTTCGGTAAAAGACAGATTGTCAAATTTTAAAAATTATTTAAAATGTGTATTTTTCATGTCAATTTGCATCGTTGTTTTAAAAATTGCAAACTAATTATTTTATAACTTCCATATGTGTTAGACAAAATTTGCGAGTTGAAAATTATACAATTTCCAAGTAAATCAAAATTATAAGTCATTTTTTAAAAGTGTAATAAGGCTCTTATATATATATATATATATATGTGTGTGTGTGTGTGTGTGTTAAATATAGAGAGAAAGAGAGTATATACGAGATGACACATCTAGATTTTTTTCCCCAGCATTTCCCAGCGATGTACCCAGTATGTCCGTAGATCATAATGCTGTCGCCCACTGTACCGTTCATCATGCTTTACTTTTGAGTTACTTTTATTTTACATATTTATTGATTTGTTTTTGTAATATTATCTTAACAAAATTATGCATGTGGTTGTTCAGTGATATTTAAACAAATCATTCTAGTAAAGACCATAAAATATTTATATTTTTCTAAGTTTCTACGAAACGAAGAACATAGCAGCGATAAATGAGCGAAGCAAGAAATCTGGCATCTTCCGTGAAAAGATAAGCGGGGGGGGGGGGGGGGGTGATGCGTTGAACTGTTTTGTAGGAACTTTAAATTGGGATATAAAACCACTTTCTTTAAAAATTGCAATTTTTAAGCTGATTTCGACAAAAAATAATTTTATTTTTAATAAAAATTTGGCTATAATTAGTGATCATATTTCAAAATGTCTAAATTAGGTTATAAATAAGATATTTTTTAAAGATTTTTTAAAATTAATAAAAATGAGATATTTTTCAGGACATTTGCATAGATTTTTGAAAATTTGTGAGCTGCCGATCTTCTAACCTCCAACTCGTAATAAATGATGTCTTTTTTCTTTCTTCTATATGGATATATAGAGGAAGTATTGGATTCGTAAACATTTTCGACCTCCAGATTCCGATGTATTTACACGTTTTGGGATGTCCTGAACACGATTTGACTGTTTTTAGAAATAGTCTGTCTGTCTGTGTATCTGGTTGTGTGTGTCACAAATTTTTTGGGCACTGTAATTCACGAATCAATGAACGACATTCAACCAAATATGGTATTTGTTGAACCCTGACAAATAATGATGCTGATTAGATTTGTGGAACAATTTCTCAACAGGTGGCGATGTGATCGTATTTTTTCTAAATTTTTAACATGGCAGTATGGGATAAAATTTCGTATAAATGTACATAATGATAGTTATTTTAAACGTGTGACTGCAAAATTAATATGAATTATTTATAATAGTAGTAGTTAACTAGGAAAAAAATGTTGTGCATGTGGGAGCATCGCTTCACCAGCTGTGGGGAAAGTACACACCCGGGTTAAGTAAATTTTCAATAAGGGTGTCTTTCGAAAGGTCTTCTCAAAACTTTTAAAATGAATGATTGAACTATAGATATGTGATAATTTAAAACAAAGTTATCGATTTTTTTTTTTTTTTTTTTTTTTTTATCTTTTAACGAAAAAAAACTTAGAAAAAAAAATCGTATATTGCCAAAAAACGGACTTTTTTTCGGCATTTAGTGATATAAGTCTGTCAAATAAAAATCGTCTGCATTTATAATGGAAAATAATTTAATAATTTGTATTCAATGAATTTTGTGCAAAATTATACAGAAGAAAGTCATGTGGTGGCCACATCATACTAGTTTTTTTTTTTTTTTTTTTTTTTTTTTAATAGATTAGGGTAAAAGGTTTAAAAAAATCACGATTTCTTAAACGATTTTCAAATAAACACGTAAAATACTAAATCTAGTGATTATGAGATTACAATCCAAAATTCGTTAATTTTGTTGAAAAATCAAAGCTTTTAAAGTAAAATAATATTTAATTCAAAGCCAACTCTGCATTGACATTTCATATTTTTCGAGAAAGCGCTCCTTCACCAGATATTTATAGATTCTATAGAGAAATAATATTTATTTAAATTTAAAATCAGGGTGAAAGTTCATTTCAGAAAACTTTGGAGTGGAAGGCTGATTTTTTATACAAACTATATGAAAAATACCAGTCCCGGGAATCAAATCCGGGCCTTCCGCTTTACATGCGGATGTTTAAACCATTGAGCTACCCTGGCTGATTACCAGCTAGGCATTTCTCACATAACATTCGTTGGCAAAGTCACCGAGTCTGTAAACACAGCTATATCAAGTGACATTAATATTCATTAATAAATCCAATTTCTAATCATCCACATCATCAATTTCCATCATCAATTTCCAACATCAATATATAAAACTCAGATTTTTGACATGATTACATTACATTCCTTAAATATGTAAATTCGGTTGGTTGGTTGGGCTTTACGTCCCACTAGTGCTGCGCAGATGGGCAATTGGCGACGGTCTGGGACCCACCCCTTGAGATGGTCCGGAGACATGCCATCGCAATTTTGATCCTCCACGGAAGGGATGGCTCTCCCGCTTCGGTAACCCCCAGAGGTATATTTTTTTATGGGAACATGGAGGACACTGCGGCCGCGATAGATTTTACGTGCACCAGCCACCATCCGTGTACACGACGGTCTTTGACCGGCTCGAGTACCGAACCGGCAATCTTCCAATTACGAGGCCGGCGTTCTACCGACTGGGCTATTGCAGCCACTATGTAACTTCGGAAAGTAAAAAATACTAGTATTATATTGTGAGGTTGCTAGGAGTTTTCGTAAAAAAATTACAAAGCAAGAATTGCGAAGTAGTCGAGTGGAGTTAACAGTCTTTACTGTATTCATTAAAGTACTCTACGAAGGACAGTGAGTAGTTATGTATTTAAAAGGAAAGCTCCGAATTTTGTGAGATTTAATAAGTAATTAGTTTTGAATGAGTTTGTTGAAAGCAGGGTAGAGTAAAATTGCAAATTATTTCTCTAGCGTGTAAAAAAAATATATATAAATTGTTCTCAGGATGCTAATTTGATTCGGAGCTGTTCTGTTGATTCATGTCCAGTACGAGGTCTGCAGATAAAAGAGTTCCAGTTCATTGTAGCTCTTAGAATTAATGAACCTAACCAGAAATATAGTATTACGGAATATAGTCAAATTTGACGCTTATTATGACGCTTCAGAGAAGGGCAATATTAATTCAATAATTCTATTCTAGTTAAGTTTTAAGGTGTGAGATCTCTTTAGGTTTCAAGTGCTCGAAATCTCGTCTAGTTGTCCATAAAGTGCTGGGCTTGAAGAGGGAAGGTTATCAGTTGGATCCAGTTTATGTTAGGTGATGATAGTCTCTTTGGAAGTATTTATGTCATGCTTTTAAGGGGCGGAAAGGAAGTTTACAATGTTAATTTTCCTAAAACAATTCCTAAAATATTTCTAAAAATCTGACAGAATAACAGGGCTACACTATAATATTCAGATACATTAAGGGCTGCTTTGATAATCTAAAAACTGCATTCTTTTTCTTTTTTAGTTAAGCTTTTTTAACACTTTCCAACAATGTCTCAGAGTGATTTTAAATTCAATTAACCTATCTGTATAGTTTTCAGTACTGTCTGTTGTGTGATGACGTAGGAACAGAATATTTAAAGTTATATGATACAACAAGCACGTACTGTTGGAAAGTGGTAATAATCAATGCGTACTTCATGATTTTTTTTTCTTGTTTATCTTTGATGTGATGTAGCATAACTTTATATAAATATATTTTGTGTAATTCTGAAAATTCGTTGGAATTTTCATTACTGTGAATTTATTGAAACTTCGAAGTTTTAAAAGATTTAAAATGAGATAAGAAATATTTAATCATCCAGAAGCTCTGAAACTCGCATTGAACTTTTTTTTGAAATGAACAGAATATCCTTACTGAAATAAGAGCTACATCGGATCCTGTTTGGAAATATCTGAAGATCCACGTTTTCGAAAAATTATTTCTTTTTTTAGGATTTGTAAAATATGAATCTTGGTGGCAGTTGAATTCTTTTCCAAAAAAATCAATTCTTTAAAAGATGTAGTTTTCTTTTTTTCTCTCTCTCCCTTCGAGTATTTATAGAACAGCAAAACTTATACTCGCTTCTTGTAGAGAAAAGTATTGTTGTCTAAAAATAATTTCTTTCTCTGAATCATATTTTACATTTGATGTTATGTTATTTTCAGTGAATTTTTATTTTAAAAGTATTTTGTGTAATAACCCATTGCTTCCCAAGTTATTATGAAAATTAAATTAAATTTAGAGTATATTTATAGAAATCTTTATTAACACTAAACCTACCACGACGGGTCAAATGATCCATTTTAAACATTTTGTCAGAATTTCTTGCAAATAAAATTATCACATCGTCCATGTTTCATGTACCAAATTGTGCTAAATAATATTTTTTTGCTATATATAGTAATATATATAACATTTTAAAGACGGGTCACTTGACCCGATGTGGTAGGAATAGGTATGCATGAAGTATCGCTAGGTTTAGTGTTAAAAGAGAGAAAAAATTTACCAAGAAATTTTACCAGAAATATTTCTCATAAAATATATTTTTAACGTTATCTGAATAATCTTCTTAATAGATGCATAATAAAAAAAAATACTTTTATTGTTATAAAAAATAAATCATAAAAAGTACTTTAAACTAGATAAAAATATTTAACTTTCTGTAAGCTCTAAAGCTGACATTGATCCTGATAAAAAAACAAGAAGATCACTATCGGAATAAGAGTTACATATACGATTACCAGGAAGATACTAAGTAGAATTTTATTTTCGTACATTACTATTTTCATAATAAAATAACCGCTTTATAACAAAGTCAAAAATGTTGTAATTAAATTAATAGATTGATGTTTTACAAATTTAGTTGTGTTAATAAATATAATTATAGTATTCTCCTGGCAATCCCGATCTATGATCCAATTTAGAAATATTGGGTGAGGTATCTATTTTCGGAAAACACTCCTTTTGTAAAAATTCGTGAAATATGAATTTTCGTGTGAGTTAAGTTTAACTCCGATAAAATCGATTTCTTCAAAGATATATTGACTATTTTTTTCGCCTATTTCTAGAATAAAGAAACTTATATTCTCGTTGAGAAAAACAGAAAGAATCAGTGTTTCTTTTGCAAAACCATGTTTTACAGTTGAGGTTTCTAACTTCTTATGTAAAATATTGTGTGTTATAATTATTGAATATTTTGTGTAATTATAGATACATTTTTCATAAATTAGCGTAAATTATGTTACATAGAGCTTTAGGATTTAAAATAATTATGTTAATTATTATTTTTTGTATAATAGGCGAACTTAAAATATCTTGAATTCTTATAGGTTTCTACGTTTTGTAACTTATATAAAATTAGCTGTATTTTTTTAGAATTAAAAATTTTTGTGCACATTACTTTTTTAATCAACCTGTGTAACTTTCTTTAACCTCTTGTAATTTGTCGCATTTTAGATATTTTATATTCCATAAACTATATTAAAATATTTACAGGTTTATTAAGAATTAAAAATAATTACGTACAATATTACTTTCTTTTATATGCAATAGAAGAAAAAAATTGAAGTCGTAAGAATTTTCAAGTTCCAGTTTTGAATAGATTTTCACGCTTTGAAAAGTCCAGAGCATTACTTGTCTATTTTTTGAAAATATCTGCCTGTATATGTGAGAGAGAGACAAATTCTTTGGCTCAAGAACTACAGCACAGAATTATACATAAATTTGTATGTAGTTTCGCCGTGATACAAATTATTACGTACCAACATTCAGAGAACAGGTTACTTTACCCATTTCTAATAACTGTCATTTCAGCTGAATATTTTGTTTCGAATAATCGATTAATATAATTCACAGTTTTTGTTTGATTGACCAATTAATATATTTAGGAAATGTAAGTTACATTTGTAAGTAACACTGTTATTATTATTACTATACAAAGGCTGACTAAAATTTTTTATAAATGTTTTAATTTCTTATCCTTTTGGACAAGTGGACAAAGTAAAGCTAATGACATGGAGATTCAAAGAATTGTTATAATTTAATTAAAAAAATTAATAAATAAATAAATAAAAGTTTAGAGTTTAAGTGTAGAGCCGAGCCACAACATGATTTTAGTTTTTTGAGTTAAAAAAAAAAAAAAAAAAAAAAGAAAAAGAAAAAGAAAAAAAGAAGAAAAGAAGAGTTATCGTTAAAATTTCAGTTATTTTTTCTTAACTTATTGTTTTGCACCGCCAGATATAAAATTAGATCGTAATAGATAAAGTAGTTTTTTAAAGACACCTCCAATGACAAATTCTTTTTCCTGGTTCATTATTACTCTTATATATACAGGGTGTTTATAAAGTCCCGGACCCATTTTGATGTTTAATAACTCATAAAATAATAAAGATAGATTAAAATTAATAACATAAATGGTTAGATAGACTCAAAAAATTTCATGACCCTTGTCAATGAACTTGCACGTGTGCCCCCTTCGTCGCACGGAGAATATCAAGTCGATAGTCAATTTTACGCCAGGTAGTGGCAAGCATGTCGGCATCCACAGAGGCTATTGCCACAGAGGCTCTGCTTTCTCTTGTGGTGTATGCATTCTCCTTAATATCCGCTCGAATAAAACATCACATACAAAAGTACTACATAGAACAAGCACATCAAAAGTAAACATAACATTGCAATAGTTGCCAAAAACAAAAGAGAGAAAAATGAAATTAATAAGCAGACGATATTTAGAAAAGTACAGATATTTAGACTGGAAAATGAAATTATCTGAAATTAACCACACGCGCAGACGATATTTACAAAAGTAAAGATATTCAAACCTGAAAAGAAAATATATGAATTATTCCATCAATAAATGCCATAAGTTTGTTTATATCTTCATTATTTTATGAGTTATTAAACATGAAAATGAGTCCGGGACTTTATAAACACCCTCTATATCAAAATGATTGTTTACATATTGAGCGATATATCTGGAAATGAAAGCAGCATAACTTAACTCTAGGTTTAACTAAATATTAAGTTTCGCTGTGTTCCGTCCATAGTTTAGCGAGATACAGTGTTCATAAAATATTATAACATAGACACAGACTGGCATCACCTAAAAATGTTTAAATCGTGTTCAAAGCACATAAATCCGTTGAAAATTTGTGGAGAAAAATTTTTAGGTATCGAAAACTTTCTTCATATATAATGACTTACACTACATTTTTATATCCTTTAAATGACAGTTGATTTCTTTGAAAATAGGGATCATACACAAAATTATAACGAAAAGTTACAAATGAAACATACGATAACTTATGTTAAAAAAATCCAAATTCTCCTAAATAAACTCTTAATAGAGGGAGGAAAACATCAGTCTGCCCAAGCAAAATGCGGGACACATGCGAGAAAAAATAGAGATAATCTGTTATTAGTTACAACATAGTTAAAAAAAAAAAAAAAAAAAAAAGAGGAAAAAAAGCAAACATCTTATATTTGAAAATAAATTAAATACTTACATGCATATATTATTTATTTTAAATTAAAAAGTAATTCAGTGTTTTAATGTAAAAAAAAAATAAAATAAAATAAATAAAAAAAATCTTTCCAAATTATTATTATTATTATTATTATTATTATTTGTATTTGTAAAAGAGTATGTTATAAATAGTATAATGGTTTTGAATTACTGAATTTTACAAAAATATAAGCAATCTAATAGATTCCAATTTAAATTAAAGTATTTTCATTAAACACTCTTTATCTAAACAATATTGAGGCGGAACTAATTATGAAGTGAAGTAGGAAATAAAATTTCAAAAGCAATTAACAATAGATTTTAAAGTTTTAATGAATAACATGTATCTCTGCCATAAAAAAAAAAGTATTTTAGTGACCATTAATGGAGAATACATTCCCCATTCTCCTCTTCCATAGCTTTGACTAAAAAAAAAATAATAATAATAATAGTGGAACAAGTACTTATAATCAAAGTTTTGAATCATGCTCGCAGTAATGCAAGCCATAATTAGAGGAAATCAAAAACTAAGGGCACTTCTCTTATAAAAGAGACAGAGGGAATAAGGGAAAACTGAAAAGAAACTTCAGCCTCCTCCTCTAATTATATCTGGTAGGATGAGGCAGGTGTTGAAATTCTTAAGAAAGATCTGAATCGGTGGCTTACAAATTCCTATTATTAGTTTTAAACATAAAAAACAGTTGTTTGGGTGTTGTCAAGTTTTATTAATGTTTCTTTAAACAGAATAGGAACTTGTTACGACAGAATATAGAGAAAAATCGCTTTAAATTAGTTTTTGAAAGGTAATATAGTTGGTGTAATATAAAATTTATAGGTGAAGAAAAAGAAAAAAAAGTAATTACGTTATGTGTGGGGGGGGGAATAAAACTAGCAAAATTTTTGTATGTAGAATGGCAACAGCGAAAATCACAAATAAGAATAACAATAATAAGAATAAGAATGTGGTACACACTACCATTATAATTTTTTCAGCAAAATCCCTACTGATATTAACATAATTTCCACGATATTAGTTTTATTCAGCAATCATATATTATTGATATGTGTATATATATTTTGCATTTAAATTTCACAGGTTTACAAAAATAATTTTGGCAAAATTTGAATTGATAATTTTACCTGATACATATGCTTTTTGGTGTACTGAAGTCGAAAATGAAGCCAGTGTTTCTCTGTTACGTAAAAATATTTTCAGATACAGGATGTGTACCGACAAAATTTCTTCATTTTCGATAGTTTCTTGTATGTTTTCATGATTAATTATAATTAATCATGGAGACATACAATAAATGTTACCTTAGATGCAATAGATGTTACCAGTCTGGCATGTGTTCCTTGTAATTGCCAATGAGGTAAACTCGTACTGGACTACTTGAACTGCAAATATGTAAAACAATTCTTATACTCTTATAAATCAAACGAAAATTGCTTAAAAGAAAATCCATGAAAAAACTTGCAATAAGGACTGCACGCATGATGTTACTCCAGACTGTTACCCTAATACATAAACTGTCACCTGATCTCAAAAATCTTTTATTATTGTGGACATTATCAATTAACTGCCTTTTGACTTATCAATTAACTGCCCACTGTCCGGTAGAATTTTTAGAAATTATATATATATATATATATATATATATATATATATATTGGTTTATGCAATAAAAAATGAGCGAAATAGAGACGGGCTCTTTCAATTTACACAGTGTAAAGTGACAACTGTTGCCAGAGACATTCTGGAGATTAAAATCGCTGAAATCACTACATAGTGGTGAGCGGCCTCCTTCCGTTTTTGAAATCTTTGAAAGAAATGTTACCTTTTAATTATAATGATAGAAGAGTTACAGAAAAACGTGTGTTGGTATAACACAAGTTCTTTTGTGTATACCGACTATTAGTATGAATACTATGTATTACTACGATCCTGTATTGGCAAAAATATATACATGATAGAAAAAAAAAAAAAAAAAAACAGGCTTCAATTTCGGTTTCCACAGACCAAAAAATCTTAACATCAGCGAAAATTATCAAATAAAGGATTTATATGTAGACCTATGTTCCATATTTAATATCTAAATTGAAAATATGAAAATATATTAAAAACAATTATTATTTGTATGTTCAAATAAATTAAATGCAAATGCAAATAATGTTTTTTCAAGATTCTTACTTTTAAAACGGAAAATTGCATTTACATCATATGAAATATGGATTCTAAAAAAAAACACAAACAACATTTACTGTACAAAACAAGCTCACGAACAAGCGGTAGCAAAATATTTTTCACAACTTGAGATTTAGTATGAAAAATTTTTCTTTTAAAATCATCGCATTGAAAGTTTTACCTGGAACTATCTGTGAAAAAATATCTTCCTATTTCCCAATTCGCTTCAAAAAAAAAAAAAAAAAAATCTAGGACTGAAATATACTTTATTGCATCCTCTCGGCTTTTCCTGAGTGTCTGAACTTATCCTTATGTATTGAGAAATACACGTCAAGCTTAGCCGTACGTGACAGTAAAATTATCTGTTTCATGTTTTGCAAACTTTCCCTCGAGTCATCAGTTTTTATGGAATAAAAATACGGTAGATGTTTTGAAAAACACTTGTTTTGTCGAAGAAAAGTTGGGAAAAAATCTCCAAAAAGCAATTTCTGGAAGAGTTATGCGAGTAAAATAGAGCGAATTCTTTTAAAACTGAGAAAATATATATTTTAACGGGTAATGATAGGACGGTTTTGAAGAGCACAGTTCATATCAAACAAAGTTGGCTTTTATGAGTGTTTTCCATGCATATCACTTTCAGACTTATTTGGAAACACTAAACGTTATGCTATATTTTATTCGTCGTAGTATATTTGATTTTTACTAAAAGTCGATAATAAATACATGTATACACATTCAAATACATCATTATGCTATAAATGATAAAAAATTACAAAATTACAAAATTTACATATTTTTAGGTTTTTAATGGCGATGTTCTTTTTATTTTATTTATTTATTTATTGGCGATAAAATTAGTATTTTCAAAAAGTCATAACGGAGATTTTAATTAATTAATTTATTTATTTTATATATATAACTTTTAGAGGTAAAAAGTCTTTTCTTGTAATTTTGTTAGTAAATTCAGGTAGCTTTCTGTAAGAAATGACGCATTGACCTTGCCCTGAAAAGGGTTAATGATATAAATAGCAATTAGTATACGTGTACTAACAAACAATGCATATTATTTTAGAGTACCAGTAGCTCATGTAAGGTATAGCTAAAAATTTTTTTTTTCTATGCGTCAATGAAACGCACATATACGTAAAGCTAAACAATCTCATTTTGTTTCATTGCATTTACTACATGAAAGATAAATCAAATTTTGTATACAATAGAACAATAAAACTAAATATCGTGTCGTTATATATATATTTAAATTTGAAATAGTGTAAATAAAACAGTATTGTGTGAATTAAAAAAGTTCTGTAAAATTTAAATCGATGAAATATTATAGTTGGTAAAATTGAATTTGTAATAAAAATATTACTTGATCAGGAGTTTTCTCGTAGGATGAACGACCATATCGATAATTTGCCCGAAAAAAAAAAAAAAAAAAAAAAAAAAAACGTAAAATTTTCACTTTTAAAGAAAGTGTCTATTATTTGAAATGCTGCATCTCAGAAACTAATGAAGGTAAAGAGATGTGGTTTGCCTTAGTAATTTATTTCGAATTTAATGTACTTAAAGCATTTCAGTGACAAATAATATCAAAAAACACACTATTATACGGGGAAAACTGAAAAAAAAAAAAAAATCCTATTATTTTACAGTTTTTCACTTATTATGCATCAAGCACAGATTTTTTGAATCTACAAATTTAGATTTACACTCTCCCAACTACTCTCTCATAACAGCATATTAAATAATCGTAATTCCATCAAAATTTTAAAATGTAGCACCCACCTCTTTTTTTTTTTTTTTTTTTTTTTTTTGACTGGACTACAAAGATTCAGTAAAAAAAAAAAAAAAAAAAAAAAAAAAAAACAGAAAACTATTTAAAATCGAAGTAACTATATATAAACGTGTTGCATTTTAGAAAGTAAAGAATGAACTGACACGTTTGCATGCGTAATTAATCAGACATCAACTAAAGGAAAATTATATCAATTAAACGGACAATTAACGTTTCATAAATCTGAAGTCATTTTTCAATGGACCATTCGAGCAGATTACATTCACATTCTATTTTAGACATCAATTCCACGAAGAAAGCTCGAAAAAACCCCGCCAATTATCCCTCAATCAACTAATCTTTCCGACTTATGTCTTCTGTTTTTGAATAATTTGTGTAACTGAACCCTGTCATTAACCCAGAGTTAATGGCCCGGTTATTCAAATGAACTCGTAATTTCCTATCTCTTTCTCCTTCATACGTCATTTTGTTTCGTCGAATGTTCTCTTAAAATTAAGCATATATATAGCAGTGGATAAAAAAAGATTAAGTTCTAAGGAAGGATATTATTCAAATACGAATAAATTTTTGAGCATGTCCAAATGTGATATACATACTGTTACAAAATTCTGTATTTTTACAGCAATGTAGATTCAGGGTCTCGGTAAATTTCTAATCGTTTTGTTAAACATTTAACCAAAATTCTAAATCTTAATAGCGTATTTTTATTTTATTATGTTTTATTAAAAAAAAAAAAAAAAAAAGTACTGACTACTGTTTACTGACGCACATTCACCAGTAAATAATTAAAATAATAGTCACCATTAAATGTATAGAAAACACACACTTTTTTAACTGCTCCATATACTTTCTTGCTGTAATTTTACAGATTTAAAATAAACAGTAGTATTTCGGGTTTGATGTTTTCAATATATGTACGCCAAATAATTTATTAATATTATGGAATATTATTTCACTTCATGTTATTAAGCACATTTTTTTAAATGTGTGTATCACATACATCATATTTTTTTTATTCTGCGATAAGTAGTTTTGACATTATTCATATACCATTACACTGTAAATAAATTAGACACTAGATTACGATCAGTTACCGGCGCACATATATCATATTTTTAATTCTGCGATAACTAGTTTAGGCATCATTCATACTATTACACAGTAAAGAAATTGTATACTATAGATTACGATCAGTGACCGGCACACATATATCGTACTTTTAATTATGCGATACGTAGTTTTGACATTATTCGTACCATTACACTCTAAAAAAATTACACATTAGATTACGATCAGTGACCGGCAAAAACATTTTTAAGTTACTGACTATAAAACTAAAAAGTTATACCCGTAAATCTCCAATATAAGCGCATTTAAATTTTATTATAATTCTAAAAAATAATGGTAAATATAATAAATTATTTTAATGTGCAACAATCAGAGGTGTTGGTGAATTCATGAAATTGAAATTTTAGCGAGAAAAAAGTTTTCATATAGGGAGAGAGCATATAATATATTGCAGCAAGGTCCAACGCTCTCATTATGAAAAATATTAATTTTAACATGAAATTAATATTTTAGTCTTGTTTTATGAATTTAACTATCTGATGGCCTGTCTATATGTATGTGTGTATCTTGCACCCAAACTCTCACAAAATGAAACAGTTGTTTCATGTTTTCATTTGTTGCCCGTGCTTTAATGATCTAATTAAAATTTTGTAAATTTCACGAGTTTCAATATTTAATAATTGAATGAAAATAATAATAGTTATTATTATTATTATTATTATTATCATCATCATCACAAATAATCTTGAAGAAATTAGACAAATTTAAAATATTTAGGTTTATTTTGTTTTGTTCTCTATTTTCTACAAAGCAGAATGCAAAACAAACAGTTGTAAAGCAAATTGGTTCTTATTTAAGTTATAGTTTAATATTCGACTAACATGATCTGAGAACAATTGAATCATTTATATATATATATTAATCTATTAATTTTAAATAGAAATAAAATTATATTTTTACATTATTTTTCTGTGTGAATTTAAAGTATGAAATTAAATTATGGGATTGTTATTAAAAGTCATAAATCTAATTTAACTTTAGAGATGCATTGCATTTACTATAAGAAAAATAAATATTACTTTGTTATGCAACACTTTTCAACAATAAAAATGTAACTCCTTTTTTTTTTTTTTTTTTTTTTTTTTTTTTTTTTTATCAGTGGTAAGATAATTATTAGAAACCTTTAGATACTGTAATTTTTAGTCCTGTAAACACAAATTCTGCTTCTTCTTCTTTTTTTTTTTTTATCTAGAATAAAGACTAAATTATATCACTTTACATGCACCGAACACTGGTGAAAACAAACAACTACAGCAGAAAGAAAAAAAAAAAAAAAAAAAAAAAAAAAAAAACTAAACATCGAAAGTAAAATACAAGAGATGGGGGGACGTTATTCAAACATGAACCTGTTTTACACGGACGCTAAAGTAGGCAGGCGGGGAAAGTACTTTGTAACCCCTCTCTTACATGATCCAGACACTGAAAAGTAGTTACATCGTTTTATTTCTTTACTTTTTCATTAAAAGCCGTCGTCGATTCTATTTTGAAATGTTTTGTTCGTTTCCATATGAACTTGCTTGCAGTCATGTAATTGTCTTTCAGAATGAGATTGTTAGATTTAACGAATGTTAGCTGCCCTATTTCTGAATAGAGACGGTATACATTTCAAGTTGCAAAAGTTTCAGGTATCATCAGTAGATATATAGTTTTTCATTCTTGGTAATGTTTATACTAATTTAGAAAATATAAAATAATTACTAAAGAAAAGTTCCTAAAAAAACACTGTATGTTAAAGATAAAACGAAAACTAAGGTAATTAAAAGGTTATTTAGTTAATGTAATAATACTAACACCGGTGAAACTTTTCAGGGGTTACCCTTGAATTAATGTTTTTTCAACATTTTACTGTCTCTGAATTTCATGTTAAATTATTTTGTTTTTATAGAAAACATTTATTTTGAATATTTAATTATTTGCCTTATAATGTATCAAGAAATCTTCAAATATCATTTATAATATAAATATTAAAACCGTATGATATAGCATTAAAAGCCTCTTTTGGCATGCAAGTAGCAATTTTCAGGATAACTGAATGGTGCAATTTCACCCCTTCAAAATGAGTCGAATAATACTTAAACTTTTATCATTTATTTTGAATAGGAAAATGTTTCATCGTAAGATAATAATTTTAAATAACAAAATAAAAAAGGGGAAGTATTAATGTGAAGAAATAAGTTTTAGGCCTTACATAATATAATATATAAGAGATAAAATTGGTGGCGACTAGAAATGTGTTTCCAACAAAATTTATCAATTATTGCACTAAAACTTACAGCAAATTAAATAAGTTACTAAAATAACATTTTTAGAAAAAAAAAAAAAAAAAAAAGCACCTTACACCTTTTAGAAACTGTTTTATAGCTATTTAAAAACATTCTGAAGGAGTAGATTTATTTATTTATTTATTTATTTTAATATTAAAAGTTGACAAAAATTTTTAATATACTAAATCTAAAAAATACTAACCGATAACTTTGCTTTTTATATAAATTTCTGACATTTATTTATTTATTTATTTTAATTGTGCTTACAGGCTAAGTTTAATTCAGAATTGTAAAAATTTTTTATCTTTTCATTATCATTAATAAATGTATTTTAAAGATAATCCTTTAAAAACTTGTAACTATATTTATCACCGGCATTTTATTTCTTTATTTTTTTCATTTACGAATTAAAATAAGGGAAATGAACATCAAGAAGTCGTCTGATAGAAATTTCTTTGCGCATTTTACTGTGAAATAAAAAAAATAAATAAAAAAATCTTTAAATGCATTTATCCGTATGAATTTTAAATGCGAATTATTATTATTACTTTTAAACCAATTCAGTGTTTAAAGAGGTCATTGAAATAACCCCCCCCCTAAAAAGTAAGATCCTTTAAAAATGAAAAATATAAAACAAATTAAACACTAAATTATAATTAAAAAACTCAATTGCTATGAATGTTTTTTGTATCGCTATTTAAATTTCAATTAATAGCTTACTAACAAATTTAACAAGAACTGCAGAAATTAAAATTAATTAAGAATAATAAATTTCAGAGCACCAATTAAGAGGGAATAAGAAACAAGTCGTTTAGTGCTTTTTTTTTTTTTTTTTTTTTTAATCTTTTTACGTCTATATTAAACTTATTTCCCATTCTTTCTCGAAAAAAAAAAAAAAAAAAAAAAAAAATTAAAATTCCCATGTTACACTTTATGGAAATCTAAAGTTAATTAATATTCATATTGAAAATACGAATAATTTAACTACTACGTTAAATAACATAAATTTTCGTTGAAATAATACCTTTAACACTAGACGATACTTTACAAAAAAGAAAGAAAGAAAGAAAGAAAAAATCCTCAAAATCTCACTAACATTGTTTTTCTTTATTTATAAGCAATAAAATATTTTCGGTGAATAGAAATGAAATTATCAACATATTCATTACTGTGTTAAATTATGCATAGCAATTTAATCGCCTAAAATGAACATTCAATATGTTATGCATTATAATTACCGGTAATATTAGCTATTAACTTTTTTGTTTCTAAAGTATTTAAGGGTTTTTTATACGTATGTTTTACGTTGATGTAATTAAGCAGGAAATATCGCTAACAAACATGACTTGAATTGCTAATTATTATAATGAAGGCAATAATAAAATATGAAGTAAAAATTGAAATTAATGTTTCTCTTTCTTTTTTTTTTTCTTTTTTACCATTATCTATTAACACTTTATTCAACCTTATCTATTAACACTCATTAGTTCTACACAAGATGGTTTTCAAAACACTAAAGAATTCGTGCATCCATATGTTATTGCGAAATACCTCATACAAGGTAAATAGCTTTATCACAAGACGGTTTTTTCTTTCTTAACTGTTTGTCAAAATGACGTATCTCAAATTATGATACTGTTATAAATGAAGTGAGTAATAATGTCATGTCGGAAAACAAATTCATGAAAAAAATTTAGTAAAAATAAAAACAACAATAATAATAAATAAATAAATATATTTTTACATTGTTTCCAGGTTGTTATAGTTGGTGGGGAAGAAAAAAAAAATCTTGAAATTTTGACATGGGTAAAAATAAAAATAAAAAATACTACTACTATTAAAATTTTCCAAGTTATCGTATTATTAACATCCTAATATATAAGTTCGGCTGTTGTTTGTTACAATTGTTTACAGTGTGCATTTTTCTGTGACACTATATCATTACTCACTTCTTTTGGGACATTTTTACTGTGAAATGTATTATTTGGACAGAAGTTTGAGAAAATAAAGACGAAGTAATATAACTTTTTTCAGTCTTACTTAACTCTTAGTCTGAATAATGTACCTGCGTACGTCACTAACGGTTCTCGTTTAAAATACCAGGCTACACTTGCGTAAGTCCTTACGTAATAACTAAATAATGAAATCGTTTCACAATCCGTTTCGAAAATGAAAGGAGTATTTCTCTCGGATAGGAAAGATACATTGTTACCAATTACCAGTAATACTATGAAAATAAATAAATCTCTATCTATATATATAAATGGCTAAGAGATTTTTGAGTCTGTTTGTCTGTGTTTTGACGCAAGTTGCCACCAGCTTTTCACACTTTAGTTAATTTTAAAAAATCTCATTGTCCGATCGACAAGTTAATTAAACCGACGGATTCAGAAAAATGTCCCTTTCATTTGATACCTTATTTGTAACGAAATCATGATTAGATTTTCTTAAAATTAATTAAAATGTGAAAATAATAACCTAGTAAAAGCTTTAAAAATGGACAGTTAAATTTTGAATTGTTGCTCCCCCCCCCCTTTTTTTTTTTAACATAAAATGAAATATGCTTTCTCGCGAAAAAAAAAAAAAAAAAAAAAAAAAAAAAAGAAAGAAAGAAATTTGCTCCTGCACATAAAAAAATGAAAATAGTATGAAAATAGAGTAAAAAATAAAATAAAATAAAATAAAATAAATATATAAAAATAATAATATACCTCAATTTTAGATCCCCCCCCCTCTTTTGTTTAAATAGTATATTTTTGGCACGGATGAATCGCGCTTGACATGAAAGCTAATTCAGCATTACATTAAAGAGCTTTACTTATTGGTAATCTTGGGTCATTTTTAAAATTTTGATGCTGAAATAGATAGAACATTTTTTGCCAAGGACTCGAATTTCGTAAAAGCCATTTTAAGCTAAGTAGCGCATAAAAAATATAAATAAATTTTTAAATATTAAAAAAAAAGAAAAGAAAGGAAAGGAAAGGAAAATGAACAGAAAAGAAAGAAACAAACAAACGAAAAAATAATAATAATAACATAAATTATGTATTTTTGTCTAAAGTGACGATAAAAATTCAAAAGTCGTCAAGGGGAGCTACATTAAGGCTGTTCAATTATCATGTTTACAGATTTCATTATTTCATTATTTATTTTTCGATATACCAACTACTATTAACTAACTCAACTACTATTATAAACAAAAAAATTAATTGTGTCATGCGATAGACGTAGCCGACCAATAGCTCATTGTAATATTATATTCGGTGTGAAACTGTTGTCATTTTATGGTTGACCGAATAAATTAAATAAATATAGAAATGAACGTGAAAGACAATATTATGTACAACACGTATAGTTTTGTTCATATGTAACTGGGATTCAAATATAAAATGGTTACTTCAATTTTATCGATACTCTCCGTTTCGAAACGGTCATCTGATAAGCACCCACTGGTAAGCTATTGTCACAGGCAATAGGGAGAAACACCGGAGAGTCTGCGAATGAGGGGGATCGATGTCGAAGAGAGCGGGGAACCAAAGCGGGATTTAAAGCAATTTCGTGATTTCTTTAAATTTTATTTTTGTTTGTAAAGCGATATAGAAAAGAGTTTCCTTTAAATCTAGTGACCAGCGAAGCGAGAAAAGCCTTCGTTGATTCACTACCTTCATTGATTTCATGAATTTAAAAATAATTCCGTTAACAAACTTTGATCTATTGCCATGCAGGCAGCATCAGGCCGACTTTTGTACATTTCGAGTTTGATTTTGAAATTTTTCCCGCATTCGGAATTCGGTTCGTTCCCGAACTGGGGCTTTGCTAGAGATAAATAAATAAAAATAAATACCAAATTTAAGCAAATTATGCGAGAAAATATTAAAGGAAAAAAAAAAAAAAAAAAAAAAAAAAAAAGAGGAAGTATGTCCAAATTAAAAACAATACGAGATTAAAAGAATATATATATATATATATATGTGTGTGTGTGTGTGTGTGTGTGTGTGTGTGTGTGTGTGTGTGTGTGTGTGTGTGTGTGTGTGTCTATTTAACTACAAGAGAAAATTAAAATATTGACACTGATAAAATAATAGTAAATTACAAATAAATAAGTAATAACATGGATAATGATATTATACATTTACTACAATGCATTAAGCACATACATTTTTAAAATCCACTTCCCGTCCCAATCTGATTTTTGTTTAGGACAAAAGTAATAATAAATAATAATTATGACAATTTAAAATAAAGTTTTATTTTGTCTCTTTTGATTTCTTGCATTTTGATTTATTTGTTTTTTTCCTTTTTTAATTGTTAATGGGATTTAGATTTTAAGAGCCTTATTGCCATGAATGATTTCGCAGCCAATAAGACATATATATTATTTTCTAAAATGTGCTTCATTTTAATTGAATAAACTTTTTAAAACTATGAACTTAACACATGCACTATTTGTTTACACTGAAACACTTTTACGGGATTTTCGTTCCTATAAATAAGCATATAAAATAGTACTTATTCCTAATATTAAACGTAATTAAATTATTCATATGTAATTAAAAAGTAATTGTATAAATTGCTTTTGACTACGTTTAATATATTTAGTACTAAACAAAAACTCTATAAATTAAACATCGTTCTTAAAAAATCAATTTGATTCCTTTTATTTCAATTAGGATTTTTTTTTTCTTTAATTTTCTTCACGGACACGTTTTATAGTTTTAAGTTGTCTGGAATGAACATCTCAAAAGAGCTTTGGTAGGAGAAAAAAAAAAAAAAAAAAAAAAAAGAAAGAAAGAAAGTACACCTTACAACGCATGACTGGTGAAGAAATTAAATACACGGTAAATAACACTTGACAGGGCACCAGCTGCTAGAGAGCTCGCATGATAAATCACTGCAGATGAACGGCCTGTGAAAGTTAAAACGAGTCGTGTAGTTTCCACAGGTTGTGTTCGCTAAATTCATCAAAATGTCGTTTTCGTTACTAGGAATAAATGGTTTGGCAGGCTGAACAATAATCCGGTTTTTGTGAGAATGGTGTTTGGCTACGAATATGTCATTTAAGTGATGTAGTTTATGTTTCCATTTCTATTTGAGTTTCAATATTGGTTTGCGTTAAAAAAGAAAAAAAAATTATAAAAAGTTTTATTTATTTATTTGTTTATTTTAATCGAATTACTCTAATCGGATAAGATGGCTCAAAGAAAAGACTACATATTTTTATTTTTATCATCTCAATGTTCACGTTATTTATTTATTATTATTATTACTATTCTGCAATCCATTATCATGTATTTTCGGTTCTTAATAGAATTCGGCATCGGGTCGGGTAATCGTGGGTTACCCGCTTTGGGGTTCGGGTGCGGATCTAGTTAGCATTAATTTTTGACCAGTGGGTAAAACCACAGGTCCATCCACAAAATATTTTTCGTCGAAAAAAAAAATTATATTGCTTTTTTATGAATACAATCTTTTGAGTGCAGAGATTGGATAACATTCTCTTCCTTCATAGCAATTTAAAGCAATATGACACACTCATAAGTTTAATTATTAAAGAAAGATCCATAAGTATTAATACTTGACATTTAAAACATTATATTAAAAAATTACTTGCCTTCCTACCTATATTTATTTCTTCATCTAACTTTTTTTATATATACTGTGAATATTAAAAAAAAAAAAAAAAAATTGTGATATGCGCAAAAGTTTTTGATGTATTATACACTGTAGTTTTGTTTATATTTAGACTAGTTTTATATATATATATATTATACAGTAGTTTTAATATAATTTCATAAATGTAATATTTATATACGAGTTAATTCTTTGAAAGATTTGTTCAATAATATATATTTATTTCGTGAAACAGAATTGAAATTCGGTTTTTTATGTATTGTAATTTGAATAATACATTTTCGCGAGTCGCGTGTAGGGTTGCGGGTCAAAAACTGCGGTTTCGGATCGGGTTGTGGGTCAAAGGTTTTCTGGCTGGTCGGGTGCCGCGCAGAATTCTAGTTCTGATTGAAAGATGTGGGGTTTCTATATTCACAATGTTTCTTCTTCATCGCACATGTATTCTTTTAATCTTTTGTTTTCTTCCTTTTCCCCTCCCCCCCCCACCTTGATTAGAAATTCTTCCATGAAAAGATAATTTAAATAAACTTGAATCTAAACAAACCATCTATCGATTTTACGAAATTATTTTAATTGTGGTTTTAATATTTCAGTCAAAACGAAAGAGAAGCAAAAAATTATTTTTGAATTTGTAACAGGAAACATAACCGTAATATATATTCCATACAATGTGAATGTCCTTTTGCAAGTAAAATTAAAAGTAATTTTTAAACAGCTTCACATTCACTGAAATATATTTAAAATATTATTCGCATGTTGAGAAAGTTTTTATTTGTTTATTTATTTATTTATTTTGCACAAATACATAAACATTTTTCGTGCTCAAACATTTCTCTCCCTTAAAAAAAATCTACATTTTGTGATTTTTAGTGTATAAAATAAAAGGTCATTTTATTTATTACCTGAAAGTTGGGAAAATTTGTCATAGCTTGAAGTTATATCGTTAGTTTAAAAACAATACAAAAAAAAAGTTCATTTATTTATTTATTTTGTAGAAATAAATAAACCTTTTTCGTGCTCAAGCATTTCTGCCCCTTAAAGTAATCTGTATTTTGTGATTTTTAGTGTATAAAATAAAAGGCCATTTTATTTATTATCTGAAAGTTGGAAAAATTCCTCATAGCTTGAAGTTATATCGTTAGTTTAAAAACAATACAAAAAAAAAAAAAAAAAAAAGAAAAAAAAAAACTAATTTTATTCCTTTATTTTTATTTATTTTATTATTGTTATTATTATTATTATTATTATTATTTTATTTTATTTATTTATTTATTTATTTTTATTTATTTATTTATTTATTTTTAGCGAAAACCCATACATAATTATTTTTAGATCTAATTTCTACTTTTCAGATAGCATTTTCATTCAACCCCTACAGATACCATTGACATGCGTTTTCTAAATGATTTCTGTCTGCACGTTACGAGAACCCAGCATAGGAGACGTTACCCTGCATTTAAAAGATAATTGCATCGTCAACCTACCGTGACTGATTTCTATCACGAAATTGACACCAGAACGAAACCCACACATTTCTTACGTATCTGATGACCGAATGCATAAAGAAGAATTTAAGCATTTGTATGGTCATTAATATGAATCAGACTCTATGGGAGTAATTTTCATTCTGTGCATGTTTATGGATTCACTCTGTATTCAGGTTATATATATATATATATATATATATATATATATATATATTATATATATATATATATATGTAGTGCTGTATTTTCTCACGCTTAAATGCTAACCTAGTAAACTTTAAGTCACTTATATATATTATAAAAAGATAATATGTGAGTTTATTTTTCTCTTAGTTGACAGATGTGTTTGAGATGAAATACACTTACAGTATTTAGTAAGAATATTTTACTAGACCAGAATTTATGTACACTAATGTGTGCATTTATTTATTTATTTATTTTTTTTCTTTTAATCTTAAAAATTAGAGCCATTGATTTATTTATTCAATTTTTCTTTTTTTTTTTTTTCTTTTTTTTTTCTTTTTGAGTGTGTGTGTGTGTTTATGAACGAAATTTAAACTAAGGAATAAATATAGAGTTAATAAAAATTAGAAATTAAAGTACTCGTTTCTATTTATTTATTTATTTTAAGCAATATTTTATTTATTTTTTGAAAATGATTTAAACAATCGTATATACCATTGATTTTCCTTTTATGCATTGGATTAATGAATTAAAATTTTATTCATTATATCTAACTAAAATTTTTATAATAATTTTAAATGATTCAAAATAAAATTGGAAGTCAAACAATATATTATTTTTCTACATATAAATAACTAAATAAATATTTTCTACGTGAGATAATTTTTCAGATGCATGTGCATGATTTTACAGAGAGTTTAATTTAGCTTTATTTTTAATGTTAACTTTATATAACTGTTTCAAAATATCTTCTTAAAGTGGAGACGGTGGACGTATTAATTAATTTAAAGACAATAATGGTAATTGTAATAATAATAATAATTGTAATAATAACAGTAATTGTAATAATAGTGATACAAGAAGATTTCGTGAATGTAGTTCGTATGTGTCAAAAAAGGGAAAAGAAAAATCTGAACCATTTCTGCCTTACTCAGCCTTTAAATGTAGGTGGAAGAAGTATGTTCCAGTTTCAAACAATAATAACATCTTTAAAAATTTTATAAATAAATCTTATATTTATTAATTTAAATATGAATTATTAGAATTATATTACATGTCAATCACAGTTTTGTAAGGAGCTGAAAACAGATTAATCCTGCATTTTAACCAATTAATATTATTAAAATATTTAGTAAATATTGAATATAAAAAAGTTAAAAATTTGTTTCTTTTAACGTATTTTAGTACTGTATATTTATATCTCATTTATTATTATTTATTTATTTTTAAGAAATTTCCTTTTATTATTATTATTATTATTATTATTACAGATTCATTGAAACGTAGCCTGTTTGTATTGTTATAACGACTTATTTATTTATTTATTTATTTATTTATTAAGTGATTAACATATTGTATAAAGTTACGTTTGAATAAAATGTTGTTATATAAGAAGAGAAAAGAAATAATAATACAAAATAATAATAATAATAATTCTCATGAAATGATTTATAAAATTGTATAAATTAAAAATAAATAAATAAAGTTAAAGTAAATGTGACATTTTTCTTTATTTTATTATTATTATTATTATTATTATTATTATTATTTAATGTGAAATAAAACCCTAACAAAATTCTTAATGTCATTCCATATGATTACAACTAGTTAAATGTATAATGGAAATAAATTTTTAAAATTGGTAATATTTTAAAATATATAATTCATTTCTAATGTATAAAACATATTCACTTTTCTCTTACAATTTATTTTAAATAAATGTTGTATGTTACAATGATGAATTAGAATTTTCATAAAACGGAGAAGAATTTTTCGAAACAGCTGTAGCATAAAAGAAAAAGTACGAAAAATATACTTTTCAGTTTCTTGCACTTCAAATTAAGCAGAAAAAGACAGTTTTCAAAAGTGTCGAGAACATGAGTTCTAATTACCAGCAACCTTTAAAAGAAATGACATCATTTATGATCATTATAATTTAAAGATGACTCAAGGAGCTTTCCGTTATTTTCTCCCACCCATTTTCCCTAGAAATTATGGGGTTGTCAAGATGTCAGTTCAGTTGTTAAAATCAGAGCTTACAGAAATATGAGAAGTTGTATGGATAATAATCATCTTATCTTTATATTCTGTAACTGAATACAAATTATAAGTATCGCAGTTCTAAAACATGGAATTTATATGATCATCACTTAAGAGATTTACTATCACAATACTACAACTGAGCTTTTTTAATACCTTTCAACTTCAAATTGCATAAAAAAAATTATATTAATGATGCCAATTTACCTTTAACTTTAGTGTGTAAAATATGATGGCCTAAACAATAAAATGCACGTTGTATTTATTTATTTTTATTTATTTATTTGTTTATTTATTTTTTACGACAACTTAACTAATACATATATATATATAGATAGATAGATAGGTAGATAGATAGATAGACAGATATTGATATAGATATAGATATATAAATATATATGTATATGTATAAGGTAAAGACACCAGTGTTTTCCAACACTAAAATTTCCACCAGTGTTCGCCACTCTCACAAAAGACATGTAATAATCAAAATAACCGTTAACATCTATGAATTTGAAACCGCCTGCGCTAGATTCCCTAGAATCGGAGGCCGTAGTAGACCAGTCGGTTGAGCGTCGTGCTCGTAAATGGAAGATTGCGGTTTCGGTACTCGAGCCGGCCAAAGATGTCATGTACACTAATGGTTGTTAGTGCACGTGAAATCTGTCGTGGCCGCAATGACCTCCATGTTTCCATCAAAATTATACCTATGGGGGTCACCGAAGCGGGTGAGCCATACCATCCGTGGATGATCAAAACTGTAATGGCATGTCTCCGGACCACCTCTAGGGGTGAGTCCCAAATCATCGCGAATTGGTCATTGCGCAGCACTAGTGGAACGTAAAACCCAATCAATCAACCAACCAACCCTAGAATCGGAGGAGAGGGTGCCGAGCACTGGTGTTTTTATGTGTTATAGCTATGTTTTGAATGTTATTATACAGAGGTTGTTCGCACATTTTTTAGACGATTTTATTTCGCAGTAAGAAAAAATCGTTTGCATGGAGAATTTTATTTTCACAACAGTTATATTTTTGGAAGTTTTATTTATCTTCTGATATTTAGAATTTTTGTTTAGATGCAAAAATGCACTTTTAAAAAGGCAGTGAATAGAAAGATGCGTTTCCGCTCTTTTCAAAGTGAGTTTTTAGTGAAATCTTTATGAAAAGCATTTATCAGGAGAAAAATGGAAAAATGTCGCAACAGTAGATGAATCTTGGGTCTATTTAAGTGGTTGCAATAAAAAAAGATCAATTTATTATCACAAAAGTGGAGAATTTTTTTTTCTAAATGATTCAAAGAATCAAAAGAAAGTTTTTCTAAAGGATTTATGATTGTCACTGGTTTTTCATACAAGCGCAAGATAAAAGCAAAAGAAATGTGACAAAAATGTCAAAATCAGCTCTAAATACTATCAAGAACATATTTTAATTCCGATTTTAAAAAATGAAAATCCAGATCTTTATCCACAATGCTATCAATCGGTTGAACTGTATCAGGACAAAACAAGCAGCCACACATCACAATCCGCAATTGCTTTTCTAGAAAAAAAATGGAACAAAAAACGGGAATTAAAACCATACCCTTCACTGATATTCCTGCTAAATCTCCTGATGTATCACTGTTGGATTTCTGTGTTTTTCGACTCTTAAAATCAGCATTATCCAAACACCGACCTACAACGCTTTGTGGACTTTGGAAAGCCGTTCAAGAGGAGTAGAAAAATATACCTCTTCCGATATTATAAAAAGCATTATTATCATAGAAATTACGGTGTAGAATGATGGTTAAGAACAAGGGCTATCAAACTGAACAAATACAACACGAAATATGTGTGAAATTGTTTCAGTACACTCCATCAAAATCGTCTAAAAAATGTGCGAACAGCCTCTGTATATATATATATATATATATATATATAGATTAATTAAAACTGTACGAGTTTTAAAAAGATGGTATTACTGGGGTAATGTTTATCTTGAGATAAAGTTCAATTGTCCGCACGTGAGATCTAGTCTTTTAAAAGAATATTTTTTTGAATAACGATAAAGGAAATTTCGCTGTAACATATTACATTTTTCTCAGTTCAGTACATATTCTAAATAGTATTGTGAATTATATTGTGGACTGTTAAAAAAAATAAAATCATTTCTGTCTTTCAATATGATGATTGAAAACTTAATTTGAAATGTGCGAAGATAAATTAAAAAAAATTCTTTAAATATGAAATGTTAGTCATTTTATATTATTACAAAAAAAACAATAGAAAAGTTTACTTCCTATAAAAAATATAAGAGTAAATAAAAAGACTTTTAACTAAATCAAAAGGTAATTTATTTTTTCACAGAGCAATTCTTTATCTACCTATCTATCTATATTTTTTGTATATTACTATATACTTCTGTAATCTTGCGCATATACAGCAGAAAAGGTTTCCAAAGTTAGCTAAATTTTACTCTCATTTATATTAATCGCAGTTTTTTGCTCTATTTTCTGTCACAATTAAACATTGTAAGTGAAATTTATTAATTATTATAATGTTTCGTTTTTTAAGTTTTATTATAATTAGTCGATTATATCACAGCAAAGCATTTTTAATTTTATATCAGGATTTTACACCGGTTGTGATTACGGAAATGTGCATAAATGTTAATATAAAAAATTAAAATTCGTCAGTAGAAAGAGTTTTTGTTTTTTGTTACGATTAAACTGAATAAAATATAAATATTTTAATTACTAAATTTAATTTTTTACAAAAAAAAAAAAAAAAAAAACAAAAAAAAACGAGTGAAGGTTTTTTTTTTTTTTTTTTTTTTTTTTTTTTTTTTTTCCTGAAAAATTAAAGGTAAAGAAAAGTAAAATCAAGCAAGTTCCCCATTTTGTCATTGATAATACAGGTAAACAAATTTCGGCAAAAAACAGTGTAAAAGTAAGAAAAAAACTATAAAAAATCATTTTTATATCTAAAACCTGTTCAGCTTGCACTAGCAAATATTTTAAACTTCAAGCAAGTAAAAAAAAAAAGTGTATAAAAATGACTTTGAAAATTTTGATTATAAAAAAAAATAATAATAATTAATAATGCAAATTAAGTCATCCGATGCATTTCATAAATACATAAGATAAGCATGAAAAATTTAAATGAAAGCAACATAATTATCGCACTAAAACAAACAAACAAACAAGCAACAAAAAAAATAAAATTTTTGAAGGAAGAGTTATTGTCACTGGATTGTTCGATAATCTACGTCAAATTCTCCTTTTAAACAGCCAATAAGCGAGCTATGTGCTCAATAGTGAACAAAGGTGTTAGTTTAAACAAACAATTATAACTTAACTTCTACAAACAAAATATTATTAACAAAATTTTTGTTATAGCTATATCAACAAAAGTATGTGATTGATTTATTAAACTTTCTTAAACTTTTTTTTTTCTTTTTTATGCTATAAGTGCTGATCCTGTAAGAAAAAATAATTATTATAATACCTATCAACAAAGTAAATATTCATTCTGAAGGTTTATAAATAAAAGCATCGATGAAAGCAAAGTTTTACAAATATCGAATTTTTTATATTATAATAATATTGAGTACATTACGATTTTGATCTTATAAAAATATTCATAACATTGAACTGGGTTTAGTTATTTTAACTTTAGAAGATTAGAAGAAGCGTATGTATTAAGTTACAAGAAAAACTCTTTAATTTTTCCTGCTCTGATAATTAAATTAAATAAACAAGAAATATGTAAATATATATATATATATATTATGCGTTTGAAAAAATAATTGCATCCTACTTTTCATCACTTCAATTTTCTACGCCATATTATACAACACACTCAAATCTGTGTTTGTTCTAGTTGATAGCTGTTTAAACAGTTGCATAAGTAAATGCACTCGACATAACTTAACACAGAAAATTAAGACAGAGAAGAGTTGCCTGACGTAAAGTGTATTAAAAAATATCATAAAAAAAAATTGAAGCTTTAATGTCTATCAGTACGTAGATTTATTTTAGAGCTTTTTTTTTTTTTTTTTAAGAATATAAAAAAGAAAATAAAACGATTAAATCTCTCTCTCTCTCTCTCTCTCTCTATATATATATATATATATAATTTTTTAATATTTAAGAGTTTAAACAAACAATGGGAGTAAAAGATTAAATTTTTCTATAAAACGTTATATATATATATATATATATATATATATATAGAGAGAGAGAGAGAGAGAGAGAAAGATGTCGAAATTCTACAACGTTTTTACAGATAATTCTCGTTTTTGTTTTTAAATGTGTAATTAGTAAACTTAGGTTAGAAATTCTTTCTCATAATGTACAATCGTTAAATGAACGGTAGAAAACTTTTTAATTTCCCTAACGTTATGTATAAAGAAAGAATTGTAACCGTGATTTGCGAAATGAATGTTTTATGTCGAATAGCAAGAAAAACAATATCGGATAATGTTGCAAAATTATATTTGTCATGATGTCTAGTTGTATACCTCCAAAAATTATTTTACACGAGCTCTCATTTAGAAATATGTAAGATTTTACAAAATTTTTTCGTGATGTATGAGTGAGTGAATTCAGTAGAGTCCAATCTCATTGACGGAATGTACAAAAGGTTGGTACATATGTTACAGGTTATCGTAGTACAAACTGAGATTTTGGAGAATCCAGAACTTATAGTGTTTTTCCAGAGTTGCATACAAAAATTTTTTATCATTATGGCCTACGATCTCAAATTATTTAAAGTGCGAGAGAGTCTAAATTCCTTATTCGATTGAGTTGAAACTTTATACACATGTTATGGGTCACTTTCGTACGAACTATATAGATTTTGTTGAATGTATCAGTTATAATATTTTACAGTGACATAACGAAAAAATTTTTATAACTAGGAAATACATAGGCTCAAGTTATGTATTGCAATAACGTTAAAAATCAAAATTTATAAACTCAATGTTGGGGAATGTTCCCAAATATGGGTATTCTCTGGCTATGGGCACCTTACTATACCTTTTAGCAGAAAGCAAATATAGGGAATCTGAGTACTTTCAAACTTGTATTATGACAGTACGCAGGTTTTGTGCTAGTACCGAAATGAATAAATTCATTTTCTCCGTAAGTGCATCGACAAAACAAATCTGGAAAGAAAAAAAAAAAAAAAAAGAAAAAAAAAAGAAAAGTAATTTGTGAATGTTTTCAGAATAAGATAAATCGAAGCGAAATAATTCAGAAATGTAAGTAATATATTTATGCAGTACAGTCATCATATTTTGTGATGCAATATCTAATTCAGCCAAAATGTGGACCGAAAATTACTTTTTCTGTCATCATAAAAATGTCTATTATTCCTGGTTGTGGGCACCTTCATGTAACCAGTTGTGGGCGCACTTGTTTTTCTTTCCTTTTTTTTATTTTTTATTTAAAGCATGCGTTTGACTTACAAATTGTCACATATGATCATTTATGTAATCATAACATATTTAATTAGTTTTTTTTTTTTTTTTTTTTTTTTTTTTTTTGGCATTTTTAGTTATTTTTAGTCAAGTTAAACCCGGAAAAATCAACTTATCGAAAAGAAATGGATTTTAATGAACTGGTTAAAGTCATTTAGGATTGCTTAGTAGTTAAGAGTTTTATAAAATTGGCTGCCCGATAATCTGGACTTCTTAGCAGCATCTGTGTCTCCAGAAGAAGCCTGAAAAAAGTAAGGCAAGTCCTCAGCCAAGTGAAACGGCCGGCCAAGCACACTAAAAATAGGAGCATCCGCAATCAGATGATGATGTCGACTTCTGCATCATCTCTTTGGTGCACCTGCTAACATGCCTAACGAGAGCCATCTCAATCAAATTCAACGAGTGTGACCGCCTGGTGAATTTGAAGTGTGCCAATATACATACAAATTATTTTACTTGCAAGCATTGCTCTTGTGATTTGGAGGAAGAAGATAGTGATGATTAAAACTGAAAAAAATGCCATTTTCTGTTGTCGTTTCGGCCACTGAATTCTTATAAAGTGAATAGATTTTGTTATTTTCTGTATATTATATTATCATTTTTAGCGTATTTTTTAAGTATGATCACAACCAGATACACCTTTTTTTTTTTTTTTTTTTTTTTTTCAAAAACTGGCTATGTCACAAAATTCGTGATAATTTTTTTCAGGTTGACGGAATCGATACAGTTACTTTATCAAACGTTAGCTAAGGGTTCTAGCTTTCCATTGGTATTCACAAGTTTGCATAATATTAAATGTAGCAAGAGTTATAAGTCAAAATCAAAACTGTTCCCAAAACTGGAGGCATTCCCCTATTGTTAATTCATGAAATCACACACACACACACACACACATATATATATATATGACATTAATAGATGATATTGAAGTGCTACATTAAAGTATATTTTGTACAATGCATCTATATCTCTATTTCAAGGAACATTTTTTAATGTAAAGCAAGAATTTCCAAATGAGAACCATAAGAAAAATTACCTAGTATCAGTTTCTAATACCAAATTTTATTTTTGAAATGTATCCCATTTAAAAGTATTATCGGGCTTCAAAGGCCAAGTTTATTATTATTATTATTATTATTATTATTATTATTAGTCGAATGTTTTTCTGAGTATAAATTTACATAATTGTTTTAATATATACTTTATTATAAGTAAAATAATCCACCTTTCTATTTTTAAAATATTTCAAAAATCTTTAAATTATAAAAAGTGTTGACTATATATACTTTAATTAATTTATTTTTTTATTAAAATTTATATACTATTGAACATCATTCTCTAAAAAACCTGGTATAAGAAATTTGAAAAAATATACATAAATAAATAAATAAATAAATAAATATTACGGTTTCCATAAATCATGTTCAAATGGTTCTTAATATGAATATTAAATTATACCAGATAATTATAGTTATTATATATCCGAAAAATAAAGTAGATTAATGTGAAGAGAAGGGTTTGAGCAACATGATTAGCTAATGAATATTTATAACAATGAGAATGCATAGATTCAAGGCACTATTCATCATACTAAAAATGAAAACTGCAAACTAAGACCAGAGCAGAATTTGCCAAAAGCATCATAATAACCAATTTAAGTTTCTATTTCTATTATTTAAACATGCACAAGTGAAAATACATGGTTTATTATTTAAATATGAACGGCGATAATTATTTATGTTGATAAATTTCCACAAAATATGAGCCGCATACCATTCTGTACTCAATGTTAAACCTTTTTTTTTTTTTTTCTTTTTTAATATGACTTTATTAATTGGACATGTAGCTTGTTTAGCAAGCAGATCATAAATCTGTGGAAGATCTATCGAAAAAAAAAAATATATATGTATTTATATATTATTTTTATTATGTATTTATTTTAATAAAAAAAAAGACAGAGAGAGAACTTCTATTTTAATACATATATTTAGGTTGAAATTTTTTGCCACTGATAACAATTCAATAAATATATAATAATAAAGAAATATTTGCATATGCAAAAATTATTTACCACAGTAAAATAAAAGCAACTCATATTTTTAGTTATGAAATTTACAAACACTGTTCACAGTTGTAAAATTCGCAGTTAGGATTTGCATGCATTTTTTTTTATTTTATTATTATTGTTATTATATTTTCTTTACATGCTTTATATACATACTAGCAGGCAACGCCCGCTTCGCTGGTCCCTATTTTTAAAAGAATCACTACAATTACTGAATTCTCAAAATTGCATTAATTTTTATCACGTGAAGAAAAAAAGAGAAACAAAATCTGATTGGGAAAAATGTCGCACTGGGTTCTCACTGCCTTCGGAAAAAATTCCCAAAATGCTCTAACTCTTATTTCTATTATTTTCCCCCTTCGCCCCCCCCTTCCGTCTATCCTAATAATTTTACAAATTCGAAAATATCTGCAATCGATTTGTAAGTATCAAAAACCTCTATGCACCAGTTTTGAACGATATATATCTATTTTTATTTTTTGCCCCTCTGCCCCCCCTTCCCGCCCCTCCCAATAATTTTAAAAAATCGAAAATATCCGCAATCGATTTGTAGGTATCAGAAACTTCTATGTACCAATTTTGAATGATCTAACTCTATTTTATTATTTTTGCCCCTCAGCCCCCCCACCCCACCTTCCCGGCCCCCTAATAACTTTACACTTTCGAAAATATCCCCATTCGACTTGCAGGCCTCTAAAACCTATCTGCACCAATTTTGAACGGCCTAACTGTACTTCTTTTTTTTTGCCCATGGCCCCCCTTACCCCTCCACCCCCCTTCCCGCCCCACCTAATAATTTTACAACTTCGAAAATATCCGCAATCGATTTGTACGTATCGAAAACCTCTATATACCAATTTTGAACGATCTAACTCTATTTTTATTTTTTTGCCCCCCCTCTCCCCCCCACCTTCCCGGACCTCCTAATAACTTTACACTTTCGAAAATATCCCCATTCGACTTGCAGGCCTCGAAAACCTATCTGTAAAAATTTTGAACGGCCTAACTGCATTTCTATTTGTTTTTGCCCCATAGCCCCCCCTTCCCGCCCCTTCTAATAATTTTACAACTTCGAAAATATCCGCAATCGATTTGTAGGTATCGAAAACCTCTATATACCAACTTTGAACAATCTAACTCTATTTTTATTTTTTGCCCCCCCCTCTCCCCTTCATGCACCACCTAATAACTTTACACAATCGAAAATATCCTCATTCGACTTCCAGGCCTCTAAAACCTATCTGTACCAATTTTGAACGCCCTAACTGCATTTCTATTTGTTTTTGCCCCTTAGCCCCACCCCCCTGCTGCCCCACCTGGGGGCTGAATTTCTAAAATTCCAGAAATTGCTTTTTAGATATTTGCATTAGCTATATTTTAGGGCAAAAATTTCACGTATATCTATTTTTTTGTTTGAGATATATAGGATTATGCGCAATCACGTTTTACGCATGTGAAATCACGTTTTGCCCCCCCCCCCCCCGCCCCCCTTGGGCACCGAATTTGGAAAATTCCAGAAATTGGTTTTTAGACATTTGTATTAGCTATATTTTAAAGCAAAAATTTTACGGATATCTGTTTTTTTGTTTGAGATATGAAGGATTTTGTGAAATCACGTTTTGCCCCCCCTCCCCCCCTTGGGGGGCGAATTTTGTAAAATCGCTTCTTAGTGGATGCCTACGTCATAGAAAGAACATTGTCACGAAATTTCATGCTTCTAGGTCCAGGGTTTTGGTCTGGGCGTTGATAGATCACCCCCTCACTCACTCACTCACTCAGGAAGTGTTCTTTTATATATATAGATGATTGTATATGTGTGTATTTCTTCTTCGAAAAAAAAAAAAAAAAAAAACAGTAAAACAAAATCAGTCTGATCTCTCGTTTACTTTTCTTATTATTATATTTGTTTGGCTCAAAATATCATAAGTATATTTTCATCAATCTTTCCTAAAAACAGATGATTTATGGAGTTAGGGGTTCTGATCTTATTCAGAAATAAATCTAAATAAGAAATAAATCTAAATCTAGATAAAAAAAAATAATAATAATATTTAACTATTAAGTTAAAATACAGGTATTTCTAATATACACCAATTCAGAAAACTAATAAAACATATTACACATATTATTATTCGTCATTTTTAAACTGAATTTCCATTGTAATCGAGTATAACCGCTTTTGAAATTTTAACTTTAAAATATTTTCATACTGTACAAATTATTCAAAGAATATATTATTTGATATTTTGTACATTGAGATCTTATATAAGCCAAAAGAGAATAGCTCATATTTATATTGTTTATTGAAAGAAATTTTAACTAATTCTAGTAACTAATATTACAAATGCATTTTATACAAACTATGACTTAATATAAATGTCGCATAACAGGAAAATAAAATGCACAAATAAGTCTGTTATTTACAACACTAGTTTAATATTTCTTTCGATATATTTTTTTATAAATCATGCATAAATTACTTCTTAAAATATCATGATGAAATCTTCTCTTTCTTTTAGCCATTAATATCTAATTATCAATACCAACTAGTAATTAATTACTATAATAATAAGTTGTTAATTATGAAAAATTTTTAATATAACAATAATAATTGTAATACTATTTATAATTATAGTTATTACTATTATTTATTTATCAATAATTATTTAAATAATAATTATTAATTAAATAATAAATAGATATTTTCTATTTTAATTAATTTAAGACCTTTTTTAGTATTTATTCTTTTATACTATTCAAACAAAATAAGTCAAATAAATAAGAGTAATATAAAATGAAATAAAATGTCCATAACTTAAATAGATTTTTTTTTTTAATTTCGGCGGCATTTACAACAAAATACAACACAATTTTCTTTAAGATTTTCGATTATTTACAGTGCTTCTACAGAAATACAAATTCATGCATCCATATAAAAGTATTCATGTTGCTTTCATGCTAAAAAATATTAGCAAGTGAAAGCACTCGCTAAAATGACAATAAATAATCAAAATAGAAGTTTAGAGGTCACTTTGAACTGTTGGTCGTAAATGCTTGGTATAAGTTTATAATGTTGAAAATAGTATAGTAATGAGGTGTTCGCTATTTTACAATAGTTTATTTCGAAACTGTTTAACATAAAGTAAGTAGTTTATTATGATTGCAGAGCTATAAAGGTTTATACAAAAATAGCATGTACAGATTAGTCTATCATTTATTCTACAAATTTATCAATTGCGATTTTTTTTATCTATTATTGAATTTTTTTTTATTTTTTAAATAAAATAAATTTAGTGGTATTATCACTGATTTTTCGGGTGTCAATAATAATGAAAAAAAGCTTGTTAAATCTTATAGAGGTAGTAACTATATAATTTGTATTATTTAAAATGTAATATGACAAATAAATAGGGCTATGATTTCAAAGCTATAAAGTGCAACATAAGCATAGTATGAATAAATTAGTCTATTACTTACTATACGCATTTAGTTATTATTATTATTATTATTATTATTATTTATATTATTCATATTTTAATATTTAATTAATTTCAATGATATTATCCTCTCTTTTTCAAATGACAATAATGATGATTAAGTATTTCTTACAACCTACACAATGAAAGGAAAATATGTCAAATAAATTTGAACCTTATGGAATAAAATATAAATTCTAGAATTTATTTATTTATTTAATAATATTATAGTGGCCGTTAGTGTTATTATAATTAATGTTATCATTGGTACATTTATTTGCGCCATTAGAAGTAATATTCACTGCAGTTTAAAAGAAAATATAACAAAGAAATATGATCCATATGCAATAAAACAAAATTTCCACTTTTTTTTTTTTTTTTTTTTTTTTATTATTATTATTGTTGTTGTTGTTATTATTATTGTTGTTATTATTATTATCATTGTTATTAATGTTTGTATCATTGAAAGTAAAATTTACTGCAACATTTTAATCGTTTAGCATTTGTACTTTATTTCTAAAGACATGCATATTTTATTACATCTATAACAAAACATTCGCATTTTTTTTAATAAAAGGGAAAACTTTAACAATTGAAATTACTATCTCAGTTGTCATTAACAATTACTAATGAAAATGAAAAGTTTCAGGTAGCTCTGAAACGTTGTTCCATGTTTCATTACAAAATATTGAAAGCTGTTTGATATCAAAAGTTTTTTTTTTTTTTTTTTTTTTTTTTTAATAAATATTTTAAAACAGTTCGATACAAAATAAGTAGGTTTTATGATATTATTCCTATAAAAAGAAAATAAGTAATTTATTTCGTTACTCACAATATGAGCTTAAATTATTAATTTCCTTTTTTTATAATTTGTACTTTAATAATTACTGAATTAGATTCATTACATTTTAATGACTCCATGAATGACTGAAAACGTGCTGCAAATTGTAAAAATAGTTATTTTATAGCTATGATTGCTGCAAACATTTCAGATTTTAAGTCATATAAATGTATCTCATATATTTTATTAAATAAAATAAAATTAAAATCTCCGTAGCAAATTTCTGGCAAAAAAGATCCCCAGAAGAAATACGGGAGGCATGACATCTCCGCTTTTTAAAATAAAATAAGTTAAATCAATATTTAATTAATAGTTAATTAAATGTTTTTTCCTTTTCTGTGTCATTCACAGAAAAATAATTACAGTTTTTTTTTCCTATTGTATATCAGAAGACACCAATATCCATGCATTCGCTACATAATTATTCAGATAGCTTTAGTCTGAGAAAACTTTTCACGAATAAAATCACTCCCTGAAATGACCATTAATATTAAAATGGAAGTTTTCAGAACACTCTAAAATATTGTTTCTACAAGTTTTGCTTTATAGAAGGTGTAATGTGTTGCAATTAAATGGCCACAATTTTGGAATCGTTGATCATAAGAACTTATAAAAATATAATTATGTAAATATGAGATTTTAAAAAAAAGTTTGCTATTGGTATTAAATTATGATTATAATCTAAAGAACTGGTGAATAACAAATATTTAAGTATAAAAAAATTCTTTACACCATAAAAAACACCATTTTATAATGTGTGAAGAAGTTTTTATATTTAAATATTAAATTTTATGATTTAAGTAATTTTAACAGGAAAGTTCTCCAAATTTTTATAGCAATATTTGTTGTACATTATTAATTTTTAATGTATCAATGAATTTTAGCATGTTTTAAACATAAATTTTTCTCTTTTTAATCATAGTTTTGTCAGTTTAAACCAGTTCTGAATTACTATTATTATTATTATTAATATTAATACCATTAAAAATGTTTTTTTCTTTTTTTCAATTATTTCGATTATCTATGAAACAAAAGACAAAATTCACACACACACACACACATATATATATATATATATATTTTTTTTTTTTTTTTACAAGTATTTTTACAAAATATATATAAATTTCCTTTATATATACTTTTTTTTTTAAACCGAAGAAATATCGAAATATGATTTAAAATATACGCAGTTATATATATATATATATATATATATATATATATATATATAGAGAGAGAGAGAGAGAGAGGATACCCGTGTACCCAGGGCCATCGTGTACCTAGGGCTATCCCACTTTATTTGAATAATATTTAATTTTAAATTTTAATACGCAACTGGGCGAGTAACAACACCAATTGCTACTTTTACAACTACTTTGGAACTTTTCAGGAGAGAGTTTTGACAAGTTACACGTAGAAAACGAATTTACATGGTTTGAAGTAAAATTTTGCAGCTCATCTCCTTTGCTATTTTACAAAGGCGAGTCAAATATTCTTCTTTCATTTCTAGTGTATAATTTTGCTTGTTATATTGAGTAATAAATGAAATATTAAATTAGTCCTCTCTGCATGTAAATTTTTTAGTGGAAGGCATTTTGAATGAAGTCATCAAAATTTGTACCCAGGGCCACATCGCTTCCTTTTACCTAGGACTAGTGTGTTTGGACCTTTTAACACTTTCAAGACCCTCATGTTTTCGTATTTTTGACAGTAAGGTCTGCCTGTGGGCGTTTTTCCCATAAGTTGCAATTTTTCAAAACAAAACTTTCCGTATTCACATTTATATTACAAATGAATATGCATTATAATCATACTCTTTCTCCAATCAAAGTATTTGCATCCATAGTATACTGATTGTACAAATATGAATATTGTGTATAATTTTTAGAAACAAATAACATACAAATTGCAAAAGAAACGTACACTGGTGGAGTGTCATATTTTGAAATGACGTGAATCTACTTCAGCGGTCGCGAAAGTGTTAAGAGACACAGTACAGCCTGTAGTAATTGGATGCTGGCAAACCCTGGTAAACCAATCACTACATATGATTTTGCTGAAAGTGTTAGCAAGTTCTATCCGCCGGCCTTTACTCCTGTAAAAATTCTATCAGGCTTTCGTGTATCCGGCATATAGCCAATGAATCAAAACACATTCACTGAGGATGATTATTTAAGTTCAAATGTGACTGAAAGACAAGATCCCTCCATACATTAAAAGAAAAAAAATCCAGGAAGAAAGTGAACCAACAATGGTAGAACTGGGTGTCTCTGCTTCGCGTCCTGTTGAACTTTCGAAATCTTCAACATCTAGCATCTTTTCGTGTGTCCTGCTTTAACAGGTACGAACCTAAGTAAAACCTTTACCTAAAGCACAACCTCCCGCATCAAAGATGTGACCGAAAACCAGAGAGATCTAGAAATCCAAGAGACACTCCAGAAAGAAAAAAAAAATGAAGGAAAAAAACATTTTGTTAAAAAATCCGAAAGGAAAAAAGGGAAAAATTTCGTGTTTTAAATTAAGGCAACAATATCATAATTATGATATGATATATAAATATATTACTTGATTTTTTTTTTTTTTTTTTTTTTATAAAATACATGTTTATATGCTTATTTTCTATTCATTACAATATGTTTTATATTCTATTCATTACAACTTAATGTTAAATATAATTTAAGAGAATGTCCCTAGGTACAGTGAGGTCTGGCCCCAGATAAAATGAAGGTGTTGTACCTAGAGCCACGAGTGATGTTTGTTTAAAAACCTTTCTATTTGTCGGAATTTATTATTTATTTATATTAATCCCAATTGGAAATAATTAGTCCTAAAAATATGTTCATATCAGTTTGATAATTATAAACAGGTCGAGGGATCTGTTTTTGGGCATTGAAAAAAAGCGGTCCTAGGTACACGGGTCTCCCCTACATATAATGACTATTATATTCAAAGCGTCTAAAGTAAAGGGGGAAAATTTATACCCAATATATATGCCATAAAAAAAAAAAAATCCATGATATATATATCATACAGTTGTTCTGTTTTACTATTAATTGTTAACATGAAGTATTCATGTGTGCTTACTAAATATAATGAATAGTATATTGTGTAATCATCAACTAATCTAAAAAGTTGAAATGTGTATAATCTGTTTATTCATCAACAAGCTTATTGTTAATCTTGTAACGCCTCTGTATATTCCCAAGGCAAATGGAGTCATGGTAGGAGTAAAGTTTGTGAAAAATAATTAAACTAAAAGCAAGCCTAACTAAATAAATCAAGAAAAAAAAAAAAACAATAAATAAAATAAAATAGGGTAAATAAAAAGTGTTAGGTCCGTATCACCTGGAAGAACATCTACCTCCAGGTGAGCTCCCACGTCTTTGCCGGCAAACCCGGGGAATCTCGCTTGGAAGGGGGGATATGAAATATAAGAGATAAAAAGAAGTAATAATTAAATTAGCATTTTCATAGTTTCAGGGTATTCTGTTTATATTTCAAAGTAATATTGCAAATAAAATTAGGGGAGATTTCATTTCATATTGGGCTGTGAGATTAAAAGCATAAAAAATAATGAACGGAGATTGCAGTCGCGATCATGTGAAATAAACAAGTTAAGCATTTTAAGCATTTTGATGTCTGTAAATGGCTTTATAATTGGCCAAAAAAATAATTTAATAAGCAATAAGCATGCAAAGTAATAAATAAAAGTTTTAATGAGTATAATTTGCGGTTTGATTATTTCATGTCAGATACAAAGCAATAAATAAGGTTTTAATGACTTGGCGAGTTTGGCAAAATAGGGCGCCGATCAGAATCGCGCGGTCTGCAGAATACAAAAATATAACCAATAGAAAACAATGAAAAGGCAGGAAAAGGCGTTGGTTTTGAAAAAAATAACCAATTAAAGAAAATGGGCTGGAACTAGAACTACGCCAAATTACACCAAAAATTACGGGTACAAAAGCCCAAACAGTAAACAAACGGTGCGATTTGACACGATCTTGACTTGTTAAACCTTTCCATGTGGCCAGCCCTCCGAAATTAACGTAAATCTTATCATTATCCCCCACCGAACGCGGCGGCCCGAAGCGGGTGTCGGCCGGCGTGAATTCGGCAACGCGTCGGATTAACTCCATTCGTCTTGCCTCGTCTCGACTCTGAAATGATGAAGCAATAAAGATGTTTGCCTGAAAGAACGCCTCGTCTCCATTTGTGTTGCGACTCCATTTGTGTTGCGTCTCCATTTGTGTGATATATATATATATATATATACATTCCTTTAATTTAAAAATAATAGAAATTTTATTTCTATAAGTAGTTATACTTTATATGTAATAACATTTTCAGACATCCATCGATTTTATTCCATATAAAGTATAATTGCTTATAGAAATAAAATTTCTTTTAAATATATCTTAACAATTATCGTAATTTTGAATTTCTTTCATAAAAATGATTTGGGAATAACTTTCACATCGGTCTACAGCCCTATTTGGCGATTTACTTTTTTGTCAACATCAGCTATATTTAAAAGTTTGCTTATCTAAATAAACATTAATTATTAAGTAATATGTTTGTCCATATTTAGGTGATAAAATATAGATTAAAAACGGAATTATAAAAATGATCTTGCAGAGATTACCATTGTTAACTCTATGAAAATATTTATCCATTAATTACCTACACAAAAGACACTTTTATAAAATTTCGGTTCTTATCACGATTTTATCTACCGCTATAATTATCTAAACAATAATGTTTATTGTTTTGTTAATTATATGAGACTGGATTTTCAAAAATGAAAGCATGGACGTTTATTTCTTAGTAAGCAAGGGGGAAACGTTTTATTAAAACATTTCTTGATTTTTTTTTTTAACACTTTTTTACGTATATTATAAATTGTGTTTAGAAAAATACAAAATTGAGTAAATAAATGGAAAAAAAAATTGCTAAATCTCATAATTTATAAAGATAATCAATAACTGCCAGTTATTGATTATGCAGTTTAC